>JAWNOJ010000026.1:21250000-22500000 GCA_035046065.1 Chymomyza procnemis
CTGACTGCACTGACTGAAACTTTGTGCAACTTACGAGACACGGCAAGTTGGCAAAATTTTTGTGTTGTAATCAACAATGGCAGCAGGATTGATATCTAAGCAAAATATTTGTGGCAGGCAAACCATGAGGGGCTGCCTTTATAGCCTTATGTGGCACTTGATTCGCTTTACGCGCTCGCTTCGGGCGCTCCGTAAAGTAAATTGTCCAATTTTAATTTGTTGTTGCTGTTGTAGCCAGTTGGTGCACCATGTCCGGGTCGTCCCCAAAATGCTTCGAATGTATCAAAATGGCGATTGCAGAGGTCACGGTCCAGCTGTTTGGAGACACTAACTGAGCGACGTTTCTGGGATATTTGCACATTCAAGTCGTGCAGATAACGCATATCGGCGGCCGTTTGTATTCTACAGAAGTGGGCGTTGTGGGCGTGTTGAGCATTAAACGTTGTTTGGCCGTTTACGTTTTGTCATTGGATTTTACGTAACGTTCATTTTGTGGTTGATTTTTTTTTTTTTTATTTTTGTAGTTGGGATTACGTTTGAAAGTTGATTTTTGTTGGTTGTGTTGGTTTTTTTTTTTGGGTTTTTGCACGGGGATACATAGAAGATTGGTATTATGATTTGGTTTTGCATGTTGTTGAGTTTTTTTTTTTTGTTAAGAAGTTGATTTGTTTATGGTGATTGGGTTTGCTCTTTTGGTTGCTATACTTTCACTTGTATTACAATGGATATTTTCTTGCTGTTATGCGCATAGAATGAGCCAAAAGAAGTGGGTATATATATATTGAGAAACTATTAAAAACAAAATGACATACACAAAGGTGCAACGATTTTTTGCGAATTTTTTTCGAGATTATTTCATTTGAGGAATTTTCAATTTTTGAACTGTATGAAATGAGAGTTTGGGAATTTCGCAGAGCAAGCAAATGAGAAACTGAAATAAAGTCAAACATTGTGCGTTGTTTAATGCTAGACATGCTCACGAGTCAGTGGCGTGGTAGTGGAGACGATAAGGGATATTCAATATTCCAAAAATTTCGAGGAGGATTTTATTTGTCCAATAAGAGACCCCGGATAGCTTTTTTTAAAGCTTTATGGCTTTGAAGCGGATAAGATGACTTTAAAGGAATCACCTACTCTCACTTTTCTTTGGCTAAGTTTTACAACTTTATTTTGTGAAGTGAAAAATATATGAAATCCACAAAAAATGCCCGAACATAGTTTACGGAGCACAGCTCTACGTCTTCAAACAATTGGAGATTCGCAGTAAAATAGTTTAAAATAGTCAAGTTCCTTAAAAATAAAATTTATTACCTATTCTAGCCCTGATCTTCTCATCTTCCACTTCCATCTATAATCCGGATCGCCAGAACTCTGCCCACGCCACTGACACAGACACACACTCCCTCAGCCTCACTCCCTTAGCAATATTCCCTCAGCAACACTCCCTCAATCACACTCCCTCAGCCACACTCCCTCAACCACACTATCTAAACCACACTTCCTCAACCACACTCCCTCACACACACACTCCCTCTTCCACACTTGCATGCCAAACACAAGCCATCTATATGATAATTTAAGGACTAGCGTATGTGCAATGTGAGTCGCTTGAGGCAGCAAACTGTGGCAGCACAGGAGCAACTGCAACATGCCATTTTGCAGTTTAAATTCTTTGGTAGCCTCTTCATATGGCTGATGTTCTTGATGATATTCTTGATGTTGTTGCTGTTGTTGTTGCTTTTGTTCTTGATGTTGTTGCAGTTATTCTGAGTCTTGTGCTTATTTGCGTACCTATCATGCGATGGAGTCCGCTTGGTCACATCCGTGCTGGACAGGCTGATGGGTCTATGCAGCGCCCGACGTCGCGCCAGCAGCGGTACCAGTTCCACTCCACCGCCTGTTGTTGTGCTGACATCAGGTGTGGCTGTATTGGTGCTGGTTGTGGCGGTCATGCCACCGCAGTTGCCAACCACTCGTGGACACACTTTCACGTGTTTGACTTCTTGTGGTTTCAGTGGCAGCTGCGGTTTCGGCGGTGAGTTCAGCGCACAATGGGGGATTTTCTTTGGCGGCTTTTGTGGACTGTTCATGGCGGGGCAATTGCAAGTGCACAGTTCGCAGCAGCGTTGCGGCTTCGGCGGTTTGGGACGAGATTTACGAAATGTGGGCTTCTCGGCAGGCGTTACTGGGTTGTCCTGGTCCAGCTCCTTGAGCATTTCCTTGTTGGTCCAGCCCTATGTGGGATAGAGGGAAATGTAAATAGTTTGCTTACGTATTTTCATTATTTTAGCGATTAATACTTCTTTCGATAAGTCTTATCGAATTATTGATCGATATTATATTGAAAATTTTTAATCCTATCTAGTCCTATTTACCTTACCACGTGAACCCTATAAGTGCGTGTTTAATTGCACAATTTTACTATTACTTACCAGCGATTTCATAAAAGTATTGCCCACATCCTTGGGACTACGCCAAGGCTTGCCACCCGGTCCCGCCTTGCCCCATGGATCTTTAGTTGGCTGCAAACAAAAAAGAAGACAAAAAGTGCAAGCAATTAGTAAGGCCAAGTTCACTGACACGTAATAACTGCGCTCACCGGCTTTTCCAGCTTGGCCTGTAGCTTCTTTTTTTGCGAGGCCAATTTCTCTTGGTTTGCCATTTGTAGCGGGCATCGGTCTGTCTCACTAACCACAATCTTGTCCAGCAATGGCTTGCCTTTACAGGGCGGTGACGCCTTATAGCGCAGCTCTATATCCACGTGTCCTTGATTGCGAAACGACATTGAAGGATGCTCTTTGAGCGTGATGTGCAGTGTCTCACCATTTTTGGCTGTCAAACCCACGCTGGGCTTAAGCGGCAATTCCCGTTCACATATGGTCAACGTGCTGCTACGCGGTCCACTCTCCTGCAAATGATGTATGGAATGTGCATGTGGCAGTCTGGCGCCCGGCGGTGGTGCAGGCGCATGATGGTGCAAATGATGATGATAGGCAGCCAGAGGATTGTTATGGCACTTCTTCTGTGTGGAAAAGTAGTCGTTGTAGCGACATGGCTGCAACGAGTTGATGCGATGTGCCGTGGACTGATTGCAAAATGTTGACGTCATTAGGGATTAAGTTGCAACTGCAAAGACACAGAACTCACCACTGTTGGAGTGGAGTGCAGACCGACGGCGGTGATATCTTTGCGGCGCACATCCACATTGGGTGCACCGCCACCCGGACGACCCCATGGGCAGTGCTGTAGGAACAGGTCATAGTACTGCAAAATGCAAAGCTCTCGTTAAGACGCTGTCAGTCACTGAGGGAGTAATCATATGTCTTATGGTTTATCGATTTACTTGCAGCCTATTTATAGGCGTCCCTCAGATCCTGCTCCCTGTGTCTGTGTGTGTGTGTGAGTGCTTATATAATTTTATGTGTCACTGTGTGTTTGTTGCAAGCTGCCTGTTTACGGAAATTGGCAATCCCGAAATGGCACGAAGTTGCACACACAGCGCGCACACCCTGCCCCAAGTACTTGCCCCATGAGTGTGGCAACACTGTCTACGCTTTGTTTGTTGATTGTTGCTGCTTGTTTTTAGGTTGTTGTTATAGTTGCACCTTGTGCCGCTGCTGCTGCCGCTTCTTCTCTTCGATTTATTTCCTTCACATTCATTTTTTCACCCATATATTTTTGGGCATTGAATCCGACAGTCACGCAACTTGCAACCGAGTATGCTGCATGCCATATAATACATAAGTTTCCTGCTGCTTTTCGATTCCATCTGATTTGATTTGATTACTATAGTCAAAATTGTCAAAGGGTTTGTTGAACCATTTCCCAGCGGATTTATTACATGTTGCTCCAGCTGGGTCTTTGAACTCTGCATATTTATTTACTGCGAGGGTGGAGTTTTGATTTCAATTTGATTTCTGAAAGCTTTTAGTGCAAAATGGTCTTGTGTTTTTTAATAATAGTCAGACACTTTTTTTGTGTTTGAATTAGTATTCTTAAAATTGATATATATTTTCACTTAAGAACTTTAATGTTTGAAGATTTGTCTATTGAACTTAAAAATCTGCACTATTTGAACACAGATATACACCTACCAGACCAAACCAATTTCGTATCTTTTTACCAAAAAAACTTTGTATTTGAGCTTTCTATATGATTTTTTTAAATATATTTTTTATATGTTTTTAATAGTAGGCTTTACCCCTGCTCGCTGCGCGCGCTGCCCTTTTAGCTATTACATTTTTGTATAAATCCAACGCACCCTGCCCTTTTTTGTCATTTTGTTCTCCCTTCAAGTGTCTACTTCTATTGATGCTTGCCAAAATTTTTCACCCAGCATTTTGTTTCAGCTTTACCATTTTCTCAAATGACTTTTTCTCTCGATTTTTAATCGTATTCTTGCCTGTTCGCGAATTCGAAATTTTCATTCTTCTTCAGAAATTCAACTTTTTTTTACCCGTATATCTTATGTATAAAACATGACAGTCGTCAAAACTTTTTTATATAATAAAGGGATATAGACTTTTCTTTAATAGACCATGCAACTAATCACATACACCGTCCTTTGAAATGTCTTAAAGCAGTTAGTGTTTCGACACATACGGCTGGTTCTCATTTACGCCAGGCAGGTATTCCTAGACTCTTTCTCAGAAACGATCTATCTTTCATTCTGAAAGTTGTTACAGCTTAAAAATCATTTAACTATATTAGGCCGATTTTCACTTTTGAAACCTGACAAAAAAAAGTACTCATTCTCAACATTTAAGTTATGTCGATCAGGGGCTATACAGTATATAGCCAAAGAAACAGGACTATCCGACGTGTTGTCATTGGTTGCAAAAACGATTTCCGTGTGCCTCGATACGGAGACTCACACGGTTATTGCGCATTCAAATCAATGGTTTAGGTGACTTTTCGCATGTACTTGAGAATCTCATTTGAAAATTTCTTCATTTATTGGCAAATTTGGATTTCCAATTAAAAGAGAATCAAACGAAGTCAAAGCAGGAAAGAATAGTAATGGAGAAAAGGTTCATTTTTTTAAACGAAATTCAGGGATAATTGTTGGATAATGATTACACAAATTTAGTTACTCTTTCAACGGACATTATAAGCATTTTTACATTCAACAATGATTTTTTGAATATTTCGTCCAATTCTCACCGTTAACTTACTTCATCATTTGAGTGAATTCGTTGAATTCTTTACCAAAATTATAACAGATCTGAGAATTTGTTCTTCTTTTTAAAATTCCTACCTAACAGCCTTACCAAAAAAAAGATTTTTTTTTAAATATTCCAATTCTCCAAAGATTTCCAAAGATATAAATTTCTCTTGTGTTTAAAATTATTATTGGTAATTTTTAGCTTCAACGGATTTTTAAAAACGCTCTGATATACTAACACAAATTCGATTTGTTTTTAAAAATTGATTTCTGAACAGGATTATTTTTTTAAGCTCAAAAATGTTAGAAAAATATATTGCAGTTTGAAAAAAAAAACACCAGCGGTTTTCTCATAATAGTTTGCAAACTTATGTCAATCGAAGTTCTAACAAAGAATTCATATACAGAAGAGAGTTTGCTGGTAAAAAAATAGTAATAAGTTAATAAAGAAAATGAAGTTATTAAATTCTTCTGCTTCGAGAGTTTTCACACGTAATGCGCGAAATAAGGTAAAATCGTGCAAAAATTCTCGATAACTTGCTTGCTTGTAAAACTCAATTATTGTTCATTAAAATATGCAAGGCTCTTCCGATGACATCTAACAAAAGTATACTACGATTTTAAGTTACTTCAAAAGAATTATTTTTATGTGGATCTAAAAGTATGCAGTACTTTTTTTTCAAAATTATATCCGTGAACTACCAAAATTTCTCCCGCAACTTTTTATCGTATCTTTTTAAAGACTAGCCACGATTATCTGTAATAGTACTTAACGCTGCTTGAAATTTTAATTAGATCTACTCTGCCAGGGCTACATTCCAATTGAATTACATTAGAGAATGGATTAGACTGCCAAATTTCTTCGAAATTCTACACAGCTTTCAACAGATCTATTATATAATATAAGCAAAATGATATTCATATTAGAAGTTCCCATAAGGCAAAGACTTGCCTGCTAGCAGACGTTTACATATTTATAATTTAAATGTTTATAATCACTCCTTAAAACGCTTAGGATACCATTGGTTCAGGCAATAAATATTGCTATGTATTTCAGAAACTTACAAACTCAAAACTCTCATTTCTTGAAGTTTATCAATTTTTTTACATTATAATGCCATGCCCCTCACGTAAGAAAATAATTACACATACGCACTGTATACTCGTACTACTTACATCTTGCTTGTCCTTCTCCTTGCGTGCCACTTCCTCGGCCTTGCGACGCCTCCACATACGTAGACTCTCTTCGGCATTTTTACGCTCTACCAGACGCTTCTTCTCATCACACCACATCAATGGATGTTGTATGTGGTCGTGACAAAATGTGCCCATCTCATCGCTGGTCGTCATCTTGTCTGGGCGCAGCTGTGTGTTGCGCTTCTGCAAAGCGGAAGTAGCGCCACGTTCAGCTAATGCCACGTTACTGAACAAGTCTCGTGCATAACCCAAACCGTCGACTGACTGCCTGGGGATCGGTGCCTGGTACCAAAAGCTGTTGCAACTTTTTTTTTTTTTACCACATTGCTTGTTGGCTGTTGTCTAGGCAGCCTCGACAGGTGTAGCTGCTCGGTGCGGGGGTCTCTACTATTTATAGAGCTAGTCTAGGCCCATAGCCTAGGTTAAGGCGCGCGCATGACTGCGCTCACGTGAGGCCGAGTCGAGCCGTCTGTCCTTGAAGTTGTTTGTTAAGTTAGGCCAGGATTGCATTACATTTGCGTAACGCTTATTTCCCCCATGCACCTATTTAGAAGGCTATTTAAATATTTTGCCAGTTTGGCGTATAACCATGTTTATCTACTAACCCGTTTAGCAGTTTGTTGGTTTAAGCGATTTCGGCCGCTTTTGTTTGTCTACCAATACAAAGCGGCTTGGACATTAAATAAATATAAACGAACTAAAAGTATTTTACTATGTCAGTTCGGGTTGGCAAAATTGTGCCACGGCTTGTTTGACCTTATTTTTTGCGATTTTATATGCTACTTATATATTAGGGAAGAGTATATTAATTGCTGGAAATTAAATCGGAATAGGTAGTTATTTGCCAAAATATGATGAGGCACATTTTGGTCCCATGATATCTAGATATTTTTTGTAGTGAATTACAATAAAAATGATGCGTTGCAGTATTTATGCAAAATATGGAACGATGAACGATGGGTTTAAGGCTTTACTTACGATAGAATGATCGTTTTGTTTGATAACTTGTTGCCATTTTAAAGTTAGTTTCATTATGATTTTCTCAAAGAAGTCCTAGATCTTCTTGGCAGAAAATTGAGACAGTCGATTTTCACAAGCCTGTCTTGCAGTGAATTTTTCACTGCATTTTCGTACTAAAAGGTGGATGCATAAGAACCTGCCAACCATTGCTTTCTTCAGACGATCGTTCCAATTGTGGATAGCATTGTTCCAAGTTAAGAGTTTTGTCTTATGGAAGCAGCTTATAGTAGATAATTCTCTGCCAATGCCAGCAGATACATAGCATAACCTTTCTTCCCATCAATTAGCCAACGTTTGCGCCGGCTCACCGCGTCGCGACCACGACCGTTTTCGCTGGCGTTATCGTAAGTGATTCGCTTTCCAATGCCAGTCACCAACCGCTTCAGAAATAGTTTGATTTTGTTGCAACAGCAGCGATTCGCTGATGGAAACTCAGTCCATGAGGTCTCTTTGCGTAAACTCGTTTGGCACCCATACATCGAGCTTCTTTTTGTATCCAGCCTCACTTAAATAGGACCAAACTGTTTTTCGTGCAATCTTTAGCTCTGGGGCGATGACGGTCGGACTTGACAATTCTCATGATTTTTTCGACATTTTTGACAGTTTGTCTTCCAGTGCATCTTTGACATCGAAATTACCGGAATGGAATCGACGTAGCCAAAAATGTGCATGAATGTCTGTTACAGTATGAGGATCATAAACGCTATTCATATTTTCAGCCACCTGGCTAGTATTTTCGTCCTTATCGAATAATATCTGTAAAATATAGCGTATGTCCTCTATGCGATAGTGTTCATCTTTGACGCACACTCAAACAAAACTGAGCCAGTCTCAAAACTGTTCGAAACACTTTTTTAGAACTAAATGTTCTCTTTCTAACGCAATCTTTTGATACCCCTTAGCACTTATACAATGGAGATACAGTTAAATAATGTCATCTATTGGAAAAATAATAGATTTCCTTCTGCACCCAATATATCAAAGGTTACAGGTTGATTGGTAAGAAAAATCTTAATATAGTCTTTCAAGTTACTACACTTTGCTAGACATTGTGATAACGTAGTTATGACTTATCCCTAACAAAGTGATATTCAATAAATTAAGCAATTTTTCTAGTTCTCAAATGCAAAAGTCTCTTAAGAGAAATGCCCGACAGCAACCCAATAACGTACTGATATTACCAACGTGACACCAAAGCCGTCATGTGGCTTCCATTTGTTGACTCTTCGGTTGTCTCTTAACCAGCATTCAACAAAATTTTAAAATTTCTTATATTTTGTTAGAGTATTTCAAAAAGTACACCTTAAAAACTAGGGGTATTGATGTCTGCGTAATTCTTGTGCCTAAAAATGGAAAGTGGTCGAAGTTAAGTCTTAACGTTGCAGAACGCTGCAGCATTGCGTGTTAACCCCATTGAGTTGCGCTCCGAAGAAATAAAAAAGAAAAACCCCTTCGAGTCTGTAGAACTTGTTGATGTTTTCCGTAGACAGCCGAAAGTTGCTTTAAGGGCTTTTTCGCTTAAGCAGAAATTCACTTCAACAAACGTTGTTTGCGAGCGCGTGCATACACATTACTCATACGCACCGTGGCAGCAATTTGTCTTGCGCGTGCTTCGCTTGAAATGGCGCTGCAGGGCAAACAAACAGCTGTAAAGGATATCGGAGCTGCCGTTGTTGCTACACTCACTCACATATACAAATACAAACAGCAGAGTTATTTATTTGGCCCCATTCCGATATCAGAGGCAACCAGAGGCCCGACGCAACATGAAGCACTTTAGCTATGTCCAAAACTATTTCACTGGGTCGTGTAAGTTATATGCACCTTGGAACGGGGACTTTGGCAAATTGGCCAAAATATGGTATGTTGCTTAGCAGCTAGCTTCGGGAATGTTTGTTATAATATTGTTTGATAGGTCAGTTGACTTAAGAGCTGCGCTAGTTGAGGCACTGCGGGGCTTCCAATATGATTTTCGTGTGAAGTTACAAGCAGCTTAAGTGCTTTAATGCATTAAATGAGCTCAAAAGGTATTGTGCTGACATAAAAGGCTGTTTTCTTTGGATTCACTGCAGCTTTGTCAGAATTTTCTCAACTATATAATTTAGGTTCTTTGGTTACTTAAAGCAGCCTCCAAACGCCAAAAAAATATTTGAATTCCATTTCTAAATATTCACGTCAGTTACGTTATAAAAAGTCAGACAATTAACAGTACATTATTTCCAAGTCAAATTACTGGCAATAAAATTAGAGGCTGGCATTTTAAAGATTTAAATCAACATAAAATTCCTATTAAACGACTACGAAAATGAACATTTAAATTCCTCACTCGAATTAAGGAGCTTACTTTAATTGGTCATCACAACCGGTTATCAGGTGACAGTCGACCTAATTAGCTCTCGCCAGGCGCCACTGTTGTGCGCGCGCCTTCTCCAGTTAGTCAATCCAAGTACGTGAAGATACGTCCTCCTTCACTTGGTCTCTCAATCTGAGCTTAAGTCGTCCACTTCGCCTTCGTTTTGCATCGAACACTCTCTTCGCTGAAGCGTCCTTGTCCATACGAACGACTTGGCAAGCGTAGCTGCCTCCGCCCGCGACACAGCCCATGGTTTTGCGTCAAATAAGATCACGGGCAGGAAGAACGTCTTGTAGAGCGCTGTCGATCGAGAGAGATCTCTGCTAGATATTTGCTTACACCAACTGGTAAATGTGATTCTTCGTCTAATATTCAGGCTTAGATTATTTTCAGGGTTAAATGCGGTGCCAAGATGTGTAAATTCCTTGACAACTTGAAAAGTTGTGTATGCCTGTTTGTGGACAACATACTTTGTCTTGTCCTCGTTTACCGCATGATCCACTTCCGCTGACTTCATTTCAATTGCGCAAAACGCAGCGGTAACATTTCGCTTTCAACGCCCAATGATATCACTATCATCGGCGGGACACATTTGTAGAAAATAGTGCCAATGCGATATACTTCAGCTTTTCAAGGTTCTCTTCTATTATGAAGTTGATAGAGGGTCGGCTTGTTTGCAATCTCGAACCGTACGAACGGGTTCGGAGACTTAATTTTCTACCAGAGCTAATGGTGCTGCTCGATGTCATACTGCAAAGTCGTATAAACTTCAAAATTGGCGTAGCTGAGCTAAATGACCAAGAAAACGCTATACGGATTAACTATTTTTACTGAGAATTGCCAATACATTATTATAATTTTTCGCCTCTTCTCCCGAAACTTTTTTCGATTTTTTCGAAATGTTAATTAAGTGCGCCATGAAATTTTGTTTTGAATGCTTAGAAGCAGTCAACGATGACGGCTGTCTTAAGATAATTTCAATTATTTTCAATAATCCTTTTTTTTTACAAAATTGCATTTTTATTTTTCATTTTAAATATACAAATATCGTAGCATAATTATCAACAGTGTCATTACATTTTTTTTTCTTTTGTTTTTTGATTTTTCACAATATTTTTAATTATCATCAACAGAGTTATCAACGTTTCTTTTTTGTCTTTATATAATGCAATATTATTAAACTTCTGTGGGTCTTGTATAACGTATAGATGCTGTCTTGCTGTGTTGCAGCTATTTATCGATTGTTCCTTATAACAATTCAAAAATTATCGGAAATTTATCGAATTGAGTTCTGCGGTTTTTGGCATAAAAGGCTGTAAAGGTGCCATATAACGTACTACTACCTATCATTGCATTAAAAATTACACCAAAAACCCACAACTTAGTTTTAAAATTTTTGAAATTTCTTAAAGTATTTTTTCAATTAAATTATAATTTAAAATTTTTTTTTTATTGCTAAGTGCATAAAAAAAAAATTATATTTTTTTTCAATTTTAAAATTAAGACTGGTCAGCAGCGATTTTTATGTTTAGTTGCATTTTTTTTAACTTAAAGTTAAATAATAAATGTTTAGCATTTCATGCGCGAATGGTTCAAAATTTATTTTTTATATAAATTAAATAATTTGTGTTTTTGTAATTTATTTTAATTAAATAATTTGTGCTGTCTGATAATGTTTAAGTGCAACTGGCGTATGATTGATGATGTTTGATTGAACCATTTAGGCATGAAATGAGCTTAAACAAATTATATATATAAAAAAATAAAAATATTTAATTAAATTGTATAAAATTATAGATGTTGCATTTTATAAATATTATTTTGTTTTTTTTTCTTTGTTGCATTGACTAATAACAGTTTAAGTTGTTTAGTAAGTTATGAACATTTAGAATCTTTTTTTTTTATAATTTTAAGACAAATGCAGCCCAATTTTTTTAAATTAAATTTTCTGTTAGTGTATAAAAAAAAGTTAAATTACTTGCATAAATTTTGCACAAAATCATCTATTTTGTTTTATTTTAGCCATAAAATTGAGCTGCATTCTTGTTTTTATTTCACGAAAACTTAACACTAATTTTTTGCAGTTTTTTTTTTTAATTAATTGTTGTTTTTTTTTGTGTTAGTTAATTGTTTTTTTTTTTTGTAAAATTCACTAAACTAATTGTTTGTACAATAATAGCTTGTAAAAATTCTTTATAACTTGTTTGCATTTAATCCCTTTAACAATTTTTATAAAAATTCAATAAAATTGCATATAAAATTTTTTTAAATTTACAATTAATTTCCTTTTTTTTATATATACAATATAATGTAGGCGTTTTGATTTCTTCAATTTTAATGCAATTATTTACAATGTCAACAACAATGCTTAGAAAACTAAATAATAAAACTGTTTTTACCCGTTACTAACTTGATAAGCAGAGCATGTTTCGATTTTCGATTAATGTTATCGATTATCGATAGCGTACTGTGTATAGCTTGCCTTGCATAGGAGGGGGACCTGACTTAACACAAAATTGTTGCCTGTTTTTAGCTTAATTTTAGTTTAAAGTTTTTATTTTATGTTTATTTTGTTTTTTTTTTTTGTTCTACTTCATGCGATTGATGACTAAATCTGCCACAACTTGCAGACCCTTTTGATAGGGTGACTCTGTCAGCTCTTGCGCCAAACGTATCGCCTCATTGCAGTGTTTCTTGGCCAAGAATCGTGTCTGCTCCAGACCATGTGACTTATGCACGAGTTCAAAGGCACGCTCCACATCGCCAGGCTCACTGAAGCGGCGCATAACCATGGGGTTCAGCTCGGGATACTGGAAGAAAAATTTAAACAAAGTTAGACCAAGAAATTGACGTAATTGAATTCGATATTATTCGAGCAGACGTAATAAAAGTATCGGCTGCACATCGAGCTAGCAAGAAGATATGCTAACAGACTGCCAAAGTACATGCACTTGATTATTATTTTCGAATTGAATCAAAATCAACTATCTCAGACATATTGGCATACTGTTTCTTCGACAACTACCGCAACAAGTACTATATATTCCCGGAAACAAAATCATCTGCTAGACAGGCTAGCAATGATCATTTTGTTTTGCTCTAGAATTAAAATGAATTTTTCAATTGCTCTTATACCAATAAAGCCATTACACGGCATTTTTGTGAAGAACTGTATCTCCGAAGTGTGTTCCGAAAGTCAAGTCGTAGAGAAACTATGATACAATTCACCTTGACGACTGGGGGTGGTGGATTTACAGTTTTATTCCGAAAGTTAAAGCATGGATAAACCGGCAGCACGGAAAGGTGAGCTTTCATCTCACCCAATTACTAAGTGTTCAGGACTGCTTTCGTAACTATCTGCTCCGTTTTGGCCATTAGCTGAATGGTGACTGTAAAAGCTGCGGGAGAGGTATTCAAGTAGATCCCATTCGGGTTTCCTCGTTTTAATCGCGATAGGAAGACTATATAACGAGCGGCTGGAGTCTCGCTGTCGATTGAAAATCTGTTGCCAATAATGCTAGATAGTAAAACTGTCTGGCTCACTTCGCTGGAACCGTGATGACGGCGCTTCGAAGGTTGCAACGGATAAGAAGGCTTGTCTGACGGGGTTATCTTCCTTGAGAAGCATTGCTTCGCGGTCGTACCACTAGGATTAAGTCTACGTCATGATATAATGTAACCTTTAGTATAAGTTGTTGTTTTGAAAAAAAAAAATCCTAGGAAAATCTCTGTTAATTACAGAGACAGCCATTCGGATTCGGCTATAAACTGTAGGTCCCTGTTATCTTCAAACAGATAATAGAGATAACTGCTTGGAGTGCTGACCCTAGACCCTGGAGGAATTCTCTAAAATTATAAATTCTTTTCAACAAAAAATAACCAACTAAAAAAGAAACAATTATTAAACAGTCGCTAATTTCTCAGTTCCAGAATCAATTGCTTAACCTTATAACTGCTCTGACAACTTAACTTCTTCAGCTACTTTAATGCTATAAATACCAAAAAAAAAATTAAAGTGAAATCTTTGACATTTACAAATCCACACAAAAAAACACAAAAAATACTGTAACTGACAAGAGAGTTGCATGAATTATGCAAGCAATTTGCACCTGGCATGCCAAATACAACGCTGCGCCTACCGCATGCTCGAGCGCCATCTGTCATTCAAAACAACGCTAAAGACCGTGGATTTAAACGGAGGGGGCGTGGTACGCACTCACCCAAGTCATCAAAATTAACTGCCATAGTTAGCTCTCTCAACTGTGGTTATAACTGAAACTATTGGATTTCAGCTACTACCACCACCATTCGTTTGGTTTGACAAGAAACGCGCCTTGCATTCGCCGCTGGCGTTTTTCGCGCTGTTTAAAACGCGCGGCACGCGCCAAACCAACGCGGTGCATAATAAACTGGCTGCAAGTGTGTCTTAATTCGATAAAAACGATTTATAAACGCATTTAATGACGCACACACAGTGCCTGCCTGCCATTGCATTAGGCGGCTGCTCTAATGATATCATCATCATTATCATCATCATCAACATGATCATTGCGCACAACACTTGCATCCCATAATTAAAGCAAACTACTTTGTTTTCTGCTGCTCTACATACAATAAGGAAGTTAACAACTGGATAATCACCTTTTCGCATGCAAAGAGCACGGGCGCTGTGGCCAATCCCAGTTTAAGATCCGCCGCTGTTGGCTTGCCCATAGTCTCGGCGGAGGAGACAAAATCCAGCATATCGTCGACCAGTTGAAAGGCCAGGCCTATATTACGGCCGTATTGGAAAGCCACTTCGGCCACATTGTCATCCGCCTGTGCTATGACTGCGGTCTGCAATTAATACAAAATAAAAATTGTTAAATTTAATTTATAATTATTTCAAAAATTTTTGCAAAGAGTTCAAAGTCAATTGCAGCAATAGGCATAAATTGTTTGCTATCGAATGAGCTCAATGACAATTGCATGCGTGCAAATTAATAGCCAAATTATAAGTCCATTCCTAAATTGCACCAGCAATTGCATTACACTTAAAAAAATTACACACCAAATTAAGAATATTTGTGCGTGAATTGGGTCATACATTGCGTTTATAGCGTGTTTGCACTTTCATTCGTCAATGGCTTCAATATAATTATTGCAGTAGGTTGACATTTTGCAGAATTCTGTTTTTGGAATTTTTAAACTTTTAAAAAAATAATTAATAATATATAAATAATAATATATAACTAATATATATATTTGTTTAATGTTTTTGATTAAATTTTGTTGCTATCAATTGCCAAATTTATTTACATTTTCTTTGAATTTTTATTTTTTGTCTAAATGTTTAATTTTATAAAAACATTAATATTTTTTTAAAATTAAAATTTTTTAAATTGAAAAACTTATGATGACTTACGAGGTTTTATGGAATGTGTTTTAGTCATAAATTTATTGAGAACCATTTCTGGAGGTTAACAATTTCTAAAAGTTTAAGTTTTCCAAAAGCTAAACAATTTTTCGATGATATTGCAAACATTAATTTGAATTTGCAAAAACTACAATAATAATCTAATAGTCTTTATAGAAAAAAAAAATAAATATATTTAGATTTTGTTAATAGACAAACAAAAAATATTTATTTATTAATAATTTTTTAATTAAAAAATGAACAATAATATGAAAAACGATTTCGTATTTAAAAAAAAATAAATTGAAAAAATTGAAAATTGCAAAGAATTAAAAAAAGAATGAAGTAGAAAGTTAAAATTTAATTTGCAAAATTTATTAAGTTTGTAAGAATTACAAATATTAATAAATATTACCATTTATTTTTATAGAAAATATAAGAAATAATTTAGATTTTCTTAATGGACTAACAAAATAAATAAATTTGTATTAAACAAATTTTTTTTATTAAAAAAATTGACGAAAACAAAAAAATGTAAATTAAAAAAAGGAAAAAAATATAAATACGTTCAATAAAAAAATATTTTCTTATTTTTAAAAATATGAGTTTTGTATTACGATTGTAAAATAATAAATTTAAATAGTAAGTATTTTTAAAAGGAGGCTAGGAATAAAAAATTAAAATTAAAATAAATGGAAGCATGTAAAGTTAGAAATAGTATTGGCATTCATATCTAAATTTAAAATAGGTAAAATATTAATCAATTTAAGGAGATAAAAAATTTTTTTTTTATAAAGTAAAAATTAGAAAATAAAATAAATTTAAAATAGGTAAAATAATAATAAAGTAAAAATTAAATAATAATAAAAATTTGAAATATTTAAATGTACCGACAAAACACATACAAAAATTACAACACTAAAAAAATGAAGAACTCAAGTTAAAAAGTAGTTGAAATTTATATTTAAAAAAAGTAAAATATTAGTAAAAGTAAGAAGATAAAAAATAAAATTGTAAATAGTAAAAAATGGAAAATAATTAAAATTACAAAATCAAAAGAAAATGAAAGGAAAAGCCTGTAAACTCAAAAAAGTAGTTTAACTTTATTCATTATAATAAACAACGGATTCTTAATTAAATTATACAAAAAAATCAAGTTTCAAGTTAAAAAAAATAAATAAACTAAGCAAATAGCAAAGAATTAAAAATAATAAGGCTAAGAATTGAATATAAGAATAAAATATAAAAATAAAAAATATTTCAAAAAATGCCAGCATGTAAAGTTACTTTTTTTACTTTGGAATTCGTATTAAAAAAAAGTAAAGTAAAAAAATAAGTAAAGTATTAATTAAATTAAGATGATAAAACACAAAGATGTAAACGGCAAATAATACAAATTGAAAATGATATTAAAATAATAATAAAGATAATTCGATTTAAAGCAATAAAAAACTTTTTTAAGTTAAAAAATATTTTTCAAACATTTAAAAAGTAAAAAATTAAATGCAAAAATAATACAAAATTACAAAAAAAAATACGCAAATATTAAAGCAAATAAATTTTAATGAGTTTTATTTTAAAATTTGAATGAAGAATAAATATTTATGTAGATTTGATTTTAAAAAAATTATGAGTATTGTTTTAGAAAGATAAAATATGCTAGAGTATGATATTAAAATAAATTAAGAGTGTAAAAAAAAAGTAAAATTTTAAATATCAAAAATTTAAATTTTACTTTAAAAAAATTTAAAAAAATAAAAAAAAACAAACAGCAAAAACATTTTAGTTACAAAAATTAATATTAAATAAAAACATTCAAAATTTGCTAAAAATATATATTAAAAAATATTGCTTAATTAAAAAGAAATATCCCAAATTTTAACTAGAGATATTGTACTGGAAGATGAGATCACTATTAAAGGCTGTTTAAAGAGAACAGGGAGCTCTAATTTTCAACCGAATAGGAACGGCGACAAATTGTAAACATTTTTATATTATTTTCTGTACACCAGCCTAGGCTAGCTACGAAGACAATTCAAATAATTAAATAAGAAAATAATAGGGATTCCAGAAAATTCTTGCTAAGTTACTTTATCTTTTTCACTTAGAATACCAACAAAACAACGTCGAGTTTTCTTTCAGTGCATTTTCGTTGCAAGTTGCATGACAAAGATGCCCATGGCCGCTATAGCTTTGTCGCGGTTGACTTAATATTGGGCTTACTCACCGCCTTCAATGCGTTGGCAATCAATGATGCCGTCTTCCTGTATGTCTTGGTCAGATAATGTGCAAAACGCTCGTTTTCGGTTTCTCTTGATCCCAGCTGCATGAATTCGCCTTGAACCAAATCGGTTAAAATCTACAAGAACAAGAAGAAGAAAAAAGAGAGTCAATACAATGCGTCATAAATATACTTAGTAGAGTTATATTCCTCTGATTTATATGGCTAGTTTGCTTAAGGAAGTGAATTGCTTTTAAATTTCAAATTAATTGCTGTGCAATGAACTGCTAAAACCTTGTAAGGGGCAGCCTACAAATGGATTAAGTGAGGAGAAGACAGATGTACAAGGACTAGGCGAAATGACAAGGCGAAATGAGAAGGCGAAATGAGAAGGCGAATGTTGAATAATAAATCTGGGTAATCCCCCAGGTCTGCGGTTAACTAGAAGGAATTCGTTGCTGTGAGAATTTATAGGTTTTCAAAAGCGCAGTCATAAATTATTTTAAGATAAGGTAATTATTTATATTTTTTTGATTATGTTAAAAGTCAAACAATTGAAAAAAAAGAACTGCAAGCAAGCAGGTTGCGGAGGCCCTTAATTTATTTATTTATTTATTTATTAATATATATGGGTGCAACTAAGTCTAGTTGACCTTAAGATTAAACAAGTTAAACATTCGAAAATTATGGAGTAATATATGATAACGAGAAAAAATGATATTAAAGATTTATCAGGATGCGGAGCCCCATAATGATATTTATGATTTAGCTGCGGAAAATGCTTGAATTTATGGTCTCACTTAAGCTTAGGGAGCTTGATGTCTTGATTTCTTGAGGGCAAAATATAAATCTAAAAGAGACATTTTCTTACGATAGCTATATTGTTTTTAAACATTTGTTTCAACTAAGAATAATGAATAAGAAATGTAAACAGATAATCGTTTTGTCAAAAACAATCTCTAACCAAACAAACTAAAAGTCAAAAACCGCTTTAAGCTTAAAATACAAATTTAAGTAATTTACTCCGCTGCCATAGATCCGCTCCTGTAATCAACGCAAAGCTTTGTAAGCTTTAAGAATTTATTATATTCTACATTACGCATAAAAAATTCCAAACTTATAGAAATTAATGCTCTTCTGATTGAGCGCAAAACTTTAACTGATACTTTCCATAGTCATCCAGAGACTTTATCAGATATCATTATATATGCCAGACACGACGCTTTATAATTTCAACGGCTTCTAAGACATTGTCTGCATGAAGTAATTGACAAAATACCTAAGCATCAGTCGGCATTAATTTATAGTTTATTTTAATATGTCGGGTTATACCAGATTGTCAAAACTAGCCATAAACAACTGGGGCGTACCCCAACCGATCCAACACTTAAAAGATCGCATAAAATGAATGATTTTGCTAGAATTTTAAAAATTTTAAATAAAGAACCTTCAATAGACTATTTTTGGTTGCAATTTTTCTATGTCATTGGCAAGCAAAAAGCTCCAGATTAGGCCAAGAAACTTGTCCAACTAAGCTAAACAGACGACCAATTGTGCGACTTGAATTGTCGCTGAATAGAGCAATAAATATCTGACAAAAAAAACTTACGCACTTTGCTTAAAAACAAAAAAATCAGCTTTTGAGACGTAGTTTTTTTTTTGTAAATTTTTTAAAAAGTCTAACAAATTAAAGTCAGAAACAAATTGTACGAGTTATACTTTTTTGTGGTTAAATAAAAAATGTGGTCAATTTGTGTATTGATTTAGTTTTAATACTCTACTCGATTGCAGCTAAGCAGTACTTTGCAATTATAAATAAAATTGTATCGCATATGCAAATTTTTAAAAAATAAAAACAAGAACTTTTCAATTTGGCAATAGTTGAAAGAAATAAAAGTTATTAGTATACGATTTGTTTGATTTATAATAATTTGCAGATCGAAACAAAAGTTTTTAAAAATTAGAATTTTAAACTTTAAAAAGTCTAATTTTAAGGTTAAAAAAGATCTGATTTTTAAAATGAAAAAATTTTAAGGTTAAAAAGATTCGAAATTTTAGGTTAAAAAAATTGAATTTTAAGTTTAAAAACAATTGCAATTTTAAACTTAAAAGCATTAGATAAAAAAATAGTATTTAAGTAATTTAATCTTCATCAGCATTTTAGTTTAAAAAAATTTTAATTTTAAGGTGATTAATGATTTTTAAGTTTAAAAAAGATACGAATTTTAAGGTTAAAAAATTTCAATTTTAGGTTTAAAAAAAATTAGAATTTAAAGTTTGTAAGAATTGCAACTTCTAGTTTAAAAAATTCGAATTTTAAGCTTAAAAAAATCGAATTTTAGGATTAAAAATTTCGAATTTCAAGGTTAAATAAAATTGAATTTTGAGGTTAAAAAATTGCAATTTTAAGTTAAAAAAAACTTCGAATATTAAGTTTCAAAAATTACAATTTTGAGTTCGAAAACATTAGAATTTTAAGGTAAAAAAAAATATGCATTTTAGGGTTTTAAAAAAAAAACGAATTTTTAGATTAAAAATCCAAATTTTAAGGTAAAGGATTAGAATTTAAAGTTTGAAATAATTCCAATTTTAAGGATAAAAAAATAAGAATTCTAATGTTAAATAAAAATCAAAATTTAAGGTAAAAACATATTCGATTTTTGAGCTTAAAAAAAATTCCAATTTTAAAGTTGAAAAAGTATGCATTTAGGGTTTAAAAAAAATCGAATTTTTTTGGTTAAAAAAATCGATTTTTAGGGTTAAAAAACTCGAACTTTAAATAAAGTTAAAAAAATTAGAAATTCAAAATTTAAATAAAACTTAAAGGCAACACTGCAATCAGTTTGGTTGTAGTGATTTTTGCAAAGAGGAGGAGGTTTCAAAAAAAAAAAAATTTTACTTGTTTTTTAAAGTTAAGCGAAGAAATAATAAATTCTATAGAACCAATAAGATGCCGCTCATTTAGGAGAAGAAACATAAATTTTCATATAACGTTTAGGGAAAACTCCCTTAACTTAATTTAAAAATTAAAATTAAGAAAACTTCTCGATTTTGAACCCCAGCAGCCACACCGAGTGCCAGCCACTGACTGCACTAATGGCATTTGTTAGCGGGCGTGTGTATTGACACACTTGACGCACTTATTTTGGCCAGTTTGTGTTAATTAACATTGAAAGCCACGATCTGTGATCCGAGCAGGAGCCACAGCGCTGCCGTTGTCAGCGTTGTCATCGTCAACGTAAAAGCTGTCTGAAATCAAACTGATTTTGCTTCTAGCACAACTAGCACTCGTTTAAGCCAAATTCGTTAAATAAACGAAACTCATTGACTTGGCCAAATTATTTATGGCCATATTGGCAACTTATTTCATATGAGTTACGACAACTACCAGACAGCCGGACAGACAGACAGACCGATAGCCAGACAGACAGACGGTATTTCACCTTGGAGTTAGCAACTATGTCTCGCTCTTGGGTATACAAATTACATAAGTCTATACCTGATCGAGTACTACTACTATGTCCGAGCATGCAGCTACACTCTTCTTCTTCATTAATTTTAAATATTTGTTCAACATTTTGACAGCTGCCTGTGATTTTTACTTTTTTTTTTGCCCAACTCATTTGTATGAATGAAAAGCGCTGTACGAAATCAAAAGTTTAGAGAAGAGCGCGCGTTATTTGTGGAACCTTCTTCATAGCATTGTCTGCATAAAGCATGAAGTTTCGGACAAGTGTTTCGTTTATAGTTTCAGTTTCATGCCTTATAAATTTCAAATCTATCTATCCATCAATGAACATTTTATTTACTTGATATATTTGGCACAATTGTGTTTGCGTTTGACATTTGTTATGCCAATGCGACCAAAGCCAATAAAATTCAAACAAAAACTATGCAAAAGCTAAGCTATACATACGCACAATGTTGGTAGCCCCAATCTTCATGGGTGGAGCGACTATATTTTGCGAAGGAAACACTAGCTATGAGCAGAGAATCAAAAAATAGTGAATACTTTTGGTATTTTTTGTAGAAAGCTGGTAATAGTAGTTACAAGTCTCAAATTTGCTTTATACGACAACTTGCTGGCGCCATCTGACGGCCACAGCGAAAAATATGTAATAATAGCAATTACAAAGATTTTCAAGACTTTCTTAAAGAAGTGGGATCTATGTATATAAAGCCACTTAACTATTAAAAATCAACCAATCATTTATTAATATTTACTAAGAAATACATGATATACATATGAAAATGGTCAATACAATTCTTGGCTATGTAGAAACATCACGATACTAGGTACAAAAAAAGTCAAAGATCAATGGATACACCTATTTTCTTTTTAATATTTCAGAAATAAATTAAAATATTTTTGGGCTGTATACTCTGCATCATATGGTATCAAGTTTGTAAAAACCCAAAAACTAATCAGGGTGACAAAAAAGTTGTTATATCCATGTCAGTCTATATAAACATATAAATTATGTAAGACTATTGTAATGTTTTTATCTCAAAACATACCCGAAGGAAGTACAAGAAAAGGTCCTTCAAGTGCTCTTTGGGTAGATAATACGGAAACTGCAGAGCATCTTGGAAGAAGAAACTTGAGAACTCTAGCTCTACATCGTGAAGAATGGAGGAGATTTTAAGCGGAGGCCAACTAATGGCCTGTATTAATGATGATGATGATTATATATGATATAACGGATATTATATACAACATAACTCCCATAGTGATATATTCCATCACCTCAAAAAAAAAACCAAAAAACTTTGTGTTTGGCCGTAAATATAACCTTTTGTAGATGTATTCCAAAAGCCGCAGGCTTCACAGTTCGGAAATTTATTTGCGACCGATCTTATTATACCTTTGAGGTTATAATATTGGTTCACCACTTCAGGGTGGATTTTAATTCTTCTCTTATACATAAAGGGAATACGCAGAAAAGACTACAAAGTATAAAGAGTAAACCTACAGAGTATATAAAAAGTTTGTTTACATTAAGGCACTAAAAATTATCTTCCAAACAGTTAGGTTGTTTACATCAAAAGAACTTAAAATGATCTTCCCAAACCGTACGAATAATTCCTTTCTTTATAAGGCTATTATAGCTCAATAATTTTTTTAATATTCCCACGTACTTTGTAAAATTGGATAAAATCGGTAAAATATATTACAAATCTTCTATTAGACAATTACGACAAAAAGAAGGGGTTAACTTATATTTCTTCTACTTAGAGTTGAATAGTTCTCCCCCAAGACCCCCATTTTTACAGCACCCCGCTATAAAACTATCGAATTACACACAGACACACATATATTGGCATACAAAATGGCGTGCAAAATGCTCGCTCGCTTGCTCAGTAGCTGCGCCCAACTTTGACACTTGTCTGCTGACTATGCAAATAACTTGGCTAATTTGATGGGTAAAGCCCTCTGGAAATGAAAGTGTAGAGTTTTATCTAGGAAGTCAAAAATACACCAATCGATTATGTAATCTATCAGATTTTTATTTTTGCATACTCGATAACTTATTCAAACAGTAGTTTAGTAGTAGAGTTTTTGCGGGCATTGATTTATTTATGGAAAGCTGCCATTTGACAGATGACGAAGATAGTAATACTTCATTTATATGACTATGTTGAGGAATATACAGATTTGTGTGGCATACTTTTATGTATGAAATAAATATTATTTCTAGTATGTATATATATGTCAGGATTGCCAAAAGCATAGATAATGAAGAAATATTCTTTAACCAGTTTCTGGTTCCATTTTTATGGTTTTCGTTGGATCTCAAATAACTAATAAAAGATGTTTTTTTAACGATTATATTAACAGTAAAAAAAACCATCTTGTACCAGTTTTTTTTAGTCCAACGGAAAGGTCTTCATAGGTTGAGTCAGTATCTTATTGCTTCTGTACAACAAGTTCATATTTGGGGAAAAAGCGGTTTTTATGTTGTACAATTAGTTCATCTGTTCCTTCATAGTTGTTAAGCTCCTTTCTATATATTGGGAACCAACTTATCGTTGGGAACCTTTTGAACATCCGCTGGTTATAAGCCATGCAATGAGGCGTTGTTGCGCTACCCTGACATCCCAAGTGTTTCTAGATAAAAAGAATCCCTTTGAGTTAAATATTACCATAAGCATCACTTGACTACCCAGTTTTTGAAGAAGAGCAAAAACCATTAAGATTTAAGAAACTCATAGAACTCAATAAAAGCTAAATACGAGCAGTAGATGCAAATTGTTTGCATCTTCGCCGATAGATGGCGTGATAATCTAAACCATCGCATAGAAAGACTATCGATCGAATTAAATCGCAACCCAATCTCAAGCGATGGAAATCTAAATCCAATGCAATTGCAAAAAGGCTATACAAGTAGTTAAAAAATAAAAATAAATTTACTATGGTCATCACTCCAAAGGCGCAGCATGCCGTTATCTCTATTAAAAACTGGTCGAAAAGTACAGTACACCTACAGAGTGCTTCCAATAGCCGAAAAAGCTGGCCATAAATCGAAAAATTTAATAACGATTTTTAAGACTAGTTTATGCTCGTTTCCTACAGAAGTCCCTCGCACATACGGATACGGAAACGATAGCACAAAATATCGGGCTACCGACCTTGCACCAAAATGCAAAGTCCAAGTCCTGTGTGTTAATTTCAACTTTTGCAGCGGCGATATACTTCAATTTATATAGATTTTCCTTGAAATAAAGCGTCTATTAATTTGCTAGCCAAACCACTGCTAGACAAATGCACCAGTGTTGCTGAGTGGACTCGATACCAACGACCACCACTACGCTACCGAGGCCCACAAGGAGTTACCCAGAATAATAATTGGCAATATGTTATTATGTGCCGATTGATATTGATAATTCATGAAGCTGATTCGAAAAAAAAGGTTTTCAAAATCAATCAACAAAAACGAAAGAAAATGAAACTTCTGAGACATCAAAATTGTTGGCCTTTTTTTCTGTTTATCAAATACTCATTCCCACACCCTATTTCAATTTCGGATAAACAAACACCTGCAACATCTTAGCATACCTTCGATTTCCCCGGTCTTCACATCGAACACTCTAATAAAAATGTTAATCTTGATCTATAGCTGCTCATTGCTAATCATGTTGCTCATCTTGTAAGCGGATTCCGAGCATTATTCAAATATCGCTGGCGCAAAGTGCGGACCACACCTTTGACAAACCAACAAAAGACAGACGCTGTACATGGGCGTCTTTGCGGATTTGGCCAAATATCCACACACAAAGACGTCAACACCGAATGCAGCCTATTGTTTGCTTTGGTTATTAAGTGCCAGCGATTGTGTAAATCGGATTCCGATACGATGTAAACGGTAGACTCGGCAACTCTGCTGTCTGTCGAACTTGGCGGCTTTGTGGCTGGCAAGTTGGTAGCTCCAATTTCGCATTGAAAACGAAAAGTGAAATTGGCGTGTGACTAATTTGAAATTTATAGAAACTACGCATCGATACACACACACTCACAGCGCAGTTGACGACCCTGATGAGTAGCCCAAAACAAAAAAAAAAAAATTTCAGGAATTTTAAATGTAATTTTCAAGACGTCAAGCGCATTGAGGAAGGAAAAAAAAGTGGAATTGCAACATAAATTTTGCGGGCAGAACAATGGCTGCTTGTAGCTGCTGCAGACCAAAAGTGAAGGCATTTTAGGTTTTACGAACTCTGTTACCTTCGCCTTTGCCTTGGAATGGATGTTTACAGGAAGTAAATTTAGGGGGGGAGAACTGTAATTGGTTGTGCTTTTAATGAACTGGTTTTTGTTTATAAACGTATCTGTTAAGACGCCGAAAAAACTGTACTTTTGTCTTAACTTGGCCTAAACCCTTTCGCCTGACATAACTTTCTGTTGACTCAAGCGTCTTGTGCGAAATTTGGCACCAGCCGCAACACTTCAATTTATAAATCCGGTACTTTTTTTCACGTATTCTTGAGTTTTTAATAAATTAAGCAAATTTAAACACACGCTCAAAGCTTACGAATTGTGCAAATTTGTTTTAAAGATTACCAGCAACAAATACCAGGAAGCACTTCTACTCATCATATATGGTATTGGTACCAGCTAAATAGCAAGTTCTTGCCAAAAAAAAAAAAAACTTGAGTTCAGCCAAGAGTTCAACAACTAGTCAGTTACTTACATTAACAATTAGCTGGTAATTAGTTATTATAACACGTGCTTACCTGACTTAAAACAATCGTCACATCATCGCTGCGCAAACGCGATATCATAATCGAAGCAATCGATAAAATGTAATCGCCTGCCATTGTGACCTGCAAAACAAAGAGAAAAAAATATGTGTTAAAAAACAAACATTAAAAGATTTTACATATTCGCAGATATGTTCGGATAAACATTCAGTGATTTCAACAAAAAAAAATGTTTGCATGATGTTACAGACATTTCGGCGAATCAAATCAGAGATGACTAAGCAAATGTTGACTGCATTTTAATCAAAACATGAAATTCAAATTGCCCAACATTAAATTAATTTTAACTTTTGAATTTTTTTTGTATGAGACATGACAGCGAATAAAATCTGTGCCTAGTTTTTATGAGCATAAAAGTAGCGATTTTGAAAAAGTCTGACATCTTCAGTGTGCGAAAAATGTCTTTATCGCGGCTTGAAACTTTGTATTGAATGAAGAATTAAAAATCGCGCAATCCTTAAAACAATTTTTTTCAAGACTATCAAAATCTCTCAAAAATGTCTCTTTCACAAATTCAGCAAAAATATTGTCTTGAATCATAGACCCAAAATTATCGCGTCACTTTCGATCTTGACTCATGTGTATTTTTTTTTTTGGAATGCAAAACGCTGTATTCCGAAAAAATACTTTAAAAGTTGAGCTGTAAGAAAACCGCAATAGAAGCCTCCGCTTCTTCCGCAATAGAAGCTTCCGCTTCCAGAATTAAGATACATTTGTTATATGATTTAAAAAGTACGTTGAACGATTTAGAAAAAAATTAAATAAACATAATCGATGCAAAAAGAAAAGTTCGACTAAATATGTCTCGATTCCAGAATCTATTGCAAAACTCTCTTTTTTATGTCTGAACGTCTGAAAAATATGGTTATATACGCTTATATGGACATCATATAAAGTTCTATGAAAAAAGTATTGGACAGAATCGATGAAAAAAGAATAGTCAAACTAAAATAGATGCCGGTTCCGGAAATTCTATTGCCAATAATGCACTCTCTACTTGATATCCATTATAAAATATATGATCAATGTGTTTATTTAAGATTATAAAGATGTCACATAGGTCTTTAAATTTTTTAAAGTTTTTGTTTATCAATGTATTTTATCTACAAATTAAAAAGTTTATACTTTCGCAACGTTCTCTAAAGGCAGAAATAATAGAATAAAAAAATAATATATGAAAAGTTTTGTTCGAAAACGTTTGAATATTATTTATTTTTAAAATGTGATTTTTATAGTTTTACGATTTTATTGTTTTATGATTTTATTGTTTATTTATTGCTGATGCGATTCATGTTCATTGTGAACTATCAAACACGTTCAGTTTGTTCAAACTTTGTTGATTGTTTAATTGAATTATACAAATTTAAGCTTGGATTTTGTCACTTTTACTTTTACATTCTTGGTTTTTTTTTTTGAAAATCAATTAGCTTGAAAAAATCACCCTTTATAATCACTTTTTTCAAAGAGCAGCTTTACTGTCAGGATAAGCGCCCAAAGTAGTATCCCATTGTGACAGCGCCCAAAGTAGTATCCCATTGTGACAGTGCAAAATTTTATATTTCATTTATTTTGTTTCAGCGCTAACATTACGAGTAACAATTGGTTCGCCTACTTTTGTCATCCTAACTAGCTTGCTAAAAATATTGTCTCTTATTTTTTCCGCGCATCATTTATCCTAACAAAGTTAGCGTAGCCATCTGAAGATTAAGGAGAGGATACATAGGTGAATCGATTAGGAGTCTGAACACCTATCAGAGAACAAAAAAAAATGTACATTTTACAAGAAGTTTACCGATGTAAAGACATTCCAAAATATAGATTTGATTCAAAAACAATCAGTAGTGGCAATTGTTTACTTGATTACTAGCTAAATGTAGCTCGAGCGATTTTTGAAATCTAATCGAAATAAAATTTTAAGCGGCTTACATTGTGAACTTTATGACTTGTCGGGTGTTCAACAAATGAGGACTAAGAAGCAATTTTCCGTTTAAATTTAGACGCTCGGAAAGTTACTGCTTACTGAAGCACTCCACCGTGTCCTAGACTCTTATAGAGTAAGTTCATTACGATGTCATGTCAAATACTATCCGTTTCCTTAGTAAATTAATCTTATAAAAATTGAGCAATAATTCTTCAGAAGCTCGCAGCTCTATTTCGCGAACAATTAGTCCGTTTGGAAACTTAATGGCCTCTACTAGATTCTTCCATCGAAAACCTTTTTTTTTGCCGACTGCTCTGTCATTGCTCTGTTCCATGTTGTGATCGTCTGGGCCTGTTTTTGAAGAATGAATTTTCTCCAGGTCGCCTGGCGTCTTCCAAGGGTTCTAATGTTCCATTGTCCAATTCGTGTCCGTTTTGAAATGCCTTTGATCGTCAACGAGTTTGGGTAGCCGTTTATATTTAATTCTCTTGTATTAGTTTCTATAATCGGTTGGGTTTTCGATCGAAATGGTGATTGGCCAGATGCGAGTTATCGCAATTATAGCATAGATTATATAAAAATTCTACCTTCAACCAAACTACCGAATCCCAGACAGCACAATTCTTGAATTTTAATTCGAAGTCAGATTACTTAAAAAAAATGTTAAAATGTTAAAAAAACTTATTTCCCTTCAATATGGTCATCGCTTTAAAGGCGGAGCATAGGGATATCTCTATTCATTGTTGTTCGAAGAACAATAAGAATAGATATACAATAGAATGCAATAGAATAAGGATCTACAGTTTATAGCCGAATCCGAATGGCTGTGTCTTTAATAAATAGGGATTTGTCTAGGTAAATAGCGTCTAATGCCTAGTTATGTCAGTTCTAGGCAA
The DNA here is from genome assembly GCA_035046065.1 of Chymomyza procnemis. Taxonomy (NCBI): domain Eukaryota; kingdom Metazoa; phylum Arthropoda; class Insecta; order Diptera; family Drosophilidae; genus Chymomyza; species Chymomyza procnemis. The sequence continues at coordinate 21,278,424 of JAWNOJ010000026.1, forward strand.
ATGCATCACTGCTGCTAAGCGGATTCGAACCATCGGCCTTTTGTTTTATAGACGAATATGCTAGCTCTACGATTACGGGTCCCACTTTCCCGATTATAACAACGCAAAAAGTTTATTTTTAACCAAACTGCCAAATCCTAGACACCAAAGTTCTAAGTTAAATCAAGATCTCTTTATTAACAAAGTTTTTTTCGCACAACATTTACGCGAGAGCGAAGGATTGAAATGTGCTGTGACAGCGAACTAAACCCTAGTCTTTAAAAACTCTACAAATTATGCTGTATCATTAAGGCGAATAATTCTAACGATCAACCAACTAACACCATTTAAATCGTCATTTTATCTAATGAGTTTTAAACTCACGAACGTTACCAACTCATAAACATGGACACATTCCATCCGTGGCAGTTACTCAACAGCAAATACTTTGGGGACCAGCTCAAAAACTTTAATGTCATGTAATTAATAGGCGGGCTTAGTCATTATCGCCTGTAGTTCAAGTCAAATATTATTCACAAGATCTTTTCAATTGTGCATACAATTAGATCAAAGCAATAAAAGTGAATTGTGCTTAGTTATAAAATCGAATTGATGTCAAAGTCGCTGAGGTTTTACGATAATACCAGTAAGTTCCATTTGTATGGCAATATCTTGTGTAAATAAGAAACCGCCCGAAAGCAGCAATATCGACAACTTAATATAAACAATAAACCTTAAAAGTTTGCTTACGATCAACAAACTATAACACAAATCGGTGTCTCTTACCTTTTTATGATTCCATAGCGCATTGACACTGGGCTTGCCCCTTCGAAAATCCGACTGATCGATGACATCGTCGTGCACCAAACTGGCCGAATGTACCATCTCCGAGAAGAGCGCAATTTGTCGTTGTTTATGTACTAATTGGCTGTCAAGGCGAAAAAAAAAAAAATCAAAATTTTAAATGTAAATTTTTTAAATAGTTTTAATATTTCATTAATTAATAGACAAATTTTGTTATGCTTTGGCCTATAGACAGACAACTTATGCAGTTTGCCAAACGACCAGTTTTCGCAAAGACCTGCTAATTGTTGGGCTGTCATTGCCAGGTTACAACGCCGCTTACAGCGTCGGCCACATTGCCAAGCGTGACCCCAAAAATAGTTTTACATTGAAAACTTCCCACACATAATACTGGTTACCAACTGGTACGCACTGTGACTCGTTGTTTAGATGATAGTTTATTGCCTTGGCCATCAGCATAGTCACCATGGGACGCAACGCCTTGCCTTGTCCATCAAAATAGTAGCATGCAATGGTATCCAATTCTGGCTGGGATGTGCCCGACTGCAGCAGCTGTGTGTGGAAAAGAGATAGCCCAAGGAAGAGTTAAGTTAGCGTAATTTCGTAATTGCTTTATTTGTTTAAATTTTTCGACTAATTAGCAAGTTCTTATACGAGTTTGACTAAACGATTTATTGTATAAAAATTCCCCCAACGCACAAAAAGTTCCCAACGCGTTTATGACGTCTCTGAGTTGTTTTGATCTACTAATTCTAATTGAATTATTGTAAATAAATAAATTGTTTATGACAAATATTAAGTAAACGCTGATTTATTTATATACCCTATAATAATAGGGTCAAGGATATTAGAGATGTGCGCGTGAGTGCGTGACGTGAGTCGTAGAAAATTGTCTTATGGGAAACAGCAAGGGCGAGTTAAAAGATGGAGCCGATGATTACTTCTGGCCATCTAGGTCTCTTTTGCTGTGTAACTATTTGGAGGATTCTAAGAAAGAAGCTTATGTTTGAATTGTTTGAACGAAAGCTATAGCCAGCTCTGTTAGTACAAAACTATCCATCAAAAGATTGTTTGAAAAAAAAACTAGTAGTTTTTCATAAAAAGATCTAGGCAGTCTCAAAATAGCTGTTAGATACTCGTCTCCGCAGCTGCGGTATTAGTTGTGATTGGAAGTGATTTAAGTGATGGATCAAATCTCATATAGACTAGAGATAATACTACCTCTGAGATTCATCGGGTTGAAGTTTTTTATGCAATTTTTAAGACTTGGGAAAGATTTCGCCATTAAAAAAATAAGAGTTTTTAAAATGAAAGTTCAAAAAAAAACCTGAAGAACTTTACTTATTTCATCAAATTTTTATGAATTATTGGGTTAAAACTTAATTTGTTGCAGTTTCTAGGATTGCGATAAGATTTCGCCATTAATTAAAGAAGAGTTTTAAAAATAAGAGTTCTCTGCAAAAGTTAAGTTCTATGCAAATGGCCAAAAAAATCCCGAAGAACTTTACCTATTTCATAAAATGTCTAAGATTCATCGGGTTGAAGCTTACTTTTATGCAATTTTTAAGACTTGGTAAAGATTTCGTCATTAAAAAATTAAGTTTTTAAAATTAAAAATCTATGCAATGGGCCAAAAAAAAGAACAGAAAAACTTTACTTATTTCATAAAATTACTATGGTTCATTGGATTAAAACTTACTTTCGTGCAATTTCTAGGATTTCGGCAAGATTTCGCCATTTAAAAGAAAAGTTTGTAAAATAATAGTTCTATGCAACAAAATACCCAAAAAATCCTAAAGCACTCTACTTATTTTATAAAATATCTTAAGTTTATTGGGTTAAAAATCATTTTATGTAATTTCTAGGAATTCGACAAAATTTCGCGATATAAAAAAAAAAAAATTATTTACCTACACCTACAAGAACTTTTTTCTTCAAATTGTGAGTCCCCAAGTTATACTAATTTTTAACTAACACAATCATAATTAATTGTAATTACTTAATGACTTGACACTTACATCTCTCACATCATCGTAGAAATACTTGAGCTCATCATCGAGTATTATATACGGATCGATTTGTATTTCCCGTACAGGTCCCGCTGGCTGTTGTGTATGCACCGAACTATGTTGGCGATAGTTTGTTGTGGAACACTGGGAATACGGCAGATTATTGGACTTGGGTAGGCTGCTGCTGCGAGGGCTTTGACCGCAACCGCCATTGGCACTGTGTGAGTTTTGCTGCAAAATTAAGAAAATTTAAAGATCTAAGGTTAGAAAAATAATCATATAATGGATATAAAATGTTGGTTAAAATGCAGCAATTACTAGCAAAGTGTGAAAAATGGGCGCATAAACAAGCGTATAATAAAGTTTTTGACTTTAAAAGAGGGTTGACTTGAGAGTTGTAAAATGATTTATAGATTTGGCTATCTAGACTGCAAAGTAGCACTTGCAGGGGAACATCGTTAGTTCTAAGAAAACTGCTTTTTTTAGACTTTAACCGGTTGACATTAGAGTTGCAAGTTACGCTGAAAGAAAACTGAATCATACAATCACAGAACTATTAGAAAAGTTTTTAATACGAAAAGTCAGCTTTCTAATGCCATCTTTCGGTACCCCATGGGAAGTTTACAATGCGAGATACAGATAAATAACGCCATGTATCAGAACAATTTTGGATTTCTTTTTACTACACCCAATATGTTCACTGATAATAAGTAATTTTTAGACTTGGCTATGTCGACTTAAAAGTGGATACTGTTTATAAGCATCGTTAGTTCTAAGAGAGCTTCTTTATCTCACAGAATTTAATGTTTTTTTTTTTCGAATTTGAGTTCCTCCATACCAACGATTATTACAGATGATCCCGCAGAAGTTTCACGTTCTTCGTTAGTTCTACAAAGCTTCTTCATCTAACCGAACTTAATTTTATTTATCGAATTTGAGTTCCTCAATACCATTAATTATTACAGATGATCTCGCAGAAGTTTCACATTCTTCGTTAGTTCTACAATAGCTTCTTCATCTGACCGAACCTAATGATTTCTTTCGAATTTAAGTCCCTCAATTCCAAAAGTAGAAGTTTCAACTCCTAAAAAAGATCTTAGTTAGTTCTACAAAAGCTTTTTCATCTGAACAATTTGTTCGAATTTGAGTTTCTCAATACTAACAATTATTATAGATTATCTAGCAGAAGTTTCAACTCCTAAAAAAGTTCTTCGATAGTTCTACAAAAGCTTCTTCATCTGCACGAATTTAATGTTATTTTTCGAATTTGAGTTCCTCAATACCAACAATTATTACAGATGAGAAGTTCGTAGTCTTGATGCTACCATTGCAACGGATATGTTTTTGAAGATAGTATTGATGAAGATGTCAGAAAATCGTTGGAATTTTTAATGTAAACAAATCACCATAGCTACAAAATCGCTGGATCGAACAACCGCTGCAACTTTAAGTTTTTTACTATTTACTTCCAAAATATAAAGGACCTACCTCGCAAGCTATATACAATAATTCTTAAAGTGTTTAAAAACGCTTTTCTGAGCCGCCTAACAACTTTCAATTGCTCACTGCAAAATTAACAAGTTTCGTTGTTGGTGTTGTTGTTATTGTTAGTTGTTTTGAACTCTTGTTGTTGTTGTTGCTGCTGAGTTTTAGCCCCAAAACAAGTAGCTGCAAGTTTATTCGACACCCAAATTGCTAGGCAAAATATTACACGCAAAAGCAAATTTAATAACTGGAAAATTGTAAATGCACAGCAAATGGCCAACTAATTGAAGTTTATTATGATATTTTAAGCATTTTTTTATTGTATTTAATTTTTTTTTCGTTTTTCGAACTTAATCTTTGTTGTTGCACGCATTAACGACTTTGAGCGCCCTCGTCGACTCTTGACCTTGTCGCAAATTTCAATTGTTCAACGAACAAATCCTTTTGTTTTGCTTTTTGCTGCTGTTGCTCGGTGTAATTGTTCGAGTTGTTGGTTTTTGTTGCTGCTTTTTTTTTTAAATTTGGCCAAAAGCGTTGACAAACAAGCGCAACAAAGAGTCAGATACAAATAAAAAAAAATTAAGGCAACAACAAATGAATGCCATATGCCGCCCACTTCTAAACATTTTGGGCCACTCAAGAGACACGCGCTGAGTATGTTTAGCAACATGTTGCGGCAACAGTGCAAATGTTGCTAAAGTCATACTGAGTGCTAAAAGTTTGGAAACGCTGCAAATTTATTGTTGTGGGATTTTCTTAGTAATTAGTTTCAAAAGATCGATTTTCTATTGCTTCAATAATTAGAATTCTTATTTAAAGGTATTATTGCAAAGCATGAGAGTCCAACTCAAAACAAGTTTAGGATTTACAAGAGTCTCGTGGTAGAAGCGCGAACCAAGTCGCGCAAGTTTAAAGCCAATTTTACGAAAAATGAAAATTCGTGCAGGATTACAAATAAATCAAAAAAGCTGGCAGATTAAGTAAAACACTGTTTTTTAGATTAGTGCATACATTGAACTAAAAAAATGTATAACAAATTTCTTGTAAAATGGAAAAGTGCGTTACTCCCAAAAAAAGGGCCAAAAAAACCGAAAAACAATGCCAAAATTGTTTAAATTTCAATCACCGCAATAATTTAAACCATGCTTTACGAATAAGGAAGTATTTCAATTTTTCGTTCCAGATAAGTCAGCCATTTTTATTTATTTTGACATTCAATAAACTTTTTTTGGTGAATAACTATACATTTGGAAATATGCAAAAGAACATTTGTTTCTCTTGTTGATTGCATGTTCAAAAAAAAAATCTTGAAAAATATCCGTTTCTGTAAGCTTTTGATAAGAAGACCACCTTAAGTTTTTGCATTTATAGTGAAGTGCAGTGAATGCTGGGTTTTTCCAAGTTTTTTTTGAAATAGCTCCTAGTTGAACAATCCTACGATCTGGCTGAATACGCGAAGAAGCTCGATGTGTGGGCGTAATGCGAATTAATACAAAAAAACCACATGGACCAAATGTACATCTGCGAATCGCTGCTGAATTGCAACCAAACCGACCCATTACTGATGCGATTGATGACTGTTTATGAAAAGTGAAACACTTACGACAACGTTATGCGAAAACGGTTGTGGTCGGAAGGCGGTGAGCCTACGGAAACGGTAGCCAAATCAGGATAGATGGCCAGCAAAGTTTTGCTATGTGTTTGTTGGGATTGGCAGGGAATTAGCTATGTGACTATGCGCTGTTCCCATACGGCAAAACGGTTAACTCGGAACTGTACTGCCAACAATTGAACCGTCTACAGGAAGCAATCGCACAGAAGCGGCCAAGTTTAGGCAATAGAAGAGGAATTTTAGACAACGCCAGAGGCTCATAGAGCTTAGTTGGCAGGTTTTTATGCATCCATCTTATAGACGGGAACTGGCAACAAGTGAATACCATCTGTTCCTATCCATGGCGTACCATTTTCTTGCTGAAAAATTCGCTTCAAGAGAGGCTTGTGAAAATCAACTATCGCCATTTTTAGGTATGTAATGAGGAATGAGGGCTTCTATGGGAGAGACATAACGTGTAAAATGGCAAAAAGTTATCGAACAAATCAACGCATATTTGACCCAAATCGAATTATTCTAACTATGGTAATTAAGGCCAGGATTGACGGCAAGAAAGGTTTAGCTGTGTGTTTGGTGGGATTGGCCGGGAATTGTCTACTATGCGATGCTCCCAAACTCTAGACTCGGAACTGTACTGTCAACAATTGGACCGTCTGCAGTAAGCAATCGCACAGAAGCGGCCAGCTTTCATGCAAAACTAATGGATAACTTTTTACTACATCGCACAAATTTCTAACAAATATTTCAAGTGTCTGACGACTTTTGCCCGCCACTGTATGCTGATAATTTTGATTTTATTTACTTTTATGTATTTTTTTTTCAATTACGCAATGTATTTGCAATTTGTGTGCGTATAGTGATATCATAGGCAGGTGTAAGTTTGTGTGTGTGTGTGTGCGCGCTAGTCAGTCAGTCAGTTGGTCAATTGGTCAGTCTGCATATCAGTCAATAAAACCCGCGCGCATACAGTAAACACATTAACATGTAAATTTTATGTTACCAACTGTCAATAGAGTGCCAAACGGAGGCAAATCTTTGGCAGATATGTTGCCAGGCAAATATTTAATATTGGTTACGCTATTTCTGCCTTTTCACGCCAATATTTATACATCCCATGGGGCGTGGCCCATAAGTGTAGGCCATCATTTTATTGAATGATCAAACAAAATCACGCAAGACTTTTCAAAAGCTGCAAGTTGACCCACTTACAGCATAAACCTAGTTTAGGTTTTATTGCATTATAAAAAGTTTTGAATTTTATGTTTCAATATATTTGTAGATAACGATATGCAATTCTTCTGAGCGCTTGTTAAAAATCTTTTTGTATAAATCATATGACTAGAATTGCAGAAATATTTCAAGGTTGCAACCAAAATATAATCACTCTTTGCGAGATTATTTGAATTTGACAAAAATATAAACAAAAATGAAAAATTCAAAAAAATATTTGGAAAAAATACAATGTGAAAGAAAATGTTCAGTTTGTTCATACCAAATATTTTATTCTAATTAAGCAAATATTGTTATGTGTTCATGGTGACTTAAAAACCCTTTTCTTTTAAAAAGATTTTAAGAGATTAAGCCTTTAGATCTTTGCCTATAGCTTCGAAATAAAAGTTTAATATATTTCTTACAAAAAAAATAAAAAGTAAAATGGGAAAAATGAAAATCCTTTTCATGTGAAATTATTTGAATCATTTTTAAAGATCAGCAATTTTGATCTACAAAATAAAAGCTTAGAAAGGAAATTAATTGAAAAAATTGCAAAAAATAATCCTCTTTTATTTGTTTTTTAGAAATAATTGTTTATAAAATAAAAACAGCACATGCACGTGGAATAGCGTGATAAAATCATATTCGAACCATTTTTGAACGTACAACATTCTCCGCCCAAAAAAGTAATGTGTGAATGTTTTTCAAAAACTTTTTTTTAAGATCTCCCAACTGAATTGGTATAAATTATATTTGAATCATTATTAAACAGACAAAATTCTGCTTTCAAAAAATTGTTGAAATTAAAAAAAAAAAAATTTTTTAATTAATTATTATGTTTCAAATATAATCAGCAGACACTTGGGATTTTCAGAAGAAATCATATTTGAAAGTTTTTTTCTCAACTAATTTAAAGAAAGAATAAAAAATTCTTTAAGAATTAAAACAAATAATAATTATTTTATTTATAAAAATTAGTAATTATTTATAAAATATTTGGGGCAGACTGGATTGCCAGAAGAATACATATATGAACGCTTTTTGTCCAAAAAATGTTTTTAAAAAAACTAAATTAAGATATTTTTATCAAATTGAACAATTATTTAGAAAACATAAACAAAAGACATTTTTTATTTAAAGAATCTGTCAGAATAATTTCGCAATTTTCGAATGAAAATAATAATTAAAAATAAAAATAGAAATTGTTAAATTGAAAAAATAATTAAATTAAAAAACAATTAATATTAAAAAAAAAATAAAATTAACCAAAAAATGTTTAATATAAAAAAATAATTTAAAAAAATTATAAATAATCAATAAAATTGCAATAGAAAAAAATTCTAAATAGTTCGAGAAGATGTTAATGATGAAAAAATTAAAACTAAAAAATAAAATTTTCAAAAATAAAAAAAAATATAAATAGTTCAAAATGTTAATGGTGAAAAAAATTAAATCTAAAAAAAAATTAAATTTATAAAAATAAAAAAAAAATGAAATAGAAAAAAATTCTAAATAGTTCAGAAAGTTGTTAATGAATAAAAAATTAAAACTAAAAAATAGAATTGTCAAAAATAAACATATATATATATATCGAGTAAATGTTAATGTTGAAAAATTCAAATTAAAAAAAATGATTAAGAAGTTTAAAAACAAAATAGAAATTGTAGAAAAAATTAAACTAGATAAAAATTCTGGTATAGTTCAAGTGGATGTTATAAATGAAAAAAACATTGTTTACAATATTAAAATAATAACTTGTTTGTCTAGGTACAGCAAATTAAAAAAATAAATTACAACCTCCGAGCAAATTGGGAAACATTTTCTTGCTAAGAATCCACAATAATAACTTACTGAATAACTTACACATTATATGTCATTTTCCTTTACCCAACTGCCCTTTACCATATCCACCACTGCAATCCATAAGGCAATTGCAAATCCAAAACTCTCTGCTCTTCTGCAATCATTCAAAAGAGCTGTAAAATCTTTATAATTATATGACAGACCGTATGCTTTATATTTATGTAAAAAAAAGCCCGCCGGCGCACAATACCCTATCATCTTCATCAACAACATCTTCAAAGTGTGTCATTAATTTTATGCACACATGTGTATCGCATCTCCAATTAAATATCTTCGATCTCTTCATTGATGTTGACGGGCATCATAAAATGCCCAACACTTTTTTTTTGTATTTTTTTTTGTCTTGTCGGTCTTCATTCAGTTTTCAGTAATGACCCAAATTCGTGTAACTCCGATGCGCGCAAGCGTCTCTTTGACGTAGAAAGTCCATATATACCATATTCGATGTATATATATCGTATTACAAAATCACTCCATCAATTACAAAAAGGCCAATTAAACTCAACTCAACAAAGTTGCTTCAAACTAAAAAAAAAAACTTTCGTTTTCAATATGTGCGCTAAATTAAAATTAGTACCAACAAAAACCAAACAAAGCTGACCAAAATAAATACAATCCGAAATGAAAAAAATAGTCAAACAAAACCTCAATGAAAGCCAAAGAAAAAAAAAGATTATAGTTTTTTTGTTGAACGTTTGTAATTTTGCAAAAGAAAAAAATAAAATAAATAATAGTATTTAATTTATTTTGTTTGCTGTTAACAAACGTGAAAAAATGCATTTAATTGTGAATATTTTTATTTCTTACAATTTCATTCGCAAAATACGTTGGATGATTTTTAAATGGATTGTAAGAGTTGGTCACTCTATAGCGCTAGTTGACAGACGGTTTCTTCTTCTCTGGCAGGTAACAGCGAGGGCTGTCACATAAGTTTGAAGAAATGGGAACTTTGTTAGTGATACCAGAGTTGTCATACAATTTTGTGATAAGGCTAATAGGGGTTGAAGCAAAACTTTGAGCAGCTAGTTAGTTATCTGCGAGTAGTTAGTTATCTGAATCATCTTTAGCAGCTGCCAGAAAGTGTGAGAATTTAGCCAGTATTGCCACTTTATCCTCAGTTGCGGCAAACATGAAATTAAATAAATTTCTGAACTAGTCAAAATAAATTGTCATCATCTGCTTTAGCGGGTACTAAAAAAGTGGAAGAACCCGACCAGAGTTGCTATTTCAATGACAAAAATAGTAATAAAAAATTTGACATCGCAACTATTGTAATGTTTGTCATACAGAAATTGCTAAGTCTTTGCGTATGTTGCCAGAGTTGCCATACAAGAAAACTTAGAGGAAGCCAAAATAATGGGGTATTTGACTGAATCATCTTAAGTTTATGCTACCAGAAAGTGTGAGAATATAGCCAGTATTGCCATTGATTTCGGAGGGAATTTTGGAGCAAATCCAAATTAATTGTCCACATCTGCTTAAGCGGGTACTAGAAACTGGAAGAAAAATTTTTGTAATGTTTGTCATACAGAAATTACGAAGTACTTTGCGTATGGTGCCAGAGTTGCCATTCAATGTTGCGTTTTAGGAAGTACTAAATGGATTTTAAAGCAAGTCAAAAGTAATGCCAGTTGTTTGTATATTAGGCAGATTACCAAAAACTGTGCATGGGTTGACATCTAAGTTTAGGGAACTGGCAAAAATAAAGTGCGACCAATGTGTTTTTAAAAGATTTTTGATTTGCTTTAAAAAATTATACGAAACTTTATGAATGCTGCTAGAGTTGTCGCTCCATTTTAAGTAATAACTTAAAAAAAAGTATTTTGTTGAACGAATTACTGAAGAAGAACGAAAAGTTCAATCAAGAATAAATGTCAATTGAAAAAATCGAAAAGATAAAAGAAATTCTCGCGTGGTTCCTTTATAAGTCAAGACAACATTAACTTGCTGGGTTTTAATGCGGATCATATTTTGAATTCAACGTTAGGGTATTTAATCAGTGGAGTATTAAAAATGATTCTGATAATAGCCAGCCATAGAAAAATTGAAGAATTATAAGAATAAAATACTCCCACTTTTATCAATGCTGACATTCCGAAATCAGTTGGGAGCATATAGAAGTTAAGTTTTATGGAAGGGATTTCCAAAGGCTGACGGTAACGTGATTTCAGACTCATTTATTTCTACACGTGGATGAGGATAAGTGGGCAGCGTTGAGCTAAAACGCACTCCAGGCGTGTTTATCGTAGTTTAGATATCCGAATGCCTGCTTAAGGTAATATTGAGGCTTTTTCAAACAACTCTGTAGCTTTTCTCTATAAATACATGAACTTCATGCCTTTATTATTGCTTAAATTATTTTCCTTTCAACTAAGATAAATAATTTTTGTAAACTTTAACTGGACAATATTTTGCCGATTGCCTCTCCAAAACCTATAATGTCATACAAGCTACTCTAAGGTACTCACTAACTCTCATTCAAAGCGGAGATTTGCTGCCAACCCAGAGCATAATTCAAACTCACGATAGAAATCCTGCATTTCAGAAAAAAGATGGACTTCTGATTATTATTGTCTGCTGTGCCCTCTCACAAGGCTACCGATTTTGACACTTATATTCAGCATGACATATTGAAACAGACAATCAATAAACTGTACTTCCGTAAAACATTTTCCAGTGCTCTAGCAAACAAGCCAGGATTCAAAGTAAATGTTTCCACCTTAGCCAAACCTTTTACCATCAGCGATCAAACAGCGATTGTAAAATATTTTCAAAAGCAAAACTGATAGTGATTTTTTTTAATCTTCAGACGTAAAAGATGACCAGTCACATAGAGACACAACTTATTCAAGGTTAAGTACTTGTGGTATCGTGTTATCTGGATACCTTCTTCCGCTAGCTTTGAGGCAGTTCCTAAAATACCAAGCAGCAACTTAATCTCAGGATTCTAAATTTTGTTTGAATGTTTTGTTACTTAAGGTAGATCATATTAAGAAACAATAGCTGGCTAGAAGAAGAATTCAAAAAGATTCAAGTCTCCGTAGTTTGTGTGTTGAAATCTTTATTTTGTGCACTATTAACGATATCAACAAATCAACCCTCGCATTTTAGAGACTTGGTGCGTTTTAGTGCAGCCAAGTTAACTGTTTTACACATAAACTTGGCTTAAACGTTTGTCAGCTAGTTGCATTTGCCACTTGTTGCTGCTTTGGCCTCAAACATCATCTTTAATTTGATTTGTTGTTGGTTCTTTATTACGCATTTGCTATCTAACAATTTAGTTATCGTCTCTTAAGTTGGTTTTTTCATATCGTTTCTTTTATTTTTAAGTTTATTGGCCAATTAAGACAACTGCAACTAGCTTACTCCTCATATGGCCAAAGAGATCGTTGGGGGTTTTCGTTTTTCGTAAAGTGCAACGAATACAGGAAGCCAAAAGTATTCGTCACAGTCCGTTGATGTTTTAGTTTATTGACTGACTGACTTTGGTCGCTCTTTCATTGCGTTTTTACGTAAGAAAAGGAAACGAAGAAAATTATAAATGAACTCGAAATAAAGTGATATTAATTTATGAAGCAGCGCAACTATGATGTAGTCTATTGAAAAAAATTATAAAATAAATAAGTAGATAAGATTATTATATTACGATGTCTCTGCAGACGCTCAAATAAAACATTATTCGGAATTGAAGAAAATTGTTAACGTCTGAATAACGTAAATATTACATTAATTAATAACAATTTTTTCCTAAATCGATGCAGCTTAATTGGACTAATGTTTGGTTAAATGAAAACATTTAGTGTTGAGTTGATTACCTGCTTATTTTTCATGTAAGACAATATACAATTAAAACTAAATTTAATTCCGTGGTAGTGGTAAAAACTCGCAAATAAAATTTGAGAAATATCCATTTATTTCCACAGAAATGTCAACCAGATAGACAATCAAGTACAATTTTTATAAATATTTAATGAAACATGAATAAAATTGATTTATATTATTGCTTTCAGCTTATACAAGGGAATTTTTCATTTTTGGAGGAAGATTTTACTCAGATAAATATGGCTAAGCCGGAATGGCTAAGCCGAGATTGACGGCCAGGAAGTTTTTGCCGCGTGTTTGGTGGAATTGCAAGCGAATTAGCTATGTTACTATGAGCTGCTCTCTATATGGCGAAACTCTTGACTCGGAACTGTACTGTCGACAATTGGAGCGTTTGAAGGTACCAAAAACGGCCAGCTTTTGCTAATACGATAGGGATTGTATTCCAACAGGGCAACGCCAGGCCACACACAACGATAGTGAATCGCCAGAAGCTCAGGGAGCTTGGTTGGCAGGTTCTTATGCATCCACCTTATAGTTCGGAACTGGCACTAAGAATTTGCTTCAAAAAAAGCGTGTTGAAAATCGTGGGTCTCCATTTTTTGGCAATAGGAACGAGAACTTCTATGAGAAAGACACTATGAAATTACCTTAAAAATGACAACAAGTTATCGAACAAAACGGCGCAAATTTGAACTAAATCGAAACATGTCAACTATGGTAGATAGGGCCTTCAATTTCTTGCAAAACTTATGTATGTCTTCTCACTTCACCCTATATATATCATAATATCATAATTATTTAGCAACTTATACAACTTCAATTCATTTATTACAAATTATATACAATACATTATTAGAAATAATAAAAATTTATAGCAATTTATAGCAGTTGCCTAAAATTTCTGTCAGTGCATTTATTACATTTTTTTTTTTAAGCGACCTATAAATCGTAAACATGCAAAAGCAATTTATTTTGGATTATCCGTAAGACTACCAAATTATTTCGTATGATATAACCGAACCATATAAAACAATATATAATAAGCAATATATATCAAGACGTGCGCACCTATTGCACTGCATACGAATGACTTTGACAAAAATCATAAAAAACAAGAAAAATATACACCACAAAAATATATAAACAAAAATCTAAAAAGTAGCAAAAATCTTTAAAAAAAACCAAATTGATAAATTTAAAGCAAAGAAATGGCAAAAAAAAATTATGACCATGCAAAATATTAAATATTGGCAATATTTTGTCTCAAACAATTGTTTGAAAGGGAAAATGAATTCAATAAAAATGTTTGGGTTTTTTTTTGCACACTGAGCCATTTTATGATGTTGCATGTTTTGTTGCTGCCACTTAAAAAACTGTTAACATTTGTAGCTGATGTGTCACTTACATGGTTTTTTTGTTTTTTTGTTTTACAATTCAATTGTCGCAAGTTGCCAATTGTTGTTGTTATTGTTGTTAACATCTTCAGACTGAGGCCTCCAATTTGGCAGCTTTGAAGCGTATTTTTTTTTCGAAAACTTGCCCAAGTTAAGCCGTGGGAGCGCCCTGAAGGGGTCTCACACCTGACGCACTTGAAGACAGTCGCAAATACTGTACACTTGGCATGTGGTGTGCACAGTGTGCCCAGCTTATGGAAATATTTACATTTTAGTGTGGCAGTCACACTTAAAAATGCAACAATTATTTTGTAATTTATACAAATAATTAATTTAATTGCCAGAAGAAATGTGAATTTAAATAAAAGTTTTTAAAAAATAAAGTCTGTATGTGTTATCAGTGGCGTGGATATGATATTTTCGAGCAGGGGTAAAAATTAAGACCATGAAAGGTTGTTGTTTGGCCACAATTAAAACAATTTGGAGTTTCATTCCAAAAACAGCCGATTTAACAGTTCGATAATTTATTTGATCTAAAACTGTACTGATCTAAAACCAAGAGCTTAAGTCACTTAGTTGCACATTGCAGACAATTCTATTCAAGAAGTTGATCAATTCAAGGACCTTGACAGCCAATTAACGAAGAATTGAGGAACTGTAGTGGATATTGATGAAAGAATCCAATAAGCCAAGCTGCGTTCGGACAATTGAAAGCCTTCTGAAGGTTGAACAACAACTAAAAAACTACAAACATTTATTAATCGTTGCTTTTGTAATATATTACGCATCTACCTACCGAGAACTATATAGAACCGAGGACTGAACCGACGACTGAAAAGATAACCTGGCGCAGGACATTTGCGGCAGAAACCCAAAAATCTATGAGCGAACTACGTGCAATAGCAAGAAATGGGCCCAATTGGAAGATGTTTACTAAAGTAAACTGCGATTAGACAATGTTTTTTATTTTTTTAAATAATAAATATGAAATTATAAAAACTAAAACTTTGAATTAAAAAATTGTTGATTTTTTACACAAGCTGAGTTTTAAAAAAAAAAAAAAAGAATAAAAAAATTTGAAAAATGTGCTCTTAACTTTTTCTGAATTTTAACTTATTTCTCTGTTGGCAGAGTTTAAAGTATTGACATTAGACACATTGTAATATTATTGTTTTTTTTTTTTGGAAAGTTAAGAAGCCCGTAACTGCAAAGGAGTAACTCCAAATTGGATGCCAAACTTCTAAAACTTAAAACCCAAAAAGAGACGCATTCTAAGCAACTTAACAGCTTTTTGTTTTTGTTTACAAAACAAAAATAATATAAGCCTTAAGATTGCAACTTTATTTTGTATAAAAAATTGTGTCTCTTATTCAATTGAAACATATTTTTTGAGAATTATTTAAAAGAAATGTAATATTTTGTAAGCAAAATTCTAAAATCAGGGAATATACTGGGTCAGAAATCATGAACAATGCGTTGGCTAAGCGGATTATGGAAACAATTTATGAGATATCGTTAGATAATTATATTCTTTGGCGTTTATGTATTTTAACCTCGTAAAGTTATACAGATTCGTTAAGCTGTGTGCGTACTTTGTGTCAGATTTTTGTAAGTGCTGGAAGTCTTGGCAAAGTACTCGAGTTTCTTGTCCAAACTATTATGCTTCAGTCGCGTCATTATAACAATTCCAATTTACTGATCTTTTTGAAACTTAGGTAGCATATTGATTAAATTCATGAAAAATGTATAACAAAAAATAGTTTTCAAAAAAATTAAAAAAAAAAAAATGCAAAGAAAAATTGCATTGTCAGTCAAATGTTGATCCTATAAAAGATGACAAACATTAAAAAACCACCAAAAGACAAATTACTTTTGAAGCGGAATAGTTTTATTGCTTAACAAATATTCCTAATCTTAGCAACCTTATGACACGGAGGTGTCTGTCATCATAGTCCCCACAAACCCCGCCATCTACCCCACCACTGTCAACAAAAATTTTACAAAATATTTTGCATTAAATAAATTAAATTGGCCTCTCTTTAGCTGGAACAATGTGAAAGTTGTCAGTTGCTTTTTTTTAGTAATTTTCTGTAAACAAACTCATATAAACGATTAAATAGTGGTTGCTTGTTTTGTTGGCTGTCCCCGCATCCTGAGGCCAGTTTTTTGGCGCTGGTTTATCGGGTTTAAAGACCCCACGACTCCTGCAAACACCACCAGCATAACCTTAATGCTCTTTTGGCTTTCAATGCAGCAGATTGCCAATGACAGCGAAGTGGTATTTCGGGGGGAGGCAAAAAAAATTTAGCTTAAAAGCATTGTTGACAATGGCAACCAAATGACAGTCAACAACAATACGTTTTGCCAATAAACATCAAAATAAATATTTCCCAGTTTCAGCATTGTGGTTAAAAGTACAATAAAAAAATGTATATTTGGTAACACAAACAAAATTCGAAAATAATATCAAATAATACTACGAAATAAGGTGAAATGTAAATGCATTAGGAGGTCTTGACAATGCGTATTACATAATATAAATAAAAATATTTATTTTGCAAAAATCTTTTGAAGATTTGTCGATTGAATGCGGTTTATTATTACAGCTTACTGGGAATTCTAAAAAAGCAAACAAAATGTTTTGTATTCGAATAAATCGGTTACTTTTGGTAGCTTTGATAGCATTTCGTAAACAAGCAATAATGCATTTAGATATTAGATTAGAATTTGTTGTTCTTTCAAAGAGTTTGTAATCTCTTTGATTATTATAACGTATTTTTGAAGCTTTCGAAAACAGATTAAAATCGACTATGTTGACTAAAAGTATCTACGAATTACAAATCAAGATCAACCTTATTGCGATGTTCTAACTAAATGCAGTTAAAATATAATTAAAATGTTAAAATAATAATTTCATTATGTGTGAAATACGACTCATAACTATTTGACGATTTCTTATAGAACTCTAGTCTTATAGATGAGCTTTGATGACATCTTCTATATTTTCAATGAATTACAGAAATTCTATTAAGCAGCTTAAATTACATACTATCTATATATTGTTCTTTTGTTAATGTAATGGTCGCTCAACATAAAAAATTCTTATTGCTTTTTGTAGAAGAAGAAAATTATAGTAGAAATTTTAATAAATGCAACTGCAGCAATTTTTGAAGTAAGTGTTCTCAAGTTTCCAACCGCTCAAAAACTGATAAGCGATATATAGTATGATAGGAGTTCTGTGTAAGACATATAAATATCATAGCATTTTTTGAAATCTCGACTAGAATATGGATAACTCTGTATGGAAAATGATATTTATAGTGGAAACTTGATGTTATATGGCAAATGAAAGGCAGTTCTGTTTGGCATATGTAAATAACACAGGAATTTCTTAAATCTCGACCACGAAATAGCATAATACATTTAACTCATAAGCGCACCATATTGTTGGCAACCCATTAATGTTTGACTATCGGATCACAGATCTGTTTGGCATAAGTGTTCGGAAATCTCGACAACTTTATAGTATAAAATAAGATAATCGATCCTAATTTTTACAAGGAAAGCCAATAATACTTAACAATCGCATGACAGTTCTGTTTGACATCTGTTATCAAAACAAGATTTTGAAATCTCGAACACGAATCGGATACCAACATAAAGGGTGTTTTTTGCGAGGAAAAATTTAAGTTGGCATTACAGTTCATAATGGCGAACGATTTAACAGCTGTCAAGTGCTTTTTTCTCGGTTTGGTGTGGCAATTCATTATGAATAGACTCACGCCTAAAGAACAATGTATAGATTCGGCCCAAAACGAGATTGCCATTGTTCCCAATTTTCATAAGCGAATTTTGTTTTGCGATAAAGCTCACTTCTGTTTTAATGGCTACGTCAACAAACAAAACTGCCGCATTCGGAGTAAAGCTAATCCTCAAGTGTATGTCAAAATATCGTTACATCCAGAAAAACTGACTGTTTGGTGCGCTTTATGGGCTGGTGGAATCATTCGCCCGTAATTCTTCAAGAACGATGATGGCCAGAACGTTAGAGTCAATGGTGATCGGTATAGAGCAATGATTACTAACTTTTTTCATTGATGAATAAAGCAACAACCACGATGTCCAGGAACCGTGGTTGCTATAAGACGGCGCAACATGTCACACAGCTCGTGCCACAATCGATTTATTGAAAGACATGTTTGGTGACCGCCTAATTTCACGTTTTGGACCTGTGAATTGGTCTCCAAGATCTTGTGATTTAACATCGCAAGACTACTTTCTGTGGGGCCATGTAAAGTCATTGGTGTATGCGGATTAGCCCCAAACGCTTAACCATTTGGAAGATAACATTCGCCTTATTATTGCCGATTTACGGCCAGAAATGTTGGAAAAAGTAATCAAAAATTGAACGTCCAGATTGCACTACATCCGAGCCAGCCGTAGCGGTCATATGCCAGAAATCATATTTCAAATGTAATGCGACAAAATTAGCTTTCGGATAACTAAAACTCATGTCAATCGAATAATCAATCTTTGTTTTATTGCAATTTAAAGTTTTACACCTCTAAAAAAAACGCACTTTAGGTTAGGTTAGTCCGGCCGGCCCCCGAAGGGGCCTCACATAGATCAGAATGATCCTTAGCGTTACAAAATTATCCTCATATTGAATGAAGTTTATGAAATCTAGAGGTTTATTTTGAATCTAATAAAAATAAAAAAAAAAAAATTTACGATTTATTGAGGGCCGCGCTCTGTTGAAAAAAGAATTCATTTTTCCATATAAACTAGAGAAGTAACACAAGACTGTTTTTAATTAAATAATAGTTCGTACTTCATATCAAGTTCCTATACCCAGAATCTCCTCATAGAAATATTTGTCTTAAAGTGGAGCCAGAGTCTATGGCTGTTTTCACAAGCTCTACAGTAAGTTACAGAGTTGACCACTTTGCGTTTAACTTCCAAGGTATTTACTAACTTTGCCTCAAATGCATGCGAATTATTTATAACTTTACATAAATTGCAATTATTATGTAATTGTTATTTATATGCCATCGCACATCAGACTTAAATTTTTATTATTTAGCATGAAACTTCATTTTCATTATCAAGCCTGACAACATTCCTCAACAAATTGCAACATTTATATTAGCCAAAAACAAAAATATTATTTTTTTAACTAATTCGCATAAATCAAACAAAAAAAACCGCAGTCAAATATATCTTCACATAAATTGGCAAAAACAAAGAAAAAACCAAAAAAAATGTATTTCATTTAATTTAATTGCTGGGCCCTGCGTGAGCATGGTATGCCAAAACCGTTGCCGGACATAAGACACAGCGGAAGCAACCACTACCAACTAGGAGGCCTCCAAGATATGAAGCAAAGCAAATCCAAAAAAAAAAAAAACCACCTTGTCATCAGCAAGTGGCCAAAAGCGACGACACACAAAAAGCCAAGAAAGTAAGCAATGTGCTGCTGCTGCGGCCGACGACGCTGAGGGCCAAAGACGGATGGACGCAGCTCTTTGGACTTTCCCTTTTGGTCGTTCGAAAGACAACAACGTTTTCGGAGACCGTCGCTGACATAACAATAAACAAAAACAAAAACAACGACAAGAGACGAACGGAAAGAAATGACAGTGGGTAGTGATTGGCTACAAAAATTGCGAGACAATCCGCTCTTTGAAATATATCTCAGCTTTTGTTTTCTCACCAGCACGCTCTCTCTCTCTCTCTCTCCCAAGTCTCTTTCGAACTTTATTGGTGTCTGTGTCCTGAGGCGTTTTAACACATGTCAACAACACTTAAGCCGCAGAAGTGATTCCAGAAGGACGCAAAGGAAGCCAAAGGCTACTAAGTGCTTCGCTTTTGTTTTTGTATGCATTTTTTTTGTAGACTTTTGGGAAAAAGTAACTTTTTGAAGGAAGCACTTGAAGATAAGCGTAGATGACAAGATATTGAAAAAAGGAAAGGTTGACCTAGATCTGAGTTTGAAGCAGAAGACCAGTAAACGTGGAAAATGTATTTTGGCATAAGCGATTGTACTGTCTTAAAGCAATCTGTACTTTTTGCGATATAAAACCGAAAGCGATTTCAAAAAATTGTTTACTATGGGAATCTGAGAAATAATAAATTAAGTTTACTTGGAAAAGAAATGGTATTCTACAGAGAATACGGAAAACACGTTTTAAGTAGATTTGACATATTCTTTTTCTCATGTTGAAAGTGCAGGAGATCGTTGCGTTGGTTAGTTTGCTGAGAACACGAAAATAATTGGGAAGTAATAATGTTTTTCGACAAAAGGTAGCTTAACGTCGAATACTACGACTGTGGCTTATGGGATTATAGTGCAACCTGAGCCTCCGATTCATAAATGATACAATGGAATTCAAATCTACTATAAAAGACGACAAACTATTTGCTATACTCCAGAAGGACCTAGAGTGTCCATTTCAAATAAAATCAAATTAATTCAAGCATCAAAGTGAGCTGAGCATTCACTCAAGATCAGTTGGAAGACTATTGAAATCGATTTGTTTTAATGGAAAATTAAATTCGACGATGACCCTTATTCCAGGCTGAGTGAACAGAAGTTGACAAAAATTTTGAGTGAAAATAAGAAAATAACTTTTACAACTTCATGCAGTGAGCTCTGTGGACCTCGGTAGCATGCTCGCCTCTACATCGGTATTTGCCTAGCAGTGGTATGCCTAGTAAATAGACGCTTTTTACCTAGATAAATCACCCTATGCTGCGCCTTTGAAGCGATGACCATAGTGAAGAGGAATAAAAATACAATGAGCTCTGTCATAATTTTGTTTGACGGTCTAAAGAACCATTTGAGAAAGATTTGGAATAAGTGGCAAACTAGCTTTGGCTATAAAAAGGCAGGCCTCTCGGACAACACAAGCTGAAAGAGCACGTTTTACAACTGCTCAACTCTGCTTGAAAAATGTGAAAAGTATTCGAAAAATGCATATTTGCAGATCTTGGCAGTCATTAAAATTTGTCTTTTTGAGATTAGGCCGCACCACCACCGCACCATTCTTTCCTTTTAAACCGCCGTGTTGGAATCGAATTTTCACTTACTTAACTTAGTTCCATTTTGCACTCTTAAGAAATTACTGCTTAAAAGGCAACATTTTCTTTATTCTTTCAAAACTTCAGTTGAGCATGCAAATTTGTTTGCTCCTAAACTAAAAATATGCCGTATTTTCGGCTTTTATGCAGAATTTTTTTGTTGTCTTAATAGTAACCGCTTGTTTGACGTACCCGCAAGCATAATTTTGTGTAATATTGACAACTTAATGACAATTGCCCATTCGTCACGGCTTTATTACGTTAAAAATCGGTTCATCAAATCTTTGACAACTCAAATTGCAGCCAAGAGTTTTTAGTTTGTTAGTTTCACATGTAATTTTCTTTGGTTTTTTTTTTTGTTGCTGCTTTGTTTCAACAATAAACCGTTTTGAGACATTGTTTTAGGTTGGTATGCGGAAGGATTTCATGCACGTGTGTGGTGTCTGACAACTTGGCATTGTTGCAAATCACGTGGTCGGTCGGTCATTCAATTCAAAACCTTATGTTGACACAGTGAAACTCAAAAGAAGACAGCTTCAAAAGAAAACCGCCTTGAATAAATTCCAAATTAAAACTTGCGCAATGCGCTTACAATTTACAATTGAAATTAGTGCGTGGCGTGCAACATGGCGGCTACGCAATGTCGCCACACCTACAAGAAAACGCACGAGTTTTTAAAACGCCTGCACTTCCTAAGCTAAAAACTGGCCATATAATGCGCACGACTTTGTACAAAATTCCACAAAACACCAGCAATATTTGTGGTTGTAATTTATAGTTCAGCTTAAATGACAAGCCACTAGAGCGGCCAAGCGAGCAGTGTACGATAATTATAACAATCTGTCAAAAGTTGCCCGAAAAGCTAAAGAGAAACAACAAACTTCAAAAAACAAAAAAAAATACCAAAAACTAAAAACCAAAAAAAGGCGTCCAAATTGCAAACCAGTCGCCAGTTACCAACCGCAAAACCTGTCAAATTCAAGTTTATCCTTTTTATTTTTCAAGTTTTACACACCCAAGACTGAGGCACAGACGCCGACTTGCTGTTTACTGCTGCGGCCAACAGTGCGCATGCGCAACGCGTCACGTCAGCCATTGGCGTTGGCTTTAAGTGCAAATCAACTTTGCTATTAACTTGGTAATTTTTTCTCTTATCAAAATCAATTGTACAACATTGAAAATTATATAAAGTGCAACATGATGTGGCAAAGACTTGGCAGCGTGCCACAAATCAAAGCTAAGCGTTTTTTTTTTTTTTTTCATTTAATTCCTTGTCATGATACTGTCGTCGAGCTGGTTGTAAGTAGTCGTCGTACAGGAAGCCGTAGTCAAATCTTTTAACAACAAATAAAACATAATTATTTATCAAAACGATTTTTAAAGTGTAACAAAAACATGAGGAAACTCAAAGAAGAAAATGAAACGACAAAGTGCAGAGCGTTATTACAAATATCGAAGCTGCTTTAGATATTTGCATTAATTTAGAAATTTTAGACGAAGTTAACTTAGATTGTTTGGACAGAATGCAACCAATTAGTTATAAAAAGTTTATTATTATTTTGTAATATTATGAATAAGTAAACTTAAAAATCAAGTTAAGTTTAACTGGCTGTAAACTTCTCTGGGAAAAACTGAAGCCATATGCCAACGCTTAAATCAGAGCTTATCAGTGCGGCTGTTAAATCCATTGAAGCCCAGGTCCTCACAGTGTGTTAATTCCCGGAGAAGACCCATAAGAAACGGATCGACCCACACCATCTCTTTGCCGATTAGAAAGCAGCTTTCGATAGCCCGTTAGGGGAGCGCCTGATTTCGATATTCCTTGCAAGTTGATACAACTTTGCAGAATGACATCGAACACCACCAATAGGTCTGTCAAATAAGAAAACGACGTTTCCAAAGCCGTTAATTTCGTGCGAGATTTCAGGCAAAGTGACCCTCTATCGTGGGACCTCTTCAAATTTAATAATGTAGAGTTTTTGGGGAAGGCTGGTGTTCATCGTACTGGCACTATTTTCTTCAAAAGTGTCCAGCTACTTGCTTACACCGATGATATTGATATCATTGGGCATTGTAAGTGATATGATAACGCCGCACAGCGCTTAGGACCCCAAGGTCTTAGACTTTGCTATTGAACCGATTCAGCTGGCGCACCCGGTATTAGTTGCTAGACAAAAATTTGAAGTTTCTCCACATCCATACAGAATCTTTTAAAAAAGATTTTGAAATCTATAGACATTTGTTCCCTAACAAACTTCCCATGCCATATAAACCAACAGCTATCCAAGCAGAACATCAAGCAAGTTTTTAGATTCCATAAACCTATACACCTTCCAAATTGTAATATCGGCTGCAGTATAAAAAACTTTTACTACATTTATGCAGCTCTTCCATTGTTATTAGATTTTTCACATATTTTAATAAACTTCATTTAAATATACCCATTATAGACTTAGGCAATAATTTGAAACATCGGATCTCACACTGCAATGGGATAATATTCATATGCTAATGGAAATGCATTCGAAATCAATGGAAAAACTTTGGCATAAAATGCACACTAAAACTTTAATGAACTTGCACAGAATGTAGGCCAAACCGGAGGGCCCCCAAAAAGAAATTGATTTCAGGGTCGTCGTCATATCGGCCCATCATGATGCGCAGTAGGCAGAGTCAATACCAAAACAAAAATATAAATCAACAATTTGTATGCAAACACTAGACGATGAGTTGTTCCCAAATAAAATGCAGCAGGGGATGCCGAAGAGTAAACACAATGCACCGGTGAAGTAATCGTTGAAAAAAAAAAAACGAGAAAAACACAACGACGTTGGAATACTCTTGGATAGTGGAGAGTTAGAAAAATGGAAGACAGTGGCGTTTTTTGTGCGCAAAATACAAATGCTGCATAACCATTAGTATTTTTCTTCTTTTATCGTTTATCGATAATCGATGTATAATTCGATAAAAAATTGTCTGATAACAGGCCTAACGTAATGCTTTTCAAAGCTCCGTTTTTGAAATCGTTCAATGTATGGTAATATCAACACTTGTAGATTGATTATAGTCGTCAACATTTAAGAAAGTTCCTGACTATTCTGTCGTTCGCACTACGAAGCAATGGGTTTTCAAAGAATAGCTGTTTGATAAGGTAGGCAAAGGAACGAATGGATACTGGGAATAGGTCCAAAGCTCTTAAAAGAGACTAGCGGCTTAAAGTTTATGGCCGAATGTAGAAGGATATAATTTTAGATATTTTCTTTGATAAATCACATAATTTAGCTTGCGATGCTAGCCAAAGTTTATGCCATTTTTAATATCGTACGATTATAAAATAGCGTAGAAATAGCGCAATCTCCTCTAAATCGAAAAGTCGGTGGTATGGCTAACAAATAGCCGCCATTTACCTAGAAAAATCTCTATTAATTAGAGACACCGGTTTTCGGATCCGGCTATAAACTGTAGCTGCCCCAGTCCCTTCGAACAGCTATTAATAGAGAAACATAATTTAATTAAATAAAAAATAGCCAATATCTTGATATAAATTTTGCTATAGCGATACGCCCGATAATGGTAAGCGATTGGGTTGGTCTTTATTTTCCAAATGTAAATTATATAAGAGCAAACATATTTTATCAAAAAAATACGCGATTTGATAAAGCTTTTAAAAATAATAGAAAATATACAGAACTAGGATTACACAAATGCCCTAATCAAATCTAAATATTGTTTTTAGGCGCTTTTTATTATAGCAATAGTTGTCAAATGCGAAAAGAATGCTGCATAAAAATTGAATTTTTTATGTTCAGATCCATAAAATGGATTCAAAAACCAACAAAACAGTTGTTTGGCTATAAGAAAATAGCAATGAGGTGTCCAGTTAGCAAAAAGTTCCGCCAAAAATAATAAGTCAATGATGGACAGCTAATGATATCTTGTTTTTGGATAAGGCACTGGTCGTGTCAGGTAAAATAAGCTCAGTACTACCGAAAGAGAGAAGCTGTAAAGCTTTTTTTGGGGACATCTGCTGGAACCTATTGTATCATGAATTTTATTTTATATAAGCACAGGAAACACATCTAGGTGACACAGTTTGCTCTAAGTAAGAAGTTGCTGTATTCGACTTCAATGGGATTCATGCGAAATAAGATCAGGACAGCAAACTCTTATACGGTTCATCATATCTGAATTTTAGGCAAATTTTATTTTTTGATAGCACATTAGGATTTAAAGAACATAGAGCAATGAATTTATTTATATTTTAGATACAATACTTTTCGATCGAGTAGGAGTATGGCTTTTCAATATTTGTAAATTTTTGGAAAAATGCCTGTAACAGCGCTTGAAGAAGGGTAATATTTATAAGAAATGTATACGAGATAAGCGGGTTTTGCTTACCAACCCAGACTTTTGCCTTAATCGTTTCGAAATTATACAATATTTGAGTCAAACTACTTTCCTTTGATAAATGATTTTGGAGTCGGTGTTTTTTAAAAATGCCTTGTTCTCGAAATATTCGAAAAGTGGGAAAGATAACCAAAGACGTTTACGATTCGGATACCTGCCATATATGCAGAAAAATAAATGCATTTTAAGGAATTCCCCCGAAGCACTACCAAGTAACCTTATGGACATTTCTAAAACAAAGTTATCCAACGAAATATACCCTCTCAAAGAGTAGTAAAACAAACAACGTTTGGTATAATATTATATGAAATTTATGTTAATTGATAAAGCATAAAATCATCTAAGTATGTAAAGTAAGCAATCAAAATCCACAACTACATCAAAACCAAAATTTTAAGCTCTCTGGTGGGGCCAACGCAAAGCATCGAAGGAGACGACGTTGATGAAATGTGGGCTGACATTTTGGTCGAAAGGCCAACAAAGAAATGCGAGTGTTATATAATCTTGCAGAGTTGCGGCCCATCAATACGTTGAAATAAAAAAACGAAGAGTTAAAAGTCGAAAACTTGTTTTTCACAGTTACTAAGTGAGAAGTAAGCTATGCCGCGCTTCTTTGGCTTTCAAATCGAGATACGAAAAACTCAAAAATATCAAAAAAAAAAAAAAAAATCAAAAAGCAATAACAACATCTGTAATCATTAACAGTTACAAACTTCAGAGGCGACGCCAATCAATGGGCCGCAAAGTGCTGGGCCAAGGTAAAAACCAGTTTAGGACAACACAAAACGCATGCGTCTTTGGAATTGGGTCAACAAGTGGCCAAAGCCCCGAAAGAAATTAACCAAAAAAAAAAAATAAAAGCAGCGAAACCAAATGCAGTTTAAAAGTACAGCAAGTCACAAAAACAGGTGTAATGCAGGTTTCTTCTGTAACTTGGTGGCTAGCATGTACGAGGCTTTTCCAAAAATATAAAAAGCAAATCCGCCAAAAAAACTGTTGCCAATTGATTGCACAGTTAAGGTGCAACCATGGCCAAAATTATTAAAAAAAAAATAATATTTATGCGGATTTTAATTTGCATATTATTACAACTAGCGCTGGCACGCAGAACATTAATTTATAAATAATTTGTAATTAAAAATTTCATTCGAGCCAGCTTAAGGCATTCCTTAAACGTTTTAGGGCTAATTTACTTGATTTTTTTGGCTTGTCTGCCGCTGCCGCCGCTGCGGCTCACAACAAGTGAAAGTGTCCAAAACAAAGATCCAAATTCCAAAAATTGCAGAAAAAGAAGCCGCAGCAACAGCAAAAAAAAAACTAAAGACCTTACTTATATACACATATATACTATATATAATGGTAATAAATAAAGCGGTCAGCACATGCATATAAGAAATGCTTTTTTTTTGTTAACACTTACTTATGCCTAATTAAATACTTTCTCACAAAACTTTTGCTGGGTGAAGCAAAAGAAGTTGTTACAAAGGAAATAATATTTATGCGAATTTGAGCGACATAAGACGTTTGGAGTTATAACAAATTTCGATCGTATAGCCTTGGACCAATACTTCGAATTTTGTAAACATAAACTCGCATTAAAATAATCCAAGAAGCTTGACCGTTTGCGTTTATAATTCACAAGCGCTTTACGATGTAAATTGCTATAATATGCAATTTTAGAAATAATTTATTATTTATTATTAAATTGGTATAATAGTTGAAGGTGGCGAATATATGAATTTTGTTTGGCGATAAAGCGCACTTTTCTGGTTGAATGGCTACGTCAAGAAAATAAAAGCTGTCGCAATTGGAGTGAAGCTAATCCTCAAGATTTAATCGCGACATCATACAGAAGAATTGACTCTTTGGTGCGGTTTATGGGCTGGTAGAGTCATTGGTCCGTGCTTCTTCAAAAACGATGATGGCCCAAAACGAGATTGCCATTGTTCCCAATTTTCATAAGCGAATTTTGTTTTGCGATAAAGCTCACTTCTGTATTAATGGCTACGTCAACAAACAAAACTGCCGCATTCGGAGTTAAGCTAATCCTCAAGTGTATGTCAAAACATCGTTACATCCAGAAAAACTGACTGTTTGGTGCGCTTTATCGGCTGGTGGAATCATTCGCCCGTAATGCTTCAAGAACGATGACGGTCAGAACGTTAGAGTCAATGGTGATCGGTATAGAGCCACGATTACTAACTTTTTCATTGATGAATGGAAAACCCATAATGTTCAGGAGCTGTGGTTGCAACAAGACGGCGCAACATGTCACACAGCTCGTGCCACAATCGATTTATTGAAAGACATGTTTGGTGACCGCCTAATTTCACGTTTTGGACCTGTGAATTGGTCTCCAAGATGTTGTGATTTAACATCGCAAGACTACTTTCTGTGGACCATGTAAAGTCATATTCTCTCCGAGCGTAATAATATCTATCACTCAATCCGCCTTATTTACATTATTTACCTTGAAAGCGAGTTGTATTTGTCTAACTTTTTAGCTGAAAGATCGTACAGAAAATAGTTTAAAAATAAAACAAATAAATTTCGCATTTTTTTTTTCTTCCAGATTTTGTTTAATAAACAGCAGAAGAGATAGTATTTCCCGACAAAGTCTAACATAAGTGCAACAAAAATGTTACCTAATTTTTACCTCTTTCAGTACGCATAATAGAATTAGAACTACAACGCTGACTTGTGGTTTCACTTTCAGCAGCTACCAACAAAACCTGATACAATCAAAACTCCCGAAAAGTGGGTAAACACCAAGCACGCCTAAAAACTAAGTCAACACAAGTGCTGCCCCAGAGCAAAACAAACTACAAGCAAAGCTCTACACAAAAAAAAAAAAATGCTCGGCTCTAAACATGCTAACTGTTTGACCGTCTGAACTTAATATAGAAATCGCTTCCCGAAATTGGATCTCACTCGATCACTCGTCGATCTATCAAATTCACACGCAGCCGTTAAACTCTTAGCTAATTTCATGCGTTCACAATGAAAGTGAAACGACAGGCAACAACTACATGCAATTTATAGATGAAACTTTGTTAACTAATTTGAGTTGAGATAAACGCGTCGATAAGGTGCGAGGGTGGGCCAAATGGTTATGTGGTAGAATAACATAATGTGCAGATATTTGCACAGCGTTTTAGCGAGGTTAGGCAAATAGTCATTACCGTGACGTTTTTGCTGAATTATAATCCAAATAAAAAGGCTATCTTTCAGAAAACATACTAGAAGAATCGTTTAAAAATCATCTAAACAATTTATTGAAAAAACTTTTTCAAGCTGTTGCATTCCGCCGAAAAGCAGAACTACGATGTGAATTCTGCAACTACACGAAGTATTTAGAAGAACCCATAGAAGTAGATAGCAAAATAATTTCTTAATTTTGATGACATAATTCTTGAAAACTATGCATCATATGATAGCTGAGAAAAAATCTGCATAGATTTGTGTAAAGATTATTTCGAACTTGTAGATTCGCCAAAGTTTTTGATTCTATTGGCAAAAAAAAATGTTTCACTTTTTTGAATTTGTAGATTCTTTGAAGAACTTTGAAACTAATGAGAAAAAAGTAAAAAAAAAACTAAAAAGATTTATTTTAATTTCCTGGACAACAAATTTTGAACAAAAGATATTTTTATATAATAAAAAGCAGAATTTCCTACTGCAATAATTTGTGATTCTTTCAAAGTTTCCGATTGTAATGGGGCAGAGGGTGAAAAATAAGAGTAATTCTAACATTTTGAAAAAAAAACATATTTTTCAGAAAAGCAAAATAAGTGGAAAAATAAACTTTACAGATGTCTTCGAATGTATAGATTCTTTCGAAGAATTTGAACATAATGAGATACATCTGAAGAGAATTGTTAGAATTTGTAATGAGATAGCGTCTATTTGCTAGTTGTACCACTGCTTGGCAATTGCATCATTGCTACTGGGTGAAATCGAACCACCGACCTTACGATTTGGACGATTTAATAGATATGATTTATATATATATATATATATATATATATATATATATATATATATATATATATATATATATATATATATATGCCATGTAAGATGTTGCAGCTTGCGTGTTTAGACTTTAGGCTTTCTTAAAAGTTTCAATCTAACAAATCATTTCAAAATGTATATATATTGACATTGAAAGCTGAAATATAAAAGAGTCCATAATATAGAAAATATTTTGTATAGAATACGTTTTACACATTAAAAAGATATATATATAGTACTCTTCAGCCCTAGCAAACTTGGAAAAGCAACGTAACTTTAACTTTATCAGTTACGTGAAACAAGAGATAATTCTAAAAGTTTTAGGAACGCAAATGATATAAAGTTGTCTATTGTGACTGCTGCTGGTTGTTCTACAACTTATCAACCTACCCCGGCTAATTTCAAGACATTCAATCGGATTTTTCGGTTGCGGTTTCGTGTAGCGCATAGATAAAGATATTTGGTCAGAGAGCTATTAAAACATGAATGAGAGAGTGGCAGAGGAAGAGCCGCAGTCACAATCGCAGATTGAGACTGAGACTTGGCGCTTGCTCCGAAAATGAAATGAAGAAGAAAGTGAGTTCAAAAACAAACCGTTAAAAGTGAATTTTTGTATTATGTTGTCGTTGTTGTTGTTGTTAGCTTTGTATTTGTTGTAATTGTTGATGTTGTTGTTGTTGGCATTGCGGACTATTATTAGTTGGCGTTTTTGTTGCTGCTTGTGATTTTTTGGCTAACACTTTTGACGCTAACGTCGCTGTCGCCGTCGACGCTGCGAACGTGCGCTTTCTATTTGCGTATTGTTTATTGTTTACCTGTGATAGATAAACGCCTAGTTGTGTGTGTAAGTGTGCGTGAGTGTGTGTGTGACCAGGTGTGTGTTTGGCTGCTCTTTTCTTGCGGTATAGCAGTCAAAGTATTAAACCTATTTGGCTTGAAATGAATTTTTTATATATTAACGTTTAAAAAAAAAATAATAATAATTTTCAAAATGAACAAAAATTCATAAATAATTCAACAACAGCAACTGCATACAAAGTTTTTGAATAAGCTTGGGAATTATGAAAGCGTCGCTCAACAAAAAATAAATAAAACACAATATATATTCAATAAATATAATTTTCTTATAAATACACAAATTTCTTAGTTTCAAACGCCTTGCAACATTTTTATTTGTTGTGTTGGTGTTTTTTTTTTTGTGTAAAATGTTTTGTTATTGAAATTAAAACGTTACATTGCCGTTTTAAGCATATGAATGTCGTGTTTGTGTTTGTTTTGAACCCGACTTTTTGACCCGCCCCCCAAAAAAAAACCACCAAGGGTCTGCCAAAGTGCGCTCTATTAAAATGTGTATTCGCTTGTGCTTTGACTTTTTATGAGTACTTAAGCTAACCTTTTACATTAAAACATAAAACTGCAAATATTTATGCCAAGACCTTGATACAAGGCTTTCCTTCAAAGTGCATTGGTTTTTGTTGTGAAGTCTTGCGTACAAATCAGATGTGTTAAATGCAATTAAAAACAATACAAAGTGCACAAATTGCAATGCAAAAACAATTACGTAGGTATCTCTTTAAATTTTAAGTGCCTTTGTTAGGCGTGAAAATTGCGTGCAAAGTACTCATAAAACAAAAAAAAAAAACAACAAACCTTTCAACGTCAATAACAAAAAAAAAAATAAGCACAATTATGCACTAATTTGAAAATAAAAATTTTTATGGCTACATAAATTCAAGGCATTTTAAGCAAATATTTCCTGCAGCAAAATTTGAGTTTATATTAATTAAAATTTGACAACAATCGTTCTGCAATTAGTTGCGATGCTACAGTTTGAAAGCAATGGACTACTGTGTCGGACGCCATTTTATACGTCACGAGGCCATTTGAGCGGAAGTTGCAGTTTGAGAGTCATCGCCTTGGCGGCATACATTGTCATTTGGTTTGACAGCAACAGCTGTGGGAAGCAACAGTTTTAAAGCAATGGATAAATGGTGTTGGACGCCATTTTTGTACGCCATTTGAGTGGAAGTTATAGTTTGAGAGTCAGTGTTGACAGTGACTGTTGTAACCTCAATTAGAAGCGCAACTGCAGTTTGAAAGCAAGTGACAGCCGTATTAGGCGCTAGTATTGTACGTCACGTAGGTCGTTTGAGCTTCAGCAAGAGCTGTGGATTTCATTTACAAGAAGCTACAGTTTGAAAGCAAGTGATAACATGAGTCATTTCACATATCAGCGATAACTGTATTTTTGTAGGCGATTTGAGTGGAAGTTTTAGTTTGAGAGTCATAGCGTTGACCCTGTCATAATTATTAAGTTTGACAGCAACATTTGTGGATTTCATTAAAAGGCGAAACACAGTTTGAAAGCAAGTTGGCCGCAATATTTGAAAAACTTATTGAATATTGTAGTTGACGAGTTCTGATACTAAAATGCATTTTGCAAGCGTAGATCCGCTATTCAATTTATTGAGTAAAAGTTTCAAAGCAAATGAGAAGTTTTAGGAAGGAAGTCTTGGTAGCACAAGGGGAAAATGTGTTTCATTCTTTTGCAACATTTTGTTGCAATTGTAAACCAAGGGAATGCCAATAAAATTCGCATAAAGCACAGACTTGTATTTTTGGTTTTTTTTTGTCTCAGGCAATGACACATTAAGTGATGATAACTTAAAAACTTCAGCTTAAGTGGTGTTCCCTGTGACGCATACTCACTTAATCACTATTAAGTATAAAGCAGCTTCAAAAGCAACAAAGATCTATTTTATTCTGGCTACAAATACTTTATATCAGCGAATCAATTGATGCTTTGTAATTATCAAAACAAATCCCAACAAAGGAGTATCAATCCGCTACCTGAGTAAAGGCTGCCGGAAATGCCAGAGCTTTGTGACTCTATACTCATGAGTTTTGTTTATTTAAATTGCAAGCTGCCAAAGAGTTTTGCATGTTGTTTGGAAGACTGATACAGCGGCAGTGACTAAGATAGATAGGATGGGCCAGCTGTCCAGTTATATGTCGATGCCTACAAAATTAGGTTAATTTATACCAAGAACATATTTTAAATCAGCTTATTTCTTTGAAGAGAACCTAAAAAAAAATAGTTGCCACGGCTGGGTTAACGAAAAATAGTTACTCAGTAAATGTGAGTAAGTAGACTTAAGCCAAAGCGTCACTTGAAAGCATTTAAAGATTTCTTGACATGTGGATGTTGACTTAAAGTCAACAAAGCCAAGTGTATTTTTTTTGAAGATCAAATCACGTTACGCTCAGATTTTTAATCAATATCACTTAACGCTTGGTAGAAGCGTTTTAACCTCTAAGTTTAAAGTTGAGTAGCTTCAATTTGATACAAGTCGAAGAAGCCTTCTTTTAGACGATTATATGCCAAATAAATACGCCTTTCAAAATAATAAGCGGATGTCCCACCCTTTAAGAATGCCAAATTAAAACAAAGCGCACTAAGCTGACAATAAGAACAGATAAGATTATATACAAGATTTGCACTACAAACCTGATGCACAGCTAACTATGGAGACTGTGATAAGAGTTGAATAGACTGTCAGCAACTCTGCGAGTAACGAAAAAGAGTCGACCACTATGAAAATGGGAATATGTAAACTCGTCTTAGTAGTAAAAGGATTACTATTTGAGGTGACTGCTATGTCTCGCATAAGTAAACAACGGTCTTGAATTATTTATTTAAAATATTTAACAAAAAAAGATATAAGTTCTGTTAAGCTTACTTTATAAAATTAAACAACAAAAGAAGATACAATGCTGATACGTATCTGTCTTGAGGCAGCATTTTTTTGTAGATTTTTGGAGATTGATATACACATTCTTCTGGACTATTAAAAGAAGAATTACTCTAGCACTCAAGGCATCTGTAGTCTAAGTAGACAACGGTTACGAATGAGCGGAAGAACTTTTCAGTTGCGGATTTATGCAAAGTTGGAAATTAGATAGTTTTAAACTTGGCTTTGGCAATTTGCAATTGAAGATTTTAAAAACTTAAATCGTAAATTCGTAACACATAAAAACTCTCATCATCCACAATGTGCTGCATAACGTAAGGTGCAAAATTAAGGATTTTCAGTTGCAAATCAGATAGTTGTAAGCTTGGCTTCAGCGATTTGCAGTAGAAGACGAGGCTTACACATAAAAACTCTCATTTTTCACATTTTGCTGTATAATGTTAGGTCAAAAATTAGGGATTTTGAGTTGTAGTTAGAAATCTGCTAGTTGTAAGCTTGGCTTTAGCAATTTGCTGTAGGCGACCTCCTCGTACTAGAAAACGAGGCTTACACATAAAAACTCTCATTCTCCACAATGTGCTGCATAATGTAAGTTCAAAAATTAAGGATTTTCAGCTGCAAATCAGCTGTTGTAAGCTTGACTTTAGCAATTTGCAATGGGGGACCTACTGCGGCTTACACATAAAAACTCTCACCCTCCACTTTTTGCTGTAAAATGTTAGGTAAAAAATTAAGGATTTTCACTGGGAAAGTTGGAAATCAGCTAATTGTAAGCTTGGTATTAGATTTTTTTCAATGGAAGTCCTTACAACCCTTTTCCTAACTGACAGATGCAGCTTCCGCATAAAAGCACTCTTCCTTCACAATGTGCTATTCAATGTTAGATCAAAAATTTCCATTTATTTCAGAGATAAACTAACTGGAAGCAAGAACTTTGTCACTCATATGTCATGAGCCACTCAACCAGCTGTACAAAAACTTCGACACAGTCAAGCAATTCAACATCTAACGTCACCGTGAGCTCCGTCATAGCTTTCAAAATTCATAGCCAAAATGCAGCCGGAACGTACTGCAAAAATCAGTCAAAAGACCGATTACCAAAGACGACGCACTTAAACAAAACAAAGATTGCGTTTTCAAAGTGCATAGTGCGTAACCCGGTAACAATTCGGTTGCGGTCATTAAAACAACTAAACACTTTTAGCTGCAGTTAGGCAACACCAAACAATATATGTTTATCAACAATTTGCGCCTTGAAAGCGGCCCACTCACTCTGTTAAGTGATAAGAAAATACCCTAAGCAAGCCACTGTAAGCCGATAAGATTTGCAGAAGGTGCAAAATTATAAAAAATAAAAATTGCATAACAAAAATACAAAGATATTAAAAAGTAAAAGACTTGTCAATGTTATAAAAAATAATGGCAAAAAATTTGCGCATAAAAAAATAGAAAGAAAAATTATTTCACCTTGCAGAAAAGCGTTCAAAAGAAAGATGGCCAAAAACGAAAACAAAAAATATAAATAAAAAATTGTTAAGGCGTTGGAAAATGGCAAGAAAAGCTAAATAATAAATAAACGTGGCGGCTTCCGCCAATAACAACAACAACAACAACCACAACAATGTTTTTGTTGCTGTCTTCGGCCTTTTGCTTTTGCTTTTTTACACGCTACTTGCACAACAACAACAACAACAACAACGAAGACAACAACCAAAACAACAACAAAAACAGTTAAAACAATTTCACTTTCATTTTCTTTTGCTGCCAAAACAGTAAAAAGTGCACAAAGCAAAAGCGAAAAACCAAAGTCACGCAGACGCATTAGCGCCAAACACTTTGCAGCCAATGCACTTTTGGCCAAAATGCCTGCTCGACGGGTTTTCCCATAGACCTCCTCTCCCCAGATCACAAATTATGTCCATAAATGCTACTTTGTGGCTGCTACTGGTTAAAACTAGCAGTTGCAGCGGTGAGTGAGTTCCCCCAATGCGACAGTTAGTTCCTTCAATGAGGAATCCTAATTGAGAGCACAAAACAAGCTGAACTTTAATTTTCACCTTAACAATTTTTGAACAAATTTTAACAAATTTTTTGTTTACCAACTCTCTTGAAAACGCAAATTTATAGAATGGACATTTTATACAAAACTTTGAGCCAGTTGGGGGAACAGTTGGAGTTGTGGGTGTGATAGCGGCAAGTGATAGGGATACATACAAGGATACATTGATCGCATTGATCGTCTTCAAGCCAAACGCTGTCCCAAGGCTCGAGCAGAAGCAACTGATGCACTCAACGCCGAAGCTATTCCAATCTCAACTAGTGCTGTGGTAATGACAATGAGTTGCGATCGCTTTATAGTTTGTGTAGAATTTTGTGTTTGATTCCTAAACTGTTTGCCAGTTGCCTTGCAAGAAATCAGGAAAACCAACCACCGCAGAGGGAACACTCTTCACTCTGACAACGCGAGCAACTGAGCACTCAAAACAACGATTTGATGAGTCAGCCGCCATATAGTCCTGAATGACTTCTTTTTTTTCTGTACTTGAAAATTAAATCAGAGGTCAAGATATTTCGACACCTGAAGAAGCATGTTTCGGAAATACCTCAATCAGATGGGAAAATGTGCTAAAAAAGTATAGATCCTAATAGGGAATATTTTGAAAAAAAATAAAGCGATTTGCAATGAATAATTTTTTTTGTTCTC
The DNA here is from genome assembly GCA_035046065.1 of Chymomyza procnemis. NCBI lineage: Eukaryota > Metazoa > Arthropoda > Insecta > Diptera > Drosophilidae > Chymomyza > Chymomyza procnemis. The sequence goes on from JAWNOJ010000026.1 coordinate 21,314,564, forward strand.
CAATAGCTTCTAAACCTGCTGGTTTTCCATTAAAATTATTACTGATTCTCGTTACCATGCCCACGATGAGTTCAGAATTCGATGCCAGAATAATACCAATCAAAGTAGACCAAGTGTGAAAAACAGCTTTACCTGTAATCACTTTTCTTTTAACTTTGAAGATCAATAGCTTCATAAACAGTAGGTGCCCAGCTTAAATTATTGTCGACTCACGTTGAAGGCTGAATTCATAAATCAATCGAAACAATTTATGCTCAAAACTTTTAGTGCCCATAAGTCCTAAACGAAGAGATCCATAGGCCTCCAGTTAAAATTGATTACTGACTCTCGCAACTCACGACGAATTCTGTTTTCATTCAAAAGAAATTTATTTATTTTAACTTTAAGCACCCATAATTCTTAAACGAAGTGAAAAAAAGCCTGTTCGGTAATCAGTTCTTTCAGCTTCTTAACCCGTAGGTCCCCAGTGAAAATTACTTTTGATTCCTGTTACTAACGATAAAAATTCAAATTCTTTGCAAATTTGAAATCATCGAACGAAATTTATTTTCAAAACTTTAACAATAAGTCCCTAACGAGGAGACTAAAAGCGAAGAAAAACTTCATCTGCAATGACTTATCTACCAACGTATTTTCGAAACATCTCATACTCGTAAAAATTCGACAGATAACATCAGTTTTGGTAACAAATCTTTACTGCTTCTTCTATATAAAATCTGTTCTTTTGAAGAGTTACTAAAATAGACTTAGCACTTAAGATTGAAATGGTTATCATATATCATAGGGTAACGGGTTGGGGTATCAGCAATTTAATGCCTAAACAAGGGCACAGTGGTGTTGTCTTCGGAGTCTTCTTAAGATCTGCTTATTGTGCAGCAGGCTATTTGACAGTACAGTGACTGTGCAGATTCTCGCTGCATGTAGCGCTGGCTTTTCTTATCACTTCTTGGACCCAGGGAACGCCCAACTCATTGTGAATAGGTACATTGTCATGGTTGGGGTGGACGCCCAAGACTATTTATTGTTAGCGAAAATAAATTTAAATCAAAGTACAGAAAGATCAAAGTTGTAAAACTTAAAACATTTTGCGAAGACAAACTTAGCGAACTTTGCAACTGCTACAGTCTTCAGCAAATAATAAATACAACGATAAAAAATCATCTCTAAAGAATACGAAATATTGTTTAACTTTTAAATTATTAAGTAATTAAGGTAATGCTCAAAACTCTTCGAACATTTAACAAGTTTATTATCTTTAAATTATTTAGAAGCTGTGATGCTTAGTTGTCCATAAGAATTTTAAGCAGTTAGACTTAAAACTGCATAAAAGGTTTAAATCTTAAAAGGTTAAACAAAAAAAATTATGTTGTAAAATAAAAAAGTTGCAAAAGATTTAAAAAATTGATTTTTTTCCCCAAAATTTTTAGCAAATATTGTTCACAAAAAAAGATATATCAGTTTATGAGTAATGGTACTAAAAATCTATAGATTTTCCAAAACAAATAAAATAAAAACAAAAATGAAAACAATTAATTTTTCAAAAATGAGACCAGTTGTACATTGGCATAGCCCAAAACAAAATAAACTTTTTCCCCAACTTACCAGCAAATCGTTATAATCCTTGCTGAAATGGTTCGTTGTTGGCAAACCGTTGAAGGTTAATCCATGAAAGCGACGACTTAGGTTGGTATTAGTTGTAAGCACTGCCGGTCGAATTACATGTCCTGGGACAATGCTGAGGTTGCTGCTCTGCCTGCGCAGGCTATGGTTAAGAAACAATTGGCAGAGGAATTTGTGCGTTTGCTGGCGACGCGTACCGTACGCGATGCGACCGGAAGTGCTCAGACAGGCCATTTTGTTGTTTTATTTTTTTTTTGGTTTCGTTTTAATGCAAAGGCAAGTCGTGTAGGATTTTTGGTAAACTTATTTTTTTTTTTTTGTGGGGCTAACTCTTTTTCACACACTTGACACTTTTGTGTTGTATTGCATTAAATATGGAACAGCATTATATCCCAAGCTGATTAGCGCTTTTTTTGGTCAAAACACACTTCACACGCGAAAAACGCACGATTTTAATTTTTCAAAGATCTCAAAGATACGTTACGATTTCAAGCAATGACGATTTGTATACAAAACGAAACGACGTCGACGGCGAAATTAAGTACGACAAAGCGCGTTGCTTGCGTCTAGCTCCAGCACCTCCAATGTAATGCGATCAAATAGCTTTGCAGCTCGCTTTTGCGCTTGCGTAGCGCTTGTGTGGTGAGTTTCTGCCGCTGTCTTGTGTTGAGTTTGGTGTGCGTGCGTGTTGGTGAAATTGCAGCAGCAGCTGTTGTTGTTGTTGTTGTCGGCTTAAAACTGCATAGCCGCCTGAGGTAAAGTTTGACAAGCACTGCGCTTGAAACCTTAGCCTTGTCTTGATAAGCGCGCTGGATTAATTTTAACGTTGTTGTTGTTGTTGCTGCCGATGTACTTGTATTCTGATAGCGTGACTGCGGCTATAAATCCGCAGCCTGTTGCACAAGCAGCTGCCACATATTGCACTTGTAGCTAAGCAGCACTGGAGTATTATTTGTGAAAAATATTTATTGTTGTCTTCTGTTATGCCGTTTAGTTAATATTGAAGCGCTTATTAGACGGCACAAACTTTACACAACTTTTTTTGACGTAATAATGCATCAACAGCTGTTTGCCTGCGCGCGTTGCTGCCAACTTGTCTACAGCTGTTGCACAGCTGTTTTTTGCAAAATGTGTTGGCAGTTCTGAGGCAAGGGCCTAGAAGAGGAAGCACTAGCGCTGTTTACGTAAATTTTGTTCACAAAACGTGCAATAATGTCGCGTAATTTGTTTTTATCAATTGCAAACTTTGTAAAACACTTGGAACGCTTGTTGCTGCCACATGGCATGCCACCACCAGGTGCGTAATGTAGGCTAAGCGTGTTTTTGCTGCTTAATTGAGTGTCGCAAGCGGTGAATGGGTTGCGGCCTGATGCAGTGCTGCACGTTGGTCTGCTCTTCAGAGCAACAAGGCTTATATGTTAACTGAAATTGTGTATTTGTGATACCAGCGCAGCTTAATTGGGTCTCTGACTGCCACATGCAACTTGCCGGTGGCTTCAGTACATGGCTCTTTTAAAGTCAGAATATGCCAATTCAATCCGAAACTGTAGCGCTTAATGGCATACGTGCTGGAATCGGTTTTCACATGAGACTGCTTGACAGTAGGCAACGATGTAGCTTCTTCCAGTTGCGTGTGGTAGCAGCTAAATTGGCGAAAGATGTAAGCAGTCCGTCTCAAAAATCCGCATATATGGGCTAGCTACTGGCTATGAATGCAAATATGCCGCTAGCAAAATGTGTGTGGTACCAGGGAAATAAAATTCGTCAATTAGCAGTTAGGCTCAAAAATCCGCTCTTTGTCGGCTAGCTATTGACTATGCGACTGCGAAAGAAATTTCAAATACGCCAAAGGCAGTCCTAGGGCTGCTCAAAAGAGTTACTATTCCATAAAAGCCTAGCAGCAGACTGCTCGTATGCTTCAGCCCAAGCCGCTCTTGCCTTATCACTAAAACCATAACATGCAACCCAATGCTGGTCATAAAAAGAACAGTTTCTAATAATTATTCCTATGGAGCGAGCACCCTGCTTGCTAACTACCGCTACCATCTGCATCGAGCTTCAGTTAGTCCCGAAAAACATTTAATTATTAAAAAAATAGTTAAAATAATGCCACTTCCTGGACTACCATCAGTAGTCTCAATGTGAAGCATGGTAATAACAATAAATAGATTGGTTAGGAGGAAAAGGGGTAGGTCCCTACAGCGAAATCCAAAGGACGTTGTCCTAAATTGCGATTTGCATGATCGAATGCCTTTGCTAGCGACAGCAGTAGTCGGCAAGTGCACCAACGCTGCTGCGGGAAAATGAACCACGGACCATCGGCATTAGATCAGATAGCAAGATGGAGATGAGAGCAAAAAACTAAACAAAATCAAAGGCGGCAACTGCAGCACTAGACTCGTGTGTATGTTATGTATAAACGTGGGTGGACCTGCACCCTTTAGCACTGCGACCCCCATGTGTCTACCATATTGTGCCGCAGACGCGTGTGTAGCCTATACGCTTTAAAATTTTTTGATACTCATCGAATTGCATATTCACGACTTGCACTCGTCTTATGATTAAAACCCTGACGCACAATTGGTATCATAATATTCAAACTAAACTATCCTAAATTCAGTTTTACATTCGCTATTATCCTCGAAGCAAAGGCGACTTCCTTTTTTAACTTGAGTGTTAACCATAAGCTAACGCTGAGCCAGCGTAAAATCCTGCAAAACTATTTTCGCAGTCGTTCATCTTTCAACTATAAATTTGTAAACCTTTTTGCTTTCAGCACTCGCAATGGCCGGCCTGGACTATCAGCACAGCAGCTCCAGCGCAGCGCCACAAAAGTTTAGCCTCAAAGCACTGTTGGGCGATGGCATTTTATGGGCAGTGCCAAAGCATAGACGCAGCGTTGAGAAACGCTTAAATCGTAAATATGGCTATCCGGAATACAATTGGAAGCCGCTGAAGATCAAAAAAAATCTGCGTTCCTGTGCGCAATGTGGACATGATCACGAAGTAGGCGTGCTGTGCCGTAAGTTGCTTAATTTTTATAAAAAAAAACGCATTGCATATGTAAACTTTATTCGCACAGCTCACTGCTACGACAAGGTGCGCCAAGAGACAAAACTTATGCAAGATAAAATACAAACCCAGCTGGGCTTGGAGCCCGTAGAGCATGAGGTTATAGTGCTGTACGAGGGCGAAAAGGCTGAACAGTCTGAGGACAAACTAAAAGGCAAACGCATTGTGGAAATGCAAAAGCCGCGTCCCATGTGGTTTACCAAGAATCTGCTGCAAAAAACCACACAACAGACATCGGAAGCCAAAGAGCTAAAGCCTTCGGATTTGGCCTAATTCTGTATACTAGTTTTAACTTCACAAGCTGCATTAAATAATCAAAATCGTTATCAACAGGCAACTTGTTTATTTTGTGTAAAATGTAAGCTGGGAACTTTGCAACTGCGAATAAAGCCATTATTAAAGTCCTGCGCGCTCATGGGTTTTTTGCCCTCGATGCGTAGTTGCAGCACCTCCAGCTGTGTGTTTTGCGCGCAGTTTATCAAAAGTGCTTTGCGCGCACGTTGATAGCTAAAGTTTCCAGTTTGCTGGTTTTCCACAGGCAGCAGCTTTTCCGGCAGACGCAGCTCAAGCAGCTGCACTTGTTTGTCCAGAAAACTAGTGGTTAGCTGCTTAAAGCCGTAGAGCGCACGATGCCGCGCATAAAGCTCACTGGCACTCGTTGCGGACCAGACTATATCGGTTACATGCGTGGTTATCTTGGGTGCTGTTCGGGGTAGAAGCATTTAAGTAAGCAATCAAGATGAAACCGAATAAGAGTTACCATAGGTAGCTTTGCTGTTATCCTGCAATTGTGCATTTTTGAGTCTTTCATCCAGATTATTGACGGTATCTATAAGCAAATCTGCGCCGGTTTGTGCCAAGGTGCTGTGTAGCTGCGGCATAAAGACATCAGGTTGTATATCTACTGCGCGCTGTGATAGTATCTGTAAGAGTTTGGCTGTAAGTTATGATGCTTGGCCTGCTGGTTACAGTTGCAACTTACCGCGCCTATATCAAAATGATGCGGCTCGATTTTCATAATGGACACGCCCGTGCGCGCATCCGCGTGCATGATGGCGTAGATTATGGGTGCGGCACCACGCCAGCGTGGCAGCAGGCTGGCGTGCACGTTGATCATGCCGTATGGAAAGGCTTTAATGATATTTGCAGGTATTAAATGTCCAAATGAGACTACAATGCCCAAATCATAGCCCGCACATTGAGCCGTTGTAATGGGCCAGCGCTGTAGCGGCAAATGCTCACGCTGTGCATAATTTCGCACGCAATTTGCAGGACTTTTAAAGGAGGTCACCACGCCCAGCTGTTTGTCACTACTAGAACGCAAGAGATTAGCGTTAAGTTAAGAAATGCAATTTAAATGTTGCACCTGCAATTTTTATGTACAGCCTGCAAACTGGGCAGGCTAAAGTGATCCGTGCCGAAAAACAAGACCTTTGTTGCTTTAGAGCTTGAACTTAGACGCACATGACTGCAGCAGGCTTTGTGTGAAACTTTTCTCTTATATTTATAAAACAAATTCACTAAACTTTTGCTTAAAAACATAACTATAGCTATTAAATAATATACAATAAAAGGTAAACAAAAACAGCTGTTTAACCAACAAAGAGTTGGCAGCAACAAATACGCAAAGCTACACAGCAACACTGGTCCAGCTGCAGCAAGTTGGCAGCACAAGCACAGTCATTCGCTTGAAAGTGTAAAAAAATGAATTAGCTTGCACAAAAAAGAAATTTTGTTAAATTTTAATAATAATTTGCTAGCCAAGCAGCAAATAAAATTATTAATGTTTTTTGTAAACAACGTTTAACGCATTTTGGAAATGGATACCTCGACAACGACAAGCACAGCCAATTCCAGTGACAAAATGAACTACGCGTTGCAGGTAGCGCTGCAGACAGTGAAGGAACGTTGCATACAACTGCAACGTCGTGTGTCCAGCATTGAGGAAGAAAACCAGCGTCTGCGGGATTCCCAGGCTAATAATGCTGCAGTGCTCAGTGGGGATTTTGCGGAAGTGCAGCATTTGCGTTTTCAAGTTGCAGACTTGCAGCGTCAGAAGGAACAGCTCAATGAGCAAATTACCATGGTCTCCAATGAAAATCGCTGTCTCTGGTCGCGTCTCTCACAAATGGCCAAGGAACAGTCGAGTCAGGCAACAGCAACAAGCGCTGGCAAAGTTGTTGCCACGGGTGCACATAGTGCCACAGCAGCCGGTGCCAATCAAAATTTAATACGCTCTAAGACCTTTACACAGCACTCGCCCAATCCGCATTTGCGTCACAAAATGATCTCCGATGGCTTGCGTGATATTAGTCTAGAGACAATTAGATTGGATGATTTTGTTGATGTAGAAGCGCTTGCTGCGGGCAATGATGCAGAGCTGGCCTATGCGTGTGCTGATGCCAACAACACGAATACAGAGCCAGATGCCAATTTAGATGCCAAAGGTTGTATGGAGGGCTTACAGGACTTGCGCCGTGAGGCCATGAAACAACAGCAAGAGCTCAGCCTAGTGCTGACGCAGCTAGAGCAACGCATAGGTAGGTTTGTCCAGCTATTATGCTTAGTTGTGTATTAATATAAGTTTGTATGCCTTCGCAGCCGCACAACCATGTCAGGCCTGCGCACAAAAGTCTGCTCAAAAGCCGGAAATGGCCGATAAAAGTCTAGAGACTGACGAGAGTCTCAACAATGAGCTTAAACTCTATCATGAGAACTCTAGCAGCCAGCAAGTGCCTGATAATCTAAACGAACACAATGGTTTTAGCAGCACGCCGCCTTCGTCACGTCTCAATATAATACAGGAAAAAATTAGAGCCGATGCTATGGATAAGACTTGTCCCATGTGTGGCAAAATGTATTCCAGCCAAATATCTTTTAAAGCATTTCAAGAGCATGTTGAAATGCATTTTATCGACGATTCTCCGGAAGTGGAAGCCAGCATTGAGCGTAATTTCGAGTTCATTTCACATGCTGTTGGTGACTTCTGACCCAACAAACGTATTTACTTTGCCACACAACTCTAATGCGTCTGTGTGTGTAATGGTTGTTTTACATATATAATTATGATTATTATAGTATATTATAAAGTTACATAAAATGTTTTTATTGAATGCAGCTATTGCCCAGACTGTTTGGCATATGCATTGGTTTGCACACTGCAAAGTGTGCGCTTTGTTTGTGAGCTTAGATTGTGCTAAATGTAAGCTTGTTGTAATCGTAATCCATCATATCGAGAGATTGTAAACTATACATGTATCTTTAAATAACTTTTGGTTTTATTTTTTTAAAAATAACTAAAGTTGAAGCATTAACTTGGTTAAGTTTAAGTTGGCTACAATTAACCACGGTCAGTTCGTTTTGTATGCCAGTAAACAATAGCTTATGTTTGCAAATTATAAATATTAGTAAGATAATTATTTGAAAATAAACTTTGCTATACATTGATAATATAAATACACATATTGATAAGAACTACCAAGTGCGCTGATTCATTCATATGGTTTATTGTTAATGCAGGCGCTGGCAGCAGTTGTATGTAGTTCTGTTGTGTAAACTGCAATAAATAAAGCTGATTATATGCCTGTTGTATGTATATCAAAGATATATTTTGTGCAAAGTTGATTGCAAATGAAACAACTGTACTGTTAAAAACAAAAAACCAGCAACAAATTTGTAATTTAAAGTTAGTTAATTTGTTGAAATGTTTGCCACTTAGGAACTGGCTTCAGTGTTCTTATTGCATTCTACATTCTGACAAAAAGTATCGGGAAAGGGTAATTTAATAGAACTACGCTGAATGAATTTCGATCTCTAAGCTGCCAGAACTATCCTTAATTCTGATGCCATATTTTAGCGCAATCTGTCAATTGGCGTGTTTCCAGCAGCGGCTTATGTGTTCTCAGTGTCTTCTGCCAATTTTTGCAATAAGTAAATTTGTCGATCAAAAAGTTTGCATTAAAATTTTTGTTTAGCAAACTAAAGTTTAATGTTTTTCAAAGGCTCACCAGCAAACAATTGTCCAAATGGGTCACAAATTCAGAATAATCGATATTCGGCCAGCGCGGTCTTTTTAAATGAACCTTTCCGAATACTTTTTGTCAGAATCTATTTCGTAGAGTTTACAAAATGTAGATAAAATCGCACGTAGCCAAATAAGAAAAGAACATAGTATAGTTTTTACTAAAAAGTTTCTACGGCAAAACTTGTACCTTGCGCTTTTCTGCGATAATGTCACTTTCTGCGTCTTTTGTTATGCAAGCAACAATAATTCTGACGAAATTCGTTGAATAAAACCGTATAAATATTAAACTTTACTTCGATGTGTATAACTTAAAACAAGATATATGGCATAATTATCGATAAGCGCTTATTTTTATCAATCCTTTTCAACGGCAAAGTAGTTGTTACGAACTTCTTAAAACTGTTTCAACTCAGTATCTTTATAGACAATTGTGAATTTTAGTGTACGAAATTGATTTTATTAATTAGGGATTGGACAACCCCAGTGTTGCATTTTGGCAGCCGACAGCTCTATTGTAAGGTTTGGCAATTTAGATCTTCTATGCATTTGACAGATGAACGCTATTTGTGCTGCTTACACTTACCCCAAAGATTTATCTCGACGAAAAAATGGAATTAAGTCGTAAATATTTTCGTGCAATTATTTTTTGTAACTTTTGACGTGGATTACCTCCAAAACAGTGAGTGCATGGTTGAACCTAATTCAATTTTTGGCGATGAAGCTCCATCAAGGAGCAGTGTTTATCGATCGTATGGTAAATTCAACCGAAGTCGTAGTTCGTACAAGACGAATTTCGTGGAGGTCGTCCAAAATCAGTTGTTGTTCCGGAAACCATTCATGCTGTGCGCAAACTCATATTACAAGATCGTCATGTGACCTATTTGAGACAACCTACTGGGCATTACTGGGAATAGCATACATTCAATATTACATGAACATTTGACTATCAACAAAAATTGCTCTCGTAGGATACCACACCATTTTTCAATCGCTCATGAATTTGGTCAAAAGAAATGCTCAAAAAATACAATCGCAGTGCTTCGAGACACATCTATGACATTATGACAAATGATGAAACATGGATTTACGCATAGGAACCCGAAAGTAAGCAGCAGTCAACTGTATACGAGTTTTAAGAAGAGCCAAATCCAACAAAAGTTCTTCGCTCACGCAGCACTTCTAAACAAAGGGTCGCAGTTTTTTTTCGTAAAAACTGGATATGTCGTAATCGCACCACTAGGACAACGCAGAACAGCCTATTCCGAGTGGTACACAATCATTTGTTTGCCAGTTGTCTTCAAAGAAATCAGGGCAACCAACTGCCGAAAACGGATCACACTTCACCACGACAATGCACCCATCTCCCACACATCGACTCGAACAACTGCATTTTTGAGCACACAAAACATCGATTTATTGAGTCATTCGCCGTATAGTCCTGACTTGGACTACTGCATGACTTCTTTTTATTCCTGTACGTAAAAAAAAAAATGAGAGGACAACGTTTTTCGACACCTGTAGAAGCGCTTGATGCGTTCAGCATGAATGTCTTGGAGATACCTCAATCAGAGTGGTAAAGCGCTTCCACAATTGCTTCAAACTTGAGTACAATAAAATAGAACATTTTTTGAAATCACTTTTTTTATTAACTTAAAAAGAAGGCTCTTTAAATATCAACCTTTATTAAAACATCAATTTAGTATCGTTTCACTGAGAATAATATGCACAATTTACATCGAAGTTAAGGCCTTATATCGATCGATCTTTTGACTCAAATAAAGATGTCTTATGAGATTTTAAACATTTTTCTGAATATTTTTAATTTTTTTTAATAAATTAGCAAGCTGCATTTACAACAAATTTTATAATACGTACTACAAAAATCCCTTTTAAATAATTCCAACCAAACCAAATTTGCCGCATGCTGTATGCCAGAAATAAAAGACCTCAACCAGAAAGAAGTCGCTATTTTTATTAAACAATCAAATGCTTCAGTTGAACTTTTTGTATTTTCCAGCGTTGATCTTAGTGCTTTTATTGTTTTTTGAACTTAAACTATCAATAGTGAAATCTCTCACTAAACTTTCAAACGCTTCAAACGCCGATCCTTCGGCTAGCTTCTTCTAGTTCATCTTGAAATACTGTTGTAATTTTCATAGACTTGAATTTTCTTTTTATAAAAATTCACACTTGTATTTGCCAATTTGATATCTTAAAAATAAGAATTATAACCCAATATAACACAAACCAACCAAACAAAAAGTGAAACTAGTTTAATTTCATGTTTTCCATTAAAAATCTGATCTTCCTTCCGAATTTCTGGCTTCATTGCAATAAAACAATCTTGGCACGATCCACGCTTTCAAAAATAAAATCCATAACAAATTTAGTGTTGAGCGAAATAACATAGTTTCATTAAAATGGAATTTCGCAAATTTATTCAAATACATATTTAATTATTTTGTTTTAAAAATAAATATGCATTATATAAAATCTCTCGCTCTCAGAGCTTCCAAACTAATAAAATTAACTAAGATAGATCTAAAAAAAAAACATAAATAAATAAATAAAAACAGACACAGGCGCAGCGTAATTTGAACAAAAAACCAATTAATCTATGATAATATTATAATTTGGGCTTAGTTTTGGCACGTGTATCGAAATTTTGATGAAAATTAATTAATCTGATTGTTTAATTGAACTTTAATATTCGTTTTGGCATTTGGTCTCAACTCCTTTATAATAAATTAAAGAAAGCCAAAAGCTAAAGTAAAAGTAAAAGTAGAATAAATCGTTTAAAAGCAACATCGATAGTCTTGTGACTGAAGATTTGCATAGTTATTTATAAAGTTAAAGAGTTGAAACAAAAGCTTTAAATAAGTTAAAAGGCTCGGTATCTTGATAAGATGCAAGTTTATGGAAATTGAACTAGTTAGAGACAGGGGCGTCGAATTTGAAATGGGGGCCCTTTTGAGTGATCTTGGCGTAGGGTTTTGTAAATTTATATTATTATTTCTCTTGGTTGTGCAGTCTATCTATATATTTCTATTGTATCTGTAAAATAGAAGACTGTGCCGTCTTCCACTGGATGCGTAGTATAGAAGACTGTGATGTCTTTTAGACTGGTCTTTTTTTTATTGGGTCTGTAGAATAGAAGACTGTGCTGTCGTGTATTGGATCCATTGAATAGAAGAATGTGCAGTTTCCTATTGGATCCGTAGAATAAAAGAGTGTGCAGTTTTCTATTGGATAGAAGACTGTGCAGTCTTCTGTATTGAAGAAGATTATACGAACCGGCAGGAATATTATCCGAGGGACTTTATTATTTTGAATGTTTTTGTGAAAATTTTTTTATCGAATGACACTTTTTATAGTCATCAAAGATTGGCAGGAACTATTTTTAAAAATTGTTCAATTTATTTGATTTTTGGAATCCTTGCGAATGTTAACTTAAGACTAGCGTGAGTAAATGGAACAAAAAATCCTGGGAAAGCGGAATAATACAACATTTATATAAAATATAAGCACAGTAACTTTCTATTCTTTTCCAGAGAAGATTTTCTTGATCCGCATGGTGTATTTTGTACCATTTATAAATTAAAGTTTATAAAATTAAAATAATAGTAAATCAAAAAAATATATATATATATTCATGATACTTTTAATTCTTTGAACTAAATTCCGATTACATAACTATCTTTTTTTTGTAATTTAATTCGTAAAGATTGAATGTGCTCAATTTACACCAAATAGTAGACTGATATATGTAATTTTTTCTTTGAATAACAAAAATTTTGTAATAATCCATATGTATCCAATAGAAAGAAGTTCTTACAAATTATTTTTTAAACTTAAAGTAACTTTATTAAATAATTCATATTTTCTTTTCATAAAGCAAATCTTTTGAATTTAAGGCAATTTTTCACTCTTAAGTGTTACACTCAAGGTTTTTTCGCTCTATTTTTGTTATTTATTTTTATTACTGCAAAGGTTAAACGCCAATAAATATAAAAAGTAAAAACATTTACTAGACTTCAAGAAAATAAAAAAGGCGGTCACCGCAAATTGAATCTATTATATTTACATTTTCAAAAGTTTGAGCTTTATTTTTTTTACTATTTTTTATTTTTTATTTAGTAGAGTAAAAAAATATATTTTGATTTACTGCTTGAAAATTTCGTAACACTATTGGGTACCGGACTTTGGTTGAATAACTATAAACAATGAAATGACTATAAAAAGCGAAATATTCATTAAAATTTTTTTCGATTTTAATAAGGTAGTAAACTAAAATATACTTGCATCTCATCGTATAAGAACAAGTTTATTCTGAAAATTTGGATGCTCTTAGAATTACTGAGATGGACTTAACTATATCGATCATACTTCAGGCAACTCTGTGGGTTTCCTAACTTCTGTTGCTAAGAGAGTAGGGCAACATCTAACGAAAATTTTATTTAATACAATTCGAATTATTCATCCAAAACTTTTTCGATTTATTTTAGTGAAAAACACGCTTTTTTGGAAGTGAACTAAATATACTTGAACAAGTTTTTTCTGAAAAAATGGGCAGATGGACTTGGCTATATCGTTCATACTTAAGTTAACTTTGAGGGTTCCTTGATGTTTGATCGAAGAATTCGATTTAAGCACTAAATTCGTTGTATATACTTTCTAAACATTTCATCGAAAACTTGTTCGATTTTTTGGCACTAAGTTCAGTGTATATTCTATAATCTTCATTTCAGCAAATTCGATTTATAAACATATTAAAATTTGATCAAAATCGGTTGACTTTATCATATAGCTGTCATAGGGCAAATGGGTTGAAAAATTCGATTTCGTTGCATATGGTTTTTTTTCGAACTTATTCCTTACTATTTCAGTTTATAAAAATATTTTAGTCTTTAAAAGATATTGCTTCAAAATAGAACTTAAAAGTTTGTCATACAACTTCAAAAAAGTAGACCAAATATGGATACTACAGTTTCTGTGTTAAGATTATACACAAAGGATGCATAGGCAAAAATCTGGACCATAGGTATTATTGATATGTATGTAGGTAGGACTGTAGGAATCTATTTGGTATGTATGAGTCTATTAATCTCGAATTTCAGTCCTTAAAAAGTTCATTGGATAAAAAACATGTGTAAAATTTAATTTGAATTCTTCTTTATAAAAAATGAATCGGCCAAACTTCACTTCATAATTTGCTTACTCGTGAACGCTAAGCTCACTTAATCGCAGTTTCTCCAACTTCGTAGCATACCTTTTTTAACAATAATACTTATCCAAAAATATATAAGGAAATGTAACTTGAATTCAAGTAGTTTCTATAATCTTTCAAAGTTTATTCGCTCTTTTCATACAATAGTCTTATGCTGTAAGGTGTGGGTGGTACGTGAAATTTCAAGATTGAAGCCGAAGACGTGCTTCTTTGCTCCGAAATTCTCAAAGTACTGCAGTTTAGAGAGATAAAGAGCCCTATGCATCATTTATGTATTATTTCAAACAAAACATTAGACTGCTTTGAAAGCCTACTTAGCCATCCATTCTTATTTAACCCAGCAAGTTATCAGCTATTTAAAATAAATTTAAATAAATTGCTAGTTTTTAAACGACTTGTATAAACTTCTTAGGATAACAAACATGCATGTAATACCCATTACGTGCTCATTTTCATATCCAAAACTGCAATTATTACGATTGTAACAAAACACGATAGAAATGTCAGCTACTGTCTGGAAGCGCTTTGAAAACTATTATCATCTCTGTCCAAAAAGCCATGTCAATCAGTTGTGGTTGTTATTGCTGTTGTCGTCTTTGTTGGAGCTGCTCTGGTTTGTTGGCTTGAGTTGTGGGTCTGTAACATTCGCGCCGGCGCTTTACTAGCTATATAACAATTTATACGATTCCCAAACCCACTCAGTTGGCTTCCGAGTTGCTGCTGGAACAGCAGCCGTTACTGCAAACCGGCAATATTCAAATTATGTGAAATATAAATCGAAAATAAAAATTCATTTTTAAAAGTTCACGCGTTTTTATGTACTGCAAATTTAAAAAGAAAAATTAAACTTAAATAATAATCTAATTCGATTACGTTGATTCGAGAGCATTATGCAGATAAGTGTCTTTCGAAAATTGTTTTTATTGCTACCACTGGCCTATCAACAACCAGCACCATATAAACCAGCCTACGGTAATAAATATTATTTAAAAGGTTAAAAAAATGTTAATATTTTTATGTAATTGTGCGAAAAGTTGTAAAAAACTAAATTATGTCTAATGATGTCAAAAAATATGATAATTATACTAAATTATCAATTAAATAACAAAGAAAAAATTTAAAATTTAAATAATACGTATGCATATCCGAACTACAACAAAACCTAATCGTTGTTATAAATTTTTTTGTTTACAACTTTATTACAAATTTACATCTTGTTTATAACGAAGTGGGAATACTTTTTCCAAAAAAAAGAAATATAAGTGAACTAAACATCGCGTTAGTATGTTGTGCGTTCCCAATGTTGAACCAACGAGTTTTTTCGTTTTTTTACAGGAATATTTTATTTTGAACTAAATTAAGATATTTCAAAGACCGGGACTAGAGTTGACTCGTAGTATTCGTTAGCGCAGCGAGTACTTAAACGTTAACTGAACTGGGCACGTCGGATGTGCAGTGAGAAATCTTTTTACTAGGCGTCGCATTTAGAGCATCTTGAAAATATCTACCATAGATTTACTAGATACTCTAGTAGTAACAAAAATATATATGTGCCAAGTTCTTAAGTTTTGGAAGTAAAAATAAAAACACTTTTGTAAACGATTTACAATGATAGATCAGACCTAAAATAAACGCTAAAAAGATTGATAAATATATTAAGAACTCAATAAAAAATAACTTGAGATAATATAGGGTAGTCCATTTAAATTGAAAGCAACGGGCAACTCTATAACTTTTAACAGGAGTTACCTAGAAGATAGATAGATAGATAGAAATGTCCACCTCGGACACTCAGGCTAAATAGCCCACTGTGTCATACCGGAAAGGCAGGGGTTTTGATAGTGGTTGGGAAGGAGAGCAAGGGAAAAAGTGAAAGAGGGAGAGAACCCCAATACAGAAACCTCCACGCCTCTCGGAGAAAGTTGAGAAGTGAGAAAACAAGAGTTATAGATCGACTAATGATTTACCGCGTTGAAGGCGTCGTTCCAAGCCAATTTATACCTCGGAACAGTATATACCAAAGAAAAAATTCAAAATAACTTCTCAATTGTGCCAAACGTGCGTTTGTTGCAAAATATGAAAGTGTATATAATCAAAATTTTTGAATCTATACCACTGAAAAACCTTAATTTATTGAAGCACAGCCTCCATATGATCCAAAAATGACTGTTTGGTGTAATCAGCGGTACTTTTTTTCTTCGAAGACGATGATGAAACCGTCAATGGCGAGCGTTATCGAGCAAGGATCAGATTTTATGGTTGCTATTTTTCGTGGATTCTATTTACCTAGGAAAATCTCTATTAATTAAAGACACTGCTGTTGGGTTTCGGCTATAAACTGTAAGTTCCTGTTCTCTTCAGCTATTATTATTAGTAGGAATCATATAGAAAAATTTTGATTTTGATTGGAAATCTTCCGATCGAACGACACCAGAACACCGAGTTCACCTGGTGCAATGCCAACTGACTTTTGTTTGTAAGCATATTTGGAATCTATGCTAATAAGGCTTAAAGATATCGATCTATATGTTGGCTAAAACAACGGAAAACCCTGAAAAAGAGCACATTTGGTACACCAGGCCAAAGGTGGTTATTTTTGCAATAACATATTCTTAGCATCATCAACATGTCTCCATGAAAAATTTAACAAAATTTGTCTTCTTCATATACTTTTTGCAGTAACAAACGCTTTCACTTTAAATGGCCCACCCTGTTTAAAAACTTGACTAATACCATAATTACAATTTTTTTTTAAATGTAGTAACGTTTTCAATTTAAAAGCGGAACAAATTAATTTATTTATAATTATTGTTTTAAACAGAATACATATAAATATTTGCAACAAGTGCAAAACAGCTTCAACTGCAAACATTTTCTCTTTTATGCAACTTGAAAAAAACTAAAGAACTTTAATAAAAAAAGTTTGACCAATATAAGGAGATTTTAGGGGTTTGAAAAACTTGCTGAAAAACTGCTTGAACTGCTTGGTGAGCAAAACGGTGAAAGTACTTTCAAACAATCCCACTAAGCAAGCATGTGGTATAATTGTTAAAGGTAACGACAGCAGCGTGTGCAAGCAAAAAAGGAATGTATAATAAGTGTCGCGTGCGAAAAAATAGAATATATTGTTAGTAGTAATACAGAATGGAAATATCATGAGGGCAAGCAAGTTCAAATGAAAATTTGTTTATTTAATTTAAGAACGATTCTGATTGAACTTAATGCATAGTTCACCATAGTTTAAGCTTTTATATAAATCGAGCTCTATTTAGTATAAATTATAAACTGAACTGATAAATTGAACTTAAAAACGTTGTTTTTAATTTTATCCTTAAGTGGAGTGCAATCATCTAATGATTGCTGATAATCTTTTATTGATTTTTTTTAAATATATTCCCATTTCGTTTCAATATAAATAACGCAAAGAATAGAAAATAACTACAACTAACCACAAAACGTTCCCTCAACTGATAACACTCTTTGCGGGTAGAGTATTTAATTTAGATTTTCGACTCACGAGACTTTTGTTGTAACAAATAAAACAAATTAATTAATTATATTATTGTACGTAATATTCTCCTTTGATTGCTTTGATAGATGAGGAAATCGGGCTACAGAAGGTGCAGCATTGGAATTATGAACAAAATGGCGCTGATTGGCATGGTCTGTGTGAATCAGGTGTAAGGCAGTCACCGCTGCAATTGGGGCTTGATATGGTAAGTTGGAGATGAGGTAGTGATATGCTTGTAAGGCATTACTAGACCAATTAAGAACATTTTGCATTGTTGAAAGAAAAGAAAAAAGGCTGTCAGACTAAACTAATCAGGAAAATTGATTCAGATATAGCTGTACTTTGTTCGTGCGAACTCCAAAAGCTCAAAGACATAAAAAGAAATGTTTATTTGGCCATCACAATCCGTTATCGGATTACAGCCGACCTAAGTACCTTTTGCCAGACAACCCTGATTTGCGCGCGTTTCGTCCAGCAGATAGGTCCCTGTCCACTTGGCGTTTCCATCTGAGCTTTGGTCGTCCCCTTCAGCTGCCTTCAACGACTTTTGTATCGAAAACGTTTTTCTTTGGAGCGTCTTCTCCATATGAACGACATGGTCGCAGACGTTGTGTCGCAACATGCTTGTCGACATCTGTGTCGTTGTAGAGCTCAAACAGCTCATGGTTCGTGCGAATGCGATAGGTTTCCCCTATGCGATTGGGACCGAAGATTTTGCGAAGAATTTTTATCTCAAATACTTCAAGCGTAGCTGTATCCGTACGAGACTCAAGCCATGCTTCTGCGATATATAGCCACCAAACCTTAAATGTTGTCCCTTATTATATTCTGGAATTTGTAGTATGGATTATTTTTTTAGTAAAAACCTGGATCTTTAAAATAAAGATAAAGATAATAAACTTATACCCCTTGATTATGTTCATCGCAGCAAAGGCGGAGCAAGGAGATGATACTATTATAGCTGTTCAAACAGAACCGTGACCTATAGTTTATAGCCGAATCCGAACGTATTCCCCTTTAATAATAGAAATTTTTCTCGCTAAAAAGCGTCTATTTATTTGCTATATGTCAGTGCTAGAATGGAAACAAATCACCTATCTTCGGGTCTAGCGGTGAGTACTTTACTGAGAGGTAATAGTTGGTTGAGGCAACATTGTCATATTTTTTTTTGTTTTAATAAAGAAGCAGCCGCCTTAACCTACCTGTTGAACAGGAAATCTGATAATTATTATTTTTACTTATATTTTCTCTAACTGTTTGAGGAGAAAGATTTGAATGGTAAATGGTTTGAACGGAATGGCGCGACACTTCAAACATGTTTCAAAATACATTAATTTGGAAAAACTGTGTAGATTTTTTTCCGATAAAATTCGACTAACTATTGTTGTTGTAATTATTGATAAATGTTACCCCAACGATTTGAACCGATTTGGATTTAGTAGAAGAATCGATTTGGCTACTGAGGAAAGACTTTTAGTTCTAAATGAGTTTTGCCCATTTCAGCTAAATAAGCTTAATGCCTTTGCTTATGAGATACGTATGTCTACATAAAAAATAGTTCGCACTCTAAGTTTTTACCTCTTATACCTTCCATAACCACATATCTTTTACTATCTTTTTTTTTGACACATTTTTTTATTTTCCAACTAGTCTTCACTTCGTTTTCAAACACTTGTTAGGCCTTGGTCTGATTTGTTAAACATTAAAATCTAATCGTTCGTACCCATTACAATAATATATAATAGCGCTCCATAAGTAAGTAATAGTGAATGTGTAAAACTTCAACAAATTACTTCCGAATGATCCAATTTTCCACACATTATACGGTAGCTGGCGACATTTACGAGCCAGTGTTGTAAAGTCGCACAAATTGCATGCTAAATTGTTTGGCACGTTTTATCACAAGTAATTGCCGTATCTATCGAATAATACCGGTGGGGGAATACAGTTGAGCTCTATGCATTATGCAAAACAGTAAAACTAAAAAAAAATTGCAAAATCTCTGTTTAGGCTTTGGTCTTGCCCTTACCTCGGCTACAGTTTGTCAACTATGATGTGAAATTAAGAGGACCGTTGACCTTGGTAAATAATGGGCATTCAGGTAACTAAACTCCAAAAAAAAAAACACTCTTTGAAGTAAAATTTTCTCGCATTTAACGACAGTGCATGTGAGCATACCCGAGACCGAAAATGGCGAAAGACCTTATATTATGGGTGGTGCGCTGTTTTCACAATATGTGGCGGAAGGCTTTCATTTTCACTGGGGTTCCCCTACTACACGTGGCTCCGAACATGTCATTAATCGCCAACGTTTCGATGTAGAGCTGCATATTGTGCATCGTAATGTGCGCTATGCGAATATGGATGAGGCTATATTGCATAGCGATGGCTTAGCTGTTTTGGCCATCCTATTCAAGATCGTTAAGGTATGTGCAATAGTTCAGTAGAGAGTCAGCGCCTTACAATGCTCTATAAATAAGCGCCAACTTGCAGAATCCGCTTCGAATGTATCCAGGACTGGCCAAGGTATTTGCACACATGTCTAATGTACGGGAGTATAATACTGAAGCTGATATGCCGAGTCTGTCTTTGGGTCAACTTTTGGGTGATCTTAATACACGTGAGTTTTATGCCTATAAGGGCTCCTTAACTACACCAGGCTGTGCCGAAGCCGTCAATTGGATTGTTTTTCCACAAGTGTTACCCATACCCAAGTCATATGCTGCCAAACTTTGGCAGCTACAGGATCCGGAAGGAGAACCGCTGCGTAATACCTATCGGGAAACGCAACCACGAAATAATCGAAAGATTTACTATCGCCCAAATAAGGACTTTAGTAATTGGATCTTTTTTTAAAGAAGTTCAGTAGTCTGATCTTTTTTAAAAAAGGAAGTTTTTTTTTAAGTTTAGTTGTAAGTATTTATTTGTTGTCCAAATTATGATATTATTATTTATACATTTATTGTTTATTAAATTAAATAATTGTTTAATTTCTTTGAATTACGAAGAAGTTTGTTTACTTTACATTGGGTTTTAGTAATTTTTTGAAAAGCATTTATTTAAGTTTTGAAAGAAATCGAAATATTTATTTCGGAAGGAGTTTGTTGACTTTACAATTAATTTTAATTTGTTTTATTTTTGGAAGAAATCGATATATTAACTTGGAAGAAGTTTGAAAGTGCTTGTTTTAGTTTCGAAAGAAATCGAAATATTACTTTAAGCTGTAATACAGAAAAGTACAAATATAATAAAATATTTTTTTTTAATCTAGGTTTTTCAATCAAATCCTATTAAATAGCATAGTTCTTGGCCATTCTGTCCCCAGTTCAAATAAAATAAAATGATCACCGTAAGCCTGTAATTCATTTTTTTTACCTATAATACGTGACAAGTGTGCAGCGGCGGACTTAAAATGTTTCTTATAAAAAAAAATCCCAGACATCATTTCGAGTTGGGTAAGTAATTATTGTATTTTAATGATTGTAGAATTCAAACATAAAAAAAGGAATTATCTAACATTGGTCAAAATATTTTAGAAAAGAATTAAAATTAATTAAAAAATATATAAAGTAAGTAAAACTTTTCGGATGCGTTCTTGTGCTGTTTTGGAATAAAAATAAAGAATTTATTACCCTTGACAATGATCATTGCCCCAAAGAGTAGTCTGGATAGCTACTCGAAGAGAATATGGAGCTACAGCTAATAGTCGAATCCGAATGGCGGTGTCTTTAATAAATGGAGATTTTACTAGTTAAAAGGCGCCTTGCTAGCTCTGCCAGTGCTAGGCAAAATGTACAAACGCTGAATGCCAGCTATAAAAATCGAATTAGTTCTTAAATATTAAAGCAAAAATCCATTTAATCTAAACCAATCAATTTTCATGCCAAATTACAAAATTTAAAATTTCTTTTTATAATGTCAATGTAATATGCCAAAGTATCGTAGTTGTTTAAAATGAAACAATCGTTTACTTTTTTGTTAATAACTTTCCTGGCAAATCTGCAGCTTAGAGGCAATAAATTCTTTTCATTCTCAGCATAGTTAGTTATACTCTTTATTCCGATAGATTGTATGGAACATTGGGATTATAAGACGAATGGAGGTAATTGGCCAGGCACATGTAAGAATGGAAAAATGCAATCCCCCATAGACTCATCGAAAATGGTAAACTTACAATGCAATATTTTTTTTTCCAGTGTTAAATAACAAGCAAAAGTATTATTATTTTCACAGAAAAAGACCAATAATAAGTTGATCTTTTCGAATTATGATACCAAGCTGAAAAAACCGATTATTATGCAAAATAATGGACACACTGGTAAAAAAAATTATTAAATTATACGGACTTTATTGTTTCAAATTTAATTACAGTAAAATTTAACATTTCGCAAACGATTAATGGAAATACACCTATCGTTACCGTATCCAAAACGAAGGAAGAGTATGGAGCTTTTCAAATGCATTTGCATTGGGGTTCTATGAATACACAAGGCTCCGAACACACTATCGATCGTACTCGCTTCTCAGTCGAAATACATGTAGTGCACAAGAATGTTAAATATAATGATTTAAAGACAGCACTTCAACATAAAGATGGATTATTGGTTATGGCTATTTTTCTTAATGGGGACAATGTAAGTAATAATTTTTCCAAAATTTTTTTTTTTCTATTGTAATGCATTTTTTTTAGTCTTCGAAAAGACCTACGACCGATAGTCTAAGAAACATTTTTAAGCAAGTGCCGTTTGTGATTGAATATGGTAGCCAACACAATCTTCGTGACACTTTTGCCTTGAATGATATATTGAAAAAAGTCCAGGAAGAAAACTATTATGAATATACGGGCTCTTTAACAACGCCTACATGTGATGAGGTCGTGTATTGGGTAGTTTTTCCAAAACCTATTCTTATGCCCAAAACGGAATTTTCAAATCTATGGAAAATTTTAGATATTAATAGGCAAACTATACAAAACAATTACCGCTTGCAGCAAAGGCAAAAAGTCTAAAGTTCTTTAAAATTATGGAACATGTAAATAACAGTTTGTCTAAATCCAACTAATTAAAATAAAACTTTTAAAGGTAAATCAGCATGGTTTAATTAACCCAAACAAATCATGGCCTTCTCGGCAGTTGGCAAAACTTGCACTTTTCATTCGAAAATTCGTTTCAGTTAGCTGAAAAAATTCAATCGGTTTAACGATAGTGCGATAAATCAGATTTTAAAGATTTAAAATGAAGTTTGTGAGTTTTATTTCGTTAATATCGTTGGATTTTGCCAAACATGACAAAGGTGAGCGGTTTCTTAAATTTTTTGTAGTTTTGAAAAGTGTAAAATACTCCTCTCAAGAAAATAAGGAAAATGTAAGTAATTTTTTATAGTATTTTAATTTAATTTTTTGTTACAAATCAAATAATAAATTTTAATTTCAAAAACAGTGTTACTTCTGCTATTTTAAATAAAGTTATTCTCCTCGACTGCAATGCTCGACTTAGCGCTGCAATTTCGGAGTTAATCGCCGAATCAGTGCGGCTGCGTCTCTAAGTAATGGAGATTTACTTGGGAAAATTGCATATTTTTGCTAGGTGTGCTGGTGCTAGCCAAATGTTTGAATGCTGCTGAGTAGTATCGTACCAACAAGGCTAACACTCCGCTACTTGCCATTCCTTCAAAATTTTTATTCGACATTTTTTTTTTTTTATAAACAAGGTGAATGGGATTTGGAGCTAAATTTTATTTAATATTATTTATATATCTTCGGCAAAAAACAAGTATACTGGCTTCCTTGAAGTTTTTTCATTAATGAAGAGCTGATAAAATTCCAAGATCTCGTTTTAGAAAACCTTAAAAGAGGCCTTTCCACATTGAAGTTTCCCTAAGAAATAATACTTTTAAAAAACTAAATAATAATATAAGAAATATGCGGATGTATCCATGGCTCACCTACTTATAAACTTTCCAGTTCTCTAAAAAGCTTGATATTCAAATGAGACTATCTTCGAGTTTGTAAACATTGTACGCTATCATTCATAATAATGTTGCTACCTTGCTCTTCAAAAGTTCATAAATCTGTTAATCTTGTCAGCTTGTAACTCAATTCTTGAAAAATTATAGACGAAACTGATGGTGTTTGCAGTAAGTAACTTAAACCGCGTCAGCTACTAAAAAACAGTATTGCCAAAAAAACAAAGTTGCGAAAAATCACCCTTTATATATAATTTCGAAATTAATATAGTTGATTCCACAGACTGAGAAACCACAAAAAAAAAACAATAGCATATACCATAAATATAAAATTTGCTATCCAACCAAAATACTAAATCTGACAGGATATGATGAGTCATATCAGTCAGCATATTTGAATAAAATTTTATTCCAACCTAACTTTGGGTTGCTATCAAGATATAAAAGCGGAAAATTAGCCGCGTTAGTTGCTGAAACAGCAGACAGTCAAAAAGTAATTGGCGAAAAATCAACCTTTATAAAACCTTTGCAGCATAATTAATGTTATAGGGTACGAAATTTTCAAAGTTGGAGACTGGAAAACCAATAAAGTCCATTCCAAAAACCAGGCAAAAAGCAATAGCCCATATCATAAACATAAAATTAGCTTTTAAAGGCATGTCCTTAATCTAACAGGATATGATGATGAAATACTCAACTGACTTCAATAAGATTTTATTCAAACCAAAATTTTGTTTGGTCCCATTGCAATGGGAGATATATCAAGATATATATATCAAGATATAAAATTTCGAGGCATGTAAACCTCGTCAGCTGCTAGAAACAGTAATCAGCCAAAAACAATAAGTTGCGAAAATCACCCTTTATAAAACTTTTATACCGTAAATTATGGGGTGTGTTAGATTCACTGTTGACGACTTGGAGATCTTAAAATCCATTCCACCGACTAAGAAAAAAAAAAATCATTTGCCTATATCATAAATATTAAAACTGCTATTAAACTAATATTCTAAAGGAGGTTATGATGCAGGATATGATGATGAAATAGTCAACTGACTTCAATAAGTTTTTATTAAAACCAAACTTTTGTTTGGTGCCATTGCTATGGGAGATATTTCAAGACATATAAGAATTTCAAAGATATTTGCTTAGTTTTCATTAAAAAAAAATTCCAAACATGCCTTAAGTAGGCACTTCCAATGGGAATCGGTATAGTACAAGGTGACTTTACATAACTAACTTATAAGAATACCAAGTTTTTTTTTAATTTATTGTCATTCATTGTCTTGCCACATTCGATAAAATATAAATAATACTCATTATGCTGATCTACCCCAAGTTCAAGCATCTACTTGATTTATTAAAAATTAAACAATTTTTATTTTATATAATTATTCATGCGTTATCAGTCAAATCTGCGTTGCAAACATCTGTCAGTGAACTTCACGTGAATCTCAACGTATTGTTATTATGCTTATAAACTACCTGATTATTAAAAAAAAGGTGTTAATCTTTAGACATGCATAATTAACAATGTGTTAATACGAAAGCCTCCAACAGATATTAAATATGAGGCATACTTTTGCAACGAAATCTGGTTGGGGAACGCCACTCGATAACGTTTGACAAACAAAAAGTGCCACCTTATTGTGCCTATAAAGTGAACAAATAGAAAATTAAAACTTTTATAGAGCACTTTATGGGAATATAATCTTTGCATAAACTCATAAGTAATGCCTTTGAATTATTGCAAGCAATTAAAGTCTACGAAAGTGTTTAAGAGAAAGAATTTATTTTTCAAGCAAGTACAACAAGGCCGTATTAGAATATTGTTAGTACTGACTGGCCTGTCCTACTAAAGCCTCATAACTAAATGGATTTAAAATAATTTTATACAATTAGATTTGCTTGTTTGTGCAAAATTTCACAATGTTTTTTTCCAAATCTACAATTCTTTATGATTTCAAAATTTTTTCTAATTCCTGCGTCAATAATGATAAAGCAATTTGCGCTCACAGATGTTTGTTGCTGTCGCGAGCAACGACTAAAGATCATTATTCTGACTTGAGTTGTGGAATTATTTTGCAATGTTTATAAAGCAATGGTAGAGAAATATATGTGGCATATAATCTGCTCACAACAAACATGAATTATGTGGGTAGTAAAATATGGGGGGTCCAACGATAACGGAAGTTAATAAGTCCAGTTGCACTTAAAGCAAGCAACAGTGCTTGTAAGTGCTTAAGATTTCGTTTTATACTCTAATAGACCGTTTTAGATTATAGCATTTTTATAATTATCAATATTACGAAATAGTTTAAGACTTTTGTATATTTTTTCCTGACAAGTTCTTAACCCTTGCAAAAATTGCTATACTAGTCCCTGATTCATGTTCAGGGAACATTCTGTATTTTATATGTTAATTGTTAATAATCCAACAATTAACTACCAATCAGCAAACAAAATACAGCTGATTTCGATAATTTCAAATAATTCCAGCTTTTGGTAATAGAGGCACACAGCTTTGTGACAAAAATAAATCTATTTTTTTAATTTTAGACTAATTTGAAATAAAAAACAAAAATTAAGGTTTTAGTCCTTTCCATCGACAAAAAAAAATCGATTTCATTTGTCACGAAGCAAACAGTCTGCCTCGATAACCAAAATATGTAATTTTTCGAAATTATCGAAATCAACTGTATTTTACACGCTAATAGTAAACGGTTTGAATTGCAGAAATTAACTTATACAATTGGAAATGTTTACAATTATAATAAACAAATTGAATTTACTAAGATTAAACTTATATTACATTTAAATAGCTTGTTTTGGTTTTGACGGCAAATCAGCCGATTTTGTTGGCAGCGCCATCTATCGTTTGCCACTAGCATCATTAATTTTTTTTGTGTTAAAAATCTTATCCTTTATTTTACCTAACTATACAATAAAACTGTAATAAATGCTAGTTAATATAATACAATCAAATTTGCACAAATAAATAAATTAATAAACTATTTTTTATTTAAACTATTTGTGAATACCAAGAGTTGAAATATGACGGATTAAATGATAAATCTCGCCATGGGTAAGATCCAAAGGTATGTCAAATGGTTGCCACACCAACAAAATTATAAGCAAATTGATAAACAAAGAACTGTTTGTAAAATGCTGCATGGGAGGTTTGAGAAAAGCGGGGAACGAAAAGTGGATATATATGTATATAGTATTTCGAGAATCCGTATCAAAAAAAGCTTGGCTATCGCCTGGTGAGGCTGGAAGACGCGGTTAAAAAACTTAATTGCGAAATATTGTCTCTTCAGATCTCACCCTGTCCGATTGTGATCTTGCAGAGCAGCGCTACGTCAACTTTGAAGAAGTCGAAAAATGGCTTGTCGGATTCTTTGCCTCAGAAGAAAATACAGTTGTATTGGGATGGCATTCATAATTTGGCCAAAAGCTGTGCTAAATGTATAGAATCGAATGGTCAATATTTTCCATTAAAAAGTTTGCAAGTTCCCCTGAAAATTAGTGTTTTATTTAGTGACAAAGCCAGCAAATTGAACTTACATTCCTAATATCATTTGCGAAAATAACTATTAAGTTTTTCTCTTTTTTGCGTTTTTCCCTGTTTCCCCTTTTCTCTTCTTAATTCTTCCTTTTTTTCACAAAATTGAAGATAAGCGGCACTAAAAATCTATATTTGCATTCCCCGGATCAAAAAAATTTGATTTTGTGTTTTGAAAACTTGAAACATAGACTTTTGTATATCGAACCGCGTTCATATTTCCCTGTGAATAGAACTTAGAATAGTCATATATTCCCTCAGGTCCTCCGTTTTAAAAAAAAAGCTCATGTGCAGATTATCGTATCATCAGTATTGGAAAAACATTTATAATATGAATGATATGAATGAGTTTATTAAATTTATTTTATGTACAATCTATCTGTCTAAATTCAGATGGAAAGACCAAGTGGAGGAAGACCTAGCTTCACTGGGAGTGACCAACTGGAGAAGTCGCGCGCAAAGCAGGAGCGCCTGGCGAGCTTTAGTAAAGTCGGCTGCAACCCAATAGCGGGTTGTGATGGCCAAACAAAGAAAAACAATCTAGCTGTCAGGCAATAAGTAAAAATTTTAAGAAATTTTCAATCAAAAAATAAGCTTGATTGAGATACACAGTTTACATTAAGTCTGCATAATTTTCACCCTCAACGAAATCCGCATCCCCGTTGGCAAAGATTTAGTTAAAACTTGAGAAACAGCTAACAGCTTTTTAAATGTTCTGATGATAAAAACTATATATTCGAAATTAATTTAGACACTATACAGGATAAAAAGTATCGCATAGTTGCTTTGTTTGTGATGGAATATTTGTAGAAGCCTATAAAGTTTACAACTATTGTATTATCTTTATGTTTATAATGCAAACATAAAAAATAATCTTTATTATCAAACTTAATTTTAATACATATCTTTTTTTATTCGGTAACAAATCTTTTTTGTTGCTCATTTTCAAAATCTACCCTTTTTTGGACAGTAAACTGAAATGGTTATTATTTATCATTTTGGAATTAGGAATTTTGTTTCTATTCTGTAGCAAAGTCAACGGGGTATTTTTTTTTATTCTGATTTGACTATTATCCAGCGCGTTGACCAACCGAACATTTGGGTGGCTTTGCAGTTTCTCGTTGTATCTAGCACAGATTTTCCTTATTACTTCTTGCCCCCAGGATATACTTGCTTATAGATCTTTATATTGCTCTCACGAAAGAGACACAAAAATGTCAAGAGGTCTATGTTGTATTATTAATGTTGATGATTATACTGTTAACACTGGCTAAGGAGAAGGAAGTGTATTTGAATGTTACTACAAACAAAGTACCAAATTTTGCAATTAATGTTTTGACACATTTTTTTTTTTACACGGATGAATAATTTCATTTGAGGCATTGCGTCATTATATTTAATTATGCAAAAACTGAAACAAATTTAAGATTTACAGAAACGAAACGTTTTGGAAATTATGCAAATGCAAAACAGTTTTTAAATGCATTTTTATTACAGGCATTTACAAATGAAAAAAATATACCGTGCGAAACTTTTTTCACATGTTATAGCACGCAGTCGGCAGGGTGTGCAGATTGCAGTAAAAGTGGTATTTTTATCGATTTTTTCGTATATATTATAGATTTATTTCGATTTTCAGTCCTTCAGATATGAATGAAGCCACAACATAAATTCCGCACGGCAATGGGTAAATATTGGCATGATTCGCAACGATGCTTGAATGCTCTATAGCTTGGAATCTGTGTCTTCTTCTAACTAAAAGTAGGAATGGAACTTATAGGATGTAGGTTGGGGTTTTTATGAAAGTTTTGATTTGGAGAAGTTAATACTTTTGATATGTTTTTGCTCAATGTTTGAAGTGCCATCCAAATTTTGTTTTCAAAATTAAACTTCTTATGATATGAGAGTCGAAAGCTAATGAAGAGAAAGTAATGGATTATTTTAAGGGGAAAAATAAAAGTTGAAAAAAATAAACATAATGTTGGTTTAATTGAAAAAAAAATAGTAAAAATTAGAACATAATCCCGCATAATTTGATTTCAAGTACCATAATTTTTGACGTATCATGTTATTACGCGTTTTTCCAAGCGTCAGCGTCATACAACGCTTCCATAATAAAATTTTGCCCATATTTGGGCGCCCACGCATACCATTACAACATAAATGTTCACTATCCAGTAAAGGATAAAGGAATGCAGCGCTAAATAAACCGATAATCTGCACAACCACCCAAATGTACTTCCGATCCGACTTATCCACAATAGCCAGACCACAAGCAGACTCAGAATAATATATCCTCTAGACTTTGGTATACAATAAAAATAAAATTTCGTATACTCCCATCAACAAGAACACATCTTCGTGCCTATACTATGGAATAGGCATAAGTTTCTTATAAGAGCTAAGTGAAGCACAGTGTCGTGTATACAAATAAAATAAAAAATCAATAAATTAATGTTTCCATTTAATTCAAATAAAAGATCTCATCCAAGAATATATGGTATATTTCCTATGTATCCCTTAGTTCCCCTAACAAAATTGAACCCAAACGAAATACCTTTCAATAAAAGTTATTATAGATTTTTTAATTTAGAATTAAGTATCGTTTAATCTAAAAAGACCAATTTAACTTCTTTATAAACAGCCCTATCGAGAGGATTACAATGTGCAATATTGCGCTTAACGCGAGCAATTTAAAATTCTTGTCTTTATGTATTTCGAAAATTTTTATCTTATTCATGAATATTCCGATTTTTATTTGAATTTTAAACCTACAAATTGATCACAGTAGATCGCAAAAATTGCGATATAAATGAATGTAAAATTTTAACTGAACGTCATCTTCTGTGTTACAAATCAATTTAAAATAACTCAAAGATTTAATGGTAACATGTATATTATAAGGCCTGAATTTTAGTGATATCCATTATAACCATACATCATATTTAACTTTACATCATCTCTAACTTTCCGTTATCTCTAACTTTACGTTATCTCTAACTTTACGTTATCTCTAACTTACGTCATCGCCAACTTTGCGTCATCTCTGAATTTACGTCATGTCTAACTCTACGTCATCTCTAACTTTATGTAATTTCTAACTTAACATCATCTGTAACTATACTTGCTCGCCAAATTGTAATACTATATTATTTGATATAAACACTTTTACTTTCTTAAAGGAGCATAGGGCCATAATAAGACTTATTCTTCTAAAACTTCTTTGCATAGTTACTATTCCCTGCGTTGTATTAGATATATTCGCGGAATCTTCCAACCACTTTAAACCCAACCCCAGTATTTAATTTTCAGAAGATTTGGAGCTATTATTTTCGATATCCACCAAGCCCTTTAATTGCAATCACAATGATGCAATGCTATCCGAGTTAACTTCCCTTTCCCGTTGTACGAATTGAAATATTGTATTTGGACTTAGCCACCTCAGATAAGTAAGTCAACCAGATTATATTTTAATGACATTATTTGTTCGCATTTATTGCCATCATTTAATTATCTTGTACTAGCTTTAGGCCTTTTCATTTAATGGACACTCTTCTTTTACAAGCTTAAATAAAAGTTTTAATAGATTTGCTTGTTGCAACCGAAACTCTTCTTCAAGATCCCACAACGAACCTGCACTTACAGTTAGCTGCAAACGCTATTGCTTTCGATGCAAATAATTGTATAATAAAGTCAAGAGCAGGTTGTTCTAGCTTTGGGGCAAACGTGGAAGCGCACAACATTTAAGCAGTTAGTATGCAAATTTCTTCAAGCTATAGGCCTAGACACAAGTAAGCCGAAGAATAAGAACAATGTCGATAAGATGACGATGATGACGACGACGACGCTCTTATCAAAATTTCCATAAAATAGAAGTAACGTTTTGTGCATTTTATGACAGGTTTGGATTTATATTATCTTTGGTTTTAGCAACTATAAAATATCCTGCGCATCAGCTGAACATCACAGTCTGCTTACAAGCGTCGTCTGCAGCGGATCGCAGCAATTTGTGACTTTTTTTGTGTATTACTTAAAGATTTTTTTTTTATAAACAAAATAAAATGCAGCCGAATTTGTTTTGGGGGCAGCTGCTTTTGTTGCTGCCAGTGCTGAGCTATGCCCAAAATTTGACCGGTAAGTAAGAGTAAAGAATTCGAATAGAGCATTGCAAAGAAACCTAGTTTGAGTAGGTTTCGATTTTGGTTGCGAGCTCTATACACTTACAAGTTTGTTAAAAAGTATTCAAATGCAATTGCTATTCTTAGGAATTGTTTATCAATGGAAACTTGGTTAGGAATTATTTATCTTAGGAATTGTTTATCAATGGAAACTTGGTTGTAGTTTGATAGTAACCAAATAAGCTCAAGCTTCCACCCTCACAAAGCTTCCCAAAAAACGTGAATTATTTGGAATTACAAATGCTCGCAGTTTTTGATTAAAGGATCTTCCCCGATTGCCTAGATTGAGATTTGAAAAATTTAGTAATCACTTTATGGAATTTTTGGAAATTTTTGTAAAAAAGTATGGAACGAATCACTAAACTCAACCCCATCTCCCAGCACACTTTATCCACAATTCTATTGTAGTTCTACCTTAAATAGAGTTCGCTGCGGAGCAAGATTGCTTCTGTAAATTCTACTTATTACTTAACAAGCTTTGAAGAGCAGCTTATTTTTTTTTATTTTTATTTTTTCCTTATTATTCCGCTTGGGAACTTAGGGCCCCTACTAGAACCTTCCATCGAACACGGTACGCCGTCTATTTAGCTCTGTCCCATGTTGTGTCCGCCTGGGCCAGTTTTTGAAGGACGGATATTCTCCAGTATGTGGTCTTTCGATCTGTCTGCTGTCCCAATGCCATCCTGACAATACTGCTTTGGGTCTCTTCTGAGAGCATGCCCTATGCACGTCAATTTTTTCTTCCTTATTTGGTGGTGTTTAGGGAGCTCACCTGTGACACGAGCAGCTCTGCATGGTGTATTCTGTTTGGCCAGAATATACTGCATATAATCCTTAAGCATAGGTTGCAGAACACCTGCAGTCTCCGTGCCATCTTTTTGGTGGTGAGCCATGTATGGACTTTACGCACGCATTGCAAATCCGGAGCTTTGTTCGTCTGCTTACTTGTTTGTTGCTCCAGATGCGGTAGAGTCTCCCAAATGCTTATCGGGTAGGTTTGTGACGTCATTATCCACCTCGCCATTGTTGACGGTGCCAAAGTATGGGACACTAGTGACGAACTCTATTGCGTTCCCATAGATCGCAATGTTCCTTTGACTGGAGTGGTTGACGCGCATTGCCTTGGTCTTGGCTTTGTTTATCTCAAGTCCGACTTTGCTTGCTAGCCTGGCGAGGACATCCGTTTTGCTCTGGATGTCGCAGAGCCTGTGGGAGGTCAGACAGATGTCGCAAGTCCTCAAGGTGTCTGGTGAGGCTCCACGTGATTCCACGCTTTCATAAGCTCGTCAACCACCACAGAAATCAACTTATGGGCATCTATAAAAGTATTTTTGGTTTGTCTGGATCAGTGGCTAGCAAAATATAAAATATTTGTCCATGGCATAAAAGCGAGTCAAGCACTGGAACTATATTCACATAGATATGACAGTTTTTTTTTTAACTTTTCAAAATCTATAGAAGCCCTTGGATTATTTTTAAACTTGTGCAGCACTCGGGTCGGCCACTATTATTTGTTCCCAAATATATTGTTCAGAGGCGTAAAGCACACTGAGTAGATCTCTGAAATGAGAAACTTCAAAAAAGCCACAAAATATTTCGCACAAAACTTTTGGACAAGCGTACTCAGACAGCAAAACAGTGTTGCTCTACATAAATCGCATAAGTTGGCAGCTCTAGTTATTCGCTGTGTTCGTTCATAATAAAGTTAAGTTAAAAAACAATGGATAGGGAGCGAAAAATGGCGAAAAATATTTGTATTCAAATATTTATTAAAAACAAAGCAAAGTTGCACATTTATAAAAAATCGCAGAGATACTGCACTGTTCCTTAGCAAAGCGCATACCCAAATACCGCAAATTCGCATTATTTGTGTAGAACAGTGCCAACCATAAATCTTCAAAAAAAATATTTTTCTTAAATGCGAATTATTGAGTGCCAAAACATTGACTGCAACTGCATACACTATTCATTTCTGTCGAAATAATGCAAAACATTCCGCATGTAAAGTTTCCTCATAACAACTGACACTGACATATATTTATTTTATAAAAAAGCTTAACTAAAAGTATTTCTTTATATTTTAAGAGCAGGAAATAAATGCGCAATACTTAAAAGCTATTCGTCTTGATCAAGCAGAGGAACAGGCAGCAGGTGAATACGATTATGATAACAACGGTGATGATTGGGTCGGTTTGTGTAATTCAGGTATAAATCAATCACCTATAGATCTGCTAGAGGATTATGTAAGTTAATTGCTTTAAAATAATGCAACATGCGTTTAAAGTGCAGTTTTTTTTTTATATTATTAGTCGATTTCACGTCCAATACCACGCATACGCTTTCAAAACTATAACAAGCCCTTGCGCACCATGTATATCACGAATAATGGACACACGGGTAATGCAAATCATATAATATAAAAATCTAAGAAATCTATTTCCCATTTAATACTTAAATATACAGCCAATATAGTGCTACCACGTACACGTTCCGGCGAAGAACCAACCATAAGCGGCGGTCTCTTAAAGGATAATTATACTGCGCAAAGCTTACATTTTCATTGGGGCAGCAATAGTCGTCGTGGTTCGGAACATCAGATTGACTATGAACAATTTAGTGTGGAAATGCACATTGTACATAAGAATACGCGTTATGCCACAATTTCAGAAGCCAGCTTGTATGAGGACGGCTTAGCCGTACTAGGCGTCTTTTTCAATGTTTCATCCGCGCCAATAATACGCCCACAATATGCACTAACCAGAATCTTCAGGGAATTACCCAAAATTGAACGTTTTGATTCAAACTCAACCGTTAGCGGTCAAATAACTATGGAACAAATATTGGGTAATATAATAACCGGAGAGTTTTACACTTATTTTGGTGAGTAATCCAAAACTTTTTAAGCTTGTTTTCATAAAAATAATGATTTTTTACAAAAACTAGGTTCGCTTACAACACCACCATGCTCTGAGGCTGTCACTTGGATTGTTTTCAAAGATGTTGTGCAATTACCTCAAAAAATGATAGCAAAACTTTTCAACTTAAGAGATTCACGCAACAGACCATTATTAGCGAATTATCGCAATATACAGCCAACAAATTATAGACAAGTTTACTATCGCGGACTGCCTTCAAAAGTTTAAAATTTTAATTGTTTCTAAGCAACTATATTGTATTATTAAAATTTTGTCATATCAAAAATAAAATTTGGAAAATTATGTTCAAAATTTTTTTTTACTAAATTCCTTTTAATTAAATATACATTATAAATTCAATGTTTGGCATTATAAGTATTGGAAAATGCTTGACTGCAAAATTATTGTGTATTCGTACCAAAAGTTTTAACTATGATAATCACGGTGGCGACTGGGGGGAATGCAATTGCAAAACGCGTATTAAACAGTCTCCCATTGCGCTAAACAGAAGTTAGATACATTTTTTTTAACATTTTTAAATACTCCCCTTGTAATTTGGGGTAAATTTGTACAATGTCTGTAGCGGTAAGAAAGAGAAGCGGTCTGCTTTACAGCATAAGCTCGGGTAGCCATGTTTGTCCTTCCGCAATATCTCCAACATCAAAGTATATCATCTGCTGCATATTTTCCGCAAAAGATAAAGTTTGTTAAATAATGTCGATATCATTGCCTGTAAAAGAGTTGCGCGTTTTGCAGCCAAACTGCAAAACATTTTATTTTGAAACTTTATACCAAGATGCTTATCAACCTGAGCTGCCATGTCTATCCTAATCCATGTCTCATCTAGATCTAAAAAACCCAGCTATATCTGATGCACATTTTATCTGCAAAAGATTAAGTTGGTTACGTCTATATCTTTGACCGTATAGAGTTTCGTAGTTAAAATTCGACATTAAAATTTGTTCCAACCACTTTAACCCATTGCTCTAAATGTATTCAAGTTTTAGTTAATTCTGTCGTTGTCTGCCTTAACAAAAGATATAATTCTTTTAGGAAATAGACGACTATGTACCATTTTCAAAACCAAAGCTACATTGTACATTCTCTACTGTCGGCCTTCGACTGTCCTACATTTCTTAAACATAAATCATATTCTTACCCTTAAAAACAACTGCAAACATTTAGATGCACTGTTCAGGCGCATGAGACTAAATATGATTAACTATAATAAAGAGTTGGCAGGGCCTTTAACGTTTGCCAACAATGGGCACACTGGTAAGAACATTGCTTTGGTCACACTAAAAGTCGAGTTAAGCGCAGCTTAATGCAAACGCATTGTTTGAAGAAAATGTAATTCACATCCATTTGGTTGTTAGGACCACATGCGTGTCTGAGTGTGTTGTGCTTAGCTCTGCTCTCGGTGTCAATGCGCCTTTGTAGCACCTCCAAATGTTAACTTTTCCCACAGCATATCTAAGGATAACATCCACAAAGGATGGCACACAACCTTGTATTGCGGGAAATATGTTACCCTCAGTATATGGAGCCGTACAGTTACACTTTCATTGGGGCTCTCCAAAGTCTTGCGGATCTGAACACACTATCGACTCCATTCGCCACAGTGCTGAGATGCACATTTTGCACAGAAATTGCGCTTATGAAAGCGATGAAGTGGCTATGAAGGCGGAGGATGGCTTTGTAGTGCTGGGTATAATGCTTAAAAGTGTATTGGTAAGTTATAACTCAAATTAATAAATGGTTTATGGTCATAGATATTGGTCAAGATAAATCATTCAGAAAGTTTGCAAGTACAGCGTCTATACTTTGATTACTAGTTTATTAGTACCAATATTTATTGTATACATAAACCATTTCAACATTTTCATTACAAACTTACATATATTTTCAGACACCAGTGGTAGAGCCCAGTGTTTTAAACAATATTTTTAAACAATTGGTATTCATAAGATACGCCAAGTCTGAGGTTACATTTGAATATAAGTTCAAACTTACAGAATTGCTGGAAGACCTGGATCAAGACGAGTTCTTTTTTTACCGAGGTTTGTTAGCTTTAATATTTATAAAAATGTGCCAGAAATCTTGTTCAAGTACAATTTTTACAAGACTTAAAACTGAAAGACAAATATGTAGAAGAATCCGTAGCTTAAAAACACTTCGCAAAGCTGGATTCTTTAGAAATAGTTTTAGTTTTCTGTCACACGTGTACAAATGCAATTTTTAAACTTTTACTCATTACTACTATTGAATATTTCTGCTTCATAAAGGATCTCTCACAACACCTCCCTGTTCCGAGGCTGCTCATTGGCTTGTTTTCCCCCAGCCCATTAGCGTTTCTGCCAAATATGTAAGTACTAACTTTTAGCTACATAATTTCTTGCAATCTTAAACAAAAACTTTCAGCTAAAAAATTTTTGGTGTTTATTGGATAAACGAGGCAAACCGCTGATTAATAATTATCGCGCTTTGCAGCCTTTGAATAAACGTCCAGTTTATTTTCATACAAATAAACAAGGCTCAGTGTTGAGTTGTTCAAATGGAAGAAAAAAATAACTGTCCCTATAATGACATAGCAGTTAGCTTTAAGTTTGCATAATACAAGGAGTTGGCAGCTCTGCTTAAAATTTGAATTGTTTAAAATTGCATTATACAACACTGCTCGATGCATTGTAATAAAAAATCATTTATTTTTTGTTTTGCTAATTACGCATACACAATGCATTTCAATTGTTTATAAATTATGAAAAAACTAACCGAAAGGGTGCATCATGAGGAAAATGAACAAGAGTTGGTTTGGGTAAGACGCTTGTCGGTAAAAGCGCCAATTGCAGTGATTTCCGGCGAGTCAAAGTTGTTGGCAGCTACGCGTAAACTGCCCATTGTTTACTCGAAACGCTATGCTGTGCATTTTGCGGGTCTGGAAAAGCTGCATCCTTTCGATGCAGCCAAGGGGCAGCATATACAGCAGGCAAGCTTAAAGTTTACTCAAAGTTACTCAAACATATAATAAAGTTTGTGTTTTTAGTTACTGCTAGAAGCGGCCGATTTGTCATTGTGCAATGGTGACTTCTATGAGCCGCAGGAACTGACCAAACAGGAGCTGCTACGCGTGCATACACGCAAATATCTGCGTACACTCAAATGGAGTTTAAATGTAGCTTGTATAGCCGAGCTGCCACCGCTTGTTTTTGTGCCAAATTGTTATGTGCAACGCGGCTATTTGCGTCCCATGCGTTTTCAAGCAGCCGGCTCTATTCTAGCCGGCAAATTGGCTTTGGAACATGGTTGGGCAATTAATTTGGGTGGCGGCTTTCATCATTGTTGCTCTTATAAAGGCGGCGGTTTTTGTCCCTATGCTGATATAACCTTGTTGATTGTACGTTTATTTGAGCAGAATCCGTACAAAGTGCGTCGCGTCATGATTGTTGATTTGGATGCACATCAGGGCAATGGACATGAACGCGATTTTAGCGATAACAAATCTGTTTATATACTGGATATGTATAATGCATTTATATATCCTAAAGATCATGTGGCCAAATTGGGCATACGTTGTGCCGTGGAGTTGAGACATCTGACAGAGGATGCCTATTATCTAAGGCGACTTCGCAGGTTAGTAGTAAGCGAATGTGCTGCGCTTGGTTTGAAATTTTGCAACGTGTACTTTGATGATTATGCTGAAAGTTGCAAGTATGATTCAAGCCAAGCAGTGTGTAAAAGGAAGATTTATACTTGGAAGCACGTTTTAAGCATAAAACCTTCTAATTGAACTCTTGGCCTTAAAAAAAACACTTTTCTTTTTTCAGCTGTTTGACGCAAGCGCTGTCTGAATTTCAACCGGACATAGTTATCTACAATGCCGGCACTGATATACTTAAAGGTGATCCATTGGGAAATCTGGCAATAACTCCCGAGGGCGTCATTGAGCGTGATCGCTTGGTATTTCAAACATTCCGTACGCTGGGCATACCCATAGTTATGCTGCTTAGTGGCGGCTATTTAAAAGCTTCAGCTAAAGTTATAGCCGATTCGATAGTTAATCTTAAACGTTTGGGTTTGTTAAATTAAGTAGGTTTTTGGGGGTAAGAAAGTACAAAAGTACCTAAAGTTAATAGAGCTGTGATGTGCCGTGAAACGAAACGGAAACTTGATTGCAAACTATTGGGTTGACCGAATTGAAACCGATGATACTTACTTTAGATAAAAGTGCGCGTTTTTTTGTTTGTTTGTGTGACGTCAATTTGAATACAAAAAATTTTCATTTTAAACACAAAAGGCCATTTTCGTCATATTTTACTTTATTATTTCCGTAAAAGGAAATAACTTCAGCTCATGTTGCTAAAAAGTTGCGATGTGTAAGGTGGTGGCAAAGCTTTAAAAGAAATCCAGTATCTAAATTAGTTAGTCGAATTCCCTGCGGTAGCTTTTTCACCCAAAAATAAAGCTGTTGATGATGAAATCAAGACTTTTATCGAAACGGATCGTCCGAGAGAAGTTAAATATACCATAATCAAATATAAACGAACGTATATGACGTCTTGGATTGTCAAAAAAAACTTGATATTTGGGTACCACATATGACTTGAAATAAATTCATTTAACAAATTGCTTCAACGTTAGAGATATGCATTCTAAAAGTGACCCTATATCTGCAAAAGGTTTGGAATTGCTGGTGTCATTATCTGCTTGTACACCAATGATTGGTTGTCAGGTGCAGTCAGCAGTGAAAGTTGTTTTACTAATAAACAACACAAGTTTCTATTCTAATCATTTACTTCTATTTCAAAACATTATAAAACTTGGGAAAACTTTTTTTTGCGAGATGAAAGCTAAATTTTTGTCATAATAACCGCCATTTGTTTTCATTAATTTGGTACAACATTTACACTGTACTAATTATTTTTGAGCATTTTTATTCACGAAACGATTTTTGGCCTGCTTTTTAAGCTACTGAGACCACTGTGCAGCTTTAGTAACTCGCCAAAAACTGAGATAGCTAAGCTGGGAACTTTGCAGATGTCCATCCACCATATAGCCCAGATCTTGCATACTCAGTCTACCATTTGTTGCTTAAATGGTTAAATTTAATAATTTTGCAACAAAATGGAAAATATATAATTGATACAAGTTTATTCTAAAATTAAAATGTATTTACTTGTTTTTCGGTCAAACCAATTGTTGGTAATAGTTTTAACCATTTATGGATTTGATTAAATATGGTTTATCATGGGTTTAAATTAGTATTAATAATACATAGTTAGCGACCGATACGTGTGATCGCGTTGTTGATCGTGGAGAGACTGGGAACAAAGCACTGGTAGGTGTTGCCAGACGTTCGATACGGTTTGTGGGTTGCCAGATGGATATCCAATACCAATGTAAAACAAAAAAATATTTTATAAAACAATTATTTATTATTGTCGCGTATAAAACGCAAATTGATAGCTGACAAGGACAAAACTATTGTTAAAATATTTGCTCATTATTGTAGCTTATTAAAAACTTTTTTTTTATTTTTTAACTAATGTTTATTATTTGTCTTTTACATACAGAATTGTAAGAAATATAAATATTTTTAATTTTTTTAATAAATTATGCTTAGCAGTTCTTTGTACACAATAACAGCGCTGCCTGCTTTTACTTTGTATTTTATTTTGTTATTATTATTATTAAATTTATGCAATTTTGTTTTTATATACATTCAAAATAGCTTGCAAATGACAAAATACATTTATAAATCCTTTACTTAGGCTAACTATAATACAAAAGATCGCTAGTTTGCTACGTATATATATATATATATATATATAAAATACCAAATACATAATTTATCGTATGATACATATAAATAAACGTTTATTGTTTAAAAAAATTAATCGTATTAGAATATCATTCATAGTGTCTTTTTATTAATAGTTTCAGAACCAATAAGCAGGGGCGTTCAATTTAATTTTCAATTTTTTGTTATTTGTTTTTTAGCGCATTCCCACTTCGGCGCTGGCAGTTCTTATGAGTGTTCTATTTGTGTTTGTGTTAGTCTGTGTTAATATTAGGTTTTGTCTCCTTTTTGCGAAATCCTTGTTTTAACAAGCCGTTGGCGGCGGCAACCTAGAATTGCATTTATTAAATTTGCTTTTAAAAAATGTTTACAGTCATTAGGTTCAGGAACGCGAACTACATTTTATATGTGACGTACGCATGCACTGCAGTTGATGAAATTTCTAAGCTTGATGACGCGGCATAGTTGTTGTTTTTTGTTTTGCACAAAACATCAACCAAATAGTCTAAAATTATAAGAAAATAAAATTAAAATATTCACATGAGTTGAAATCAAATGGAAAAACCATGTTTTTTCTAATAATACTTTAAAAAGCATTTCCACAGCTCGTTAACTTGCAGCAGCACCTCTACGTCTTCTTACTTGCTTTTAGGTTTTCTTACAATCGATTTTCTTTTAATGTTTTCCATGATTGAAAAATGTTTGACTCGCATTTTTTGACAAATAGTTGATCCATTTAACCTTTTGTTAAATCAGTTAATAGCATTAATTGAAATAAAAATTTAACTTCTTAAATAATGTCACTTGGTATACTGTTGATTATCTTGTTTTTAGTTTAGTTTTTGTCATAATCACGGGAACGTAAATCGATACTGCCAGCATTAGTTAGAAAAAGTATATTTTAATTTTTTAAATAATAAAGATACATTTTTTAAATAAATTAAAGTTGCTGAAATCAGCATTTTTTTGTTGCAACAAAACAAAACAAAGAAAATAAAATTGTGGGAATATTTCGCGCATAAGAAATTGAAAAAAAAATGTAACTATATTACAGACAAGAACTAAAGTCAAAAAACAGAGATATTTTTTACCAATTTTAAAAATTGTACTTATTATAAATAATTTCAAAGTTGTCTACAATTTTGTTTTTTTTTTTTAAATATATATATGAAGAAAAATTCTTGCACAATCAATTCGCACTTAAAATCAGCTAAGAATTACAAGAAACTGCAAACAAAAACATTTTCATAAAAAACGGTAGGTGTTAATTTTAGTTATGTCAGAATTGGGTTTCATTATTGCAAACGAGACTATTTTCGGTATGATTGAGTAGTATAGTTTCTGCATATGTTGTTAAAGTGATTAAAAATCCTTTTTTTTACAGGTTGAATTGATTATATTTTTTCTATATCAGAAGTGGCCCTATAAATTTGCTATTGAAGTATCATTTTAAATTGGAAGAAAGAATTCTGCATCTTTTATAATGTGAATGTGTTTCATGTTATTTTGTCCACATAATCTTATAATGTTGGAGCAAATTTTGCTCGCATGGATGAAAGGTTAAATTTCAGACGTAAAAAAAATAAAGACCTTTTTACCTTTTCTTTTTTTTTTGCTAATTTTTAAGTTCCATATTTTTAGGAATTGTGCGTTTTGAAGTATGATTTTGTTTAGTTAGTGCGTCCGCTTTCTTGTTGTCTTTGCTAGAGGCTGCTATTTTTGTGTGAAAATACTTCGACTTTAAAACAAATTCATCCTAATAAGATTAGTTTAATTTTAAATCAGGACCTATTTTGTACTTTGCGTACTTCGTTATTATTAAATAATGTTATAATAATTAAATAATGAATGCTTTCATGCAAATCATCCAAAATTCGGCATTGATTAAAAGAAAAGATTTGGGGAGCAAAAGGAGATATGATAACCCCAGACAACGGAACGCCAGATCCACACTTGTATAAAGTTTACTCTATGTTTATACTATCGTTTGATAGCGACGCTATTTTGCAAGGTTTTTTTGTATTTGGGTTTAATTTTTACTGTTTTTTTTTTTTTTTTGATTTTAGTGGTCTCTTTGAAGTGTTTGTAAGTAGAATTTTGTAAAGATGACTTATTTTCAGAAGTTGGGAAAGCTGTTTCTTGGATTTCCATATCTGTATATGTGATTAGACTTTTTATTGGTATTCTGACATTTTTGAATAAATTGTGTTTAATTTGTATAGAATTAAACGGTGTGTTTGCTTGTTTGGTGATTTCCGTATACGATATGCGGCTGTGTGGGTGTCTTTCGTTGTATATCTACGTTGCTTTTGTTGTTGTCGATGGTTTTTTTAGTTCTTTAACAAGCAATAAAAAGACTACACAAGGTAGGAAACTTAAACTGTATTTCGAACTATCTTTAACTTTAAGTCAGCTGAGTTCTAATTATGTTTATAAAAATAAAACATCGCAAAGGGATAAAAAAGATTCGAAGGATATATTTTTGCGATAATATCTTTAGAGAGAAACGACTCATATGGCAGCTTGCTTTGAAATATGCTCGCAATATGTCAAGAAAAACTAGGAAACTTATCTTGAATTATGCTATAAATCACTCATACAAAAAGACGAATAGATTTCGAAGTATATATATTATACTAGTAACTATTACTTCTACTATAACTATGGAATGAGTTATAGTATAGAAACAAGAATTGCAAATGGTGACGAAATGTCTACATGATCTGGTTTTGTTGTTTAAAAACAAAACTCAAATAGACTTAATCTACACTTATGTATGAAATTTGCTACAATGTTTCAGAACTATCTAACCTAAATAATGACACTGAGCTATAGAAAGTTATTAGACTTAGGATTTTCACTGGCATTTTCACAAATACTTACGCAGCATTACTCGAAGGCACATCCTCAAAGAGCACATCTGAGCGGGAACTGATTATATAAATCAAACAAAATGATATTATAAGCACCACAATGCCAACGCTAAGCGTTGTTACTTCATGCACATTGGACGGACGTAGAAAAATGCGCGCACTAAAGCCCGACCAAGTTGATTCAGTCCACGTCGAGTACTGGCCAGAGCGCCAGTCGTAGTCTACAAAAAAATTAAGTAAAATTTTAATTAAAATCCTAACAAAAGTAGAAATAACATAACTCACTTTCTATGAGAAACGCCGGACTTAAGGCGTGACTATAATTCTGTGTGGTTAGGCGGCATTCTCCAGTGCCATTTATGCCGGCAAACCAATGCAGCGGCAGTTCTGTGCAATTCTCCTTGTTAACATTGGTTTGTACTTCCGAAAGCAGATAGCCAAGCAGACGATATGTCCAACCTGAAGACTCCTGCGAACCACCCAAGACACTTATATAGCTGCAATGAAATTTGTGTTTTAATTTTTTGTAAAAAATTCTGTCACACTTGGCATACTTACCGCATAGGCGGCAGCTCTAAGCCGCTTATGCTGCCAGGATATGAAGCAGCCTTAAACAAGGGACAGTCTGAGGCTTGCAAAAAGCAATAGAAAAACTCATCGGCAAACAAAGGATTGGCCACTTTGCTGCTAGTGTACTGCGCACCCGTCAACGTTTCATACAAGGCCATAGCCACTATTGAGGAAACATTGCGCACCTTCATTTGCAGCGAATTCGTTGCTACATACTTTTTGGCCTCATTAAAATTCAAAGGTGTCAGATAATTCAGGCTTTTGTTGGCATAGTTAAAGTCCACGTTTTGCACATCATCATAGATGGAGTGATAGTATTTGTTTGTGGGCACGGCATTTAAAATAAGCGCTGGAAATGCATTATTTCGCCGCAGAAATGATTGCGCCGAGGTGGGCGGTATTTGTAGGCCCACATTCGATTGTATATTAATATTAAACTCATATAGCGGCGAACTGGCATAGCTGTTGAGTTTTTTGAGAAAATCTTGTGCCAGTTGCGTTGCTTGCAGTGTATGCAAAGTAATATTGGTTATATCATCCAGTGTGCCAATGTCTAGCATAAATTCAATATTTTCAAAAGAAATAGGCGTAGTTTGCGTGCTGCGTGTGGGAAAAGCCAAGTTCTCCAAGTCATAAACAAAACGCTGTGAGCCTATATAATCAAAGGATTCGCCGTTGAATATAACAAAAAGTATATTGCGGCGCGGATCATTCAGCTTGCTTTGTGCAGGCAAAATTTGGCGCAATAGTTGCGCTACACTTGTCAAAGTGGCCAGGCCCATAAGCGAATCGAGTGCGCCCAAACCTAAAAGTCAACACAATTACATGCAAGTTATATAAAAAAAGGTGCACACACTACTTACCCACGCCATCGAACATAGATGTTGTATCCAAACGACATGTTACCAAAATAAACTTCTCTACAGCATTGACAGTGCGCGTTTGTTCTGCCGACACCTGTTCAGGTGAATTACGCGGATAGAGCGTTGCGTAGACATTGCGACCTTCCAAAGGATCACAGTACTTGGTGCCACTTAGATTATTAACAAAATTCGTGCGCCTTATGCACACCTCCGTATTAACGGCGGCAGACATAAAAGCTTTTACCTCTATGGCGCACAAGCTGCGTATGGCATGCGTTTCATAGTGAAAATTATTGAACTTTTCAAAACATTTTTCCAGTTTTTCAATTTCCTCTATATCTTGTATGTAGTAGATGGGAAATGGAAAATCTTCGTGCAACAAACCAGTGCCTACGGGATTCCAACTGTTGGCTGCATTGCTGGCATCACAGGTAGCCGTTTCGCTGCTATTCGGTTTCAATAGCCCACTATATTGATTTGGGCAATTGAGCTCGGGCGAAAATTGCGTCATTTTAGTGGTGCGATTTATGAGCAACACAACTGAAATATTGCGTGGACCGGCTGCTTTTAGGCGCAGCAAATTGCGACGCGTAAACAAATGTGGCGGTATGAGCGGCGCATAAGGTGGTGCAGGTGGTTTGTTGAGCAGAAAATCTATATCCCCATCTATGTTGATGAGATGCAGCACGCCCACGGAGCCGGAAAAGGTAGCTGAAAAAACGAGTGTACAATAATGAACAGCGAGTTTA
This sequence comes from Chymomyza procnemis, assembly GCA_035046065.1. NCBI lineage: Eukaryota > Metazoa > Arthropoda > Insecta > Diptera > Drosophilidae > Chymomyza > Chymomyza procnemis. Next base: position 21,359,492 of record JAWNOJ010000026.1, read on the forward strand.
TTATTATTATTTTTTTTTAAATTGTAAGCACTTACAAGAACAGCCAATTTGATGTGTGCCATTCAAGCGTCGAAAGCAACTGGCGCCCGCAATGGGTTGGTACATTTTATCCCGCGTACGCTCGCCATAAACTGTGAAAATCATTAAGAAAAATGTTAAAAAACAATGAGTCAGCAAAGTTGGTCTGCAGGCGTTTTCGAAACATGCGTAGGCTGCGCTGCATAAGTTCAGCTGTAGTCATTTAATTATTGAGTACACTTAATAGTTGAAGGCAAAACAAAAAATAATAAACGTCTGTTAATGTTCCCGCTGCAGAGCAACCAGTGTTGTGGACATGGCTGTGGCGGCATCTCTTACCAATGTTTAGGCTTTGTAGCATAAGGAACGCCCATAATGCCAACGCTTTCAGCTGCTTTATCATTGGAAATGCTTATGAAAGGCACGCACTTTGTTTCCGCTTGTCTTTGTTTTTTTTTTTTAATTGTAATATATTAGTTTAATGCTGATAACTAAAACAAAAACATATTCTACTAACACTAACTTTCGCGACTAGTACTGCCAACCTGTTAGTTTTGACTTAGTGTTGTAAAACGGCAGCTGACTTGAGTGCTGTAAAGCGCACACAGTCGCTTGTTGCTTTGCCGGCGCGGCAAAGGATTGTTAAATTGAATGTTTTGGCATGTTTGCAACAAGTGGTAACTTTTAATTGTATATGTTCTAAAAAAGCCTTAAAAAGCAGCTTAGTTTAGTTTATTTAATATTTGTTGCCAGCTAAAAAGCGTGTAGCCGCTTTAAAAATGCATTTTCTTCTCAAACTTTTTGTTTGCTATGCACAAAAACTCAAACGCACGCAAGGACTAAAAACCAAGCCATTTGTGCTAGCTAACTTACAGCTGCTTACATTAAGGCGTTTAAGCTATAAAAAATAATATTCTTAGATTTTGTTTTACTTTCGGCCTATTATATTGTACAAAATAAAACATATTAAACTTCAACTTAGGCTAAGTTCTATAAATAGTAATTTACATAACTAAAATAGCGTATCTTCGGAACGTATATATTCTCCAATATCCGACTGATGAAAGCAAACTGTGGTCAAGGGATCTGCAGTCTTACAATCCGAAGTGGAACGCGCAAGCACACCAAAGCCCAGCGGCAAGTCATTCATAGAGTAGACAACAACACCTTCATATTGCCCAGCATTCTCTGTTATGCGTCCCAAGCCAGATTTGGGTATATGATTGCCATACAAAAATTGTTGCTCAAATGAAGGTTTCACCCACACCTTATGTTGGGCATACGGCGCAATGTAGTACAGCGCTGTAATGTGGAACTTTAGCTTGTTGGTTTTGGAGAATTTGCCAAAGCAGGTGCCAACGCAGACAAGTTGTTTTTGTCCAAAGCATTCGCTTAATTTAAGTATGCGCTCTGAAACATAGTAAACACGATCGCGGTGCTCACGAAAACAATAGGTGCCATCCGGACGGTCAATGAGCTGCTTGACATTTGTGCCAATGCTGCAAGACGCAAGTTAAGCTTAATTTCATGCACAACTTAAGTAGTTTAATAAAACTTACTATTTGGACAAATGTTGAAAAAGTATTTTGGCACGTTCATCGCTCAGGCGCTTCATTTTAATTAATAAAAATGGTTAAACTTCTGCAAGCAACAAAACAATGCGGTGCGCAAAAAGCGCTAAAAAATACCAAACACGTGTAGTAAGACTGCAAATAGCTGCCTGCTATGTGTGTGCCATATGCAGCATACTAAAAGCTGCTTGCTGTGCATTTTAGTGCTGTAAAGCGCAGTTATAGTGTTGTGCAGCGTTAATTTAGTCAGCGCAGCAACATTTAAAAAAAAAAACGTTTTCATGTTTAAATATTATTTTGTTTTCAATACTTTCTAACAACGTACATACTTTAGTTATAATACATATTTACATAAATGTTTAAAAAGCATCTAACAGCAAACATTTGTCTTAATTTAACTCTTTTTGGTGTGCTTACAGTTACTAATAGTAGGTGTATTTTGATCTAAGCTACAACTAAGCTTAAAAACTAATTATAAATATTTATAGCTATAAATCGAACAATAAAACAAAAAACAAAACTAAAGCTTTCTCAAGCTTGCTCTATCACATTTGTGTACTTAGGCGCTCTCCACACGTTTCTGCTCATATTGCTGTTCCCTTAGCAGCTCATCCAGCTGCTGTTCCTGATAGTAGACCACAAAGTGCTCCGCAGAAACTTCCTCGAATATTGCACAAATACTTGGTTTCAGATTGTAAAAATAAAGCAATTGTTTGCGCTGATTGAAATCGCTTAACAAAGCCTCCATAACTGTGGCGGCTGTAAAGTCCGCACCATAAACATGTGAGGCATCTATAACAACGGGCACATTTTGACGCATTGATTGTTTGTTCACCAGATTGCGTACATAGTCCACGGAGGGAAAGATTAGGCAGCGATCTGGTGTGATCATCAGATACTCAATGCCCGACTGTGTGTTTAACAGCTCCGTGCTTAATTTGGGACGTGCAGCATGATAGAGTATAAAGATGACATTAAGACCAACGCCAATTAAGATGCCCCACTGCAGTGGCAGCAGCAAACAGGATACAAAAGTGCCAATGCCGGGTATCAGATCGCTCTCTGTAAGCATTATATGAACATTACTACAAGTCCAACAGTGGCTGCTCAGCATTAAATACTTACTCTTGGCGCGCCACATGGGCTTAACCACTTTAATCTCAACCATAAAAACTACGGCGGATATAATAATTGCAGCCAGCGTGGGTTTGGGTATGTAGAAGAAGAAAGGCGTCAAGAAGAGCAGCGCAATCATGACCAAGACGCCAGAGTAGATATTGCTAAGTGGCGTGCGCACACCGCTGGCATTATTGACAGCGCCGCGACTAAGCGCACCTGTGCCCGGAAAGGCCTGTACAAAAGAGTTAAAGATGTTGGCCGTGCCTATGGCTATGAGTTCCTGTGAAGCATCTACTGGCTTGCCCTTAGCTAAAAGAGTTTTAGTTAGTCACTGTATAGCGTCGCTAGCTTGTACTGCTTACCAAAAGCTTTGCATATGGAAATATTCTCCATGAGCGATATCAGCGGCACCACAATCAAGCCCGAGCCCATGCTCTGCAACATGTCCAAAAAATTTAAAGCAAAACCCGTGCCGCTTTCTTCAGCGCTCATTGAGATGGGCGGCAGCTGAATGCTGGGCAAACTGGCTGGTATATGACCAACCACACGAAATGGTGTGCCATGATCTTCACTGTGCAGCAAATAGCCCATCAAGCAGCAGAGTACAACCAATATGGCATTACGTGCAGTGCCCACAATCCAGAGTGTTTTGTTGACAATGTGTTGGAAGCGCGTGCGTTCCTGCGCCTCGGCGGGTCCAATTTTGAACGACGACAACATGCGCATCATTAAGAGCACCACAATGCAGGTAATGCCCAGCACAGTGTCTGTAACACGCGTATGCTCGATATTATGAAACACCTGCGTCCAGATCTCTATAAAGGTATTGCCTTTGGCTGTAATGCCCAGCACGCTTTGTATCTGTGACGTCAGTATGATGAGTGAGACAGCCGAGGTAAAGCCCGATGAGACTGGTCCCGAGACAAAGTCTATGAGAAAACCCAGTCCAAATATGCCCATTAGTAGCTCCACAATGCCGCTCAGCAAACAGAGCAGCACAGATTTCTGCCAAGAGCCCTGCGCCGTTTGATATGTAAGTAACGCCACAATGGCCGACGGACCCATGGGTACATCCTTGCAGCTGCCCAGAAAAATGTACACAAAACAGCCCAAAAATGAGCCATACAAGCCGTACTGCAATAAGGTTAACATGAAATATGGTCTTGGAATTGAGTGGAGTTAAGAGTTAAACTTACCTCCACAGGTAGTCCCGCTATGCCGGCATAGGCCAAAGCTTGAGGTATTACTGTCAGACCCACTGTTATGCCCGCCACCAGATCTCCTATGGCATCCTCGCTATTGTATTTGGGCAGCCAGCTGACTATGGGCAGCCGTTTGTGCAGCGTTTTGCGATTGAAAATGCGTTTTTGGTAATTTTTTAACCAGCTGCCGGTGCAATCCGCGGTGTTCAGTGAGGGCTTCACCTTTTTACCATCCTCAGTCACTACAAAGAAGAATCAAAAGCATTATTTTGGATAAGTTGGCGGCTTTTCAGTTTTTTTCGCCTTATCAGCAATAATGGTTTTTCTTTGTTTTATAAACGAAAAACAATGAAAATCTGGCGCTATTTGCTGTTTTATGAATAAACAAAGTGTTAATCATTATCACGTTTCCCACATGCAGCTGTAGGCACTTTGAAGACCCATGTGTGTTTTACATGATAACTTTGCAGACCATATTGGACGTAACACTGCGTACCCTTCCCTCAATCGTAGGGAATTTCTAAGCCCTCGAGTCAGTGTGCCATGATGGGATATCGTGCACTCAATTAGTTGGGTTTGGTAATCAGAAAAACAGCAGCAGAATGACAGTAAAAAAAATGTCTGGAACGAATTTTCCAGAACGCGCTCTAAAGCTTACAATAGGAATTTTAGGAATTACCTCTCTTGACGTATGAAATATTTTACTATCAATTTTATTTTTTACGAAGTTTTTTACGTTCGATTTTTTAAAACTAGTACTATGCAGTGCTTGAATTCCCTTTAAAGTTTTGTAATGTCTTCGGAAACAAACGAAACAAGGTGTCACATTTTCTTACACATTTTCCCCGATATCTAAAGCCTCAAAGTCAAAACACATCTTAATATGAATAATGAAGCACATAAATATATCAAATTTTGATTGCTGGGTCTTTCAACACATCGCAGTAGTAGTAGCACTTGTAGAATTTGAGCTAAACTCACTTAGGATCGCTCTAGCATTGCTATATGAACTTGAGGATAAACATTTTCTTTTTTATATAAAACAAATTGAGAGATTATGTCAATTCAGAAATTCAGAATAAATGTAAATGCTCGCGTGAAAAATTTAGACAAGAATCAACTTTTGAAAAAAAAAGAAAATTATAGGGAGAACAATAGGTATGTACGTGCGTAGGTGGTGTGGGGGTTGGCGAGCGAGGCCCCCTAGTTTTATAAAATAAAAATTTAAATCAAATTTTAAGTATTTAAATAAGAAGTTTTGTTTTAGTTATCTTGCAGGTCGTTGAGAAGACGGCATAACGGAGCTGACACAAAAATGAACAAATAACCGAACATCCTACGATTCGGAAAGGCCATCTTTTTGGATATTCCGTTTATTATTGAGCAAGTAAAATCCCGAAATGTATTTTTACTTATAAGAAATAGACATGTAACACCGATTTTGTGTGTTTTTATCGGACTCAAAGTCTGAACGTAAATATCTTGACGACTATTATATAAAGCACAGCGTTTTACCAAACTATTATACGATACTAAACTATCTATTTCATATTTTGATAAAACATAAAAATGTTGTGCTTCCTATAATCCTCGTGATATTTGCGTTCAGATTTTAATTCCGTCAAAATCACCCAGAATCGATTTTCCATTTTCATATAGATTCCGAATGTTTTTACCGAAATGGAAATGTAGAAATTAACTGAGAATAGCTCAAAAATTTAAAAATTTTTTAAGAAGAAATACAAACGCCAAGAAATCCCTTACGAAAATGAGTGGAAAGTCCAGCAATATATTTTGGTTTGAAAAAAATGCAATATTCTTAGCTGTTGTAAAATCCATTTTTAGTAAATTTTGATTCTTATGCTTAAGACCATAGATTATGTCTGTTATAAGGCCTGAGAGACTTAGAATCCGAAATCAAAATTGGCGTCAAAATCAACTCCTCCACGAGTCTCGTAAAATTATTTGAAAAATTCTATTCAATATATTTTTTCACAAATTAGCCCTAGAAAATTTATTACTAAACAAGCACTAGAAGGGCATTAGATCCGAAAATTAATCTAATTTGCTACTCGTAATATATTATATTTCGAAATGTTTGCCTTAATGAATTTGCTGGTGTTTTAAACAGTTCAGATGGAGGCCAAAAAAGACAGATATAATTTCTAAACTTTCTTAAGGAAACGAAAGATTTGCCACATTCTGAAAGCGTATTTATTATAATCGCTTAGTATCTGCCACAGCACACGAAACTTTTTCTCAACAAAATGACATTCACACGTTTCAAAAGTTTCTCACTTTATGACAATATCTAATTGTTCTTAGTATAGATTTAATTCAGCTGCTAAAATCTCGTTTTTTTTTTCTTAATTTAAAACAACGGAAGTTAACAAAAGTGCAATGTTGCATATAGCGCGTGCTTGACTGAGAGTTTTTTGTAGGAGTTTTTCCCAACGTTTTGGATTGCATGCGTGCAGCTTTATAAATATTTATCTGAAACCTCTGTTTTTTTATTGTCTTCATATGTATTTGTAGTCTACGCTAAGCAGTTGTACATAATAATTATGGGATTTATTTATTTACAATTGTTGTAACTTGATCAGTATAATTAAATTCTTTATAAGCTTAGAGTGGAACTATAAAGAAATCCCCTAAAATCTTCTGAAATCTTAAATATCAATGGAAGAACTATTGTATATTATAGGATAAGTTTGTTTTGCCTGAAGACAAAGAAATGGATAGTTTATGCTATGAAGTGTGTTTGCTGAGATGGAATGCAATCTCTAGTTATTGTAGCTTAAGGCTGTGTTGAATCGAACCACCGACTGCTACTCAGGCTACCGAGGCCCACTGGTAAAATGCATAATCTGCACTAATAAGCAGAAAGTGTATCGGAAAGTATATCTATACTTGCGAGAATTATTGATGCCTTCGTTAAGGCGAAGCTTCAGATGCCAAATACCTCAGCAGGGTTCTGCCCTCTTCGATATAAATGAAGATACTCAAAAAGATTCTCACAAAATGTAAGAAATTAAATAAAAAACTATTTTAAAATAATGAGCGGAAAATCGACGATGGTTGAATAAGTTCACCCTGCCATCATTGAAGATTTAACAGTTTGCTCACTATTGATTTTGGATTCAAGTTGTTATATCAAAATTTTATAATTCTACGGATTTTGAAATCAGCGATGTTAATGCACAATATGGAAGGAAAAATTTTGTAAATATTTCAAACAATTGAACTATTGCGGACTTTCACTTCAATGAATCGTTAAAAACGTTGCTGAACAAATGAGCTCGAAAAAAATTATTTTTATGGAAAATTTTTGGGTGCACTCGGTGACCCCTAAAACTTTGAGTTAAATTGCACCAGAAGAGCCTAAATATTGTAGAAAACTGATTTAAATCACATTTATTTAAAAATTTGCTCACCTCATTATATTATATGAGCTTAAAAATGGCTTAGCATATCAATAAACAGCGTCCAAAACTCGATAATCGTTTAGATGCAAATCTTATTTGTTAGGCAACCCTAAGTATTCACTTACATATAAACTCCTTGGATCCTTGTGAGCCGCCATCGACACTGCCACTGCCGCCATTTTGATCGGCTAAGTTTGTATTTATGCTAATTGTAGAGCACGTAAAGCCATCATTAAAATAGACATGATCCGAAGCCGGGTTCGACTTCATCTTGTAGCCGAAGAAATATTAAACGTCACACTGCAAAATAATTTTAAAAACAATTTTTGTTTTTATTACAATTTTGTTTATCTATTTAAGTAACTAAATATAATATATAACTATACATTTTTTTTAAGTGAAATTAAAAATTTATATTAACTTAATTTTGTGCGAAACTCATATTTATTTTTATTTTTTAATTTAATTTTTAGTTAACTGTTATATTTAATTTTTTTTTTTACTTGAATTAAATTTTTATGCAAAACTCATAATTAGTGTTTTTATTAAATTTGTTTATTTTTAGTGAACTATTATATTTAAATTATTATTTTTTTAAATTGAATGAATAATAAATTTTTTTTTAAATGGAGCTAAATTTTTAAATTAACTGAATTTTATGCAAAACTCAAATTTGTTTTTTTTTTTTCAAAGTATTTAATTTTTAGCGAACTTTTATATTTATATTATTTTTTTTGTAATTGACTTAAATTTTTTAATTAACTGAATTTTGTGCGAAATTGGTATTTGTTATTTAATTTTATTTTTGTCTAACTATTATATTTATTTTTTTTATTGAATTAAATTTTTAACTATATGAATTTTGCGCGAAACTCTTTTCTTATTTTTAAAAATTTTATTTTTAGTTAACTATTATTTAAATTTTTTTATTAAATGAAATAAAGTTTTAAATGAACAGAATTTTGTGCAAACCTAGTATTTCTTTTAAATTTATATTATTTTTAGTAAACTAGGTGATTAAAATTAAAAATTAAAATTATTTTTATAAATTAATTTGCTTAAGTTAACTTTATTAAGTTTATAACGCAAACAATTTTAACATTTTTTAAAAACACTAAGAAAACAGATTTATTTATTTATAATTTTTATTTATTTTAAATGCTAAGCAACCTTTTAGAAAACTGTTTATTTTAAATGCCTTTTTATTATTTATTATTTCAAATTGAAGAAGCCGCTAAAGTTTGTTAATAATCAAGCGCGGTTTACTAAATATTTTATTATTTGATTTATTTATTTGATTTATACTGAAGCTTTGCTTTGCACTGTCTTTGCACGCCAACGTTTGGAACGAAACTGTTTTGTACTTGATGCGAACCTTGTCTTTTATAAACAAAAAATAAAAAAAACTTTGTTTTTATTTTGTAGACATCGCGTCGCTGCCGCTGGCGTCGCTGTCGACGCAGCGTTTAGGCCAAACTTAAGCTTAGCCCGCTTATTGTTATTGCTGTTTTTGCTGGAATTAGTGTTTTTTAAGTTATTGATAATTTTTTTCCATTTTTTTTCTTTTTTAACTAGTTGGATGAGGTCTGTTCCGCTTTCTTTTAAACAAAGTCGAATACAGTTGTTTAAATTGCACAGAATTTCGTTAAGAATTTTATCGAAAAAATTTTAATTGAAAAAAGGTTTGTTAAACACTATCGGAAATTGCACATCTTTTTATTGGTTTTTTTGTGGAAAAAGCTTGCAGCTTTACTTAGTATATGATAAGACTTAATTTATAAGGTTTTTTTATTGTCTTTAAGATTGAATTGTTGCTGAGAACTTGCGTTTTTTGCTTCTATATGCAAAGATTCTTGAACTTTGAGTTCTTGGATCTACAATACGAAGTGTCTATCTATCTTGCTTATTAAAGAAATATATTTTTTTTTTCAATTTAGGCACCAAATATTTAAATAATAGATTAATATCTGTTGCAGTCTAGTTAACTTTTCGTGAAAGCTTTGTCAAGTATACTTTACGTTTCTTTACAGCTTTTCCCTTTGCCAAACTTTGTATTAAATTTAAATTGAAACTAAACCATAAAATACTAGTTTTGAACCTACTCCCGTCAAAACCATAAATAAATATCCATTTATCTGGGGTCAATGCATGTATTTCCGTATGGAATTCGAGGCGCTGCATTCGCATCTGCTTTCAGAATTGGTACAACGGATCTTGGTTTTCTTATAACCTCAAAAAACCCAACGAAAAAAAAAACGAGTTATTTTGAAGGCTACCACTGAAACATGAAACGCGGGGTTTTTTATGACGTCGAATTCGGCGACACCAAAAAACATAAGCGAATTCAGTGACCCCAACAATCGTCGAACAGCAGGTCTCAAAAATTAAACATTTTTGCGTTTTTCAACGTAAGCATAGCGCGCTTTGGAGAGATTTTGCATTCAGATCACAATGTTTTTAAAAAAAAAAATATTTCCTATAAATGTAGACATTTTTAGCAAAATAGATAGACGGTTTTGAAAATGTTAAAATTTTTAGAGATTTTATATATTTTCTAAGCGAAATCTAGACAGGATACCTTTGGCACTAGAAATTCATGCCGGATTTTTCATAGTTCTGAAAATATTTTAACCAGCTTAACTTCTGCCCTCACAGAGTTTCCAGGACTCTATGTAAACTTTAAAAGGCAACTCTTGATTGCGATAATTATTTTCACTAATTCTTGCTTATATTATGAACTTGCTGTATTTTTCGTAGTTCGAAATTTATTTGGAAATACTCAAAAGCAGTTTATCTAGCTTACCTTCTGCCTACATATAGTTTGCAAACTATATAGAGACTTCAAGGGCAAACTCTTGATTGCGATAAATAATTTCACTAAATCTTTGTGAAATTGAGATGTAGCTTTAAATTTCATATCTCTGAACTTACTTAAACTTACTTTTGCTGTCATAGAGTTTCCAAGTTTTTATATAGATTTCAAAAGGCAAACCCTTGATTGCGCTTATAATTTTCACTAAATCTTAGTGAAATTGAGCAGCGGAACAGTCCCCAATTACTTCAAGGTGCTTCACATTTTACCTGCGCTATATAGAAGCTAGTGAAGCGTTAAACTCAAATTATACTTTAAGTAGTAAATACTTTTTCACTGGCTTGCTCATTTCCGTTTTGGCCTTTGCTCTACTCAAATTCTCTGGAGTTCATATTTCTTGTTTATAACTTTTTTTTTTGCAAAACGGCGCATACCTGTAAGAGGAAACTCTAAATATTTTTTACATTAGTCGCATTTTTTTTTCTGTTTACTAAGCAAAAATGCGTTTTACTTGTCAGTCCATTAAACACATGTATTTATATTGTAGAAACGATGTCGTCGATGGTGTTTGGGACACATTACTTGCGCGTGTTCAGTTGGGGAACTTTGGAAATTTGTTTACATTTTGTTTATGGCAATGGAAAGTTTTTTCGAAGTAAGGCTGCTTGAGAGAAGACTCAAACGGATTAGAACAGCTCATAAATTTTAAATACAGCTGCATTTTGACAATATTCTTAATATCAATTTGGGCACAGAAACAGCTGAGTCTATGTGTGAATCCCCTTCTCAGCTAATCGAACTTAGTACAAACTGTGCGCTGGGTCCGTACAAGTTTTTTAGGTTTAGCTTGAGTTAAAGAATTTAACAATATTTTTAATCTCACTAAGGGTACATAAAAAGTTATTACTTTCAATGTGTCTTTGCGGGAATCCCCTTTTTGGGAGTTAGCTTATCGAAAATAGCGGCTGGGTCTGTCAAAGATTTAATTTCAGATAAACAATTTACAAACTTTTCTTTTGAAACCAAACATTTGTTAACAATTTATTTAAAATTCAGTTCGAGTTTGAAGAAACTTCAAGATTTAATTAAAACACGCTCAAAAGCTCCACCAAAAATAACCTTACAACTGTCTCTGGCTTTTGTCTCACTTAGTAAATTCTAATTTTTAGTGTCAACTTTTATTGTGTAGTAAAACATAAATTGACGTTAAAAGTTAATATATTATTGCTAAGATTTATAGGGGCTTTTATAATAAAAAATAATACTTTTTTTATGAATTCTTTGTTATATAAAAACATTTAATTTGATTGTGTTCAATTATTGTGAGCTCTGGCAAAAGGCTGTTCTGTTAACAAGAGCAGCAATAAAATTTTAAATCGAATTCGTTTCCGAATGCTTACTGAAATATATTATTTTCTAACTATAAGAACTCTAGTAGAGCGAAATTGTTTAATTTTTAAAAACTATTACTAAACATTCAAAAATGTTTTGAACTTTAGCTTGAAAATTCTCAACGGATTGATACTATAAGCTACATTTATTTCTGAAAATAACCTTAAAATCATGAGGGAGCTTCGATTTTCTAGAATACAATCTCAAAAATCGCAATATCCTTAAGTATGCTGACGGAATCTATCGCAAATGTTATTTCGGGTCATTCGTTGCCAAGTCAACACTTTGATGGACTCATTAAATCGATGTTTCAAGTGCTCAAAAATGCAGTTGTTTGAACAGATGTGTGGGAGCTCACATTGTCGTGCTGAGATCCGTCTTCAATGGTTGGTTTTCCTGATTTGTTGGAAGACAACTGGCAAACAATTGGCGGCGTATCACTCAAAATTGACTGTTCTTTGTTGTTCTAGTGGTACGATTGCGACATGTCCATTTGATTGGAAGTGCGTATATTTTCGAAATCAATCAAGATATTTGTATGCATAATGTTGGGTCTTTACGTTAAGAATCCTTGATTAGGATAAAATACTTAATTTAAAGACCAAATCTTTTTCTTTCTTGACTTTAGCCTCTGTATTACTATTGAAGTTACAGCCAAATATGCCATCAGGGGTAGATAATGTTAATAGTAGACAAGCAAATAAATGTATTGTTAAAATCAAACAGAATTATTGTGTGTTCTTCTGAAAAAAATTTATTTTGAATTGAAAAAACTAAGCTTTGTGATAATTTTCTTTTTCATTTTCTACCTGCACCAATACTTTTCAAATGGCTTGGAAAAATATCTCATACAATTATAATTAAAAAATTCTATATACTTTCCTTTTCGATTTTCTACCAAACTGCATCAATGCTTTTCAAAAATGGCTTGGGTCAGTTTTCAGTACTTATTCAGTTTGACTCTTTGTGGAAAATTTTGGGCTTATGCACTGAACTGAACCATAACTTTTTAATATAAGTTCCCATTATATCACATTCCCTATCAGATCGAGGTTTAACTAAATCTGCACAAAAGTTTTTGACTCACTTCAAAACTAAAAAGTTGCTTGCCAAATCTTCGGACAATGCAATCTGAGTAAGCTTCACCAAAATAAACTAAAAACAAAAAATAAAAGTTATGCCCATGACAAGCCACCAATTTAATTAAATAAACGTCCCACGCAAAAGATTTAGCAAAAAATAGGCACTTACTAAATTTAAACTAATACGAGTTTATTAAAAAATTAGACACTCTTCGTGTCTGCGCACAAAAGATGATCTAAAAATGGCGGCTCAACTGGCAGTTGGCTTGGCAACCATGCCACCAATTAAAATCAAATGGAATTCTGAAGTAAGTGAGAAATCCGCAAGAGTTGCATTTTTATTCTCGACATCCGGCTGATTTATTATAAACAAAAATTAAGATAATAATATTAAACCAGTTAGCAGTGAGAAGACAAACCCCTCAAACATGAATTGAGTGTCTTAGCAAATATATTAATTAATGTAGTTTGTTGACTGATTATGCCAAAGTCATTGACTGTATCGGAATTAGCTGCTGTACAGCCCCCAAACGAAACAAGTGCTAAAGCTAAAAAAAGATTGAATGCACTCTTGTTGAGCAAAGTCGGCTAGTGTGTACACTATAATTTGAATATACTATAAAATGTACTAAAGTTGACATATTTCAGTTTTAAAACGAATACAAAGCGATTGTATTGTGATATTTGGCTTGTTCGAACAATTTAAGAAACTGCAGTGAGAAGATTCTATTTAAGGTCTTAAAAACAATTAAAATTAGAATTGTTGCTCATTTAATATTTAAAACTAATTTTATTAGGTAGCATTGACTAACAAAAGGTACTGCTCACTTTTGTGATACTTAAGCTAGATGGCGCCAGGCTTAAAATGACTTGTTAGTTACCATTAACGCAGCGGCAAGACTTTCTATACTTGATCAAGCCGGTAACCGTAATACCATTAGTCAACGTATATCGTTTATCAACATTATTGCTCTGATGTTGTCTCAGCTACCCATAGTGTTCAAGTCGTGAGTCTATTCTTATTTATTTATTTATTATTAATTATGGGGGTACAAGTATACGTCCAGATGAACTCGTAATAAAGCAATTTTAAAAATAAGAAATATTATCCGCATTTCAAGCTTGACGGGTGAAATATGTAAGATATGCAACGTCTCACATCTGGGGATGTCTAGGAACTTGGATTTACAATGTATAAGATGAAAACAAGAAGGTAACATAAAAGTGTAAGCAAATCTTAAGAAAGAAGCCAAAATGTCAGCGTTGCCAAGTTGGGGTTTCATAGTTCATGATTGGTCACAGATGCTCATTTTGAAGAGATAGATATTCTAAAATAGAGAAAGAGATGAATTGAATAGACCGTTCCAAAGATAGGTAATAGTAAAGATTGTTATAGTTGGCGCGTAAGACGCGAAAGGAACGTGTAATACATAATTGGATATTCCAAATGGTAGTGCTAGAGGTCGAAAATTACGTGTTACTCTGAATGGAATGACAAAAGAAACTTTGTTAAGAAGTGCGCTAGAATCAATGTACCCGAGTAGAGCTTGTGCACCACGGCATGTTCTTCGATCTTTTAGAGAAGTAAACTTTATAAGGTGAAGTCTACAAGCAGACGACGGCAATCGAAAATTGGGATACCGCTTTAAGCTCCAAAGATCTAAAAATTAAAAATTGATTTTAAACAGAACTCAGTCAATTCCTGATAGTGGAAATATAAACAAAATTAATGGTATTACTATATCTCTATTATCTATAAAAGTTTTTTAACGTCGCTCACGTTTTCATATAAGATATACTTGAAATATAATGCGTTGAAAAAAGTTGAATAAATCTGAAGAACAACGAAAAGTGCGCGAATAGGCAATAGTACGAAAAATTAAAAATCGAGAGAAAATGTCAATTGAGAAAAAGGAGAAGATAAAAGAAAATGCTGATGAAAAAAAACCAGCAGAGCACGAAACCTTCTAGTTAAATTAATCATTATTTATGAGACTTTTTATGGAACTAAAAAAAATTTGTTATTTTATGAAATAATTTTTTTTGTCTTGTGTTTTTTACTATTTACCCACTGTGCAGACTGACAGTTGGGACCGATGCCAGCTTACTTATTGTCCTATTATACAGAATAGTAAAAATAATATTGACGATGAAACTAGTTCTACAAAATGTTGGAAAACTCCATTTTTGCTTCACCATTTTCGACAGCATGCGAAGTAAATCAAAAATAAAATTTCTCATTAAATAAAAAATTTCTAAAAATGTAATTATTGCAAAAAAAAAATAATTACTTCCATTATTATTAAATTTTATTAAGAATTTTTTAAAAATAAAATTAATGTCAGATTCGTCACCAACTTAATATAACCAACTTTATAGAGTATTGATGAAAAAGTCATTGCGTTCGATACTAAGCTCTCACAATACGAGCAGATCACTAGCTGCGATAACCTCACTAGTTTTAAATTTATGCATTAAAATTTAAAGTTTTTATGCCGAAACACAGTTTATTTTGTCTAGGAAGTTTTAAGCGTTTGTTCACGTTTTATTTTTTTTTTAATTAACCTAACACTCAAGTGCAACATTATAATAAAAAATTGCTCCATAAATTAATCAATTAATATTCAAAATATTAAATTAAATTGTCTATAAATGCTAAGCATGCAACAAAAATCATTTAGAAAGTCGCTAATTAGTGAAGTGTCCCGTGTAATCTTGGATTTTTTTTGTTTTTAAGATAAACATAATCTAAAAAATGTTTTAATGTTGGCTTACACAAGTTAATCTCTAGATTTAATTTAACATAATATTTGTTGATTGAATTATGCATTCTTATATAATTGACAATTGTTTGAGTTAAAATTAATTTAAATTGAAGTTATTGCTGCATTCCGCATAAGAAAATTAAAATAATTTTAATGCTTAAATCGTTAAAAAAATACATTTTTTTCGCTCGATTTTAATACTTTTTAAGTTTAATCATTTAATCTTAATTGCAGTAATATCAGCAGCCAAAAGTCTAGCCTCTGGTTTCCTACTTTGCCAATTCATTTTAATCCCCCCAACATTATGATCTGTAATGTACCGTGAAGTAATCGCAATTTTTAAAATTAGCAAAAAATAACTGAAATTGACTTTTTATTAAAAAATTAAAAATTAACTAGAATAAAAATTGCAATGCAGCAAATAAAGCCATTGAGTCATTATGACAGCAAAAAGTTTAATTTAAACAAATTTCCTTATTTTATTTTTTGTAAAAAAAAATGGCATGCAAAACCAAATAAAAATTGCATGACAACGTGACTAAGCACAACGAACTGGAAGTTTCCGGGGTACAAGAAGTCATAAGGTAACCAACACTGGTTACAAAGAGAATCTATACGGCCAAAATATTGTATTGGCGAGCAATATTGTGGTCAACCGCCAGACCACAAGAATACTTCGAAGAACACACCTTGAGCTTACCTTGAAGCAATAATATATGAAAGCCATTATAATTGAAGCGTGATTATTTTTTTTAACAAATTTAATCAAAGATCTTTCTATTAAATAAAAGTTCTTAGATGTATCCTATATTTTTAAAAATAAGATATTTTCAAAGATAACTAGAAAGAATGCAACTGACAATAAAAATGATAAAAAAAATAAATATAAATTTTTGGTTCAATCCATGAATATCAATAGGATCGCCAGAGATCTGTTAGCGAAGGTAGTTGGTCAGCGAAACGAACCCGAGACGAAGCCTTTAATCATACACAAAACAATCTTAACAAAAAAAATTTCTTTTAAATACAAGATTTTTCAAATATTTCATAAACAAGATATTCATTAGAAACGAATTTTTGTTCTTTTTAAAATACTACGAAGATCAACCAATATTTAAAGTTTTTTGGTAAAAAAAAGAAGTTTCTCAGCATGTTAAGTACCTCCCTCAGTTCTATAGAAGTGGTCCGTTCGTTTTAAGGGCAACTTAAGAAGTAAATCCACGTGTGGTTCTAATTCTCGCACTCGCTATAAAAATCTTTCGGCCGCTGACTTTGCGACACGTCACATTTTAAGAGAGAACGTTTCATGTTAACTTATATATTGAAATATAATAGGTAGAAATAAGTTAAAATTTTCTGAAGAACGAAAAGTTCGAGAATAGGCAAGAATACGAAAAAAAATAAAAATCGACACAAAATTGTTAATGGAGAAAAAGCAAAAAAGATAAAAGAAAATGCTCGTGTAAAATATTTAGACAAAATTCAATTAGTGAAAAAACGAAAAAATGTAGTGTTAGACACTTGAAGGGAGAATAAATTGACTAAAAAAATAAAAGAAGCGTAAGCGTGCATTGGATTCGTACAATAATGTAAAACCCAAAAAGCAGAAATTGATGATAGGAGGAGAAAAAGTAGAATATTTGGATATAGGGAATATGAAGAAAGAGTGTCAATATTGTAAAGCTCTTACATCAGAAAATAAAATGCCGCGAACCAAACATTTCTGTTGTTATAAAACAAAAAAGTGCGTTACCGCCTCAAGATAAATATCCAGAAGGGGTTAGCGAGTGAAGCGAGCAGGTGGCAAAGTCCCCTAGTATATAATAAAATAAAATTATTTTCCTTTTTGTTCTATAAAGACTGCAAAAAATCGAATATTAAAAAAAAAGCGCTAAAAACTAAGCTTTCAAAAACAACAACACTATCTAAAAAAAAATTGACAAAACCAGTTTTTTCAGATTTTTCTGGATAACTGTTACTCAGATCTTTAGAGGCCGTAGTAATAAAAGCAGACAAACTTTTTCCTTGAAAGGGCCTAAAGTATACAAAAGTGTGCAATTGTTACAAATGTCACGTGGTAAGTGTTAAAAAAATAATCGATATCCGAACAAAAAGGGCTTATTGATTACTTTTCTCCGGTTTGTTTGTGTGACGAACGTATTGGATAACCCATAAAACAGACAGCACTTGACTTGGAATGCAAGCTACATTACGATTTTTAATGAATTAATAAAGCACAATCGGTATAAATATTGTATCTATTTTATAAGTTGGGACCTTTAGTTGCTTGGGCAAAGTTTCTAAGCACGACGCATATAATCCAAATGGCGACGATTGGGAAGCCTTTATGCATCAATATTTATGTTTCAATAGATATTTACTAAGAGACAAAGAAAATTTGATCCTTTTTGCCGAATTTTTTGTTGACAACTTTAGGATGTCTAGTAATAATGCACTCACTACTTATTTCTTAGAGTTTTTAAAACAAAAACATATGGTTCTCCAGTTTTCCAAAACTCTGCAGCTTTAAAAATTCCATAATACCCAAAACCTATGCATCCCGTGCGGAATTATAAAACAAACATTATGGTTACACTTTTTTTTTAGTTGCATGACATTTTAATATGTAAATAAGTTCGCAGCGATTTAATATCAACAATTGCCATTGGAATTGGATTTTTTTATTGTAAAGCCCTAGTTATAAATGTACCGGATTGGATATACTTTGATGCAATTTGGGTAGTCATTGGAGGTGTATTGTATGCTCAACACTGCACCTATTTACCTTTTCTGTGCGTGAGTTGTCTGTCAATTGTCACGACAAATGGCGTGAGCTTTACAAAAACAGCTTGCCAGTTGATGGATATGTGGTTGAGAGTCGACTCCCGGGGGCGGTCTCTGCATAGAAAGTGATAGTCACGTGCCAGTAGCTGTGGGGTCTCCAGTTCGGCATTGTCTTAAATACAATTTATATCTAATTCGTATAGCAAGTTACAGCGTTTAATTAAATTTGTTTGGCACGTACAAGCGTTTAACAAGTATTTTAATTAATTAATTAAAAAAATAATTAAATTTTTTATGAAACAAAAGTTTGACATGTTATGCAATAAAAGTAATACGTGGAAAATAATCCAGCTATTAATGTATTATTTTGGTGTTAAGACTTTTGGAATAGCTTAGTTTGGTTTACGTTTTAGAAACTTTTAGATATTTAGCTTGACGAAGTTTCCGAAAGTGGGGAAAATCTTCGTGTAGGATATATTGCTACTATT
This sequence comes from Chymomyza procnemis, assembly GCA_035046065.1. Taxonomy (NCBI): domain Eukaryota; kingdom Metazoa; phylum Arthropoda; class Insecta; order Diptera; family Drosophilidae; genus Chymomyza; species Chymomyza procnemis. The sequence goes on from JAWNOJ010000026.1 coordinate 21,378,150, forward strand.
GTAGAATTATTTATACCAAATCAGATTTTTTTGAGTGCAGACCCTTTAGCGATTGTGATTCTGTGGGTACTTCTAAGCATTTTCCAAAGAAACTGGAATCAGACGCGTTGGTCCTATGGGAGCTACTGAGTTTAATCGAGCGATCTTAATTAAACTTGGTAGATTTATTTTGGGTAATTAATATATATTAATCATTCTATTATTTAAAATTTATCTTTTTGCATTATTGTTAAATTTTTTGATAAATACTTAAATTTCGAATTTAAAATGATTTTGACTGCCTTAGGGTAGGGATTGGGAATGAATCTTTTGTCTAATCCACAGTAAGTTCAAAAGAGTTGGTGTCTCGGAGTCTCTTTGTGGCCTGACTACTGGCTAGTAGGCTGATAGCCAGAACAATTGGCCGGCTATGCCGATTCCAGGTATATCTAGTGCTGGCTTTCCTTCTTACCCAGGATACATACAATTATTTTTGTAAATTAGATTGCTCAGATTGCTTCGAAAAAAGCTTAGTTAAGATAACGTAACTAGACATCTGCAATATCGTTGTTATTCGTAAACCGTCACGAATCTTGGCACACAAAAAGGCCTGACTCGACATATTTTGCATAAAAAGTTCTAAAATGCATAAAATCGAATAGAGATTTTCGAGAATGCTTAAATTTTTCACAGAAATGGAAGATTAGATTAGATTATTAGAAAGAAAAAAGTAACGATTAAAATAGATACTTCAAAGAATTGAAAAGACGAAATTCGAGTTCAAATTTGTTTTCATAGAAACTTCTGGAAATTGCCTGTTTTTATACATTGAGTCCTGCGGATTTTCGTCTACAAGTTTGTGCTTTTATGGATACAAATAACATCATTGAAAAAAATATTATCTGACCATATATAAAAATCAGAGTAAAGTCTTTCGAGAGATCAAACAAAAATTAAGGTTTCTATTTCCTATTATCCACAATTATTGCATTCTTTGCAACATTATGACGCACTGTGGCCGAAAAAGTATATCGGTTCATCATTCCGGATCTTTAGGTTATCGGGTTTGTTTATTATATTTGTCACTCTCATAGTGTAGATATTACTCAGCTAATTTAATTAAACAAATTATAGTTTTTGTTTATAAATTCCCAAGTTTGTAAATTTTATTTATGGCTTTCCAAATTAATATCTCAAAACTCCCCCAAAAACTGTTAAATGTTAAACTCGAATTTTTTTTTGAAGAGTGCAATGAAATTTGCATTGTTTATGGTAAATTAAGAGTTAGCACATCTTAAAGATGACCATGTTCAAGTATTTGGACATTTAACAAACTCATGTTAACCAGCTTGTTCCAATCAATGGCTCTCTGGGTGTCATTTAATGAATGGCACAATTGTTATTATAAATGCTTCCTTCCCCCTTGGAATAAGCAATGGAGAATGTCCAAATATGGTTGGTTAGCGTAGCTTTTCAAATTGACGAGAGGTTAAGTGAGGAGAACTTGAGTGCTTATGACGATAGATACTATGACTAACTCATTTGTATGCTTGGTAACGCATGGGAAGTGAATTCTGATATAAGGGATCGGGTTATGAATGTTTGTAGTACTCAAATAGGTAATAGTTCCGGCTTCAGAATACTAAGAAGTTATATATAAGGTTTCGTTTAGTTGGTTATGTTGTAACAGATAAAATTCGAAGTCAAATCGAAATATTCTCTTTTTATTTTGAAAGTTTCAGTTTTTTCTGGTAGGTGCCTAGGCTTTCGTAGAAAATTGTTAATTGTTGTATAAAAACGTGGGCTTCGCCACCAATTCGGACGGTCGGTAGTTCAATATCATCCAGCAGCTTTGGTGGGTTTGACTAGCACTGGCATATCTACCAAAAGAATAAAGGCAATTTACCTAGGAAAATATCTATTATTTACAGAAACTTCCGTTCGAATTCGGCTATTATCTGTAGGTCCATGTTGTCTTCGAACAGCTCCGCCTTTGGATGATGACCATAGTCATAAGTAGGGGAAAAAATTATTTATATAAAAACTTAACCTTTTTTTCTTAAAATAGTCAAAGTTTGGTTGCTTAAGCTTACATAATTTCTAGTATCTCTATAAAGTTGGGCGCCGGAGACTAAATAGTCTGTAGGTCTTACTCTGGAGGCGTTTTATGACTCTGCGGCTGGAGTAGTGCGAAACAGGCGCCTACACTTTAATCCAACAGAAAACTATGGCGAACAAAGCAAAAATTGGCCGTGAGCTGCAAAATTATGATGCGATTATATTCATTCTAAATAAATCAATTACTTCCCTTTCTTTTTGTTTGGACTTTTCGAGTTATTTGTACAAAAACAGCCATATTTGTTTATAAAAATTAAATCAAGCCGTTTTTAAAACAAAATAATTTGAACCAATAACACCTGATAACAGTATTGTGAAAAAATATCGGGTAGCAAATCGATAAATATCACAACGAAAAATCGATAACAAAAATATCACTTTGAACGCTTGCAAAACGTTTCGCACGGCATAACTTCTCATTTGAAACGGTCTTTAAGTGAAACTCATTCAAAAAAGAATTTGCATATATAATTTTTAAAAAAATATTATTGCTGTTAATCTCAAATTTGTTGAAGTTTTTTGCTTATTAACATCTTAATACAACTTCAGCAAGTAAAATTGCGCACATTATTAGCGATATTCGGCATTTTTTTGTGGCAGCCCCTAAGTGCACTTCCTAGTATCTGGTACTAGGTACCACAATCGTTGATACAGCGTTAATAATTCGACAGTTAACTTTTGATATTTATGAGATGTAAGAGTAATAGCTGTACAAATTGTAATATGGCTATTGAATAGCTTATGGAAACATGTGAAAGTTATAGAAATGACGAACTGTCTCAGTTGTGGATTTTCAACAAATACATACCCCGAAAAACTAACAATATCAAAATATTCACAAAGTAGAAATAAAATAAAATGCCAAATAATTGTACAATCAATCAATCTAGTTAAACACATAAATAGTTTTCAAAAAATTCAAGTGAACCGCCCACTATCGGCTCTTTATTTATTGAATATTTTTGCATATTTAAAACTTTAAATAAGGCCCGGCTGGAGACTGGATTTTTTTCATTTCACGTTTCTTCATAGACGCAACGTTAATTTGCGATATTCATGCAAAATGCGTTTCACTTGGCGGATTACGCATCGAGTCAACAAACCAATCGTAATATTCACATTAAATATTCAAATTGAAATCTTCTAATAAAACAACTTAAGGTGTTTATGTCAGGTTTACTGTTGTTAACTCGTGTCTTTGTCTGACTCTGACGTTGATATTCACTAAATCTTTTAGTACTCGCAAAATATAATCAATGGCCGGTTAAGTGTGCTGCGGAACCAACGCAAACTGGATTTAATAGATCTATATCTAATGCAGACGCTAAACGAGATCTAATACGGATTTAATGTACCCTAGAATTGTGAATGCATAAAAGTCTTTCGCTTCTTGTGACTTAAAAGTGTGTCATATAGTAATTGTTTAGAACTTGGAAGTGACTTTTGATAATTATTTAAAAGAGTTAGGGGCAAACTCTTAGGCCAAAGAGACAAAGCTGTAGGTCCCGGTTCCCTTCGAACAGCTACTAATATAGCCATTATATTTTTGTATTCCCATGCTCCGCATTGAAGCGTTGATCGTATAGTCAAGGGAATTAAATTTAAATTTATTTAATTATTTGTTTAAAACACGTACCCCACAGTTTCTCACGTAATATAATGCCGCGATTTGTGAGTTTGAGCTGCTCAAAAATGTTTCTTAAATTATACTTTAATCTACACGTGTCAATAATTTTAGAAAATATTTTAAGGTTTTTTATAACATGCAACACTTAAGTGTTGTTTAGTTTATAATTATTATTATTATTATTATATTTTTGTTTTGTTTATTGGTGTTTTAGTTGATCGTAATTAAGCGAAAATATGGTCCAAAGCTGTTCATAAAAAACGTAACTAAGACTAGTTGAAGTTGTTTGTATTAATTTGCGTTAATTACAATGGAGGCAATTGGAAAATCCTTACTTTGAGAAAGATCAACTAATTAATTGCTAAAATTGCTGCAAATAGAGATAATTTATTGTTCCTCTCTTATTATTATCTTATTCACGAAGATTTTTGAAAAAATTTTCAAAAACAAAGAAATCGAAAAAGAAACAAAACAAAACATACCCATAAAAAACTTAAAATACAATATAAATAAACTTTTAAACTTTATGATATTTTGTTTGGCGAAAATGTGTTTCGTGTTTTTGATTCCAGCTGCTAATGTTCGAAGATATGACTCAGCAGCTGCAGTCATACATAGACCACGTTAAGTCCTAAGTACTTTCAACTGAGCAACAAAGTCTATAAATCTAATAAAACTTATGAAAACGATTGTAAGCTGGCAACTAACTATGCGTTCCACTTGTAAAAATAAGCACTTTAACTTGTAAACATTTTAAAAATAAACTGTAATAAAGAATTTTTGAAATAAGGCATTAGCTTTGTTTATTTATTATTATTATTTTCTAATTAAAACTTAAAAAACAGCGATCATATTTTTAATATCCGTACTACGTAGTACTTGAAAATAAAAGTTTTTAAGCTGCTCCACATAGAATCAGTTTTCCGGTTGTATTTGGTATTTTACAAGATTTTCCAAAAATATAAAAGTTATGTATTTAAAAAAGTCAAAACACTCGCCCTATGAAAATGCAGGGAATACTTGAAAAATATTGAACTTTATTTTATGCTAACTAGACAGATCCCCTGTCAAATTCCCAAAAGCAGTATGGCAATTTATTTGCGAAAAATCTGTATGTGTTTTATATCATATGGAAATGAGTTGTTGAGAAAGCCAAAACCCGTGTTGTAGAGCTGAATGATGATGATAAATCTTTATATATGATTTCGGGGTTACATTATTGGTTCCACACATTCTGGATAAAGGGTTATATCAAAGAGAATTTAATATTTTCCTTGATAAAGTCTCTTTGTTTATATTACAGTCTAGCTAAACAGTTTCTTTACATTAATGAACTTAAATCGATCTTCCCAAATATTCTCTAAATTTATCAGAAGTACACTCAAGATGAGCAAAGAACTCGATATACCCATAATTGTCTATTCGTCTGATCTTATGAATGACTAATCAGAAAAAAATCGTATCTAACTTTTTTTTACATTTTTTGATATCAGGGATATATGATATAGTTGCTATAAGGGTCATCATATAAATTTGCCATCGTGGGCCCCGATGAGTAAGTGGCAGAGCACTCGTCTCTAATGGGAGTGTCAGTGGTTCGATGATGCATTTGCCAGTGGTATGGATAGATAATTGCTGCTCTTATTATTATCTATTAATAAGATTCGTATTCGGCTATAAACTGTAGGTTCCCATTCTCTTTGAAAAGCTGTTAATAGAAGGTCTTCATATATCCACATGCTCTGCCTATGGATCGATGAACATAGTCAAAGGGAATAAATTTATTTAAAAAAAAATTAAATTTCCCACCATGTTTAACTTGATCAAAATCGTTAAACTTACAAAAAAAAAAAGAAATTATGTAAGGTAAATCGACTTGCTTAAAAATATGTTTTTTCAATATTTTGCATATTTCTGTAGATCACTTACTCAACTTTACAAATTCATCTCATTCATCTTTGATGAATTCAATTGAAATCGGTTGACTCATAGTCAACGAAGTCGTAAAGCTGCTGGCAGGAGATTTGAGATTGACAGCAAAGTAGTTTTAATTTGTTTCTAAAGATTTTATGACCAAATTCGTTTCTTGCTTAACTAAAATCGATTGGATTTAGAATTTTTCGAAAAATTCTTTATATTTCGTTCAGTTTAGAAAACATCGAGATCTAAATCGCTTGTGTGAAGCTATTTAGTAATTTCAGTAACTCTGTTAAATTTGATCAAAATCGCTTGCCTATATGGGAAATCGTAGATAAAAAGTCATGTGTCGGATAATTGGTTTTAAAACATGCAATCCAAAACCTAGATAGGCTTATCTTAGGTTAATTTTTATGTCCTATAAATAATGTGAAGAACTAGAAATCATACGTAAAATGTTATTCTTCAACAATTTATTTTTGTGCACTTTGTACTTAAAAATTTATTGGATAACTTCAACCGTAAGTCCGTGATACTTAATGATACTTCAAAAATGGATCTTAGAATATCAAAATAATCATACATATAAGGCTTAATTACTTAAAATTATTTGTTTTCGAAGTTATCGTTAGCTACTTAGCCAATTAAACTTGTGTAGACAATCTAAAGCAATATTATTTATAAATTCTCAGTCAAAAACAGAATGGCGTAGGTATTCTATTAGTTGAACTTAATATATGAGTATTTTTTTATTATTGTCAGAGAAATGCAATATATTTATGGTTCTACTTTTTTCGGCTATTTTATTACTAATTTGTACAAGTCTCTCAATTGATTTTTTGGTGACTGCAGGACTGTAAAAGTTTTTTAATAAAATTTAGGATGCTAAGGGAACGTTGATGTCCTGTGCTAGCTATATTAGTAGTGGTACAATAGACCCGTGCAGGTCCCCTCGTTCCGCATTAGTTGGATAGTTTGAACTTTTCTGAAATAAGTTTCTTTTAAAAATTTTAATAATAACATGTTTGCTTTTTATGCAATTTATATTTGTCTTAAAGCGCTACAATAACTTTTGTTACTATAACTACTAAAATTTTATTCTTCTCTGAGAAGCGTATAGTTTCAAAGCTCTAGCATTGTTTGAAAAAGTCAGCCGCGTAGTACTCCAAAAAATAAATCAAACTAGGTGCAAAACATGTTTGGTTGTACGTAATCACATTTGTGTTGCCCTATAAAAAATTTAAAAATTTTGTATTAAAGTAAAATAGTTCGCTAGGGAAAGCTTCTATATTTAAGAACTGCTTACTATACTAACGTCATTCGATCACGATTTTAGGCGAAAAATAATATAGTCGAAAGTCGAAAGTTAGTTGTACTGCTAAGAACAATTGCGTTCTGACTTTATGATTTTTATTATGAATGCAAATGTCAAATTTTATGCGTGTATGAAAACCATTGCCAATTTTCAGCAGTTTATTATGATTTTAAGTACTTCCTAGGGTATAATGCAGTTCGTCTTCGCATAGCAAGCACTCCCTGTCAATTGAGATAGCCAACGCAACGATAGTTATACAGCATGACTAATATTGCATGTCTCTTAAAAAACATTTCCCAATAATTGTAATTTGCATAAAATCTTTTAACTTGGACAACAAATAAGCAACGCAAATAACTCGTTGAGATTTGGCACATTATAGCTACAAAGACGTTTTGGACACAAAACGATTTATTTAATTATCGCTTTTAAAGGTAATACGAAACTCTTTATCAATTAGCATGCTAACAGTTCTCTGTATGTTATTATAGTTATTATTATTATTGTTATTATTGGAACATTTAAATATGCAACAAAATATTTATTCGGACTTCGGACAAACATTACAATTTATTTGGAAATTGCGTAAATAGCGAGCAAATAGTAAAAATTTTGACCAAAAAGGCGTTAAATAAAATGCAAATTTTGGGAATTTTCGCCAGACTTAGTATACTTTATTATAAATCGTAACTGGCACAGTTTTTGTGTGTTGTTAATTTCCTAATAAGACTTCAGTATATAGGAAATATATAGACTTCAATATATTTTCTATATTTATTTAGTTTATTTTTTTGTGTGGGTTGCAAAGCAGCTTTGTGACCGCGTATTTTAGAGTATTTCAGCGAAATTGTTTTATTTTTATGCGCACTGAATGGAAAAACTGCGCTGATGTATAAAATATATTTTTCGACATAAAAAAAATAATTTAAATACAGTTTGAGTTGCAAATTGAGAAACAAAGTGAGCAGGGGGCAGTGCCACCAAGATTTTAATGACAAAATTGAAGCGAAAAGTAGTTGTAGTTTAGAATTTTAGCAGAAGCTGATGCCCTATGCTAGCCATATAGGTTGCATAGTTTGAACTAGGCAAGCATAAGTAGCTATCAAAAATTTTAATAATAACATATTTGGTTTTTATGGAATATTCATTTGTCTTAAAGTTCTACAACAAATTAAATTAATACGAGTACTGAAATTCTTATTTTCTTGAAATCGTTCCAAAAAAGTACTATGCACTCCAAAAATTACAGGATCATGAACGAACGAACAAAAATTAACTGTTCACCAGTTCTTTGTGCATATACTAGTTCTTTGTTCACTCACTGGTTCTTAAACAAGTTTTCGTTCTTATGGAATTGGTTGTTTTTATACTTCCAAATATTTTTTATATAAGTTTATTGTAGCTGAAAAATTTTTTTTATTTAAATCATATCTAAAAATATTTATTTAAAAAAAAAACTATGGGATTTTGTCCCCTGCTCCCTCCGCAGGTTAATCCCCATCCTCTATTTCTACACATGTTTGTCTCTCTTACTTATAAATCCGTGTGTCCCGAAATAAAATAACTTGAAATGTCATGAAGAAAAAAAAATGTCATGACGAAAAAAACTTTTTATATATAAGATAGAAACTTTTGCAGAGTTTTCAAGGCAATTCGATTTGTTTTTAGTTTCAAAATTTCACAAAGTATTTGTGCAAAATTAATTAATTCCCATATGTTGAGTGGGGGAGAATATACTACCACATTATGCGAGAACCAGCCAAGTGCAGATCATTGCTATTATATTGAGCCTGCATTAGTATATTTCAGAGATCAAAGCATGCAAGTGTGAAGACCAAGGACGATGAAAAAGTAAATAAATATAAGTTTAAAGAAAAAATCTGCCACAAGTGGCAAGAACTTCACCTTTTTCAAATGGTATCAGCAATCATTTGATACAGTATCGGAAAGAAAAATGATAATGATCTCATACCCAGCAAAAGGTAGTGAATAGCTTGCAGGCTTTTCCTGAAGAACTCAAATTATTTACAATTTTTTTTTTGTAGTCTTAAATAGTCAAACAAAGAAACTACCAAACGGCTTCAAAATAGATACGCCTCAACTAGTTCAGTTAAATGAACTGATTTGTTTCAACACCAATTATAACTGCCCGAATTTTTTTAGAATTTTAACTAAGCAATTTATAAGCGATTTCAACACATGACAGCTTGTGATTTACAAATTTAGGCATTATATTCCCTAAAACGGTTTATGAAAAATGAAGCTTATTAAAAGCATTTTTTCTTTTGCGTATTTCATAATTTTATGTCAAGAATTTATTTTGCCAAAAGAACAGCTAAAACTAAAAAAACAATGTTTTTTTAAAAGTCATCGGAAATCGGGTTAATGTACTCCAAAACGAATTGATTTGTTCTTCGAATCGCTACCGAGCGCATAATTTTTTTGCGGCAATACGCTGGACGACATCTATATCATTGTAGCCATATAACCTTGGTAAGCGCGTCTTCTGCTTTATATAAATAAACAAGCGCAAGACCAAAACTCAGATGGAAAAAAAGTGGAGGATGAACTATACTAAGCAATCAGGGGACCCAAAATATAAACGGATTTTTATGAAAGCTGCAGGCCACTTAAAAATCGCTTTGACATTATGCAATTTTTGACCCGAAAATCAAATTCATTAAAATTAAAAAATATTTAATTGGAATATTATTAGTTAGAAACAACACCAAAAATGCTTAAAGTGACAATACTTAATGATAAAAAGTTAAAATACATTTTGTAGATTTGTCGATTCGAAATGTGCAAAAAATTCGTTCTCTGTAGCAAAGCTGATTTAATACTTTTGAAATCATTTTATTTTTACTACTGACAGCTTATAATTCACAACAGATTTAAGCAGTCATGTGCACTTATTACGCCTTTTTGTGGTTTACCATTTATTACATTACTTTATTGTTATATTACTATACTTATATTATTCAGTTCATTGGATTATATTTTGTGCGTGAAATGTTGTATCAAACGTAACTTTTTGAATTTTATCACGATTGCATAGGACCAGCCGCGGTAACCTATGGGATCTACATCAATTTGTTTTGTTGGTTAAAATTATCAGAAAAAGTTTAGTTCAATTTTAAATTGCTTTTGGTCACTTTGTTTTAAACAAACAAAGTCTCATGAGTAATTTTTAAAATTTCTTTCGAAAAATTGTTGCACATTTTTCTTGTGCTTTCCGTCTTCTCAATGAAAACGAAATATCGGCAATTATGCACGAAATTACCATAATTTAAGGTTCTAGCGCTTGCCAACATTCTTAATGTGTTACATCTTACTTATTTTTACACTTTAGGCATTCTTTTCGTGGGACAAACAATTATTTTATTTCTGATTAAAACAAAGTTGTGTTATTTTAGCCAGCTTAAGTTGTGTAATTTCTGATCTTAAAATAGACGCCGCCGTATAAGTTGCAGTCCAAGGGACCATACCTCAACTCTTATCTAATTACACTTCAGGCAAGAATTTGTTTAAATATTTCTAGTGCTGCTTTTAAATCTAGGTATTTCTCCAATTTCTCTTAATGATGTCATGTCTAAAGAATGCAGCTTCTCGTGTTTCACTTTTTTTTTTTTGTATTGTTTGTAAAATATTTTCCAAATTGTTGCTATCATTATTCCATTGTATAATACCTACCCAGCCCAATTACAATTTTTCACTGTCTATGGCGGCTTAGATAGAACGATTAGTCGCAATGTCTATAGAGATCGTCAGTTTGTTTGTTTGTTTAAATTGTTTTGGCAATAAATTCACGATTTTTCAACGGAAATCACGATTACTTAGTATTTGTTTGTTAACTTTAGCCAATTTTTGGCTTTTTTTTTACAAATGTAAATTAATAACTTTGCACTTATTCACTGATTTTTTGGGAATTCCTTTGTAATTAGTATGCAATTCGAGGCATTCGAAATGCTCGAAATAAGCCATACAAATTGTTTAATTGGAGCAAGCGCGACGCGTCTTTGATTCTGGAGGCGTCCGTACTCACCAAACGGTAAAAAGTAAATAAGCGTAACCATAACTGTTGTTTTAAGCCAAAGCCAGAGACGACGACGACGATCCGAAACGAAAAAAAATTGAGCGTGTAATTTGCTGGGAGCGGACGTATATCTCTTTTGTTTTTTTGCAAAAGCGTGAACATTGAGTTGAGCTTTGGCATACACTGCCAAAGAGTATGCACAATTTATGGGTACGATTGTACGAAATATCAATATGATATACTTTGTATAAAAATTTGTGTAAGTTCACCACTTTTCTAGACTTTCTACAGCTTAAGCGCAGACAATACAGCAAATAAACTAACTAGCTCAATTTGAGTAAAACAATCGAATTTAATCGAAAAACGAACTATTTTTGCCGTTTTTGCCAATGTGACGGATTTAAATCAAACTTGGTACAGTATCAGAAAACCGTTAAAGTATAGGGTGCGCCATTTCTTATGTCAGCAGCTAAACTTTGTATAACAAGAAAACAAAAAAAGATAAAACAATATCTGAATGTAAGGCAATGTTATTCAATTCGATTCTTTTTGTAATTTATCCAGACTAGTTTCTGAACACAACATCTATCAAATGGCCATTTTTAGGGGCCTCAGCAAAATATGCGCTTTTCGCGGCGTTTTCCATTACCTTTTCGAGCATCTCGGTTGGTATAGCAATGATTTCGGCACGTCTGGTCTGTGCCTTGGTGGTGTACACTTTACTCTCACCCCACAAAAAGATGTCCCGGGCTTCGTCGGTCATTAAAATTCGTTTCCATAAAATTTTCGAAGGTAAGCACTTTGAGTTAAGATAACTGAACGACTGTTTGCAATATATAAAATAACTATTTCGGCGCGTTCTTTAGGTGTGAAGCGAAACATGTTTGAAATTGTACCGAATTGACGTTTCCAAAACATGTGAAGTCAAGGCAATCGGTTGTCAAATGTTTAATTTTTTCAATATTAAAATTCCGATATAAAATGGCTCACACTGTAGTAAATTTGCTTATAATATATTCAGAAAAAAATGAAATCAGCTAATTTTTAACGATTTGGCTTACAGTAGCTATGCGAGACAGTCAACAGATTTTGACGTATTGACTTAGTACTAATAAAAGACTTCAAAATGCCGAATTTTATTGGGTTAAGATTATAACAAATGAACACACAATGAATTTAGTGGTAAACTCGAATGCTTTGACTGATTTCAACTATGGCAGCTATATGATATAATCATGAGATTTTTGAATAAACTTGGTAGATCTGAGAGATTTATCTATATAGGAAATTTGGTTATAATATATATCACACAGGTATCACACAGTTGGCTTCCTTTGAGCCACCTGCACTACACACTGATATGCCAGCTCAAGTTGTACCTCAAGCACAATAAGACGATCCATCCCTAGCAAGTTCGGCAAGCCCATCAGGAGTGCTGACAGACAAATATACCACCGCCGCCGATTTTAGCTGCACTATTGTTGGACGTAAGTATTCCGAACATACTCAAATTTTTGGCGATGATGCATTTACTCCACGTTAACCAAACTTTTAGTTTAAAAATACAACGCAATTCAATTGTTAATGCAATCTCTTTGACTTAAGCGTGTCTCAACATATAAAGGGTGTTATTTTTCGAGTTATAGAACTATAAGTTGGCATTACTGTTCAAGATGACTATCAAGTGATTTATTCTCAGTTTTGGTTCGCAATTCATCATGAATGAATAGACTCACGCCTGAACAACGATAATAATGTTTCTGCGCGGAATACGTATCGCGCAGAGCACGGACCGTTTTTGCACCACGTTTTCTCTTATTGAAAACTCGCAGAAAAAGCAGCAGCAATAGCATTGAGGAAAACCCGCCATCCGCCATCGAGCACAGAAATTAGATCTGTTTCCATTCACTTTGTGGAAGATTTTGTGGAAGGATCTTGGCTTGCGTGCTTACAAAATCCAATTCGTGCAAGAATTAAAGCGAATCGATCATCAACCAATGCGTAGATTCGTCGTATGGCCCCCAAACGAGATTGCCGTTGTTCCCAATTTTCATAAGCGAATTGTGTTTAGCGATGAAGCGCACTTCTGTTTCAATGGCAACGTCAACGAACAAAACTGCCGCATTTGGAGTGAAGCTAATCCAACAACGTTACATCCAGAAAAACTGAATGTTTGGTGGTTCGTGCTTCTTCAAAAACGATGATGGCCAGAACGTTACAGTCAATGGTGATCGGTATAAAGCCATGATGACCAACTTTGTCATTGCTGAATTGAACAACCATGTTGTCCAGTAGCTGTGGTTTTATCAAGACAGCTGAACCCTATCACCCAGCTAGTGCTACAATCGATTTACTGAAACACACGTTTGGTGACCGCCCAATTTCACGTTTTGAACCTCCAAGATCTTATGATTTAGCACCGCTAGACTAGTTTCTGTGGGTCTATGTAAAGTCATTGGTCTATGCGGATAAGCCACAAGTGCTTAACCATTTGGAAGACAACAATCGCCGTGTTATTGCCGATGTACGGCCACAAATGTTGGAAAAAGTCATCGAAAATTAGACGTCCAGCTTGGACTGCATCCAAGTCAGCCGTGGCGGTTATATGGCGGAATTCAAATTTAAAATATAATGCCACAAGATTATCTTTCGGATAAATAAACTTCATGTCAATCGAATAATCCAACGTTGATTTATTTAAAGATTTATACCTCTAAAAACCTCAAATTCTTTAAATTCTAATGTATAATTGCAACCAATGCATAAGCTAACTTTGTTAAATATATTTTTTATATTTTTTTTTTATAATTTTCAGCATTTTGAAAATAAGAAAGTCCATACATTTTACGCATATATCAAAAGTTAGTAAATTTTCACAAAATACATGTATATATATATGATCATCATGCTGCTCTTATATGGAATTCTCCTTGCTGATTCAACAAATTTAGTTTTCTACCGAAGCGTCAGGCTCAATGCCGCTTAAAGATAGTTATCAGCAACAAAAACTATACTACTTTGCATTGCAATATAATTCAACAAAACAGAAATTTAAACCTCTTTTTCAAACGAATTTTGAAAAGATTTATGAAAACTGAGTGCATTGATTTTTCTATTAGTTATAAAAGTATTTATAATAGAATATGAAACGAGGGAAACCAATTATTGCTACAAATAAATTAGTTCTCAAATTTACAACAAGCAAAAATCAAGTTCTGTAAGAGCATTTGCGTGTCTGTCTAATATAAATGTTACAAACTGTTTACAAATTGTTAAAAACGCGTGCGGCCTTTGCGCAAAGCTTTGATGAAAGTTTGAAAGTAAGTGCAGCTGGTGCCGGCATAAGGCAGGTGCAGCGAAAGGTGTTGGCATTAAAAATAATTGAGTTACAAAATTACTTTATAATTTATAATATTTTCTAGTTTCAATATGCTGAAGGTGACATTTTTGCAAGGCAACAAAAGGACAGTAAACAATTTACTTTAAAATTATGTTAAATAAATTTAATTAGTTGGCATTAAATTTGTTAAAACAAAAATAAATTGTGTGTCAACATTGCGTATGCGTTATATGAATACAAATTCTAGCATTTGCAGAAGATATGCGAAAATTGACAGCATAGCAACAAATGCCCGGCTAGCTCAGTCGGTAGAGCATGAGACTCTTAATCTCAGGGTCGTGGGTTCGAGCCCCACGTTGGGCGAAAAGTAAATTTTTTGTAATTTTTCAATTTTTTTTGCTAATTTCTATTTTATTATAATTTTAATAATTAATATTAAATAATTATTATTTGTTTTATTTAGTATATACATTATATATATTATTTTACTGCGTTTGGTGTAAACAAATTTTTGTAGCTTTACAACTAAAATAATGCAGTGTACGTGTTTGTGTGTATGAAGTTATTGGCTATTGGCATTTTATGAAAATAAATATGCATAAATAAAAATATAATGCTTAAGAAATTTATAAATAATTTAAATATTCTTTCATGCCAGCTGACATGTTAGCTTTACATAGTATTCGATTATGTTACTTACTTAGTACATAAACACCGTTAAAACAGCTTTAACTAACAACATGATTTTATATATAATATATTCAAATAAATTTTCAATAGTTAAGTCACTTTTATTGGCAATAAACATAAACGAAAGTCGCCAACAATTGGCGCTTATTTATAAACAAACTTACCAGCCATCTGGCAGCACCAACTTATCGATAACGTAACCAAAAATACCAAATCGCAGCATATTTTTAGTATTTTACGGTCACACTGCGCAGCTGTCTGCGTATCGCATTTCTGCATTTATCAAATTACGCCACACTGTTATTTTGTGTATAGAATTTTTTTGTTTGTGCAGCTAACAACACAAAATTAATGCAGCTGCTGTTTAAATTGCATTTTACGCGCATATTTTAAATAAAAAACATAATTTTTCAAGCGTTTTAAATTAATTTGGTAAACATTTGGTATTTTAAAAATTGTAAAATACCATAAGCTGTGGTGTATCTGATTGCGCCACTCAAATGAAAGTGAAAACTGCGACGCAAAGAAAATTAACATAACTTAATTATAAAACAAAAACAACTTGAAACAAGCTTAACAGCGTCAAAATCAAGCAAATTTAATTGTTTAACAAAATGTGTGGTGGATTTAGCTGCTCCAAAAATGCGCTTATAGCGCTCAACATACTCTATGTGGTAAGCATTTGAAATAAAATACATACAAAATATTTAGCAATAATTGCCAAACAATTTGTTTGCATTTATTGTTTTATTGATTTTTTTTGGGGTATAAGCAAACAGCTGCACACTATCGTCGTATTTGCTTATAAATAGTTACAAGTGTTCATTGACTTTTGTATCCTTGCAGATGATTGGCTTCTTGCTCATAGGTGTGGGCGTCTATGCACGGGCAGCATCCATTGTCACAAACCTGCCAATTGTTGGCGGCATCTTGGCATGCGGCGTTATACTCATACTCATCTCAATGCTGGGCCTTGCTGGCGCTGTCAAGCATCATCAAGTGATGTTGTTCTTCGTATCCTTTTTACACACACACACACCGACACACACACACACTTACAAACCCTAAGACAAAGGCGCGTATGCCCAAGTGAGCTTTGTGTATGCAAATTTTGTAAATGCGCTTAACCGAAGGTCGTTGCAATCGCGCTGCTCGCATGTCAAATGGCAAAAAACCTTTGGCATAATAGCCCTTACAATTTAGTTATACTATATACATTAGTTTGTGCTACACATCTATGTACGATACGATAATTATGGCATATGGCGGGCGCGCACATTGCTCCCTTTCATGTGCACGCAAATTTTGCTGTTTACTTAATGAGTCAGCCCTCTAGTAGTATATGCGTGTATATACTCACGGATTTGTTTCTTGCACAACGTAAATATCTTCTTCTAAATGCTGTGGGTGCTTTTTAACTTCCGGCATTGTGATCAATTGCGTCACAAACAATGCGCGCAAAGGTTATCAATAACCATGTCCTCAATCATTATCTGCATTGAAATGATTGATAAGCATTGTTTTTGTTTGGATGACTATGTAAGACGGCGAGTATGTTCGACTTGAGAATATTCAGCTATAAAAATATAGTCATTAATTGTTTTTTCAACTAAGAGCAGGCAATTAATATGATCGCTTGCTTGCAGTTGAAATCGACAATGTGATTGCTTCTGTTCTATACAGCTGTTAGCAGACAATCAATCAAAGCTGTGTCAGCACTGCAAGCAATTTATTTAATGGTTTGTTTATATTCATAACTCATTAACTTTGCCTTAAAAAATCGTATGTGCATCTCAATAGTTCTTTACTAAAAGTTCTTATAAAAGAAGTTAGTACATTTTAAACTTTACGACCTAACAAATCTTGCAAAATTTGTCTCTGCCACAAGGTGTGCGATTATTTGCTTCTAAACCTACCGTACCATTACGACCTATCAAATCTAAGTTCAAAAGTTTTTTCTGTCACGTTTAACATAATACCAAAGGTTACGTTCTTATATAGCACGACCTGCCCAGTGCCTCTGCCTTGCGACCCTTTCAACAACTTAATATCAAAGGTAGCACTTGCGCTCAATTATTTTTGTAGACGCTATGACGTTGCGTCAACATGATTGGGGTAATTTTTACAAATCTATTTGGGGCACACACATAGCTTAAATGTTAAGCAATGTTAGCTTCTGTGCTATCTGCATGGTGCTTCCAAGTTAAGCACGGAGTAATTTTAATCGTTATGATAGTGCAACCTTATTATGACATCTCATTCCTGAAAAAGACTTATGTCTTATGTCACATAAATCCCAAAGCTTCTGTGAAATAGAGCCAAAAACATATTGAACTTCAAACTGCTTGATAAATTGCCTTCAAAAAAACCGAACAGAACTTTGAAAACGTTTGGCGCAATTTTTTTAACCATTTGTGACGAGACATGATTCGGCGTTTGCAGTTTTTTTCAAGCAGCGTCAAACTACCTGCTAAATTTTCATTGGAAATAAAACAATTATATCGATTTTTTTGCATTTGCACAGCAAACCCGAGATGATACTAACTCTGCATTGCTCTACAAACAGTTTCGTATTATCTGATAAGTTTCCGTCAAACAAACTGAATAAAAATTGCATAAATTTTACCTATTTTTTTAACCATTTCTGACGAGATATGATTCTACATCTGCAGTTTCTATTAAGCAGCGTCGACTACGCGCTAAATTCACATTACTTGGGCACAATAAGATTTGATTTTGACGCATTTGCATCCTTTTTCTTACAAGAGAGTATAATGTATTAAAATTGTCTAACATCGATCGTCGAACCACCTGATCCGATTTGCTTAGCTGTGCACAATTAGGTCCTATATCCAAATGATCCAGATGACCCAAGCAGCAGCATGGAACATCCCGATGAATTTACTTTAGCTAAACTTAATTGGATATAATTGGACGCACTTTACTTTTCTTCATCTGGAATATATAAATTGCCTAAAGAGCTGCATCCGAGTAATCCAATCAATTTAATTTGGCTGGACACAATAAGGTTCACTTTGGCGCACTCTGCACTCTGATAAGAGAAGATTCTCTTGTATATTCAAAAGACCCAAGCAGCAACAAGGAACATCCTGATCATAAGCTAGATTTAACTAGTCACATTTTGACGCACTTTACTTTACTTCATCTGCAACATCTAAATTGTCCCAACAAGCCTATGCATCCGACTAGTCCGATAATTTTCCTTTAGTTGGATACAATAAGGTTCAATTTGACGCACTTTGCAGCCCTTTTGCTGGCAAGACGGGGATACATATATCATTTATGCAGTAAACACTTTCTGAAGTAGAAGCACTTCGAGTCTCCCTCAGTACTGTCCAATGTCTGAGTATTCCCTTAAACAGCCTGCATTGAAATCCACCTTGAGGCACTTTGCATTCCTACATCAGGCAAGAGAGATTTTCATATTAAATTTGCGTGTATCTGTCGATTTTCCCTTATTCAAGCTGTACACTTTGAGGTCCACTGTGACACATCTTGAACAATTCATTTGGAAAGCGGATATTCTACTTTTGACGCGGCTGACAAGTCTGACCGTCCTTACGCAGGCTGAGATCCATTTTGTCGTAGCTTTCATCTCCTTACATGACAATTGTGGTTTCTGAGCCTTAATTGCTTAATTAACAAGTTTGACTGCCTGATAGCTATTGCAGTGCACAGGCTGAACACAGTTGCTGCATTCTGACCCATTTTATATCAGGAATATATACACTTATTGCCTTGCCTTGTTTCCAAGCGTGCTTATTGTCATGGACCCCTAGTGGAAGTATCGTGGTGGCTTTGGTCGATACTAATAAATACATACTACTTACCACAAACCATTTCGCATTGGTTTGGAAGAGAAATACCATTTTACATATTCTTGCCCAATTCGGCGTGTTGCCTTAAGTTACTTCGTTTCCCTGCTCACAGCTTTACAATTTACTCAATTTCAAAATCTAAATACTATCAAATTTACAGCATTTTTTTTTTTTTTTTTTTGAACTCCAAGCAAATTGGACCACCTTAACTCACATTCTAACTATCACAGTACATGATCATCTTGTTCCTGTTGTTCCTGATACAATTCTCCATTGCTAGCTCTTGTCTAGCCGTCAATGCTGAGCAGCAACAGGAGTTTGCCGAACAGGGCTGGAAAACAGTGCCCATAGAAATGCGCAAACAAGTGCAGGATAGCTTCTTATGCTGTGGCCTAAATGCAACCAGCGTCACAGTGCAAGCGGAACCCTCATGCGAGCTAATCAATCAGGAATGCTGTGTCGACTCCAAGGCAGATCCTACGTGCCATTGCCCACCTTGTGGTCCATTTTTGGAGGATAAAATTGACTATGCTTTTAAGCTGTGCGGTGGTTTGGGCATATTCTTTAGCTTCACTGAGGTAAGTTCTTGTCATCAAACTGCAAAACAGCCTACAGCTAATCCTGATCTATTGTCTACTTAACACGCATACAGTTCGTTGGTGTTTGGTTAACCGTGCGTTATCGTAATCAAAAGGATCCGCGTGGCTTGCCCAGCGCTTTCCTCTAAATTGCATACTAAACCACAGCAAACTAACATAAACATTAAATGTTGCTCCAAAAAAATTAATAATAATTTAATGTCATATTGGCGTAGCATGTAAACTTAATTTCTATTTAACAATAATTTATTTTTTTGTGGTCTATTGAACGCAACTAGGCGCTGATAAGTGGTATCATTATACATATATTATATAATAGACATACAAAACTACAAACTAATCCAACAGAACTAGCGCAAGTGCGTCTACATATAAAGTACATATATATATTTAATAATACACTCACTATACGTCATCTACTAGGTCATATTGGTAATACATATACATTATATATATATAAATGTACAAGTTTAGACATCTATACACTCATAAAGACATATATATATAGACGGATACTTATATACGTGTTTAAAACCTTTTGAAGAACGCAAACAATCAACAGTTTACAAACTGACTTGGTAACATTTCTCATAAACTACATCTCGAAAACCATTTCCACTAACATTTCCCTGATAAATCAAATTGCATTTTAATTGATCGCGTGCCATTTGACTAACATTTTGGAGTTGGTGTGGAATATGGAACGGCTTTGATTTCCTGGGGTGAGGCAATTTTAACTGTCTTGTAATTGTTATTTTGTTGTTGTTGTTTTTATATTGATTTTGATTTTAAGTTTGTTTTTTACGTCACGAACAGTTTGAATGGGAGTTGCATATTTATAGTCTATTGATTTTGGAAAGTTAAAAGTTGTTTATTTTTAATGCGCATACACTTTTTGTTACAATCTACAATTCATATTTTCATAAACTATTTTGATATCCCAAATAAATCTAGCATAGAAAAATTGAGATTTTGAAGAGTATTTTTTAACTCTTTCAAAACTTTACGAAAACAAGAAACTTTTTTATTTTAAGTTTTAGCTGCTTATATTGCGAGAACATTTTGAAAAAATGCTTTTGTATTTTTCTATGCTACGAAAACCAAAAATTCCAAACGAATATTTTTAAACTCTTTCCAAACGAATATTTCTTAACTCTTACAAAACATAACTAAATCAAGAAACTTCGTTTGTGTTGAGTTCCAGCTGCTTATATTGCGAGAATTCCTACGATTGAAAAATGAACATTTTGCAGAAAAAAAAATTCCAAACGAATATTTTTGAACTCTTCTCAAACTTTACCAAATCAAGAAACTTTGTTGATATTAAATTCTAGCTGCTTAACAGTTATATATGGGAACGTCGGATTAAGAAATGTACACTTTAAAAAAACGTATTTTATTTTATAATTTATAACAACTTAAAAATCCCATCGAATAATTTTTAACTCTTTCAAACTAACTACATATGTACGTTTTTTATGTTGACCTCCAGAGCGCTAACGATGGAAAACTAAAGTATTTGAAAAATCCGTAATGTTTTTTTCAAGTTTCAGTGCTGCTCCAAAACTCAAAAGTTTCAACCGTATATTCTTAGATTTCTTTAGCTTCGCGTTCTATTGAATGCAGTTTTTTCATAGCGTCATCTACATTTGTTATATGCTTTCATTTAAAGTCTTTAGAGGGGCGACTATGATACTTGAACGTTGATGGAAGATGCAACCGAAACAAAGTTTCAATTTTACTTTGGGTTGTCAGAAAAACCATAATTTTACACAGACATTGCTCTGGCTGCCACCCGCTTCACAGCAATCAGAAGCTTTACTCTTTAATTTCACGTACTCCATTAACGAGTATTTTGCTAGCGCCACCTACCTTTGTTATATTCTTTCATTTAACGCCTTTTGAGGGCATTTTTCCAGGACTACGATTCCTGCTAAAAAATATTTTTACTACACGCAAACTATTCGTGCTATCGACGCAGTGCGCGACTCGAACACAATTTTAACTTTACTTTGGGTTGTCACAAAAACCATCGTTTTTAAGTGAAAGCCAGGCTAGTCATTTAAAAACAATTATTAATTAATATAAAATTTGAGGTTGTCATAAATTCAAAAGTTTAATATGAAAGAATACTCTAGAAATTATTTCTGTGTACTGCGATTGTACAAATTTTCGCAATTGTTCCTAACGCCTCAATTATTTGGCATAGTTTAGCCGCGATTGTGGTGGACTACTCCAGCGGGTTAATTTTGATCATATGCCCTAAATTCCAGAAAACGTTTTCTATCACCACTCTGGCCAATATCGCAGTCTTTGCTGTGCGCACTCTAAGCGTTCACAGGTAAATATCTCTGCTGTAATCTTACGGTTGCGCCTACTGGTCGGAGTGGGCCAACGCGGCACGTAGCTTTCTTACGCTAAAAACTTCAAGCACAAGTATCTTTTATCTCACTCACCTTACCCTGGCAATCTACCAATATGAAATCGTGAAATTTTGTCATATTATTATATAGTAATAACCGTGTAGCGGCATAATGGGGGTCGCAGTGCCGAAGGGCGTCAGCCCACCCTCGTTCATTCATAAGTGGTAACCGTCTTCGAGGCATGTATGTCAGATATAGCTTCAAAATTCAATCAACGAATGACCGACTAAAATTGTTAATCTTAAATATTTTAGAAATTTACGGACAAATCGACTGTTTCGGTTTCGCTGACATTTCAACAGTAAAGTTCAGCAACAATGTACCAAACGAAGCTTAACAGTTTGAGTTTTTAAGGTTCCTGATTTTGAACACAATCATTGAACTGTCTTCTTCAAGTGCCAAATCGTATAACAAAACTTTTTTATATAAGATTTATTATATTTCATATATTTCTGAAGATAAGTACTCGGGTATACAATATTTACTACTGAATTGCTCTCCGCAAGAGGATTTCCATAGAGTAAAAGTTTGCCAGCTGGAATTCGCTCTAAAAAAGAATTCTCTTATAAAAACTCCTAACTCAGTGAGTGTTAGTTATAAGATTTTGTAAGTTTATCCCAAACTGTTGACGCGGCATAAGTATTTTTAATATGTTCAATTTGTTTTCGGAAATATTTAATTTTCTCAATTCCTGCTGATTAACCTTACGCTTTTTTGGGTTCTTTTATACTTTTCTGTACGCTTTTTATTGGTTTAGCTTTTTTATTTGTTTACTGATTTTTAATATTTTGTTGTAATATAATTTTTTGAAGCAATTTTTATTAAATTTGTTGTTCTCTTACAGGTGCTGGCTGTCTTCTTGGCACGTCGCTATCGCAATCAACACGATCCTTGCTATTTGCCTGCACGCGCCGTCTTTCCACACAACTATCAATATTAATAGGATAAAGTCAGGCGCTGAGGCAATCAAAGACAGAGAGAGAGAGAGCAACTGTTACAAAAAAGCTAAAGGCAACTATCAAGCATGTTCCGGAATGTTTTTAGTCAAAGGGACAAAGGCTGATTAATTATGATAACACGAAGATTATTCCTAACTTACTAGCATTAAATGATTCATGGAAACAAAGAGCAGAATGTTTGGGGGTATTTTTGGGGGCTTAAAAGGCAAGCTTGCTTTATAAACAAAGTGTGCTCAATTGCTAGTTTTTATTTTTTTAATTTTTGCTTAATAGTTTTATCACTTGCTTTTATTGCACTCCTATATGTTTAGTTTAAATGAGATTATTATGCTTAATGAGATTATATATATGTCGTCGTCGTCGTCGTTGTAATGTTTCTAATTTTAACTCTTAGTGCAAATATTTTTTAATACATTTTATTTCTTATTTTACGCAACTCGCAACAATCATGCAAAAAATGCAGCGCAACTAACAAAAAGCTGTAACACAACAAAACATTTCGAACCTGATCTATAAGTAGAACAAAGTGTATGTAATATCTTAAAAAAAAAACCACATATATACAAAGTAAAGTTTATAAATTTAAATGTTAGTTGTGTGTTAAACTTAAAAATTAGCACCAAATATAAAGTAGCGCAAAAGTAACTAATATTATCTACTGTAACTTTAAATATAAACTTGAACAATTATATTAAAAAGTTTAAATATTAAAATTTCAAGCTGTATGTATTTAACTAACCTTGAAAAAAACAAAAAGAAAATGAAACAAAACATAAAATGCTTCCTTTCACTGCTTTTAATTTGTCATTTTTTTCCCCTAAATTTCGGCTTTTTTAATACCCTTTTTTTTTGCTTTTTGAGTTTTTGTAAACGCTGCTGCTGCCTTAACTATCAAACTGAAATAAACTTTTGACATTACTCAACACTGAACTCACACACACAGCTAAACACACATGCAACCAGTTCAAATAGTTCGTTTCCGGTTTCCCCTTCAATTTCC
The DNA here is from genome assembly GCA_035046065.1 of Chymomyza procnemis. NCBI lineage: Eukaryota > Metazoa > Arthropoda > Insecta > Diptera > Drosophilidae > Chymomyza > Chymomyza procnemis. Next base: position 21,401,992 of record JAWNOJ010000026.1, read on the forward strand.
TTTTAAGTGACGATTAACCATTAGATAATATTCTCTGTATTCTGTGCTGTGATTGAAGTAAATATGATCTTTAAAACTGTAAAAAAAACACTTGGAGTTTCATTTTGTGGCATTTCCCATGTATGTACAGGGTGCGTCAGCGAAAAATTTACAATTTTCAACCAGATCGGCTTCACCTTTACGATTTAGTCTAGTTTGATCCATTACAATTTTAACGATGTAACGCTTAACATCTGAAGAACGCGCCGAAATATTGTCGGTTTACATTGGAAATAATTGGTCAGTTGTGCTTACCTAGCATGCATATCCTTAGCCTTATAGCAGATGAGGCTTATTGCACACTCTCTGGCACCGTCAAGAAACAAAATTCTTACTTTTGGGGCACCGAAACCTTCATACTATCCTCAAAACACCTTTGCGCGGCCATAAGGTGACTGTTTGGGCTGGTGTTTTCTCGCAAACCATCATTGAGACGTTCTTTTTCAGACCTGATGAGACTATCAATGACGATCGGTATAACATAGATGGATGTTGGCAAACTTTTTGCTACCCTAGGTCCCAAGAAAGTGGCGCTATTTGCTTCGTAAATTTCCGGGAAATGTTTGTGTCAAAAAACGCTGATATTGACTGGCTGCCAAGATGCCCAGATTTGATAACTCCAGATTTGTTTTTGGAAGGATTTTTGAAAAGCTAAGTTTTAGAAGAACTAAATACAGCATTTGCGCTGAAACAGCAGCTATATCGCCCGAGCTGCTTGTGAATGTGTTGGAAAACGCCAAAAAAGAGCCCGTTTCTGCAATATAGTGTTTCATTCGGTCGATGCTGTTTTGGATAACTACTCAAACAAATAGTAAAAATTTAAAAATTTTAAATATATGAAAATTCTTAAAAATTCTCGACCTTTCTACTGACCCGCTGCAGTTGGCGCACCCTGTATATTTATTGCTTTGTCCTTGGCATATTATTTATGACGCGTTAACACTAATAATGCAAATGTTTCAGCTTTCCCAGCGCTACGTCTGGCATATCCGTTTACGGCAGTTTGGGGCGTGTTTGTGGGTGTTGCCCATAATAATTCTTAAATAACAGTCTTGAGATTTCCACTTGCTGACATGAAATCAAATTATGGTCTGCGTGACGCAGTAGACGGAGATGTGCTTGCCCAGAAGAAGGACATGCTGTTTATTTTGTAAGTGAATTAATTAAGAGACTTGCGACAACTTGTGGCAATTCGCACAGTACTGAAACAAGTAGCAGCAAAGAACTCAACTTGTTTTAGGGAATCAATAGAAAATAGCACTAATTTTTTAAATAAATTTTTATAAAAATTTTCTTTAAAAAGTTTAGCAATAGTTGGCATTTATTTTTCTTCAAAAACATATTTATTTTAGTTTTGGGAGCTTATTCCGTTTGACATTCTAATTTATAGGCATTTGATGTGATAATGCAGATTTTCTTGAATATAAATATTAAATAAGTAAATATTTTTTTGTATATTTATTTTTTGCATATATATGAAATTTTACAAAGTAATCATATGATCTTCCCAATTGGGTTAAAGAAATTTCCAACTTCGGATTTAGAGTTGAAATATCTATATTTGCTCTTTTCGGAAGAGATTTCTACCGATGACACTCCAAGTTTATTTATTCGCTATAAAAAAATTGTAGCTAGTATTATTAATATACGTACAAAACTGCAGATTTTTTTATAAATTTGGTTTATATTATTCTATTTCTTTATTATAACGTATATAATCTTGTTATTGAGTTTGGTGTACAAAATACAACTAAGATATTATAATTATGTCTTGTTTTTATATTGAAAATCTCGTTTTAAAATCGACTGTCTCAATGTTTTGCGTGAGAACGTGGGCTTCTATGAGGGAGGCATGTTGACAGAGAGAGAGAGAGAGAGAGAGATCTTCAAAATGGGAACAAGTTATCAAACAAAATGCCACCTATTTGACCTAAATCAGCTCATTCAAACCATGCTAAGCAAGGGATTCAAGTTGATGCAAAAATAGTGGATTTCTTCTTACAACAAAAAGTTTTAAAGTTATTAATTAAGGAAAAAAGTCAATAAACGAAAACTTGTAAAAGAAGAATAAAAAGTTTTTAAAATAGTACAATTTCTGCTAAAATTACCAAAGTATTGTTCCTGCTTAAGAAAAACAAAGAGTTTTTGAAATAGTAAAATTTCTTTCAAAATTACCGAAGTACTGTTCCTGCTTAAGAATTTCTTGTAAAATTGTCGAAATAGTGTTTCTGCTTTCTGTTCAAGCAAAAGTCCTCTGGCAACTTAAGCCAAAGACCCAAGGTTAAGCCGAACGCGTTCCTGAAAACCCCTGCTTACTGTTATTTAGGAACTTACGTAAACCGTGTTCAAGTCATTCGAACAAATGTAACCGCAGCGAGTTACTCCAAGGAATTTCCAACCAAACAGCAGGTAATAAAGAAGCATCAAAAAGATTAACGCACTCAGTTTGCTTGACATCTTCCCAGGAGACCATGGTCGCCATCAACTGGTAAGCACATAACACACCCCAATTTTAGGTGCAGGTGTACGCAGCACTACTTTGCACTCAAATCTATTGAGTTAAACTCAAAAGAGTGGCAAGTTCAATGTACTCAATCAAGATTGTTGCTTGCTCTTGCCCCACATTTCTAGCATGCCAGAGAGTGTGAGAGAAAGACTTTCTCTGCTCAGAGAGAGAGAGAGTGATGAGCGCGCACAGTGCGCTGCTGCGGCTTGGTATGAACGGAATTTTGGAGCATGAGCACAGCTGATGATTATTATATAACGGATACGCAGCGTTGGCGCTACACATTTCCTTTATGTGCGGCAAGCAGCAGCGTGCGCCATGGTGGGGACGTTAAGGGGTCCAAAGATGCGGGATATTACTTTTTAGGAAATTTGAGGCTATAAAACTAAGTTTTGAAATAATTTCATTGGTAATAAATATTTAGCCATATTCGAAACTACCAATTTACAAAAGATCCTATTGGGAAACCCCCTTTGCGTCAGAATCCTACGCACATTTGTGGTGGCAATTGGAAAAGTGGGCGTGGTGGTTGCAACCTGCTGCTGCTGCGGCCTGTCATTTGCTTTTATCGTTGTATTTTTTCTTCACTCGCCTGCTGGTTGGGGGTTTGAGTTTTAAGTTGAAGGCTCGCGGCTTGGTCTGGGGTTTTTCGGGCTGGTCCACGCACTTAAAGCGATTTGTTGGCTGTTCGCTATTCAGACAAGTTTTTTTTTTCTCCCCATTTTTGTTGCAACGGAAATGGTCAACAACATTCATATACTCACACACACACACACAGATACGCTCACGTACATTGTAACACTTTTGTTGCGAAAGACATTTCTTTTGAAATGTTTTTGATATCTCATATAAATGTGCTTGACAGCGTTTCATTACATATTTTTGTACATTTATATTTATACATTTGAGTGAAAAGAATGTGTTTGTTTGCACAATTCGCTACTTTCAACGCACGCTCTGAGGCTACATAAGCCCCTAAACACATATATATATTTACACATACAGTGCTCGCTCGTAAATCATTCTTGAAACTAAACACCTGAAATAAATACCTGTTATTCTCACAGGTAAAATATGTATATGAAGAGCTTTGCATAATTGCTTATAACATAAATTATAAGTGAAAAGAAGAACTTTAACAAGCGAATTTTTTCAAATAAAGCGTAATATGAAATTATTCAGGGTATTCATGCTGTTGTGCAGATTTGCACAAAGTAGGCACTGTTACCTTAAATCCAAAAGCTTATAAGCTGTGTTGTATTTTAGTGGAAAATCTCAACAGAAGATTGAGAAATTATGTTTTAATGCTGCAAGAATGGAAACTTTTTCAAATCCGGCGGTAGTGCCTTGTGCATATCTTTAAGTAAAGCAAACAGTTCTTTTTTTAGTTTGTTTCGAAATTTCATTATTTCTTAAATATTTCACCGATGTAGTGTCCTGAAAACAATTGGTCCTGTAGCATCAAGCTTTATATCTATGTGTTACCGGCTCAAGAGATCATCGTCAGTGTAAAAGAAAGCCCATAATAATACATATCCATATACAAATCGCCCTCGACAGTGCCTCTAAGCCCGAAGGTCGAAGGTGAGTGGTTCGATTCGACCCAGCAGTACTGGTTCACTTGTCTTGCAGTGGCATAGATGCCATTTACCTAGGAAAATCTCTATTAATTAAAGACACCCCCTTTCGAATTCGGCTATAACCTGTAGGTACTTGTTCCCTTCGAAGGGGAATAAATTTATTTAAAAAAAAAATAATATAAAATTTTTTAATTGGGTCTCAGCGGGGAGATTGCTGAGATTGTATAGGAGAAGCTTACGCGCAGCCGAAGAGATTAACGAGTGCTTGACATCTTGTAATTTAACACCACTAGACTAATTTCTGTGGGGCTATGAAAAGTCATTGGTCTATGTGGGTAAACCACAAACGCTTAACCATTTGGAAGACTGTGGTTTTGCCGATATACGGCCACAAATGTTGAGGAAAGTCTCGATGGACGTCCCAGCCAGCCTTGGCGGTCATTTGCCAGAAATCATATTCAAAAGATAATGCCACAAGATTATCTTTCGCATAAATAAAATCCATGTCAATCGATTAAACCATCGTCTAAAAAAAACACCCTTTATAAATATTTTTTTATAAAAAAAATAACTTTTAACAATTCCAAAAGCAGCCCTTCGTTTTTATCCTAGTTTCTGGGCATTCACTGTATTACGCTCATAAGTAAGTATAGCTCTTGCACTGCTTTAATGGGGCTCACGTAAAGCCTAGATTTAGCCATCTACCCAGTAGTCCTTCAAATCATTGAATTTAATTGCCAGACGAACGAACACCCAGCATGAATCAGTCAGTATTTGTATAACTGGATGGATGTGTGTGCTTATTTGCTTATCCTTGCCGCTGCTCAAGTAGGCAGTTCCCACAAAATGCTTTCAACAGCAAAAGTGCTTTTGGCATTGTTAACGCCAACTTGCAGCCGAAGAATTTTTGTTCCAAAAAAAAAAATAAGAAAAAAACTTTAGGCAAAACTGCCAGTATTCCAAGTCCAAGGCCTCCCCACTTTGCTCTTACCACTTACTGAATTATTAAAACAATCATAAAGTTGGTTTATTGAGGGCTTGGTATGCAGCTTGTCATTCCTGTGGAGAGTTTTTGCTGTGCGCCAACGCTTCGTATGAGCGATGTGCGGCAACGTTTTGTCTTTTATGACGCATACAAGCTAAATATTTAAGTTGATTTGTGGAAAAATGCGTTTATTGTATTTCCGGAGATCGCAAAAATAACAACAAAAACCACAAAAAAAAAAATAAAAACAAAAGCCGCAGAACATAATTACTTATGTTGAAACATCCGAAACTTGGCACTTTGTAGGCGGCCATTAATTGTATCTGTGAGAGTTTGTGTGTATATGTGTGGGCGTGTCTGTATACACATATCGCTGCGCTGGTATGAGTGTTTGTCCATATAACTTACATGTGCATGTTAACTTCGTACGGCTAGTCAAGCGCAAAAAATCCATCATTTAAGCACAAATAACAACTAAAACTCAACGAATATAACCCATTTCGCAATACTCTACAAACAATAAGATATTTACTACTTATATTTTTTTGCTTGGGGTATTCCATAGCTATGTTAGAATCTGACCAAGAAAGCGCCTAATTGACAATATTGGCCATGACACGTTGAAAATGCAAGTAAAAAACTGGCGTGCCTTTGCTAAGAACAGAGACAAATGGAGAAGAATTGTGGAGAAAGCCAAATCCCAACCCGGGTTGTAGAGCTAAATGATGCTGATGTTAGTACTAGTTTCATCAATGCTACTTTCATCTACCGTATATTCCTCGTCGATATAATGAGTACTATTCAAATCAATAAGTTCTGTTTGAAATACTTCTCGTTTCTTTTCCAAGATCATATCAATTTGTCAACTTAATAGATGTTCAGTGCGGTTGTTATGTTTTGGTGGTCGGAAAAATAAATTTGGTTTAGTTTATGTCTTAATCTTGTTGTCGAAGCAGCATAGATGACTCCCATGACTGAATTTCTTCAAGTCTTGGTACAAATGTTGAAGCATCTGGTTCAGGATGAATAATTTTGGCTGAAATTATATTAAAATTTAAGGTCCTAGTTCACTCCAAGACGAATTTCGTGGAGGTCATTCAAAATCAGATGTTGTTACGGAAACCATTGATGCTATGCGCAAACTAATACTACAAGATCGTCATGTGATCATCATCGTGAGATTGAGACAACCTTAGGCATTACTGGGACCAGCACACATTTAATATAGCATGAATATTTGACTGTTGAAAAAAATCAAAATGCACCCAAATTAAAAAAAAGTTATTGGAGCACGAAGCACTTCCAAGCAAATGGTTCAATATTTTTTGTTTCGGAAAAACTGAACATATCGCAGCCGTATCACTAGAACCACGCAGAACAGTCAATTCTGAGTGGTACCAACCATTTGTTTACCTATTGTCTTCCAAGAAATCAGAAAAAAAACCGCCGAAGAGGGATTACTCTTCACGACGATAATGCAATCTCTGACACATCGGCTCAAACAACTGCATTTTTGAGCACTCAAAACAACGATTTGATGAGTCATCCGCCATATAGTCCAAACTTAGACTGCCGCATGACTTCTTTCTATTTCTGTAAGTAAAAAATAAAAATATGAGGCCAACGTTTTTGAACCACTGAGAAAGCGGTTTAGCATGTGCATGTTCTGGAGACAACTCAATCAGCGTGGTAAAAGTGCTTCAAATGCATGCAAAAGTTTATAGATCTTAATGGGGAATATTTTGAAAAAACAATAAAGCAATTTTCAATGATTAATAGTTATGTTTGTTCTCTAATCCTGATCTTCCAACTACTTGAGTCAAGATAAAACCCTCAAGTGTACCTTCCTAAATTTCACTTCCGGCACAGCAGAACAATAAAACACAAAATTGGGTTTTCTGAGATATTACACACGGCCATCTTTATTCTTCGTATTGCGTTGTCTAAGCTTCGTTGAAGATTTTTAACCCTTAACCAAATAAAAAAAAAAATGTTAAAAAACCAAAAAACTTTAAATAAAAATTTAAAAAATCAATTCCAAAGAAACCCGAAAATTCCAGTTTTAGCAAACAACTTTCCCGGACACTTAGCAAACTCAAGACCTCACGTAATTTTTTTTTGACTACGATCCAGCAGGCAATCCGAAGCTGTCAAGTCAAAATTAACAAAATACGTATATTATCTTACAATCTAGTCTAAAATTTAAAATATATAAATTTTACTTTCTTTATTTTGAAAGTGTTAATTCAAATTATAAGCAATGTCACGCAGATATTTTCCAACACGGAATACCACGAGTAGGTCTGATATTAAATTATTTCCCACATATACCACGCTGTTAAGGTTCTACAAAATACTGGAGAAGAATTTTTATATCGACGATGCGCTAAAGCCGTTGAGGCAACTAACACCGAAAAATAGTGTATCGACTAAATTCAATGGCTTTAATTTAGAATCTCTAATAACTACCGGTAAAGAAAAACAAAAAAGCTCCAAGCCAATTTTAAAACAAATTGTTTCCTCTCCTAAAAAAACGCAAAAAGTCAGTGAACAATTCGGCGAATATCAGATGACTAACAATAGTGAACCTGTAAAATGCCAAGATAAGGCTCGGAAGATTTCTAAGCAATAATGGAATTATTGCATTTCCAGTAAACTCCAAAAAAGGCTGCGCTAAAAGCTTATCGTGCTTAAATAATACCAGCAGCACATCAATGATCGACTTGAAGTAATTCTTCTCGCTCTCTGCGCCTAATAATTCGTTCCGAAAAATATATCATGTTGTTCGAAGACTAAGGAAAAAATGCTTTAATTGCATGAATTCTAATACACTGCGATTTAAAACGACGCAACTCGACTCTTCAATTCCAAGAAGTTTATTTGGAAACTAAGAAATCTCTCTGTGGCAGTGCGTTAAGGATAACTTTCTCGACCCAAAGAGATTTCTTTACTGTACTTGGAAGAATCGAAGCATAAGGTGATGCATAATATACCATTAGATGCGACTGTTGGACAAAGGCATATCTACGCTATTCTAAAGAAACTAGCGCCAGATATATCAACGATTTTTGATGAATAAGTTACTTCCGTGATGCTCAACATGTGGAATCCAACATCTGCTTTGTGAATTGCATAAATTCGAAATCTTTTTTTGGACTAAATGTAGGTAAATGATGTACTACATGTGAAATCCTAAATCTCTGTGAATTGTGAAATACTTTTTCGAACAAAATGCTTAACTGCTGCTTGAAACAAAAGATGGACTCTGATGCTACATAAGCAAACTTCCAAATCGGTACGCAGAAGATTTCAAATAGTAACAAAATACCTCGTATTGGATGGAAATATCTCTTATTTTCACTAAAGATATCTATTTGCGAAAATGTTCAATCAATCGAACCTCGAAGCAGACAAAGGTATATCTATACGCGAGAATGTTTCACCAACAAAACCATTAAAAGACATTATGGGATGTCAAAGGAACTGTAGAAATTCGGAAATATAATACTTTTCGTGCAAAAATTCGGTCGTCTTTACTGACAGAGCGTTTCGGTCTGTTCACTGTAACTATTGAATTTTCTTTCTATAAATGTACTTTCTCTTCACTGTAACATACACTTCGTGTAATCCGATATACCCGCTTCAATACATTATAATAAAAGCATATAAAAAAAGAAAACAAAATGTTTAAGATGTCATTTTAGCTTTTGTTGTCATATTTCTCTTCGTTGCGTTCCTCACATTATCATTTTCTTGTTTTATGCTTTTCCGCCGCGTAATTTTTATTTATTGCTTGTTCTAAGGGCTGTCCGATATTGGAACACAAACCCGAGTCGGAAAATTTGAATGTCAATGTCAGATTAAAGTCAAACATAATATTGATTACGCTTAATTAAACGGCCGGCCAACCAAAACGTGTCACTAAGTGCCAGTTGTTGTTATTGTTGCCGTTAGTGGCGGTAATCTGAAGCGATTTACACACTAGATCGAGTTAAATCCGACAATTTGTTTTTTTTTCTTACTTTATGAGCGAAATGACTAAATGAATGTGATTAGAAGAGAATATGCGTATAAAGTGTAAAATAATTGGAATTCTATATTTTCAAAATAAGCTACATTTTATTTTTTAATGAAAGTCAAGAATGAGTCGGGTTCGGCAAAAAGCTGCAAATGGAGATTTCTGTGTGCTTGAAGGGTATCAATAGTGGAGATTTTGATTTGTCTGACAACGAACGTCTTTGTGTAACGAAAAGGTTCAAGGACGAGGTATCGCAGGCCCAAATCAGTCGCAACAAGAATTGGAAACACTCAATGTGATACGGGGAGCAAGTTCTCAAAGCTTAAAAACCATGGATCATATCCAGAAGTAATGGGGAAACGTGTGCCTCACCAACATATGATAGGCAAATGTAAAATCGAAGAACTGTTTGTGAAATGCCGCATCAAAAATTTGAGAGAAAATCTTTGCTGCATAAAATTATTACGGAGAACGAAATATTGATATATATATATATATATATATATATATAATATTTCGAGAATTCGAATCAAAAAAAGCATGGCTATCGCCTGGTTATATATATATAATATTTCGAGGATTCGATACGAAAAAAGTTTGGCTATCATCTGGTGAGGCTGGCCCATCGACTGCAAAGCCAAATCGCTTTGGCCGCAAGACAATGCTCTTTGTTTGGTGGAACCAGTCTGGTGTGTTATACTATGACTTCTTAAAACCTGGTGAAACGGTTAATAATTATTGCTATCAAAAAAAAAAAACATAAACTTAAATAATGCGTTGATAGAGAAACCACGGGAAGTTGCCCAAAGTTATCTTCCAACATGACACTGCGCCGGCACCTACAGCTAAATTGGCGAAAGTACCAAACGCCATAGCAGCGCTTCGCCATCTTTGAAAAACTCGAAAAATGGCTTGTCGGATTCTTGGCCTCAAAAGAAAAAATGTTTCCTTGCGATGGAATTCATAAATTACCCAAAACATGGACTAAATATGTAGAATCGAAAGGTTCAATCGACAAGTTTCAACTAACAGTATTTACTATTTATATTTCAAGGAAAAAAAACTGGCTGGTATGGTTGTAAAAATTTGCGATTTTGCAAAAACATTTGCATATATAAACTCATGAAAGCTGCACTAAATTAATACTGAATAATTCTTTTTAGTTTTGTGCTTTCAAAATCGCAAGAATTAAAATTTTTGTTAATGTTGAACATTTTTTTTTTAAAAAAACAATGATATGATGGGAAGGCTATATAATTCGCCAGCAGCACCTCTAGCACTTAATTACTTTGTAGCAGAGTGTAATCAATGTCAATCAAGCTCAAATAATTTTTACAACTTTCTTAACGAACCATTTGAGGCACTTAACATTTCCTATCGATTGGCGTTGAGGCAATTTTATTTCAATTTTCATAAACAACTTGTTGCTTTTATAAATATTATTCAGTCTAGAACCATTGAAAGCTTACAATTATGATGATGACAGTGATAAAGATTTCGCTTAATACAATTCTATAGACAGCAGCATTTTTAGCTCAAATTTAAAACAAAGTGTCAATTTAATATTTCCGATTTGATTAGCAACATTTGCAAAAAAACACAAATATTCGAATTATAAACAATAATTAAAATAAAGTATTACTTTAAGCTGACGACAACGCTGCGTATGCTTGATGCATTCTTGCTTGCTCATTAAAATTACGCATACGCCACCGCTGCCAAGATGCTGTATGCCAAAGTGAAATTGAAAGCTCTGCTAATTAAATTTAAAACACATTTGGGCTTTCAAATACTCATTAAAAATTAAAGGTAAACAGCATTAATGGCCTCAGTGTGTTTGCTGTCTGTAATATTATAGTAATATATACTTTGTGAAGGTGTTTGTTTTCCCCCGCCCCCCTATATGTGTGTGTTTATGTGTCAGCCATTAATTATGTAGCCCCATAGCCCCGTGTAGCCCTGTTGACCATTACAGCAAAAGCCGAGACGCAGACGAGTCCAAGACCATAGGCAAACTGAGCCACAATTGAGCCTTTGACGCGTTGCGCACTTTGCGCAGCAACCCAAAGCTGTTGCACGTTTTAATGCCACCCAAGAAAAACATCCCTCCCTACCACGAATACACAACAGCCAGACTACCTACCCTTCGTACTCTAAATTGACTCAAATTTGAGTGAAAATGGTAGCATATTTTAAATTAAAATTAAAATTATTTTAACTTTTTAGAAAATATTTTTAGCTTGGTTTTTATTTTTGTATTTTTTGGTGACTTAAATAATGGTCTGACTCAGCTAGCGAGATTTTGTCAATATAAAAGCGTTTCATTGTGTTACCTTTTCATTAGGTTTATCAGTTGTTTGAGCGTATTTTGTGTTTAAATACACTGTAAGAAAAACATGGTGTTTGTAAATCTGTTAAAAGTTGCGTAAAAAATGAGCCTATAAATGGTTCCGCAGAAATTAAGAAAAATTAAGAAAAAACGCGGCAAAATAAAGTTTGTTGCTTTGAGCAAATTTAAAAATCGAGATTTCAATCAAAATTGTTTTTTGGAAAATATTTTACCTTTGGTTTCATTTGAATTCTTTTGTCAATTGTAGATCAAACCCCACTGCTAAATGTATATTGTTGTTGGATAAAAATCTGACTAAATTTGAGTTGATTTATTTTTTCGGCTTTCAAAAGCTTTAAAACGGCTAAAAATATTTTGAAGTTTGGCTCCTCTATATACCTACAACTTAATCTCAAATTCGTCATTACTTTCTAAGTTCTTTCTATATCCTTTTTTAGTATTTTATAACTTGAAATTTGACTTTTTTTTTACTTTCAAAAGTTTAAATGCGCCTAAAAGCATTTGTCATTTCTTCCTAAGTGATTGCTTTTTAGAATATTGTTACTAGGAACCGCACTTGTAAAACTTTTTCAAAATATAGATAGATTGTGTAAAGACTTAAAATGCTGAAAATAAATCAATTATTATAATGCATTCAATCAGAAATTCAATCAAAAAAAAAAAATAATAATAATAATAATAATAATAATACTAATATTATATAAAAAAAATTCACACAAAGCTTTTTCGGGAGTATTTCATAAAAGTTCGAAAAGTTTGGTTAACAATGAAATAGAGTAAATTATGTGATTTCATAACACAACAAATTGAAGTAAAAGGTTCATTACCGGAATACTCTGTTTAATCTCCCAAGTGGGGCACATAGTAGCTAAGTAAATCTTCCCCAACAATGCTAATACGGTTCCAAGCAGTTAAACTTATAAAAAAAATAAGAAAAAAAACAGTTTCGGTCTAATTCAATTTCTAATTGAAATTTTCGGATTTATAATGAACCCAAGCAAAACGTACATGTTTAACTTTCAAAACACTTCGTTCAGAGAAGTTCTACAAATAAATTGGAATTCGTTTTTCGGAGTACTTCGTACATATATTATGTAATCATGTACTTAAAATATTTCGTTTTTCGGCGAAGTAGACTTAATGTTCCAATTCCGGCTTTTTTGTGACTATTGACAATTGGCACTCAAAGTTGGAAAAAGTTGAACACAGTTTGCTTAAAGTTTTTAATCAACATATATTCTTTCGAGTCTAATTTGGACTTAATTCCGAGTTTGTTGTAATTAACGACAATTGGCATTCAAAGATAGAAAAAGTAATCACAGATCAAAACTTATTTTGCTTTAAGTAGGATTTTTATTATTTTATTTATTTAGGATTTATGGCCGTTTAAAAATATAAATCTTAATTTCTTACGATTGGTCTAATTTTTAACTCGAATTAAAATTTCATCGTGACTAAGGACAGTACACATGAAAGCTATTTTTGCTCTAAGTAGCTCTTTTTAGAATTTAGGCCACTTAAAGTTCTAAATTTAAAATCTTAAAATCTTATTTTGACTCGCATTCAGATTTTGTCGTGAGTAACGACAGACAATTGGATTCAAAGTTCAATATAAATGTGATCACAGATATTAGCTTTTTTTACTCTTAGTTTATGGAGGATTTATAGTATTGTAGTTTTTTCAACTTTTACAAGAACAATATTCGATTTCGTCTAAAATTCGTTTGAATTCCTTTTCCAAAGTGCTTACTTCGTTCAAGGTAAAAAATACTCTTTGAACAAGTTGTCAGGGTGAAATATTCGCCTTATATTTTGCAACTTGAAAACTTCGTTTAAAATTAGAAATATTCTTATTTAATTTTCGGATTTATTCAACAAAAAGTTTAAGAAAGCATTGCTACCACAATAGTGCCCCACCCTGTTTTCTCGCAGTGTGCCCATTTCATGTCAGCGCAGAGTCCAATGCCATTGATGTTTCTTCGTGGTTGTGCTTGTTGAGCCAATTTGAAGCAGCGCTGCGACTGCGCTGCGACGCAACTTGGCGCAGCGACAGCAACTTTTGCTCCTGCTCAACACAGTCAATTCATTCAGTTCATATTGGAAACTCGCGCAGTGTGGACACGTGTATGTGCTGGATTTTTAAGCGTTAAAATTTCGTTCGTGTGCGTAGCAGGTCAGACTGCAGATAAACAAAAAAAAAAAAAACAAAAAAAGTTAAGATAAAGAAAAAAAATACGAGCAAAAAATTGTAATAGTTTTGTTTTCGCGCGCATTTTTTCGAGCAGCTCGTAAAGATTGCTGCAATAAATAGGCTATAAAAAAAACAAGAAAAGTAATAAGAAATTATTGCACTTGTTATTTACTTGCTGTATATAAGGTTATCATAACTTTGGAAACTTTACGTAAGTCCTGTGTGTCTGAGTTTTTTTCTAAATAAAAAGGTAACAGCTGCGTATGTCGCGTGCCTTCGCCAGCTTGTTAGGTTGGCTTTACTTTAAGCATAATTTTTTTGTCGAGTCAATAAGTTGGCTAAAATATATACAGCTTGGTAGTGGTACCGCATAAATTGTATATAAGACAACAGAAAATCAATAGCGGAATTTTACTTAAACACAAGTTCTTGGGCCACTGTTATCCTGTCGCGTGATACAAACACACACACACAGAGAATGATAGATACTCATACCTAGTTGGGGGGGAGCTGCATATGTATGCCATCGACGACAGACAATATATTGTTTACTCGCCCTCGTGACAATTTTTTCATTTTCAACTTTAATAAAAAAAAAATGGTTGGAATGATAATACAATACATAATTGGAAAAGTTCCTTGCACATGAGTGCAAAGCAGTAAGAGCTGTTTTCCATTTGGTTGATGGCTTTTATTGACATTTTTGGCATGGTTCAGCAAACGTTTTCAAGGCAGTCGAGAGGGCACAAAACAAAATGCGCAAAACGCGTCTAAAGCGTTAAAATTGATAGTTGGACGAAATGTTGCACTTGATTTAATTGCCCCGACTGACCTTAGTTTTTGTGTAAATTATGTAATTGCATTAAACATAATTATGACAAGTAATTTTGGGCACCAATGCTTGCGTATACGTAATATGAAACTGTACAAATAATTCAGTAGTTTCATGCCAACTAGAGTTCCTCAAATTGTTGAATTGCAAATCTTTGTGAAGGTTTCGCATTACGTATACGACCCTCCGCCCCGTGGTATGCAATTAAATTGTAAAATTGAATGCTAACGATGTTATTACAACGTCAACACAGCGGGTGCATGTTTGCTTAGATGGGTATGGGTTATGGTTGCGAGAGGCTGCCATGGGTATAGAGGTATATTTTTGTATTGTTGACGCTATAGTTTCAAGGTAAAAAGGAAGACCGTCTAAGAATGCACAAGTCATTAAGTTCTCTATGAACTGGTTGTTTGTTCAACATATTTACAATGTAAGAGCAGACAGTAGCGGCAAGGACTTCAATTTGCATAGTAGAAATAGCAATGTTTGCTTTAGGGTTTTAGCTTCTGGACTTTAAAAAGAAAAATAAGGGAAAATAAATAAATAATAAGCATGCAGATATCTCTATTAATAGAAACTTGCAGTTTATAGTCGAATTAGAACGACTATGTGTTCCTTTAATAGAGATAGAGCGATAGACAGAGCTATGCCACTGCTGGACAAATGAATGCACGAATGCTGCAGGGTGGAAACGAAACACGCCTACGCTATGATTACGCTAACGATCCCCATTAAGTTAGGGAAATGGTTAAGAGCAGATTTCCATTTGGTTGATGGCTTTTGCGATCTCCGATTTAAATTGACTTTTAAATATAAATAACCCGAAAAATTATTTGAAATAAAATTACTTATAAGAAGTAGGGAATTTTTTTGCGATCTCCGATTTAAATTGACTTTTAGCAGAAATAACCCGAAAAATTATTTGAAATAAAATTACTTAGAAAAAGTAGGGATTTGAAATGAAATTACTTAAGAAAAGGTAGAGGGGAGACCAAGATTCAACTAGGAACGTCGCGCTACTAATGATGATGAAGAAAAAGTGGAAAGAAATGAAGAAGATTGAAGAGAAGAAAGTCATCAGCATGAAATGGTTTAACTTTTTAGTCTATTTAAAGGTTAGAAAGAACAATTGGCCCTAAATAGACTTCATAGTTGGAGATTTAAATGAAATATTAAACATTATAAATTATAAATTGTAAACTAAATTTATACGTGTCACTAGAGCGATGGCTAAACATTGGTCAGAGGCTTTGATTCTAAGTAGATTGTCTGTTTAGTAGTTTTTTGGTATATCATTATTATTGTAGGTAAAGAGTAATTTTAATTCAAAAATAAGGCTTGCTCGACAATAAAAATAATACCTTTTAAAAACACGTCAAAACGCAATACTTATCAATCCTCGTTACTTGACTAATTCATTGACTCAGAATACTTAAACAGAACATTAACTCTTTTTCAAAATTCTTTGGAACATATCAATCATAGGCAAAAAAAATAAGAAGATTAAAGATCTTCTTTATGTATTTACATATGGAACTTCAAAGTGCGCTTGACTACTAGATCTATCCAAAACTTTTATAGACAACTTTAAGTATTTAGGTTGGATTAGTTTAGACCATGTGGGTCTCGGTAGTGTAATGGTAACGTACTCGCCTGGAAACCCGAAGATCAGTTGACGGATTCCACGCCACAGCATTGATACAATTGGAATCTATTTACTTAGGAAATTCTTTATTAATTAAAGATACCACCGTTCAGATTCGGCTATAAACTGTGGATAAATTTGAATAAATTTTAAATTCTTAGCTTAGACCGGCCGACACCCACTCAAATACCAAGTTCGGCTTTTACTGGGGATATTGTTAGGAGGTTTTGGATTGTTTCTATTACTTCCGTGTGTGTGTTCCTTTGGCGTACTGTTCCCTTTGCTCACTTACTGACTATGGCACTTGAAAGTAGCACAGTCTTTGGTTGACCATTGAGGAGCAGCTGAAAAGGTGTTCTTGCGCCCGTGAGGCTGCAATCCGAGTAAGGTGTCTTTATTTATTCGAAGCAAAGAGGTTTCTACCGTCTATAACTGAATTCAAATGTCAAATTAGCTAATAGAGATTTATCTAGGTAAATAAACAGGGCGGCATCGAACCACCGAGCTTCTGGTTTGGGGGCGAGTAAGCTATCCACAATAGAGGGCAAATAATGATTGTTCAAATTGCAAGTCAACACATGACCCACCCTTTATTTTGCGGCTTATGAGAAAAGCATGTGAACTGAAATGGCAATGATTTTTTAATGCTGCTGATACAAACCCTTCAAAATCAGCTAGCTGGCAGTTATTGTACTAATACAAGAAACAACCCTCGCACAAAGACTTTTGACCTTTGATTGCTGTAAAACCCTTTTTATTTATTTTTTTGATTTAAAAATCTGCTTAAACTTGCAACAGCTGTTTGACAACTGACAGCTCATTTTAAGTGCGCTATAAATATCGATAAAAAAAATATTGCCCGTACACACGAACACGCCATAAACGAAACGTGTCGGATATACGTTGTAATTGGATAGATATAAATAGTGTAGGAAACATAACCAAAGCCTCGACTCGCATGAAAATCCTGGCATTTATGGAGAAAAATAAATGGTTTATTAAACTATGGCTGATTGCACACAACACTTAAACCAGAGCAAATAACATAAGGAATTTCGAGTAGAGTAGCAAACGTGAGTAGCGCCTGGCTAGGAATTTTTGAACAGCTGCATTTACCTGCGCAGCTTAAACTATCAAACTTTAACCTTGAACTTTAGTTTGTGTCTCATTGTGAAAGTCATTGCGAGCTTTATGCTTAAGTTTTGCTAGCACACGTGCGTACGTGCTTAATCTAGCAAATCTTGTTAGCACAGCGAGCAAAACTTTTGGTAGCACAAAGATTAAGCATTGTTGATGACTGGCCACTGGCTACACGCTTGGGTAAGCAGGCCAAATATGCAGCAGCATAGAGCAGGCAAAAATGATTTCAAGGACACGGCCGGTTGGCCATTGTGTATTATGCCTCGGGGGGCAAGCTGCCATTTTGTACAATTTGGCAGTGCGCAGAGCCGACACAAAACACTCATTCATGCGGCTGACATAAAGCAGGACACGTGATGCCATCCTGTCGTTGCTTTTTAATTAAAGCTGTCAAATGTTTTGTGTACTGTACTTTGTGTGCCGCTAAAACTCATTACGTTTTATGCTTTATGCTATTAGACGTGTGTGTGTGTGTGGTTATGTTTGTGTGTGGGTGAGTGCTCAGCATTTTTTTGGGACACCCTAAAGTAGGCTTAGCACTTACCGCAACTCACCGACACTTTGCGGCTACTTTAGCGGCTCTTGTGCCAGACTTTAGCGACAACTTACACTTAACTTTAATTAAATGAAAAAAATTAAAATAAAATGTTTGATTTTATGTTTATTTACAGCTCAAGATGTCGCTGTTAACCAGTAATAGTCACTCCCTATCCGAGGAGGAACTCGATGAGTAAGTAGAGCTTGATTAAGGAGTTATTCTTAGCAGAAGCTGAACAAAAGTGGGTTTTTAGACAAGTAAATACTTGTAACATAAAAACAGCTAGAGAAACAAATGACCTTTTGCATAAATATATAATTTTTCCCAAAAGATTACGTTATTTATCTGTATCTCGCGTTGTATAAGTACGAGCGGGTTCCGAGAGATGGCTTTAGAAAGATGACATTTTGTACTTAAAGTTTTTTTTGACAGTTTTGCGATTGTTTGATTCGATTTTGCTTGAGCGTGCATCAAAGTTGGACACTAGTTAAGATACGCCATATTTTAGGGTTTTTTTCGATAAGGACGAAAACGCAAGCCACAAACACGGCTGAAAATGTGAAAAGCGTTTATGGTCCTGTTACTGTAACACATGCAATTTTGGTTTCGTCGATTCCGTTTCGGTAATTTTGATGCCAAAGATGCACCACCCAACTGGAAGGCCAGCTGTCGATAATGTCGATTTAATCATGGCCATTGAGGCGTCCGTTGTCATGTAAACACTGTTTCAATTTCCCAAGAACTAAAGATTGCACAAAAAAGCATTTGAAACCATTTGAATAAGGCTGGATACGACAAGCTGAAGCTTGTTGTATGGGTGCCATGCGAGTTAATGCAAAGAAAGCCTCATGCTCCGCATTTCCAATTAAGAATCGCTGCTGAATCCCAACAAAATCGAGCAATTTTTGAAGCGATTGAATGAAAGAGGATCTATTAGGATAACGTCAAAACTTTCGTGGTCAAGACGCGTTGAGCCGGCGAAAACGGTGGCCAAGCCAGGACTTACGACCAGGAAGGTTTTGCTGTATGTTTGGTGGGATTGGCAGGGGAGTTATCTACTATGAGCTGCTCCCATACGGCAAACTGAACCGCTTAAAGAAAATAAACGCCCAGAAGCGAGCAGTTTTGTCCAACAGGAGGTAAATTGTGTTCCATCAGAACAATGCCAAACCACATACATTCCATACCACATACGATAGTGACTCGCCTGCAGCTCCTGGAGTTAGGTTAAGAGGTTCTTATGTATCCACCTTATAATTCGGAAGGATTACCAACTATTTCCGTCCATGGCGAACAATTTTGCTGGTGAATAATTCGAGAGTTTGTTAAAAATCAACTGCCAAAATTTTTTGTCAATCAAGGACTGAGAGAATCATAATGAAATTGCCTTAAAAATGGCAACAAGCTATCGAACAAAACGGCGCATATTGATTTATGAGCAATCTTGGAGAACTTAAACTCCGTGCAAGATGCAGCCAATAATTTTGATCGGAAACAAACAAATTGAAATACTTCCTTATGCAGAAGGCTTTTCTGCGCAGTGTAGACTATTATGCTAATTCAAAGTTAAAGGTGAAATATTTTTGAAATTTTTTAAGAAGTAGTTCGCTTTTTAGGTCTTTTTTAGGAGTAAATGATTTAACAACATTGTAATCGGAAAATTTGTATAACATTTTTTGAGTACAATCTATTTATTTATTTTTAATCGGAATTTAATAAAATTCGGTTTTCGCTAAAATGCTACCCAATTTCTTGGTTTGGCTCGCGCTTGCCATCACGCGGACTCTACTCGACCTGAACATCTTAAACCTGAGTCAATTAGACCCTCAAGAATATTCTTCAATAAGATTTTCAACGATTGAAGCAAAAAGAAAATCGATTATGTGAAACTGACTGTTAAGGACAGCCCCCCCCCCCCCCTCAACTAATTGCCATTGGGGGCTGCTACAAGTAGTTAACGATAAAGTCATGCTTAAATATTTTAAATTAAGTCTTTTAAAATTTTACCAGCTGTCCCCCCAAGTCATTCCGCATAATTTGCAGCTAAATTAATGTTGATGAACCATTTAGAAGCTGACTTTTTAATAATTTCCACAAAAGACAAACTTTTCACGTGACGTCAATGAAATTAACTTGGCGGCTTTAACTTTTTGTTTTTCACTCATTCTTCCTTTTTTTGGTTTGTCTTTTTGTTAGCTTTGTTTGATTTGTCATTGAAAAAGTTTTTCTTAACAAAAACAAGAGAAAATCTACAATGTGCCAGCTGCAGAATTTTTTGCACTTTGAACTTTACAACAAAAAGTGTAAACAAATGGCAACAAAATTTGTGGCAGTTACTTTGCTGCGTGTTGTCTAGGCTTCTAATTAAAGTTTACTTGAACGTGAGCCATTTTAATGGAAATACCACATGAAACTAGAAAATAAGCTGGATTACAAGTACTTAAATATCCTTGAAGAAATGCCACAACTAGTTTGTTTTTATGTACAATACACATTTGTGCAAGTTTCTTCGAAGTTGCTTTTTGCAATAAAACATGAAAAACGATGAACTACTTTAAAAATTGAGAAAATAGTGTAAAGTCTGGTTTGACATTAAGAAGTAAAGCATGCATGCAAAAGACTTATAAAATAACTTGAAAAGTCGTAGGCTGAAAAAGTGTATATTTGTCTGAGACTTTTACAAAAGATGGCGTTTCTAACTTACACTAGATAGCGCCAGCAAGAATTGCAATAAATTAACGAAAATATTAGAAAATAGCAGAGAATTAAATTATAAATTATTTTACGGGAAGTTTCGGCTACTTTTGAAATTTGAACTGCAATATTTTTAGAATTATTCATGTGCATTAAATTTAATAACAAGATTGCTTTCGAACAGAGAACTAGTTAAGTTTAATTTTAGTACCTGAATGTTTTCTACGATGAAACCATCAGTACAAAAAAAAAAATATTTTAAATGAAATTCAAGAACATAAAAACAGATTGAGACCACTAAAAAGGCACCACTCTTGGTAAACTACAATTTTACCTTCAAATAGTCGGCATTATTCAAAAAATGTAACAAAATATGCAGCTGCATATTTTTGTGGCATAATTACATGCTGCTAGCAGTTCAAGTCTATTTTATCTAAGTTCCTTTGAATGCATTTCAAAAGCTCTTTAAATAAATAGTAACTGCCTTAAGAGCTCTTCATATCTCCCCTAACCCATTGCCACTAATAACATTTTCAACTTAATTAACCCGTCTAGCTAATAAAGCCATATTTATGTACTTACTATGTGGGTGCTACCGACCCTTTTTTCCGAGTAAAGCTCTTATCTCTCCACACAAATCTAGCAATAATTAAAGCTTGTTACATTATATACAAATATAATGTATCGTTCGCAATAAAACGCCATAAACAAAGTGTTAATGAACTAATTAAACTGCGCCAAAAATAAAAAGGATTCACCGCGATTATAAAAAGAATGCCATTTCAATGCGTACACTACCCACGAGATAACTTTAATATGAAACCACAAAAAATATGTGTGCCACTATGACGCAAGTGCCCAAAAGTATGCCACAATATTTAATATGTGCCAAATTGGCTTAAGTACATAACGAGTTCTGGCCTACATTCAAGAGCGCATGGATCGTGGGTGCTTATCGTCTAAATTATATATAAACTGTGGGTGTCGTACGAATATATTACGCATACGCACAGTAGCACAAGGGCAACGAAAGCAACAGTCAATGTCAACCATTATGTTCACACACACCCACAAACGCACATTATTGATTGCCATATGCTAGGCTGGCCATTTGCATATGGCGAGAGATATATATGTACCCAGCAGATATATATATATATATAAATATAGTATATAGGCCATATTGACTGACTCAGCAGCTCTTTTAATGTTTGCCGCATTGATGTTTGCTTGGACTCGTAGTCAGTGAGTCAAAGCTCCCTTGTTGATAGATGGCGCCAACTAAAATTCATTTTCAAATTTGCACCAGTCATGCGTAAATAATGCGATTTAAACGACATAGCGCTTTGGGGGTACGTTGCCAATGCCAAGGGTGTGAATGTTTCAGTGGCGTAACTAGTGGGTGCTTTTGGGAAAATTATGAAGAAGACTAAATCGGAACAGAAAACTATTGGGTAGTAAATGGCAAAATTATTGTTATTATTTTTAAATTAAGTTTTTTTTCCTTGACTATGGTCATCGCTTCAAAGGTGGAGCGTAGCGCATCTTTTTGCTAGCCATACCACTGCTAGGCAAATGCATCAGTACTGCTGGATAGAAACGAAACACCGACCCTTGCCATTTAGAGGCAAGTAATCTTTAGTTGAGTCAGTATAACTTATTTTCTGAACTTTAGATGGCCTTTACAATCCATTATCGGTTTAAAGTCCAGCTCAGGCTACATTGTTGGATTTCATTGCATTTTGGTGTCTTACAAATCGGGTCCCGTACGGACAACTCCTTGTACGCAGATATAATGGTATAGTAACATAGGTGGCGTCAGGAGATGGCTAAGCCAACATAGATATAATGATATAGTCACATAGGTGGCGCCAGGAGAAAGCTGAATCAACTCACACTCATTTGAGGCAGAGATTGGACTTAACCTTCACCAAATTGACAGCGATCTCTTAAAATGAAAGTTGGGACAACGCAAGTTAATAGACTCAAGTTTAAAAGAATAAATATGTAACCCTTAACAATGGTCATCGCTTCGAAAGCTGAACACAAGGACATACTCTATTAATAGTTGCTCGAAAAGAACTGGGAACTATAGTTGATAGCCGAATCCGAACAACGGTGTCTTTAATTAGTAGAGGTTTTTCAAACGTTTCCTAGCCATACCACTGCTAGACAAATGCACCAACAGCACCGAGTCATTAGAAAGGTAGAAGAATGGATTATGTTTATGGTTAACTTCATGTAATTATTACCCCATTAAAATAACCTACCAACCAAAAATACTTTGCGCATTTTTCTGCACATCTAAAAATCCTTTGCCCAAAATTTGTAATTTCTAGGCCTTGACCAACTCAAGGTGCCAGACGAACAGAAATCGTAGCAAATGTCTTAGATTTAGCAACCAAAAGTACGATGCGTTTTTTTTTAGCAAATTTTAAGATTTCCGTTGCTCAAAATATGGGCCATGGCCGACTCAAAGTACCAGGCGAACGGAAATTGCAGAAAATTACTTAAATTAAGCAACGGAAAGTATGCGAATTTCAAAATTTCCGTTGCCCAAAATTTGGAATTCCTAGGCAGCGGCTAACTCAAGGTACCAAGCGAGCAGAAAATGCCTTAATTTAAGCATCCAAAAGTATGCTGCGCTTGCTTACCATTTAAGCATTTCCCTTCCAAAATATCGCCCAATATCTCAAGAATTCGTTTTACATTATTGTCTTCCATTGCGTCAGTGAAAAAAGCTTATCGCTATATACACAAGCCTCAACATAACACCATAGATAATCTAAAAACGCTAAAATTTGTGGTTTTAGTGACCTGTTAACCAAGTTTAGCTCTACTACTTCGGACAAAAAATGCCTGATTCATCCTTCGTCGTCCTTTAGAAATAACGGTCGAATGATGTCTCCGGCCCATAATGCAGATCCCATAGTGACTTTTTCGTGATGCATTGGTAGTTCTTGAGATTGCCCTTCAAAAAATCCCGCAAATGAAGGGGAAATTTTACTTATTCAACTATTGTACTTACTTTTAGTTGGCTATCACAACCCGTTCTCGGGTAACAGTCGATCTGTACCCAAGAGAGATACTGCAAAAGTTCGTCTCTCCAGATGCCCATGCTTTGCGCGTGCCTTTTTCAGTTGGTCACTCCTCCACTTGGTCTTTCCATCGGAGCTTTGGTCGTCCCTTTTGTCTGCCTTCGTCCGGTTTTCGCATCGAATACCTTCTTTGCTGGAGTGTCTTCGTCCATACGAACGTCATGGCTAAGCCAATGCAGACGTTGTGCCACTACGCTAGAAAACATCTAAATCATTATAGAGCTCATACAGCTCATGGTTCGTTCGAATCCTCCCCAATCCGCAAAGACCCGAAGATTTTGCGAAGAATTTTTTTTGTTAGTTCTAACTAACTATTCATTCATTATATCTATATGAGCTTATATTGTAGATACCTAAGATAAAATTAAAAAATTTTTAAGGAATTCCTGCAAATAATCTTCTAATGTATCCATAGAAACCCCATTGAACCCTATCTTAAAATGCCAGCCACGTCACTGTTGAATGCGTGAATGGAAGGCGTATGTGTGGGTTGAGCCTTGTTCGCATAATTTACTCTGACGGAACATTTGCCAAAGCATTTAAAAGCAATTGTTGCAAGTTGCTGAATCGTCCTTGTTTTGAAGATGCTGCCTTTTAAATATGAATAATGATTTGCATTTTCGCTAAAACCCTTTTTTCATTTTGTTTTCTGTTATTATGTCACATCTTGGCGCTGGCTCCAAGCCTTGAAGCGCCTTTGTCTTTGACCATGCTTTTTTAATTAGAGCCAAGATAAGAAACAGAAGGGTTTATAAGAGTAATTGTTGGGCTGCCTTTTGTGGAAGATTTGTAGTTTACAGTTGGTTTCTTTGGCAGTTAATGTGAAGGGTGAGGATTATCAGAAGAATGCGGGTTAACAAATTGTGTTACTTACGACTGAAAGAGAGTGTTTTAATCAACGCGCTTTTAACTTGGAAAATCTCTAAAAGCAACCCTAAAATTAGTTTTTACCCAGAACTTCGAGTTTATTATGATTTTCTTTGCTGGCATTTTTCATCGAAACATAGGTCTTTAGCCTACTAAATTCTTTTAATTAATTAAATTTAAAAACATTAAATTTAAACAAAATTCAATTGAATTTTTTTAGTAAAATAAAAGAATAATAAAGATGATGAATTTATATGTCAACTTTGATGCTTTAGATATTTATGGGCAAAACAAAGTTTGTTCAAGAAAATCTTTTGGTTTTCTGTTAATAGCCAGTCTTCTTCACAAGTTTCCTTTCTTAAACCGAAACTATTATTCCCAAAAAGCATAAAAATTATAAACTCAAAGTAACCAATAGCTTAACTCATTTGCTTTCAACTTTCTAATACAAAAATGCAACCCAACTCAATTTTATTAACATTAAAATTTGCCTTACCTCTGCTAACTTCGTGTGTGTATTTATATAAACTTAACCCTCCCGTCATGCCTCTCTCTCCCTCATTTTGTGTATTATATCATAAACTTGGTATATGCCTACATACTAGAAAGTAATGCCATTACCAGGCCACGAGATAACCCATTTAAGGGCGTACTTGATGCACTGCATGCAAGCAGTAACAGCTGCAGCTGGCACTCATGTGACGTCATTGACCAAGAGCATGGCAAGGGGACTGCAAGGGGCTACAGAGGTACTGCAACAGAGGCCTTACCATAGAAACGTGACATACTTATATGCAAACGCATTCATAAGTTTATGGTCACATTTGGTACTTCACTTGGCACACTCGTTGAGTCACTTTGTTTTCATAAAGCGGCAGTTACTTTCCCTACTCTCTGTACTTGACGTATTTACCAGCTTTTGTTCATTTTTAAAAATGTCACAAAATATATTAAATACAATAGTTTCATCCTCTTGCGCAAATGATTTATGGAAGAAGATAACAATGCTACCAAAGCACAGCAGTTTCAAGTAAAGCTCAAAAGCGCAAACTCATTATTCATGCTCAATGCTTAGGTTTGGTATTTTCGTTCAAATAACAAAAATGAAGTCTGGTCACACCAAAGCTAACAAGCTTAAAATCAGCCCTTTTTATGATTTATGAAGTTTGATTTGACCCATATGCACCATGGGACGTTCAATCTATTGTTAAGGCATCAGGCGCTTAAGAGTTTATCTTAAGGGCTAAAAAATATTTTTAAATTACGGCAGCAGGTTTTTCAAATCGATATTAACAAAAATTTTAAGCTTCTCTATTTATTAAATAGACAGCAGGAAATAAACTGTTGGTCCATACGAGGTATTCTCTTCAAACAGCTATTAATAGAGATATCGCCATGTTCCACCTTCTGGAGGAAAGGCACAATACTTGACTTTGAATAGGAATAAATTTATAAATTTTAGATTATAAGTAAGGCGCAGTACACTTTTGTATATACTAGTGGCAGTACGATAGGCACCGACCTTCAGTCGAACCCCTTCCGTTAAGATTTTAAAGACATTGCACGATAGAGGGTCGCCTCGAATAGTATTGAAGTGTTTGATGTGGTTATTCTCTACCTAAATAGAGCAAATTGTGGTATTAATTATCATTCTACAAGTTCTAATCGACTTTTCGTGAATAGCGAAATCAGATATATTGGCAAATAGGCAATCCCTTGACGATTATGGTATGAAGTTTAGTAATAGACAATGAGATGATGTGTGTGGATTCTTTTCAAAAGTAAATGAAATAGAACCTTGTATGAGATGCAAATAAGACTGATATTTTAGGTATATCTTCACACTTTCTACGTACAGACAAATGATACTACGATTTTAATCATCGAGTATGCCGTTCGAGCAGTTCGTAGCCGTCAGTCTAAAACTTTGAAGTTGTATGATCGAGGATCGTGTTGAATAGGATCTTTTATGATATGGAAATAACACTATTGATATATGTATATCGTCGGATCACACTACTTCATCATCGAGCATGCCTTTTTTGAAGAATTGCTGTTGCTACCAAACTTAAACTTTTTTGATTTTGAGTCAAATTAGTGTGTTTCGGAGATAGTGATGAGAGGAGGTACATTGTCGTCGAATAGTGGCATGGAGCTATTTGTCGCAGTATTACCTGCAAGCATCTAAGAGATAATGATGATGCCTCTATCTGTACAACTGAATGGGGGTAATCTTTACATTGTCGTCGATTGGTGACATAAAGCTCTTTGCCGTATTTATCGCCTGGCATCTAGGAGAAATGATGCCGCCATAATATTAGTGCGTTCAGTGTATCTTTAAACAGTTTCAAAGATTTAATAGATCAAAAGACAAATGATTTCGAAAGACTCTCTTGCGAGTTTCATAAACTGAGTATGTTTTCCGTCAGCGTAATGTATATTTATTATTATTTTAGGGCATACAAATAAGTCCAGCTGACCTTATTATTTAATAATTTTTAAATTAAGAAATATTAAATTATAACGAACCATCTCATAACTGGCAAGGAACTTGGATTTACAATGGAAAAGATGAAATCAGAAAGTAACATAAAAGATTAAATATTTCTTAACAAAGGAGCTCAAAGATCAGCGTTGATCAATTTGGGTTTTCTCGTTTTGGATCTACAAATTGGTAGAGTCGAATATTTCGAGTTACTCTGAATGCAACAACAAAAAAGTTTTTGATAAGAAGCGCGGTAGAGTCAATGAACCTAAGCAAGAGCTCTACGATCTCTACGATCATTTAGAAAAGGTAATTTTAGAAGGCAAAGTGTACAAGAATAGAACGGCTGTTGAATGCCAGGATGCCAATTTATAACCCGAATAGCAAATATTGAAAAATTGCTATTGAACAGTCTCAATCAACTTCGAATTGTCTTGGTATTGACGGCTCCAAACACAATAGCAATATTAACGTGGCAAAGTGATCGATCTACGCTGGAAAAAAAATGTGTAAAACTTAGTAATAATGTAAAAGCTGGCTCATTTTTGATATTTATTTGATTATTGAAACAATATTGTTCTACAAGATTTTGTGTATTGCTTTGGCCATATTTGAAAGCTTGCAGATATGGTGAGAAGAATTTTCTTTTGTTACGTGACTTTGTTTTGTTGTTCGGCTATATCTGAATTTTTGCTTAAATGTTATAATACATTGTCACTGCACAAGAACAAAGTTTCACTGTACCGGAATTGAGTAGAAACAGCAGTAGCACCCCCCAGTAATCTCACAAATAAACACATTTTTACGTTCCATAAAAGTGTAAAATCTCTTTGTATGCTTGTAGTTACATTATTTTCAACTGGTCACACTAAAGTATGCTCACTCACTTTCTTTCTTTAAGTGTGTACACACTGTCAGAGTGTCAGAGTGGATTTTATTTTTTCTTTTATCATTGTCATTTGTAGTTTTTTTTTTTGTTGGTCAAATTTCACCTGCATCCGCGGCCATAAAGCAAATAATGTTACTCATAACAATGTTAATGAGGCCATAAAGCAACATTGCTATAATTTGCTTATATGAACAATATAATACAAATTCTATATAGTACAGAGTGATATACTATTTTTGTGATTAATTCCAATACCACCAATCGCCACAATTGGCCTAAACCAATTAGCCAGGTGTTTTTTGGATTTCACAAGCGTAATGGTAGTCACGTAGCCAAAACCTCATTCCTCTTCAGCCATAAAATAGGCAGACAAGTGATGACTAAGCTGCATTTAACTCTCCCTCTCTCTTTCTCACTGCAGCTGCTGCTCGTTTCTCTAAATGAGATTCTCTCTCAGCCAAACCCTGGTCGAGCCCCCTTTTCGATTTGCTGTACGTTTTCGCTTTGCTTTGGTTGATGTTTTATCCGTCGTTCGTGCTTATGGTGTCTGTTGTCTCGACGGAGTCTAACATAAGCATAAAATCTTGCTAATTTACGAGAAACTGAAGAAGCTGACGCGTTTTAAAGAGCTTAAGCGAAATTCTTTGAATTTCAATATAACAGATGCTGCTATCCATAATGACTAAGCGAATAAATAAATGCCACTTATACCCTATTTTGTTGAAAGAAGTCTACCATTGTTTTGTGGCAATGTATGTTACAGCCGAAATGCTCAAAGAATTCTGTCTCATTTTGTTCACTATTTGTAGAAATATTGACGCAGCATTATTTATTTTGCAGTCTTTACAAATAAAATTATCTTAAAACTTTTCGAACTAACAATTTCAATCGTTACAGTGTAAAACGAATTTTTTGCTGGCGCCATCTACTCACATTTAACTTACTCATTTTTATGACTACGCTATGACTATTAAGTAAATAAATCAAAACCATTTAGAATTATTTATTATGTGTATATAATGATAAATACTCCTTCTAGAAGCTTAAGGTTTAAACATAGCCCATAAATTTTTAAATCAGTTGTTTTTACATAATTTTGGAATATTACAATATTACAATTAAATAGCATTTCATTGATGGTTAAAATAAAATGAATAAATGTTTTTTATGACTTTTCTTAAGAGCAACATGCAGCTCATCTTAAACAAAACATTTTTAAAAATCTTGATTCTTCTAAAAACTTAGAAAAGTTGTCAAACAAGAGTTAATTACTACAAGATATATTAACAAAATATTTAAAGATATAAAATTTCACAACACAATTCCTAGACATTAATTCTATTCAAGCCAAGATTTTTTTCGTTTTTTTCTGAATGAATCAAATCAAATTAAAATCTTCCATAGAATTCGCTTACTCTTTAACCAATCACTCATTGAATTAAAGAATATTCTAATTTTGATAAAAGCTACTGATTTGGCGTGTCTTTGTTTAATATGACATTCTAAAAAAAAACGAACCCAATCACAAAACTTGTTTAAAAAATATCAAAGGTAAGCGCAGACATTTTGCCGCCTAATTGAAAATTCAACAAAACAAACATAAAAATTTATTTAAAAATATAAAAATCATTAAAAAATTCTATGCATGCATTATTAACTAAACTAATAAGCGAGTTTCGCAAAAGTTGTTGCTCAAGAAGTAAGCCGGTTACCCTTTACCTACATATATACCTAAGGTATGTACGAGGGGGGACTAACAAGTTTGTTCATAAAAGAGTGTTTTTAGAGTACTCCAAAGATATGTATATTTATATAAAAAACGCAAAGTGGAAAAATGGTTGATTTAAGTTATTTATACAGGGTAATCCATTTTGTGCTGCTTTTTTCAATTTAGTGGTTGGGACATGCAATTATGTGTGGCATACAATATCAGATAATTATGGTTCTTATGACTTCTTGCAGAACTCGATACCTGTCAGTTAATTTTTAATGTCTATTAGAGTAAATATATATATTTCGTGGTTCGGTGCTTAAAACACAGCTGCTATTACATGAACTATTTCCAAAAATGTAAAAATAAACCAATTACAAATATCCATTAATTTTCGTACACACCTCGATGAATATTTGCATTTAAACGATTGCAACACCCGGTATGCCAATGTAGAGACTATTGTATAAGCATTGCACACTCTTTAGATTATAAGATTATGCAAAAATGTATGCTATAATCAAGTTTCAACGAGTTTAAATTGCTTTTATTGTCGCGTTCTCAAAGAAAGCGTCGTAATTGATAGTAGGCAGAGGTCATTAACAGAGCTACATCAGGTTTCGAAGATATGATTTAAATATTTAATGTTTATTTTATGTATATTTGTTACATATTGTATAATTATAGTGAAATATTATTTGCGTAATGGCTTGGCATCTGAACTTCCGTTCTGTTATCAAAAAATGTTAGTCAACAGCGGCAATAAAGCGTTTACAGAATTGTATGAATAATTTGCAGCGGGCTGTTAACAGTGGCTGTTACTGCAAAGTTAGTGTATAATAAGGATCGACATTGTAGGTACTTTTATTTCTGCGTCTAATGAGCAAAAGTTTTCCAAGCTCTTTGAGTTAGATTTTTGAGATTTGTTTTATAAACGGCTTTAAAAGTAATGTAGAAACTTAAGTGGTAAAAATTTGATTTTAAGATATACTTTTTTTATATAACTTTATGATAAAAATTCTTCCATAGTGAAAAATTTTAGCTTTGGAAGCCAGCGTCTTCAAAATCGGTTTACCTTAATTATAGCCTTATACAAACCTGAAATTATTTAAGATATTATAAGAGGTTTACTTAAAATTACCTATAGTATGGTCAGAAAAACTAGCAAAATATATACCCATATCCATCTACCTGTCTGTGCTTCAGCAAGTCCTTTTATCTATTCATAGTTCCTTAAAGCTAGTGTAAGTAACTTTTGGATGCATGTTTATGTAAGTTTTATAATATCGCAGATAACTAATATAGCTCACATTGTTTTGTTTTACACAACTTAAAAAAACAAAACAAAACTGTGTTTATAATGATATAGCTACCAAAATTAGCACATAATTATTATTTATTATTGCGGTTTTCAAACACTATAAAATTCGATTAAAATAAGTTGGCAATATTGTAAAGCTTTAACGAAAAAATTTGTCAAAATTAGTTTTACTTTGAAGTTTTTTTAAGGTATCAGAACAATATATTATCTAAAGGATTTTATGCTCTCGTGTATTGCTTTGAACTTGATCGAATTAAGTTTACTCTATCATAGTGCTGTCATAGGCCAATTATGAGCAAAGGTTATTACGTCTTGTCACATTTAGCCAAAATCAGCTGACTATGTTATATAGTATGTATTATATTACGTATTGTTATAAAAAAAAGTTTTGTTTTTCACAGCATACTTTACTTTTGAACAAGTCATATTTGAAAGATAGTCAATCATCGCTAGACTTAAGCTTACTATTTTTATTCAAAAAATACTAAATTAAGGAATTTGTTATATGGCTTAATTACGGCAGGTTTGTTTGTGCTGCAGATAGTTTAAACAATATCAGCGTTAAAATGGCAATCTTAAAAACATTGTTAAATTAATTTTAAAATTTATTTTCCTTGACTTTGTCATCAATTCAAATGATGAATAGTTTCTTCACTGTTAATTTTTAGTTTGTTACTAATATTATTATTTAAAAAATTCTAAATTTCATGTTCAATTTATTCCACTTGACTTTGATAACAAGTCGGCTCATGGGGATATCTTATTCGTCTTGACTTTGATATTAAGTCTGCTCATGGGAATATTTTGCTTCTAAAATTTAGTTTGTAACTTATATTATCACTTTCAAAATTTATAATTACACTTTTTGGTGCGAAAAAAATTAATAAACATAAAAATACAACTACGATTCTAATGTTAGTTAATGCGTAATAAAAGTTCAAACATATTTAAACAGTGCTTTGATATATTTTTATAAATTTCTATGTCTATTTTTCAATAGACTCTTTTGTTCAATTATCTAACAAATTATGCCAGCTTTTGCTTTATTTCAAATATATTGCTATTATTAAACTGAAGCTTGCTAACTTACTAACTTGAAAAACTAGAACTAGATAGTTTATTTTATTATTTATTATTTTATTTTAAGCGCTCATATTTGCTTTTTCAATAGCAAATTAAACGCATGAAAAAACGTACTCAAAGCAATTTGGATCACGTGACGTCACGCGTCACACGCCAACCGAAGTCAGCTTTTTACCTAACATCACGATAACAGCGCGATAACAGCGCAACAACAGCTGTACGTACATAGCGACTGCTACGACAAAAAGTGTTTGCCGCTGTTAATAAAAGTATCTGTCTGTTATTTAGATTTGTATTTTTTTCTGTGTTCGTTTTGCTGTATATAAGAAGCAAAGAAGACTAGGAAATTTTTTTAGTTGCCCGTGAAACGTTGAAGCGTACAATACGTTTGAGTTTTTTTGTGCCGTGTATTTACTTATATTTTTATAATAGTCAATAGTTGGCTGTATTTTTTTTATTGACGTAAAAGTTTTTGACAAAGGACATTTGACGGTGACATCATGCCGCCAACTATAACCGAAAGCCCACAACATGAGTTCAAGGCTCATTATGATCGCACACATATGACAGGCGTACAGGATGAAGCTGACGAAGCCGAAGATGCCTATGTGCGCAAATTGACGCGGTAAGCGAAGTGCAAACAGTGCATTGAACTGCAGCAAGCCGGTCTTGTAGAATAGCGCAGTTTTGTAAGACAGCTGCCGCTTATTTAGGGGTAGCCAGCCAGACAGCTGAGTGCAAGAAATTGGCGCGTTTGCAGGGTACGCCATGTGTCAAAGATTTATTTAAGGAATTGCCGCATTAACAATCACATGCAGTTTTTGGTACACACAAAAGTTGCGTCAGCCTTTGCTGCTGAGTCGGCATGAGAAATACGTCTATTTTGGTAATTCCGTGCATACCTTAGCGCCACTGCCTCAACGCCAAATCAACCAAGCAAAACAAAACCATGATAAAAACTGTTGAGCAAATATTTGTGCCGATTAAAAAGGTGTGTCACTCGCGTACAGGCCCCCTTCTAGATATTGGGTTTACCTTTAAATTTGATAGCATAACGGTTCGCTGGAAATACGTAATTACATAAAAAAAGACGAAAAAAAATAAATTAAAATAATACCGCTTTTTGGCTTGTGGTTTCTATTCCGCCAGCTGATAAACTTGTTGGCACTGAAAGCAAGTGATTAGCTCTAACCTGCATTATCAAGGTTATGATTTTTTAGGCACGTTCAATTTCCATCAATCATTGATGTTTGCAAAAAGTTTTTTGTTTTGTTTTGTTCACACTTGGATTTTTTTTTTCGCTGCTTTTTTGGCCCCTTCTAATCAATGGGTCTTTGATGCTACGTAATTTCTGACGCTTGTGCTTGATAAGCGAGAGACGCAGCTGCCCCCTTGGGTGTGCGTTTATAGCACCTAGCTGGGAAGCGCTGTTTGTGGAGGCAGTTTTTAGAGCAGAGCTTAGTTATTGGCTTAGAAATTGCAATTTTTTTCTTCTTTTTGTTGTTTGTAACTTTATTTTTAGCGCACTTTATTTCTTCACATTTGGGCCTCTAATGGCCCCTAATGGCTTTTAAAGCTGGCTTGAAGCGTAACGAATTTCACAATTTGTCCATTAAAAGTTAATTGTATATCAAAAGTATTTATATACTTCAATGTGCGCAACACCAATTACATTTTTATATAGTATTATATGATATGTATTTGTTTTAATTACAAATTTATTTATAATCTATCTTTCCTCGGAAAACAAAAGCAAAGAAAACCAAGCTAAACAATTATTAGATTTTGCTTACGCCGAAAATCGCCCCTTGTATCTTTCGTAATCTACTCAAATTTCAATCAATCAATTCCCAATGCGTTTAATTTGTTTATTTTTTAATGGACTCAAATCGAATGATATTCCCGGTACCATGTACAATATAAAAACCGTAAAGAAGAGAACGTGGCAGACTCAAAGGCCTTTATACCGAAATGTTTACCTTAATATCGGGTTGCAATTTTCCGTCTATCCGTTCGTCTCTGCGTCTCTCTAGACAAAGAAACACACAGATATCGAAGACTATAAAGAGTTCAGTGGGCCTCATTGGTAGCGTAGTGGTAGCGTACTTATCTCTAAAACCGAAGTTCGCTGGGTCTCATCCACCCAGCAGTACTGGTGCATTTAGACGTCATTTACCTAGGGAATTCTTCATTAATTCAAGACAGCGCAGTGAATTGTAGGTCCCTGTACTCTTCGAACAACTTTTACTAGAGATATCGCCATGCTCCGTGGACCTCGTCAGCACGTAGCACACTCGCCTCTAAACCTGAGGTCGTTGTTTTGATTCCACCCGGCAGCACTGGTGCATTTGTCTAGCACTGACACAACATAGCTAGCAAATAAAAAGATGCTGTTTATCTAGGAATATCTTTATTAATTAAAGACACTGCCATTCGGATTGGACTATAAGCTATAGGTCCCTCTTCCCTTCAAAAAGCTATTAATGCAGATAATCTCCATGATCCGCCTTTGGAGCTGTGACCATAGTCAAGGCGAATAAATTGATTTATTTATTTTGAATCGCCATGGAGCAATGATTATAGACAGACATTAATTTTTTTTCTAAAAAATAAAGAAATCAAAAATCATTCAATTCATTCGAATTTTGCATCAGCATTGAAGCTCACTCCAAACTCTGGCAGTAGATTTTTCGTTTTATGGTATATTTATGGTAAGACTTTCAATGTTTCGAAGTTCATAAAAATCGGTTAAAATCTAACGATCTATACTTATGCAGGGAATCACTCAAAATGCAATGGAATAAGAAGTCGGTATTTACTTTTCGAAAGAAACTTCCTACCATATCGCTTATTATGATATGTCTCCTGAGGACTTTAAGCAAGTGCCTCGAAATGTGTTTTGATGTTTATAAAAATCGATTGAAACTTAACAATGTTATGGAAATATCTGTAGATTTGCATGGAATCAAAACAAAAAGAATTGTTAAAAAAAGTGCAATTTACTTTTCCAAAAAAAAAACTAACCAAATGTGAAATCAAGCGATAAAATGACATGATTTTACATTTCGTTTTGTTAAGAGTTAATTGTTTTGGTATTGCACCAATATGGCTTTCTGTCGAAATCATGCTGATGATATCAAGGCCAATAATTATCTTTAAAAGTGTAGAACAAAGTTTAATATCGTTGGCATACTAAAGAATGAGAAGAGAAGACAAGATAATTTTGGTAAGAACATTAATGAATAAGATAAAAAGAAGACGACCAAAATGCCTGCATTCAAGTTTCTTAGACGTGACTATAATTGTTGGTAACTCGTCTGCCTTATAAACTACATTTTGCACTCGATCTTTACTTTTAAAATAACTAAACTGCCAAAACTCGATTTTTTTCACAAAAAAAATATAAATAAAAACTTTTAGAACATTAATAATAATATTTCTATAAGTTATATCTACACAAAAAAAAAAAAAAAACTTCAATGTTCTGTGACATTTCTAGTTTGTATTTATGTAAATTTTTATAGTAGATCTTGAAATACATTTTAAGTAATTTGTTTACTGACAACAAATTAGAATTTTCCAGCTGTAATTTCAAATAGTTCAAGTCTTGTACTTAGCAATGTTTTGCTTAATAGTCTTTTGGTGCTCTTTCGAAATAAAATTATGCTTTTAAGGTTTAAACCATTTTTCTCAGAAGTTCTACAACTTGAGAGTAGGTGGCGCTAGTAAAAATTCGACTTTCACTGCAAGTAAAAACAACTTGAACTGCATACGTTTGATTTTTGAATTATATTTGTTTAAAAACATAAAGAACTCAAATATTATTATAGGATTCTTGTCTTGTCAGAAATATAAATCTTGTCAAAATGCATAGTTTTCACTTCTAAGTAATAATTTTTACTTAAACTACAACTAGCTTATGCAGCTTGACGTCTCAGGCCATAGAAATTTAAAGTACAACGCTGTCGCTTAATTTAACTTAATTAGCTTTGTTATTTTTTAATTTATGGGGCTAAGTACAGTTGAGTTTAAAACAATATTACAATTAGGAAATATGAAATTAGCGCGAATAAAATATAATATGAATCCAAGCCGATAAGTGAATTTTTTTTAGAGGTTCCCTGTATCCATATGCTTGTGTTTACAGATTCCTACAAAATTTTGCATCTCCTAGATCTTAAAGTTGCAAAATTCATCTTAATTCTTTGAACTTTCAAGGTTGGTCAGCAGTTCTTTCGAAACATTCTTACATATATGCTTTGACTACTCTAAACTAAACTTCAATCTTTGACACATCCTCAAGATTAACCTAAAAACCTTTTAATCTTTCTTTTAATTAAAGATGAGGTATCACGCCATGCATCACGTAAATATAAACAAATAATGCAATTAGTGGAAAAAGTCAACCCCATTGAACTGCCTTATCTCTAAAACGCAATGTTTTTTTATTATTACAAAATACTAATTATTTCACTTTTTTTACTTACAGCTACTCCGATGGTACCGTCAAGTTGCGTAATTCCAATATTGAGCTAATGGATCAGGATATTTTATATCACTTGGCATTGGGTAGTGAGAGTCATGATCTACAGGAAATGTTCGGGGACGTTAAGGTTAGTTTCTAAGGCTTACATTTATGTTTTGCAAACTCAAAAATTTGTTGAGAGTCTTCCATTTGTTATTATTTTTTTTTTAATTTCTACGAATTGATAAGCATAAATATTTTAAACTTAATCAGGCGTTTTTAATGAATCATAGCGATCTTAAAATTATTAAGAATTAGCTTGATACAATAACATCATAAAACGTAATTAGTTATATGTAACCCAGTACAAATCAGCGAAACTTAGTCATTTCGAATGAAATTCGAGTAGTATCCGTCTAGGCTCATTTCGGAAAACAAAGCTAACTTAAAAACTGATTGAGTTCGTGCTTTTTCTTTATTATATTTTGATGAATTGCTTTAATTACTCACATAAAAATATTATATATCAAATCACATGATTAAGCTCGAATCTGTTATTATTTTTGCCACGAATTACGTTAGGCGACCAATAGTTACTTGAAGTTATTAATTTATATTAAAATTTTGCATAATTATAAATAAATATAAATTTTTTTTTTGTCAATTTGATTTAATAATTAAAAATTTGCAGCTTTGTCTTCTTTAAATCAATTTTAAAAATATTAAAATAATTATAAAGATTTATTTTTTAAGTAATTATAATTCAAATTTATTTTTTTTTAAATAATTAATTTGTCGAAAAGCTTTTTATAAGTCCACAAGACGAAACTCCAATTTTGAAATATCAATAATCCTAAACTTGTGAAGAATAGTTTTAAATGTAATATTTAAATATTATGAAAAACTTTAATAAAAATAATTATTGTAGAAATCAAATTTTTCAAAAAATTGTTTGCTTTGTTCAAAAACTAAATTGTTTATTTATCAATTTCAAACATTTTGCAAACCAATTTTTATTTTTCGTTTAGTTTTCCAATTTAGAAAATGCAAAAAAATTAAAAAAAATAATTACATAAAGACATAAAGCAGATAAAATAAGCTTTTAAAATAATTAATTTAATTTTTATATTTAACTTTGTTTAAAATCTAAATTTTATAATTAACAATTTAAAACTTTACATGATGCAAACCTATTTTAATTTCTCATCTTAAGGTTTTTTTAATTAAAAAATTAAACAAAAAATAATTATGGCATAAAGAATAAATAAAATAAATTTCAAAAATAATTATTTAAAATTTTTTTTTAAATTTAAATGAAAATAATTATTAAAAAAAATAATTTTTAAAATTTTCT
Organism: Chymomyza procnemis; assembly: GCA_035046065.1. Taxonomy (NCBI): domain Eukaryota; kingdom Metazoa; phylum Arthropoda; class Insecta; order Diptera; family Drosophilidae; genus Chymomyza; species Chymomyza procnemis. The sequence continues at coordinate 21,439,783 of JAWNOJ010000026.1, forward strand.
CGAAAAATTTTAATTTAACATTAATTAATACTTCATTTATCTTTTATCTCAAAATTTTTTAATTTAAGAAAATGTCAAAAAGTTAAAATAAAATTTGGCACAAAGCATATATAGAATAATTGAAAAAAAAGATTAACTTAAAATTTGCGTTTCACTTTGTGGAAAATCTAAATTTTTTAATTAACAAATTAATACTCTACATTTTGCAAACTAATTTGTGCATCTCATTTTAATTTATAAATTTAAAAATGTCAAAAAATCGTCATTAAAAAATATTTCTGAGTCAAAAAGCATAAATAAAATATTTTATTGGTGGGAATGGGAACACCAACTTATTATTTCGAAACAATGTCGATTAATTTTTTTAAGAAATAATTTATAAAAAAAATATAAAATTTCAATGTATTTTAATTTTACTTTATAACTCCCAAATTGATATTTAAATTTAAAATTTTCTACTTTCTTGCTCAAACTAAAATTATTTAAATTTTTTTTATTTTATTTTTTTTTAATTTAACTTTGACTTATTTTTTTAAAGAAATATATTATAAAATTTAGAAATTTAAAATTTATTATAAAAATTAAAAATTTAAAATTTATTATAAAAATAAAAAATTTTAAATTTATTTCTTTTATATTTTTTTTAATTGTTTTTTTAGTTTTTCTAATTAAGAAAAATTTCAAAAAAAATGTAGGTCTTAATTAAAAAAATACATTTATAAAATTGCCTTTTTTATTTAATTATTTAACTTATATATATCAAATATATATAATATGTACGCCACTTTAACCTTCAACTAATTTCTGCAAATCTCTCTCCAATTTCATGTACCTTCGGACAGTTTGTTTGCATGGGCGGGACACCAAAGCGCATGGAGAACTTTGCACATTTCATTATGGACGAAATAGGCTATAAGCTGCCTGCAGGTACACAGCTGCAGGACATCAGCGCATATTCGTATCGCTATTCGATGTACAAAGTTGGACCAGTGCTTTGCGTTAGTCACGGCATGGGAACACCCTCGGTGAGCATTTTAATGCACGAAATGATTAAACTAATGTATCACGCCAAGTGCCGTGATCCCATCTTCATACGCATTGGCACTTGCGGTGGTATAGGAGTCGAGGGTGGCACTGTCATCATAACCGAGGATGCGCTCGATGGGCAGCTGCGTAACTCGCATGAATTCGTAAGTTTTGAACAAATTATGGCCAAAACCATATGAGTAAACATTATCATTTTCTCTTGTGCAGACAATTCTGGGTGAAACTGTGCATCGTCCTGCCAAGCTGGACAAGAAGCTGGCGCGTGAGCTAAAATCGCTGTCCACACCAGACGATCCCTATGATACCATTATTGGCAAAACTTTGTGCACAAATGATTTCTATGAGGGCCAGGGACGTCTGGATGGCGCCTTCTGTGAGTTTAGTGAAAATGATAAAATGGCTTATCTGGAGAAGCTGCGTGAAAATGGCGTTGTCAATATCGAAATGGAGAGCACCATTTTCGCTGCGCTAACATATCATGCCGGCATCAAGGCAGCCGTAATCTGCGTAGCGCTACTCAATCGTCTCAATGGCGATCAGGTCAATGCGCCCAAGGAGGTTATGCACGAATGGCAGCAACGTCCGCAGATACTCGTTTCGCGTTATATACGCAAGGTGCTGGCACAACACGGACAGCTGAAATCCTTGTTCGGCCATCAGGGCTCCATTAAATCGCCCAGACGTTTTAAGCTGGTGCAGCAGGAGTCACAGGCCCACGAGTAGAAAGTTTCCCTTTGCGCTGCTGCTGTTATTTTCTTTTTCTACTAAAAAATGATATGATATGATATATGTGTATATTTATGTAATACTAGCAAACTTTACTATGATCCTTAAATATCCTTAGCTTAACTATTTAACTAAAACAAAAAACAAAACAAAAAAACTACACCAAAAAAAAAAACTTTTAAACATTCCTCAGCTTTGAGTTTAATTTAGCCAACTAGCTTAGTTATTTTTTTATGCCAAACTCCTCATTAGCTTATTTTATTTTATAGTTTAAAAAAAAAAAAAAACAAAAAAGTTGTTTTCTTTTTAGAATTATCTCAGTGCTGAAATAATGCTAGAGTTTCATAATAAGAATTGTGGTTCCATGGCATTCCATGTTCATATTTGTATTTACACACACATTGAAAACATAAAATAAAATTAAAATAAATAATAAAAAAAAAAAATATTTTTTGCATTTAACTTAATGATATTGTTAATGGCGTCATTGCGCTAAATTTTACAAACTTGATAAAAATTTAATTGAAAAACATTTGTGTTTTGTTGCATATTAATATTAAAAAAAAAAGTAAAATTTATATACATACAGTTTGAGGGACAAAGCAAAAGTTTCATTAATTATTATATTGTAATTCGTAAATATTAAAGTTAAACTGTGCTGTTTTTAAATAATGTTGCTAAACAAACGATATATATATGAAGACATTAAATAAACCAAAAATAAAAAATAAAACAGAAGTTACTCTTATTCTATTCAATAATAAAAAATTAAATTAAAAAATTATATATACAAGTATATACAAACATATATTAAAAAAAAGCAAAAAAAAACAAAAAAAAAAATTATATTAAAATATACAAGTTATATTGTAAAGAAGGTAAAACTTTATGAAATATATATTTAACTGATATGTATATTACAAAAAAAATAATGTATTGAAATTATTTCCCCAAAAATGCTGCTTTGGATTTACTACTTTATTTTACTATTTGTTTATATTTAAAAAAATCTATATTTTTTTAAATTTTGCTCATCTGATCTTTCACTTAAAACTGACTTAAAGAAAATTAGTGATAAATCGAAAACTATGCAGGTTAACTCTCGTAATCTCAACTGGAGTTAAGAGAACAGTTTGAATACCTAGGTAGGATGCTGACTCTGAATGGTGATACCTTTCGTGACTTACAAGTCCGACTTCAGAAAGCTTTGCTGCGCTTTCTTGAGTTTTGAGATCCGCCGTCATTAGAACGATACTACTGTTTGGTAGTGAAACCTGGCATATGACGAATGCTATCGCACGACAACTACAATAATCGGCCAACCTATGTCTTAGGCTCATAATCGGTATATTCTGGCCTAGACTAATCTCTTAGGTGTACTAAGTGACCTCTATAGACGTAAATTCAGATGGCTAAGACACACGCTCTGCAAAGACCGAGATAATCTTGCACACACCGCGCTTAACTGGAGCCCCATTGTTACCAGACGCAGTGGACGCCCTAGGATTATGTGAGACGTACGCTTACGAACAAAAGCAAGAAGTCGATAAATGAATAAAGATATTCTCAAAATAACGTTGTCTTAAACCAAGAACACGTCAATAATAGTAATAAATCTATTTCGTGCCTCCGTCCGATGCAAGACACTTCTGCCAACGCTTGTGCAGTTTTCGAAAAAGTCAGAAGAGTGTTTTTCCGGGTTCGCCTTCAGTTCCTTCTTCAATTCCGTTTGTATCTGCTCAATTGAACCAAAACGATAACCACGCAGTGGTTTGTTGGGTTTAGCGTACAGCCAGAAGTCACACGGAGCCAAATTGGGTGGGAAAGGCGGACAATATGAGACGAATTTTTGGCAATTATCATGATGCAAAAACCAACAACTGTGCTAACTTTTAATATGGTAATACCAAGTTTGATTTCTGGCTTGGTGCTCACGACGTTGCCATGGTACGTGAAGCCCTTGACGACTTCAGGAGTATAGACTTCCGCTGCTATATGGGAGCCTATTTCGGTTAACCGATAGGCCCATATTCGCTATCTCCTTTTCGATTGCGAACTCGCTTGCAAGGTGCTGGTGGAAAACTGTGCCAATGTGATGTACAGCGATGTTCCGCATTACACCTTCCAAATTGAAGAGGTCACACTATAGACCTTGAAGCCTATTGAAGGGTTCGGAGCAGTCTTTTATTATCTTGGCAGAATTAAATATGGTAATCAATGTCATTCTGTAAAATCCAAGCAACTTCGTAGAAAAGCCGAACGGTCTCTCAAGTATAGTTTCCTTTGTAGAGGTCGCACTATAGAGGGTTGTTAGCTTTTCTGAAACGTCAAAACGTATTGAAGGGTGCGAAGAGGTTATGGCGTTTTCTAAAGTCGAATTAACTTCGCAGAAATATCGAAGGGGCTAACAACTGTAACTTTTTTTGACAAGGTTGCACTCGCACTATATTTTTGTTGTTTTCCACTTGGGAACTTAGGGCCTCTAGAAGAGCCTTCCAACGAACGCTGTTTTGCGCCGTCTGTTCAAAGACGCATGGAACTTCTCCAGCTTGCCTTAGGTTGTTGCGTACAGAATTCCCTTCTCTGAAATCTCGAAGCGTAGGGTTGATGAGTTCAAAGAAATCCTTGACGATTTTGAGATGACTTACTATGAAATCAATGTCAATGTTTAAAGGCGGAGCAACGTTGCAGGATACCGTACAGCCTATGGACTGCAGCTCTCTTTAAGATAAATAAATTTCAAAAACTACATTTTACAATTTTCCATCATTTTTTAAATTGTAAGTATGCTATGAAATATTTCAGTCTTACATTTACCACAGCACCCGAAAAAAACATATTGTAGCATACTTTTGGCCACTTAGAGACAAATAACACAGGTCAACATGGTTTTAATTTTTGTAGTTTAATAGTAAGTAGTTTAGGCTTGATTTGTCAAGTTTATTATTAAAATTCTTTCGAAAGCAAAAAATTATAAAATAAAGATAATCGAAATTTTCAAATTTTTTAAGAAATTTAAGTAAAATTGCCATTTATACCAAAATTATAAGTTAAAATGGGAACGGACTGCAAAAGATTTTGGGATCTGGAAAAGGATGTCTTCGAACTAAAAGGTACGCAGAATTGCTCTCAAAATATAATAACTTTGCACTAAAAACACACTGCAGCTATGCTCCAGGCTCAAAATAAAAAACTTGGCAAGCTCTTGAAACACCTTAAACCATGTGAACCACCCAAAGAAAACAGAGCGGGCACGGTTTGTTGCAGGAATCCTTATCTCAAATGCTTCAAGCCAGATACGCTGTATCATTTAGGTCTCGATACGGACACATTAGATTTTGAAAAAACATTTGGGGATGTGCGCGTGAGTATACTGGACAGACCCCCACCCACCCATTAGCCACACCATAATCGTTGCATCTCAACCACATAGTTTGTTTGCATGGGCGGCACGGCCGAGCGCATGGAGAGATTCGCATACTTTATTATGAAAGAAGTCGGACTCAAGTTGCATGCGGGTGCGCAATTAAGGGATTTGGCAGCAAATGGCAATCGTTTTGGCATGTTTAAGGTGGGTCCAGTACTGTGCGTCAGTCATGGCATTGGTGGACCCTCGATTAGCGTAGTGCTCAATGAATTGATCAAGTTAATGTGTCATGCCAAGTGTCAGGATCCGGTATTCTTTCGCATAGGCACGTGTGGCGGCTTAGGCATCGACCCCGGCACCGTTGTCATAACGCAACAACCACTTAATCCAAACATGGAAAATTATCAAGAGATTATGATACAAGGCAAACTAGTGAAACGTCCCGCTGAGTTAGATGAAGAATTGGCCAATAATCTAAAAAATCTGGCTGACAATGCTAATTATGATACAATTATAGGCAATACCCTAAGCACCGACGATTTCTATGAGGGACAATCACGACTGGATGGCGCCTTTTGCGATTATTCGGTCGAAGACAAAATGAGTTATTTGATTGAACTGAAGAATCAAGGCGTGGTCAATATAGAGATGGAGAGCACCGTGTTTGCAGCTATGACAAAACTGGCTTGCATACGTGCCGCCGTGGTTTGCGTAACGCTTATTGATCGTCTATGTAGTGATCAGGTAAATGTGATCAGGCTCCTTCTGCTTCAGATAGAGTAAAATTTTTCTATAATTCAATACTTTGTCATTTTTTCTGCAGATAACAGCGCCTGCTGAATGCTTGAAACTATGGGAAACTCGCCCACAACAGTTGGTAGCTCGTTATATACGTCAAGCCATATATGGCACTGGCGAGGAGACTGATACTGAAACCGAAAGCGTAAAATCTGACCCCGTAGATTGCACTGGCGTTTTTCCTTGTACTAAAGCGCCCGAGATTCAAGAACCTCCTCCCCCCATAGTGGAACCAGAAATAACCCAAAATCAATCAGATACGGAGCCTAGACCTGAATTGCCTTGAAGTTGAATACAACAAAAATGTTTTTGCTGTTTACCCAAAAATATATATTTTTTTAAAAAAGGATATTAATCTAAAACGTGTTTCCAGATCGATTTCGAATTCGCAATGGGCGACAAGAGGTAGTTTGAGATTCTTTGTTAAAATTTGGTGACGATGGTACAGTACAAGAAGTCTTACGAACTTCAACTGATTTGAAGACTGACAACACCGAATTGCGTCATGATGAATTTGACTAAACTACAACATGGATAAGCGGCTTTGTGCCCAAAACTGCGGGTGAAAAAACCTAAAGTCAAATAATAATAATTTTTGAGCTTAAGAATTTTGAATGGCAGATGTGCCAAAAAATGTGATACTGTATGACATATATTTCTGAAATGTCACAACGCTAGCAAATCCCGGTAAAGTTTTTAATATGACAGTTGTATTTCCGCCAGAAAGGACAGTTGACGGATAATAAATGATATCCGATGCATACAGTGCATATTCCAATCTTCGCCGTACAGATTTTGTTAGCCGTGCCCAATCTGGGTTTCTCAAAATTCTAGCATGACCAAGATTCCTTTCAGTTTATACATTTCAACCTCAATGGTAGTGGAGGAATAACCATGAGAGCCAAGAAAATATTTGGGAAAAATGATACAGCATTTTTATGCCCTGTAACTACAAGGTATATCATCTATGGGTTACATTGCTGACGTATACAACGACAAGATGTTGACGAGGCAGACTGCAAATCCGTTGTACCAAATGGCTTCGCACTGCCTCTCCGACTGTCTGTCCCTCTACCTATCCATCTGTCTAAGCAATTGTTCATATAGGTCTCAAAAACAATAAGACATATCGAACGCTATCCATCTGAGGTACACAAGTTTGCACTCAACTCTTACAATCGTTTTTGTGTTTTGGCAACTTCTTGACGTGCATTTCGCAATAGAAATCGGTTGAAACTTATAGATCTATTGAGCGTATCTATCGTTCTGCACAGAATCACCATATAAATGCAATGGAAAACGAAAGAGTATAAAAATCTTTTATTTACTTTCATTGGCCTTCACAATACGTTATCGGGTTACAGCGGACCATACTAGCTCTCGGCAGGCGCACCTGCTTTGAGCGCGCCTACTCCAGTGGAAGATAGGCCTCCTACACTTGGTCTTTCCATCTGACCATACTTCACAGGATCATGTTTTCAATTTACTTTCACATAAAAAGTCAAAAATTCAATTTTCATAAAAGAAAAGGTACGGTGGATAACACAAATGGGCGGCGAGTTGGATGAGCATGATTTGTCACAATTGGGGTCGGTAAATTTACCGTATAGATCATAGATGTAGTGCGTTATGGCTTCATTCATTGAGTAGGAAACGTATAGTGGCGATATTTCTCTCTTTGAGTTCGTCGACTCGACTCTCTGCTGCGTCCGAACACAAAAAAACATCGAGCTCTGTAGCTGTTTTACGAATAAAAACGTTTTCATATTGTTTTTGACTGTCGGACGCAGCGGTTGTGTGGACAACGTGAAAAAGTAAAAAAAAAAAAAATCAAATATATTAATATAAAAAAATACAATGTTTAAATGTTTACCAACTGATATTGTTTGTTACGATAGCGTCGTATTTATAGTGTCATGTATTACGATAAGAGTTAAGCCAATTATTAGTGAAATCAATATAACAATATTAAAGGCAAACCTAAAATTATCAAATCGAATCGAATCGCTACAAAAAATTGCAACTGTTACTAGACAAAAAATATTTCTTAAATTATTTAGTTTAAACACGTGCGAATCTATAGATAAAGCGGCGAATTTTGAATGCAGCGACTTGAATTGATGCCAAGAAAAACGCAAAAAGAAAAAAGTTGTTAAAAAAGTTTCATATCAAGCATTTCGTGTAACAAAAAAAAGTGTTATGGTCTGATACAGTACTTCCAGATCCTTAATGTCTGGCATAGCTAAGAAGTTACAAAAAAAGGACTGTTTTTCAAGTTCGTACAGTAGAAAACGACAACGAATTGGATTAAACCGTGACGAAATTTATTAAAAATAATACTACAAAAGTGTTGATTTTAAACTTTAATTGTTTTTATATTTAAATACCTAATGACAAATTCGGCAACAAAATGTTTGTGTACTACAACGGAAGTAGGTCTCCAGTTGGCTACAAATCCAATTTCTTACTAAAACGAATGTTTTATGTACATCGATTATATTTTTTTTTAGTTTATTTTTGAATTGTAAACGAAAAATTATTGCTTAAGTCGTTTAGAATTGTTATAAATCTACTTTCGGTGATTTATTACGTTGATATGCCAGTACAGTGCCTGCAGTTTTTTGAAAATTTGCCAAAGATCTTTCTTTCTTTTATCTAATGCCGTCAATGTTCGTAGCCCTTTGCATTGTTAATCCTTTTCTCAAGAACTTGTAACAAAGATTTGAAACCATATTCCTTCTATTTTATGGATTCAAACTGTTGTTGCAGACTTCAATGATCGTGAAGGATTGAGCATGAGATATAAGGCAAAAATGTTCGGGAAAAATGACACAGCATTTTTATGTCCTGTAAATACACAGACACAAAGGATACATTTGTTCCTTCATGATGTTAGCAACAACAAGATGTAGGTGTGACAGACTCCAAGTCCCATATATCAAAATGCTTCTCGGTTACCCTCGGTTAGCAATTCAGCATTGTCCGTCTGTCTGTAACTCTGCCTTTCCGTCTGTCTGTAACTCTGCCTCTCAGTCTGTTTGTAACTCTGTTTCTCTGTGCGTCTGTGCAAAAGATCGCATAGATCTCAAAGACACTAAGACATATCAAAACTTACGCATTTGATTTCCATTTTTTGTCAGTATATTAAGCTTGCCCCCAAGTCTTACAACCGTTTCATGGCATTTACTTATCTAAGTCCTGCGCTCTTTGGCAACTTTATTTATATTACAAAATAGAAATCGGTTTGGAATTATAGATTTATTTCGCACTGCAATGAGTAAGAATAAATCATGAAGATACGGTGCATCGCCTCGATGCCAAACTGGACCATCTGTAAGCGCATTTATCTACAGAAGATGAAGTTTGCTAAATGTTATCGATATATTTTCCAATACCCCACAATAGAATAGAATTTCACTAAGCCGATTAAGATTTTTAATTGCATCGAAAAACAAAATCGGATAAGTCCAATGCAAGCTTAGATCACAACAATCGCATCGCTTCAAATTGCTTGTCTGTGATTGAGCGATAGTGCGCTCGGGAAAGGATCGCACTGAGCGTCCTCTAAGAAAATTTGCTGCTGTTAATGCTGCCAAGTCATTCGGATCCGACGAAATAGGCGTGTAAGGACGAGAGTTAAATATGGCTTCTATTTCAACCACAACTGTTAGGAAACTGCGTTTAAGTAAACTTTTGGTGCTCTTTACTTTCGCTGCCCAGAGTCCGTGTGGAGATTGATAAGGTCAGAGGCACCAAATGACTGAATGTACCCATGCATTGTTTTGTCGAAAAGTAAATTCTTCGAATCGCGTAGCTGGTCCAATGCGCCAATAAAGTTAGTGATGTTGTTACAGAAAACATCTGTTGGCAGCCCACGACATCTGGTAAATATCTTTAGTGTGGCAACAAATGCTTTCTTTGTGCTCAAGTCTGAGACCACCTCGGGATAACTTCTTATTGAAGGTTTTCCATGATATGTGTTTATTGGCCCACAGAAGTCTCCATTTGCTTGCTGATTGCTAGCCGTGATTTGGGTAGTGGGCCCATCACTTGTTGTAATATAGTTCAGTTGCGCAAATGCGACGAGCTAAGTCTCTGGCGTTTATAACTCAGAACCTATAAACTGTATTTGACTTTACGTAATTATAAGTTTAAGTGACCCAGAATCAAGAAATTAAATTAAAATAGTTATATATAAATTTTAGACACGGAAACGCCCAACCCAGCGCAATAGGCTTAGAGTTTTGTCATCTCGCAATCCCTGAAATAGGTCAGGGAAACTAGCTCCGACTCTTTTTAGCGAATTGACGCGTGCACCGAATTTCATCAAAATAGTCTGTAAATTTACCCATCCTTTAGGTATATTTATTGTTATGCGTCTACAGATTCCAATTTCAGATTACAATTATAATACATCCAATTATATAATTCTTGTAAGAAATTTGCATTGTATTCTAAAATAAAAGGCAAAGTATATTCTATTATGGAGCGCCTCCTCGACTGCATTTCATTTTTTCTGAAGACAGTTGAAGCAATATGCAGCAGAGCGTAATTTTCCAGCTTAGTTAGAAAAGCTGCTTCAAATTATTATCTTTTTTTATATTTAAGTAAAGCTTAAGTATTTTATGAGCTCCAGCCAATATCTGCTTCTACAATATTTAAAATTCAACAGCAAAGCTTGAAAACTTCGTTGAAAACGCTGAAGCTTATTGAAAATAATTTATTTACCGAAGAAAATATCAACGCCTGAAAACTTCGTTGAGACATGACTTGAACCCTTTTGCATTAATTTATTTCGAAATTGAAAACGAGCATAATAAGATTAAATTAATTTTGTGCCTTTTCTTTGTTGAGAAATTATGAGAACTTTTTTTGAAAATATTTGTTTGGTTCGACTTTATTAATTAAGACAGTTTTACTTTCAAAAAAAGGGGAGTCCGATTATTCAAACCAGTGCTGGGGAAAAACTTCTGCAAGCAAACATTTCTTGCGTCAATAAAACGGAAAATGAGCGCGAGAGCGACGATGAAACAAATGCATGTGCGTGATTCAACACATTTGCACCGTGCGAGTGCTGACTGCGCTGCAGCCCTTTAGCACAAGTGCTATTGAAAATAAGGGTCAGCCCAACTCTCGTAAAATTTAATTTTTGATTTCGATTAAATTAATAATTTTCTACCATTTCTACTTATCAGTTAGTTTAGAAGAACTTGTACTTTAAGATAACCTTAGACTTGATCTACAATTTTACCTGATTTATAAAATATTTTAATTCTTCTCGAACAAACTAAATCTTAAATAATTTACACCCTATGCTCCCTGCACAAATATTATATTGAACTTTAACTAAATTGAACCCTACCATCGACGTTGTGGCTATAATCTCAAAAAAAAAAAAAAACACGTGTACTACCAAAATTCGACAAATCAAAATTATGTATTCAATACGATCATACGATCATACATACTAATGTTATGCAAATATTAGTTTCACAACATAAAACAACTGTTAAAATCTTAAAACATAATAATTTACATCAGTAAGCTTAAAAATTAATGCATATCGTCGCTCTGTTTGCTCTGTTCCGACTAGATACAACAAGTTCTAGATCTTCAATCAACATGGATCAAAGGTAATAAAATAGTTATCAACATTTTTATGCAAATAATTAACATATATTTATATTTCCAGCAAGCTGCCTAATCCGAATCTAAAAAATATGGAAAGTGACTGCTTATATCATTTGGGTATAAGTGTGCCGAACACCAAAAACACTGAAGAAATACAGAAACAATTTGGAGATGTCAAGGTATGCATGGGAAATATAGAGTAAATTTTTACAAGTTATTTCCTCAATTTTGGGATTGTATTAAATCATTATTTAATCAAAGACAAGTTTTTCAATAGCGAGGTACAGGTAGCAATGGTGGTCAATTCTTTCGAAAATGGTTTCTTTTTCTCAAAAAATTCCGCTTCACTATTTGCGACTCTTCAGAGATATTGGGGCTATGTAAATTAAGTAGCAAAGTTAAGAAAGGTTATTTTTGGTAAAATGCTTCGAATTTCTGAGAGGAATATTTCGGGCCTTTTAATACCAGTTCAGGTGTATTAAATAAGCAGAAAGAAAGAAATAAGTGATTAGAATATTTCGGAATATTTCGAATATTTCATTGGGGTCTCCAACTAGTTTGCTGAGCATAACTATTTCACAACACTTATTTATTAAATCGAAAATGCGAAGTTGATCTTAACTTTTATTAAAGTAATTAAAAAATTAGAATGAGCAAAAGTATCGTTATAAACTAATCTAGGTCATCGACCCAAATGTGAAATTTTTATCAATATCTCACATCAAAGAATGGCCAAAGACTAAGAATTTAATTACTTCAGCATGTCTAGTGTTGGTTTTAATTTACTTTAAAATAATAAAGAAAATTGAGATATACATCACACTGGGTCGTTGAACCGTAGGTGAAATTTATACTGATATTAAAAAAAAAAATCCCAATTTTGGTAATAAATTCGAGAAATATTGTAACTTGATAACTTAGAATTCGGTGTAGTTGGTAATATTGGAAATGCTAAGAAACTAGATTTCATTCCATCCAAGCCAATTCACTCTTTTTTTTATATAAAAAGAAATTTTTTGAAAATTGTTAAAAAATAACATTATTGAGTTAAATATTTTAATGATGTCAGCCACTAGAGCGCGCCTGCTGTAACGGCAACTGTTGGTGTAAGATACTATTGCTACAAGAAAGAAACATCCATTTTTTGAGCAAATAACGGACAAACTGTTTTGCAAAAAATTAACTCTAGAATAATATTTTGCAATGTTCATACAATATTTAGCTTGATAATGGTCATGTACAATTAAAGGTCAAAGTAAATCTATAAAAATTCTTTCTTAAACTTCAAGTAAGAACATTTATTAAGAAGCTTTGTTTTACGTTTTTCGAGTCTGTAGCCTTTAATTTTTAAGTTCCTGAAGCAAGAAATCTTAAGGCCAACAACATTCTAGCACAAAACGATGATTCCATTATGAAATAATAATCCAGTTGCTAAATATAATTAAAGCTTTCAGAGCATAGTTCAAAAAACATTTTTACGTGTAGTATTATCACAATTTTTTCAAGATTTTTCGCAATTATGTTAATACAAAGTACGCTTAGTTGATAAGGTTTTTTATATTGTATAAAATATTTTTACTTTGCTGGCAATTACAATTGTATAAATATAGTTATTTCCGAAAGTGTTTTTGCTTTGCGGTGATTACTTGCTCAAATTGTATAATAATGTAGCTTCTTGTTGATATTTGAAAGCCTCGATGCAGAGCGGCGCGCTGCAAAGCAATTTACAAGGTGACGCAAAATTGCGTGAAGAACTGGTTCAAGTTTTGTATGATGGCTATGAGAAAAGTGTACACATTTTTGGTAGAACTGAAAAATATATCTTATTCAAATTGTATTAGCCTTTTTTTTACTCATACTAGAAGGCCTCGCCCAACTCTTCTACGAATATTTTGCCTAAAGTGTTTATTTATTTCTTCATTTTCATACATCTTTTTTTAATACCTCTGGATTTTTATCTTGATGGCAACAGAAATGTTTTGATTGCGACATTTCATTTTCGAAAGTAAGAGCGTTACAATATTGACACTCTTTCTGCATATCCCCAACATACAAAAAATTCTACCTGCTTCATACAATCCTAACATCAATTTTTGCTTTCTGGATTTTACATTTTTGTACGAATCCAAACCACGCTTCCTTTTTTTTTGTCAACTTGTTCTTCCTTCAAGTCTCTAACTCTATCTTTCGCTTTTTTAAAAGTGAATTTTTGTCAAAATTTTCAACGCGAGCATATTCGTTTATCTTTTTCTTTCTCTCGATTTTTCATTTTTCGTATTCTTTGCGATTTCTTAGTTTTCGTTCTTCTTCAGAAATATTCAACTTTTTTCCACCTATTATATATCAAGCATATCTTGAGCGTTGTCAAAAAACTTGTTTATATTTTAGTGAGAAAAAGCTTACTTTTCTTAAAGAGGAGTTTTCATATTTTTCTGCAAATTTTTGCGAAATTGTGAACCAGCTTGCAGCGCTCTATTTTACAGAGACCAACCTACACATGCTATTATCAGCAAGTACTTTACCTTCTCATAATAATCTTATCGCCTCGTTGCCTTTATATAATACATAGATTATGCGGAATTGATTATTATTTAATTTTTATAAACTCTTCAAAGTGACAAACAATAATATATGACGTCGCTTTTTATGCTAAAAATATCTAATCTTAAATTGTTCCCATAGGTGATTTGTATGGGCGGCACGGGCTCACGCATGTTAAAGCTCGCTAAGTATTTGCGCGAAGTGCTCAATATTTCGGATGAAAGTGAACTGCGGGATCTGTGCTGTTCGGGCGATCGCTATGCAGTCTATAAAGTGGGTCCCGTCTTGTGCGTTAGTCATGGCATTGGCATGTCCACCTTCAGCGTAGTGCTGCATGAATTACTTAAGCTGGTGTCGTATGCCAAGTGTCGGGATCCTGTATTTCTGCGCATTGGCACTTGCGGAGGACTTGGCGTAGTTCCTGGCACTGTGGTGGTCACAAATTATGCCTACAATGGTTACCTAAAACCCGAATATGAGATTGTAAGTGTCGCCTAAAGTGACATATGTTGTGAAGAAAAAAAAACTATTTAAATGTTTTTCCTCTTTTGTAGCCCATTTTGGGCGAGCGTATAGTGCGTCCGGCACAGTTCTCGCAGGAGGTGATTGATGGCATACTGGCATGTGGTTCACAGACTGAGGATCGTTTTGAAACAATTATGGCAAACACAATGGCAACGGATTGTTTCTACGAAGGCAAGAAAGAGTACTTAAAATTTTAATTACCTGACACATTATGCACAACTGGATTTTTCTTTTTGAAAACAGGACAAGGACGCCTGGACGGTGCGTCCTGTAATTATGCAGAGGCACAAAAGATGGACTTTCTGAGAAAGTGTTATGAACTGGGCATACGTAACATAGAAATGGAAGCAACAATGTTCTCATCATTGACAAAATTGGTTAATGTGAAGGCTGGTGATATATGTGTGACCTTGTTGGATCGTTTTAACGGAGATCAGGTGGGTTTGGAAATTAAATTATTAAGAATATAAAAAAGCAAGAAGCAAGCTAAGTTTTTCTTTGAGATCAATATGGCTTAACAGTGGCACCTTGGATTACTAAGTAGGAGTGAAGTAACAAGAGGAATTATTTTGAAATTATTCGCAAGCTTTGAGAAATTAACAAATATGATAATAAAAATGCCAAGAACGAATTTCAGTATTTTGAATAAAATAAATTATACTCAGTCAGTGTTCGAAAACTTTCAAAGACACTGAGTTTTAGGTAAACATTTTACAATACTTCCGCTACATTTGTTTAGTTTTCATAAAATTTTTGCACTTTGCAGAACTGCGTATACATTGTTTGTATTAAGATTTTTTTTTCTGCTGCGTACTGCGTATCATAAAAGGTGTTTTTTTAAGAGCTTCCTTATTTGAATAAAAACAAAATAAATTTTAGAAAAATTTATGATTTGTACGTGTTGTTCGGGTTCACGATCGATTTAATTTAGACTTTAAATGACGATTTTTAAGCAGTAGTTTAATCCCTCTATTAAGTTTTTTGAAATATATCTTAATATATAAGATACACTTGAAATATAATTGACAGCTAAAGTTAAATATTACTTAAAAAGAACGAAAAGTTCGAATTTGCGAATAGGCAGAATACGAAAATTTGAAAATCGTGAAAAAATATCAATTAAGAAAAAGGAAAAGATAAAGGAAAATAATGCTCGTGTGGAAAATTTAGATAAAAAACTACTTTTGAAAAAACGAAAAAATTGAAACTTGTAAGGAAAACAAATTGAGAAAAACAGCAAGCATGAGTTGGATTCGTAAAAATATGTGAAATCTAAAAAAACAGAAGTTGTTGGTAGAATTGTATGAAGTAGGAAAAATAGGAAATATAAAGAAAGAGCGTCAATATTGTAACTTTCGAAAATGAAAAGTCGCGATCTAAACGTTCCTGTAGTCGGTGACAGCGAAGCGATCGTAGGTGGGGTAAGGGTTAGCGAAGCTCCTTAGTTTAATTTAAAAAAAAATATATATAAAAATTCAGATTGTATAAAATTTTTAAATAGAACCATCGCTATAATTAAGCCTTTAAGGATAATTGCATGTTTATGTTGCTCGCGGCTGCTCTATAAGTTTTCCTGCGCTGGGTTCAATTTTTTCCCGGTATCACACGAATAAGTTGTTCATTACTAGCATCAATGGTATCAATATATGAACCTTAACTTAATCTAGCAAAAAAATAGTTAAGAGTAAAGTTACATGTTCTGGGCGCTCAATTCAACGAACCCCAAATATAAGATATACTGCCTACCGAAGTGGCCTCTCAAATGGACATTTTGTGACATTTTTCAAACCACATGTAATCCTAGTCGAGCTTTTGTATTTTGACAAAAAATAATGGTTTATAAGCGTCATAAGCATTCGCCATTCACAATAACATTCGCGCCTTTGCCGTACGTCCGAAAGATGCCGCTGACCCATAATGAGCAGCAAAGAGTAACTTTTTATGATGCAATGTTAGTTCTGGTTGCCTTTCATGCCAAATGCAGTCAAAATAAGTTTCATCGCTGCTCACAATATTTAGATTTTGCAACTTACTTTACCCATCAACAATTTTGATGGCAAAACTGAACATTTTTTTAAGATATTTGTCATTTTATGGCCAAACTAAATGAATTTGAAAATTTTATAGTATAACGAAAAATAGAGTTGCTAAAAAATCACCCTTTATTAAGCCAAATATAAAATTTCGTTAATATTACTTTTTACTTAAAAACAGGTTAACGTGGCCACCAAAAAGGAATTTGAACATCGTCCCTTTATCATTGTCGGACGCTATATAAAGGAACTTATCTCCAAAGCTTAACTTCGTGATATTTTTTTATTAACAAATTATTAATTTACCAAAAATAATTATATAACTATATTTCCTGTATAAGTATTTTGTTATTTTTGGGTGGTGGGTTTTCCGAAAAGCGTAGCTGTGATTGCTCCTTTATGGGCATAATAGGTTTTTGGGGTTGATGCTGTGCTACATTGGCCACAGCTTTGCCCTTGAGTTTTCCTATGGCCTCTGCAGCATTGGCCAGCTTACTCTTCACCACACGATCCGGCTTGACTAGTTCAGCAAGATCGTATTCCTTGGGAACTGGTGCAGGCTTGGGCAGCTTTGGCTTGGCTTTTTTTGCATCGGTTTTGTGCTCTTCAATGGTCAAACGTGTCGCATGTTGGGGCGCCAATTCACCCAGCTGTTGGCGCAACTGCTTTAAGGCGGCCTCAGCAGCGGCATTATTGGAGTCCAATTCCAGAACTTTTTCATAGTGACTGTAAGCCTACAAAATATATTGAATTATTTATAGAAACAAATTTTGCAAAATCTTAACAAACCTGACGTTGACGTCCTAGCGTGTTACTGACTTCAGCTAGACGTAAAAGTGCCTTTATGTTTTTCGGCTCTAGTTTTAAACACTGCTCGAGATCTTTTATAGCATCGTCATATTTCTTTAGCTTGATACCTGTAGGAATTGAAACGAGTTTAAATCGAATCTATTACAAAGCACAGGGTTCGGAAATTCAAATCATTTTCCAAAAGATCCCACGATCCCAACTCATTAAAAAAGCTTTGAAAAATAACTCAACGCTCTATAACTCGCTGCCGGGAAGAAGAGCATACTTGGTGGACAACTAACTCTGCTCAAATTACTGACAAAATCTGGATTACTACCAGAGCTACTGCTACTTACGTGACAAGGCGCGATTATTGTAGGCACGTGCGGCATTTGGTGGATCATAAGTTATGGCACGTCCATACTCGACAATGGCAAACTCATATTCTTTGGCCCTAAAGTGTTCATTGCCCTTCAAACGATACCTATGACAAAGTGCAGCCGATTAAGTCAATTTACCAGCTAATTATGAGCATAACTTACTTCTCAGCATACTCCTCACGCTCGATGGCAGTTAGGTTCTTCAGCTGCGCCATCATACGCATCTCCTCGGCACCTATTTCACATATCTTTACATGCGATTTTTCAGCGTTTAATTGTGCTTTTAGCTTCTTTTGCTCCTGGGCACGCTCCTCATCTAATTCCATGCGTAGTATTTCCACATCCGGATCGTACTTGTCCCATTTGCTATAGTCCGTTGACTTGATACGATTTGTTGCAGGCTTGGTGGCGGTGGCGGTGGCGGCTGTGGTATTACTTGGTTGTGTGCTGCTCTTTGTTTCTGTGGGTTTTTCTAAATCAATTTTACTTGGTTTACGCATGGGTGGCAAATCCGCAGCCAAGCTTTGTAAATCGGTTTTAATGCCAGCAAAAGCTTTGTCCTTTTGCTTGATTTGCTGATTCCAGTCCTTGAGAATAAAAAATGCCTTTAATAATTTTTGCCTTAAACAGTTTTTAGATATTTACATAGATGGGCTTTAGCTCTTGCTTATCCAGCTCATCGCTTTTGCGCACTTGCTCCTCCAAGCGAAACTGGCGACTATTCGGTTTTAGCTGCTTAAGTTTTTCCTCAGCACAACGCGTCAAGTCCGGATAGTAACCTTCCTCGCCGGAACGCAAAATTTGCACAATTTTTTCCATTTCACGTCCATTTGTGCATTTTTCTATATAGCCGAAATCCAAATTACCAATGGGTATGCCATATTTCTTCAAAAGCGTTTTGCGATTTTCCATAATTAATTATAACTAATGCACTTTTTTTATTTATTAAAAACAATACTTAAATGCTAGTGTTATTGATCAAGCAGGAAATTTTTATTTACTAAAATGACAGTTGCTATGCAACGCGTTGAAAGAAAAACAACAAACTGTATGGCTACTAGGTTGTGCTAAAGTTACTTGCCTAAAAGTAAAGTTTTTGTAGAATAAATTAATGATAATTGTGCATTTAACTTACTTTTTTTCAAAAGTCACAATGGGCTGATAAAATTTATCGATAAGCAAACAAACAAATACTTATCGATACTGACAATCTACCGATACTTTGTGCTTGCTTAATTTCAGCTTTTGAAAAATAATGTTTTAGTGCATAAAGAGAAACAAATACGTAAAATTAAAAATTACAAATAATCATAATAAATATAAACAGCTTTTTTAAGGCTCGTCCCTGAAAGTAGTCTTTTGAAAAAAAAAGCGTCAGCTGAAAGTAGTAAATAATGCAAATACGCTAAATCTTAAATTTTAGCAGCATAAATTCAAAACAAAACAAAAAAAAACATAAAATTAACCTGCTTTGTGCCCGTTTTCTGCTCGAAGTAATGACCACCAACTAAATTTTTAAGATTGGGTCACAAGACCTGGCTCACAAGACCTGTATGGCCAAGTAAAATCTATGCACTTTCTGCTTCAACTTAGACCCATCAACAATTGTCGTTTTTGGCGGAAACGCAACTTTCATATTAGAGACTGTACCAGGGTTTCCAGACGTTGTTACATACCAGAAATGTATGTCGTCCACTTCGTATATCACACTTGACAACGGCTGCCATTGATAATTTTTCAGCTCACCTACTATTCTTGTTAAGGTTTTCCCCCCACAATTCTGAACACAAAACTGCTTATCCAAGTTGTAGCCTAGGCGCAGTTCTTCAAATCAAAGAAATCTCTATAGGACTCGTTGGAACTTTTTATACTGAACGCAGAATCAAAAGTTGCCGCTGGTCTCCTGCGAATACACTCACTGCGTTGAATTGGTGCCCACTTTCGAAAACTTTGTGGAAATATATTATGGATACTTAATCCAAAAAAAAAAATAAAAAAAATTCCAAAAAGAAAAGAATTTCACTTAAAAACTACCAATTCCTTAAAAAACAAACACTTTTTATATATAAATCAACAAAAAAGTTGTTTTTCGCCCAACGTGGGGCTCGAACCCACGACCCTGAGATTAAGAGTCTCATGCTCTACCGACTGAGCTAGCCGGGCACTTGGTGATTGGTTGTCAAATAGTGTACAAGAGTAAGAATATGCCGAAGCGGTTGTTGATAATGCAGTTACCAGCGCACTGCTTTTTGACTATAGAGTTAAGCAGTGCGTCTCTTTTAAAAATAACTGTTGCTATTTTAAATTGCATCAATTTGTTTTCAAAATAATTCTCTTGTAGCTTGAAATAAAGCAACCAAGCTGCTTTTTTGGGAAACTTTAAAAACAGCTGATTAAACAATAAGACAATTTATTATTAGAATAAATTTTTTTACAAATTCAAAGTAAAAAAAAATTAAGTTATCTAAAAAGTATGCGAGAATGGAAGCATATCCACATATAATTATGCAGAATTAACCCTCTGCAATTGTATGTCTTCTCAGCCACCAAAGCGTTTTTACCATCCTAGTCGTATGTCTGCTCTTAGCCATCAAAGCTTTTATACCATTCTAATCGTATGTCTGCTTTCAATCGTTAAGCTTTTAAAATTTTTTTAATTGGAATGATATTTAATAAGTTGTGCTTAGGTTAGATTTGGCGAAAATTAGTTCCGAACAGCGTGACACCCATATATAAAATAAATACAGTGGCAAAGGCTTAGTTATTCTGAAATTATAGAGCAGCCGCATGTTTTGTGTTTTATTCATGTAAAATAAGACACTCTGTATTCAAACTTAGCAATGGTTATCAAAAGTTACATACATAATTTAGTTAAGTTAAAATTAAAACGCCTAAAATGAAATCATTTCCCAAACGTGCCCGCAATTCGCAATTAGTTGCACAAGTAATCGATAAACAACAAATCGATAGTACGTCGTTTTATCAGAGTTGCACTGATTGTGTTGCCAGATCGCTTCAATAACAAAAAGGCGGCATTAAAAATTCAAAGCCATTTTATTTATTTATAAAAGTAATTATTCTTTGTTGTCTTTTAAGTAAAACGTAAAGAAAACATGGAAGAGATTTAGTATTGCTGTAGCAGTTTTGAGTATACTAATTAAGAGGCTACATTTGTTGTTTTGTCTGCAGCTAACTAGTTTTTATACTTAATTTTCAAGCATTTTTGTTTTGAAAATTTTAAAATGAAATTATTGTGTTCGATTTGGTGGCTTCCAGGGTTTTATTGACATTTTTTGAAGGATGAATTTCATTATTTTTAATTTTATTTTATAACAAACTGCAAACTAGTAGCTGAAGTTTGTTTGTTGTTGGTAAGCTTAGGCTAAGCAGTTGAAGTAAGAAAAAATACTGTAGGATCTTCAAAATCTGTTTAAGCAGAATTTAAATTTTTTTAAATAAGTTAAAAAAAAAGTAGTACCTTAATTCTCTTGTTTAATAAATGTTAAAGCAAACGACGTTCAACGAATGTAGCTCACAGCAAGCAACGAAAATGCAATTTTATGTTCGTTTTTTTTTTAATTTATTCTTTAAGTTGCATATGTTTAACATTAGATTAATATTGCAGATAAACAAACGAATATATTTTGTATGCTTACATAAAGTTTTTCTTTTTTTTGCAATCAACTGTTGCCGCACAATGTGGCACAGCTTAAATACATATACATATATCTATATAAACTTTATAGTATTTACTTTTTTAATTTTTTTTTGTTTTTGTTATTTTTCATAAGTCTAGCGCTGCTCTGGTGCTCCATTGGCCACTCTATGTCTGGTATATGTGGTTCTGGTTGGGTTCGTCATATGTATAGTAGTTATATAGCATATATATGTATGTATATAGGTATTGGAATTAGTGGAGCCGTTTTACGGTCACCTACTTGCGATTACGTATGGCGCGTTCCATAATATTATTAATGCGCGTCTCCGAGTAGCCCGGCACGAGCATGTGTATGAGCTCCTTCATGAACAGATCGCTGACACCGGGACTGGACTTTTCGGCCAGCTCAAAGACAGACTTCAGATCACCAACGTCGCTGCCCATGCCATGCATGCTCTGCAAATTCTTGCTGCTGTTGTTATATTTACGCTGTATATCGTTCAGCACGGGGAAGAGGAAATTATTGAGACAGGCGCTGTTGGTCTGTATATGGCGCTGTCCGGGCGGCAGCTTGCCATGATTGTTGGAAGTCGCCTGATCGCTGCTTAAATTATTGCCACTTGCTGTATGGAATGATTCACGTTGACTGCTGCGTCGTTGTTGTTGCTGCTGCTCTAGGCTTAAGGGCAGTCCCAGCGAGGCACGGCGTTCCTCTACCTGTTCCATAGTGGTCGCCGAACGTGATTGACGCAATTCTGGCTTGGAACTGGCACGCTTTTGCATCAACTCATTGGCAGAGTTGGAACCAGCTACATTTGCTGTAATGCCCACTGCATTGTGTAGGCCACCACGTTCATGATGATTGCTTATATTGGCAGCTGGTGCAGCATTCAGCACCGTAGTGCTGGCATGTTTGTTGCTACTCAAATGGTTGTTATTGTTGTTGGTTATGGTTGTGGTGCCCGCCTCATTGTTTAGGCTCGAGGACGCGGCTGCATTTGTATTTGTCATGATTGCATTTGACACATTTGTGGCTGCATTCAGTGTTATATTGGAGCTGCTCTTGGCTGCGCCAGCAATACTGTTGCTGCCCGTGGCAGCGCCATTGTTGGTTGTTGGTGAATGTGTATTCTGCATAAGTTTTTTCATGGTCAGCTCGTGCTCCTGCTGTTGGAAGCTATTGACGCCGGCACGCGGTGCGCTGTTAATGTGCAAACCCTTGACAGTCATAATCCAAGGCTCATCATGTGTATTGCCGCTCTGTTTGGCATCCGAGTCAGAATCGGAATTCTCCGACTCGGTTTCGCTTTCATCGCCCTTGGAGAGCTTCCATTTTTTAAAGCGATCGATTAAGTCAATAAGATAGGCATTCTTTTTGGCCTTCTTAATGAACGGATACTTGAGCAGTTCCTTGGCTGTGGGTCGATTCTCGGGATCCTTATTAAGGCACGCTTCGACAAAGTCCTTAAACGACTTGGTATAATTACCCGTCAATTGTGGCGGATTGTTTTTGGGTATCAAAAACAGCACACGCATGGGATGCAGCTCCGAATTGGGCGGTTCACCTTTGGCCAACTCTATGGCTGTTATGCCCAAAGACCAAATATCCGCCTTGGAGTCATACTGCGATTGTTTGATAACCTCCGGCGCCATCCAAAATGGTGTGCCCACAAATGTGTTACGCTTGGACGTGGTATTGGTTAGCTGTCCAGCTACACCAAAATCCGCCAGCTTAACATCGCCCAGTTCGCTAAGCAGCACATTGGCTGCCTTAATGTCACGATGCAGCTTACGCTCCGAATGCAGATAGTCCAGACCCTTGAGCACTTCACGCAATATAATGCCAATGTGCATTTCCTCGAAAGAACCAGCTTTCATTAGATCCAACGCTGAGCCACCGCCCAAATATTCCATTATTATCCATAGCTTGGTGCCCTTCAGATACGAGCCATAGTACTTAGTCACGTACGGCGAGTCGCACTGCGATAAGACCATAATCTCCTGCTGTATATCATCGATTTCATCCTCAGCCTCTTCCAGATCTATTATCTTAATGGCCACCACTTGCTGCGTACGATTGTCAATACCCTTAAAAACTTCACCAAAGGAGCCTTTGCCTATGCGCTCTTGCTTCGTAAAAATTAACTCTGGATCTACTTTCTCCGTCCAGGACATGTTCGCTGCTGTGCGCGCGCTGCGTATTACTTGTTAATGTGTTTGAAATGTATTTGAATATATATGTAAACACTCGACTACAAAAATTTGCTTCGAAATTGCATTTAATCCGAGATTTTCGTCTTTTGTAAAAATTTTAAGCAAAAGCAGTAGGAAAAGAAAAAGCAAAGCGGAGCAGACGAAAATACCAAAGCTGCCAACGCGTTTTGTTTTGTGTTGCGTGGCAGCTAGTGGCAACGCCAATGTTTCCCCTGCCGATAACAAACATATGTGTGTTTATCGAACATATTTGCCCACCGCTATTGTTACAAAAAAAAAATTCCAATGCTGATAAGTTTTATTAAGCGCGTTGAGTAATGAATGAAAAGTTTGCTTAATTGCTTTCAAAAAATGTGCTATTAGTTGCAAAATCACGCCAAAATAAAACACATACAGCCCCAGCACACGTCATTGTGTAGTTTGCCGACAGCGCCATGTTTCTGCGGCGCTTTTTTTCACATTTCGCTGAGGAGCTGCATCCCGCCGCGCAAAGTGACTTTTTCGGCTGCATACAGCAAACGCCGCAATTGTTAGTCAATGGTTTCAATGGTACAACCGCCTTGGAAAGTTTCAATTGGCTGCACAATGTGGCACCTTGCTTTCCCTTGCGTGGCGAGCAAATACAAATTATACACGAACCGCAGCATTTCTATGACACGCTGGTGCAGCGCATAGCCACGGCCAAGCAGCGCATTGTTTTGGCCAGTCTCTATTTGGGCACGGGTCAGCTGGAAACTACGTTTGTGCAAACGCTGCGTCACAGTCTTAAGGCACAATCATCACTGCGTCTAAAGGTTTTGCTGGATTTTACGCGCGGCACACGCGGTAATTTAAACTCCAAAACCATGCTTATGCCTTTGGTGCGTGACTTTGGCGAACAAGTGCAATTCTCGCTTTATCATACACCAGATCTGCGCGGCTGGACCAAGCGACTGGCGCCGCCACGTTGGAACGAGCTGCTGGGTTTGCAACACATGAAAGTCTACCTCTTTGACGATGCAGTGCTCATATCGGGCGCTAATCTTTCCAATGACTATTTTACAAATCGACAGGATCGTTACATACTTATAGAGGACAAGCCATTGGCAGATTTCTATGCGCAGCTCATAGAGCGTGTGCAGGAATTCAGTCTAGCTGTGGGTCAGGATGCAGTGGAGCGTCTACATCACAATTGGGCCATTTTACCTTACGAAGGCACAAAGGCGCACTTTGTGCAGCAGGCCAAACAGCATATAAGCAGTTTTGTGCAGGAAGTATACAAAAAACAGTCAACGCTGGCAACGACACAAAGCAAGGCGGATACCTGGATATTTCCACTGCTGGAAATGGGTCAAATTGGCATACACCATGATAGCGTAGTGACCAAACGTCTGCTGTCTAGCTGTGTCAGTGGCTCACAGCTGAAACTAGCTACAGGTTATTTCAATTTGACGCAGGAGTATATGAATACCATAACGAACAAATGCTTGGCGCAGTGCAGCATACTCATGGCACATCCAAATGTGAGTAAATAATGTATAATATGTGCAACGCACAAGCTGAACCCTTTTGCATTTACAGGCCAATGGCTTTCAGGGCGCCAAAGGACCCGCCGGCGGCATACCAGCCGCATACACACTTATAGCCAAAGGCTTCTATGAAAGTCTGGTGCAACGCAAGCAGCAGCATCGCGTCAATTTTTTCGAATTTGAGAAACCAGGTTGGACATATCATGCCAAGGGCTTGTGGTACTATCTGCCGGACGCAAGTGCGCCCAATGTTACGCTAATAGGTTCCTCGAATTTTGGCGAACGCTCTGTCAATCGCGATGTCGAGACCCAAGTCTGTTTGGTAACAACTAACAAAGACTTGTCTGCGCGACTGCATGATGAGACGGCTCGCCTTTATAATTATTCCAAGACGGCAGAACGTGAGATTGTGCAAAGAGCTGTGCCACGTTGGGTACAGGCTGTGGTGCGCATCTTTAGAAACTTCTTTTAGTGCCCAGCAGCAGTACTTAGCCATAAGTTGCTAGTTCAATTTGTTATCAGTTTAATTGATGTTTTTTTTTTTTTTTTCTAAGTGTAAAAGTTACTAAGAAATTAAATGTATGTGACCAGTACAAGTACCTTTTAGCACAAATGGAAAGTAGTTCAATGTATCCTGATCGTACTACGACTTAAATCCGTTTGGCTGTACGCGCGAACAAATTGTAAAACAATAAATGACGTGTTTCAATTTTCAACAAATTAGTTAATTTTCTTGGATGAAATGTAAATTTATGTTCGCAATTTTGTAGTTTTTAAATTTCTAAAATGTTTGACATCCCGTGTGATATACGGAAAGGAATGCACAGCGAGGGTAATCTTTATCTGACGGCGTATAATGTCTCTAAAAGACCCATAAGTTTGAGAGCAACTAAGATTGAGGCACAACATTAACAACTTAAAGATCGATCTATTATCAGAGTATTGCAATCGCTTGTCGGATCTGAAGACCATCTGGAAAGTCCCAGCCAGACTACTTAATCTCAAATGAGCTACAGCAATGATCCAGCATTAGAATGCATGCCGAAGAACGCAGAACTCGCATTCCCAAACCACAACAGCAGCTAAATGCTATCTCAAAAGGCGTAATCAAAGATTAGAAGAATTTTAGAACTTTACTCTGGTCCCCAGCGACTAGTTTCTCTTGTCAGACCTCAAAAGAATGCTCGCTGAGAAGAAATTTTCGTCGAATGAAGAGGTGATCGCCGAAACTGAGGTCTATTTTGAAGCAAAAGAAAATCGTGCTACAAAAATGAGAAAATAAGTCTTAAATTGGAGGGTCGTTACACTCAGTGTATCCGGGAACTATTTGGCAAAAAAATATTTTTTACTTTGGTAAACCGGGGACTTTTCAATTGACCCGTTAGTACCATAAACTTATTACCAGCAAGCAGCTTGGGTAGGATTTGCAAACTAGCAGAAAAAAATCAGACACCTTTTCAGATTTTGTTTTATAAAAGTTTCTGTTTCTTGGCTATATAATCTTATGCTTCTGGCCATGATACCGGTACAGTGCGGAGGAACTGCAGCAGGACAGCTGTGTATTCCAGTTGATCAGTTATTTGTTGCCAATAGCACAAGTCCGGAACAGTTGAGAATGCTCTTCAGGACGATCAAATCACTACAAAACTTACTTTCAAACAGGATTGATTGTCTCGAGGACATATAATCCTGGAAAGAAGTAGAGAATGTGGCCACCAAATCACGACACAACTTGTGTACCCTTACTTTCCATTGGATTTCTCGAGGCCAAATAAATTCGGAAAACTCATACAGTTGAAATCCCCCTTTAGGAGCACCAGATCACGACACAATTTTTGTCCGCTTGCTTTCCACCAAGATTCAATGAAGTTGAAGACACGCTTTAGGTGCAAATCACTATACGACTTGACTCCACTTACTTTTCACCGAAATTGATTGTCTCGAGCAGGAATAAGTCCGGAAATCCCATACAATTGGTTACTCCTATATGAGGACCAAATCTAGAATCGGAAACCGTTTATGATTTGGTAATGCAGATCATCTTAGATCTATGTTTTCGTTGGCTGAACCTAAATAGACTTGAAAAAATATATAAATGAATTTATTACCCTTAATCATGCTCATCGCTTCAAAGGTCGAGCATGGACATACTCTATTAATAGTTGTTCGAAGAGAACAAGTACCATCAGTTTAATGCCGTATCCGAAAGGTGTTTTTAATAAATACAAATTTTCTTAGGTAAATATCGTCTAGGGTTTGCCAGCTAACTCTCGAAAGAGCTTAGCACTTTATTTATTTTCTGAATTAGTTCGGCTTAAAATCATCAACAATTGTATTGAATATTGTTTTCACGCTGCACATTTAAATGTAATTAAAAAAACTACAACTAACATTTCAAATTTCAACAGCTTTTCCGCATTTAGTATTATTTTATATCACACAGTAGTATTTTTTGCATTTAAAATTTCAATTGGTATTTTTGTCTAGCGCGCGCATGGTCACACTACGCTAGCGATCTTCGCTGTTTCGACAACAACCACGCAGCTGAGTGGACGTGCGTACGGCAGAAACACAAATTCTCGCTTCTACGAGCCGCGTAAGAAACCTCCTCGTGCGTGTGTGCATGCGTCTGTGCGAGTGTATTTGTGCGCGCGCCTGCTAACGGTACAATTTGCAAAATAAAAAAAATCGTACAAAATGCCTGAAAAAGTTTAATAAACAAATTAACTTTTATTAGTTAAATATTAAACTGCGTAAATTGATTAAAGTGTAAAAAAAAGGTACGCATATAATAAAGTTAAGCACCCCCTCGTTTTTTTTTGGTCAATTTAAAGTGCAATCAAAACAAACAAATGTCTAGCAACAACAAAAAAACGAAAGAACAATTCATTTTAAGCGCGTTTTGTGTTTGGCCAAGTGTTTGCCTTTACCGCAGCGTTGTTTTTGTTGTTATTCTTGCGCCAGCCCATAGCCGGATATTAATAATTTGTTGTTGTTGTTTTGTGTTTGTTTTGTGAATATGCCAAAAAAATTTATTTGGACTAAACTCGTCTCGGCAAAGTGCTTTGTGCAAGTGCTTTATTTTTGCTCACATTTGTGTAAATAATTTGTGTTATTCCATGAGGATCGCTCTGAGATTTGAATATTCTAGAGTAGCGTGAAGTTATTTGGTTCCAGGCTTTTATTTGGTTTGCAATGCAGCTTTGCGCCGTCCACATATTTAGCGCTTAGATCAATCATTAAGTGCTGCTGCTCCATTGCCGAAACGCCTACACCCTCACATCTATGTCTCACTTCAATGTCGCAGTTGGTTCTTATTAGTTCTGTGTCTATTTTAAAGCCAAAGTTTGTATGTCCACTGCAGTTCCTTACTTCCATCAACATCATCATATCATCGTCAATATTGTCAATTTGCCGCTTTCGGAGTCTACCACTGTTTCGTGTGGAGAGTGGTGTGTACACAAGCATTTGTCCTCTATTCTGGTCCATCCGTAGGACATGTCCTATCCATCCTAGTCTCTGGAATTTAATAAATTTGACGACATCTTCGCCATGGTTTAAGCTCAACAATTCGTCATTTTTTGTTAGAATGTAGTCACCTTTATCTTTGGCCCAAACGTTTACTACAGTGTTTCTTAGGGATTCTTCGTCCAAAATTCTGTGACTATTGGCCTTATGATGGAATTATAAATTCTTTGCTTGCATGCCCTTGATAGCAAGGCGGGGGCTGCTGGTTATTCCGAGCGATACTAGGTTTTCCTCTATATGTGTTTTCCATCTGATTCTAGTTCGTACTGCTCGTCTTTCTTTGTTGGCTTTCGCATTGAACACCTTCTTCACTTTTTCCAAAGGAATGACCTTGCTGAACCATCACAAACGTAGTGCTCATAGAGCTCATGGTTCATTCTAATGCAATGGTCGGCTTCACTCCGTAACAGACCGAGAATTTTGCAAAGAATATTTCTTTCGAACAACGCAGCTGCATTCGTCTGCGACAAAATCCATTCTTCATTTAAGAGCACGTGCAGTTTGAGTGTCTTGTAGAACATAAGTTTTGTCCATCGGGAGAGATCTCTGCTTACTAAGACCCTGGTAACACTTATTGGCAAATGTGACTCTTCGCTCAATTGCCAAATACAGCTCCCGCGATATAAGTTCTTTGTTCTCTAATCCGCAGAATTAGCCATTTTGCGATCCCGTAATTAAGGGTAATCCCTTGCTGCCCAAAAATTTTTGTATGAACTTGGGAAATATACTTAAATAGTTCAGTTAGTTAAATAATACACAGACTTTATTATTTATTAACTATTTTCAAAAAAAGTTTCAGTTTTTGAAATATGTAGTAGAAGGTATATTGCAGTACCAGAAGATTTTAAAAATATTTAAGTTTATTCTCTTTGAGTATTATGTCATCGCTGCAAAGGCGGAGTATGGGAATATTTCTCTTAAGAGTTGTTTGAAGAAACCTGAGACCTGCAGTTTATAGCCGAATTCGAATGGCGGTTTCTTTAATTAATAGTTCTTTACTTTGGCAAATAAAGTGTTTTTGCCAGCTGTGACAGTGCTAAGCACGTAGAATTAGAAGACTTGCCGTGTCTTTTGTTTTGTTTCATATTATCTTCATTGAAATCTGCCCAGACGGTATTTAATTAAATGAATTGATAAACTTAACAAAAGGAATCGGTAATTAAGTTGATCTGGGATGAGGATTTACCTTAAATAATATTTAAAATTATCGGTACCTTCTCGAAAATATACAATTAATTTTTAGATCTAAAGGGGTAACATATAGATGGAAGGATGGCCCCAGATTCCAGTGCTATTTTGTGGTTCCAAAAGAAAACGTAAATGAAACGCACTGCCAACTTCGTTGAAATCAATCTATTGTTTGGGCTCTAGCATTTAAATATGGACCTTGGCAAGGAATAATGACTCCGAGAATATATGATATTTGGAGCCTTAAAGAAATTATATGAATTCCCATAAGACACACTTCCAACTTCAATGAAATTATTAAATTGTTTGTTTATGTCTGATATGCATACTAATGTAAATTGTGTTCCTCTTGACTTCTAACAGTACGGCATTATAGAATAACTTTCGAGAAACCCTACTTTTTTCAGAAGTAGAGGCTTAGTACTCTTAATTTTTTTGGATCCTGTTCTCTTTAGTCCTCGGAGGGCACACAAAAATTTCTAGATAATATTGGTGTAAAGTGCATATCGTGTTGCACGGCCCAAGAACTTAGGCTAACACAGCTACTCCTTGACTGGATACGCTCGTAAGCAAACACGTTTAGAAGCATATGACGCGAGGCAATCACTGCTGTTGTTTCCTGAATAAATGATCACCTTCTATGTTTAAGTAATTATGAAAATAAAACATAAAGCATAACTTTCTGACAATTCTAAATCTTGTCTCATTCCCAAGACAAATAACAATTGTTTGCCTTTGTTCTCCTTAGCCTCGATATATGGATGTTTTCCAGTGCTACTTTAGAGCTCTTTTTTTCTTTGATACTACTATCCGCAATTTGCTCGCTGTTTATTATCCCTACATAATGATTGTCCATTTAGCACATTACCTAATTCTCACCAAGATTCTTCACTTATGATTAAAGATTCTTAGAAATCCTTTGTCCCACCGCTTTGAACATAATATCTCAATTTCGCAGCTGTGAAAGCATTTAATTCGGAAACCCTTTTGGCAAAGACTCAAACTGGCTGGATTGCTACCATACAAGACTTCCGTGGCTTACCTTTGCGTCTTACCGCTTCAATGTTCCCCGCCAAGATCATAATATTTTTCACCAATCGATCAATTTGTTTGCAACAACAACAACAAAACCATATGCAAATTTATTATATTTTTTTTCTGTTCTCAACTTAAGCCGAATTAATGTCATTTCGCGTCAATTCAAAATTTTGGACTTTGGTATTTCCTTTACCAGCGTAAATCCATAAGTCAGATGGAGACGTATTTTGGCCAATGCTCAAGACAAGAGATGAGGAAGTTTTGAGTCAATCTGCGCAGCTACGTCATTTTATTTGAAGTCTGGCACTTGTATATCATTGAAATACCTTTAAGTTCGGTATTTATGGTATATAAGAAAATCACACCCAATATTACTCATAATGAGAATTTTATGTACATTTTACGGATTTAATTTCATATTTCGCTTATTTTGATATGCAGCACATGAAGCTTGCGTCCTGTCATCTGTTTTACGTTGTCTTTGTTCTTTGAAATGTAATGGGTAATGTTGGCTGTATTATCTGAATTCCCTAAATATTCTTTTGTTTTTTTTATGCTCAGTTGATCTTAAAGTAAATAAAATAATGAAAGATATAGTGAGGAAAAATGTAGATATAAATTAATCTGCAGGTTCGCTTTTACCGATATGCAACCACTTACTTCGAAGATTGGCCAAGAATTAAGATTTGCAATAGCCAAGACATGAAGAAGGAAAAGAAAGATTACAGAATATAAAAAATATATTAAAAAAGAGGAATGGTTAATGATGGGTTGGTCAAGTTGGCTTAGAATTGAAGGAATTGCACATTATATGTAAGGTTCCGAAGAGAGAAAATTAAAGAAGCTATGTTATAATAATTAATGGAAAATATAAAGAACATCGCCTGGCCTGTGTTACGTTTTATTTTATAAATCGCTCAAATTGGCGGCAGTATAATTTCGTAAATTTACTTATAAAGTTGACCAAGAAAATATCGTACTAAGCATAATAAAATGTAGAATATTTTACAAAATATCGGCTTAGTGTAGAATTAGCATTGTATTACTTTTTTTTAGAGTTCGGTCAAATTTGCGGTAGTCTTGAATTTACTAATAAAATTTTCACAGAATGGATCATACTAAGCTTAATTAGAACTTGAAAATAGTAGGAACAATATACCGACTTACTTTAGAAGATACACTTCAGAATACACTGAGAAGAATCAATAAGAATGAGTAATGGATGCAGCAATAGTATATATTGGTGCATTCTACGGCTATTTAATGTGGGTAGCTTCAGAAGAAACTATGATATGGACCGTTCGGTGGTGAAAAAATTTCAAGACTATTATAATAAGCACACAAGACACTGAATGGCTCGTGTTAAGCATAATAAAATCTAGCAAATAATAAAAGACTACGAGTAATTCTAGAAGGTACACGAAAAAAAGCTTTCTACAAAAGATCAGAAGCATAAATGAAGGCGCGTTAAAGTTTATGCAGAATTAGTACCAAATCGCATGTTCTAAAGTTATTCAAAATGAACAGTTCGGAAAAGAAAAGTCTTAAGACTTAAGAATAAGCACATAAGGCATGGAAATAATAATAGAAGATCTATAAAATGATAAAAAATTTCGAGTTATTCTGGTACAATAAAAGTAGCTTTATTAAGAAAAACAGAGGAATCAATGAAGACTAGTAAAAGTTTATGCAGCTACAGTAGCCCAGTGCATGTTCTTAAAAATGTTCTAAACTGGGTAGCTTGAGAGCATGGATAGTTAGGAGTAAACAAAATCTGAATATAAGGCACGGAAAGGCACGTTCAACATAATAAGATCTAGAAGATGATAAAAAATTACGAGTTATTCAAGAGTTATAAGAGTTACGAGTTATAAGAAAGGTCAGAAGAATCATATAAGCAGTCTGAAATGGTATTCCATCGCATGTTCTAAAGTTATAAACCGTTCGGAAGAGAAAAAATCTTAAGACTACTATAATTAGCACATAAGGATGGTAAATGGTACAAAATTGTAATTTATTTTAGAAGTTGCACAAAAATCGCTTTATTAAGAAGTTCAGCAGATTCAATTAAAGCGAGTAAAAGTTTATGCAGAAATAGTACGGCATGACATGTTCTAAATGGACATCTATAGCTTGGATAGTTTAAGAGCGCAAAGTATATGAGATAAGAAGGCAGTCGAATAGATTGGTCCCAATTCAAACTTCGCAGTTGCGTTTAAAGTCTGCAAATGCATGAGTAGTATATTGTTTTCTATTTAGTTATTTTTGGATACAATTATTGAAATACTTTCTTTTAAACAAATATTTTATATATGAGTTATTTTTATCAATGACCTGTATGTGGCATCTTTTATTCAAAAAATGATAAACTGGAAATGTGAACATATTCTGGAACTCATCTTAGGGAATCTTAAAGTTTCTTCCAGCAAAGAAAACATACTCTACAGCCATAAATGCGTCGATTGCTGCTACCTTAACCAAAACAAAAGAGAAATATAGTACCCGAAATAATTTGTTACAAGTAATAAAACTTTAGTTTCTATCCAGCATCATTCACTGGCCTGATCCTCTAGCATATTTAAAATAATAATTTTTTTTTTAAATATTAATTATTTAAAATAATAATTATAATTTATTTTGGAAGGTACACAAAATTCGCTTTAGGGGACATCTATAGCTTGGATAGTTTAAGAGCGCAAAGTATATGAGATAAGAAGGCAGTCGAATAGATGGGTCCCAATTCAAACTTCGCAGTTGCCTTTAAAGTCTGCAAATGCATGAGTAGTATATTGTTTGCTATTTTAACACAATTATTGAAATACTTTCTTTTAAACAAATATTTTATATATGAGTTATTTTTATCAATGACTTATATGTGGCATCTTTTATTCAAAATGATAAACTGGAAATGTGAACATATTCTGGAACTCATCTTAGGGAATCTCTAAGTTTCTTTCAGGAAAGAAAACATACTCTACTTAAACCTAAACAAAAGAGAAATATAGTACCCAAAATAATATTGTAACAAGTAATAAAACTTTAGCTTCTATCCAGCATCATCCACTGGCCTGATCCTCTAGCATATTTAAAATATACTACACATTTGCAATAAATCAAACAATTATGCAAAGCGCACATATCAAAATGCATTCATGTGACGTCATCTGATTATGGGGATCCCATTGCTCAAGCGAACCTGCGCTACCTACTTTTTCTCACCACGGCCGACCCTTTTGTTGTCGCCTTTGCCTACTTTGTTGCCCACACAGCACTAAAAATGCAAGCAGCAGCAACAATTGCATTGACATTTATGACCGGCGCTAACGGCATTTTACACACATGTTTTCCGTCCCGTCTTCTCTCTCCGTTTCCCGTATTACAGATGAGAGAGATCTCATCACGCTGTCTCTCCTGCACGTCCCTTTGTCGCATGCGCGCAATTTCGATAAATTATTTTTTTTCAATCTTTGCTTGTCGTGGGCGCGTTCTACGTACGAGCGCAGCAGCCGCAATCCCTTTGGGACAGACAATCTCTCAGGTAATACCCTAGCTGGGTGTAATTTGTTTACCAACTCATTGTGGGCTTGTTTTTATTGTGGAAAATTTTTGTGGGCTTATTTCCGCTCTAGGGATGGCGCATGCCTGGAAATTATGTTGGAAATTAACGCGCATATTTTAATTGATTTTCTGGCGGCTTTGCCCTAAAGTGCCAGCTGTTGGCAATATGTGTGCCTATAGCAGCCTTCTATAATAACTCAGAGTTGGGCTTTCAAAGTTTATATTCCGAAACTTGGCTGAGAATTTCCGTTTAGCGCCGATAAAGGAAATAGTTTATGAAAATATGCGCATATATTTAATGTGGTACACATGTTGTAGGTAGCGTTTAGCAGATGATTTTCAAGGTTTTTGAGAAAAAAGTTCTTAAGTTGGTGAGACACTTGCGCAGACTATTTGGCAGAAGTATCTTAAGTTCTAAGCGATTGTTAGAGATCTAAAACGTGTTGCTGAAGACGAAAAATATGGTTAAAGTAAAGATTTATGATGCATAGTCTTATATTATAGTTACTGACAAAAAGTTTTCAAAGTCAGGTTTTTGGGGGTTTTTTTTATAGAATTTTTTGTGAGCAAAGATATGTATCTCACATCAGAGTTATTCCACCAAAGCATTGAGATCAAGCAGTTTATGTGGTTTTGCCTAAATAGAACCGCAAACCGTACCTTGCTTTCAATCAATTTAATTTAAAAAACTTTTTCTAATTTTTCAGCGATTGTCCTAAAGAAGTCTTATATTGGATTAATCAAATCCATTGATTTGTTTACAAAAGCCTTGAATGCAGCCAAGAGAATCCAAAAGAAGCTGCTTTTGTTTATTTTGCTTTAAACTTGATGAAAATGTTTACCAAGCCAGCAGATAGAGGATTATTATCTTTCAATATTGTTAGCAATTAAGCTGTCTGTTGTTTACTTGTTTTATATATTTCTGTTTTGGAATTTGGAATAGTTTATTTTGATTGGCAAATATTTGTTATTTGGAAGCTAATCAATCAAGTCTGTTGGCAACATAATCAATAACTACGAATTAAAACGCACACAGATAAACTATTTAGTTACAACATTTGTAGATAAGATATAATTGTTTAAATGATAAAAAAATATAAAATTATTTTATTAAAAAAATGTCAATCTATTGACCCCTTTTGTACAAAATTCAATGTCAAATATTAATAGTTTCCTTATGTCTTTTCATTCATTACAGAAATTATGCTGTTGTTCATTTTGAGATGATGCGCTTCACTCAATGCTGACATAATTCTCATCGCAAGTGTTGGAAAAATAAAATAAAAAAAATAAAAATTATATCAACTAATTGAATTGGAAATTGTTAACGCGTCAAGTCCCGCTGCTCGACTTTAACTAATTTAACGATCAAAAGTTTAATTTTTTGCGCACAGCGCTGCTGCTCGACATCTCGCGGTGTTAATTGAAAGTGTCACGCGTCGACTAACACGACTATATAGTTTATATGCTCTCTAGTATATATATCTATTAAATTTATATTTTTAATCCATGTTTAAGAGTTTGTGTGTAATTGTGCAAACGAATTTGTCTCGGTAAATGTTTGAAAATGTGTCACAAAAGAAGATCTTCAAAAATGTGTCAGTTTTATGTGCAACTTTGCTATTTGCTTATGTTGAGTCAAGCGGCTAATGGTGCGACAACATTTGCCAAACAGTTCCGCAGTGCGGGTATTTTTACGGGTAATACATTAATGGATCTGGATGTTGCAACTACTGTCGATTTGGCAGCTGAAAAGCCGACGAGTAGTAGTAGCAGCAATAAGGAAACGGCTGCTGCTACGGTAGAGCAAGAGCTGACTTCGATGGATTTCAAGGCCGAGTCTTCGGTGGTACTGCCTGGTGTGCCATTAAATACAGGTGAGTTTTGATCATAAGCCAAAAAAATATGAGGTACACAGCAGCTAGAATTTTTAACGCTAACTTTAGTTGCGTTTGAGTTAGAACATTTAGGGTATTCACGTTTATCGTTGCAAAGTTGCACACACTTTAAGCTGGTTTTAAAAACATTTTTAAGCAAGTTTAAGCAGTAAGAAATAGTTTCTAAATTTGATGTAACAAAGTTGGTGGTTTTCGATCTGGAATCCTGAAATTTCGAAAAATGGGTGGTTTTTGAATCCAATCTTCCTAGGTTTAAAGAATTTTTTGAACGCTCTGTTGTCTACAGTTGCGTGCAGGCAATTAGAAAACACATTTTTTTTTTACGGAATTAAGGAAGGTAAACACTATCTTGAGCTAATACACTTCGTGTGTTCATGCTGGCAGTTGCAAAGCTGCATATACGTTTAATACACTCTAAAGTTTGTGAATGATAAGTATTGGTTGACGGCATCATAACCGCACATTCACAGGGGTGAAGCTAGAGATGTGGCGGCGAAGTCTCCGGCTTGTTGCCAATCCTGCGTATTGCGAATCTTGCAGATTTCAAATCAGCATCCCAAATCGCGACTTTTCACATGGTAGCTGTAGTATTTAATACAGCTAGCTGCTTATTCATTTAACTCCAACTCTTTTCCTCGATGGTGGTAATTGATTTTTTTTTAAGGGCAACCGCAAGTTGCATGGAAGTACCATCTCTGTAAAAGTTCGTCAACTTAAGGGGCATCTTATCTCGTGATTTGTTGTTAATACATTTGGGGTATTCACGCTTGCAGTTGCAAAGTTGCACACACGTTCAAAAAGTTTGGGAAGCAAAGGCGAATGTTGAGGGTGTCATAGCCGCGCATTTGCAGAGCAGAATCTGGAGACGCGATGGCGAAGTCTCCGCCTAATTGCGAATCCTATCTATTGCGAATCTTGCATACTTCGCATTAGTATTCCAAATTGCGTCTTTGCGCATGGAACCTGTAGTAGCTATCACAGCTAGCTTGCTTAGAGCAACCATGTCAAGTCCTTCTCGTTATCTTGATTGTGGTAATATCAGCCTGAATTTTTCTTAAGGACATCCGCCAGTTGGATAAATGTACCATCTCTACGTCAACTTAGGGAGGACCTTAACCCGTGATTTGTTGTTGGTTTTCATTGAAGTTTTTGTCTTATGATCTTAAATCTTGCGCTGCACCAATTAGTTAATTATTATATAGCTACTCAGATGGCGCAGCGGGAAGCTGTATGTCAACTTGCAAACATTTGTCGCAAAGTGGAAAGCAATCAGAAACTGACTAAAAGTCAAGCCTACCCATTTGAGTAGTAATCACGTTATTTTTACCCTAGACGCCCACCAGAATTTTTGGTTTCGAAAATTATGCGATCTTTGAATACTGGAGAACAACCTTAGCTTAGACTAAAAGAACGAGTATATGAACATATTCAATATTTAAAAGTTCTGTTTTTGATCAAATTTTTGAAAATATAACTTAAAAAAGTTGGTTTTCATCCAACGACAAACGTTTCAGCTTAAAGCATTGTTTATTATAGCCAAGTCATGCATGAACGGAGCTCTTCAACTCAAAAAAAAAAAAATTCGGCCAAGGTGAACATAATTTTGTCAACTTTATGTAAAACTCATATTTAAGATTTCAAAAAGGGCGCTTTTTTTGCTGCCGTATCAGATATCAATGAAAGTACTTTCATTTTCGTATATAAGAAAAGCCCTAAGTTTTTTTTACTTTGTATCTTTCGTAAAAAAAAGGTCTGCACATAAAACATGGACGATCTGTCATAAAAAAATCAGCGGCATAAGTTAAACCGCTTAAATGTCATCAAAATAAATAAGCAAAAGTGCGAAGCGAAATACACCAAAATCAAGAAAAAAATATTAACTCAAGAAAAAAAAAAAACAAACTAAAAACCAATATAGAAAGGTAAATACAATCAGTAAGGGGCTGATTGCTTTGGATGGGGGCCTTTCACTGCCGGTCTCTCGTGATCGTCGCACAAAGATGAGGCAGACAACGCGGCACAGGAAGTTCACACTTTGCTTATTTGGCGCACCGTGTGCCGACGTTGCCGCCGCCGCCGCCACAGAGAGAACCCAAAAAATAATACAAAAAAAAAAATAATCTTAAAACCAAAAAAACGCATGAAAAGAAGATCACAACACGTTCGGCACAAGTTCGACTGTATGATTACACTTTAATCTCGTTATAATGAGGAGGAGCTGCAACTTCTTTGGTCAGCGGATGTATTGAGTAGTCAGCGGAGTAGCATTGGTTGGTCGGCTGCGGTTGACATCCTGGTTTGAAGTGGCGCAAAGCAGCAGATGTGTCTGAATACCCCGGGTAGAGAACTTGTGTGCAGTATTCAAGTGCAGGGATTGAATTACCATAAAATGAAGCAGAAAACAAAAGAAGTAAGGTTGGGGGATGGGAAACAAAGCGCGCTGTGGAAGGCTTAGAGGCAAATGCACTTGTTCGAGTGAATTTGGAAATTTGATGCCGCAAAAAGGCGCAGGTCATAAATAACCAACGATACATAGGGTAAGGTCACAAAGTGGCACAAAGTGTTGAAAGATAAGGTTAGATAAGCGCGCTCTTGCAGCATAAACCAAGAACTTTTTTTTTTTTTTTTTACCTGTTTGGAAGAGCAAACCAATCGGAATATTTGGTTTATGATGGGCATATAGTAAGCAAAGTGGTTGACATTATGTAGTATATGATATCATAAAGCGGCAGAAAGATCTTGAGATAAAGTTATGTTTTATGAATGAAATGCTTGTTGTGCGCTGACGGGGGTTCTGATGAACTGTACGAAGAGGTGTAAGGTTGTAGCTAGGTTTTTACATAAAACTAAAAGGCGTGTAAGATCGGTTTTGGTTGTGAGTTTTTGAGAAACTATATTTAAAGAACTTCTTGCCTTCAAAAGCATATTGGAGGTGTACCTAGTTTTCCCATAATACTAAAAGACCGGTAAGATTGCTTATAACTATTGTGAGCATACCATTTTTGGAAACATCTCTATTCTATAAACAAGGAGTCTAGAGGTGTCTGTCTACCTACATTTTACATAAAGCAAAAAGGCGTGTAAGATCGCCTAAAATGAGTCTGAGCATCGAATTTTGGGGCAACTTTGGAAACTCTAAATAACTTCTTGCTTCAAAAAAGTGTATGGCAAGTGTGTACCTAGCTTTTCCATAATTCTGAAGGATATAAAGAATCACTTAGTGTGAGCACACTATTTTGGAACACCTAAAAACCATTTTTTTTTTTAAAGTATGGTAGGGGCCTACCTACTTTTTCCACAAAGCTAAAAGATCGCTTAAGACTAATCTGAACTTAGAATTTTTGAGCAACTTAGGAAACTCTAGAAAACTTCTTGCTTTCAAAAGGGAGTGTGGAAGGAATCTGTCTACCTACCTTCTCACGAAAACTAAAGCACGTATAAGTGCGCTTAAAACTTTTCTGAGCCTAGAATTTTTGAGCAACTTTGGTAACATAAAAATACACTTGCTTTCAAAAAAAGTGTATGGCAGGATAGTGCCTAGTTTTTCCATAAAATTGAAAGACGTGTAAGATCGTTTATAACTAGTGTGAGCATACTATTTTGGAGCCAAAACTCCATCTAGTTTTTCTATAAAGTTAAGATCACCTTAAACTAGTCTGCGCAGCGAATTTATGAGCAATTATGGACACTCGTTACAAAAACTTCTTGCTTTCATAAAAAGACTGTGGAAGTCTACCTAGTTTTTCTTTAAAACAAAATTGCGTGCAAGATCGCTTAAAACTAATCGGAGTTTCGAATTTATAAGCAACTTTGGAAACTCTTTAAGATAGCTTTAAGCTTTTAAAATAGATTATAGTAAGGTTGTACCCAGTTTTTCTATAAAACCGAAAGAAGTGGAATATCGCTTTTAATTAGAATATTTGATTAATAAGGCCTGCCTTTCTTCTATTTTTATAATTAGAACGAGCTGTTGTGCAATGGCTGTTGTTGCTGCCAATTCTGAAAAATGTTGTATTTATCAGATGCTTTTTCTTGCGACATTTTTTGACATTCTAAGGTCCAAATTGTGTGTTACTTCAAAG
Source organism: Chymomyza procnemis (assembly GCA_035046065.1). Lineage (NCBI taxonomy): Eukaryota > Metazoa > Arthropoda > Insecta > Diptera > Drosophilidae > Chymomyza > Chymomyza procnemis. Next base: position 21,480,292 of record JAWNOJ010000026.1, read on the forward strand.
CTCTTGAAAATTTACGATAAATTCAAAAATTGACTCCTTACTTTTATGATCTGTACTTTTCTTCTATTATTATGTTTACTTCGAACTGCAGTAGAATTTATAAAATTTTGTATTTACGCCAATAATAATAATGCTGAAGATGTTAGGGTGTGAACAGAAAGTGTCCAAAACTTTTGACTATTTCGGAAAAGATAAACTATTGTTAAAGAAGATTTATTTGTTGTATCTTCATTCTTTTTTAAGATTTGTGCATTTTTAAGTATACTTAATGTTTTATTAAAAGTTTAAGTTATTATTTATCATTGCTTTAGCGTAGACTTTGGGGTACTACGGATTTTATGTCTATTGCTTGTTTCTATTAATTCAGATAGAACTTCTTACTCTAGATGTTTGCTCCGTGCTAGCTAGTTGCTTCAGCGTAGTTTTTGGCGTATTAGGGATATTATGCCTATTACTTGATTCTTTTGTTTCAGTTAGAGAAGTAACATTCAGCAACTGCCTACTTGACCAGCCCTATCTGCATTCCCCCCGCCTAAGCCTTTGGTTTCTTTTGTAATTTATTTTTTTTACTGCAGTACAAGGCATTTTAAGTACTTTTCAATCTGGATATTTTTCTTGAGCGGCGCACAGATCTCTGCATGTGGTTAAAGTAGCAGAGCTAGCACGCAAGCAAAATTTGGTTTCGTTGGCTACCTGACTAAGCCGGAGCAGCTCCAATGCCCAAAAGCTTTCCCTTCTAGATTTAAGCGAAACCATAAAATTTTTTTTTTAGCAAAACATGCAAACTTTGGTACTTTAGTGGCAGCTGAGCGATGCCTCCCGTATATATACTACATGGTATATATGTATTACTTCTCAAGTTTATTTATTATATACATTTATATGTACACAAGGCACGCAAATCTTGGCAGGAGGTTGCCAGGCAATACGTTTTAATTCTTTGGAGAAGCTAGCTGCGTATTTAGATAAGTCGCTGGCGGCTTTGCTTGTTGAAAGATGCACACAGATACAAAAGTATCTGTATTTATGCATGTGTGTGTGTGCATGCAACTCACAACAAACAAAGTCAGCCGACAAAAGTAAAAACTAAACGACGCCAGAATTTATGACTTGGAGTTTTATATGACCCGCCAGTTTAGTAGTATCTGTGTGTGTGTGTGCATTTTTGTGTATCTACGTGTGTGTGTAGATCAAGTGCCAAAGTCAGCAAGACAAGAAATTCCCGGGCTTAAGATAACAGTCCGAGGAGTTGCAGTTGGTCTTTGGCACTTGTGCGTATGCAAAAAAATATATACTAGATACGGAGATAAATTTAACGTCGGGGGCACTGCTGCAATGACAGTCCGCACAGGGCAACCAACTATTCCTCTTTATTCTTTCTATTGACAGCCAGCCCCTGAGTATCTGCATTCATAAATCAAGCTGCTCAGGTACGGCGCATATTTTTGTATATGAAGCACACAAAGATTTCCGTAAATTCTAACCAAATGTAGCGCAAAGTGCGAAATATCCCACAGTGCAATGAAACGTGCAACTCACAGATGCATTCATCGTTAACGTTGCAACGCTAATTTGACGAAAGCCCATTTCATGGAGTTTAGCTGCAATTCGTGTGTGTTGCCACATGCTGTCCGTGCCTACCGTGCTTCCTTAGCAACTACACTGAAAAAAAACTACATGACTTTGTTCTAAAAGATTTGATTTTCGAAAACTGGAATTTGCACTAAGCAAAGAACTACAATATGGCAACTTTGGCTGCCGCTAGTGGTCAAGATATGAAGGCCTAAGAAATAATGTGGGAACGACTTTTGTCTAAGAAGTTTATTTGCAAAAATGCCAGAATTTCAGAAACGCTGCTATCACAAAGATCTAAACTGCGGTACACAAAAAGATAGGGGAGATTTAGGATGGATGCAACAAGCAAGAGCATTTGGCCTGTTTAAATTTCTTCTGCTCAAAATATATTTATACTATAATAAATACTATAGCGCGAAAGAAATATTTGAAAAAATATTTTAAATTCTCTCTTCAAACTTTCTTAGCTTGCATAATTTAGTATGTGGTAATTCATGTTTCTTGAAGCCTTTTTTTAGAACTAACTTTTGGTTACTATTTCTCATTTTAAACTGTTTTTCAGGATCATAATATTAACTGGGTCATCAATAATTAAGGTGTAATGCCCACAATTCTGTTGTATTATTCAGAAACAAAGAACTCAATGCGTGGCGATATTAAGAGGGAAATATTTTTTTTGTGAAAATTGTGTGAAACTTATTTCCCGGAGTGGCATAATTAGAATATTTTTAATAAATGAAACAAAAAATGTATGCCTCTTGACTCTCATATTATCGCTCTAATATAGACCATGAGGTATCTCTATTAATTGCTGTTTGGAGAGTACAAGGACCTTCAGAGGTTGATTAGTTTAAGTAACCTTTAGAGTTCGCTTATGCTTACTTCCGTCAAATTTGAAAGTCTATCAACTTTTGAGTTGCTAAATGTATCAGCTCTCTACTTCTTTAGAGCAGTGTATTCCCAGAATCGTGTTGTTTCAATTGTAAAATAAATGGCGTTGTGCTACCATTATTTAGGACATAAAACAAGTTTCGACAGGACTTTAGATGACGTACAATTTTGTGTTTGCAAAATTTTTGAATAAAATCAACGCACGAACTTAAAGATGAAAGAAAAAAAAATTGGTCTTAGTTCATTATTAGTTTTATTTCTAACGCTGCATATTTTCTATATATAATTATGTTTCTCAAAAACGTCGAACGTGACGATTCAAAAGCAGCTTACCACCAGAGACATCGAAATATTGGCTGATAACCAACTTCAGTGAAACCAAAAAATTTCCAAAGACTTATGCGTCATCTGGTTTTAAAAGTAGCTCAAAGCGATGTGATGTCAACGCATAAATGAAAACTGCATGATTAAGACGCTTAAGAGTCTTACGATCTTTGCAGTTGCGAATTTTTTATACAACAGAAATATTGTTCAATAAATGATTCATATTAAGAAATGTTTACCTATGTCGGTACCGGATTTATGATCGAACAATAATCATTCATTTGTTTGCATCAAATCATTGATTTACTAGGTATGAAATAATAAGTAATATCCGTTTTTATTTATTATTATAAAACTCGTTGATTGCATTGTATCTAACAATGAAAAATCCCTCAAAACTCATAATAATTTTCAAAAGATTGTTTATACATTACATTACATTGAAAAACACCCTTAACCCTTTTTAACTACTACGAAATTTTTGCCAGTGTATAGGCTCTGCAGTCTCTGGCTCTAAACGTGCACATCTTACAGGTAGTTTTTAACACTTTATTTCATTGCCTCGTCTCGTTTTCATTCTTGTCGTTCTTTCTTTGTTTTGTATTCACACTTTTTTGAGTTTTGTAGTTTTGTGCGAAAAGTCAAAAACTGTATTTCGTTTTTCCAAGTTGTCTGGGTCCGAAATGCCCATACATAACCCCCCGTCTGGAACACACCTTGAGCTAGCCATTACACATTTAGTGAGATTTTCTTTTATTGTGGTTTGTTTATTTTTTTACAATAGTTTTTCCCCCTTTTTGTTGGACTTGTTAAATACATTTTTAGTGTGTACAAATTTGTTTTGAATTTTACAAGGCGCAGCCACAACTAGAAATTGTGTAATCCATAATTTTTGGTATAAAGAACCTACTACTCTAAATATAGAGAGAATGGGAAGCCTATTTCACATATAAAGATCAAAATTGACTTACTGTTCTAAGACAAATGTATCTTTATATTGTAAATATATTTTTAGGAAATTATTATACTTTATTATTGTATCATATTTAAATATATAATGCTTATAATGCTATTTCTTCATAATCTCCGATTATTTTATACAAAAGCTGTCAAATCTGCTGAAATGGCTACAGAAAAGCAGTTAGCACTTGAGGAATATATATTGCTTGATTTATTCCCATTTTAATAAAGAAACAAGCGGGTTTAGCTACCTGCACACTTTGCATGCCAATCTACATAAGTTCTTTTTTGTTCACTTCATGAAGATTATAACTTTTCAATTCCCTTCAAGGCAATGTCACAAAACTCTATCTGTAGCAAAAATTACCATATAAACACTACATTTCGTAGATAAAAATGCAGACTTTGGCCAAAGACACGATAAACGTTTCTTTCTTTCTGTAATTGATGGCCAACTTTAACTTTATATGTTTTTGTCTAGTTCATCTTTTCCTGAACTTTTTAAAGAAATGAAGCTTCTGATATCCTACAAAATCGGATCGTATTTTGACAATTGGTACTGCATAACATTTTCATCTAGACGAAAAGATAATATTGTTGAATTTTTGAATGACGATCCCAAACTTCAGATTTAGCTCCCGATCGTCATCATGCCTAACTGTTCTAAATGCTTAAGTTGTGCATTTTGTCAAAGTTTGGATCAATTTGAAGATGCACCCCATTACATCTCATCTTGAATTCACTTTAATTTTGTAGAATTTTGAATTTTTAAGCGATGATCCGGATCTTCAACTTGGCTCCCAATCTTTAACTTACTCGACTACTCTAAATGCTTAAGTTGTGCATTTTGACGCAGGTTGGATTAATAGGAGTTCGAAGTGAATCACTTGCTTCTTCTGCGCGAGAATTTGTTTTGAGAAACCCATATTTGTTTGTTTTCTTAAAGAAAAGTCGATATCAACAAAACCCACAGGTTTTATTTAGTAATTTATTACGCCAGACAAAAGATTTAGAAATAACTAATTTATATTAATCAATTACTGTTTATAAGACAAGTAAAACTTTTCAATGTTGCGTATAATACCAACAGAATTAGCTCACATATTCATATAAAATCAATCTTAAAAACTTTTTGATAATATAAGCAGATTGTTACTACTGATGGAAACAATAATGCTGCAGTTTTTGTTTGCTAAAAATTTGTTATGAAAAAGAAGTGTAAATTTCGACTAATCCGAATATATTTAGTCACAAAAACTATATCCACATAGAGCTCAATTTTCCAAACATTTTGCCAAAGCACCAGCCCCATTTTCCTTTGATCTTTTTGTTATAAAAAACAACAAAACGTTGAAGCTGTAATTACGGAAAATACAAAGATATGCCATCTTTATCTTATCAATTCTTAAAACAACATCTTTATAATCTTTTCCGGTAACTATTACAAATATTTTTCTTTTATGTTATCATATTCGCAGCAAAAGCTTATCCATTGTCCATTTGGGGGTCTGCCCACCTCAATGCAACAACTTATTGAAATGAAATTTGACTTTCTATAGACAAACCAGGCAAATGGGCGATTTGAAAGATTTTTATCAAGAGAAAAAAACAATTCATTGTTTGCGTTGTGCCACAAGACAGTTACAACAAACAATGGACACAAGTGCAACCACAACAAACAACCAGAAACCACCTACATCGAATTTGGCCCCAAAGCAACAGAAATTACAAAAACCAAATTGCAGCGAAACATTAAGTAAATAGAAAAAAAAAGTAAGTCCCAAAAACAGGTGTTTGGCGTTGTAGTATTTAAATTTGAAAAACAAACTTGGTCGTTGCTTTGCCACAGTGCAACACGGTGTCGCCTCCCACATACAACACGCAGCAAATGGTTAAGACTCTAAAGACTTTCAGCTACGAGGAAAGTGGCAAAGAGTTAAAAGTGAATGCGCTGGGCTTGCTAACAAGCTGACGGGGCTAAAATAATAAAAAAAAATTCAAGTGTTGTACGAATAATATGTAACCGAAGTCTACGCATGGACACGTTTTGTAGAAAGATTTAAAAAAATTGTGCTGAGCATATATCTTGAATAGAGAGAAGGAAAAGTTTTTACTTGGAGACCGACTTTAATTGCCTCCTTTTTCTGCACCTAATGCGCTGTTTAGCTCTTCACAGTGAAATGGGTATATGATCTCGAGGTGCTTCGGCAGGTATTCCGATTGTGGTTCATGAAAGCTATTTGAAAAAGTTGAGCAATTTGGCATTTGTGTAGATATGTTCCTGGTCTGCAGACCCGGTAAGCAATCGTATAAGTAAACCTTTAGAAGATCGTTAAGTTTTGAAAGTTCTGCCTCATGCACAAGCACGATTGCAGTATACCAGGCAATGCTAGAAAATGTAATCCCTAAATTTTAAATCTTCGGAAGATCTTTTGATTGTTAAAAATCTTCATCAGGCACAAGAACGGCTGTAATACACAAGGAAATACTAGACAATATAATCCCTTAATTATAAATCTTTAGTAGATCTTTAAATTACAAAGCTTTGTTGTATTTAAGTTGTTAAAGTTCTGCCCCAGGCACAAGAACGATTACAATATACCAGCAAATACTGTAAAATCTGTAAACCACAAATCTTTGAAAGATCTTTAAGCTGCTTAAGTTCCAACTGAGACATAAGATTTCAATAACCAGAAAAGACTATACCATGTAATCCCTTAGTTATAAATTTTTCAATTAGAAAATTTGGAAGATCTTTAAGTTGTTAAATTCTGCCTCAGGCATAAGATCGATATAGCAATATATCAGGAAATACTAAAATGTAATCCCGAAGTCATAAATCTTTGGAACACATTTAAGTTGTTGAAGTTCTGCCCCAAGCATAAGATTGATTGCAATAACCAGGAAAGACCATGAAATACCATATGATCCCTAAGCTGTAATGCTTTGGAAAATCCTTAAGAACGATAGCATCCAGGAAATACTAAAAATCTAATCCCTAACCAATAAATCTATGATAGATTATAAAGTTGTTAAAGTTCTGCCCCAGACACAAGAACGATTTCAATATTCCAGGAAATATTATAAAATGTAATATCTGGGTTATAAACACAGTGTTTTTCGTCATCGAATACTGTATCTTATTTTCGGCTTTTTTCATCTTGTATTGACGCTGCCTAAGTATAGTCCAAAGCCTAGGTTCATTCGAAGTCTTTCAAACAATAAATTTTTAGAGTTATTCAAAAGTTCTATTTCTTAGGCGATTTAAGATATAGGATATTGATTCTACACAGAATTTTTTTATATACTCAAAACCAATATCGGGAATTTGATGAGTGTTATTCTAGAAAAGTCTAAAAGAGTATATAATTAATAACATATTTTTCGAAGCAAATTTGACTTGAATTGTTGTGTTCTCCTAAGAAGCTGTAAATATATGTATCTCTTCTATGAAATTAACTAATGTTTTTTCTAAGTAACGTCGACTTGAAGCCAGCCGCAGCTTAGACTCTTAGGACATTTGGTGTTTGGAAGCTCTAAGAAGTATCGCTCTATACATTATAATTGTGACTCATATTTTTGGAAGTAACGTTGACTTGAAGCAGTTAGGCCTCCTCGAGGAGAAAAAGAGTTTTCATAGGAAGCTCTAAGAATATAGCTTTAATTAATATTTCTCGAAGTAACGCGTACTTCAAGCTAGCCGCAGTTTGGGCTTCTAGGACATTTAGTGATCTCTTAGAAAGCTCTAAAAAATCTCTTCTATGATGTTATTTATTTATTTTTTCGAACTAGCGTTGACTTAAAGCTAGCCGCAGTTTGGCCATCTAGAACATTTAGAGTTCTCTTAGGAAATTCTAAAATGATCTTTCTATGATGTTAATAAATATTTTTCAAAGTAATGCGTAGTTTGGTGTGGGGATTGGCGAAAAAATGGCCAGTGGTTGTCTCCAAAATAATACTATTAAATTGAGTAAAAAGAAATACTGACAAGAGTTAAGCACAAAAGTTGTAAATAAAAACAAAAATAAATCAAACTTATGCTATATTCCCAAAAGGAGGAGTAGCAGAATTGCTATTACTTCGCAGAAATACCAACTGATTGTGACGTCACATACTCAAGCGCACATTCTTGTTTTTCCTCAACATGGACCACCCTAGTTTTTAGAGTAAATTCCAGAAGCTGGCGCCATATAGACTTATGAATATATTTCAAGAATTTATTAACTGCAAAGCAATAACAATATCCAACATTTTTTTGCACCTTGTGTCATGGCTGTATAGATCTTAAATGCAGCGTGCACTCCATATACCAAATAATTATTGCACATAAAAGTTGTTAACCAAATAAACTGCCTTATTTTTTCCGCCGCAAAGTTGAAAATTAATGAAACCGAAAGCATCTAAACCAAATGAAAATAATGAAAAATTCAGTAGCTACCCAGAAAAAAAATTAAAGAAAGCCAAAATTTCTAGGTCATTGTATACAAAAAAAAAACAAGGTAATACAAAACAAAAATTTTGTTGCGCCCCGTTTTTTCCATGGAAAAAGTTATTTATGCAATGTGGCTGCTGTGGTTGGTTTCTAGGCCTAAAGTTCAAATGTCAGCTACAAAGTAAGCTCTGTGCGCGCACACATGTGCCCACTAGTTTCGGATACATTCAAGACAATGATGCGGAGTTCTCTCGTTTGAACGTAACTCAAAAAATGAAATGAAACATCTGCAAGTGTCGACTAAATGCTGCAACAGCAAAAGAAATAAATCTGTTGGAATCTCGTTGCAGTGATTTCTAATACAATTGTATTGCGACCGGTGCGGAATACCATATGGCCCACAGTCTGTCAGATGCACAGTCTGTCTCGCGGCAGTCCCTCAGTCTTACAGTCTCTCAGTCCCTCAGTTGTTCTGTCAATTAGTCATTTAGTCTTTCAGTCAGTTAGAACACACACAATAAGTCTGTTGTTGTTGTTGTTGCTATTGTTGTTAATTTTTTGTCGTAATTTATTATGCAGTTTCGGTGTGCACTCTCCTCTCGTAACGCCCGCATTACATATAGAACAAGTTTTCCAATGAACTTCAAACTGTTTGAGACGGAGGCTTTGTGAGCTTGTCTGAGCGCTTTTTGAACATTCAAATTTTATAGCTCAGTTTTCAATTTATATTTATGCCATATACTCACACGAACCGAGTTACATTATCCACAAGATATGTCAAAAAAAAAAAAAAAAACAATCTTATTAGAAAAAAAAATGTAACACACCCGCCCACGCGCTGACGGACGACGAATTTTTGTTTCATATTTCCCCGAATATTGTGTCTCATGTCAACGTACAAACAATATATTTCCAAAGTGAAAAATGCAATTTGAAAATGTGGCAACATTTGGGATTGTACGCTGCTGCAGCCTGTCGCAAATTGATTGTTTATGGCATTTTTATGCAACGAAATATGTCAGTTTTTGGGACAGAACTTAACAAATTTGCCAAAAATAATCAATACGCTTTGGTTTTGTAGAGGGTGATTTTTTAAGAGCTTGCAAATTTGTTTTTCACATATAAATCAAACAAAATACGTAAAAGAAATCTTTATGTAAATCGTTAGCACATTGGAGTTGGTTTGGAGTTCAAAGCTAATTTTATGTAAGAGTTGCGGTTTCGCTGCAAATACAGTATCCTGAATCCGATAATGTTCGGTCACTCAATAAGTAAATGTTGGTCGCCTCAGCGCTGGCAGTCTATACTTACTCTCTGCAACATATCGGGTGGCATCTCGTGAATAAATGTTAGAAATTTAGAGATATTAAGTGCAATGGCGTAAATCGTTTCAAAGTTGTCACTGTAGACTTGAGGCTTAACATGTTTTTTCCCCCTTAGTATTCCGCTTGGGAACTTAGGGCCTCTACTAGAACTTTAATATAACCCTGTTTTTGGCGCCGTCTGCTTAGCTCTGTCCCATGTTGTGTTTACCTGGGCCAGTTCTTGACGGCTGGATTTTCTCCAGGTCTCCTTAGGTCTTTCAAGGTTTCTAATGCTCCATTGTCCAATTTATGGACTGCTTATGGTCGTCATCGAGTTTGAGCAGCCTTTTTATGTTTAATTCTTTTATATTGGTTTCTGTAATCGGTTGGGTTTTCGATCGATAAATGGTGATTGGCCAAATTCGACTTATCCCAGTGGTTGATCTGCCACCAGACATTTACTGGGAGTGGCGTCTACAATTACCATTGACACGTAGATTTGATAATCGCGAAAAGGCTGGGCGATAAGTGTTAATTTTATTATCATTCTTGGTGTTTTTGTTGCTGTACGCAGAAAAAAGCGATGAATGGCGTTTGGTTCTTTGTTGAGTCCTCCATTTGGTGTGGAGAGGGATGAGGAATGGGGCAAGGGGGGTTAAGTGGAAAATCATTTTTAAGAGGAACGTTAAAATGGTCATGCCTCTTGCCATGAGTGAGATTCGAACAAGTGCATTACCCATTAAGGTACGATGTCCCACAAAACAAAAGTCTTCAATTATCTCATCTAACCGACCAATTGACCAAGCTTGCCTCTCAATTCTGCTAAATGTTGCAAATGTCGCAGCGGCTACTCTACAAATTGTCCAATTTTGATACACTCTCTCCTACGCATCAGCGGATGAAATACGAATAAGTTCTTCAGTTTGTCACTTTATGCATGAGCCTGAATTTTATCTGACAAAAAATAATTTAGAGTAAGTAAGTCACATGATCTTGGCGGCTTTTTGACTGGCTGTAAAAGTGAAATAAACAGCTCACTCGCCTCTTCCATTTTGGGCACAAAAAACTTGAAAGCAACGTACTCGCCATTCACAATAACTTTACGGCCTTTGCCGTCTTTGAAAAAGTAACGACTAATGCAGCTGTCTTGGCCGTAATGTACACCAAAAAGTGACGATTTCGGGATGCATTGATAGATAGTTCTTGCAATACATTTGCTTGCGCTTTCTAGCTGAAGCGTGACTTTTAAAAAAATCAATAATTTGTAAAGATCAGCCTTCAGATGGGTTCATTGGAGCTGCCTGCGCTGATGTGGCTCAATTGAATTAGAGAACTGTCGAACCCTCATGAATGCATCGATAGAGAAAATAATTAAAAATTATGGCCTTGATAATCAAATTAATTAATTTGTAAGACCAAACTAAACGTTTTTGACAGTGACACAAAGCACGTGTTGGCAGCAGTTCAAAAAAATGTTGCCAAAAGGAGCTTTGCTTAAAAATCACCCTTTAAATGGGTCAAATACAAAACTTTTTCAAAACTAGTTTTAATGAGTTCCAATCCAAAAACAATAAACTCATTAATTAAAGATTAGTTCACAATGATGATTGCCTTTAAGATTTTGTGAAGAAATCACGTAGGATGCCTTAGTTCATTACATTTTCCAGTATCCGCTTCTTGTGTTCTTTAGCTCAGATACAAAATTTTCGAAATTAGTTTTTGAGAATCACGAATGCCAATACGTTTTGAACAGAAATCGTATAGGGTGTCTGACTGCGTTACACTTTCCAGCATCCTCTGCTGCTGTTCTTCTGAACCAAGCAGAATGTCGTGCAAAGATATATTTTTCAAACAAAAATAAGTTTATATAAATTTCTTCCCAAAAACTTGCTCGAACATTCTGCTTCAAACTACGCTGCAGTCTTCAAGATTTCCACAGTTGTCTACTTAATCCTTAAGGCGCGTCTTTGCGGAAATCTAAAACTGCAATTACCAGCTATAAAACTGTTGTTTTTTTTGGTAAAATTTTATATGCTCATGTAGTTTAGGTTAAAATTTGAAGTTTTTTGCAAACTTTTTTGGCTGTGTTTCTGTGGAAAATTGCTTCCGCAGTATACAATTTGTCATGCCAACACCTTTGGGCCACTGCTCGTCGTCGTCGTTTCATTGCATGCAATATGCGAAAATATTAACAACTTTTTAGCTACGATAAATGATCAAAAAGCCAAAGCCGCATTTTGCCAATAAACAGTCAATTATTACACAGATACAAATACACACACACACACACACACACAAAATGCATAAGATTAAATTTGCTTAAGCTTTGAGCTTTGCACCCGTTGGGCAGTTATTCAGTCAGTCAGGCAGTCACTCGATAAGTCACTCATTCATTCACTTATTCATTCACTCAGCAAATCAGTCTGTCAGTTTATATTAATCTCTAAACAGCAACACAAATTACGCAAATGTTGCCAACAGCCAACGGCTTAAATCACATAAAAAAAAAATACAAAATAAATGATAAAAAATAAAAAAAGTTGATCAACAGGGTTGCAAAGTTGTAGTCGAAATGGAATTTATCGAAATGTGGTAAGTGATAATTTGCAGCAGCCTAAAGTCATTTCAAAAAATGCAAAACCAAAAATAAAAATTTTGTTCAATTAAGAAAAATGCAAGATAACAATACTTTGTTAGGTACGCGGGAAAAATATCGATAAACTTATAAATATTTTTATAATTAAAAGCAAAAAATAACATAACAGCCTCAAGACTTAAATAGATAATTTCAAAGAAAAAAAAATTCGAAAAAAATAAAAGTTTCGATAATTTGTGATACCCATATTTTGAAAAATAAACGGAAAAGTATTGATGCATTTATAAATATTTAAATAAAAGAATGACTTTTTCTAAAATATTGTCGAGTAAAAAAATAAAATAATATAAAATGTATCGTAAATCGTTAGTGATGATTTTTTATATTTATAGCCTAAAGGCTATAGCCTAAAGGCTACAAATATATCGTTTCAAAACAAAAAATAAAAATTTCGATAGTTTTAGAAAGTTGCACAATCGTTGAATGGTAAGAGATATAGGTGCTCTAGAATGAAATCCATTATTTTTCCCATGAAATTTTAGACTTTAATTACCTTTATTAGAATGATCCAATTTAGGTGAAATATGCGCCATTTTATTCGATAACTTGTTGCCGTATTAAAGTTAGTTTCATTATGATTTTCTTATAGAATTCCTGATTCCTATTGGCAAAAACTTCTGACAGTCGATTTTCAACAGACTCTCTTGAAGCTAATTTTTCAGGTTCTTATATAAATAAAATTCTATAACTCTACAAAACGAAGAACGTTTCGAAATTGTCTACAATAGCATTCGAGATATTTTAAATATTTCTATTATAATTAATAAAAGTTATAAATTTAACAGTAAGAAAGGTTGCATGGGGGCATATTATTACAATATTTTATTGTTTTTGCTAGAGTTTTGTCAACAAATATCGATAACCATAAAGAGAAGCACATTTGTTTAAGATATTTGACAAACGATTGGTAAATTATCGATAGCCTAACATTTGTTTAGCTTTTTAATTTTACAATTATCACAAAATTCGTAATATCATAGAGATGTTTACTACAAAGAAGTAAGACAAAATTTGTTTTTCATTCCACATTTATCACTTAAAGTAATACCGCACTTCTCATCTAGAAATCGGATTTATCGCACAATGATTAGCAATCATTTTTGTCAGCATAACTTCAACTAAATACTTAGCAATCCTTAGCTCTATAGAATAGCAAATATCGTTTGTTTGATAAATCAATAAGAGTTTAGAGATTTGTAATATGAAAATAGTAAGTCAAAATTAGATTTTCATTTAAGATCCGCCCATATCGAAATTCGATTTATCAGGCAATGGCAAGCTATCATTTCATCAACCAAATATTTCGAAATTGTATAGAGCTATCAATGCCAAATATTGAGAATTTGAGAAATTCCAACCAAAATCCATAACTGTCTCTCTATAAAACTCTATTTGTAGTATAGAAAAAGTAAGACAAAATTAGTTTCTCATTTTCACAATTATCACAGAAAGAGCTGCTGCGCTCGGACAACCCATTTCCCATATCGACATACCAGAGTCGCCAACCCTGAATAAAAGTTTTTTTTTTTTTTAAAATATATAATAATAATTTGCATTGTCAAAGCTACTAATTTATGCTTATATTATGAAAATGAACGCATTTTGAGTGAGTTGTTTGCATCGGTAATCACATTTCGTACGAATTCAACGATGTTGGACCCAGCCCTCAGAGTCTGGAATTTTAATCGCTTTATTGTAATTGCTACCGTCAAATCGATAACTTTTTGTTTGCATTGCAGCAACAAAGCGCTGCTTTGATTAAAGTTCAAAATATTTTGGCTATTATTTTAATTTAATTGCTGTCATAAAATATGGTTCGGCTTTTAAAAACATTCGAAAACATTTTCACTTGTATTAAAATTAGTTTGGCTTTTTTTTTCGTTTTTATGTCGCTTCATTAAAATTTCGTCACCAAACTTGTTGAGCGACATTTTTCAGCTGAATTTTCTTGCAGGCAACTTTATTTTCATTTATTTATTTGTATTTTTTTAAATCTTGCTTAAGGCATTAAAATTAGTAATATAAATGGTTTTTATTTAACAATTTTGTAGTTGCAATTTAATGGTGGGTGTGTGCGTGTTCATATAACTCGTAAAATTGATTTTTAGCGCTTTTCGTCTAGTTTCGGGATGATGGCAAGTTGTAAATTGGGTAACAATCTTAAGAGCTTGTCAAATGACATTGCATTTCGATTTAAAATTCTTTTGTTATAAAGTTCTCAAAGCGTTTCGAACGCATCATGTTGAAATGCGTTTTAAAGACATATTATTGAAATCGAAAAGAGAACACAAAAATTGGTATTTTATGGTATTTACATGTTTTATGACAACGATGCAGCATTTTGTGTAAGAATGTGATCAGTTTTTTTTGAAGAGTTCTTGTTCTTAAGTGGAATTGCCATTTGGGCATGAGAAGCTATTATGTTTTCGGTTGAAAGTCTTTCATCAAGTGGAATTGACAAATAAAAATAAGCAGCTATAATATACGAAAACTTTTGCGTGAAATGCGCTCAAGTGGTTTGCTCGTTGCAGTGCTGCATCTATTTAGGCCTAATATGTCGAAATATTTTCACAACACTTAATTAGAAGATTGATTTGAAAGATCTTGAGGTATATAGCATTTTTCTCTGTTTTTGATCGAAATCAATTTGAAAGCTTAGGCGTGCGATAAGTTAAATGAATTCCATAAACATTTCAGAAAAAATGTGTTGGCTCTACTGTAAGAGTGAGCAGCTATATCCAATTTTTCTACAATGATTCCTTGCCTAAAAATCGACGCTTTCTGATAGTTCTAGACTCAAAGATACCAGAACAAGAGATATGTTAAGATTGCAGTGCTTAAATTTTAAACCCAAATAAGCTAGAAGCGTGAAAAAGTCGCCAAAAACAGTTTCCTGGACTCCAAAAACTCCAAGAACAACTCTAGGGATCTGACCTTATAGATGCAAAGCAAGCAAAAAAAGTTTACTTCACAAGCTTGACGTATTGAGGTTTGCATCATCCTCAAGTCGTCAAACTATATTCAGGATTTCCAGACAAATAATAAATAATATTTGTAACTTTTTATGGGATTCTTGACTATGATCTCGAAAACTGGCTTCGCTGATATGAGCACATAAAGCAAGCATTCCCAGACAAATAGTTTTGTAAACAATATTTTGTCAATCTGAAGTTTCGCATGGACTTCGGAAAAGAAACCTACCGGCACATTAAGCCTCAGGTACGACTTTAACATCTTAAAGATACCTTCCAAAGCTCAGCTTATGCGATTGGTTACCGGGTCTAGAGAACAACGTCGGTCATCGCTTCAACTGCGCAGCATGGAGATATCTCCATTAATAGCTGTTCAAATAGAACAGCGACCTACAGTTGAGAATCAAATCTGAAATCTTTAATTAATACAGATTTGCCTAGCTAAATAGTGTCTATATATTTGCTAGCTATGTCAGTGCTAGACAACTGCATCAGTGCTGCTGGGTGGAATCGCACTACCGATCTTTAGGTTGAAAGGCGAGTACGCTACCGAGGGCCAACTTATAGGAATGTACATTCTATCTTCTTTTTGTTTTTGGTGGCATTCTAAGGCACTGCTTGAAGTACTTCATGGGCGTGAAGGACATTTATATGATTTTGCAAGAGCTAAGCCATGTACTGCAATAAAGATATTAACGAAATTTTTAATGGAAGTTGGTTTTATTTGCATTTACTTTGGAAACACAAATCTACCTATAACTTTTATGGTAAACCACTACGAATTGTTCAAAAATTGTTTGTTTAATATTTTTTTTTCCTAACTTATTTCGTAATCCTACCTATCTCATTCAAAGCTTACATAATTCGCCAAAAATAAGTTTTGAAGAACTGCGCAGTAAATTACCTCCGTCAAAAAAAAAGATATAAAAAAAAATTCAATCAAATATTTAATTAACAACACTTCGTTTAAGGGGCGGGGGTTTATTTGGTATTTTCGTCTTGTCATATTTTATTCAATTTATAAGAAATTTTACCGTTACTGCTAAAGAGCGGCTTATCACGTTTCTTACGGCATTTTATAGCCTATTGTTTGCATATGATTAACCCAAAGCCGAGCAGCAGGTGAACGAACCGCATTTCAACGCGGACTCTAGATGACTTTACGAAATAGTTGTAACTTTTTTTATTTTTTCTAACTCTTAAATTATTGCATAATTTAAATATATATTTCCAGGCGTTTACTAATCGCTCAATTAACTTAAAATGTGCAAATTATTTCCACAAAAATCACTGTAGTTAGTTGAGAGTGCCCGCGGGCAACATTTTGTGCGCATCTATAAAATTATCATATTGTATCTTGTAGCTACAAGATAGCCGCCTTGAACTGTGACATGCGGCGCGTGTGCATTCTAAACAAAATCTTTGGAAAAAAACGAGTACAACTCAATGTTAAAAACTTTCACCACATTATGAACCATCATCGTATTAATGTCTGGGACGGAGCACTCCGTCTGACGCTGTTCAGGTCAATTAAACAACAGTTTACTTGATGTTCCGACTGAATTTATTAGCGTGTAAATACAAATCCTTAAGCCCTGTCCGTGCCATTGTCTGTCCGCCCACGCGAACAAAAGTGTTAAAACGAACATTTCATTTCATTACGTTGGGGAGATCGTTTTTTTTTCTTTTTGGAAAATGTATTTGAGAACTTGAGCTACAAGTTAATTAGCCACACTTTGCTGACATGTCTAAGGCGTAGATAGTGTTGGCCAAGAACACGCGCATATGTGCCGATAGAAAGCAGGGCGCTACAGCTGCGCTGAGCTATAAATATTTGTACATAGAAACGAGCAGTTACTACATGGCCGGCGTGCTTGAAGACACATTAAATTATATCATGTCTTCTTGGTTGTCCCGAGTTCAAACCTTTGGCGGCTACCCATTAAAGTTGTAAGCGCTGCTATGATTCTAAATGAATTTCATGTTTTCGTCAAAAGTTTGTGAGATGTTGTTGGGTTTATTTTTTTTTTTGCAGCGTCATGGTCGTAAGACATCTATTCGTACATTGACAGCGAGAGATCTTTCACTAGGAACTGTTTTGTGCATTCTATGTACTTTATTTTCATTCCGTTGGCAGCTTTGCTTTGAGAGCATATAAAGTTGGCGCTACATATTGACAGGCCAAGAGACGTGTTCTCAAACTTGGCTTTTATGTAGCAGTCAATTTTAGAGTTGCTCTTGAAGATGTCAAAATTTTAAATGCATGGAAATTCTGCTAAATTCGTAGAATCGCCGCAGTGTGAGATTTATGTTTATGGCTATTTTGAGCGGTTATAAATTGAGTTAATGATCATTGTGATTTCGTTGGAAAATTTAAGTTCTTTTCTTCAAGCAGTTTGGAGAACCAACAAAAGAGCTACCCACTAATTTCCACACAACGAGGGTATGTTTATAGCCAGTAAGATCTATACTTTTCCTCATTGCATTCAATTAGAAATCGTTACAGCGCTCTTGAACTCGAGCAGTCAATCAACAAGATTTAAAAAAAAATGTCCTTCAGAAGGTTTGTATTGTTGCAGAGCAAACTGATCCTCAGAAGAATTATCTTGTTCGAAAGAAAATTGATCAAATTATTCTTGTATAATCGTATCTTTATCTATGATTTATTTTACTCCACTGTTGTCCAATGACAGGCTAAGTTTCTTGGGAACGAAATAATCTCAAAATTTCTATATAATTCTATACTAGGAAGCAAGCTCGTAAGCTTACGGTATTGCAGTAATGTCTTCTACATGCAGCTGCTCAGTCAAAGCTTGTGGACTTGTTTGAGCAAAATGTTCAGTCACCTATCTAGTAGACTTACTATGGAGAGAGCTGAAATTAAGAAGAAGAAAATTACAGGAAAAATCGATCAAAAAAGGGACTATCTTTATTATCTTATGAAAATGGTATGTTCCTTCCCATATAAAGACCATACTGAACATACTTTGTACTTAAGCTTGAGAAGAGCTTTTATTCCTCTACAAAGCAATCGTCAAACTTATCTGATGGTATTGTCTGAGATGATCTTTGACTTCCTTGTTAATTTTGCGCTTTACCGCACTCCACGATCCCATTTATAGTTATAGGACATTCTTTTCGCTTGCCTTACTCTGTGCCACTTTGGAACACTCCGGGAGATGAGTTTGTTTCTCTTAGTCCCCTTAGTTTTTGAGTAGTAAATATTAGTCTAGCAAAGCCATCGTTTGCTATTATCAAGAATTAAACTTAAGGAGATTGTTTTAGAAGGAATTCGATTCGCTTGTTAACTGTGCGCTTTACCTGACTTTATTATCACATTTATAGTCTTACGACTTACTTTTAATTTGCCTTACTCTATGCCGCTTGGGTACATCTTTGCGGTTTCTGCTAATCGTGACATCGCAGAACTTGTTAACTTGTGAAGATCACTGTAGAGAGCTTTAGAGAAAAGATTATTCGTCTAGCAAAGCTATCTTTATAGCCAAGAATCGTCAAACATTGTAGGTTTGTCTGAGAAGATCTTTGAATTTTTCGTTACCTTAGCGCTTTAACTGACTACATGGTCCTAATTATAGTCATGGGATATACTTTTCATTTGAGACTTGGAAACAACTTTGCGGGAGATAGGTTTGTTTTTCTTAATTTCCTGAGTGACATCGTAGAACTTGTCAAACTTGATCTGTCGCTCTTTGCTTGATAACTTTGCGATTAATCCCTCCCGTGAGCCCATGTGTAGTTATCGAGTATACTTTTTATTTGGCTTACACTGCTGTCATTTGGAAACATTGTCTGCTCTTTCTTGATTCTCTTAATAAAGTACTAGTGTTCGTCACAGTTGGAAGACGGTAAGAGTATGTCAATGTCTCTAATGTTAGTATTTCAAAAATATATGAGACTCTTGGCTCTTTTTCTCTTGTGTTTCCGTTAGCTATCTCATATAGATCTCTAAGATATCGTTTCTACTACAAGGCGATACTTTTAGCCTGGAAGTTGGAGTGATATTTAGTCAAAAACTGCTGTTGAGTCACAATAGAAGAGCTCTAGTTTTATTTGGGATATATTCTCATCATTGGCTCAAGTACTTCGCTTGTAAGATTCCCAAGCTACAATAGCCAACAACAATAACTCTAAACAGGGGTCACCACGTGTAGGTTGAGCCTCAAAAGGGTTCAAGTGGAGACTGACTGATACGGCTCAATCACAGCTTTTACGCGCCAGTAGATTCGACCAAGTTCATGTTGTATTATGACTAACCACTCCAAATTCATAATTAGAATAGCATTATTTATTTTTGTTTGCGTTCAAGGTACACAAAGCAACAACAACTTTTGGCATAGGCCTACAAAAAAAAAGTAGTTCACAGACATGGTCAACCACAAGAGCATGATTGTGATTGATTGATGGTTGAATGGCTGAATAGATAGATGTGGCTGCTGCTGCTGCTGCAGATCCACAACTAACTTGACCAAAATTCACATCGAAATTAAAGCCAAAATTTATTGGCAGCCACTTAAGGTTCAGACACTTCATAATGAGTACTTTCGATACTGTTTTTGGTTGCCTTAGATGCGCGTACGAAACTTTTAAAAATTTGTTGATTTTATTTACAGTGCATTGACTTGAATTGGCTTTTTTGGGGCCTTTTGGCCAGGGTCAATACAATATTGTTTGTAGTCGTGTTGTAAATATAGAGACACTTGACTATGGAATTATTGTTTACAACTTGGGCTTCAAACTGTTTTAATTGCGGCCCAAATGCGGGCATGTGGGTGTGCCCGAGTGTGTGTGTGAGTGATCTGGGCACAATTGACTGAGCAGCTATTAATTTAATGGCTGTCGTCGTTCTGATTTGGCCCGGCCTTAAAATGCAAATGCCAGCTAACTGCATTTACATAGCTAAACACACAGGTGTTGATGGTCACGCTGTTCGACGGCGGGGGAACTTGTACCAATCCCGCATTTGATAAGCAGCTAATCTTTGATATCCAACAAGATGCGCACAAACATTAACACAGCTGCTGCCATTCTACAGTCTCCGGTTCAAGTTAATACCAGCATAATCAGCTAAATAGAACGCATCTTTTGGTATCAGCTTTTATTTGTAAAGTGTAACTATCGTAGCTCTAAGGTTTTTCTCTCTCTTGGTTGGGGCTAGAGTGCAGGTCGTTGGGTTTGGCTTTCTGATATAAGGCGGCATTCGCTGTCTTTGCCTTTGAGGCATGCCTCATGCCAATGCATAAATCACATGGTAATGCATACAACCGTACGACGAGCATACATGGAGCTACATGTATATCAAATTTCGCACCCTTTTGAGCTAGGCTCAGCCGCAGGCAGCAGTTAATTGATTGGATTCGCGTCACAGCAGACGAGGGCAGGCTGAAAAGTAATAGCTGAGGCCAAGAAAGTGGCATAGAAAATATGTGGTCAGAGTTTTTCGAAGCTGTGAATGGCTGAGACTTCATTAAGACGTTCTTTCAATACACTTACATTGATAAACATTTGAAAACTAACCAACAGCCTTTGTTGTCAGATTGACGGAAATCGGTTGAAGTGAATAGTCGATACGATAATCTCTTATAGATCTGCTACGATTTAGTGTCTGCTTGATTGTTCAAATTGGCTTTTCTAGAGGGTGTGACCAGATAAACAGTCCAAAGAGCTTTGAGGAAGTAGTCAAGACAGACAAAAAGAACGTAGCAGTGTTCTTAATTTTAATTTAATTCTTCCGCTAAAGTGAAACACAAGTTAGGTATATTTTGAAAATATTGAAAGTCGTTACGATCGTTGCAATTGCCTCTTCGGATACTTTTCACCGGTTGAAAGTGTACCGAAGATGCCAGCACCGTAATATTCGGGCGGAAAGGTTATATCAACCGTATTCTCATGACAGCGCAATATTATAGTGACTTATTGGATCGTTTCGATCAGTCGGCGAAGCGTAAGCGCCTCTATTTGCCAAGGAAAGGAATCCAAAACAAATCGCTAGCTATCAAAGCTGTGAAACGATAACTAAATTGATCGAATTATTGCGGCTCCCTCGCAATTACTACCTCTGCCCAAACCTGAAAAGATGGCGCGCTGGGAAGCGTTTCCACACGTACGAATGCCGAAACAGACGCTTATTTGAGGAACTTTCGGCCGACTACTACAAGAAGGGTATGATCGAGAATTCGTTTTATTCGCTGTATCCAGCTAGAAGGAAATTATGTTGAAGAATAATAGCTAATTTTACAAAATAAATTCTTTTAAAAGCTTAATTGTCGTCGGTAGGCATGGATATACTCTGCGGAAGATGGCGGGACAGTCTTCCGCATAGCTCTCCATTTGTGAACTGCTATCCATTACTTTCTGGAATCATGACCTATTGTCCCTTTATAACTATAAATGTTTAATTCACGCCATCAAAACAATGTGTACAACCCAATATTTCATTCCATCAAAGTGAATTTATGAATTGAGGCTCTCTAACGAGCTTAAGCAGTGTTTATATGCCGATATCATAATCTCTACCAGCCTGCTGACTTTTAAGCCAACCCTCGCATATGTATCCATAGCTTATGAGAGCCATGTGGTTATTGAATCTTGTGTCTTCCACAAAGTAAAACTCCCGCAACTGCTGACATTTGTACAGTGCCACAATGTTGTCTACAATGACTATGACTTTGTCTATGACAACAAATTCCCTATAAACTTAAAAGTTTGTTCTACGTTAGAGTGGCGTACACTTTATCTGTCCAGTCGTCCATTCGTCCGTTTGTCTGTCAGTTAGTCAGTCCTTCAGTCAGTTTGTCAGTTATAGCCGTTTATAGTCAGTCTCTAAGTTGGACAGTCGTTGAGTTGGTCTGCCACTCACGACAAACACCCAAACAAGCAACTTTCTTTCTTCGGTTGGAGGAAGCCTACACTTTTCGCACTGACTGTCACTTGGTCGGGTTGATCGGGCGGTCGGGCGGTCGGATGTTCGGTACCGTCTGACAGTGGCTAAGGATGCGATGCTGCCGTAAACGTCATCATGATGTCATTGATCTTTGTGTGCAACAGGCATGTGGCATTGTTCTTGCAGCGAACAACTCTTTGACTTTGACTTTGGAGCTTTGCAGCAGCTCATGCAGCTCCTTGGGCGCATTCTGCACTTTGGGTTTTATCTTGGTGCATAATCTGCACGTTGCCGCTGCTGAGTTGGTGTTGCTTCTGCTGCTGCATGCCGCTGGAGAAACTGTGCAACTTGCGGTACTTGGTACTAGCTGCTGGGCTGCTGCTGCTGCTGGAGCAGTTCAAAAGTCATCCAACTGGCGGGCGTTCTACGTATGCCACATGCAGCGCAGTCAGCAGAACCGTAGACTCTTGTCAGTTGCTTCACAGTGGCGGCGGCTTATACACTTGCTGAGAGTTTAACGAGTTTGTGCTTAGTTTGGATAGCCAAAGACGTAAGTAGGAAATCTTAAGTTCTTGGACGATAATGAGCGCAGCTTTAAGAAGCAGCAAAAAAGTTTTAAGAAATTGCAAATTATGCAAGGGGAATAGGGGATTGTTAAGTGGAATTTAGTTGGAATGCTTAAATAAACAAAACAATTAGGTAATAAATGGTGTAATACAAATAGGAAAAGATATAAATTTAGAAGAGTAAATATTCAATCAATCGTTAAAGGAATTTGGTCGGTATATTTCTTCAAGAATGTCTGGATTAGAAGCTTTTTTTTTAAGAAGTTAGGCTACGCAAAAAAGTAGAATAATTCAAGAAATTTTTATTATATTTCTGTGCTTTTTCGTTAGATTCAAACAATTATTATGACTAACTTGTTCTAAGTAAAAAAATGATATTAATTGGCTGAAAGGTCGACTGCGCTATAAAACTAAAAAGTTTCAAAATCAATATGCATTTTTAATAAACTTTTAAGCAAAATAATTGCAAATACCAAAAATGCAACACTTGGGGTATTCACCAGCTGCTGTGCAAACTGTTTTTATAAAATTGCTTTAAATTCACTGCATTTTTTGTATATTTATTTTTGTGTCTTCGACGCTTCTCTTTTATTAATTTTCTAATATTGTTGTTACATTAACTCGATGTTCCATATATCGATCGAATGCACTTCACCTAGTACCAGCGTACTGACAGCTGCAAAAAATGAATATTTTCCATTTTATTTTATGAATATAATTATCTGAATACAGAGATCCACTTATACAATTTTTCATTCATTTTTGCGACACTGTGCAACATTGGAGAGTGTTCATATTCTAATGCAACAAGTAGTAGAGTGCAAACATTGTGCGACATTGTGCAACACTTGTAGGTTCCCTCAATTTTTTCTTTTTAGTAAAAAGGAACAGAAGAAAGATAATTCTTATATGGAAAATTTAGACTTCAACTTTTGTAAAAACGAAAAAATAGTAGAGTTAGACACTTGAAGCGAGAAAAATTGAGAAAAAGAGGAAGCATGCTTTGAATTCGTACAAAAATGTTAAATCCAAAAAAACAGAATTTGATGTTAGGATTGTATGAAGCTGGAAAAAAGTTGCATTATTTGGATATATGGGATGCTGTAAGCGATCGTAAGAGCGTTGAAGACGAGTGAAGCGAGCAGGGGGCAAAGTCCCTAGTACTACAAAAAAAAAACTGAATTTTAGAATAAACGTAGTTATTGATTTATCAGCTGTAATTTGCTATATATATTCGGCTTTAATTGATGCATCAAAAATTTTGCAAATTTTCTTTCAAAATAGCCACAGTGACTTTTGCAACACCTAACTTTGCGTGAATACCCCACACAAAATGTGCGCAAGTGTGTCTGCACTTTGGCAAAGCCAATTGAAGCTACTTTTTAATGCTTCGTGTTGTAGGTGCAACATGCCACATTTTATTGCAAGCAATTGTTGTTGTTTTTAATTAAACGAACACGTAACTAATTTGCCAGAATTTACAACGATGACTTTTACTACACATTTTTTTTTTGTACATTCACCAACGTTGATTTGTGGGCCACATAAAAAATTAATAAAACATGCAGAATATAAAAAATAAATGCAAAAAAAAAACTACAACAAAATTATGATAAAATGCTCGGGTAACGCTCTGCGCACATCAAGATGCCGCAATTCTTTTTTTTTTTGGGCATTTTCTTTATGGCTTCATATGCTACAGCTGCAAGGCGCTTTAATAGCTTCAACTTCAAAAATTTGTTGTTATTTTCATTATTGCCAAAAACTTGTTTTGGCCACAAAACTGGTTCTCAAAAGAAGCCGCGCTTAGCACAGCGCTCAAGAAGTTCATTTTGGCCATTTGCTGCTCTTGGTCCGCTCGCTGCTGGCACGGAATTTATAACCAAACTTAAGCAAATGCGACTTTATCGGTAACCAAACACGCCAATGAACCTAAGCCTAGCTAGAAATTGTTTAAAAGATATTAACTAAATGATAAATATGTGCGCGAACATGCCTTGACCATGTCTGTGCTTGACCAAGCGCACTCCAAAAACGAGTCCCATGGTACCCCATCATGGGCTGCGGAAGTTTGTGCTCATCTCGCCAAACTGTTTGGATTTTGGATATAAACTTGAGGTTCTCAGCAGCATTGAACGTGCTATACGAGCAGCCCAGCGCATTTGCTTTGACAAATGTTGTACAGTCGCCGTAACGTGGAGCAGCGCTCCAGCGGAGTCACGGAGTCATGCAGTTCAAACGAATCATGCTATAAACAAATAAACATGCCACAAATTAAGCAGCAGCTGTAGAATTCAATTAAAGTGTTGTCTTCCATGCGCTTCCATCAACAGTTTTATTCAATTTGAATTTCGTAATGTTTAAACACTTTTTCTTCACAAAGAAACAAATCGGTTGGAAATCTGTTTGGGAAAACTGCAAAGATAACAAAAATTAAAACAAATTCTTAATAAATTGCAGCCATCGTGACTTGACCAAATAAACTACACTTTAGTATAGGAAGAAACAACAACAACAACAATAGCAACAGCAACAAAATGTTGTCTATAAAATGTGCATAAATTAAAGACAGGTCTTTGTCGTAGTTGGTAGTTTTTGTTCTGCTCGGTGTTTGGACTGGGCTAAGAGATATGCGAGCACGAAATATATATATTTTTTTTCCAGCGAATGGAGATTTTTGAAATTGGCACATGGCATGGAAAATAGTTACAGTGCGCTAAAGAAGTTGCCGCACAGGCCCAAAAATAATTGTTAATTGCTTAAGAGTTTTTATAAGTGCTTTGCTGCTTTTAAATAAATAAATGTAGCGTGGGGTAAATGCGACCTAGTACATGACACCGGTATAAGCTGGCACGAATCGTAAACTGGTGTTCTTTGGGGAAAAGCCGTGTAAGAAGGAATCCATTAGACCCCTAAGACACTGGAACAACACGTCTTAGCGGATTACCTATACAGGGTGCGTCATCTGAATCGGGTCCATAGAAAAGTCGAATAACTTTGACAATATTCAATCGATCAGCTTCACCATTACGGTTTAGTAAAGCTCGATATATGTGTAAGCTAGAAACCTATAGACCCCTAAGACTCATGAGCACGTCTTAGCCGATTTCTTATACAGGGTGCGTCATCTGAATCGGGTCATTAGAAGAGTCGAATAACTTTTGTCAACCGATTACAACTATGACGGTTTAGGTAAGTTTGCTCCAGTTTAATTTTAACTATGTATCTCTAGACGCCTTTAGAACTCGTTGACATAATTGATTTACATTGAATATAATTGATCAGTTGTGCTAACGGCAAAAATATTGTGGCTGTTCTGCACCCAAAAGCCACACCATACTTCGCTTTGAACACGGCTCTGTAGCAGATGTCAAATAACCTCAAAAATCGCGCCCGCAACGTCCAAATGAAAATATCGAATCTGTTCAGGAGAGCGTTGCTGAAAAACCTAATGTTTCGTACTGGCGCCGATTTCAGCAGTTATACATTAGTAAAACTACTTTAAGTCGCAAAGATCTTAAAATGTTTCCATATTATCTCAAAGATTATCGTATCAAAGAAGTTGAGCCGGATTTTTGGTAGAAAATTCGTATGACATGATGAGGCTTATTTTTCACTCTCTGGCGCCGTCAAGAAACGAATTTTTTGCTTTTGGGGGTACCGATAACTCTCATATTACTCACGAAACAGTTTTGCACACTATCAACGGCAATCGGTATAGATGGATGTTGGCGGCCTTGGCGTTACAACAAATCTTCGCCCTCCTCAATGTGGACCAATCCAGTCAAGGCAGCTCGCTTACTCGAACTGAATAGGATTCCTCCCCAAGTCACTACCGTTTTTCTAACTTTCTCCACTCTTTATTTTTTATATTCTCCTGATAATCCATATACTTGTTGCTTTCTCAAATAGCTTCATTAACATCGACTATTTGCGTCGAAAATTTCCGGGACATGTTGTTTCCAAAAACGGTGATATTGACTCGCCAAGATTTCCAGATTTGGCCACGCCAGTTATGTTTTTGGGGAGATTTTTGGAGAGCTAAGTTTGTGCCAACAAGCAGAAAACCATAGAAGCGCTAAAGGGCAACATGCTTGTGAATGTGTTGGAAAACGCCAAAAAAGAATTCGCTTTTATATTCGTAATAATGCGGATCATTTGGAATAGCTCAAACAATCTGAATAATTTTTTGAAATATATTGAAAATTCTTAAAGTTAAATGACTTTTTTATTGACCCGATTCAGTTGGCGCACTTATTATAAACCGAAAACTTCAAAATGCTTTGATTTATAACTATTTACAAGCTTTATTTTTCAAAGCACTATTTGGGTCAAGACATCTATATTTAATTAGCCTTCAAGTATTTATAACAAACGACCCAGTTAATGAGCTTCGCTTTGACACCTAACATTTGAATTTAAACTGTCATGACTATCAAATTTATGTTGCCATCATTATAAGATCATTATCGCGACTTTAAACGAACATTTATTTGCGATTTGTAAGTTAAGTGATCCACATTGATTGCAACTACTGGTTTTAGCGTTTTGCTACGCTTAATTAACAAGTAGAAATTGCAAAATTTCGTTTTGGCCATAATTTTTACCCATTTGGTCAACTTATGTGGAACATAAGAACTGGCTCCATCCAGACAGCCACAGAGCCAAACTAGTCGCACCAGTAGGCATCATCACGGCTGCAAGCGTCATTATCATCATCTTTTTATCTGTCATCTAGAATTGTAACTTTGAAATACTTGAGAATTTATGTGATTCGGATTTGCGTTTGCCAAATGGCAACAGCGAAAGACCGTTAAGTGCGCGTGCCGTTAGCTTAATTGAAAGCTCTGTCAGTGAAAACGTTTTCAATTTTGGGCATTAAAGTTATATAGATATGGGAAGTAATGCTCTAAGTTGCGAGGGTGGCCTGAGGTGTTATTGGCTAGAAGAAAAGAAATGTCAAGTTTAGATTTTTCATTCATTAGCTGTAATCTTTTATTTTCATAATCCAAATACTCTCAACATTATAATTTGAGAAACTGTACTATAATTTTTTTTCTTAAGTAACTATTAAATTTAATTTTAGTCACGATACAAAATATTTCGTTTACTTTTGAGTCGCTTAACGCGGATTTGCCTATAAAAGAATAATGGAATGGAATAATAATGAGGCCATCATTTGCAAAGAGACTGTTTTTGTTGAACTAAGACGGCCTCCAAGACAACCCTTGCAGGTTCTCCAGCATTGGTAATTCCTTACCTTTGAATAATGGCAATCACTTATCTGAATTATATTGTTGAGCTATTTTAATTTATACTTTATGGGAAATATAGATTCGGCAGGGTTTCTTAACTAAGACTTTCTGAAAAGTGAACATGAATCAAATGATTGCCAAAAAGTGTAAAGTGTGAAAGAACATGAGATATTTTGGATACGTAGGTCTCAATATATTGGGTGGATATGACATTACCAGCCTTTTATTGCAAAAATTCTATCTTTAAAACACGAGAAAGCTATTCTGTATAAAATCGTATGCTTTTTTCTTTCTGCGAAGCAAGTTTAATAGTTCGCATTTTTTTTATTTTTGTCATGGACTTTAAGAAATTTCGCCATCATAAGAACATACCATCGTAAACGTACATTCTATATCGTGAGTTTTAAAATTCAGAGATTACTTGGTCATAATAGGATTATGAATTCGCTATAGAAGTTTTTAGAATCCCAAGCAAGTAAGTTTCATTCATGCTTCTCTAATAATGTACCTAAGGTACCAAATGACATCGTAATATAACTTTTTCCGAATTCTTTGCCATTAACGCTTTCTTCTCAAGCTACCCTCGCCACAGCACACTCTACCTCTAGACACTTGTATATGCCACGTACTGTGTTCAAAGACTTACAAAAAAATATTTATTCACACAACAAGAGTTGCTCAATATCTGGCACAAACTATTATTGCTTTGAATTGCACGCCAATCCAATCCAATTCAATCCAAAAAAAAAAAAAAATCATCAAAACTTAATAAACTTAAAAGCAAAAAGAAAAGCAAAGAAATAAAAATAAAAGTAAAAAAATTAATTTAAACAAACGGTGCATGACATTGAACTGCTTAAATTGCGGCATTCTCCGTATTTCCTCCATAAATTTTTGTTACATTTTCGTAATATTTCGTAAACTTTGCCTCTTTGGCTCTTTGGTTGTTGGCAAAAATTTACAAAAGCAGTATAACGCTCGGAATTTTTTCGTATATAAACTTTATTAGCTTGTTAATAAATCAATTTGTTAAGAATCAACAACATAAATTATTAAACAAAAGAAACCCGTGCATTTTGTTTTAATTAAATCGTTTTTCAGAGTTATGCCCTTCAATTAGTTGGTGATATCATCGCAACGACTCCCATCGGCGAACTCGAGTTAATCTCAAAAGATGCCGAGAAGGTGTTGTTGAGGTCGTCACTGCAATTAATTGACTTATTGTTTTGCATTAGTTGGGTTACTTGGGCTCGAGTAGTTATTGTAATTGTTGCAAACCGGTTATCTTATTGATCTATAGTTTATAAGGTTTTTTTTTCTGCTTTATATAATATAAGGCCATTAATGCTTATGACTAATACGTAAACTTGGTAATAATTATATGGCACAAAAGCTTATCTCTTGAAGCAGAAAAAAGTATCGAATTGATTTCAATTCAAATGCGAAAAGTGCGAGATCAACGAACTGCTTTGGGCATTTAAGTCTCTTGACTTTTCCAAGTGTCAAGTTTTTGAAGGTTTCAACACCTTTTGGCTTTTTTGTATGCAAAGTGCAAATCTTGTTAGAAAGTAACAACAGATATCGCCGCATATATTTATATGACAAGTGGAATTAGTAATGAGATGGTTGGTATAACAATATGTTAAGCACATTAGCTCTTTAGATATAATATATATATATATCAGACATATCTGTAAAGTAGTGTATATAGGTATGTTTTATAGACTTGAATGTAAATGATTTATGTGAATGTAAACTAATTTAATGTACACGCGATATTGGCGTGTGAGCTCATTGGGTGAGCCCAGTGCTATTATACAAAGTATTGTAAATATTTCAACAAGATATTTAATATTTCGACAATAAAAATAATTAGTCCGAAATTTTAAGAACTTCGTAAGCATTTTGTAAGCTGTATTAAGAATTACAGAATTTTTTAGTTTTCTAACTTAAGAAGGAAAGCTAAAACGTGAAATATGGAAACTTATAAAAGATTGAGTAAGTGTAGCTCTTTCAGTTCGAGAACTCTTATGTGGACATTCAATACTTTATAGTTAAGTTATTTAATAAATAAAACAATATGGTAAAGGTCAGTATATGCTGAGATATCTTCTGAGCATATTTGTGGGTATTTTGCAAGATCTTTTAAGTTTTGTAAAAAAAATTTTAAATTTTATCACTGCGTATTTTACAAATTTTCAATAAAGTTTAAAAAAGGCGAAATCCAACAAAAAACAAAGATTTACAATGAACTGTATCAGCGCAAAATTTGCAAAAAAATTTATACGTTTGTGTTCCAAATCTGCAAAACTTACGCAATATTGGAAGAGTTTGTTATGAACTAATATTTTTTTAAATATTTCTGTTACATTCAAAGTCTTTTGGCGTCTTTCGTCATCTTCAGCTTTTTTTGCTCTTTTGTCAGCTTTTGACGCTACTTTCTAGTTATTGTTTATAAAAAATTCAACAGGCTATAGTTTAATATAAAAGAAATAGAGATGCGGCGACTCTTCCAAGAAGTAAATTGTGTCAGCATAAATTTTAAACAAAATATTAAGTAATTGATCTGAAGTAAAAAGAATATTTATTTTACTTTAGTATCGTATCACAATCATTTGTAGAAACGTCGATAGGCACTGAAACCTAATAAAGATTCTAAATACAAGGGTTGCCTTTTATATTTCGGTATTAGAGAGCAAAAATAAATATTAATCATTCCAAATCGCTATATTGTTTTTTAAAATATTTCCCATTAAGATCTATACATTTTTGAACCAATTGCCAAAGCACTTTTGTGACGCTGATTGAGCTATCTCCATGCATGCTGAACGCATCAACCGTATCTTCAGTTGTCGAAAAACATTGACATCGCATTTATATTTTTCGTATAGAAATAAAAAGAAGTCAATCGGTACCAAGTCAGTACTATATGGCGGATGACGCATCAAATCGATGTTTTGAGTGCTCACAAATGCAGTTGTTTGGGCCGATGTGTGAGAGCTCGCATTGTTGTGGCGAAGAGTGATCCGTCTTCGTCGTTTGGTTTTCCTGATTTGCTGAAAGACAACTGGCGGACAAATGGTAGTGTACCACACAGAATTCACTGTTCTGAGTTGTTCTAGTGATACCGTTGCGATATGTTTAGTTTTTCCGTAAAAACAGGCAGCCATTTGCTTGGAAGTATTTTGTGCGAGAACAACTTTCGTTGAATTTGGCTCTGCTTGACAATCGACTGCCGCTGACTTTCGGGCTCATACTCGTATATCCGATTCATCACCTATCGATGTCATAGACGTGTTTCGAAGCACCGCGATGGTATTTTTTGAGCATTTCTTTCGACTAATTGACACTAGCCTTTTATTGAGCGATTCACAAATTGTGTGATAACCAACGAAAACAAATTTTTTTGACAGTCAAATGTTCATACAATATTGAATGCCCCTAAGATTGTCCCAATCTCACAATAGGTCACATGACGATTTAGCGATATTAGTTTGCGCTGAACATCAATGGTTTCTAGAACAACAACTGTAATTTTGAACAAACTGCACGAAATTCGTCTTGGAGTGACCTATGACCTCGGTTGAATTCCCCATACCATCTATAATAACTGGTCTTTGATGAAGCAACATCGCTAAAAATTGAATTAAGTTCATGCATGCACT
The DNA here is from genome assembly GCA_035046065.1 of Chymomyza procnemis. NCBI lineage: Eukaryota > Metazoa > Arthropoda > Insecta > Diptera > Drosophilidae > Chymomyza > Chymomyza procnemis. The sequence continues at coordinate 21,511,793 of JAWNOJ010000026.1, forward strand.
GTTGTTGTGGTAATTCACGTCGAAAGTTGTAACAAAATAATTGCACGAAAATGTTTACAATTTAATTTCATTTTTTGGCCGAGATAAATCTTTAAAGTTGATGAAAAAAACACAAATAGCGTTCTGAGTGCGTATAACCTCAAAAAAGCCAAACCTTAAGAAAGAGCCGTCAGTTGCCTGATTGCAGCAGTAGGATTGCCAAATCTCAAAATACAGAAGACAACCCTCGTATTGACGGTATTTTTACACCACGTATCTATCATATGGCACAAATGGTATATTAAGTTAAAATCACTTGACTATATCATATAGCCCCCCTTAAGTCGTGTTAAATGCGTTTTACTTTGGTTTTCAGGATTTGTTCGATTTCGGTTACTTTACTTTATTTGGCCAACACAACCCATTTTCGGGTTACAGCCAACCTAACTAGCTCCCGCCAGGCGCCGCTGCTTTACGTAAGCCTTCTCCAAGTGAAAATAGGTACTCCTCCCATGGTCTTAGTTTTGTAAAATCTTTTCCTTGTTTTCATTAAATATTTCTTAATTTTGAAATTGTTTAATTAAAAGTTCAACTGAACTTAGTTGTAAGCGTAAATTTATATGAAGTAAATAAATTATTATTATTTTTGAACTAACCCAACTGCCTAATAATCATTTAAAAAAAAAAAAATTACCTTAAGTCACTAAATATTCTTAAGCTTTCGTGCATTTCTTTTTTTTTTCAAAATTTCAAAACCTCTAAAATTGTGCAATCTGCGATATTTCGAAATAACGTTTACAATCGCTTTACAACTTTGTGCCCCATGTATTATACATTTTTACGACCTTCAACAAAGTACTTATAGACTTTAGTGACTTTACTATCGCATTTTTTCTTCCACAACTTTTTTAAGACCCTTAAGGCCTGTCAACCAGTCTAATTCGTGCGCTGACCTATTAATATTCCATCTTGAGTTCGTTTTTTTTTTTCATTTTAATAAATTAATATTAAATGTACGTTTAAAACAATTTGTTAACACAATTTAATGACTAGCCCAATGTCAGCGAGACCGAATCAAACAAATTATAGATCATGAGTCGCATTAATGTTATTAATATTTACTCGCACTTTATTCGAACGAATAACTCAAGCGCATATAAAAAACAAAAATCAAAAGTTTTGTATAATAAATGAAATGTTTCTTTTATTGTTTATTTATGAACAATTTTACTACATTTTATTACGTAGCACATTTCCAATATGATTCTTTTTTGGAAGCGCTTTGACATGCTCATGCAGAGTTCAAGTTCATTACACACACACACACACTCACACACACACACACACACACACATAGAGCTATTAAAGTGCATGTGTGTGCGTGCGTGTGTGGGCATTTTTATGTCGTTTGAACCGAGGGCGGGCCAAATAGTTTTAAAGTTGCGTATATAGTTTGAAGATTTTAAAAAATTCTTGACTTCGGGATCAATCAATACCAAGCACTATCAACAAACGGTTGAGTTTATTTACTAACAATTTTTAATATTTTTTCTACGCGGTTTAAATTGTAATCCTAACATTCGCTAGCCGCCCTAATCTCATATTTAAGGCGCTTAAAATTGTTGACAATCTGGTACCGAAAGTAACTTTTTCGCTTCGAGTTGCTTCAAATTCACAACCAGTAAAACATCAACTGTATACATATATTCGTATGTATTCTTCAAAAAAATATATGGATACAATGCTAATATTGGTAAAATGTTTGTGGGGCTTGTTATTCGAAATTTTATATTATAATTTAATTGTTACAATATGTCGCGAATAGTGTGGAAACTGCAATAACAGTAAAAAGTAAAAAATTATGTTTTTATTGTTAAAATCGCTTGACGCCTATTCGGTATAGGCCGGAATGTTTTATTATGACCAAGTTCTCTGCTGTAAAATTGTTTAGCATTGCAATTCGGTCAGTATCGTATATATGCACGAACTGTATTTCGAAAATTAGTTGGTTTTTCCCACAAAATCTTTTGCCTTAGTCATGTTATGGTAATCATTTGGTATGAGTTGTTGACTTATTCTTTCTTGTATGAAATGATACAGTGACAGGATATAGAACCATGTACACTCTCTACGGTGTTTAAATTAAGATCTCAATTGTTGATTCGATTGTTGTTCTATTCTTACAGACTACACCCTATAAAATTGCCTTCTCTAAATGATCATAGAATATGCCACGTCGTGTTATTTTTGTTGTTAATATAAGTTGGGTTCGCTATTACTGGGTTAAGTGTAAAATAAGTTATATGCTACTCGAAGTTGGCAGAAATCCATTTAAGAACTTATAAAAATACAAAAAAATATTACGAAATAAAATTCAAGTTTTTCCAAACCCTACGATCGAAGGGAGTAGTAGACGCATTCGAAGACAATTTTGTAGAAACTTCCCTCGCTTAAAATTGTACCTAAACATTATATGGTATACGACTTTGCCACAAATTCAAATCGATTAGAAATATTTTTGTCTCGCGCTACAATTACGCAATATTTTGTAACTTTAGTCGTTTTTTTTCTTTTATTATTTGGTTCCTCTCGTAGAAATCAAAATTCATGTAATGTGTTTTTGATTGAACATTTTATTCACGTTTTCTACAAACAATCGATACTATGTACCATCTGAATATATATAAAATTTATTACAAATCGATGCATGAATTGCCAAATGAAAAACAAGATTTTTATGAATGAACATCTTTCGCTGAATTGTTTTGTTCATGACCATAAACCACGAGACACCCGCAAATACAACAAAAATATTACCAAAGTTAGTTGAAAAATTTTGCAATCCTCAAGCTTTGTATATAGTATTTTGGGTAAATTTTTCGTTGACTTTGCCGGCGTGCGCATTGTTTGACCCCAAAATGAAACAAAAATTAAATTTTTTAAATTGATTTTTATTATTTTCTCAACTTGTTGAACTCAATTAATTAACTTGAGATATTTTGTCGTGGGTGTCAGCAATGGCAAATTGGCGTTTAAAAAATGTGTTTTTTTTCTTTCTCCGACAAGTTTTATGAATAGACATTTACTTGCATAGATAGGATGGGACGTGACGAGCTAGTTAAAAACTTTACAAGTCATTGAGTTTCGTAGACAAGCTCGCGATGTGAGTTGGAAATTTTTCTTTTCGGGGCTGATTATACCAAACAGTTGGGGATTGTCTCAAAGTTCTTCTAAATAAACATAGATAGGTACAGTCGTTTTTGTTGATGTCACTCTTAAACGCAACAGCGAAGTTAATTTTACATTCTGTCTACAACTTTAGGAATTTTATGGGAATTCTGAGATCTACTTGAAAATTGAATCGAAAGCTTTCAACAGTCATTCCAAGCAATTGCAATAATCAACCTTTTAAACAAATAATATTAAGGAAATTCAAAAAATTATTATTATTAAAATGTTCATCGCGAGATTTCCTCTTGGTTGTAATCGATCTTAAAGTTAATGTAACACTGCGAAAAACATTCATTTTGCTTTATGAAGAGAAACCGCTGCGAACTACTCAAAAATTGGTTTCAAATTTTCAAAATTCCAACCAATTCCAATAATCAACCTTTTAAACTAATAAGTATAGAGGATATCCAAAAAGTTATTATTATTATTTTTTTGAAATGTATTTAAACGGAATAACAAACTTTTTGTAACAATCCGTATCCGTATTAAAGAAGAAATTTAAACTATAATAAAAAAATTGGATAATCGGGAACTTCTAATTCCCGAATCAAATTTTTTTGAAATAGCTATAAACAAAATTGTTATTTTCAATACTTGGGGACTGATTGGACTGATTTTGCGGCTATAGGCAAAGATATTATAGGTTTTTAGTATTATGTGATGTGCAAATCTTTGGACGAAAACTTAGATCAAGACAACCAATGAAAGTCTTTGGTAACTAAGTCCGTAGACATAACTTAAACTCCAGAAGAACGCTGCACACTATATGCGTGTGATTATATGAATAATCTATTTGAATTTGAAGCTTTATTAGAAAATCCATGTAGATCGTTATCGTATATAGTATAAATTGAATCTTGTAAATTCGTTTCGATTTCACTTCCGATATTGTGAAATTCGTCACTACTGAAGCGGCATCATTCAATTGGAGTTCTTCAACATGATGACTCAATCATTTCACTTAACTTTGGCCAAGATCTTACATATTGAAAAGTGGAGGTGTCGCTGTTAAGCCGAAAAATGTTTTTTTTTTCTGAATCAAGTTTGTTCTTTATGACTCAAAGCGATAATATGCTGTTGTGTGGCACAATCTTTAATAACTGTCTTTATCGGTTTGAAAATAAAACAATTAATATTATTAAAGTGAAATCTGAGCGTTTATTATAAATGTTGTTTTCCTAATTATCTTTAATCAGTTTAGCTTTAGCGTTAAAAGTACGAGTGCTTTAACTTTTTTAAAAATTCACTAAAGTGACGATATTAGAGGGTATAGAATTAAATAAAACTAAGCTATCCTGATGTAATTTGGTGGAATATCTTAGATAGATAAATATTAAAAAAAACCGAAGATCATAATACTGTCAAGTAGGAGTCGTCACTCATATACGCCTTTCCCCACTTAGTGAGCGAAAATTATAACTACGGATGACTCCCAAGTAGTATCAGCCTTAAGGCTTGGTTCTAAGTAAGGGAAACACCAAACTATAGATGATGATTTACTTAATATTTTTTGAAGTTTTAAAAATAAGAAGAATCTCAAAGATGACGTTTGTGTATTTGTAGTCTTGCTTATTTTTTACAAAAGATATCGAAAGTGTAAGAATGACAGAATGCAGAACTCAAGAAAATAAATAAAAAGTATTATCGGTTTTTGAATTTTTATCGTGATTTTATGGCTTCAGATATTTTGAAAAGAAAAATTTCAGCGATGACGTTTGTATACTAGCAGTCTTTTTTATTTTAGCACAAAAGTTAAAGTGGATGAAAGAAAGACTTACGAAGATATTTAGAACAAATAGAGAATTTATACGAAATAATGTAATAACTATTGCTAATACCCGGATCACTTTTTTACTTTTGCGATTATGTTATATTTGGAGCTTTACCAAATAAGGAAAAACACTCATTTTTAGAAATGCTCTCTGAGCTACGAAATTCTACAAGATAATCCTGTTGCGACGACTTAATAGACTCTTACGCTTAATCAGATTAAACTACGGAAACCCCTAAACATCTTTGGAATACATTTAGTTTCCATATAAATCTGAGTTTAAGTTCATTTAAAGGGTATCACAACTTTGGCATAACAAAAGCTTAGCTTGCAGAGAGGTCATCAAGTTAGAGGCAAAGTTTAATGCGTAAAGCATTTAACTTTATTTGAAGTTAACAAATTATTTTAAAATATTTAATTTTTATTTTTTATTTTCTTTCTTTCATCTTTTTGCAGGTAAGCAGCGAAAAACAAGGCTTTCTCCGCTTTACTACTAAATGGGGTAAGCTTGCTCATAACCATAAGAAAGAAAGAAAAAAAAGTTTGCAAATGTTGTAACCACAAAATCGCCAAACAAAAAAAAAGTGTTCAGTATTTTTCCTTATATACGAAAACGTTTGTGATGTGTGGGCCAAAAGTGAATTCAAATTAACCTACCTAACAAGGCTAACATGGCGGCAACAAACAACCGAAAGAAAGACTATAACTATAAGAAATACTTGCCAAAAACATGTGTCAGCCATGTCAATGCGGTTCAGGCCAACTGCGCATAAGCTCCAAAATGGTAAAAGAAACACAAAAAAAAAAAAAACAAAAATCAGCGTGAAGCAGAAGATGACAAGAAAACTGCATTATCTGCAGTGTTGCATTCGCCAGTTAGTTGTTGAAAACAATTTTTCAGGCTTAAAAGTTATGGCACTTGTCTTTTGGGATCAGTGGCGTAGTGTGGGCGGAAGTTATGGCTATATTTATTTTTTTTTCTTCAAAGTTGTGTATAAATTTTGCGGTTAGAAGAATTGGTAATAGAGAGAGCTAGGGCAAATATGAGCAGGTCTAGATGCTGAACGTTAGAGGCGAACGTTTATGACTTTGTTTAGGTTTTATGTGAATTCTGCGGTGAGATTTGCTTGAGATGAAGTTTTAAAAGAAGAAAGAGTGCAAGATGGTGTTTAAGTATCGATTTGTGGCGAAAGATATGGCGAGAAGAATTGGTGGAAAAGTAGAACTTAAGTTGAGTTATTATAGACATATGACTTTGTCCAAGTTTCACAAAAATTTGGTTTGCAGCAGAATTTTCTAATTAACATTGAAAAGAATTAGGATACGAAGAGACGATGTTGAGTTTTTGATAGGTTTTGAATGTGCTAAAAAAGTTGTGCTTCTTAGTAAAGGCAGAAAGTTTATGCTTAAAAAATTGCAGACTTATTGAAAATTAAAACTTTAAGAGAATTAAGCGTTTCTTTTTTGTTATTTTCTTTTTTTTCTGAAAAGTCATTGCTTGAAAATTAAACGTCATAAGAACTAGAATATATTTCAATATTTATCAACAAAGAGAAGGGGAAGAATTTTCTTCTTTATTTGGCGTTTTTTTTTTTAGTTTTCTCTTATGATATGTTTGTTTCGGGAGACTGTTGTCTTATTTTGATCTCATGAATAGAAATGTAGATCTATTTTACTTAAATATAACAAATTTTGAAATTTGTTTTTTGAATTTGTTTATTTTGAAAAATCAACCTGTGAGACTTTTAAAGAAAGTTAGAAGTTTTTAATGCTTAAACTTTTTCTAGTAACTTGAAATTATAAATTAGATTTCAGAAGATTTCTGGCTTTATCATAATTATTTAGGACTTTTCTAACTTTTTATTATGATGCATATTTTTTAGGAGAATTTTTGTATAATAACAACAAATATTTGTAAATTTGGTCTTACTTCGAAAAGTCGGTCTAATAGACTCTCTTCAAATTGTTGAAGTTTTTAATGTTTAAGCTGTTGAAGTTTCTAATAGTTTTGAAATTTAAATTAGATTACGAAAAAATGTTCTCTATTATCTAAATCTTTTTTCGTCAATAAATGAAATTTGAAACATATAGCTGTTTGGATTGGTGGCTTGCGGACGCAGCAAAGAGGGGACCATGACCCACTAGTATTTTAATATATAATATATATTGTACATTTTTATTTTCTCAATAATACTTGTAGCTATTAAAGAGATGTTATAAATGGCTTGTTAGTAGAGGCATTGAAGTCTTATTTTCGGCAAATGAAGACTCCAAAGATTTGTGCCAGAATTTGGTTTCTTCTGCTTGAGACAATATTTTACAAAAAACTAATAACTTATCTAAGAGATGCAAAAGAAGTGTTACAGAACTTATAGACTTAGTTGTGTACAAAATTCGAAATCTTTTCTTAAGATAACTACTGACTGCCATAGCTCCATAGACAGAGCATAAAGATATCACTATGTATAGCTTATAAAAGAGAACAAGCACCTATAGTTAATAATCGAAAGAGGTGACCGCTTGTTCGATGAGACAAGGGATCTACGAATTCAAACGTTGGCACCTTTAATTCATAGGGTTGTACTTGGGCCAGTTAGCACCCGCACACTGCAATATGTTAACTTTTTCACACTTATTTGCATAAATATAGCTTTCGCTCTCATTTCTGCTTTTGCTGGCTGTACCTTTTTTTTACACAATGAAACAGTTGATTGCATGAATTCGGCTCATCACTTTTGGAGACTATTTCTCCTATACATTTGCAAGAGCTGATGAGATATTCAATTTCTGGTGATTTCAACATATTATTGGTGTATTTTAACTGAAGAAATTCAGAGATTTTTGAATATTTTATTCCTCAGTTTAATCTCTCAGTTCTTTGTAGACGTCACTGTTCAAACATGTCTTCCCATACCCTCTCTCATATCCACGTCGCGCTGTCTTTTACTGTTTAAATTTTGCCAGTTTCAGCACATTGTTCGTCGGTTTTGACTGTAAAAGCTCTGAAATTTGACCATTACTTTATTCCTAAGTAAGTAAATTCTTTGTAGACGAGTCCAAACATGACCCGCTCTCACATCTATGCCACTGTTTAAATTCTGCCGGTTTCAGCCCATTTTTGGTTTATTTGGAGTAAAAACAGTAAAAAATTTTTTGACAATTATTTTATTCTTAAGCTTAAAAACCTCTCTACGTTACTGTTGTCTTTAACAGTTTCAATTTGTCCAATTTCATCCACTTTTTGATGATTTTTGACTGAAAAAACTCCGAGATTTGTGAAATTTATCGCGTTCCTAAGTTCTACGTCTAAAAAATGTAGACGTCACTATGCAAGCAAGTCTTTCCAAACTCTATCTCACATCTACGTCAAAGTTGTGTTTCAATTTTTCCAGTTTCAGCAAATTTTTGGTTTATTGGGAGTGAAAAAGTAAAAAAATGTTTGAGAATTATTTTATTCCTAAGCTTAACCTCTCGGTTCTTTGTAGACTCTAACTGTCAACATGGCTTCCCAAAACTTCTCTCTCATCTACGATACTGTTGTCTTTAACTATTTCAATTTGTCCAATTTCATCCACTTTTTGATGATTTTTGACTGAAAAAGCTCCGAGATTTGTGAAATTTATCGGGTTCCTAAGTTCTACGTCTACAAAAAGTAGACGTCACTATCCAAGCAAGTCTTTTCAAACCATCTCTCACATCTACGTCATTATTGTCTTTAACTATTGCTATTTTTCCAGTTTCAGCAAATTTTTGGTTTATTTTGACTGATAAAATTAATCTTATTTCCAAGTTTAATCTCTCAGTTCTTTGTAGACGTCCCTATCCAAGCAAGTCTTCCCAAACCCTCTCTCTCACATCTACGTCACTGTTGTTGGTTTACTTCATGAAATGCATTGCGAAATTCAGCTCCAGGTCTCGAGCGCTGCCAGTTACTTAAGAGTCACAAATTGAAATGTTACTTTTAATAAAATTGTATTATTATTATATTATTATGTGCATCATAAGAGATGTCAGTGGTCGGGGGTGAGGGGGAGCACTTTGCACTCTCACAATTGCGCGATCACAAATTATGTTCATATATTTTGACAGCGGCAATTTTCCAACAGTTTTACTTCAAAAATTGTTGACTTTAGCGACTTTTTGATTGCCAAATTACAATACATAATCCCCAGACGCCGGCCTGCAAATATTAATAATAATAAATAAATATAAATCAAGTGAAAAAAATTTAATTTTCATATTTAGTTTGCGCAACCCACGAACGACACTGGCAGCAGTCGTCTGAGCGCAATTATTGCCACAATTTGTGGCCATTTCCGCTGCTGCTGGTTGCGCCTGCGCCGTGTGGCAGTGCAGCCATTGAGGCATTGAAGCATTAAAGGTCTGATCTTGCGACAGCTGTGGTGCACGCGCAGGCACAGTGGTGCAAAACATATTTTAATTGCAATTAAATTATAAATGCCTAATTTATGCCTGCGTTTATATGGATGATGATTTTAAATTATTTTAATTTTTGCAGAAAACATAAGTCGTGCCTATTTCTTTTTTGTTTCTTTCTTTTTTTTTTTGTATAATTTATGAGCTTTTGACCCACTAAATTTGATAATTTGTTGAATATTTTTAACGCAAATGCGCATTAATTACGTGCTCAATCATTAAGTTCTACGTTGAATTTAAGATATGAATGCGCAGCGAAGTTATCATAATATTAATATAATAAATTAAAACTGGTTTGGCATAATTATAATTTTATTATTTTATTTTGTGCTGCAGCTTTTGGTTTGCATATGTTAGCTTAATAACATAAATTTTAAAAAAAAATGTGTCTTTGGCTGGAGTTCGATATTTTTAATTTGATAATAAATGCAAATGCTTAAAGCCTACAAATTGCTTTTAAAATTGAAGTAGAATTTAAATTTAGAGTGCTACTAAAAACACCAAAAACTTCAAAGTGCTGTTTAAAATTAAAAATGTACTTAAGGCTTTTCGTTTCGAAAATTTCGAAAATACTTGAAATAAGCTAATAATTCCAGTTATTAAGTTTGTAAAGTGAGTCCACAAGTTTTTTAGCTGCAAAAATATCGTAAATATTTATTTTCCTTTTTTATACAAAAAAGGTTTTTGACATCTGACACGTTTTATATATTAGAAAATAATATACTCTATATATATACTTTAAAGGGCAGAAAAAAGTTCAATATTTCTGAAGCAGAACGGAAAGTTCGAATTTGGCAAGAATATGAAAAATTTAAAATCGAGAGAAAATAAGAAAAAGCAAAAGATAAAAGTAAATGCTTGCGTGGAAATTTAAACAAGAATCAACTTTTGTAAAGCGATAAAAAGATAGATTTCGACAATTTAAGGGAAAGTGAAGAAATTGACAAAAAGAGGAAGCGTGCATTGGTTTCAAGAAATCCAAAAAGCAAGAAGTTGATGTTAGGATTATATGAAGCAGTAAAAAACTAGAATATTTGAATATATGGGATTTGAAGAAAACCCTATCGAAAATGACATGTCGATATGAAGAAAAAGGAAGCGTGCGTTGGATTCATAAAATCCAAAAGCAGAAGTTGATGTTAGGATTGTATGAAGCAGGAAAAATGTAGAATATTTGGGGGGAATGAAGAAATCCTTTTCGAAAATGAAATGTCGCAATCAAAACTTTCCTGTTGTCATCTAGCAATAATTGTACTGCCGTCTCAAGGTAAATATTCAGATGTATTAGAAAAGATGTATGAAGATGTATTCGCTTTTAGGTAAAGGATGTTGGCGAAGCCCTCTAGTAATTTATATATAAAAACCATTAGCAAAAAATCTCTTCAAGTGTATAAAAAAAGTTATGCTTATTATTTTTTTTAGTTAGTTATGCTTATTATTTTTTTTAGTTAGTTATGCTTATTATTTTTTTTAGTTAGTTATGCTTATTATTTTTTTTAATTAGTTATAGTTTTTGCAGTAATTGATTCTATTCAAACAACGTCTGTCCCACTGTGCGAGGAACTCTGCTGTTACCCAGCCATTCACTTTTGAAGCCTTTCTGATTGCAATTCTTTTTTTTTCTTTATATTTTGAATGCATTTGTTCTTTTATTATGACTTTTATTTTATTTTTGGCAATAGCCCAACAGCATTGGCAATTAAAAGCATGTCCAAAGTGCAACTGCAATTGGAGTAGGTTGTTGTTGCTTAATTTAAAAAAATAAAATAGAAAAAAATTCAGACTGACTGGGTAATATTTTTAGAAACTCACCTTATGTTCTTAACTTCGATGTAACGAGTTATTACTTTTAAATTAGAAATAAATTTTACAATTAGTCTATTGAAAAATTAAATAAAAAAACTTTTAATAACTAAATAACAAAAGCTTAGTTATTATTTAATCCAATTCCATTTTGTAATTTTTAATATTTAAAAACAATATGTTTGCAGTTGTTTATATTTCTAATTTTTAAAAATTCATCTGAACACAAAATGATTTATTAAAACCATAGTTTTATTTCAAATTTCAAAAGTTTTTTAATAAATTAAATTTATAAGTTATTTACTTGAAATACATAAAAAAATTTATATGTATCTACTTACTGTGCTTCAAAATTTTAGTTGATTTTTTATAAATAAAATTAATGAAAACATAAAACTTTTAGTTATTTTGATTAATATTAACAGAGTAATTAAAAAATATTAGTAATGATTTTTAAAAATAATTATTAAAGAAAACAATTATTGGAATTCAAACTTTATATGTTTTCAATATCGATTGAAATATTATTTCTTTAAGTTTTTGCAATTCACAAATAGCAAATTTTTTTGAGATATTTGATTTTTTGAATATCATAAAAAAATAAAAATAGTAATAAATAATTTAAAAATATTGACTTATTGATTATGGGTTGCAATCTAAACTAAAACTAAAATAAAAAACTAAATTCCAAAACTAATTGACTTTCAAATTTTTATAGAAAAATTTTGAAAAAGTTTCAAGATTTTATTTTTTATATTAGATTTAAAAAAAAATGAAATAAAGACATAAATAAATATAATATAATAGAAAACTCAAAAATATAATTAAAACAAAATGCCAGAACTATCTTTACATATTTGTATATTCATTTGTCTAAAATATATAAACCTTTAATTAAGACAAATAAAATAAAGTCTACACAAAATTGATGTATATTTTAAAAACATTTCAAAATAAAGACATCAAGTGACTCGTTTGAAATATTCTTACCCATTTTTGGAGCATTTATGCAAATGACTTTGGCTTAACTTCATTGACAAGTGTTCGTAGCCGGGCAGAGTGCAATAAAAATGCGTGGGTGTTAAAAAGTAACAGATACTCTATCTATACATTTAGACACGCCCAAACGTGGCTAACTAAGCGGCTAGATGGCTAACTGGTTGAATGGCTGACGAAGTGACTGACTGACTGGCTGACTGACCTACTGCACCACATGCGATAATACTCTGTGCAGCATGTTGCAGCAACATGTTGCGTTGACTTGCAGCGTATTCTTAAAGTGTTTTTTTTTTTAATTTTAGTTTTCTGGTAGCTTGGAAAACAATTATCATAATTTGTAACGCTTTTTTTGTAAGTCATTAATTAGATACAACGATTATGAAATCGTTTATTTTAGAGTCTAGTGAAAGTTTTGCCCCAATAGGGCCCCATTAGATATAATGCAGTTCGAATCTTTGAATATATTATGTTTGCAGTGAAAACAACATTTGGTTCGTTGTTATTATAATGAAAATTTTAAAACTTAAGTTGGGAAGTTGAAATACACTGTAATGAAGAGTCTCTTCATGTTTCTTTTCAATTTTAAAGCGAAAATGGTCAAAATCAAAAACTTTTTTAAATAATGCTTTTCATTTTACTTCTTGAAGCGTCCTTCGCTCGTCAATCGATAACCCATTTCAATCTCGCGTAACTTTCACATAAAACTTTTTATATTTATTTTTATTAAAAATAAGCAGTAAAACAAAATTTTTATAACAAAAATTGCTTTCTTCTGTATATACAAAATTAAAGCAATTTTTTCTATTTAAATATTGTAAATTATTTTGAAATTAAAATTTTATATCTGGCAAATAACAAAAAAAAAATACTTTTGCGGCTATAAAGACTTGAATTATATATTTTTTTAAATTGTAATTGAAATTTTGGTTTTATTATATAAAACTAGCCGTTTTTTAAATTTAAACAAATTTGTAAAAATGTGCAATATTATAGTAGCGTTTGACTGGCAGACCCATCAAAATGCTAGACATAGAGACGAGTAAGTAATAAAGTTATTAACTTTTTCGAACAAGTAACAACGAAGTTGTTAAATTCTCTAAATTCGAAACCTTTTAATAAGGTTTTTTGTAAATACTTTTTTTTAACTCGTAATACTTAATTTTTGCTTTAAAATGAAATAAATAAAACCCTTGTTTTTGAGTACAATACACATTTGAAAAATAGTAAATAAATAAATATAGAATTTTAATTAAAAGAAAAAAATTTATTAACAAAAAATGCAAATTAAAATAAAAATTTTATTCACAAAAAATTTCCATTAAAATAAAAATTTTATTCACAAAAAATTGACATTAAAATAAAATTTCTATTGAGAAAAAATTTAAACAAAAATAAAAATTTTATAAACGAAAAACAAAAAAAAATTGTAATAAAATGTTTTTTAACAAAATTTTAATTAAAATAGTAATTTTATTAACAAAAAATGCAAATTAAAATAAAAATTTTATTCACAAAAAATTGACATTAAAATAAATGTTCTATTGAGAAAGAATTTAAACTAATATAAAAATTTTATAAACGAAAAACAAACAAAAAATTGTAATAAAAATTTTTTTAACAAAACTTTAATTGAACTAAAAATTTTATGAACAAAAAATGCAAATTAAAATAAAAATTTTATTCACAAAAAATTGACATTAAAATAAAATTTCTATTCAGAAAAAATTTTAACTAAAATAAAAATTTTATAAACGAAAAACAAACAAAAAATTGTAATACAAAATATGCAATTAAAATAAAAACTCTACTAACAAAAAATTTAAATTATTTAATTTTGTTTTAGACTAAAAATTTTATTTAAATAAATGTTCACTTCATTACAAATATTTTTGATTTTCCAGCAACTAACACTTTTTTTCGACGTTTGGGGACAAACAGACAAACGATAGCATAAGCATCATCTATTCATCTCTTAAAGAGTATGAAAAAAAATAATAAAAAATGTTTTTCGAAAATTGACTAAATATTTTTTACCTTGAGCTGAAAATGCCAAAAAGCTCGAAATACTGAAACGAAAAACTGAACTCGTGGTGGCTGCCGTTGCAACTTCGCTTCTTCAAGCGGCATATTTTGCTCAAGTGTTTATGCGTCTGCAACGATTTTTCAAAATGCAGCACTTAGGAGGGCCCCAAGTGCCACTAGATGTCAGTCCATGTTTATATGGACGTGTGTGCATGTGTCTTTTGAGAGAGTAACTCTGTGTGTGTGTGTGATGTAAAGTGCAGCTGCATTTGGGCTCAATGCCAAGTTGAAGTTAACAGAGCGTCTTTTGGCCAACACAACGTTGTGGGGCTTTCTTTTGTGGCACTGGCTGGCACATGGGCAGGCACAGAGAGGCTGCTGCTGCTGCTGCTGCTGCTACCATTAGAAGAAGCTCGAGCGCATATCTTTGGCCTACGTCAACGGCAATCAATTGGCTTTAAACACATTTTATTGGCGTCATCCCATGGCCATTCCATAGAAATCCGCATTTGCTGGACACAAGCTTGTTGCTGTATGTTGCGGCGGTATGTTTGCCAAGCAACTTTCCAAAGTGTGCGCTTAGAATCAGCTTAAAATGGTCACTGACTGGATGCTTCAGCTGGCTTGTCATCATTGTGGCGGCCATAAATATAATGTGGCTGTTTGAGTGTCGTTGTATGGAACTTTGGGGGCAACCATGTGCGCAGTACTTTGGTCTGGTCTGGCATTGTGACTTGGTCGTTGCCCGCATTCTGGGCAGCGTTTTGGCTTAGCGTTGAGTGGTGTGACTCGTGCTTTAGCCTAAGCCAAAGCCTAGTCTTACCGAAAAAGCAAAATTAATTGTTCAAACACACCTTTCAAGGAAGACTTGCCAGCTTTTATTTTTTTCTTCCTCTATATATATATTTTTTTTTTGTAGTACAAGTTGTTGATTTTGCCATTTTCTATTGCACGATTTTAGCCATATTTCTCGTGGCCTGGCAATGCTTTTCGCCAAACACGATCTCGATTTGACTGCCTATAGTATATACATATAAATGCACACATGTTGATATGCTTATAAGGGGTGACTTTTTGAGAGCCCTTAAATGGCATAATATAAAAGTGTTGAGGAGAGAAAAAAGAGACGTTATGATACTGGATGGAGATCAGGCATTTTCTTGCGTAAAATTGTGTCTGCCATCGGGTTCCTAAATGTCACCAAAGCATGTCTCATACTTTCATGAAATTCTTTTTTTTAAGATCTATATCGGAATTCAAAACAAGACGCAATTTTTTTTTTTATCCTTGTAATACGCCACTTGGGAACTTAGTGCCTCTACCAAGGCTTTCCATCGAACACTGTTTTGTGCCATCTGCTTAGCGGTGTCCCTCGACGAGCTGAACAGGATTAGTTCTTGAAGAACGCTTCGTCTCCCAGTTGCTTTTGGTCACCCTACTCATCTGCTTCCTGGGGGTTCCAGTCTATTTATTCGCATTTAATAATAAGGCGTCAGTTCACTCTGGCGTTTTTTAATCAATATTTGATGCTATTTCGCAAAAGTTACTCAGATAATAAGTAAGTTATAAATAAGTTTATTTTCTTTACACGAGAAAAGTCAATTTAAGCGTTAAAGGGTGGACTATTTTGAAATTAGACTTAAATTTCGTTTAATGAAAAGTTCAAAATGTTTCCAAGGTTGAGACGAAAATGTAGATAATGTTGCAATGTTCTTTATAAACAAATTTATTTCGCTTGCCTATGGTTATCGTTACAAAGGCGGAGGAGCATGAAGCAGTCACCTTACTATTTCAGGAGCACACGAACCTACAGTTTATATTGGTATTCATTAATAAAAGCAAAAATTTCGGCATAATAAGCACCATGATTGACTTGATAATAATCAAGACGATCTTCCCATTTTTGGGCAAATTTTCAGTTGTTCGTATCCTATATCTGCAAAAGCAGCTGGAAATTGTTAGTCTTAGTCTGCAAAGCTTTCTGGCTGATTAGCATACCAAAGAAAATAAGTCAAGGTTTTAAATTGCAACTTTCCTGGGCGCACCCACTTGTCTGGTTTTGCAGATTAAACGATTTTCGAATTTTGACAGATTAGCGGTAACTGTAGTGCCATCCTATTGAGTTCATTCTCTTTAACTTAAAAAAATATAAAATTGCATAAGATTGTGCTGGAGACTTAACTACATAGACGGTTTACCGCGGCAATTCTTTATTTTTTGAAGAAAAGTGGTTGGATAATATTATTGTATAGAAATGTAATGATTGTGGCTGCATCTGTACAACGATTACACACAAACATCAAGATGAAAACGAGCTACATCTGAAAAGTTGATTTCTTAAAAGATTTTGAGAACATCGCCCAAAAGATGCTCTATTCTCTTGAGTCAACTCTTTGAAACCAATTTGATATAGTCAAGGTTTGTTTTCTAAATATCTCTTTTTTCTTGAAAAGCTTCCGATCTTTTAAGACTCTTATATATATATTTAGTTTAAATTCCTAACACTTAGGAGTACCACCCTGTATTTACAGCTGAAAACTAAAAGAACGCATTTTTCCTATATCTAGCAAAAAGAGAACTTTTGTCATGCCAGCAAAGCAATTTTTTTTAAAGAAAAATTGCTACCACCAAAGCAGAGAAATTACTTTTTATATAATGCCCAATCTCATAAAAGTTTCTAAAAGTTGTATTCATTTACTTATTGATTTAGCTTATTCTACCAAAAAAAAAGTAAATCTCTCTTCATAAAAAATCACCCTATATTTGCATGCATATAACCTTATATGTATACAACTTGTAGTATATGGCGACATTGTGACGTCGCGTCGTCGTCGTCGTCGTGTTCAGCTCAAGTGTGTCTTTTTAAAAGATTATTATCAATTTTTCTCTTAACCATGACAGCGAAAATTTTTGCTATGTGTGAAAATTTCATGTTTGTTTTTTGGTTTTATTTTTGTTTTTTTCTACTATAACTAGTAGTTGTTGTATAAGATGCGGGTCTAAAAGCTTAACTCTTTGGTTGATCTCTGGCTATAGACAAGTGCCTCGAGCTTAATAAATTAAGAGAACCATGACTATATCTCAAGACCATGTGCGGAAGTAATAAGCTATTAAATCAGTTTGAAATTCATTAGTTCAAGCTACTATGGCCTATGGTAATTTTTATGGTCGATTTCGTAGTTCTTAGCTTTAAGATTTGTTGGGATCCTTTGGTTGCGACGCTGTGGTAGGTCAGATTATGGCAATATTTTGTCGCTTCGAGCTTGAATATTTATTGGATGCAACGAAAGCAAAGGCTCAAAAGTAGTAAGCTCAAAAGGTACCATCTTGGTTTATGACTGAATTAATAATATGTTGTGCGGGATAGTGCAGGTTTTAAGGGCGTTGAAATGAATCAGACTTGGACTTACCAAGAGTGGTTTTTTATTTTTTTACTTTTTTTTTAAGTAAATGGTATCTTAGGCGAAAAACAAATACGTGTACTTATCCGTTTCAGATCTGTGCAGGGTTCTTATTGAAAATAGCTTAGAGTCAGAGATAAGCCGACCCTCCGATTTACGTCAGCCTCGTGAATTAGAAGCTCTTGCTCATGCTAAGAAATCTCACCAGTATGGGGTAGATACCGAAGTACTGGTCATTTTCCACTCTTCAAGCGCACTTTAATTTCCAATTCAAACGCGTGGAGACAATTGTCAATCCCTCGCATTGTGGTTATTTTTTACTTAGTAGTAATTTCCCACGTACATTTTCTGTAGTAATTTACAACCTACTTTTCTCCGATAATATACCAACTAAGAAAGAGAAATACTCTGCTAGTTCCGACAAAAATGGTGTAATGAAGCTTAAGTGTAGATCCGAATGTAATAAATAAACCATTCATTTTAAATTAAAGCTTAGAAAAATTAAGCAGCGTATTAACCATAAAAACCTTATGCAGTTGCAAATGGAATTATTATTTTTTGCTTAATTCCTTAACGCTTTGAAATAAATGCTCTCAAAATCGTAATTGAAAGAATTATTAAACATTTAAACATTTTGCTTCAACTAGATGGAAAAAAAATTATGCACTTTGCACTTAACATTTGCAAAATGCGTGAATATCAATCAAGCAAAATCTTGAAAACATTGCCACAGAGATGCAGTCTGTGTAATGCATCGCACAATTTGTGCAAAACTTAAATAAAAAAATATTCTCAATATCTTTACTCAAACAAATATACAGAAGTAGGAGATATAGAAATTTAAAAAAATGCGCGCTTCTTTTGGTGGCTACTTAGTGGTGAAAAGTCGACAGTTGCTTTCAATCGAACTACAGCGATGTTGACTTGTATGAGTTTTGTCCAACTCTGGAACAACTATACGCCTGCCTAGAACTACTTAAAATGTCTTTGTCAGACAAAGGGGTTTTCTAGAAATTATCTTGAAAAACTAACGAAATATAAGAAAATATGTGGAACAAATTTTTTGTTGATCAATTTATTGTTTAAGATTTTATTTCATTCATAGCAGAATATTGTATTGCTATGAATATTGTGAAAATGGGATCAGTATTTTGAAATTATTAAATAATAACTGAATGTATTTTTGTTACATTTCCTTATGCAAAATTATTACAGTGATTTGAACACCATAGTAGTTTTTATAGATATGCATCGTCTCACATCTGGGGCTAGCTAGGAACTTGGATTTGAAATGTATAAGATGAAAACAGAAAGTAGCATATTACTTTAAACATTTTTTCCAAATAGGGAAGCCACAGAACAACGTTGACCAAGTTGGGTTTTTATAGTTCATGATTGGTCAAAGAAGCTCGATTTGGGGAAACAAGATGAGATAAGATAGATAAAGAAATAAATTGGATAGATCGTTTAAAAGAGAGGAAATCATAGAGGTCATTTTAATTTACGCGTAAGACGCGAATCGTTTAACGCAAAATCAAATCTACAAAAAGTTAATGCCAGAGGTCGAAAATTACGAGTTACTCTAGAAGGAATGAGGAAAGAAATTTGGTTATGCAAAAATAGCACGCCGTGGCATGTTCGACGATCACTTAGAGAAGGTAATTTTATAAGGCGAAGTCTGCATGAATAGGATGGCAAACGAATGTTGGGATCCCAGTTTAATACCCGATAAAAATTAAAAATTGTTTTTGAACGGACTCAATCAACTTTTGATAGTGTTGGTATTGAGGGTATGGGTCATATTTAAACTCGAAACTTAATCTCAAATAGAAAGGAACAAATAATCAACGCACATTGCACCACTTAAGATCACATCCACAGGTAACACTCTGCTTATAGAAGACGTAGAGGAGCTCTGTTGTCTAGTTAGCTCTCACACACTTTACTTTGACCGAAGCTTAGAATTTTGTAACAACAACTTGAAGACAGTTCTTCTGTACAGCTCTAAGATCCAACTGGCTTCCAACTGGCTTCAAACCGTACATGCCGACGACTTTAAAAGTTAATAAACAAATGGCTCAGAGTTATATGGCGTATTTTCTGGCTAGGGACGATCTCTTCTGAAGAATTACTCCCAAATTAAGCAGAGTAAGTGATTTCGGATAGGTCACACTTTTTCGTCGACACTATATCAATATCGGATGCATGGTTTTAGTGGAAACCTCCTGGCAGACGACGCACGAACAGTCTCTGTAAATTCTGGCAATTTAATCTGCAATGAGAGCCAATCGATTTGCAACTAAAATAAAATGAGGCGAGTAGCCGCTGACAGAGTTTGCTGCAGAATTTTTTTTTTGACAGCTTTATGCTACAACCGGAAGCTATATTTTATTCCGTAGAATGTAGTATTCGGTATTCAATCGTGATTATCTCAAATAAAATAATATGTTGCATGTTATATTTGACGTTCTGTAGTACGCTATATCTAGTAATATAATAAACGAAGGAAGCAAAAACGCGCCTTTTTCAAGCCCAGGATTATCGTTAAGCTTTTACCGTGAATTTTGTTTATTTATAAAAATAAATACTACGGAAATTATCGATAACTATTAAACTAACAATAAAATAATTACTCTTAAGTCAAACTTAAAAATTTAAAAACGTTTAATTTTTAAGATATGAAAATCAAAATTTCCTAAACAAAATATAAGCGGAAGGGAGATATTTGACAACCTTATATCTTTGACATAAAAGTTCAAAAAATTACAAAATAAGTGTGATCGTACTCTCCTTCGGCAGCAATTGCTTTCCAAATCGATATAAACCCTAATAATATGTTGTCTACAAACTTTTTAAAGCGTATTTCCCCAATGAACTTTAAACATTTCGGCATTGTCTACAAACCTCCAGTTAATTATGCAAAAATGTTTTGAAAAAAAAGAAATACCAGATTTCTGTTTGCCAATAAAAATTCTTTTATAAGTTACTTAACTGTAGAGTCTCGCTGCAGTCAGCTCGTAATGTCAAATAGTCGCAGATAACTCAATGGTGGCTTTTGCTGGTTGTTGGCACAAGAGGGAGATCCTAGAAAACTCTTGAAAATCCGTTGTTGTCTGGAAGGGGGTGGGGGAAGCATGCAAGAGTCAGTGCCGAACATTGCCAATGCATTATTTGCGTGTTGTCTGAAATGCTTTACAATCGCTCTGTCTGCAACTGGCAACTGGTCATAATTATGCGCAGACTCGAGTCGTCTATCCTACAGATACGGAGGCACTTGGTTCTACAAAGTCTGAAGTTTTTCTTTAAGTTTTGTTTGGATTTCTGTTGTCATTTTTTTGTTTTTTGGACTGTCAGCTGTGGAATTCGGTCAAGTACTTGACGCTGCAATTCTGCGGTCTGCTGTCTGTTAACTGTTGACTGCCGGCTGTTTGTTTGATTTGATTTGTGTGACATGTGGAAGCTGTCAGGCGTTGACGCCAACTGCGACGGAGGCAGCGACGTAAGCAGCGAAAGCGTTGTCAGCGATTGGAACGCATTATTGACACCAAAACGGTGGAAGCCCAAAAGATTTCAAGCGGCCAGACGTTAGACTGTTGCATATGCATAAAATGCAGAGGTAAAGGTTTAGCTGCGGCAGTACAGTGCGAGGGCAGTTTTAGTTTCTTCTCTATGGCAAAGTTAGAAAAATGAATCCCCATTTATTTCGCTGATATCAAACTGTTGTTTCTTATAAATAAAACTGTTCTGCAAAAGCTAAAGTATCTTTTATATGAATTTTGTTGTGGTTCCAATAGTATATTCGGGAAATTGTTTAAAAGCCAAAAAAAGATATTTAAGCTGGAAATATTCTTAAACAAAAAGTGGCAGATTCTGCAAAGAGGACGATCGAACATCACAGTATATGGTATTTTGGTAGCCTGCCCAACGCTGATGCACGAAAGAACAAATATTAATATATAGGCACTCCCCCAACTATAATAATAAAAAAATCTAAAATACGTTTAATTATTAAATGTCCGATTCCGGACATGTCCATCAACAACCCGAACCATCAGAAAACCCATTAAAATGTGCCATTTTATGTTATTTCAAAGTTTATACAATGAAAGTTCTAAATATGTAGTTACATCCATTTGTTTTCAAATGTCAGGTAATAGTCAATAAAGTGAAGTTCTTAGAGTGATGCTGAATCAAACTTGGCCAATGGGCCATGTGGAAATTAGTTTTGACCTTAATTATATTTTTCAATTGTATGAGTTTTTCCAACGTTTTTTTGTTTAAGCTTCTATTATAAATCAAGAAAGCAAACTTTAACTCTTTCGCTAAAGATATTCTGTTTTAATCAGCGAAACGTCTTATTAGGAAAGCTAGAGCGGAAAGAATTCCCTTTAAATAAAATCAACATGACACATGACTAAAAATTGTTCGAATCTGAACTATCCAGTTTAGAACTTAAAAATGCTTTGTAGATATTTGGTATGGCAAATTAGTTTATTTCTCGAATGCGACAAAGTATGTGACTTGTTGGGAGAAGTTGTCAATTATTACTAGGTTTTTTTATGCACTTTTACGAACCCTACAACATTTTCATAACACTTCTAGGCGTCAAAAGAAGTTCGAATTAAGAAAAAATGTTGTTTCATATCTTGGCGGTTCTGCCGCTTAAAAGACAAATAAAGTCTCTACGTGAAAGTGTCAAAGTGTATCAGTTTTGCGTAAATGTGCCAAATCATTGCTTTATATTTAGTTCCGAGATCTAAAACTTTGTTTACTTACATAGTGCCGAAAAAAGCAGCAAAAAGGTGTGAAATGGGCCAATATTTTTCTCAGTATCTTGACGGCTACACTACTTAAAATATAAGTTTCCGGATATACAAAATTGAATTTTGAACATCGCTTAAATTTTCTGATTGTAACTGCAAAATGAATGCACACAAGGGAAGTTCCTAAAAATTAAAACGAACCACCACCTATTTAAGAATGCTTGAAACTCTTAAAACTTGATTTTTGATGTTGTGCAATAAATTCATATAAACAGTAGAGCTATCCATGTATATTATTCCCATAAACTCAAACGTGTATTCCCCCAAACCAAAACGTCTACGAAAAATTTCGAACTGACCAACTTTTCCAGCCACCCTCGCGATATGTTGCTTTGTGTTGCTTACATCAGGGCGTCAACTTTCTACGCATTTGTTACAGTTTTTCTTGTTGTGGGTCCCCTCTGCCTCTCTGTCACTCTGTCTCTGCCACCGTCTGCCCGCTTATCATTTTCTCAAAATTTAATTATTTCGCTTGTCAGCCAAAAAAAAGCAGCGCACAAACGTTAAATATTTTTTTAATGAGCTTCAGTTCCCAAAAGAAAGCCAGATATCCAGAAACCCAAGCAAAGTTGTCGAATGTTGTTGCCCATTGACTTACGGCTTTGATCGCACCTTTTGGCCGCGGCTTGCTTACATGTGTTTATCGTTTGTCCAGGTGTACCGCTCGCCTCCTCTCCTCTGCCTTTTGGTGGAAACTTTTGACAGTTTGCGGAAGCTGCAACGAGATTGTAGTTATTGTAGTTGGTTTGTTTTTGGCCGTTTGGCTACCGTTTGACAGCCCCCTGATGTGTGGCTTTTATTTTATTTTTGTTTTTTCTTCTTCTTTATTTCTTGTCGGCGATTGGCTTTTTTTAATGAGACATTTGTAAAAATAAATAAGAAATATGTTAAAAATTGGTACCAACGAAGTTTTAATGCGCTTTCTGTAAGCTTAGGTGTGCTTTGGGGTATGACTTGGGATCCTTTAAATCTTTGAACTTTAATTGCAAAGTTATGAAATAACAATTATCCGGAGATAATGGTTGGATTGGATATACTGATAATTGTTAAGCTATTCAAAGCTAATTGCATTGAACAATATATCCCTAAATAGAGGAAAAATGGGATTATTTATTATTCACAATGTAATTTTTTATAATTATATTTGCAAATGCCAAATCAAGAAAATTGAACACATGAATACCCATTAAAAATCTTTTAATTTGAAAAAATAGCCTATTTCGATGTTATTGAATGTTTTCATGGAATTTATTTGAATTTTTGCTTAGTTAAGTGCTCAATGTCCTGATATTTGTGGAAAGTACGTGTATGCTTTTCTCAAAGATCCCAACAAGCTATCAGCCTTTTTTATTCAAATTTTGAAAGAGAGAAATTTTGAAATTTTGAGAACTTCTTGTATAAATCGCTTACTTCTAGTTTAAGCTAAAATTCTAAACAAAAAAATTTCAGAGAATCTGCAAGAAGCTCATCTGCGCTCGTGGTTTTTGAGAGATGTTTCTATTGATCACTTTGTTCGATTCTTGTATGAATCGCTTACGTTTAGCTTGAAATATTAAAATAAACTTTTTTTTTCATTTTAAACAGTGCTTTTAGTTTATAAAATAGTTAAAAAATAAAATTCGGAAAAACTGCAGGAAGGCTTTCAGCGCTCGTGGTTTTTAAGAGATATTTCTATTGATTACTATGTTCGATTCTTCCAATGTAGGTCCCCGGCAAAGCCTTATGTCCAGAAACACAAACTTTACCACAAACTCATTTACTCTATCCTGCCTTCCGTGCTTCTTTTAAAAAATACATTCTTACTCTGCTGATACTTTCAATATAGATCCGCCAACTAGATCTCTAAAACGTTAGGAGCACCCTACTAGCTGCTCCAGCTTTCAACTCCCACGCTGTCTCACATTATTGTAATAACCCAACTACTTCTTACGTTCGAAGAGTATTACAAAGAGATGCTCGTGATTATGCCATGAATGCAAACATTTTGTTAATTATTTTCCGCTAATTAGACGGGCGTAGCATTTTATCAGCAGGCGCACTTTGGCCACTTTCGCTTGTAGTAGCCAAATCGTAATTGGCCATGTGCAAACTTTAACAAATTTATCGCAGTAGCCCCAAAAAAAAAACCAACCCAACCGCATATCAACTTCATTAAATTTAATTTCAACAAGAAATATCACTGAAAACATTAAACGCCTCTGAATAAATTCAAATTAATTGATAAACAGCAAAAGCAGCAACAAGTCGGGGGGAAAAACCGGCCTAAGAAAAATTATCGCCACGTTTTGCTGCAATCAGCACACACACACAGACGCACATATGAAAATTGTATCTGGCCATTAGCCATGCCGCAGGCTGTGGCAACATTTAGCTGACAATTTGCAACCGAAAAAAATGCAAAAAAAAGAAGCTTAAAAGTGCAACCGTTTGTTGCACGAATAAAACGCAATAAGATTGTGGAAAATGCAGCCAGAGGCGCAACAAAGATTTTATTTTTTTGTTTGTGCCACAAAGCCTGCGCATGCGTCGCTGTCACGCATTGCGCAAACTTTAAGCAGCGGCTCAGTTGCAGTCACTGCCCACGATGCAGCAGCTACAGACCCGGACCACAATGGTCTGCACAGATTTTGTCACAAGACAGTGGTGGCGTGGAAGGTGGGATGGATTTTGTTCAAGAAAAGTACTGGGATTGTAGCCCGCGAAGCGAGTAGACCGGCCTGGAGTAGTAAAAAGTGGGGCAAATCAGACCTATTAATGTTAGCTTAAGTTTGTGTCCTTTGTACAACAGCTGACTTCTGCTGACTTCCAAGAATTTTTGAGTTACGAAAACCCAGTAATTTTTTTAAGTTACGCAATACAAGTCCAAGCTTTTTTCCAATTATTATAATGTGGATTATTTGTTAAGTGCGATTATCGTCCTTATATATTATTGTATATTTATATAATATATGACGATATGTCCTTATATTTGCACAATTTCAAAATTAAGAAATATTCAATTAGAACATGAAAATATAATAAAAAACTAATACGTATTTATAGTCTAATGGGTGATTTTTTATAGTTATGCGCCATCTCACAGCTGGGGCTGGCTGGGAATTTGGACTTATAATGTGAAAGATGAAAACAGAAAGTAATAAAAATTTAAATATCTTAGCAAAGAAAACAAAAGAAAGCGTTGATCATGTTGAGTTTTTATAAAAGAAATTTAAAAATTAAAATCTTGCCAAAACTGTATCATTCTTTAGAATTCGAGACAGTCACGTCACGCCAAAAAGGCAATTAATAGTTACAAACTTTTTTTTTTCGATAAATTTATGTATTTTTTGTAAACTTTTAGTTTTTACACAAATTTTTGAACATTAAAGTTTATAAATGTAACGTCACGCTAGGCAAAAAAAATTGTGTTTATTTTGCTTTTATTTTTTGTTTATTAATAATAAAAATTTTAAATTAAATTAATTGTTACATACATATAAACTTTTTATTCTACTTTTTTTAATTTGAATCGTTCAAATGTAACATCACGCTAAAACACAAATGCCTTTTAAAATTTGAATTATTTTGATATTATATTCTATATTTGTATGAATTTGTATAATTTGGCAAGAAAAAGTTTTACTTTTTACTCTACTTTATTTTATATCTTTCAAATGTAACGTCACGCTAGCACAAAAAGTCGTCTTAAATAGTAATTATTTTATTATTATATTTTGTAAGATTTTATATTTTTATGAACTTGTATATTTTTGCAACAAAAATTTGTTCCCTTTACCTTTTATTTTATATCGTTTAAATGTAACGTCACGCTAGCCCTAAAAGTCGTCTAAAATTGTAACTATTTTGGTATTATATTTTTATAATTTAATAATAATAATTAAAAAAAAATTAATTGTTAATAAAAAAACCTAAATAAGTTGCAATTATGAATATTACATATTGCATCGTTAAATGTAACGTCACGACAAAAAGCATATGCTGTCACTCTGATGATTATAATATTTACAAAAATATCGATAAATCGAACTGCACGAACCTAAACTTAAAAAAAAATTTAAAAATATTAAGCCGAAAAAACCTAACCTATTCAGAAGACACCGAATTAAATATACCCTAAGTTATATAAAAAAATGCTCTTAATCAATGTAGTCTGTGATTATATTTACAAAATTTTGAAAAAAAAAACCTATCAGCTTATAAAATGAATTAAAAAATATTGAGGCGCAAGCTAGCTAAGTCAGAATGCAACGAATTCAATATGCCCTTTATTGTTTTCCTGGGAATAATCATATAGTCACTGGAATGATTAGAATATTTACAAAATTTATAAACATTTTAAGTTCTTAAAACGAATTTTAAAATATTAAGCCGAAAGCTAGACACCGCATTAAGTATACCCTATATTTTTAAAAGCCTTTTTTGGTTGATTGAAAATAATTCGTTTTGTAATTCCTACTTCATTTTAAATTTAAATGGCTATCGCCAATATTTGGCATAAAGATTATAGATCCCCTCTACTAAATGGGATCCCCGCTACTCTTGCCAAATATTTGCAACTTTTTGCCGTTAAGTTCCTTTGGTTTTATTTTTATTTTTTGAAGTAACCGCCATGAAAATGAGCCATATCATTAAAAGCCATTTGAACTTTTGCCTTTTGGGCTTGTTGCCGCTTTTGGGGTTGGCTGGCGCTTAGCTCTTAACTTGGCTAAAACTTGTTGAAAATGGTACGACATTTCGTCATTCTAATCGTGGGGGTTTGGCCAAATGAGTTGGGCCTTGTTGTCGTTGTTGTTATTGTTGTTGTTGGTTGCCAAATCATGTAATTAAATTGTTGACATGCAGATAAACTGCAAAAATATTTGCAGTGTAAATTACTTGAGTGCGTCTTGTTTAGATAACTTTGAGAAGAATGTCCACAGAAACGAGTTTATAAGCCCCCAACTTATTATATTGCATGAAAATTAATATTGTAGATAACTCTTGGTTAGTTGCGACACCATTAGCGGGTAATATGATGCATTCAAATAAATTAACGTCTAAGATTTGCAACTTGTTTGGGGTTATGCGTGGAGCGTGCGTATTGAGGAAGATGAGTTTTTGCGATTTTGCGGTAGATTTGGCGTTTTTCGGATCGAAATATCGGGTATTAAGAATTAAGATCGTTAAGAAATTTGAAGAAAAATTTATAATATACATCGTCGTCTGTAGTTTTTTCTTTTTAAATTCTGTCTGTCCCCAAATTCGCACATACCGCTCTCCCTAACCGTTGTTCGCACTTTATCTATTCTTCTGAGCTGGGGGATCTCAGCATTCTTCGTTAGACATTTCTATCCGTGATCATATTGTTGCTGAGATACGAACGAAAAGGTGATTTTTTTTGACTGGCATTCCAAGCTTGATTATGAGCCTCGGAGGCGTAGCCGTAGCGTACCCGCCTCAAAATCGGAGCGTCTGTGGTTCGATTCCAGCCTGCAGCACTGGTGCATTTATCGGGCAGTGCATAGCTATCAAAAAAATAGACGATATTTACCTTGGAAAATCTCTATTAATCATAGGCACCGCCGTTCGAACTCGGCTATGGACTGTAGACCTCATTTGGAGGAATGACCATAGTCAAGTTAAATGTTTTTAAAAATTATTTTGATGCTATTAAACTTAAAAAATGATCTTTTTTATTCTATATTGGATTACTTTCCAAATTAAAGATGCTTGATGTCGAATATGAAAGTCGTATTACTTCATTACAAAAATAATAGTTGTTCATCAAAAATTATTAAATTGAGCAAGATGTTTCGAAACGTAATAAAAATATATAATATAAATATATTTGTAATAACTTTCATTATTTTCTTATATCTCCTGTTGTTGCGAACAAAAAAAGAATTTGAATTGTATTCCTTTTAAATAAAATAATACTCGCTTTGTATAAGTTTCAAAAAATTAACCACATATTTTTTGTTTTTTTCTTCCAGGTTGGTAAACTGATGGTTTTTCAAGGATTTGGTGGTAACTACCTTAATATTAAGAAATTGATTTACCGGTACGGAAAATATTGCCAAATTTGGCATTTCTTTCTAACTATTTTTAAATTTCCAATTAGTTGTAATTAAGTTTTATTATATTTTTTCCTAAAATACTTGAAAATAACAAAATTTAATCTGAATTTTGTTGTGATCCTTTAGAAAATTAAATTAAAGCAATTGCGTGGAACGATTTATTTAAAAAATTCCACAATGACGTTAGAAAAATTTTGAAAGCAGTCCATTAAAATTTCTTTTACTAAAATATATTCCTTTGAATGAAATAAGATTTAGGATTGAAGTTTGGACGCCTAAAAAATTGTTGGTAGACTTGGAGGTATCTTCGCTGATATTCTTTTGAAAAAGGCAACGTTATGATTAATAATGTACTAAGGATGGTTCCTTAGACCAAGTAACCTTTCGCATACAGACCTTTGAATTTTTTTGCACAAAGTTTATGTCAATTTATTGAGAGAAAAATTTTTTGTTGCTTACTTAATTATTAATTACTGCAATATTTCAAAAAACTTAACCATAATTGCTTTTTGCATTTTTTTTTTCTTTTTTTATTTGAAAGTCGCACATAATAAGATTTTTTTATTTAATATTAACGCCAAAATAACTGTAAGTGGTAACAAATTAAGTAAAATCCGCCGCAGGGCAATAATTATATAATTAAAAAATTGCAAGCATTTTTTTATGTAAGTAAATTTAGTGAAATGTTAAGTGTAAACATTTTTTAGGTATATTTATTATATTTTAATTTTTTTGTATATTTTGTTGATTTTTTTTTTATTTTTTGTATATTTGATTTTTATATTTTGCATTATACTTTGTGAAAAAATTGTTTTTTATATTTTTTTTATACGTTTTGTTTTAAATTTTTGTGTTTTTTTTGTATTTTTATATTATTTTGAATTTTTATATTTTTTGATTTTGCTTTATATATTGTGTATTTTGTTTTATATTTATTGTATTGTATTTTATATTTCTTTTATATATTTTTATATTTGTAATTATATATTTTGTATTTTTATATATCTTTTAAATATCTTTTATTATATATTTTTAAATATTTAATTGCAATTTTTTCATATTTCTCTATTATAATTTTTGTGTATTTGTTTTTTACATTTTTTGAATTTTTTATACTTTAAGCTATATATTTTTATATTTTGTATTATATTTTTTGTATATCAATTTCTTCTTTTTGTATGTTTGTTTTTAATATTTTTTGTTATATTTGTTTTTATATTTTGTATTTTTTTATATTATTTTGTTATATATTTTTATCGCGTTTTTTTAACATTTTTTTATTATATTTTTTTTATTTTTTTAATGTTTTTTTATAATATTTTTACGTTTTTTTATATTTGTTGTATATTTTTTGTATTTGTTTTTAAGTTTTTTGTTAATATATTTTTTTATTTTTCTTTATTGTATTTTCCATGCATACATTATTTAATTATTATAAGTTAGTTAATAAGGCGTTGCCAGCAATAATTAAAACAAATTAAGCTCACTGTGTCTCCTGCTGTTTGTGGCAATTAATTTTGATTATTATTAAGAATATAAACATTTTTTTTTTTTTGACTCAATTGCTCAGAAGCTTACCAACTTAATGAGTGCCACAAATTAGTTGGCTTGCTTAAGCTTTATTTTTTTATGTTTTATTTATTTTTTTTTTTACAATACCACAAGGCCATATGCAAAAATTGAAGCTTATTGCATTTATTTTTTATTTCAATGTCAACGTGAAATTACATTTTTTCCGCGTCTTTTCAATTATTGATTGAAAATCGTTGTACTTGCAATCAAGTTCAAGTTGTTTTTATCGCTTTTTACCTTTTTTGTTGCAAATTACAATCTGCTTATTACATATATTTGTTTCATTTTTTATAACTTTTATACTTAAATGTCTATCACAATTGTTGCTTAATTTTTATGTAAATATTGTGTGTGCGTTTTATCTGTAAATTATGTAAATTTCAGTGGGTCGCTCTTGGCAAGAGATTTCAATTATAAAACAATTTATTTATTGAAAAAATTGTTTGCTTAAGGTTTTTTTGCGTAATTTTTTCGAATTGAGCTTGTTTTAGAAGTATTATGTTGCATATATATCTCTAGAGGTGTGTGTGGGGGCCTGCCAACCACAAGCAACTGAAACAATTAAACTCAACATGAATTAATGTCATCCAAAGTAAGAAACCACAAAAAACTTTGCACCAACAATTAGAGGCAATACAAGTCAAGCGGCACATGCCCATTGAGCAGTAAATCTTTATAGCCATGTTACAACGACCATAACTTACAAAAAAAATATAAAGAAATAAAAAATAAAACAAAAAATATCAACAAAATTGTAAGAAAACTACAGCAAGAGTTTGCCAAAGTTTATGCGCACCATTTTTCAAGATATTTTCAAGAAAATTTAGAGCTATAGAAAAATTGTTGAAGCTAAATCGTGTCTCATAATTTCCTGCTTTGTACTTCCAGGCCTCTTTTTCAAGTTAGAAAGATTTTGAGTCTTTTGGGTCTAAAAATATTCATATTAAAAATATTGGTAAATAAAACTTTACTTGTATTTTTCGAAAATTTGAGGATTTTTAATCTAAAATTAATATTTTAAAAAATTGTGATAAATAAATCCCGTTTTTCGAAAATTTTAATATTTTAGATCTAAATTAATATTTTTAGAAATTTTGGTAAATAAAAGTTG
Organism: Chymomyza procnemis; assembly: GCA_035046065.1. Classification (NCBI taxonomy): domain Eukaryota; kingdom Metazoa; phylum Arthropoda; class Insecta; order Diptera; family Drosophilidae; genus Chymomyza; species Chymomyza procnemis. The sequence goes on from JAWNOJ010000026.1 coordinate 21,542,998, forward strand.
TATTTTTCGATAAATTGAGGTTTTTGGGTTAAAAGTTATAAAGTTCAATAGGACTTAAATTGTACTTCCAAAACGAGAAAAAATAGCAACTCTTAGAAATTCCAACTGCTTCAAAATTTGTTTTGGAATTTTTTTTTGAAACCATTTGTGTTCTTTCTGGAACTTTTGGGTTACAGATTGCAATCGAAAGAGTAGTATCATTTCTTTCAGTGTTTCTCGTAGCTGTCCTTTGTTTTCCGGCATTGCTTGAAAGCTGTCAACTTTAAATATGTTAAATACATCAAGATGTAAAATCAAGATAATTAATATTCACAATAAGTCGACTCACATAAACGCAGCATATGCATTGGCTTTAGTTTCTTTGTAAATTTAACTTTTATGCATAGCAATTGCCGCCAACGATTGTTTTGCTGGCCAATTGGTAAACCCGTCGAACAAGATCTACCAAAGACAAATCTTAAAAACTTTTTCAATTTTTTATTTAAAGATTTCTTCATTTGTTGATTTTTGAGATGCACATTGAATGCGATTTCTGATATTCGTCAAATGCAGCAACACTGGCAAGTTGATTTTGCCGGCTTTGAGGTGTTAATTTGGCTGGATTTGTTGTCGATGCTGTTTTCCAGCGTTCCAGTGTTGGCGTTTAAGTTGTCACAGTGTTGCCTATAAATTAAGTGGCCTATGCGATTTTGGCCAAGTCACTTGGCTTGCACTTGCTTGTGTACAATTAGCCAGCCAACGATTTCATTAATGGCTGCAACTGATTTATGCCATAAAAACCACTAAAATTACATACATAAAATCGAATGTGACCGACTTTTGAATACCTGTTATTAGAAGTGATACCAGCACAGAGTGCAATATGCGGAAAACGTTTAGTTCGTCTGAATGGATGTCAACAGTGGAGACGACTCCATATGGGCAATTACATAAAAGAAACTTTACTAGAGTTAGTAAAAAGTTGTAGCTTCTGTGGTTTTCGTAGTAGATCGCTTGAAGAATAGTTCAGCTGCAATTTTAGAGATCCATATAAATTTAGTTGCAATTCAGCGAAGAATAATCTGGTTTTATTTGGAAAAATTAAGTAAAGTGCATAAAATAAAAAGTTTCATTGCAGAAAGTTAAATAAATTGTTTTGTTTTGTTTTATAGAAATGTGTTGAGTTTTGACTCTAATAGCTTTTCTGAAAGAGTCCATCAATTTTCTGTTAAATTGTTAAATGCATTCAAACTCTAAGGATGTTTTCTTTATGAGCTTGTTTATTTATTTTTTTTTTTAATTAAACAAAATTGAGCAAAATTATACCAAACTAGCAGTTTAAAGCCCTCAAGTGTGTTTTTAATTACCAAGCTAATAATACTAATCATCATGGTGGCTCGACGATCGCAGTGGAAAATTGGCCTCCCCTTGAAATTGCCTCCATTCTTCAGGGTGTAGAGCTAGCGTTCTCCAGTTTCTTCTTCCAAGACGCTCTGAGTTTGCTCCACATTGTCTACCCAACGAGCATTTGGACGACCTCCTCATCATCATGTGTTTCGGAAGACTTTGCTAATTGAGGTCCACTCTTTGGACATGACCAGTCCACTGCAGTTGCTTGAGCTTGATCCTTGATTCTGGATCCTGATTGCTGGCTCACAACTTCTACCTCGCATTCGCTGTTATATCGTATTACTTGCTATATTGTCATAATATTTTGACAAAACACAAAAAAAATGAAAATAGTATTGAGTCTGACATCGAAAACAATGAACCCAATATATTCACAGCTAGATTTGTTCAAGAGGAACTTGTATTTGGAAGAACACTGAGAAACCACTTAAAGTAGAAAATGCCATTTTAGATCGTAGTCGAAAATATTTGAAGGCAGAGTTTATTCAGGTAATTGAGTTGGCCCAAGAATAAGGTGAAGAAGGCATTGTCGAAGTTGGGGCTTTAAATGCAGAAGACTTAATTGAAACCATTTTCAAGGAGCAGTTGTTATTTTAGATCGTAGTTTTAAATTTCAATGAGCTCTTAATGATGTATGAAAGCAATATGAAGAAGTATATCAAGATATGACTAATAAAACTAAGCAACAAAAGCTTGGAATATTTTTCTACGGACAGAACTTCTTCAAACTATGACTTATACCAATGGAACTATTGTAGATGCAAAATATAGGATATATTTTATGCAGTGATGACTCAGATATACCATTTCGTAAAAAAAAAACTATTCGTTGAAACTGATAGTGACTAAGTTTGCTTATAAATAGGAATCAATCGTAATCATAGGTACTTTTTTCAAGTTTTGTTTTAAATATAATGAAGTGGAAAGCAATTTTAGCTATTGGAATATTTTTCATTACTTAAATGATGCTCTTATATCTTATTAACTATATAAAGTTATATATTGTCTTTAGTAAATATTTTAAAATGCTTTTATATAGTCGGCTTGGCTTTACGTGGTTTGATCAGAAACGTATCTATCGTGTTAACCGCGGTACAGGTATATTTTTAAGGTTAGAGTGCAGAAAAATGTATTAAATCTTTATTGAGTGGATGGAACTATCTATATTTCTATATACTAAATAATAAATCCATATTTGTTGTGTAAAATAAATGGCTTTGGCTGCGCTGACCAGCATTCACTGCTTGCTATTGTTATTTAACGCACTACAATTAAAGGGTGATTTTTTTAGAGCTTGCTAACTTGATAAAGAAAAATAGACAAAATTCAGAAATGTTCAAGAAATCTTTATTTGAGTTATAGAACCATTTATGCGAAAGAATTCATTTTGATCATTGTTGAATTAATTTTTCAATATTAGCTTTCAATGCCTCAAACATTGCAGCATATTGTGACTGAACACTATAAGCCAAACATTTCGAGGTGTTAGTCCCTTCTTTAAAATGTAATAAAAAAAGTAAAATTCAATAACATTTAAAACCAACCACAGCTGAAGACGTGATTTATGAGGTACTGAGTAGATCTTAAGATAATGCCAGCAATTTCTTTGCAGAATGCACTTCAGAAACTTTCCAAGTTGCGCTTTGACTGTTCTTGAAAAAAATTATAAACCATAAATGAACTTAATTATTTTTCAGTTGACGAAATCAAATAGCTGGGAAATAAGAAAAGGTAGCTTATACAGACTCTTACAACTCTATCAAGTGGTGGTCGGTTTGGAGCAATATGATAATTTTCCGCATAGAACTCAATATGCTCGCTTCTTTTCAAAATAAAGTGTATAACAATTTCAAATTGGAAAAAAATGCAACATAATTTAAGGTAATAAAAAGCCACAAATTTCAAATGCTTAAAGCCAGCAGCTGCCAGACAAAGACCCCAAAGTTGTTGTGTTAGTCGCATTTTAATTACTTTTGCAACAGAGGCAACCCAAACGAGGGAGAGAGAGAGAACCCCAAAACAGCAATAATAACAACAATAACAACAACAAAATTAACAAAAGAACTCGCAAACCCCCAAGTCCACAAAATTGTATTTTTTTCGGTTTTGTCCAGCACAAAAATCGTGACATTCATGTTGAATTCAACGGATGTTTGTTTGACTTTTGCATTATAAAAACGACAAATTTAATACAATCGAGCAAAAAAAAAAAAACCTAAAAATAAAATCATAAAAAATGAAAATCACTAAAAATATAACAACAGACTACGACGGTCTGTCTGGACCGGGGGAACAAAAAAAAAATGTTAGGTAATTTATCATAAAAGCAACCAAACCAATCCAATGCAAACACATAAATAATAAAATTACAATAAGATTGCACAAAAATACATTTATTTTTTTTAATAAATTGACAATTTATTATAAGAGGAAAAAATATAACAAAAAATGTTAATAATGTTTGTCAGACGTTTTCCAAACTTATTGCAAAAGAATAATATGAAGCAATTAAAAGTGCACACTGAGAGCACATGGCGCACCCTATTCCTTGATTATGAGTAACAGCTGAACAGCTGAGAAAAATTACTTATCCAATTGTGCGCCTAAGGGTTAAAGTTGAAGGCCATTGAGTACTGGAATTTTCGTATAGAGTGTTGCGGCGCTCAAAAGCATGTCTAACAAATTAGTAATTTTTTAATTTATTTCTCCTTGAGAAAAGCAGGTAGCATTCGAGCGTAATTAAATGCAATTTATGAATGTGCATTTACGAGTCAAGTAATTTCTAATGGGATCAAGAGTCTGTCGTAAAACTGCTCTTGAAAAATCTTGAGCTAAAATAGTCTTACATAAAATGTAGTTTAGACTTCACATTTGACAGACGTGAACCGCCATGGCAACTCTAAAAATAACACCAACTTCACATGTGTGAAGATAATCATTAACAAAAGTTTTTAATTCTACATCTTTAAGTTTTGCCAATTCAATTCCAAAGATTCTTTTATTGAATAAAAGTAAAATGTAAATCATACAAAGTATTGTCCATCCCAAGTAACTTCGTCTTCCATGACTCTGGTAATTTTTCAAATACTCCACTGAATTTGAGGAATCATTACAACCCATGGTGGGCCCCGATATTGTAGTAGTAGTGGTGTCACCTTCACTATTAATCGGAAGATCGGTGGTTTGATTCCACTGTTGCATTTACTTAGCTAGCAAATAAACGCTAGTTCCCTGTTCGAACAACTATTAATAGAGACATCTCCATGATCCCTTTTTTGGAGCGATAATCATAGTCAAGGGGAATATTTTTTTTTTTCATTACAATCCATATTTGGGTTACAGCCGACACACACAATTTACTTCAATTGTTTACTCCAAGGTTACACCTGATTCTACATCATCCCCTAAATCTTTCTTCGTTGGTTTTTACATTGAACACAGTTTCTTCATTCATAAGCACAACAATGCCGAGCCAGCATAATCGTTGTGTCGAATACCATCTCTAAAAAATATGTCCCCCTCGGTTATCGATTCAATCCTTATTTCATTTAACGAGTTCTTCCAAATCTATTTGCAACCTGCCAAATCCACATGTAATCGTCGCACAAACCATTAGTTGCAAGGAGCAAAATCTATGAGTCTCTGGGTGGTGGCACCTCCCTTTTCACAGCATTTTTTGGTTGTTAAAGCCAAATGGAGCTCATATGGCAAAATAATGTTCACATGCCTTTCGATAATATTGCAACCGTTGAGAAAAAAGCCAGTAGTCGGAAGGAGCAAGATTTGAAGACTCCGGCGGGTAGGTTCAGGACTCCTTTTACACTGTTTTTACGTAATTTTTTAGATCTGACAGCAAAATGAGCCCAAATGTTATTATATGGTAAAATAATCTTCTCAAGGCTTTGGTCTATTTTTAGACAATTTCGCTGCACATTGCTTTGTCTTCGAAATTGTTCAATGGTCGCTGCTGAAATGGGTTGACCCGGATTGGCATAGTTGGTATGATTTCTTCTTGAAATTATCGTAGCATATTCCCCTTTCAGTGTGCCTAGGTAGCTTAGAAGTAGCGCACTCGCCTCTAAATCGAAATTCGATGGTTTTAGTGCATTTGTTAAAAAATAAATATACGCATTTATCTAGAAAAATATCTGCAAATTAAAACCACCGCCATTTGGATTCGGCTGTAAACTGTAGGTCCAATGTTCCCTTCGAACAGCTACTAATAGAGAAATGTCCTTTGCCTTCGGAGTAATGCCCATAGTCATAGTCTCCTTTCATCAGTAAAATGTCTTCCAATCATATCTCTCAAGAAGCAGTTCCAAAGAAACACTACGACTTTCGAAATTTCTCCTCTTCGATATGTATGGCATTCAATTTGCTTCGTTCAAAAAAATTGCAATTGGTGGAACCGTACCCAAATTGTTCGTCATTCACAGTGATTCTTCGAGTTCAGTTGGCGTTTGGCACGGTTCTTTAACCAGTTAAGCCGCCTCTTCTAAATTATTGGGTTGCTCAGCTGCATTTATTTTTTCATTAAAATTGAAAATCAAAACTTTCCATAGATGTGGTTGATTTGACATAAATCCGAACGTTTCGTTTTTCAACGAATTTGTTGTCAAAATCAGATGCACTTCCATTATTGTCGAGAGATATCAAGTCCCTCCAATGAATTAGTCAACTGTAAAGTTGCAACCATCTTTTAAAAACGAATTTATAAACCTACCGATATAATCCGCTTTTTTTCGATCCAAGTTGTTAAACGCAATTAGTGTTGCATCATTTAGGGTATTCACGGCTGCAGCTAGTTGGAAGTGTTGCAAATTTGCACAAGTACTTGACTGACTAAAGTGTTTCTTGATCTTATGATGCTCTTTAGGTAGTAGTACCTCAAACATAAGTTTTGTTCATTAAATAATTGTGAAATAAGTTATAAACATTACATAAGCCTCAATTTATTAAAAAATCGAATGCCTGTTTCACTTTTACAAATGTTTTTATATAAAAATAACCATCGTAAAATTTGAACAAACGAAACATTGCACATCATAGATTAGTATATAATCTGTTACAAAGATAATATGAGTTGCCTCTACAAAGATAATGTGTGTGGCCCCTTACTTCCAATACTATTACCGCTAAAGCTTCAAACCTTATAATTTTCAGCACAGCAACAAACGTGAATCCCCAAATCATCTAATCATAGCTTGCGTATGAAAATAATTTTAATTGCATATTTCAAATAAGATTCGCGAATACAACCCAGTTTACCTGGTAAAATCATAGTAATTAAATGTTTATTATTATGAGACCTAAGTAAAGTACAAATAGAGCTTTGCAGATCTGCAGTCTCCCAACAGCTGCGGGTCTCGCACTCATTTTAAAAATTATAAGGTTTAAGACTTACTCCGATTTTGACTTTAATTATATTCTCTTTTTAATACCATATATAGTGTATATTTCGTGTGAATTTTGTGACAATTAAGAATAACTATATTTCTGTAGCACCACAGCATATTTTCTGTAGTCTATCGTTCAATTTTTCAACTTTTTGCTAAAAAAAAAACCTAGAGTCATAAAACAAAAAACACATGCTAATAACTCTACTGACATGCATTTTTTATGTTCGAAATGAAACCTGAAACCTATACTTTGACATATTTTGCTTTAAAGTTTTTTTTATGTTTTTGCTATGGTCACACTAAAAATAACATTCGCTGGCTATAAATCAATGCAGGCTCAAAAGTAACCTAGATTTTCAATGTGCCCGTTCTGTGGCAGAGAACGAAAGTTATAGCGACTTTGACTTGAACGCATGTTTTTTTTTCATAGCTTATAGTATTTAAAAAAAAAAAGAATATAATAAATTTAAAGTGCAAAAATTGTGTGGACTAAAAATAAAAGTAAAAAAATTAGAAAAAGAATGTTTTGCTAGGTTACAATGTTGCTTAAGGGAAGTGATTGTGTTTTACAAGTAAAAGCTTTTATATGAAGTTTTAAGAGAGTAACATCTTGATATGATAATTAAAGAAAAAATAATTTGGAAAATTTTTGTAAATGCTTATTTTGCTCATGATATTGGAAGTAAAATGGTAGTACTTATGGTATTTCTTCCAATACCATAAGCAAAATTAAAAAGTATTTTTAAAAAAATAAAAAAAATTTTTTTTCTTAATTATCTTAATAGTAATGATTGCTGATTAAATATTGCCGACAACATGCTCATAATTTTTGGGAATGAGTGCTCTTTTCTTTAAGATTATTAGAGCTAAGAGAACCAAGCGTAATATTTCTGAATATTTATATCCCATTTTTCTTTGCTGCTGTCGCATATTTTTCAGTATTTTCAAATTTTAGCTCTACGCAAAAGGGGGATCAGCTCCTTGCTTGCATTGCTAACCTAAACCCTCTCTCAATATATTGTTTGTTGCGAAAAAAAATTTTTATAATTAAGTAAATTTATTCCACTTGACTAAGGCGAAGTTTGGAGATATAGCTATAAATAGTTACAACAAGTGCCTACAGCCGATTTCGAGCGGTGGTGTCCTTAATTAAACGAGATTTTCTTAGGCAAATAACGTCTATTTGCTAGCTATGTCAGTGCTAGGCATTTGCACCAGTGCTGCTGAGTGGAATCGAACCACCGATCTACCGTCGTGTAGTGGCAAATGCGCTACCATCTACGCTATCGAGGCTCGCATTCAATAGAAAGTTGTAAATAATCTCAAGATTATATTGGAAAATCGTTGGGCTTCAGCAGTTGATACCAGAACATCTGTGTGGACGTAAAACCACGATTCTCAGTCGAACATAGTAATGTGAATTAATTTTTTACGAAGTATAATGATACTGAAGTCGTGTAATCTGCGCTTCAGCTGCATTTGCTGTTTTTCCATGTTCTTAGGAGATTTTGAGCCGAAACATATTTTTCTTCAATCGGAGCTATTTGGTTCAACAGTTTTAACTTTGAGCTTTAACTTTTGCCCTTTACTTTGTAACTTGCCCTGCGCGTCAAGAGAACTCATTAATTTAGACTCTCTCTTAAGTTACGCAAGCGCATTGTTGCAGCTTTGTCGCCCTCTCTTCTGCGCTTATCTCAGTTTTGTATTGTCGCTTACTATCTATAATTGTATCGCTTGCTAATTAGTCCAATCGTAGAGATTGTATTATTATATTATTTTTTTTTGCTAATTACTGTTTTTTATTAATTCCGGCTTAGAATTATCGCTAGCACAAAATAGTTTTAGCTTAACAGTATCTTTTTATAAAAGGTATATTCTGAATAATATTATTTTAATATTATATAACTAATATTCTTGCGCGTCTCTAGCTCAAAACTGAATATTTTTTTTTTCGCCAAAAAGTTTGTTACTTTAAAGTAAAGCTTGGGTAAACTCCCTACATTTCGCTCATTTCCACTGTGAAGTGCAGTCAGCAAGAGCGCAAATGAGCGCGAGAGCAACAGTGCAGCAAATGTGTGTGACAGAGTTGACACAGAGACACATGAGCGTGTGCTAACTGCACTTTGGCCGAATTCTATGCCGTAAGACGCGTATGCAGAGGTGTTCCACCTCTGTTTTGTAGAAATGACATTTTATCAAAATTGCTGTCATAAAATTTACACAAGGGTCGGGTTGCTCTTTGCGTGCACTTAAGGTTTCCTCAAAATCCCGTGCAGCTTAAGTATAGTAAACGTTATAGTCTTTTTCTCTTGAAATAAGGCAATAATTTGCTTTTTACTTATCACATTTTTGTGCAGTTTTAGCTTTAAAAAAAAGCTGGTACGTTCCGCTTTGATATAAGTTATATTTATTTTGACCAAACCATACTAATTATAACTTCGAAAAAAAAAACTTTGTCTCAGTTTAAACATTGACTGCTACCTGTTCTGAATTTTTGGTGGTAATTCTTAAGTAGTTTATTTTTTGCGCTGTTGCATGTTCCCTACAATACCGAGGCAGAAGGGCCGGCACGCCCCATGGTTGTAGCTTCAATTTGGACGACAAAAACACAGCGACTTCTTATAGCTGTGATCTTGGTTAGTTTACTTGTGCCGCTCTCTGCACTGCCCTCTGCGCTCTTGCTGCAGTTGACTTGGGGCGTTTTAGAGTACCGTTATTTTAATAAACGCCGCTTAAACATGCTCAGACCCTGAACTTTTACCAAAAACTGTTTATTTTTCGTTGCCGCTTTACTTGAGTGACTTTCTTTCAATAACAACAACGCGGCTACAAGTACGTTTTAGGCTGCACCAAAAAAAAAAAGAGCAGACAATGTATTATACGGCCTCTGGAAGACCGCAAACCCGTTCAAATTATGAACTTGGGGGCAGGCTACAAAAACCACGAAAAAATATCTAAAAAAAAAAGAAACACGTTGCTTTACTAAGTTATGGAACACGCCCACAGCGTACACATAGCGCTAGTTGTATTAAGTTGTTAAAAATAATATCAACTGCCGACTCAAAAACCGTCAAATCAGCTAAGATCTCAGTGCTCTTACGAGTAGATCTTACTTAGTAACTAACTTAATTTAGACTCGATTTGATTCTTGACAGTTTGTAAAGTTTTCGAAAATGTATGTATAATTTCTTATATGCAAATGTCAAAGCTTAATTGACAAACAAGCTGAGCATTTGGTTTGGGGCGTAACACGTTCCCAAGAGCTGCCCCTCCCAAACTTGGTAATCTTTGCCAAAGCTCGAGACAGAGCCGCTCTTTGTATAGACAATGACGACGGCGGCGACAACAACAACTCGGTACGGTTCAGTTCAGTTTAGGTTCGTTACATGTGTTGTTGTAATTTAAGCAGTTGTTGTTGTTGTATTCAATATTCAATTTGTAGCTTGAAAGCGGCGAGTCTTTGGCTCGGAACGACCTTGAGTCTTTATATTTTCTAAGCTCTCCCCGCTCTGCCGTAACGCCAGACGGCCAGAGACTGTCGCTTGTCGTGTTCCATGTCTGCCGTTGGCCCACTTAATTAGTTATTTATGTACATTTGGCCCACAGTGAAGACACGCAATAAGGGACGCAAGATATTACAAATATCCTAAAATTTTTTGTTTTCTGAATTATTAAGTATTGCTAGGATTTTTTCCCAAAATTGCAAATATAAAGTGCAGCAGCTTTGTTGCAGTCTATACGACGCACAGTGGCACAGTAGCTAAAAAATTGCTGCAAAATTGATATTCTCACAGTCATCAAGTTATTGATTTTTAAGTTAGTTTTTGTTGCAATTTTTACATTTCCAGAATTGGGGCTCTCTTGAGAGTCTTACCAATTATGCCCGTCCGCAATTTGATTCATAAAAATAGCTGATGGGTTTAGAAGATATGCTCCTCTGCTCCCATTATCATATTATTTATTATTAACTTAGGGGTACAACTAAGTACAGAGAAGAGAATAATATAAAACGTATCCCATCTCCTATCTGTGGCAGGCTAGGAACTTGGATTTACAATGTGAAAGATGAAAACAGAAAGTAAAAATTTCAACGTTTCTTAACAAAGCAGCCGAAAGATCTGCGTTGCTCAGCGTTTGACATGGGTCAAAGATGCTCGATTCGGGGCATCAACATAAGTAAAGATAGAGAAAAACATGAACTGAATAGACCGTTCATAAGATGGCAAATCGTAAAGATTGTTTCAGTTTGCACATAAGACGCGCAAACTATGGTGCAACGCATAATGGAATCTACAAAACGATAGTACTAGATGTCGAATATTACGAGTTAGTAAAGTTTGTTGCCAAACAACCGATTACAAAAAAAATGATCGATTTCTATAATCCACTTAAATTTGAAAATTTTTGGGATTTTTGAGAATTTAAATTTCAGCTAGCTTAAAATAAAAGTGATATCGGTAGAAACACAATTGTAATACGCAAAGAGCTTGCGGATTACTATACAGAACTTCGGGTAAAACTCAATGTTTCACATTTAAATTATGCTTTATGATATATTATATAATGATAAAAAAGTGTCTTGACTTGTTGAAAATTATATATTATATCTTTGTTGTTTGGCCGATTTCACAGTTCGGCAATTAATTTGCGTAAGATTTTAATATATATTACGAGTTACATTATTGGTTCACCATATCAGTGTGCATTTTAAGAGAGGAATATGTGCCTAAAGGTAATACGCAGATAAGAGTACAAAGTATGAGTTATATTACAATCTATGTAATCAGTTTCCTTACATAAACACTTTGCGATCGTATTAATTTTATAAATGTGTGTCATGCTGGTCGGAATTAATTTTCGTTAAAAAAACAGCAATACAAAGTATACAAGATTGCGAAGGAAAAATACAATTTATCAATTCTTTTCAAAAATCTTAAGAAATATCTAATTGCATAGATCCTACTTTATTGAAATTATGTCACTATCATAATCACTATGGGAAATGTTCACAATAAATGTTTTCAAGTTCTTTATTAATACGACATCTCTACTTTCAAGTTCACGAAACACTTCCCTCAGTAAATTTCTTTTTTCCATTGTATGAGAGTATTATTTTGAAATATATAAAAAATCGATATTGCCAAATCTAAGTTAACCACAACTTAAAGAATATGTTGCGATTTCTACGAATTTTGAACGCTTAAGGATTGAAAGCAGACATACAACTAAAACGGGAATATAGCTTCGATGGCTGAGAGCAGACATACGGTCGCAAAAGGTTAAAGAAACTAAAAAGATCTCTTCAAAAGATTTATTATAAAAACGATCTTCTGGTTAAAAAAACTCAATACTTTTTAACATATCGAAAGAGTAGCGCGAATCAACATATTTTATAGTTCGCTAAAATAAGTCATTACAATCGCCTTAACGAGGTTACACTGTAGTATTTCCCTGTACTCATACTCATTTGCTATGATCGTCGTTGTTATTATAGTACTAAAAATCAAATAAAATTCGCACTTGATTTGCATTCATGATGTTAATCATGTTAAAATTAATGATTTTTAAACGTGTTTTTTGTGACCCTAAAATTGTTGACATTGCCCAGCTGATTGAAAGTGATAACTACTTTTATGTTGATTGTAGAAAACTGTGAGATTTGTAGATTTCAGTTAAGATTTCTACGTAGTATGTAGGTAGTAGTAGCTGCTGTTAAGTGAAAGTAATTTGTCCATCAATTTTGACACGCCTGATACATTGCTATAAAAAAAAAGTAAATATAAAATAAACTTATGCTAAGAGCTCTTTAGATTCTCTGACTCATGGTCAGTAGAAAGTTTGTTTGTAGAAGCTTTGTTTCTGCGCTTGCCGTCATCTGGCCAAGCCGGCCTACCCAAAACCAGTTCGTCACAAATGTAGTCATTACATTTGGCTTACAAACCCATCAAATCTGGTAATGGCAAGACTACACATAGTATTACTAAGTTAATCATTTCATAAATATACAAAGTAACTATCGTATGGGAAGATGCAGTGAATTTGAACCAAGTTCAAGAGGTGCGTGACATAATTGAGGTTGATTAAGACAGCTGCAAATTTGATGCATCGAAAGACTATAATAATGAGAGTGAAATTGGGTTACCTTTTTAATGATGATTTTTTAATGGGGGCCAAAGATTAACCTGTTATGGAATTGGAACAGTTGGGTATGGGGTTAGGCTTTTTACGAAGCAGCTTAAGAACTTTTGAATTATCATCTTGCATTTGAGTGGCAAGGGAAAGAAAGTGGTTTTTCATTTCCGCATGGAAAGAATACCAGACTTTCAAACATTTGTTCTATAAAGTTTGTACTTTTTACGTTAATTTAGTTTGGACCACTTTTACCTTTACCTTTTCCATAGCCCTAGCCCTCTGATTACTGGCATGACTGCTCCCAATTATTCACAATATTTTTCAATGTTTCTCGTAAGACTACTATAGCACCTTTTGAAATCTACAGTATCTATTCCAAAAACCTTTCTAGGCATTTCCGCCTTGGGAGCTTAGATAGAATAGTCATGACTACTTTAATGACTTCTGCCTTGACTGTTCTCGTGACTTCTGCTTCGACTTTTCCTATGACTATCACAATGACTAATGCAACTACATCAGCGCCAAAACCTAAGACTCCCTCTACAACTCCTACGACAACTTTAATGTCAAACTCCTACTAGTATTTCAGCTGTAGCCACACATATGATAGCCGATTAATGACTGTTTAATGACTTTTTGTGCAACAATGAATACTATGAAAACTACACATATGACTAGTGCTACTTCAACCATCACTACGACTAGCTCATTGTCCTGCAACTACTCCTGGGACTATTCCCACGACTACTCATACGACTACTTCTATGACTTACTCTTCGACAAGTTCTGCGACTACTCTTACAAATACTCCTGCGACTACTCCCATGACTACTACTGCGTTTTTTCCTACGACTACTGCCACTACTTCTACGATAACTCCTGCGAATACTCCTACGATTATTCCTACAACTAATCCTGAGACTACTAAAGCCAATTTTGCGATTACTCCTATAATTACCCCTATGACTACTTTCACGACTGCCCCACAACTACTCTAGCGATCACTCCAGCGACTACTCGTGCAACTACTCCTATGATAACTCCTGCGACTACTCCAACTACTTCCTTGACTGCTCCTGGGAATACTATTACGACTACTTCTGAGACTACCCCTCGATAACTCTTGTGACTACTCCCCCAACTACTCCTACGACTAGTCCTGCAAATACTGCTACGATTATTCTTACGACTACTCCTACGATAACTCCTACGATAATTCCAGCGACTTCTCCCTCGACTACTTTTACAATTACTCTTGTGACTACTCCCCCAACTACTCCTACGACTAGTCCTGCAAATACTGCTACGATTACTCTTACGACTACTTGTGCGACTACTCCTACGATAAATCCTGCGACTACTCCTACGATAACTCCTGCGACTACTCCTACGATAATTCCAGCGACTTCTCCCTCGACTCCTCCTACGCTTACTCTTGCGGTTACTCCCTCGACTCCTCCTACGATAACTCTTATGACTACTCTCTTCACTAACCCTACGATTACTTCTGCGAATACTCCCACGACTACGATAACTCCTGCCACTACTCCTATAACTGCTCATATGATTACTTCTGCGACTACTCCTACAAGTACTGCTAGGGCTACTCTGCAATTACTGCTACGACAACCACGATGACTTCTCATGCGACCACTCTTGCGACTACTCCCACGGCTATTTCTACAAATACTTTTTCGTCTGGTGTTACTGTTATTAAAAACAGAGATTTTCGGTCCATTTATGTTTTGCCTTTATTAACCAAGTATAATACAATACATCTGTTGTTTCCAACATTACTCCATAAGCCTATTTGTACGATTGCCCATGACCCCACAAACTTTTCCACTATTGCTCCTATGATTACTGCTAAGAGTATTCCCAATAATATAATATATTGAAAAGTAACAGAACTGTTTTTGTAGCACCTAATAAACCAGAAAAAGCTGTCAACATTTTAGGTCATTCAAAAATTCAATGTCATAAAATCGCTTAACCAAATTTTACCGAATTCATGTCAAAATATATATGCAGTTGATCCCAACTGCTTAGATCCAACATTTTCAACAACACTAAGCCATATTAAATTTCTATAATAAGCAATACTTATGCCTGTAAAATAACTTTGCCCATATATGGCTTAACAAGATCCCAATTTCTCTAAACAGCTCATAACTTTTCAGTCTTTTGTTAGTCAACAACCAGCTTACACTTTCAGAGATTAACCTATAGAGGAAAATTTGCATTTTCCATAACAAACGACGATACGCCTTTAATAAACATTGTAAGTTATGTTGTTCCAAGTATCTAAATCTTTCAGTTCAACAACTCGTTGGCGGCAATAAATTCTATAAAAGATTCGTAACTTATATGTAGCCGCACCCAAGAACAACGCACTTTCTCTAGCTTCACTCATTGTAGACATGGTAGAAATGTTTATCTTAAGACCACCTAGCAGCAACCTCGAAGCACCACCAAAAGCTTTCCACACTCATAAACCATACTAACTCCCAACAGACAACACACAACACAACGCAATTTCTCATAATCGAACATAAATCAATTGCTGCACACATTCTGCAGCGGTTCTACCAAGTCATTTACATGTCCGAACGTGATACGGGCAAAATACAACATTGACAAGCAAATAAAAGCAATCTTCCATTTAATAACCAATTATCATTGATCAAGTTTGCTCACGCCCTTAGCAACCGGGCCCAATGGACATAATATGTGCCGCAGACAGTCCGCCAAAGACTGGCAGTGGTGCCCAGTGCACAATATCAATTACGAATTGCGACTGATTATCCATGAGCTCTTGTTCTGCCATGGAAATTGGCAAACAGACCAAAACCACGACAAAACTGCCAATGCCAATGCCAAACACAGCGACCAAGATGTTGTCCAAGTTGGCCAACTTAAGCTGCGGTGGGGATGGGTATTGTGTTGAAACTGCAACTGCAGTCGGCTTATTAGCACATAAACAAGTTTATGCCATTGATGTGCATGATGACGACAATAATGATCATGATGATGATGGCGATGATGAAGACGCCGTTGCAGTAACAGCAACTCTGCTACCTCCGCCCCCTAAGTTGTAGCTATGCGCCAAGTGGCTGGGCCAGGCGCGTACGTGGGGGAATGTTTCATGCAAAAAGCTGAAATCAAAAACTTTTGTCGAAGATAAATGGGCCAGCTGCTGGGACGGACCAGTCGCAGTCGCAGTCACAGAGACTGGGACTGCGACTGGGACTGGGACACAGACTGACTGAACTGACACTCAGACTTGGAGACTATTTTAGAGTCTCACCGCGTCGCAGTAAATTGTTGTACTGAGCCTAGCTGTTGATTTTCAATACACTGCGCTGGTGTGTACTTTGAATTAATGAAGCAGTTTGTAACGCTTTGCGGAAGTTGTGAAGAGTTGAAGGGAATTACGGCCATTGAGGTCAATAGTGTGGTAAGAATTGCATGTAACTGCTTCGAGGGACTCTTTTGACTTTTTTTTCATGAAATCGGAATTTAAGCCTCCTTAAAAATAATCAAGAGTTGTTTCATTTAAGAAGCTATGTTTCATATAGGCATGAACTTTCGTAGCACTTCTAAAACCTAAGTTCGAGGTTTCGATTCCACCCTGCTAGCAAATAGACGCTATTTGTAACTAGGAAAATCAATCTATGTTCCGCCTTTGGAGCAATACTATCATAGTCGAGGAGATTAATTTAATATATAGCTGGCGCCAGCTTTATCTGTGCATAATAATATGATGGAAGTAAAAGTTGTTGGAATTCCTAAGAGTCACTTAATAGGCAACTATATTGACTTTTGGGTCTTAAATTTTATTTATATATACTATAGATATCGGCAGCGTGAGTCGGTGTTGCGATTCTACTATACCGTCTTTAGTTTATCTGAGTTAAAAGTTAGTAAAATGCAAAAAACCATACCAGCCTATAAAATCCGTTCGATATCGACGCACAAAACGTTAAGTGAAAATAATGCATTTTTATGCAAATATTCGCTTTAATGCAAATATTTATTTTAACGTTTTGTGCCGCAAAATCGCTATAAAATTTTTTGATAAATTAGTACAAAAGTTTTTGCAAATATAAAACATAATATAGCGCAAAATTTACTTGTATTGCAAATAATCGATTTATTGCATAATTTGAATGAAATTCGGCGTATTATTGCAAATATTTGAGCAAAATCGATAAAATGAAAAAATGCCTAGATTTTCCATTATTAAAATTTTTTAGCAAAATCGATTAAATAAAAAAATGGCTTAAGCGCTCATAATTGCTTTTATGCAAAAATGAAAAATTTCAGCAAAATAATCTGCACACTTTCCAAAATTTTGAAAAGTAATTTACAACAGAAGTGGATATGATATCTTTTTCGCTGTAAGTTAACTTCCATAAATTTGGGAATTATTGTTGTACGATAATGACCAAAAAAAGGAAGGAATGAAGGATGGATAAAAATGTTAAGCCAAATACGACATGCAAACGAATTATAGGGTATCAAAATTTGGACTTATGCCAAAAGCATATCGCGTAGCTGCAAAAAAAGTTTATTAAGCAAAAAAAAAAATGATCAATTACAACTACTTGCGTATAGTGTATGCAAACTTCGTCACTTCAAGTTTGATGCTTAACTCTTTGCAGTGTTATTGTTGTTGTCATAGTCATGGTTCTCAGTTGTCAGCGCGTTTGCGGCGGCTCAAAAGCTTTTGATGTTTTGGGGCTTGGGGCGGTAATGCATTGGCTATGTTTTGGACCATGTTGAACTTTCCCAGTCCGCAGCGTTCCTAGAATATGTAGCGCAGCACTACAACAACTTTTGTATGTGCGAGTATGTTGTATCTGTCAGAAAAATAGTTTGTTTGTCCAACACTTGGAGTACTCCTCCAGTGCAGATATGTTAATGTTGTTTGTACGCTGGCGATGGCTTACGCACTTTTTTTTTGTAGGTTTTGTAGTGCGTGTAACTGAGACCAAAACCCCCATGCCCAAAACCAAAACTCAAATAGGCTTTGGTTTACCTTGAATTCGAAACACAATGGTAGTGCGTCCAATGACCAGACCGACTGCCAAGTTCCTGAGAAGCAACATAGTAGATTTGTCTGAGCTAAGCCTAATTAGAGAGACAGACATACAAACAACTGACTGACAGAGCGTTTGAGATGATGACAATGGCGTTGGAAGGCATGATGAAGTTGATGCTAATGCTAATGATGATGATGATGATGACAACGATGACTTAATTTGCTGACATTAATAATGACAATTGGCTTCTTTCTGTGTACATGAACATTTTTCCTATATGCAAATGACCTGTAATTATGCAGATTGACCAAGCGCTAATTGATGCCAGCTAGACATACAGTTGTGCCCTCCAAGAAACCTGACCTAATTCTCATTTGTTTTCCCATTCATTTACAGGCTGCCCGTTGACGACCAGCTCGCATTGTTTGCGCTGCAATAAAGCGGGCTGCATCAAGTGCCCCATGTACCTGGTGACAGACACTCGTCAGTGTGTGGAACAATGCCCCGCCGGCTATATCGATCAATGGTCTGCGCATACCGAGTTCATGGGACGCGTCTGTGTGCCCACAGGCTATTCGGGTCCACTAATGGCTGCCTTGGCGGGACTGTTGGGTGGCTTTTTGGTTTGTCTATCGCTGCTGGCTGTGGCTGTGATGCTGGTGCGACGCAAGCGCCGCCGCAAGTCGGTCAAGCAAAAGTTAATCAATGAGAATACCATGGATCGTGCGGATTTTATGCGTCAACTGAATGAAATGCGTCCCAATGCGGAATACTTTCTGGCCATGCTCAATGATACGCGACGTCAAATACGCAAGCTGTATCTATCCGGCGAAATAGCTGCTGCGAATTCGTACAGACCCATAGTGCGTGATCTGGCCAAGCTGCTGATATTGCTCAACCGACCCATAGAGCTGATACCGGCGCCACCGCATGACTGGTCGCGTTTGTATGCCTGGTCGGAGCAGGCGCTGGAGCGTTATAAGCCACAGGTGGGCCAGCTGATAGACTTCTTTCAGGCTACACATGGCGGACAGGCTGCACAGGAGGTGCTGTATGCGGCGCCGGTTAAGAAACAGCATAGCATATTTCGCCAACATGCGCCAGCAGGCGCAACACAGTTGAGCAGCGCTGGCGATTTGGTGGCGGGTGATCGCAGCAGCGCCAGCTCGGCGCAACAGAAGCTGCATCTATTTGGTTCGCTTATAAGTTTGCATGAATTCGAAGAGCCACGCGCCTCGGATCCCTTTGGCAGCAGCTTCAATACGCTAAAGAGCGGCAATTTGATTTCCGATCTAAATGCCAGCTCGCTCTGGCTGGAGGATGAGTTCTATAAGCTGGGCTTTCGACCGCAGGATGAAATAACGACTGAGCTGTAGTTGCACTTAAAAAAGTTAAAGTATTATATTTAGTTGTGGGTGCGTGCCAAAGGCTAAAATGTGTCAATGCTCCATGGGCAGCCAAAGTGGAGCATTTTGTAGCACATGGGCGTGAGCGCGCGCAAGGGAAGCCCAGAGACATTCCCAGGCCAACAAAACCGTAGACGCACATTTAGTTTAGCTGTTAAATGTTGTCGTTTCCAGGTTTAGTTTATGCTTAAGTTTAGGCTTAGTTTTTAGTTGACGAACTTAAGATGGATAAACTAGTCAGGTTAGTGCGCACAATGAAGCAATTTGCATAAAAAATGGAATATAATTTTATGGATTTTACAAAAATCGCAACAATTAAGCAACGACAAATGTTCAAGTTGTATCAAGTTTCAAAATAAAGAAAAAACAACAAACAGTACATTTACTTAGTCTATAAGAGGATAAAACTATGTGCTCTAGAGATTATAATGCTTAGAAAATATAATATATACTCTATATATATATATATATGTGCTGCATATTGTATATGAAACTATTAAATAAATGAATGCTCTATGTGCTTAAACGCTTGCGTACAGCTAAAGGCAACTGGCAGTGGGGCGCTAGGGCGCCTCATATTTCCACAGTATGTCGGGCTCTTGCTTGATCTGCATAGGCCTTGGTCATGTTTCGGTTTTGCAGGTGCTCTCGATTTGCTCCAAATAACGTCGATTGGCACGTTTGCGCTCGTTGACCAAGGCTGACAGCTCGCTGGCATCATAGCCAATAAGCAGCTTTAAATCGCAATCGAATTTGTAGGTAAAACGTTTGCCGGATACCTTGGATATCATGTCGCCATCGTAGTAGTAGCGTAGCGCACGCGAGAGCTTCTCATAGTTCATGGCGGGTTTGTTTTTCTTTTCGCCCCACAAACGCGCCACACGATCCGGATCGCTGAGCACAAATTCACCCTCGGTGCCTACCCATTCTATGACATCCGTATGCTCGCTGTCGGTAAGTATTTCGAGCAAAAATTGCCAGAGCTGCACTTGTCCATTGTTGCCCATGCTGTTGTTTAGATTGCTGGGACTCTGCGCATTGGCCAAGCTATCGCTGCCTGAAAAAAATACAGCAACAATAAGTTAACTCGTAGCAAGCGTACGCCCACCACTTACTGTTATCATTTTTGGGCACCTGATAGAAGGATTTGCGCATTATGCGATGCTCTTTGTTGGGCGCGCCGCTTGTGGCTGTGTTGGCCAGCTTTATGTGCTTGGGTTGACGCAGCTCTTCCTCTGCGCGCTTATGCACAACGGACACAAAATGACACTCCTTCAGCAGCTGCAAATGTGTCCAAAACACATTGCCCAGATCGTTGGGCATTTTTTTTAAGAACTCCTCATGCGTCATGGCGCACAGCTGCTTGCCATTGATTTGCCAATCGGATATTTTAAAGTCGCGCAGCTCAAATTGCTTAATGGCCCATTCCAGCCAGTGCGCCACATGCGCATGCGTCCATTCACTGGCGTTTTCGGGTATTTTTAGTCTAAGCTGCTCACGTTTGAATTTGGAGTCCAGCACCCAGTTGAGCACAGGTCGGTTTACATCCTTGTTGGCGCTGAGCTCCTCGTCAGTGTTGTCATCCTTTTGTTTGCGTTTTTTGTTTATTTTGTTGACTTTTTCGCCGAGAGGTGCACTTTCTGTTTTGCACAACGACGGCAGCTCCTCATCGGCTAAGGCAGCCAAGGCTGCCTCAGTGGGTTTGAGCACATCCACTATGTTTATTTTTTTGCCTATGGTTTGTATTTGCACATTGATTTGCACCAGACCCTCGCCTTTGACGCACTGATCCACCAGATTTTTGTGCGGCTCCAGCTGCAAGTGCTCCGATGTTAATAAAAACGTATAGCTAAGCGGCATAACCTACCTCCTGTGCATCCTGCAGCCAAAATGTATACGCATAAAGCTCCACGCCTATTTTTTGCTCCAAGACATCTCTGCAAGTGCAAGATTGATCAAAAACTCTGGCTGAGCACAGCGCGCTGCTGGCAAGACTTACTTGAGCTTACTCAGCGGCTCTCTGATATCCATATGCAGTATTATTACATCGTCCGCATCATTGTCATTGCTATCCTCGTACAGATTGCTTTGTTCGAATATTTCGCTGGCAATGACCTCCTCTGCAATTGTTTACAATTAAAAATTTTTGTAGCAAAACATTTGCCACAACAGGTGCTGCCTGTTGCAGCTGAAGGTAAACGCACCCAGTCCCGCGCCTGCACTTAGACGCCTTATCAGCTCATCCGGCAAGTCACTGCTGCTGTCCATTTTGCGTTTGTTGCTAATTTTTTCTATGTTTTTGTTAAATATTTTTGGAGTACACAAATTTCGTGTTTTTATGTTGTGGAACGTGGTTTCAATGAGCTGGTTCCGTGGAGCTAACGAAATGGTGCTAAATAAGACTGAGGTATTTTTGGTATTCGGTATATGTTTGGTATTTAAGTGTGTTTGGTAGCTAGCAGCTTGTTAGTGGCTGATAATGCGCGGTTAAATTTGAATTCTTGAAATTATTTTGTTGCGCTTGACAATTAGGCATTTATTTCATTTTAAAATGTAATTAAAAAACATAAATAAAACAAAACATTGAGCTATAACTGTACAACTCTTTATTGTAAATAAGTAAAATAAGGTTATTGAAATATGCTTTAAAATTAGAGAATAATTATAAACAATTGCTTTGGGCTTGTTATAGAATTGCACTTGAAGTTGAATTTTAATTGAAATAAAATTAATTCAGAGCCAAAATAGTATCGATTTAAATTGAAACAAAATGAATAATTAAATAAAACTAACAAAGAACTAACTAATATCGATTTAACATGAGTGTAACTCGCATTAAAATTAAAGTAGAATAATTTCTAAATAAAATTTAAGTTGAATTAAAATTTTACTTGTATTTTAATTGAATCTAGTTTCAATTAGTCAGAAATTAAACTAAATCGGATTTGAATTAAATTGAGCTTAAATAAACAATAATATAAAATGAATTCGGATGAAATTAAAATTAAAGTGATATTGAAGGGAATTTCGATTGAATTTTATAGAAATTGATTTGATATTGCTTTGAATCTTGATTATTTAAGTCGAATAAAAAGTGATTTAAAATCGAATTAAAAGTAAATTTAAATCGAAATTTGTTTGAATTTGAAAGAAATTGAATGGTTATCGCTTTGAAGTTTGATTCATTTGTATTAAAATCGAATAGAAAGTGAACTCCAATTGAATTGAAAGTAAATTAAAATCGAATTTCGATTAAATTTAATAGAAATTGAATTTATATTGCTTTGAAGTGCGATTAATTTCTAATCAAATCGCATAAAAAGTGAACTAAAATCGAATTCAAAGTAAATTTAAATCGAACTGAAATTAAAATCGAATTGAATTAAAGTTAAATCGAATTAAAAGAATATTGAAATCGTATTAAAATTATATTGAATTGAAATGGGATTAAATTAGAGTCTTATGAATTTTATTTAATTAATATTAAATTTACATTAAATTAAAATGAATTCGAATTCAATTCAATTTAAATTGTGATTGAATCGAGTTTCAATTGAATTTAAAAATCAAATTAAATGGTGATTGAATCGAATTTCAATTGAATTTATTAGAAATTAAATTGTTATCGATTTGAAATTCGATTAATTTGTATTAATATCGAAAAGAAAGTGAATTACAATCGAGTGGAATTATTATTGAACTCGAACTAAAATTATGTAGAAATGGAATTGAATTGAAATTGCATAAGAGTTGAACAAAACCTTTTTTGAAGTTAAATAAGCGAGAAATGAAATTGGAATCGAATTCAAAATAAAATAAAATCAGAATTGTATTTATTTCAAATTATAACAAATAACAAATTGATAAAATTGATTGATACACATAGAAAATTGGCTTGAATTTGCGTTTAAGTCGAATTGAAGTTGAATTAAAATGGAATTGAAATAACATTAAAATTGAATTGAATTAAAATTGAAAGGGAGGTCAAATTGTATATAATTGATATTGGATAAGATTTAAGCTGAATTAAACTATTTTGAAATATTGAAATTATAATAAAATAGAATTGTTCGTTTTGAATTGAAATTCGATTGATATTGATAGAAATTGTAATTGTATTGAAATGACTTTGGTAGAAGTTGCAATTAAATTCCATTGGGTGTGAATTGAAATTGAATTGAAAAAGCAAATGTGTATTCAAAATGAATTCAAATTGAAATGTAATTGAATTAAAATTGTGTAAAATTAGAATTGAATTTAACATTTTTTAAAGTCAAATAAGAGAAAAATGGAATACGAATTGCATTTAAGTTAAAATAAAAGAGAATTAAATGTTTTTATTTGATATTCGGTTAATATTGATGTAAAGTAAATTGAAATTGATAGTAATATCGCTTAAAGTTCTATGAATCGAATGGAAAGTGAATTAAATTGAATTGAATTAATATTGAAATTAAATGGAATTGGAATAGTATTGAAATTGGTTGAATTGTATGGAATTTAAATTGTATAAAACTAAAGTTAAATTCAACATTTTTGAAATGAGATTCGAATTGAATTCAAATTAAATGAATGGAAGAATATGTGTTTTGAAATGATTCGATTTGTTTTGATGGAAGTTGCGTTTAAATCCAATTGAAATTGAATTGAATGAATATTGAATTCGCATTGAATGTGTATTGAATTGAAATGGTTTCAGCATCACGTGACTTTTCCACTTCCAGATTTCTCCCCAGTAGTAACTGTTAGTTATGTCGTTGCCAGCTGTAAATACTGCTTGCAAGTGCTTACCGAAAAATCTAAGCTTTGCTAGTAAAATACACAAATGGCAAGGACGTCAGACGAGTAGTCTCAAAAGCTATATTCACCAGCAGCGCACGCGTCTGTATTGCTTTTCGTTAAAATTAACACGTTTGCGCATAAAGAGTGTAAATTTATTTTAAAACACATAAAACGCTATAATAATTAATTAATTAAGCTGAATAATTAACAGCTTAAAGTCTAATCCACTGATAAAAGTGCTTTGCCTGCAATGAATCTGAAATTCAAGTTATGCGCTTGGCTAGCGGAGCACCCACGCGCATATGCATGTGTGCGTAACTGTGGGTGTGGAGCACCCGCCAAGTTACGTATGTATGCGTGCATGTTGATCCGCATTAAATGCAAGCGTGTAAAAGGGATGACAAATAAGTTATTCAACTTGCGAACAGAATGCAAATAAGTGCAAGCGAGCTGGCTGTATGTGGGCCGCACTTATAGCTGCAAATTGCAATAAAATGAGCGTGACTCATCAATCCTTTGGAGAAAGCATAATGGATAATAGATATATTTATCCATTCTTTGAAAAGGTAAATTTATGTCATGCAAGCTATAAAATTTATAACAACTAAATTAATCTTTAGAGTAACCAAAAATGGTATGTTGATCGTTTTGAAAATGAGCAGACTACAATGAATTGTGAAGGTTAGTTTTATGTTTCCAATTCGTTTTTTTTCTACTCTTAAACGAAAGTTCAGTTTACGGTCAAACTTTTGAATCCAAAGAGCAAAAAGCTTAAAGACCCTATAATTTATTGGTCACTTGTATGCACTTCATTCATACTCTTTGCCTTAGATTAAGAAGTATCCCCTTTAGCAGATGATCGATCCATAGTGCAAAAAGGTTTAAGCACCTGGGAAAAATATTTTGCACTTAGGTTTTAAGTATAAATTGCATTCTACAATCATCTGAATTGTCTTATTTTTATTGATTACAATTTTAACAATGTATTTGTTTTGAATTCAGCAGATACAGCCAGTTTATAGTTGCTCTCAGGTAATGCAAAGAATTAAGGAATACAAAATTAAAGCTGCACACAAAATGAAGACCAATGTTTTTTATGTTGTAAACAATTATTGTTTGTTAAAGGAAACTGTCCCATTAGCATTTTATATTCAGCTGTTGAAATTAAAAAATTTTAATGCAAGACTCATCTTTGTTATTAGCTTGTCATTTTTTAAAGTATATTTTGTCGAATTTATTTGAGATTTACCTTAATCGGAATAAGCTTAAGCATATCCGTTATGGATTTAAAAAAAAAATTACAAATTTTAGTGACACATTTTGAAAATTAACAATTAACCAGAATGATGTCACAATATTGAAACCTCAATGACTCATTGGGCAATAAAAATATCCAACAATTACTTCTGGGAATATGCAAATTTTCTTTTTATATCATTTATATTTATGTTTATTTTTTGTCACTTAAGCATGAAATTAATTGCTTTGAACAAACAAACGGACACAATGTTCAACAAAAGAAAAGTACAAAATGTGCTTATAAGCGACTTAATTTCATTTTATTGGCGAAAGCTATTCTCAAGATCATAAAAACAATATTGAAATATAAGTTTAATATGTAAATTTAAAAATTAATGAAAGTTTATTAATACGAATATTTTATATTTATTTACAAATTAAAGGAGATTAACTAGATTCATTTTTAATGGTATAAAAAATACGAAATATTACGATAGAATAGGGTAAGATTCAACTTTAAACTGGTCCGAATATATCTTTTCTATGATAAAGTAACATGATAAAGTTACTATGATAAAGTAACGAATTCGAAAAATTAATAGGGTTCATAGTTTTTAATATTGTTTAGAACTTAAGAAATTATATAAATAAGCTTGCAATAAATTGTTATAATCTCTAAACAAAATTTGTTCTTTTTAAATGAATTCATTTCTCATTGACGCGATACTAAAACTTTTCAACATTAGTTGGACTTTATTAGTTTATTAACTAAATTATTAAATTTTTCCAAATTTATTTCCGTTCATCATATGGTAGTGCCTTTGCAAATATTAAATTTGACTAAAATAAATTTAAATTCATAAAGTAAACTCAGTTGATGTTGGTAAAATTATTTCACATTCAAATGTTCAACATAAGTTTTTTAAAATCGAAAAGTGAATTCTTAGTGAAAAATACAAGACATATGTTTTTCAATTCTGTTTATCTGACTTTCGAGATGGAGATAATGTTGAAAATTTGTAACTGGTGATTTCAATGGAAAAGTTAACATGTTTTACTTTAGGGCAAAATTGTCCAGTACTTCGTTAAATTTTTGTTGGGCGTAAGCGCCAATTACATGGGAACAAGTCTAGATGAAGTCTACCCTACCTTTATATATAAAGTTTGTGCAAAATACGATTATTTTTATTGATTTACCTTAGGGCAATATAATCACAATATTTGAATATATAGAATATACATATTTTTAATCATCGCAAGTTACTCGAGTGACATATTGAGATAAGACATATTTGTAAACACATAAATTATTAATTACAAATTTTCCGATTTTTCGAGTAGGCGCAAAATACCCCGCCATTTCGTATATGTCCGAATTCAAAACTCTGAAATGCAAGTTTATTTTCCGATAAAAGAGAAATTTTAAAGCTAATTCTTCTAACTAACTTTTGTCAACTTAGCAATTTAGTCGTCTTTACAGACAGGCGCACATAATTATCATATCTTTTGGATCTTCCTTAGATCAGTGCGTGCAATTGATTTCCGAGTTCGGAACCAATTGCCGATATAAAAAGAGAATAATAATAAATATTAAAAAATTATATTTCTACATATTTTTTAAATAGATCTCAGCGATGACATGCTTCATTCAGAACGCTGATATGGCATTCCGACATGAAATATTTGTCAGAATATGATGGAAGAGTGGTTTTCTACAAAATACAGCAGTTATAAGACAGTTAACCAACCGAACAATTCATCGTATTTTTCCAATTTTTGTGTTCTTCGCTAGTACCGATTACTAGTTTAAATCGGTTCATGTCGCTTAATGCGAATAGTTTTGACTACGATTCGATTCCTCTATAGATAACTCTTTAAATATTTAAAACTAACAAAAAATACCAAGTATTTTAATCAATAGCTCTCTGCAAAACGCCCACTTTTGGTAAGTGTGTTGACTCTACAAATTGCACTCTCTAGTGACCACTTAAATGGAGCACTTCAAAACAATTGTCAATGTTTGTTTTGAATCCATTGAGGAAGTGCATGGTTAAAGTAGCACTCGGCTTCTAAAAGTAGCACACCAATTTAACTGGATTGATAAAATACCAGAATAGTTAGTCTTCAGTCAGTCAGTCAGTGTCATTCAGTCACTCAGTCAGTGTGTCAGTAGATACAAAGAGAGACACTTGTCTTATCCTCGACAGAGAGACAGATCATTTTACAGATACCACTTGCAAGTGCATAAAGCGCTTGTTAAAACAAACGATTTTCCATGTTTTTCTCTTGTTAAGCACTCCGGTCTCCGGCTCTCAGCTCTGTTCCCCGCATTCAAAGTCAAGCATTCCGCCGTCATGTGAGCGAGTGAGTTTTTGCACTGTAAATAAAGTTGGATACAAAGCATTACCTCATTGTTGACTCAAGTTAAGGAAACAGCTAGTAGAACTGACACTGGTATTTACTTGCTAATTTCGAAATGAAAGCAAGTTGATTATGAGTATAAATTTGAACGAAATGGACTTAAATATTAACTCAGTTAACACTTGTGAAATACGCTTTGTGGTATTGCCAACTAATTCTGAATTTTTCGCTTCGCTGGGTCTTGGTAGCGTAGTGATTACGTACTCGCCTACAAACTGCAAGGTCGGTTGTTCGATTCCAAGTTACCTAGGAAACTCTCTATTTATTAAAGACTCCGCCGAATCCAGCCGTATAATTTGGCAATACTCTTTAGGCTGTACTCTTCGCGCAACTATTAATAGAGATATACCCCATGTTCCGCCTCTTCGGCGATGACCATAGTCAAGGGGAATAAATTTATTTAATTAAATAAATAAGTTTTCATAAGCTCTACTTCTGTTTATATGTCTCTTCTTCTTCTTCTTCTTCTTCCCTTTGGCAATGAATACATTTTTAAAGATTTCAATTAATCGTATCGCATTTTATATTTAATTTCATCTCGCTGTTCTTATACTTATTGACATGTGAACATAAGCAACATCAATCAACTCAATTGGATCATTCGATATGTTAATTAACTTCAATCAATACGCTTGAGAGATTTTCAATTTTTCAAAGGCATTTTCAGCACTTTGCCCATGGTGCAATTGTGCGGTGTTGATGATATTGACCGAAGCTAATGAAGTACAAAGACCCAACCAACTTCAATCTATGAAGAGAGTGAGTATGTTTGTTTACCTTAAGTTTTGACTAATATTTGCCCAGAAACTGGTCAACACTGTTTGGCTCACTCGTTCTCTCATTCATTGACTCAGTTATCTAGAAGACGCAGCTACTCAAGTTCTGTTACCTTCTATGCTACTTCTGTTGATGGGTTTACACAATTAGTCTTCCTTGTGGTTTAGTTGAGTCATCCAAAGATAGCTCCGATGATAAATTGGACATAATCATTAGTCATTATTATTAAGTTGTGAGTGTGAGTCTGTGTGTGTGCGTTATGCTAATGAAGGGTGTCCCAGCGCCGAAATTATTAATAAGCCAGTTTGACCTTCATATCAAATGATCAAAATCTATGTATAAGCAACGTAATCTAGACACCAAGTTGTCTAGGTCATGTGTGTCGGGTGTGTGTGTCTGCATGTCTGTCTCTCTGTCTGCCTGTTGGCCACTTTAGGTAAATTGTTTTTCTTTGGTTCTGCCAGCACCCACCCAACAAAAAAAAACCAGCTGCAGCTCTTTAGGAACAGAACTTGGGCCTATGCCCAAAAAAGTTGTTTCGTTTGTATCAATATCAATAGCTGGCGTTTCGACATGAGTTGGCCACGTAGAAACAACAATTCCTAGAGCTTATATTAGTCGACGACGACTACGACGACAAACTCATAAAAAGATACCATAAAATTATGCGCAGTCATCCTGGCGCCGTTTCTAGAATAACGAAATTATGATATAGTGCAGGCGCTCTCCGACAGTGGCATACACTTTCTGCTGAGCTTATTAGAGGGTACTTATAGTGAAAAAATTATACTTTAAAAATGTATTTCTGGAAGCTTATGGCATAGACTTTAAAGCTGCACGGAACTGCAGCTAGAATCATAGATGTATCTTTTGTAAATAAGAATCAGAAAATCATATATATGGTCAATTTCGTCCTGGTGGATATAAAAGCTACAGCAAAGAAATTTATATTTGCCTTTGAAGCTCGATATATCGATGACTTCTCAGCTCTATCTAAGAACCAAGCAAATAATTTTGAAAAATTTTTAAATTTTCCATAAGCCGCCGCTCTCACCTAAAACTTTCCCTTTTATCTTCCGAGCAGTCATTTTAAACATATTGCTCGAATCACTTGATATACGATTACCTCTTAGGAGAACTTTTTTATCGGAAGTTATGGTTTAAGCTTATATTAGCTTTGACTCAAGATAGTAGATTTCTTGTAATAGTTTTTAGCATAATGCGGTAGCTTAGTAAAAACCATTGACGATCGGATATAATCATAAGTTTGCGGATGACACTAAAAGCTTCCAAGCTATGATCTGAAGCATTATGCCGTCATTAATTGGGGGAACAGTTTTTAGATGATGTTCAAATACTCGCTAGAAATATAATAGACCCATTGTAAGGAATTTGGTATAACCGAAAAACTGCCGAAGTCTCTTCCCACCAACCAATTTCAGATTGATTAATGCTTTTTTTTAGCTTACTCGCTTGTCCACTAGACATATGATAGAATCAGCTGCCTCGGCAAATGTTGCTATAAGAACTCAGAATTTATCTTAAATATTCTTTGAATTAAAATAAACAAATATTCATAGACATTCGTAAAGGCCTAAGTTTCCAAGTGAAATAAAGAAAAAAAAGACATTCGTCAAAAAAATCGGACCAACAATTGCTTGTACAGCCTTAAAGTTCTAAAGGATATCCAAAGGTTATAATGTATAGCAGCTACTACAGTGATAGAAAGAAAAACCTTTTTAAGAGATTTTTTCACTTGAGCCTAGTGTTCGCAACTTTAAAAGAACATTCATAAAAAAGAAATTTAAAAATCAAGATTATTTGAAAAATACTGAACCGAAAAATACTTCGATTAAGCAAAGATTTGTTTTAATCACGAATCTCCTTAAAACAGAAGTACTTAATATCGGAACGATTTCCTATTTATCTTGGGATTTTCGGTCCCACACTTAAATCTATTTCGCACTTCAAGTTATAAGTAAGAAATACCTGCTTATTTTTTACTGTTCAATCAGAGGATAACATTTCTGAAAATTGTTCTAAAACCATTAAATTGTTGACCTTTTCGGATTTTTGTTTATACATACGATTGCCATAGTCCATAGTACACTTGTACGTAAGAGTATAAAGCACTCGAATAAAAATAAATAAACTTTGGTAGCCAAGTAAAAAAAAAACGACTGCAAAAGCGACACACAAGTCAAGCCAAATATTAGAGGGGACCCAAAACAACCCCTTTGGGGCGCACTAGGATTATGCTCTAGGACCACGACAGCGCATTCAACTCGCGCATTGCGTCACTAGAACTCATAGTTGGAATTAAATCAATAGGACAACTCCCACATGGCTAGCCACAGAAAACAAAAAAAAAAAAATTATATACCATAATATATATGTCATGGGAGGGCTTGGTGAGTAAAAATTTGCATTTATGGTCTAGTTTTATGAGACTTTGAGCATTGGCTTAGCAAATATTTAGGACACTGACTAACTTAACCGTGTCGTAGCACTTGCCCGAAAAAAAGGCTTAAAGATTGCTCGAAATCTGCAAGGACATTGTAAAAACGCACAGCTGCGTTTTTGCAAGGCATAAATCAAGTTTTCTCATTTCATAATTTTCATTTAATTAATTGGTTTCGTTATTCTTTTTTATTCAGAGTGTTTAAGTCATTGGGTTTTGCTTGAGGCCCAGTGGTTCGCTGACTTTTCTAGGTCGGCACATAAATTATGAAGTTATTACTTACAGAAAGCATTGTTAATTTTGCGTTTTCCGGACTACACCTTAAACGGATAAGGATACTTGGGCATTTGTGTGTATCTAAGTTGCATTTGATTATTGGTTTTTAAATGAAATTTGGTGAAATTTTTATGAAGCACTTTAGGCCCCATCCAGCGTTACTATAGACTGGCAGCAGTCAATTATTTATAAATAGCACAGAACGTTCGATTTTCCATTTGGTAGATATTTAAGGCGATTATCGGAACTAGGCGGTATATGAGCCATAAGTACAGTATACTTGAGTTTTGCTGGTAAAAGCTGTTTAGCTTTAAAAAGTTTAGACATTAAAAAATAAAGGGTGATCTGTCAAGTGCTACAATTTTAGGGGATTGTTTATTTGGCTTTATAAAGTGAAACTTTTAAGGTGCTAACTCTCTTTTAGAATTATATTATCTGCGAAAATCTACAAAAAAGGTTGAGTAACTAGTTCTTTTTTTACTTAAATATTCTTGCAGTTAGTTGTTGTAAAGAGTCTAGCACCAAGTTAATCTCAGGCCTGGTGTAAGAGACATCTAACGAAGACCAATTCAAATTCAGACAAACATACCATCACGTTGATCCGAAAGCATCAGCTTTAAATTTTAAAGATTCTCCAACAAAAGGTTATAGGGTTTTGAGACCATAGCGATCTTTGAGATATATATCCATAGACGAGTTCCAGAAACTTTAACTTTTTTTAAACGGGTCTCCGGTATGACATGTTTTAGAATGGGAATAGAAAGCTGAAAGGAGCAAAAGCGTAAACACTCGTATCCCGCAAAGATAGTTTGGGTTAAGAAGGAATGGACCTTAATTAAAAATTATTCCAAAATTGATTGCATTATATTGACTACTGTCATTAAACGACAATTGGATTTCATAAAAAATGCTTTTTAATACAAATTCAACCATTTTTTTTTTTATTTTATAGCAAAACAAAATTTTAAAACAGTGAACCCATTATTATTGAATTTATTCTACAAAAGTCTTACGTCTTTTTATTTTTATAAAAATCGTTTCAATGAAGGTCGACCCAAAAAGATGGTTGTATTTTTAGAGCACAACAAAATGCCAACTTTAAAATGGTCCACCCTTTACTATTAAAGCTTTAAAAGCATTTAAACTTTTTTGTCTTAGCCTTTCAGGATATTAATATTTCTTTCGAAAATGTATTTCAAAATTAAAGGGATCTGATTGGCCAAAGCTAAGTCCGCCATGGTGGTCATCCATTTTATCAAAAGTATATTTTATACAAATTGTAAACAAGCTTAAACAAAATATTTTAATATTTTTAACAAACCGAATTTCCATTTTTCAAGTTCATCTTAAAAAACTCCTAATCTTTATTTTCGTGAACGATTAAAAATTTTACCAAATTTTTCATATAAACCAAAAATCCAACTCAGTCTACATTCTTGAGTAAAAAATTTGCATATTATATTTCAAAACATATCACTAAAATATTTAAAAATATTTTTATAGAGATTATTTTTGAAGGTGCACGATTACATCATCCTATACTAAAAAAATTAATGCATATTATTAAGTAATTTATTTTTAAAAAGTATACACCTGTCATTTATATTGTGATCGTGTCACATGTGTCAGCTTAACGAATTTATTTTCGCATTTTCCAAAAAATTTCTAAACAAATATATAACTTTTTAGTTTAATTTTTATTTTAAATTTTGTTTGCAGCATCACCTACGTATATATTCCATTTAACTACTACATAAATCTTCATATAAACTCAATAAATACCCAAATTTATTTTTTTAATTGCAATGTGAAAATATTTTTATCTATTTTTTATTGAGCAATCCTGCAAAAAGTTCTGGTTCTTTCAATCTGCACAAGTAATTTTTGTTAATAAAAATTTGTCACTCAATACAATTGATCATATTTCATGGAATTACTGCAAAATTCATATGTCATAGGGCTGATTCAACATTTTGGTTTATTAGTTTTTTTTTTTGGATACTGCATTAGAGTCTTAACCATGATGCCATCGAAAATTCAGTAGTCGTCTTTCGAGATTTGAGTCATGCTTAGAAAGTCTGACTCGTCATACCTTAAATGATATCATGCATCTTTTTGGGACTTTTTAGGTTCAAAATATGAATTATTATTATTAGTAATCAAAACTGGACTAACTAAAACTAAATCAGACTTAGTTGAGCTTTATCGAAAATTGCGCAAATGAATTCGTGGTACTCTATTGTCATATTAAGAGAATGTCTGGATGCAAGTTTTATGTTTTATTATAAAACGAATCAAAACTGCAAGGATAGAAAGTCAATAAAATATGATTACATTTTGTTTATGTTTGTTTTATCTTAACCTGGGACTCGTAAGCGGAAGTCCTTGATGAGGTACTTTAATTGCTTATACTCTGAAAATAGATCGAATTAGTGCATATGGGAACTTGACAAATTTTGACCAAGAAACACATATGAAATAGGACGATTAGTTCCTATTCTCTGAGAAAGTACCCAAAATACTGAAAAAGAACGACCAAGAAGATATATTAGGCACGAGTATGTCTTGCCACCAAAAACTGTAAAATAGATGGCCTACGTTAAGGACATACTTTAACGACTTTGGTATACTCTAATCCAGTTCTCTACAATGAATGTTTAGTTTTAATTAAAAAAGCCAAAAATGATTATTTATAAAAATATTGTATTTCATTTTTAATTATTTCAATTTAACTAATCAAACAGTAAAGTAAGACATAAGCTCTTTTAAAAGTTTTTTTTATTTAAGATTTCTTGAAAAATATAGCTGACTATTCATTCACTTCCAATCAATTAGCACTATAAAGAAAGGCTTTGAAATTAGCTAACAACTTTTTAATATTTTTTTATTTGTATCAAAATATTAATTAACCTGAAAAACTTTGGCTTATCGGTAATCCTATGTTTCACAATTCTGACTAAATTTGGGACCAAACTTGGAAACTGTATTTATAAAGTAAATTTAATTTGCAATCACATTTTTATATGAGCTTGATTTGGTAATATAAAAAATTAATAATAATAAATTAATTAATATTTTTATGTCGATTTTATGAACAATGTAAACATTAATTGTATTGTATGGCTAACAAATTTTTACTTTTTTTATATTATATTTTGTATAAAAGAATAAAAAAAAGTAAATAAAAAATATTAGAAATATTTATATATGGAAATATTATTAAACTACATACAGTTAATATGAAGAATATAATATAATTGTGTACTTATGTAAAAATATTATTCCTTTTTAACAAATATTCATTTCATTTTAAATTGAACTTATTTTCATTAACCTAAAAAACAAATTCTTAAATAAAATTCATAATTTTTCGTTTATCAATTGCAAAAAAAAAATCTTCTATTCTTAAGCAAATTAAAAAAAAAATGGTTAATTTAAAATATAAAAGAATAGTTTATATTATAAATTACATAAATATTTTTTTAGCAAGTTTAAAATGTATATATTTATTTACAAATTCAATTTTATAGTTGCTATAAAAAATTTATAATATCAAGTTAATGTCCATTGTATTTTCTAAAAGATTTATTGCTACGATATTTTCATGATATTCCAGTTTTCATGAATTCGATGAAAAAGTGAAAAATGAAATATTTTTATATTGTTCGTTTAAACAATGTCTAACAATTTTAAAAAAGTGTCTAGCTTTTGGAATATTAAATATTTGTTATTTTTTTTCAATATAAAAAAATTAAACAAAAACAAACAAAAAACAAAAAAATTTATTTAAAAATACGCCTTAAATTATGTAATTTCTAAATAGAATATATATAATTGAAAATAAAGCAATAAGAAATATTAAGTTGTTTTTTCACAAAATCGATATTAATTTTCTTAATTTAAGCCGGAATGCGTTAAGTTCAAAAATTTAGTTTTGGCTAATTTTAATCTATTTGCAAAAAATTGTGCGTTTTTATTATTTTCAAATGAAATTTAACCTACGATTTAAAAAGTTATAAAGAAATTGTAGAGATGATTTATAGTTTTAAGCGGTTACAATTTCGTTGTAAATTTATCAATTGCTTAAATTTATGTTTTATTTTATTTTATTTGAATCTAATATACTGCTTAAATCTCAATATAAAATGTATTTAAATATTCAATATTCAACTTAAGAACATTTTTTTGCATAAACAAATCGTGTTTTGTTTACGCGCTTATCAGTGCTTGCAACCGCAACATGTTCGATGTTCGTCACACAGAACAGCTGTTCGGTTGCAACACAAGCGTTTTGTATCTTTCGCCTTTAGCCGGCGGCATGCTCGAGCAGCGAGCCACAAAACAGTCTGCAAGCGAACTTTAAACGCGACGGTTGTGACGCGCGCACGCCCCATTGTGCTTCTGATTGTACGCGTCTGCGTCTGTGTGTGTGTATGCCTGTGTGTATTTGTTAACAACGAAGACGTCAAAAGTGACAAACACGTTAAAAAATAACGAAAAGTAAATTTGCTAAAATTAGTTAATAAATATCAGTAGTTGCGGGTATTTAGGCTTATTTAATTAAGCATTTCGTCAGCCAAGTAAAAACAAACGAATTCATAATTAAAGAGTTTTGTGTGTTGATTTTGTTTAATTTTTTTTGCCTTTGCATGCAATGTGTGGGCGTTGGGTTTTTAAGAATTTTTGTTGATTTTTTGTTTTTGGTTTTTATTTGTTGTTGCTGTTTGTTGCTTGTTGACGGTTTTTATTGCCGTTGGCCAAAACAAGTTAGCCGCGCGTAACGTGCGAGCGATTTTTATAGTTGTTTTACGCTTATATTTAGACCTCTTTCATACGCAAAACAGTTAACAATAGCAAGAAAATTTAATTCTATATCAAAAACATAGTTTGTTTTTATATTTTATTATAGTTTCAAGTTGATTCTACAAAAACATTTTGTGTTTTAATAAATATTTGTAGCTATAGATACAAGGACAAAAAGCTGCAACAGCAACAATAACATTTTATTTCAATCGATTTGCAAAGCTTGTTTCAAATTAAAATGCAGTATTTTTTACTACCTTTGTTTTACGACTACTTAATCAAAGCCAAAAAATACTAGTGACTGTAACCGACAGTGTTATACTCTGTAGGTAATTTGCATAAACAATTGCTTAATTGTGGACAGCTTTTTTTGTAATACATTTCATGAAAATTGTGCAAAAGCTAGCAGCAGCAGTTTTGGTGTTAAAATCTGAACTTTATAAGTGAGAAATCGGAACTTTATATTTTCTTGTTATATTAAACTTTTTAAATAGCAGCAATACATTTAGTGTATTTCTCGTTGATAATAAAATAAAAAGCGTGTATCGTAAGCGAAATCCAAAAAAATTTTCTTCTGTAGTGCTCCCAAAACCGAATTTTTAATATGTTTTATATTCGCTAAACCGAATCCGACGCTAAATATTCGATTTGCATATATCGATTTCCGGGGCAAAGTTATTTGATAAATTCTTATGTCTAAATAAATATTTTTAGATTATCTGTTTTGTAAGCTGCTGGGTTTAAAAGGTTATCCAAGCGATATCCGCCACATTCCTGTTAGGCATGATTTTCATATTAATATATAGTCCTCCTAAAGCTACAGCTGCTAGAACGACATTTATCTGAAAAATTGTGAAATTTTTCAATATTTTTTTTGTTCTAAATATAATATAAAAATATGTCTCTTAGTCCAAAAGATTGACTTGTGTTTTAAGTATTATCTGAGCTATTTGGGACACAATTCCGAAAGGTACGCTAATTTCGTGTTTCTTAACAATCATTTTTTCATTTAAAAGTCGTATTCCATAGAGCGACGAATTGTCATAGGTTTTAACGCTGAATATTTTTTTGTATTAATAATACATATTTCACAGACGACTTGATATTGGTTTGAAAATAAATCCATAGCTGTTTTAAGCTCACAAAATAATTGCTGCACCGCTTGCACTGCTGCAAGTCTAATTCTGTTTGGAATTTCGTTTAAGGTTAGAACTGTGTCTGCTTTTCTTTAAAAATGTGTGAGGTTCAATAGTAAAATTTTTCAAAATCTACTGCATAAATTTCTCTATAAGACTATATTATATTCCATATTAAAAAAGTAAATTCTCAAACAATAATTTAAAAACTAATTGAAGTCAAATATATATATTATATATATAATATTGTGATAGAAATAGTTACAGTGAGCTTCAAAATCTGTTACAAATTTTTTTTATACTATAAGGCGTATTTTTGTAATTTTTTTGATAAGGCCATATGATTTCGTTTTATTTAATTATCAAATCAAAAATAAACAAAAAGACGGATGGCCCTTTGCGAATGCATATTCCTTGGGTTTACTCCCACGTCAGCAGCCAAATATGTGACGTACCAGGTTTTCGACAGTGGGTTGCTTGCTAAAACTTAGTTCTGACACATCTTACCTGAAGAACAGACTCCTATTGCAGCCGCTCATTCTAAGTAGAGTAACTTGTGCATCTCTACTTTTAGATAGAACGATTGGTGCTACTAGTAGTTACCGCGGCTAGCTCACATTTTGTGTCTCTGTAGTTTTTGAGCCTTCTTCCGACATCAAGATGCCTATTTCTGAGTGGGATTATAGAACCTTATAAGCTAGTCAGTTAATTTTAAACGAATTTATTTGAAATTTTAGGTGGACGAATATATGTGAATTTATTAAAATAAAGTTTCTAAGACACCACTAAGTAAAAGTTTTATCTGGAAGCGTTAAAATGGAAAAATAGCGCATTTACCAAAATTAAAGTTCACTTTTTTCTGTTTGGTTTACAAGAGCTTTTAATTGTAACCCAGCCGCTATTTGGTACGGTATAGAGTCGGTTTTCATTCTAATTTTGAAATCTTTCGCAAAAGATACTCCTACATTCTGCATACATTGCCAAAAATCTATAATACACTGAAATCGCCAAGGTTACAGTATGTAAAAAGTTTTACAAAGTCTTTTTTTTTAATTAAGGGAACTAAAGTAAATCAAAACAAACAAATTTCAAGTAAAGCTAATTAAAATGAAACGAGTGCGAGTTCATATAAAAGTGTTTCTTTTTTGTGATTTAATGTAATGTTTCGTAAATTAAAATTTTGTATCTTTCTTAAATTTATTATTGCAGCAGCTTGAAGTAGCTACAATAGTTTTCAGATTGAAAATAAAAACAAATTAACAAACAAAAAAAAAAAAATAGAAGAAATAAAAAAGAGAAAAACAAAATCCAATTAAAAATTTGTAAAAAAAAATCTTCAAACACAAGTGGAAATCTTATATGAATTATAAAAGGTAAGTTTTGCAATCGAAAATGAAAATACATATGAGTTAGACGGGTTGTGTGCGTGTGCTGGATATATTTTGTTTAAAAAGAGCAACTAAATAGCTTGAAATGATTTAATTATAATGAGAAGTGTGAAAAATAAAAATAATGCTTGAATAAAATGAAGACAGAAAAATATATTTTGTTAGGTTATCGCAGCTATAATACAAAATCTAGAGAAAAGCATAAAAGCTTTTAAGAATCTTTAAAAAAGGTTAGGGTTGACTTCAGTTACAGCTTAAACAGCCTTTATTTAATGTTCCCACAGCACAATCTGGACTTATTTGACGAACGTTTCAAATCAAAATCCATTTTAAAGTGCATTAGCTTAAAGTGCCAAGCATCTCAAAGCGTCCTTCACTCACTTGCTTGCAGCAACAACACCAGCTCTGTACCAATATCCACAGCTGCATCTCAATTTCTGTATCCTGCAATTTCATTTCCTTTTAGCTTTAGTTCGTTTTTAAGCTTTTTCTTCGCAAGGTTTTCTCCATTTATTGATTTTCATGGCAACCGGCAGGCAGCAAATGTCCTTCGCAAGCTGCACTTGTCGCTTGCAACAGCCGGCAGCTTACCTCCAAAGTAGCTCTCAAATGGCGCAAAACAAAAATAAAAAACCACAACAACAACAAGGACACGCGCTCTCCCATGCTCCTGCGCTCGCATTTTTCGCCGCGCAGCTGTTCGAACTAGTTTTTTTTTTTTTGCAACATTTTAGCAACTTTTCAGCCGGCCAACAGCTGTTGAAACCCGGCCACGCAACATTTCCCATCATGTTTAGCAACTTTTAATCGATTCAAAAAATCAAGTGTCGGCACACACCGCGTATACGTAATTTTCCGTAGACCGCCTGCTGTGTGGCAGTTGTGGGTGTTATTGTGGGCCTGTTGTTCTGTACCAGTTTGCATTGAGCGCCCACTGCAGAGTCGGCGTGAGTGCAATTTATTTTGGCTGGTCTCTCGTGGGACCACTTGTTAGTTTGCCCTCTGTGGGCGCGGGTTATCGACACGGCGTATACGCAATTAGATACAACTAAATAACAGAAGCTAAAGTGAATTTTGTTGTTATACCCTTAAGAGCGTGGAGAATATTATTTAGCAGTTTTGTTGAGGCGGGTCTATTTTTCCAAGATAATTTGATTCAATGAACGTGAGCGATCTATGACCATAATAAATGTTAGCAGCAAACAGTTTATCATGGTTTTCCACAGCTTTTTGAGACAGATTTGTAATAATAAAGTGTTGCATATTTTTTATGCCTTGAACTTATGGGGTCAAGAGTAAGACTAGAATTTTAAAATTTAGCAATCTTTTTGATATTAAAAAAAGGAGTGTTAAAGTGTGGGTTGTTTGTACAAAAAATATTGCTAAAGTTTTATATAAGTGCTGGTAATCTCAAGTCATATAGGGGCTAAAGATTTCTTTTGAACAAACGCGAAAAAAAGTATATTTATTGCATTCTTGTTTGATGGGTTTTCTTATCTTATAGTCTAGCAAATCTTATATTAATATTATTAATTTATTATCTTATAGTCTGTTGAACAGACACCGTTTTTGGAAGAATAAAATGCGATAGAAAGACTTCGAATTGAGAATATTTGGAATTATTAAAATGAAGCTATGCTTTCCAGCAGACTTTTAAAGTAAAGCATACCCAACTGTTTTCTGCGGATGCTTATATATTTATGCTTATATATTTATATTATAAATAACACTTTTGGGCTCCTATGGTTTCCATACTGTCGGTTCATGGGCGACCGATTTGGCAGAAATTCGAGAGTTTAATATATAGACCTGTAAAGTTGCACTGAATCTTTTTTTACCAAATCAATTGAATAGGTTTTCTGCAACCGAACGAATTAATAAAAAATTGTCTAACAGTTGCATAACTAGCAAATACATAAACGCTATTTACCTAGAAAAATCTCTATTAATTAAAAAAACCGCCTATCGGATTCGGATATAAGCTGTAGTTCTTTTCGAACAGTTATTAATAGAAATGTCTCCATGCTCCGCCTTTGAAGCGATGATCATAGTCACGGGGAATACAGTTTTTTATATTTTTGTAACATAATAAAATAAGTTCTTGTCAGAGCTAAAAAAATATTTCATTTTGAAGATCGATTAATATTACTAATATTTTTATATTTTATATTTGATCCAAAAAATCTATTTTTGCTTCCAAAAAATTGAAACCATTCTATGCTGAGAATTAAATTCAGAAAAAAAAAATGGTTGCATTTTTTTGAAGATATTCTTGTTGTTCTATCTTGCGTTTGAACTCAGCAACTTCAAATTTAGAAAGTAAAATTAATTAAAAATCAATCAGTTACAAAACAATCGTCAAACCCTAAAGTATTAGAATAGTTCTCAAAATATGTCAGCAAATAGTTGAGTACCCAATTTGATATACCTCGCACTACGTCATTAAAAATATTAATGAAATTTGATATACCTATAAAAAAACTTAAATCTGAAAAAAAATTGTACGTTTTCAATATATTGATAGTGTTGCAGAATTTTATATGGAAAATTTAATTTTATTTTCAAGGCATAGATCGTAAATATTTATTTTTGGTGTGACTGAATTCGAATAAGTCAAAAAATTTTGTGTACATCTGGTTGGAACACAAATTCGATGATAATAATAAAACACGTAATTTAAAAGTCTCTAATGGAACTTTGACTTTGCACGGAATTGCCTAAATTCTCGTAAAATTTCAGAAGTCTTCAAGTCGAAAATAAATTGTTTTGGTATTTGTTGGAATAATTTTAGAAATCTGTTGACTTGGTTTGATTCGTAAAACCAACTTGTATTTTAGAGCACAAGAACCTCAATAATATATCAAATGTGTGCTATACAAAATGCCATATACTCCTCACATAGTTAGGGTATAACTAATGTGCATCGATTACCTCAGTGGCGGCTTGGTGTCTGGCTAAGTGGGTCGTCAGTGTCGGCTCGTTTGTCGTCGACTTATTTTTAGCGTCTGACCGTAGCGGCACTTAATTCAAATTCCCGCTTAAGCGCCTTCATATATGCAATGCAATTTGCGGATTTTCTCAGATTTGCATAGAAGCCTTCAGGGCGGCAATTAAACTACAATTTTTTATACATTAATTAAGTTTTAATGCGATGTGCATTGAAGCGAGTGAACAATCGATTAACCTGACATATGCTTTATATAGTTTTTCTTTGTATATTTTATATAATTTAACACTAGAATGATTTTAGCTTTGGGCTGTGC
The DNA here is from genome assembly GCA_035046065.1 of Chymomyza procnemis. Taxonomy (NCBI): domain Eukaryota; kingdom Metazoa; phylum Arthropoda; class Insecta; order Diptera; family Drosophilidae; genus Chymomyza; species Chymomyza procnemis. Next base: position 21,584,915 of record JAWNOJ010000026.1, read on the forward strand.
TTATCAAATATTTGCAATCAGCAAAGGGGGGCGACGCGCTTATAAAACATATGTGCCTTGTAATTTGATAAACGAGCTCAGATAACAGCAAGTACAACAAAAAAAATGGTATTTATATTGACTTGGTTAGGTTAAGCTGATGGTAGGGGAGTAACTATATATACGTCAGTTGCTTCATATCCGGCACATTGTAATTTACTTCAGACTTATCTAAATATTTGATTCTGATTTGACGCTATGTGAACCATGAGCTCATCTTATAGATACATATTTGCAATTTTGGACGTATACCTACTAGGTAAAAGCAACAGGGAAATATCAATTTTCACAGCGCTCACTCTTACTACCCTTACTTTGGCGTAACTCACCCCTAAATATCGATTTCACATTAATTGAAAAGTGTATAAAATTTCACTTTGATTCAGTTTTTGTTTAATTTCGCCGACGCGTGCTTAAGTTTTGTTTAGTTTAATTACAGTGCAGCCAGCCTGATCAATATTATTTTAGGCTGCTCTATTTGCTGTACCCGGGGTGTGCTCAGGCCTCTAGCTGCTGTTGCAGTTTTTTGTGCCTCATCTGAAACACCCTGCTGACATTTGCATAATTGCATTTATAATGTGCATACAAACAAACCCTAGAGCAAGTCTGGCCCATTTGAAACCGCATATTAACTGCTAAAGCTTGTTGACTACTTTTTTGTGGTTTCCCCTTTTATGTGGTTTCTGGCATTTGTTGGCACCTTTGCTTTGGGCCAGAACGGGGTGAAAGTCTAGGTACATATCCTTTTACTGTCAATAGACATGATTTGACGTTGTTTTTTGTTTTTTATGGCAGCACGCAAATTGCGGAGAAGCCATATGAAATACCTATATGGCAGCGATTCTATTATATATGAAATATGGTCGCTGTTCGAACAGTAGACCACCCGCGGTGTGAGATTGGCAAAGGTATGTTTGAGGGATTTGAAGGCAGCTGCTATGAGAAAACACTAATTAGGGTTTTGCAAGCACAGTCGATTGAAAATTTGCGGTTCAATATAATTGTATAGTGTATGTCTTTTTATGAACGATTTTGGTGCAGACCTAAATTGCAGCGATAAGTTGTAATTACATTGGGAATTTTATGCACTAAACGATTTGACCAAGTTTTGCAGGCTTGTATAGTGTTCTGGTTGAAGTTGGCTTATCTAAGTAAAAAGATACTTAAGAGTGACTATGTTTTTGTTGCATATACCAATTTTTTTTTTGCATAAATTCCATACCAATCAAAAGGTGGGGCGTGGTAAAAACTATAAACCTCACTAGAATAAAGTTGTCGACCTCTGACGCGTAGATATGCCATAATTTTCACTATAATTTGTTGATTTTTAAAAGTTTCTTGAAGGACTTTTCGAAATATTTCGCTCTTGGTTTCTAAACTGTGATCCTTACAGAATGTAAACGATCACATGGAATTTATTAAAAATCAAAATTACAATTAACATTTTTGGTTGATGGTGGGTCTCTGAAGTTGCGTAGCCAAGAAAGTTGTATTCTACCAAAGCCATGTCTGCTCAAAATTTTGCTTTCCATAATGAGTTGAAATAGTTGATATTTGGAGCCAAGCATTACATGACCAAAATATGCTGTTTTTCTGCGTTTGATGATTGTAAGCAGTTCCCTGCTTCTACTGACTTTTCTTAGGACTTCAAATTTTGTCTGTAGATCCACATCTCAAAATTTTCTAGTTGATTGATCTGAGCAACTTTCAAGGTCCAAGTTTCTACACCATACATACAAGACATACACACAAAACAGACCATATAGAGCAATTCACCAAGCGTAGTCCCTAGTAGAAATTTGAGTTCTCTATTAGTGAACAGTTGCCTGAATTTTTGAAAATGACTACGAACTATTTCAATGCGGCATCTGATTTCTTGTTCAGAAATTCTCTAGTAAATCGGTACAACCGATTTGGAACAAATTTTATGCATTAGCAACTGGATTGGATTTGAATTTTATCTACTTTTGCAACACTATCAAAAAAAACAAATTTCTAGAAGAACCAAAAAAAAAAACACAAAGTGCCCAAAAGACAATAGTCAAACATGAAAATGAATGTTAAATATGGATTGTACATTAGAATCCTTAACCCTGTACCCATTTGTATTCCTCTTCACCATGTTGTCATCGCTCCGAAGGTAGAGCATGCTGTTAGTTCCATTAATTAAAGAGAGCAGAGACCTACAGTTTACAGCCGAATTGCAAAGCCGGGGAATAATAAAATAATAAAAATTCACTTGGGAAAATAATGTCTTTATACGAGGTATGCCATTATAAGACAAACGCTACAGGGAATTTAACTGCTGCTCATAGCCTGAATCCATTGGTATTGCGAAAATAAAGATTGTGTTTCTTATATAAAAAATAGTTTTCGATCACTTATAAAATATAATATTTTAAAAATGTGGCGACTCAAGGTAATAATGCTTGAAATAGTCCTACAATCAAAATCGCTGCAAACCTTTGCGTCACAATGATGGCTCCACCTGATTATGTTCACTTAATAAAGTTCCTAATTTTTCCAAATCCCCAAAACATACTTTTGACATAAAGAATCTTCCAGTTTATTGTCTGTCATATATTCCCATATCAAATGCGCTTACAACATATTAATTTGTTCACAAAAAAAATATATATATCATTGCACAATTTACACACCGTAAAAACGCCGCCCTTTGTACGATTTCAAAATGTACAAAAAACAAATCTTGCTTTTTTTTGGTCTGTCTGCGTTTATTTCATTATTATTCTCATGAGTCATTTGATAAGAAATAATGATAATGATGCACAATGTTTAGAATAAAAAATACAAAGAATAACAACAACAAACAACAGAAAACAAAAGCAGCACAGTTTTTATTAGCATTCTAATAGAACTGAAACTATTTCAAGTGCAGAGCGAAGCATATGTTATAAACAAATACACATAGATACACACACACACACACACACACTAGAGCATAAATAATTCTATGTAGTATATAAAAAACAACACCTACCAGCAATGAGCTGTATGAGCTTTGCACTGTGGGGCGTTCAATTAAGCGATTTATGGGTGATTTAGGGGCGATTTAGATGCGATTGGCTATAGTCAGGGCGTATCAATGGAAATTATGCTCAGATATATTAAGTAATTTTACACCTTAATTATAATCAGCTTTGGATAGTAAGGTAATCCAATTAATTATCAATTGTTTTATGATTCTTGCATATCTAACAAAATTTTCTATACCAAAATTTTACTTATTGAGATCCTAAGTTTTAATAAATAATACAATAAGTTCACATTCTGTACCGATTCAAAGCTTTGACGGAAACGTGAATCTACTCTATATTTATGGGTATCCAAACTTCCCTACGGGGACTTAAAGTTTTAAACCAATTTGGAAATAAATTTTTAAAATGACAATATACTTTATAGAGCGCCTAGAGATAGAATAGAATCAAGTATTTCGTTTTTCAAAACAAGAACATCCGAGCTATATTTAATTTGTTAGATATATCGTCATTTTTTCCTTATATATTTATTAATAACTTCCGTCCAATTCTGCACTATTGCTTTTACGTTTGAAGCGCCCCAATACTAACACTATCACGAACTGATTGCGTCTGTTTCAATATTTTTAAATATTTGTTCTTCGGGGCTTAAATTGGGATCGTAACATTCCATTGCCATCCTATTCTTGGCCTTATAAACATAACTTCTCTAAATGATCATAGAACATGCCGTGGCGAACTGCCCATTTTTGCAAAAGCTTTTCTACTCGGTTTTATTGATTCTAATGCACTCCTTCACAAAATTTCTTTTGTCAGTCCAGAGTAACTCGTAAATTTCGACTCTAGCACTAACATTTTGTAGATTCAATTATGCATTCCACGATCTTCTTCGTATCTTGTGCGCTAACCGTAATAACATTTACGATTTCCTACGCTTTCTCTATCTTAACTCATCTTGATTCGCCAAATCGACTATCTTTGACCAAATACGAATTAAGGAAGCCCTACTTCTCTCCTCTTTGTTAAGAAATGTTTTAACTTCTATGTAACTTTCTGTTTTCATCTTTAAATTGTAAATCTAAATTCGTAGCCATCCCCAGATGTAAGACGATGCACAGCTGTAAAAAATTCACCCATAAGACTAGGAATATAGATGAATTTTACATTAAATTTTGGATCGAAATCGAAAAATGCACTTACTTGGTTGCTTAAAAAAGATAAGCTTATCGGATCAGCTCATCAGCTATCGGAAACCCAATCCTGAGCTAAATATTGTATCGTGAGAGTTTTATGATTCAATTCAGTTTTCTTTAGCTTTCGAGCCCAAATAAACACAAAAAATTTTTGAATTTTGCAGCAAAATTTGGCAGCTGACATTTGATCTATCAGCTGTTCTGTAAATTATTTTTTAAACTATACGCTATGCAAACGAAAAAATTTAAAAACATAAAATTTAATGCATTTTACTGCTGCTGCTGCTGTTGGCGTTCTACTTTCAAGGTTAAATTCATCGTAAAATGTGCTGTGTGTGTCGAGCTTTAAAAAAAAAATATTTGTTTTTTTTTTGTATAATAATAAACATTAAACGAACTGAAAACGAACATTTGTTTGCCATTAAGCAAGTAAATTTATTTGTAAATAAATGTAAATGCTTGTACCTGTTAGTTTGCTGCTAAGGTATTTGTTTGTTTTCGGAAGATATCAGTGAGTGTACACCTGCCATAAATCTAATTAGCACTTTTGACTGCTGCCAAAATTAGTGCAGCAGCAAAAAATGAAAAATATTTTTTTTAATATATTTATTCTATAGACTTACCTTTTTACATAATATAAAGCATTCATTCAGTCGTTCATTCATTAATTCACGGCAAAGTCACATTGTGCATGATTGATAAGCCGGCGTTGGCTGATAAGCCGCGTCAAGTAGTAGGCAGCTCTAAAGATTTTGTTGCCTTTTAAGGTGGGCGCATTTTTTTGTTTTGTTTTGTATAAAAATTGTGAATAAAAAGCACATAACAAATTGCTGCAGCTTTATATAGAGGGGTTACATATGTAGTAGCTGGCATATGCCATAAGTCATTATGGAGAGCCCCTGTGACATTGCTACGTTTGACAGATGACACAACATACCAAACATGACAAAATGCAAATGCAACAAAAATAACAAAAAAAAAGACCGAAAATATTATTTTCATAATACTTAAAGCGGGTAAAACTAAGTTGCTGAAAGCCATTTCTGTTGTTAAATGCAATGAGTAGGCAATTTTTCACAAATTTTCCATATTTAAATCGTTCTATGCACAAGCTTGTCAGTTGACGCTGTCAAAAACTTTGACAGTCTCATTTAACTTTGCTAACAAATGCAATGAACTAATGGGAATAAATAATACATATTTTCTTTTAATTTGTTGCAACAAATTTAATACCCTAACATAGCATTAATATTTAAAAAATATGTAGAGCTTTTGCAATTACGAATACGACTTTAGCCTTCCCTTGAAATATGCGATCTTTACTCTTAACTGCATTAAGTTAAAAAGCAACCAAGGTGTAATGCGGTCCACCCTAATTGTGAAGCCAAAATAATGGGTGATCTTTTAGGGACTAAATACGTTGTAGTTCGAAAAATCGAAAAAATGTTTATTGCTTCATTTTAAAAGAACACATGCCTGAAAATATACTCCCAATTTTTTAAACTAGATCTGTTTACAGCCAAGTAATGCCTTTACCTAGAGCACATCGCCACAAAGCTAATTCTAGCATTTGAAACTTTAAACGTAATTATCTCAAAAAAATGTTTTTCCGAAAGTGCCCTTACCGTGAGCACGATTGCAAACAAACTTTTTGACCGATTTTCTTCATATTTATTTTTAAAAGTAATCGTAATTCAGGCAGGTAGTCCGGAAACGATGGTTTTTTTTATATGAATTTTATGTTTGTTCAAAAGATTTTTAAAACCATTTTTTGATCCGAAAAGTATGGCTTTTTAGAAAACTGGTTCTCGTTTTTTTTTAAACCCTTCGTACACGAATTTCACACAGCTGTACCCAAATAAAATTTTTAGGTTTTAATGATTTCAGTTAAGTTGTCACACCGAAGTCGTATTATTTACAAAACCTCTAAAAAAACTGGATTTCGGGGAAAGCATAACTCCATCATTTGTGTATATTTTATAGCATTATTTCTACCAAACATTGTGATCTTTAAAAACACGAATTGTTACTTGACTTTAAAAAAATCATAACATTCTTGTATTATTCCCCACTACAATGTTTGCAACCCCTTAAAGAGCTTGCTTATTTATTTTAGATATATAAAGACTTAACAAAAAAAAATTATAGATTTGTGACAATTTGAAGGCGAAGATTGTAACATAAAGGGTGGTATTTAATGTGTCGTCTAATTAGATTGAAAAAACAACTTATTAAATCATTATTTAAGTTTATACAACCATTAATATCATTTAATGTTTAAGGATGATTTCACGTAAATGTACCTGAGTACAGCGTACACCGTACTCACCGCTGAAGCGGAATATCGGTGTTTCACACTGCAGCAAATAAATAGACGAAAAATAGCTAGAAAAATCTCTCTTACTTAAAGACATCGCTATTCAGATACGGCTATAAACTTTAAGTGACGGTTCTCTTCGAACAGATTTCTCTGCCTTAGGAGCTATGACCATAGTCAAGAGAAAATACATATATTTATTTTTAATCTCAGAGCGCCTTTGCAAAATATATGAATTATTTTGAATGCAAAAAATTAGTTTGCTTTAGCGAAATAAAGGTAGTAACCTTTTAAAGTAAGCTTATTTCTTTGGCCAGTACGATGGTACCTCATTTCTTATCTTGAAATCGAAAAACCAACTAAGAAATTTCACCAACCGTGCAGAATACTACAGATTATAAAACTTTTTGGGAAATGGAAAATGAAAAAATAAACTTTAGGTCGCAACATATCTTCAAAATCTCCAACACAACACTATACAGCTTATATTGAATAATTTTTAGGTTCAGCGAAAACACTTTCGGTTCTAAGACCTAAAAGTCAGCGTTGCTATGCCCTCTCGCACCGTCTAACAACAACAATGAGTTAACTACAACAACCACATAGCGTAACTAATACGTCTAAGCAATCCAACATGCAATACAGGTTGTTTGTTATACAAGCTTTAGGCATTCGTTCTATTTCGTATACCCCACACCAAAACTTTCGATACGCCTGCGTAGATTCAAGCGGTAAACCCAAAACACCAAAAATGCAGAAAGTGACAGCGACGCGGGCTGCGGCGTTGACGTTGACGACACCCGCAATGTTGCTAAGCGTTACGCTTTTTATGTCATTATCGTGAAAACTTCATCTATATGGGGTTTGGGGACTTTAGGAATAGGTCAAAGGCTGGGCAACTTTGGAACTGGCAAGTGACACACATATAATAGAATAGCGTTAAATTTTTATGCGTGTTCAAAATGACGATTGCATTTAAGAAGTTTTTTTTTTGATGGTGGTAGCTGCAATTTTTTTGGGCGGAGGAGTTAGGGTGTTTTTATTTTCGAGGGAACTTTTGTAGAATTGAAAGGTGTAGCTGAGTTTCGGTCACGCAATGTCAAGTAATTTAATGAAATGGGCGATAACTAAGAGATAGCACGAATTTACAATAAAAAACTAAATATAAATTGTATTTTTTGGAAGTTACTTGTTTTAATGTAATCAAATTTAAGTGCTGCTCTGCGAGAGAGCAATTTTGACATAAAGTAGATTTGGTAAAGCAATAAAGTCAAGTGGGGAATATAAGATATAGGCATTTTATGAAGAGTTAGCTAGGTTAAGTGTAGTAAAGTTAATGTAACTAGTGTTTTGCTTAGGAATGTGATTTTAATTTAAATATTTAAATTTTATGAAATAAAATTACTCAAATTTCTCAAACTCAAAATTGAAAAACCAAGCATGAAACATTAAGGAGTGATTCTTTTTGGTTCTGCTGGTTAGATTTTCAAAAATAAAGAATCTCTATTTTTAATGTATGAACGAAGGTGAGCCTATGCCCTTTAGCACTGCGACCGCCATGGGTGTATTGTGCCCCTCAAAGAATCTCAATTCTGTTGATGTCACAAAATTTTATTTTAAATTTAACCGCGGCTAAGCTACAATTACTCTATTATAGAGTTCAATTTTGGCAAAAAATCTCCTAAATATCGGTTGAAATCTCTTGAACAGTAAATAGTTTGTTGCGCCCCAATAAAGGAATTTGTTCCTGAACTACATGACCTGTGCCCCAGTCAACTAAACGTTAGTCGAATTAAACTTCTCTATTTTGGACAAATCAAATTGGACTGCTTTTCGGACTGCTTTGGTAGTTCTTCTCCATCAGTCCAAATGAGGCCTCTTGGCTTATATTAACTTACTGTAAGTTTTTGCAGTGTTTCCAAAAAAAGTGTTGCCAAAAAACAGTGTTGCTTAAAAATCACCCTTTATTTACAAATGTTTATGCCTGAAGAGCATATAATATCTACAGCCTAATACGAACTTCTTGCATATTTTATTAAACAGAAATTGAAACGATTTTTCAGGGTCAGATCTTGAATGTTCACGGCGTAGTTTAGTTATTGTTAACTGATTCTCCTTCTAACGTTTTTATTGTTAATCTTATTTATTAAGTCTTCAGTAAATAAGATTGAAAACAAACAAAAGTCAATAATAAAAGACCCTTGACAGTCAAATACAAAGTATTGTTTTTCGCGTCAAGTTGACTTTTGACAGCAGTAGTTGCCTGCTCTTTATCTAAACGGGCGTTTGGAATAAAACCAATACCAAAATCAAGCCCCCCACCATGCCTTAATTACATTGATTAATTCCTAATGCAGCAGCGACTTTACAACAAACATTGTCATCAAAGACGCATGCCAGCACTAACCTTGAAAGATAACACAACAAATTGCGTCACTGTCACATTCACTCATTCACCAAATATTGACGAAAATAAACCGGGCAGCCAACTGGGTCGTGGACTCGTCGTCGTCGTCGTCCAACTATTGGTCGACCGACTGACATAAACTGTCAAAGTGGCTTAATTTAGACTCAACTGATGACATAAAATTGGAACGCACGCGTTAATTTTTTATTTTTCTTTCTCTATTTTAACCTTTGCGATAAAAACAAATGAGAAAAGCATAAATGAGACATTTCTATTGTGAACTATATGTATTTGTTTTCTTTTTGATATCGAAATGAGAAAAAAGAAATGTCAAAAGTTTTCATGATTTAATAAGAGTCTGATAAAGCGTAGAATGCGCGCGGCTACTTAAAGATGAAATAATAAGATCAGCTATATAAATAGTTGGGAAATCAAATATGAAAAAATCAACTAAAAAATTTATAAATATTTTCACCAATTCCACAAGAAAACAAGAATTTTTTTATTTTACCTTCAATGTTTGTGTTTGCTGTGGTGGAGCGAGGGTCGCGTGTGATATTTTGCTAGGGTATAATATGCTTGGACATATTCAGAGAATACTCAAAAATAAAATAGAATAAAGCGGTTATTAAAATATTAATTCAATATTATTATTATTGGCATGCTCTCTTATAATAAATTATTAAGAATTTATCCTTTTTATAAATAGTTTTCAGCCTTCCATATTGTTGGCTAAAAACCTTAACTCGTTAAACGATGTGGAAGTTTCGTTGATCACTGTCCGCTTCCAAGGAGTTCTCGGATGCCCTCTGCGACGATTGCCAATGCGGTCCCATTCGACAGCTGCACGTGCAATATTTCTGTTGTCTTGCCTGAGGGTTTGTCCGATCCACCATCCATTTTTTTTGATGCCCCGTTGCATGGTAATCTCCCATGTTCTGGCCAGAACACTACCGTAAAGCGCCTCAGGCATCGGTTGTCGAAACTCTGAAGTTTTTTCATGATATTTATTCCATAAGTCAATCAATAAGTTTTAAAAAATAGTTCAATAGATCTTGGATTAAACGGGTAAAAAATGTAGTAGAATTTGTTTAAAACGGCTCCTATACCGTTTCAATATTTAGGTTTATATATCAGATACTATAAGTTGTCCTCTTGAAATGTTTTGCACAGAGCCATACTGATTTGCTAATATTTTTTTTTATCTTAAAATTTTAACAAAGCTTGAGAAATACTCTTAAAATTTGCTTTCCTTCCTTTTCAAATTCTCACAACTTAAAGGTTCGCTTTCGGTTTTAAATAGGTTTTAGCAGCGATAAGTATTTTTACCATCAATTTACCGAATAGGACTTTTGGGCTATCAGCTTCTTGAAATAAAAGGAATATAATTACTGCTGCCAAAGCTACTTCTACCGTCCCAAAGGGGAGCCCTTTTGGGTTCAATAAGAATAATAAAAAACTTCCTAGTTAGTAGCGCCCTCTAGACACTCAGATTTAATTAGTTTTACTTATTGATTAAACAGCTCTGGCTTAAATTTAATGCTCAAGGAGCTAAATACTTAAAATCTTTACGCAAAACAACCCACCGCTTGCATGACTTCCAACAAACAAAAACTAAAAAAGTAAATATTACAAAAATCTATTTAAAACTAAAAGTATCAATTGATGTTTTTTGATTTTTATTGCACAAAATATAAAAGCAAAAAAGCATTTCCGATCGTTAATTGCTACGTGGCCGCTTTATGCACCAAACATCAAAGACAGCCCTCGCAGTTAAAATTTTATACACGAAAATAACTTTGGGCAACATATGGCCTAGTCATAGAATGGAGAATTCGCTATTGCAGGCAAAGAATTCCGAATGTGTTATAAAATAAATAGTGCTAAGTTCTGCCTGACTTGATATTAAAAGGAAACGCATAAAACAAAAGTCATAATCGGTAAAGATGTTTTAATTACAATAAATATTTTGTTATTTACTAAGTAAAAGCTGGATATTTTTATGTATTTTATATGGGGCGAGTGCTAAAATTGGTGTGAAACTATGGCGCCTACTTATAATAAAGTGTCCACTGAGCGGACTACCTGTAGCTATAGAGTGTGACTAATGTGCACCCAAGCATATGATGCATGATGTCAGCATCACTGTGTAGGTGTTAAAAAAAAATTATTTAAAAACAAATAAATATGTTTTAATTTAGCAATTTGAATTTTCAAGGCAAAGAAATTTTCACAAAATTCTTTGGAAATGCTTTTAAATTGCGTGCGAAATTTTGTTTGATATTAAGCAAATTTCTGCACGTGTACGGAATTGTGTGCCTTTTGACCAAACACCATACAAACTTTGTACTGACTCAGCCGTGCAATGTACAATACAAAACATAATTGTCGCGTTTTATTACAGCTCGTAAAAACTTGGCGTATACTTGATATTGTATTAAGCATACGCCGCTTGTTACAGAAACAAAAAACCCAGCTAGAAATGGCGCCAACATTTTTTAAGCTTTTGGCTATTATTTTATACTTTTGAGCGTGAGTCTTTTTTTTGTATTTTTGTTATTGCTCTTTGTAGCTCTTTTGGTGGGCACTTTTGCTCTTAATTATGATTGATCTGTTTTGTTAAATTTTTTTTTTATATTTTTCATTGTTGCTGGATCTGTCTATATAACTGACTACCTCAATGCGGCGACTACTTCTGGCATTTGTTTTTGGTTTTGCTTTTGCCTCTGACCCACTTTTGTTATTTACTTTCAATATACATCTAATATTTATGACAAAAACGAAAATAAACCATGGCAGTGTCTGTTATTGTTTTATCTATTTGCTGTAGTATTTATGTACTATTAGTACTATGTGCATTCAGTGTTCTCACAGATACTCTCACATAGATACACACACACACACACATGCACACTAACACAGTAGCTGTCGTCAGTCAACTATTTGTATGACGTCGATGACGTAGTCACCACTTGACAATGCTTAAAGCAAATGTACAGCTCGTGCTATTAATTTTGGCTGCCAAAGCATCGAGAGCATTGTGGGGCATGTGCCGGAATTCGCTAATAGCATATATTTGCCTAAAGGGAATACTTTTATTTTAATTTAAAAAAATGAAATTGGAGTTTTTAAAACAATATCAACATGAAGTTTGCTGTTACCAGAATGTTTGTTACGGATTGACAGTCAGATGGCTTAGCTGGCAGCCCAAAAACATTTATATAATATACTTAGCCTCGCCAGGTTAGCAAGCAAAATCGGACTTGAGATAAACATAGCCAAGACCAAGGCAATGCGCTTCAAACACTCTAGCCAAGGGAATATTACCATCCATGGGAACGCAATTGAGTCCGTCATCAGTTTCCCATAGCGTGGCTTTATATCACCTCCAACAATAGCGGCGTGGATGATGACGTCACAAGCCGACTTGTCAAAGCCCGATCACCATTTGGGAGAGTCTACAATGAGTTTGTAAAGTCCATACTTCTAGTGAGACATGGCTTACCACCAATTAGATAAGAAAGCGACTGCAAGTTTTCAGCGACAAATGCTTGAGGATTATATGTGGGATATTCTGGGCAAACAGAATATCCAACCCAGAGCTGTCTCGTGTCACAGGTTAATCCCTATACACCTCCAAATTAGGAAGAAAAAATGGACGTGGATAGGGCATGCTCTCATTCGGAACCCAAGCAGTATTGTCAGGATGGCACGGGACTGGAATCTACTTAGCTACTAAAAACGTTCTTCAGAACACTCCAATATTAATTTCTTAACGTTTAAAGCCAGCTTGATCTGGCTTTGTTTTGTTTTGAGTTGGGGGAAGGGAACTTTAATTAGTTTTCACATGTATTTGTCTATGTATCTGTGTGATTTGCGGTGTATGAGTGCAGCTGTGTGGGTGTGTATCTATGTGTTTGTATCTGAATGTATCTGTGTCTGTCAAAGTGCTAAATGAACCGCAGTCATGTTTGTCAAATGACAGTTTAGAGCCATTCATGCAACATGCAGCAAGTGCAGGTCACACTTGAATTATTTTGGGGGCGTTGCAGCACTTCAAAGATAATATGGTAATTTAATAGCAATGGATACATGCTTGTATCATTGATATGCCTGCTATTAAATAATATAATAATACAGTCAACATGCCTATATCATTAACAATTACTTATTACAGTCATAGGATGATAAGAGAAATATATTTTTTGTGGCCAAAACATTTGTTTATTAATTGGAAAATAAAATTATTTGTTTGATGCTTGCAAAAAAATAGATGTTTTTTCGGCATGACTGTGGCATGACTAACTTGTTTAAATTAAAGATACTTACTATTGTTATTATAGCAATATAATCACAGATTTGCTATGAAACTTTTTTAATATTTTAATAATGTATCCGAAATTTCAGTATTATTTTTTGAATGGAATATCAGAGAAATCTTGCGCATCTAAGCGTTGACGATTGACTCAAAAAAGTAACCAAATCTTTAAGATCTAAGTTTGCAAAAAAAGCAGCAAAGCTTGAAGTCTACTTCAGTTTCAGACAATTAAGCAACTTAAGTGTTTTGTGTGTCTAGGTTCGCATACAAGATCCCTTGTCAACTTAACGCGCTTTAGAAGTAATGAAATATCAAAATATTAATACTCTATCGTTCATTACCATGTCAGACAGCATTTAAATCTATATGAAACGAGCAGTGGCGCAGCCATAGCGACGCGTTCTGTGCGTTTGAGTTACTTATATCTTTAAATCTTTTTGTTTTTTCTTAGATTATATATTTTTATTCACAAGTAAACCATTTGTAAAAAATAGTTTAATTGTTCTACTCTCCAGTTCGGCTGTTGTAAGATTAACCACCTCCACATTTTCTTAATCCGCTCCTGGCAGCAATTATTCATATATAATCTTCTATTTGTAGCATTTCAATTAAACTTCATGTAGCAGACCCGTGTCAGCTGTCTCATTGAAACCAAGACAAGTGCCAACATTTTGAAAGAGTTTCCTTCCAAGCATGTTGACAATTACATAATTACCAACTTGTTTGGGCCCATTAACTAACCACAATGAATATAACCCTAGGGGTAACCATAGCTACCAGCAGCCCGTGTAGTTGATTGATCATCATACTCCTAAAAATTGTCGAAAATTGTCGAAAAGTTTTGAAAGTTAAAACGTCATGATTGCCCTTAAATTTAAATATTTACGCTCGTAAATAATGCATATGGCGAAGCATATTATATTATAATTGATTAAATTGCTGCTACCCATTATCTTCTATTGTTTGCCAAACAATGGAGGCCACTAATAAAAAACCAATATAATTGTAAAAAAAAAATTTTTTTTGATACAGAGATTTAACCCAATAAAGATCTATTAAAAAAACATAACGCTCCGGCTAATAGTTACAACAAATCAACAACCATGACAACAGTGGATGATTTCTTACAAGGTTAACCATAGCACTAGGATGGTGCGTTATGGTAATGGTAATGGGGGCGTGCTACTAGGGGGGTCATATAGGGTTCAATGATTATTAATCAAAGGCCTGCTTAATTATGCCACATCTAAGAGATGCGCGCGCATTCGGACTATAAAAATTAATAGCACTATAACATATTTCGAAGAGAAAAAGGGTTGGGGGCTTGGGTTGGGTTCGCTAAGTCTGGATCTTCAATTAAAATTCGTTCCGATCAAATTGAGCAACTTGTCGTTGACATTGTCCAAAAAATTTTTATATGTTTTTGGCATTAGAGTAAAGTGAGTGTAAATGAGTTGGTTGTTGAATGAATGTTGGTCACTTCCCACTAGGAGGGCCATTGACGCTGCTGGGTTCTCGTTTGTTAATCGAAAGTCAAGTATGAATTCATTGATAAGTCTTGCCTCGCACAAACAATTCATTTGATGGGCTGTCGAGCGTCTCTTCAGAACTGTCATGAGTATCTTGTTCTTTTTCGTTTCATTAAGCACTATTAAAAATTTATATTTGTATGCATAAATTTATTGGCTGGGGTGAGAGACACTTTATGACGCGCACACTGGGAAAACGATTCAAGTCATTGGTGTAAAGTTTGGAATTTTCCAAAAATTTGGAATATAAATTTTGATTGTTTGGCTTTTACAGGGATTCTAACTATGTTAGTACAATAAACATTAAGACGATCGGAAACTAATTTAGAGAACTGCAATAGGTAGTTAGCGATTTTGATTTTGATTTTCATATTCGAAACTTTTCGAGCTTGAGCTTGTTAGAAGCTTCTATGCCGTTTCAGCTTTAAGAGTCGACACTTAGAACTATTTGTATATAGCTTGAGACGCATTATACTTTCTTTTTCTTATTATGGAGAGCTAATCATGCGCAAGCTAGTTGAAGACTACGAATCTTTTAATTATTTTTGAATTTTACTTGTTTCGTATAAGATAAATCTTTATTTTGATGTGACTGTACCAACCTGTCAGTCTTAAGCTTCTAGACTTTGATACTGACTCGTGACACTCGAAAATGACTGCTTGAAGTACTTGTTACGAATTTGAACTCCGACTCAGATAATTAAAATTGTATCCGGAACATATCGTACGAAGAGCGTGATTTAGACTTATAGAACTTATTGGATAGAACAACTATACCCTGTTACAGTTCTACTTTAGTCAGTTTATACGCTTTCAATTCGATTCTGAAATGAACTATTTGACTAAGGCCTATTATGGATTTTTAATTCAAAAGAACTAGCTCTATGTACATTATATAGATTTGCAATTCCGATTTCCACTTTAAGAGTTTTCGAAAATTTTTACTATTACAACTTAGGTACATTTTGTATTTGCAAATCCTTCGATAAGTTACATTCGAACTTTTTGAACTGTTTGTAAATTAGACGTGTATATTACATATATTCATTACTAGAAAGACTTTTGGTAGGGAATGTGGGAAATACTTTTGCTTGTTTTGTTATGGTTCCCAATTTCGGACTATAGAGACTATAGCACTTCACCTTCACCTTTATTTACGATTAAGACTGACGCATCAGACTTTCGATTTAGAATTTAATTACGATTAAGACTTTTGGAAGTGACTCCTTACTTTTTTTACAATTTTTGAAGGTCATTGACTATTTAAGCTATTCACAACCAGGCTTATTTTGTATTCCGAATTTGATTTTGTGGTTCGGAATTGACACTTTGAACCGTGTACGGACCTAGTTCTTGACTTTTGGAACAATGTATAGATTATGGCTATCCATATTAATCTTCGCCCTTGAATTTTGCATTTTGAGCCCAACTACATGAATTTTTGAAATATTTAATACTAGTTTCTTATAAATTTTAAAGCTTATTACAAATTGTGGACTTGTTACAGATTTACAATTTTGACACTCGCAATTTAACTTATAAGCAGAGATGGGAAACATTTATAGTTTAAAATTTAATAAAAGTAAGAATCGGCATTATAGAATATAGTCTATACATCGATGGTTTTTAATCTCTACCTGCTATGTATTCAAAATACAACTTGACGTTTCGGGAAACGCTGATTGTACTGCTAACTTGCCTTGAACTTCTGAGTTTGGAAATCCATTATTATTTTTGAAACTGATTATTTGAGAATAAACGCACTTAAAGGCGGATTTACTTTCTGGTTTTAATGCTGTAACTGGTTTAGGGAACGATTTAAACTTGAACACGTGTTCAAGTCCTGCAGCCAACATTATATATTTGGATTTCCTAACTGCCATATCATTTCCGTCCATCAATATGGTTACTAAATAAAAAGCATTTTTGCTCATTTTTTTCTCTCAATGTAGACCCAAATACTATATATCTTTCCGTTTCTTTACGTTTTTGATCTTGTTGTGTCTCATGCTTTGTTTCCTGCTTTCGCTTGCCTTAATTTTGTCTTGGCGCCGAAAAGTTTATTTTTTTTTGGCTATATTTATAATTTGGTTGGCGTTGTTTATGCCTTGATAAAATCGACTTTTTTTCGTATTTTTTTTTTATTTAGTCTGATTTTCAAGTTGTCTCGTGGGTGTCTTGCCAAATTTGCATAATTGGCCATTTTTCGACAGTTCATTAGAGCGACGACATTATTAATGCCAAGCCGAGCCCCAAAACATATCCACGCATCTTGAGTGCTGTCGATCTGGTTTAAATAACAATTTGACATTGAACTTGGCCAACTACTTAAGCTCTGCTATTGACAACAAACAAATCGATAATGCAAATAAGCAACTCTGGCATTTGTCATCGACAAATTGTATTTGTTTGCATATATTTTTCTTTTCGATCCATGCAAATGTTTATTGACATAGTGACATCACGCGTACGCGAATGAATGATTCATGTTTGTGTCTTTTCGACTTGGCCAAATAAGTCCAAAGTAATGCCGTAAATTTTATTTGTCAACAATTTCAAAAACAACAACAACAGCTTAATCCGTATAGAAACTCTCATATGATATATGAGCATACGGCACGGAAACGCATGAAAATTCCAAGAAGTCAGAGGCAAAACGGCGGCAAGCTTTGTTTGAATTAAGTTTGTTTTTTTTTTTTATTTGTACTGTTCGAGCTCGAAAACCCATTAGAAGCCATTAAAGTTGCCAAATGTGTTGAGGTACACAAAAAAGGCCTTAAAAGAGACTACTTAAGTGTAGTAAATAAATATCATAAATTACTTGTAGGGTTAAGCTAATTGGTTTGAATAAATTTATGAATTTATATTTAAGAAGCTTGGACGAATATATGGATGGGTTTTTTTGTAAAACGTTTTTATTTTTCTGAGCGCTATAGGCGATTTTGGGTGAAATGAAAATTTGTCGGTTGGAATTGATTTTTTTTTAGAGAGAATGTATCTTTTACTTTATTTCGAAATTGAAATAAAAATTCAAGCGCATTTTTAATTAATCAATTTGTGGTAAAAGATAGTAACCGAATCTTGGAAAATTTCTTGGCTTTTGTAACATTAAACTTCAGAGATCATTGTGACAGGATTTTAATTGTTTTGCATATAATTGGGTATATTAAGGATCATAGGAATTTATTTAGTGCTGTGAGGTGATCCTTGCATTGCGTGCACCTTTTTCAGTTGGTTATGTCAAAAGAAGATAAGTTCTCTTTCATTTAGATTTTCTATGGTAGACTTGGTCGCCCTCATTCACACGCATGATGTGGCCGGGGCAGTAGTATGTATCCAATGTTGACCACATATAACTTAGGGTTTATCTGAATGGGACGAAGATTTAGCGAAGAATTTTTCGCTCGATCACCCCAAGCGCATCTGCAACCGTTCACGACACAACCTATGTTTCTTTGCATCTCTGCCGCACATATGCTTATTTAAACCATAGTAACACCTTTTGACAAGATTGATTCTTTGTTAAGGCTTCAGAATAATAACTTTTTAAGTTTTGAAAAAATAAACCACTTCTGCTATTTTTGAATTGTACGAAAAAATTCATAAGAACTCACTGCTATCAACTTTTTTAGTTCATAAAAAAATCTACGCAACATTTTCAGTTCTCATTTTTAAGTCATGCCGCTTAGTCCCACACACTTCCCTTTTTATGACCAAATAACGTGCTGCTGTTTTGATATAGCATTTTTATTCGAATTTAAACAACTTAAACATTTTTTATTACCTTTCCTTGCCTTATTAAAAATATTAAAATAAAATCATTACCCTTCGTCAAGTTGCAAAAGTCACGTAGTCGAAACTCTTTATAAAGCCAAGTCATAAAATCCATAATTAGGATCCAAAATTAAAGACTGCAAAGCAAACACTCCTTTGAGGCGCCCAAAATGTCTACCCTTGCCTTTGCATCCGTCAGTAATAATATAATTTTTTTTTATAGCTGCACGTTGAGTCTGCACATTTTCAAAAAAAAAATATGCTCCAAGTAGCACTTCCAAACAATTTCCAGAAATGTCAAGGCAGCTCTGAGCAGTCGCTAAATTAAGAACTGACTCTACCAAAATGGCAATAAACCAGCGGAAAGAACTGTCCGCAGCAATGACGGAGAGAGACACTCCACATGCAGAGGTCAACAAAGTGCAACTGCACAGCTGAGTCTGATTTGATTTGATTTAGGAGGCTGCCAGGTCATGGGGGTTATAATTTATCGATGGCCCATTTGGCCCAGGCTGCACATTTTATATTTTTTCTTGCCTATTTACTTATATAATGGTGATTTCTTTCTGCTTGCAGGCAACAACTACAACAACAACTTCAACTACAGCTACAACAACACCAACAAGTATTATAAACGCCAAACTTTAGAGCTACAAGGCAACAAAGGCTACATCCCAGGCAGAACCCAACCCAATCCAAAGTGAAGAGCACACAGCGCACATGCAAATTTCATAGGAATTGCTAGCAGTCTGCAATTTGAGCACGGCTGGGTGGGGTACACTTTGCAACCAAACACAGTCCAGTAGATACAAAGATACAAACGTCAAGACGTTAGCTAGCAGATAAGAAGACTCCATCCAACACATTTCCGCAGTGTGCACAGTGGGTCGTTGTGGCTACGCGCTGCGCCTTGTCTATAAGGAGCCGTTTGTTTATTGTGCAAGCTGGCTTTATTTTGGTTGCACTTGCATAGACAGACGCGCCACAAGATGCCAAACGTTTAGTTGGCCATAAAGAAAATATATATATATATATACGCACAGAACGTACTTACACACAATTGGGGAACAATATTTCGAGTGTGCTGTGGCTTGTGCAACAATCCAATCCATAAGATTGCATAGATACATTCTAACAAATACCGGCCAAGCGTCACAAAAATACTTCCAGTGATCTCAGCAGTGCACCAAAAAAAAAATATATAATACGAAAAGGAACAGCAAATAAATAGCAGCCGGAACGCCAAGTGCAACGAGTGAGATTATTGCAACAGAAGTGCCAGAAGTGAGCAAACGCAGCTTCGGCTTCCAGTAGCAGCTACTCAAAGGTCGTGGCCAAGATTTTTAAGAGCAACGAGGTGTACACTTTCGGCACCATGGAAGGGGGTTACGTCAATGAAGGTGAGCCAAAACAAAATAAAATTTCTACTTTTTGGAATATATTTTTATGTGCTAGCACTGCTTGGTATATTTTTAAAGCAGTTTCTGCTTATTTTTTGTTATTTATTTTTTATGCCAAGTTTGTACAACTTGATTGAGTTTGATTGTTTTGGCTTGATACTTGTAATATCTCTCAATCAATAAACAATTTAACGAAATTCCAATGAAAATTGATTGATTTTATGACATGTTCATATTTAAGTTGCACGAGTGAAGGATGTTGGGTTGGCGCAAGCGTTGGCACGCTTAAGTTTTTGGAGTTGAACCAATTCGTGCAGCAGAATTGCTTCGCCGCTGTAAATCTCAAAGAAAATGCACTAATATTTGTTTCATCTGTGATCATCTTTTGCTTTTGAATTTTTCGAATAATCTCTGTGGTTACAAAATAATACAAATCACGAGCTTAGTTTGCATTTGTTGCTCTCTTCTGCCTGCGGTATGTAAACTTTGAACTTCATAAACTTCATAAACAGCTCTCTGGAAATAAAAGAAGTAGAACTTTAAGAAGGACTTGATTGAAAATCAATTCGACTTAACTTAAATACACAGTTAATTTCATGTAATATTTATCTCACACAGAGGAAGTCAGGCTAGAACGATAGTTCAATGCGTTTCATTCTGATGAATAGAATTTTGTCTATCAGCCAGTTTATCTCTTTCTTTAAAATAATAAATTTTGCCAAATATTTGAGTAACACAAAAATAAATTGCTTTGTCCTTGTTATATGTAATCAGCATACACAATAGGGCCGCCTACAAGGGAACGACATACATTTAAAACTTTCTACTATTTTCAAAAAGGTGCATCGGGGTCGACTTGCCTTAACAATATTTGCTCAACTGAATATTCGATTATGCGCAATCGATAAAAACAAACTAAATGCTCTTTATGTGAGTCACTCAAGAAACAAGTGCTTTCCTTTGTTTTAAAAGTTCGTTTAGGTAAATAAATTTTGCTTATTCCTTTTTTAAAAGTGAGCTAGTTCATTTGAACACTTGTGCAAACTTTCGATTGCTGGGAAGACGTCTCTACCTTTGTTTTGCAAAACAAAACTTTAACATTGGCAAAAATTGTTTTATTTTTAACAAATTAAACAAATTAGGTATGTATTTTGCTGGAGTTGTTCCGTTTGCAAAATGAGCTTCACTGAAAACAAAATTTTTGTTAGACTTAGATTCGATAACAAGAACTAACTCTAGCTAGAGTTTATTTAATTAAACATTTAATACAATTAAGTCGTTAATTTTATAGGAAAATAAGTTATATTACAGCATACAAACGAAAGTAGCAACTACTTTAGCGTTAAATGGAAGCCGTATGAAAAAATAAATGAAGCAGGCGAATTTTGGGCATATATTAAAAATATAAAGTTCTTCAATTTTGGTAGAGAGATTTTAGAAGCTTATTGCTTAGTTTCAATGCTTTCTTAAAAGATATATTTGTAAATAGTAATATTTTGGCAAATTCTGAGAATAATATTGAAATTTGCTTAAAAAGTTTGACAAAAACGATTTGATGATACAATACCTACGTAGCGTCTGCATGAGTAGAGCAAAAGTCTTTTTTATTGAAATATTTCTAATTTTTGACGCCTTCTAAGACAATAATTCATTAAGACTATTAAAACTTGGCAAATGCATCTTTTGGCATATAATTTATTGTTCTAGTTTATCTACAAAAGTCTTAAATGCATTTGGTCTATCCAGTAGCGTTGCACCTACGCCTTATGTCATGCTTACATCACTTGTTGAAATAATAATTTTTACGATTTTCTCATTCAGTTTTTTTTTTTTTTTGCCTTTTGTATATACCTTTCATTTCTATTTCGGTGCTTTGGCTTTTCTCACCTAAATATTTTTGAAACGAAAATTCATTCAAAAATAAAACAGATGTTTCTGGCAAAAATGCACAATTCGCGAAACAATTTGACTTTGAAAATTTCTGTGTCTTGCAATTATTTTTTTGTGAAATTTTTGTTGCACTTTTGGCCGGCACGGCAGCACAGTGAGGCAAAATGCAATAAATTAGCATTTAGATTATGGCTATTAGTCAGCCTGAGCACACTGTCATTAATTATTTGCATTTTATTTATCATTTTGGCAAAGCTTAATGTTAATAGAAATAGACAATTACGTTAGCCGCTGAATCAGTTGGCATGCATCATGCACAACATCAGATACATTTCGACTAATTATGCATATTTGTTAATGTCATTTTTGTTAAAAATAATACATGCAAACCTAACTGCTACAGAGGATTCGGATGCAATAATGGGTGTGGAAAGTCCAGGTAATGTTTTAGCAAGCATCTTTTGAAGATGTGTTTGAGTATGACGCTTTGTTAATGATTTTGCCTCCTATAGTTTTGTGCATTTTTGAAAATAACAAGATTTTTTTTATAAAGAACGCTACTCTCAGTTAAAGTTACAAATCAAGATATTGGTTTCTTTTAATTATGTAGATAAATCTGTTCTGTAAAAATGTATATATGCAATATCTCTAGCATGTAACAAAATCTCTGAAATATAGCAAATTTGTAATTTTTTTATGTAAATATTGAATGTGTATTATTTTTAAAATCTATCAAGTACAAAGAGAATAAAATCTTCATAGAGCATATGTGACAACACATATATATAATACTAGACTGTCGCTCTCGCGCTCATTTGCGCTCTTGCTGGCTGCACCTTATACCCATACAGAGAAATGTTCAAAAAATAAATTCATTTTCTTTATGTGCGTCAGTCCCCTGCTCGACTAGAACAGGCACCTATAGCATTTATTTGCTAGCTATGTCAGTGCTAAGCAAATGTACTAACGCTGCAGGGTGGCATCGAACTACCGACTTTTGGTTTACGGACCCAAGGCCCATATCAGGGAAAAGTTCGATAAGCACGGCAGTTGCTCCTACACGCCGGAATTGACGCAGGCTCACGCATTCCCAAGGGCAGCCAACCTCCCTCTACTTCGGAAGCTCAAATTATACCTGGTGCACCAGGACAGCTACAATAATAACACCAACAACGAGGAAAAACTAACTTGAACGAATTTCGCCCAACTCTCAATTATCCAGCTATAAAATTTGGAAAGATTTTGTTTTAAAATTCAGGAATTAAAGAAACACAACTGAGAAACACAAAGAAGCACTAAAGTTTTTCGACTTTAAGAGATTTGTACAAGCATTTTAACCGGAAGCCCCATAGATGATGCATATCTTTGAAAGATATGCAAAATAATGACACACAAATGTCATTATCAGTTTGACACACGCAAAAGTGATTAGATCGATTAAATGCTGCCGTCTATGTGGCAGTTATGGTGCTTCTGATAAAGTGGAGCATTGTGGATGCCCCAAAGTGTCATAAATTGGCTGACAAGCCGAAGGCGCACTCAATTAGTTAGATGTCTGCATACCAGTTGAAAGTGAACTCCAGTTTTATGGAGCAAAACTTATCGTTCATGATGTAAATATATGTATTGTTGTTGCGACTGGTTTTGCTATCGGGCATCTCTGATAGAGAAGCCGGTTTCGATGGCAATTTTATTAATACTGACAACATCGCCCACATGTTCAAGTTGTCATCTTGTTGTACTTGTTGCTGCTGTTGTTGCTGTAATTGCCCTTAGCTAGTTCTGATCGCCTATTTGTGGAGAGACAAGTTTATGGAAGCGTCTTTAAGGTCTGTCAGCTGTCTAAGCTGTCAGCTTGACTTTGAAACTAAAATTTATGTAAATCCTCTTAACATATTCGATAAAGTAGTCCAACTTTGCAACCTTTTTTGTCTAAACATTTCGGGCGAATTTCCATAAATTTATGAAAAAAAAAAAAATTTGTCATAATATCTGCTACAAGTTACATTGACTGGCGCCTGGCAACTGATTTACTTGGCAGCTGCTACATCAAATTTCAAGTATTTCACATCTTGAGTTATGCCAATCCGGCACGTCTTTCACTGGAAATGTTAAGTGAAAAAGAACTCTTGAACTAAATACCAAAAAAAAATGGAAATCTCAAAAAAATGCCTTTTGCCACTGCAGAACATGACGCTTTTGCTAGTAGTTGTCAAGAACTGCAGCAAATGATGTCATCGACGTCACTCAATCAGATACGCGCTGGACTGCAGTCTCTGTGACAGTGCCCGTGACGCTACCGCTTGCTCCGCTGGTGGCAACACTGCCGCTTACCTCGATCACGTTTCAAGTTTGGGGCGCGTTCGCCAAGCAAAGATGATAAATTTTGCAGTCTCTTTAGACTTTGGGCACAGGATGTGGGCACTGTCAGGCCTTTTATGGTCTTTGATATTGCGCTGCAGCAACGAATTTGATTCCTGGAATTTAACGATTGCCAGACGCAGCCGCAATAAATAAAAATGGCTTTTGTATATTTCGGTTTAGGATGTCAAATGTATGCGCCCTTGTAGTCTCAGCTGCAGATTTTGTTTCTACCAAAAAATGTTTTTCGTTAAAAATAAAAATGCTGCTTGTGGCAGCCTTGAACTTTGTTGCACTGGTGGCGAGGCATAATGCGAAAATAATATGAGTTTTTTTGGAAATGCTTTTAGTCGCATTTAAGCAGCTTGCTTTGGGCCCTTGGAACTTGAGATTTCTGGAAACGAGAAAGAAATTAGTGCAGAAGTTGAGCACAGATTAGTCTTCGAAGCATGAATTAGGACGTGAGAAAGTATAAGGCAGAAATTAAAAGTTTCCCTACTTGTGCAGTAATTTGAGCATATAATTTAAGACATCAAATTATTTGCAATAATAAAATTCTTAGTTTATGGTTATTATGCAAATTTCTTCCTGGAGTGTTTCTGATCTTTTTTTTGGAAGGTGTTTATAATGTGAAAATAGCATTTGAAATTGTGGATGCTTAAAGCCTCATTATAGCTGGCTTCTTCCTTAGGATCTTAGGAGATTTGGAATAGAATAGATCTATTTATCAAGCGATAGGTTGAAAATGAAAAGAATCTGCTGAACATAATTCTGAATAACTATCAAATATCCCCTAACCGTTGGCACTTAGAGTTTAGGCGAACTGCAAAATTAACTTTAGATTCGTCTAATAAAGTAAGTAAGTATTTTTGCTTTAGCCAAACTAAGTTACATACATAAGCAGATAATTGCATAGTCTTCCAACTATTCTTATTGTTTGTTAGCAAGTAAATCATTTTTTAACTATTTTTTAAGTAAGCCGATTTTTTTTAATTGCAAATTATTTCTTTTCTTTACAGGTAAGGGACAGTATGATGATACACAATCATATCAATAATTTGAATGTTCAGTCCGAATTGTGTGTTGGTATAACTCCAAAACTGTTTGCACGCAAGACTAAAATAAGGTTTATTTGCATACTTAAAGCAAAAAAAAATACTTCCAACAAAAGTACTTAAAATAATATTGTCATTTTACATGTTAGGTTTTCCGATCTGGCAATCTAATTAAGCTCGGTTTTCCTAGTTTTCTCGTAGTGTACAATCATTTTTTTCGATTCAAATAACTGACTATGTCCCGTATCATATATTAATAAGCGTGTTTTAGTTTGTACAAGCTAAAAATATACGTTATGCCTAGGAAGAATAGTCGGAGACCCCCAAGTTGCCTAAGGTATGTTCAGGACGATTACAGAAGTCGAGATATCGATGTGTCTGTACGCCTGCATAAACGAATAGATATCCGAAATGGATAGAGCTAGACCAATCAACATTTTAGGGAATAAAACTTGAATCCTAGCACATTCAAGATATTTTACTTTTTGATATGAGGATAAGTGACAGCTTGCTTAGGGGCGTTTTGAACAGCCTTAAAATCGAATAGTTTTTGATAATTTTTATAATTCGATAACCAATTCGGCACCATTAAGTTTTTCCAAACCTATGCCATGTTTAGTTAAAATCCTAGCAGGGATCATCAGATCAGACAGTTGAAAAATTGAAACTTTTTGTATATCATTTGACCAATTATAGTATTTCCTGATTTTGTACCAAGTTTGATCAAAATCGGAATACTATATCAAATTGGCAATTCGGTCAAAAAGTTAGTTTTTGTTCGCTTACGAGTGCTGAAGTTTTAACTGCTACTTTTGTAGAAAAATAGCCCGTATTGTGTGTGTTAAATAAGAGCAACAAACTGAATCCCTACTACATTTTTGTATCAAGGGCTCAGCAGGACTAGAGCTTACATATCGCCCTCATATCTGAATAGCAACACAAAGTATGCAATTTTGTTGTATATTTTTTTAAGAATTATACTGAAAATACCTATTTCGGTTCTAGCTGCTGCAAACTTACAACCAGTTGAAGCAGTTAAAGCTTAAATTAAACATTGCTTTTATTATTTACTCTTCGCAAAAAAATGTATTTTATTATTTATTATTTATCGACGATTTATCGATACATCGTTACGATGAATAATAATGTGAATTTAAATTTTATTCACCGAGCAAAGTCGTTCTTTGCGCTCAATTTTTCAATAACAAATAGTTTATTTTTATTCTGAAATAATTGAAATCGTCATATGAAGCAAATAGTACAATACAAAAAATAGGTTTATATTTTTTCATAAATTTTAACTAACTTTTAGCGTTATTTCAATAGTCTACCAAGTTTGCTCAGAATTGCAAAGTTTTCCAACGCTCTTCTGCTGCACTTCAAGGCAATTTGGTGTCCAAAAGTTTCTTAAGTCTCAACTTAGCCAAAGGTTTCTGAAGATTTTTTCAAGCCTAGACATATTTTTTCCAATTCGTTTGCTCACCACAATAGTTAAACGCCAAATAGCTTTTGAGACATACGTAAATAACTTATTTTATGATTCAATTTTTTTAAAAAATGTTGTCACTTCAAAGAGCTTTTGTGTCCGCTAATCCCGTTGATGTATTACAGCTTCAACATCTCTTAAGCTCAATGGACACAGACAAAGAGATATTCATTGAACTTTGACAATCTGGACACTAAGCCACAAACTTTTGATGCATTTTTCATGTCTTTATAAACGAAATACTTACGATTTAATGAAATATTTAAAATGTCATATGACACCTTATGACGATAATAGACGGTTGTCAGTCAAGAGCGCAGTGAAAACTAAAAGTCGTTTGACAGCTTTATACGTCTCACAGCAATATGCTTGTATTTGGTTTCGTTATTAACAAATTCTTCTATTTTTTTTTCTCAAACTTCTAATGCTATAAAAAACAGTGCCCGCATTATAATAACTTTGAGTTACTTTATGTAAGTTATAAGCAGAAGGTGTCAGAATTAACACCTTTTCGGGTTGTTGTCATGTGGCTTAGCTTTATGCAAATTTGGAACACCCAAACAGTTAAGCAAACTGATAGCTTATCGCAATAGATACAAATGTATCTAAGTATCTGCGCCTAAGAGTATCTATGTTTTATTTCGAGCGAGGCAGACACACATGTTAACATTGTTAAAGGTCAAGTTTAAAGCAGACAAGCACAGCTGCAGACATAAACAAAAAAATAAAAAAAATTTTAACATTTTCGGGGCATTAATAAAATTTTGCCAGCGAGTTAGACCCAGAACGCCCCTTACGTATGTTTTGTTGTCGTCATTGTTTAGCGGATTTTGTCCACTACAATTTACATATAGAAAAAAATAAAAACAACAATAGAGCGTATATATTATATTATATATAAAAATATATATGTACATCTGTGTAAAGTATCCAAGTCTATAGTTTTTATGTTTACAGTTCAAAGCACTCGGCGACGAGGTCAATGTGAATAATAGAAAAAAATTTCGCTGTCCCTGTAACAACCGCAAACCATGTGGAATTTGCTATAAAATTCATTCGATTTTCATTATCTTTTCGCCTGATCCAACATTAAATATTTGTTTAAGATATATATCTTCGCTGTAAACAGAGTTTCGATAAATTATTGTCGAGCTGATATAAATTATGTGAGCTTTCATTAAATTTATTACATTAATTGCGTTTGTTTTGCTATTTTGGCTGGGTTTGTCTACGCAGTCAAGGCGGATTTTTTTAGCAGGAGCGGATCTAGCTAATGGCTTCTGATAAAAATCCATAAAGATCAGTGTGCAGCGAAGGTGCCATCACAGAAGACACACATTTCCGGCTTTTGAAGAACTGCAGCTCTCACAATGTTATTTTGACATTCTCTGCAGACTAGATTTATTTTGACATTTAGTCCCCTAATGTAGTCTTGTGGCTTCTGAAGTACCTTTTTGCTCTCTTCATGTTTTATGTGTTTGTATCAACGCCGTGATGATTTTGTTATCTTTAGGAAATTTTTTTGGCAAACTAGCAAATCTACCTGATAATACTTAAGTTTCTAATCTTTAAATACATAAATACTTTTTGTGGTCTATCTTTATCGTAATAAGAATTTTTTTATAATCCGCAAGCTTACTAGAATAGGAGCGCATTCAGCTTGGGATTAATCGAATTGAATATCTATTTGCAAAATGAGTTTACTGAGTTTAATAGGAGAAGATTAAAAAAAGAGATGGACTATTTTTAAATTGAAAATTCAAATTGCTTAAAAAATAATAATGGGAAGTTGACTATGGTCATCGCTCCAAAAGCGGAACATGAAGATATCTCTAAAAAATTGCTATGGGATTGGGGAGCTACAGTTTATAGTTGAATCCCAACGGCGGTGTCCTCAATTAATAGATATTTTCCTTGCTAACTAGCATTTATTTGTTTGCTAGCTAAGCCAGTGATAGCCAAATGCACTAGTGTTACAGGGTGGAATTGAATCACCGACCTTCCGGTTAAAAGGCGAGTACGCTACCGGAGCTTTTCAGGGCCGCAGTATAATTTTCTTTAATATTAGATTAAACATAAGTTAAAGTATGTAGGGACCATAAAATGTGGTTGAAATTATGTAATTTATTGAAAATACCTAAAATCCTATAGTTCAGTTAATTTTTAAGAGGGAAAAAAACTCTGTCAGATACGGAAGCTAATACACACTCTTTATTCTGGGCAAAATAATCGCTTGCAATATCGACCATAACTTGCAGATGCAGCCAGCTTTTAAAAAGGAAACCAACTAACTTGTATTGCCTGTATGTTAAGGATTTTTCGGGATATTGATCTCTCAAAATGTCATTTGTAATGACGATCAAATTGACCAACAACTGCCTTTGCTAGCCCGGCAGGTACGAGTCTCGAAAATAAACAAAATCCCTGGTAACACTCCTGTACGATCCACTAATCTCAGTATACATTTGTTTTTTGCTTTTAATATCTATTTAGTTGTTGCCGCCTGGAAGTTTAATACCTAAGACCACAACAAATTTTGCGCTAATATTTTTGTTTACTTTTGCTATTTTGAAAATTGTAGTTCTCGCTCGTGTGGGCCATTATATTTTGTGAATTTATTTATAATCTTATCCATAGTCTTTTTGTTCAAGCATATATTGTTTATATAGATATTTATGATAATTAAGCTACTAAGTAGCATAATAGACGGTGTTTTATGTTGTAGCTCAAACACATTGGCTTTAATGTTATTGCGTTAAAAATTTGCTTAGTATAAAAAGTAAATAGTTTTAGTTTTCCCTTTTTTTGTTGCTGATTTTAAGCCATTAGCTTTCATTTTGCTTATGTTGGCGTCCAAAAATTGAATCCAAGTTAAAACAAAAATTAAAACCCTTCGATCTTTTGATATTTTAAGGAAGATATCTGATTTCTCTGAAGCTTTCCACAATTAAAAAAATGAAATAAATTTAAAAAATGAAAAAATTCAGCGTGTTCATACTTAAAAAAAATATTACATGATGAGCTCGAAGAATAACTTTTGTTAATGTCCACTTTTCCAATTTCAATGAGAAGCTTTTTCGGAAAATTTTTTCCTTAAAAATCTACCAAATCAGCTCTCAGCAGCTCTGCAAGTGCATCTCAAGCATACTTTCAATTGCAGCTGAAAATTGGCAACGCTGCCGTTGAAAAATGTCAACGTTGCCTGCGCATGCAACAAGTAGCTGGTAGAGTAATATAAATCGCCTAAACAATTAAACACTTACAGAACTTTACTAGCCATTGTATAAAATCTAATATTATTTGCTAAATTTAAAATGTGTCAACGGCTTTTGGCGCGCACACACAAATTATTTCTAATGGCGCATAAAGAGCTTGTTGGTAGTCAAGATGACGATATCACTTTGCAAATATT
Organism: Chymomyza procnemis; assembly: GCA_035046065.1. Classification (NCBI taxonomy): domain Eukaryota; kingdom Metazoa; phylum Arthropoda; class Insecta; order Diptera; family Drosophilidae; genus Chymomyza; species Chymomyza procnemis. The sequence continues at coordinate 21,615,095 of JAWNOJ010000026.1, forward strand.
TGCATATCTAAAATTATACGATTTTCCAAAACGTTTTCTAACTAACTGTGCAATTCACTCAAGACCAAAAACTGGCATTGTCCGGCGCCAAACCAAATAAACAGCGTCAATCGATTTCGCGGTTAGCCAAACAATTTAAATGCAAATCGCTTGTTTCTCTTAATGGTCGGTTTCAATGATATTGCATACGATCGATTCGTTTGGAAATTGGCGTCTTGCACTACGTCATCGTCTGTCTGCATTCGAGCAGTTGCAGTTGGACAGGTGTGTTGGTCTCATTGCACGAGGCGCTAGGCGGGAGATCTGTGGCAATCTTGTGGTACAGCTTGATGAACTTGAACTCGAAATGCCAAAGCATTGGCGTCATTATTTATAACAGTTCCAATCGAAACGAGCAAGTTTAAAAATAGCTCTAATTAAATGGTGTTAATTAAAGATTATGAATAGGAAAATGCAAAATTGAATGGGTTTTTTTTGGATTGTAATAATTGAGTGATAGCGAATCAAATGTTCTTGGGTGCAGTTGATTTTAATGGATTTCAAACTATCATTAACTTGTGTTTCAAACTATTACTAAATATATAAAATGCATATCTTAAGCTCAGGAGCAGTAGTAGCGCAGCCGAGAAGTTATAAAGAAGGGTTTGTGGGAAGCAGAACTCTCATTTAAGCCACAGTACTTGTTTCTAGCAATAAATTGTTAATAATTTGAGAAATATGTATCTGGTCACGGTTCAACTTCACTTTGATAATATCACGGAGTAGATCAATTTTTATATATTCTGATTGTCTGATTATCTTAATTTATATTGATATCATCCGGTTACATAAGTAACGCTAAAAAGCGAAAAGTAACCAGTCGCCTTAAATTTTTATATTGCTCTATATATTGCATCAACCTATTTCAAAGTCGCCGTATTGGAGGTATCAAGTATTTCATACTAAAATCTACGCAATATGACCGAGAACTCTTAGATGATGAATGTCAACTCAATACTTCTGATGTAGAGTTCCTTTTTTGTACATAAATCAAGTATATTTTTACACAAATTTATTTTTATAAATTAATTTTTTTAAGAAATTGCGTTTAGATTTGCGAATTTTCGGTTCAAGTAAAAAACTCTTTGATTTAGAGTTTTCTGCCTTAGTGCGAAGCTTTCTAAGCATTACAATTTCCATATATATTTTTAATGAAATCTGTTGTTTTCCATTTGTTATTGAATATATCCTGCCCAAGTTTATAATGATTTCAGGTATTGTACCGACTCTATTCTTTACCTCATATACGGCAATCAATTCTCAATCAGTATTTAAAATTTTACAGAATAACAATCTGACAGAATTAATCAGTAAAAAAACGATATTTTCTCAAAATTGTATATTTAAGAATAGTATAGCGAAGTTCCGCATTCTGAACGTTTCCAGTTTGCTTGGAGTTGGTATTCATTTGTGTAGGCAAATCCATCAAAGAAGTAGGTTTTTGCTTAGGAAATATAACTGATTCTCTTATAGAAAAGTAGTACAAAGTATCCAAATTCGTAGTTTTTATTTCATAACAAGTTTTGCTCAAAATCCAAAGAAAAATATTAAAAGCTTCCCAGAAGACTTTTTAATTTTTAGCATTTTCTACTTAGCAGTTAACACAAAAACTGCATATTTCATGAGTTTTCTCAAAAAGATAATTGCAAATTTTGTGCATTTTTTGAGCGTAAAAATTTTTAAATTTTATGCCCATAATTTTGCAGATTTATCTAATTCAATAATAAAAATTTATATATATTAATGCTAAGCCATTAATAATGGCTGCAAATGGGGTTAAGTGATTTTCGTTGTAGAATTCAAACATGTTTTTTTTATAGAGAAAACCAAAAAATATAAACTAAAACCAAAATATTGACATCAAGCCTTCGGCTAGGCGTTTAAAACTTAAGTAAATGAGCTAAAATTACGACCCAAAAACTCCGGCTGGAGAGAAGTTGTGTGCAGCAACTGAGCTTACAATTTGCAAAGAATTTGCGGCATATATCATGCAAATGATTGAATGCCAGCAGATGATATCTATTCCTGATACCGCCTGTGGCAGGCAGCACGTAGCACATTTCAAACGTTTAGATTGCAATTTTATAGATAAACTCTAGCGATGATTGCACCTGAGTTGCATAAAGCGCAGCGGGAACATTTTGTGTCCTAAAGGCGGAACCGCAATGCGAAAGCTGAATTATGACCAGCTTTTGTGTACTGCTGGACGGGTGCTTTGATTTATGTGCCGTGCGTGGTTATAGATACGAGTCTTTGTGGCTGACAGCAACCGTAAGATACTTAGATAAAGTCGCCCGCTTTGTGTTGCCATAACGAGCCCATATCTAAATAGTTAAGCGCCAAGCAGCGCTAAGTTGGTTTGATTCTCGAATTAGGCTTTTAGATTGTTAGTGGAGCCCACGCAGATAATACCATTGTTTGTGAGTTTTATTTTTTCGAGAGCATTCCTTTAAATTGGCGTCATATAAAAAAAATAATATTGAATCTAAAGTCGAAAATTGGCAAACGGAAACTGCGAATGTCAACGCAATTAATCAATTGAGATATATTTATATGCACAGCAATATGAGTCTCTTTGTGTGGGCCGAGAACTGGCGACAGGCAAACTCTGACAAGCCCTCGGGGTAACTTTTTAAAATCGTATACACTGCAGGTAGTAAATGGTATTTAGAGTTGGCCAAAAGGCTTGTAACGCTTTTAAAGTAAATGTCAAAAATGATTTATAGAAACGTGTCCTTCCAAAAGTGGGATACGATTGTTGCAGATATTTAGATGTTGGCAGTTTGGTTTCTCTAAAACTAAAATTTCTCAAAAATTTTTTAAAAAGGTTAAGTTCAAATTTGTATTCTGTCGATGTTTAGCTCTAAATCGCGAGTAGAGTTGATGTCCATTTAAGACTTGGCAATTGTAAAAATTTCAAAGGTAATAAGGTAATCATTACCTAAAACTATCCAATAAAGCACATCACATTTGAGAAGTTGGATTTTTTTCTGATTTGTTTCGATGTTTTTCTTTTACTCACAAATAGAGTTCAATTGAATTCAAGACTTCGCAATTATAGGAACTTCAAGAGTGACATAATCTTACAGTTACCATATTTCCCGATCATTATCTGAAAACAATCGAAAAAAAGGACGTAATGATTAAGTTTAGATTTGAGAAGTTGTGTTTCTTATCTGAATAGTTAATCCCGAATAGAAATTATTTTAATTTATCAAGTGGAAATTCTTAGAATTTCATCAATATTACTACAGTTACCATATCTGTTCTATCATTTTTTGAAAACTTTTGAATCTAAGCACATCACAACTAAGTTTAGATTTAAGAAGTTGCTTTATTTATCTAGTTAGTTCAGATTTGTGTTCTGCCGATGTTTATCATTTAGTCGCTAATAGAGCTGGGCCTCAAACCACTACGCTACCGAGTCTTTTCGCCTTAAAACCGGGAGACCATTGGTAGAATTCCACTTCCCTAAGAAAATATCTAATATCTTATTTACAGATATCACTGTTCGTATTCGGCTGTAAACTGTAGGTCTCTGTTGCCTTTGAATAGCTATTGTTCCTTTGGAACGATGACCATAGCCCAGGATAATAAATTTATTTAAATTTATTTACAATATGCTGGCAGGTGCACTTTTGTACTTCCGCACTACCAAGTTTTTTTAGAGTATTAAAACTTCTTTACCAAAAAAAATACTAAAACCGTTGATTACCTTCAATTTTTTCAAAAGTAATTTTTATTACTTGGCCAAGCGCCCATGGCACGCATGAGCGCAGGTGTGGGCCATACGCATAACCAATTCATTAAATTTAAATTAAGCGCAACAAAAAATAAATAATATAAAAAAAAAGCTGCTTTGGGGCGGCTGATAAATGACAACCGATAAACCACAACATATGTACCTGAGATCAGATGGAAAAAAAATAGCACCGCCTATCTCACGATTCCATCTCAATGACATTGTAAACCAGCCCACGCATATCACACTCACGCATTACATTTTATTAGGTATTTTCTTTGAAATTTTCATTAGTCCCGTCAAAATGGTTATTTGAAACCTCTTAGAGCCACTTTATCATTGGCATGCTGTGTGAAATTTTTCGACAGCCATTATTATAAATAAAATTGTTTCGCACTTATAAAAATATAAACAAAACCTAAATACTTTTGCTGAGTAAGAATTCTATTGCCAAAAAAGCGTGACAATGTCAGTGCCGCCTTATGTGCGGAGATCTGCTACAAAATGAAAATGAGAGCAAAATAATTTGGCAAACTGCCAAATCGATGCGCGATTAACCAAGCAGCAAAAAAAACGCAACAAAAGTCATAAAAAATGATATGTCGGAAAAACTACAAAAAACTATTTTAAAAATAAATAAAAATCGCTTAAAAACGCTTCAAGTTCAGAAAAATACTCAAGTCAACTAACTGATTTATTTAAGGTCATTTTCCTTACTCGGAAAATGTATGCAAAAGTTAAATATAATTTATGCGTGATAAACATTAACAAATTATTATGAATGTTTTTAACGCGGCGACAACTTAATACCTTCTCTCTAGGACACAGTTGATGGGGCTACTCACTGTCACAAAGAGTGGCAGCCAACCCAAAAAAAAGAACAACCGTCTCCATAATTATATGTGATTAGCGTTTTATGAGCTCACTCTGGTTTATTTAATAATAAATTACACACTTGTTGAGCCCCTCATTGGGTACCATGCCCATTTGGTAAATGTTAACTGATTCAATTTTATTTGTTTGTTTTGCATTTTAGCAAGTAATTTTTATGGTTTGGGCGTAGTTGTTTCTTAATTGGTTTTCAGGAAGTTCATTGTATTTTAGTTTTTTGTATACTCAAATTGTTGACAGGTAAATATATGATATTAAAAAGTTGTATATGCAATTAATATATTATAAATGACAGCTTAATGTATTGCAAATTAAATATATATCACTAATGAACAATTGTACATATTTAGCTCTTTGCAAAAGTTTGAAAAAGTCAAGTTATCAAAAAAAATTGTGTAGCAGCAAAAAATAAACCGAAATTCTATTTATTACGCAAACATCCCTGAAGCGAACTCACACATATGTATTAATTTAAGCATGTACTTCAATTTTTAAAAAATTGAAAAATTAATGAAAGTTTCAAGTTCTTAAGCCTAAGTCGATTTTTATATAAATTTTATAGTGTTGTGCTGTAAGCTACACCAATCCATTCACATACCCAGGATGATCAATTTCCATTTTTTATTAAATTTTGGAGCCCAAATAAATTTGAGTCCCATAGATCCATGCTTTAATCCGTCACCGGCTATATACCAAAGTTTAAGTGGCTCTCCAAAAACCACCAAAATGCCGGTCAGTGCATAAATGACTAATTTGTAAATTAAATTAGCGCCCAAGCTGAAAGTTGCGGTTCGAGAATGACGCCACCCGAAATACACTCACACAGATACACACAAATACCATGAATGCAAACACGGTCATAAACCTCTCTCAACCCAATTTCAATTAGCTATGCAAACAGCGTGAAAAAAAATTGCGAGCAAAAAGCTTGAAATAAAAAATATAAAAAAAAATTAAAAGAATGGAGCTCGTGCAATTGCATGATGATGATAATAATGAAGATGATGATGATGATGACAGAGTCGCCAAAAGCTGGAAGTTTTAGTGGGGACATAAAGGAGTTTCCTATGAAAAACACACTTTGCATGTGAAACGTCAAGCTGCCAACCTTCAAAAAAAAAAATGAAATAAAAAACTAAATTAAACTATAAAAAAGCGAACTTGTGGGAGCACTTAAAAATAATAAAAGAGAAACGATAAAATTCAGGCCGCAAAAGGAAATATTGCGCTTGGTCGAGCACTTTTTGAAGGTAAACAAACCTCAAAATACCGAGCGGCAGCAAATGACGCAATTGTCGCGTGGTACTTGGTACAACGGGGCGTATGAAAAAAAAAAACGCTTTGAACGTCTGTCACATTGTTTAAAACATATTTTTTAAGCGATTTTTTTTCAAAAGCATTTACTTAATTGTTGGCGTCACGTTATTTAGTTGAAATAATTTTCAACGCATCGCATTACAAATAAGTTGGCAGTTTTTTTGTGTTTTGTTTTTGCAATTGTAATAATTTTATTTGTTAACAAGCAATTGTAAAGATTTTGATGATTTTCAGTTTTCCGTAATTGTTTTGCAACTATTTTTTGAACGCAATTATTTAAACGATTTACAATTTGTCTTGGTTTTTTTTTGAGGCAGACAGTTAAAGAGCATATTAGTTTGTTGGAAAGGTATGTAGCTTATGGATCAGAGCATTTTTAATGATTTGTGCGGCTTTTGAAGTTTTGATAGAAGGACTCCTCGGAATGTCGGCGGCTTGTTCACTGGTACATTTTCCTATCACTGGCTTAGCTAGCAAATAGACGCCTATTTCCCTAAGTATATCTCCATTCATCGAAGATAACGCCTTTCGGGTTTGACTATAAAGTGTAGGTTCCTCTTCTTCTCGAAAAGCTGTTAATGGGGATATCCCGATGACAACATGGTCAAGGGGAGTACATTTTTTATTTTTTCTTTAATTTTCGACAGCTTCAAAAGAGATGAAAAAATCTACGAGAAACTTGTGTACGCTGCTGTCTGTCTTTTCAACTAAAATTGTATCAAATCTTTTTTTTCTAAAGCTTTATAGTAATTCTTGTGCAGTGCTTCTTCATTCATTTATAGTTCCGCCTTATTTATAGCGCACTCCTTTCAATTACTTATTTCTATTTTGGACTGCAGTAGAAGCATGCAAATGTCTGCCTTTTTGTGAAGATAAAATCTGGAAAATAAAAGGGTAGATTCAAAATCATTCTTAATATTTAATTCTGCGCTCTTTGATATAACGTCACATATCATTGGCGAAATATTTCGCATTGCTCAACTGTGTCTATATACATAATATAAACAATGAATTCCACACATTTTGTATTTCATTTCGAAAAAGTAAACAAAGCAATAATTATTTGCAAAAGCCGCCTACTTCGTTGGTCCTTATAAAAAGAGCATTTCAAAGCCATGCAAGCACAACTATACGTGCTCCATTTTCTTGTCACAAAGTTGCATTTTTGCACTTATCACTGTGTCGCCACAATTCATTGAAAACATTTATGTCCATTCATAAATTGCAGCAGATTCAATACATTTATTTATTTTTATATTTATTAATTATATTTTTTCATTGTTTGTTTGGTTATTTGCTGACAGCACGCTTACAGTTTGCCAATTATGTAATTATTAATTGTTAACTTTGTCGTATATCTGTATCTATGACTGTGTGGGCAATTGTATCTGTCAGCTACTTATTAAGGCAAAGATTTTGTTGGTTTGTTTGTTTTTGGTTGAAGCTTCATTTAATTTATTGTTAATTTTATGCTTAACTTGTTTCTAATAAGTCGATATGTGTTGCATGCTAATTAAACAATTTCCGCATGTGAACACTGTAAACTATTGCTTGAAGCAGTTGAGGTGTTTTACGAATGCATGGATTAATAATAAATTGTATTGTAAAATATTTATGAGACATTTCTTGGAAATAAAAACTCTCTAAGGATTGCTAATTTAAATGTAGAAAATGGTGGGTTGAAGCTACTTATATGTAGTTTGCCAAACTAAGAAAAGCGGATGACATGTGCAATGTGGTTTGAGCTACTTTAAGTTGCAACCAGCGGCAGATCAGTATATCAAGAAGTAGTAAATGGTTTAGCAGTTTTGGGTGAACAGATGAACAGAATATTTTTTATAGTTGCAAACTTTTTTTAATTTGTTTAAATACCAGCTCATAGAGATCTCTACATTGGGTGAAGTAAACAATCCATTACTTTTCCAATAGATGACATTATATACCTGTATCTCACGTTGTATAAGTCCGATAGTGTTATATCAATCGAGACATATGGTACTAAACTTAAAGAAGAAAGAATCGCCCAGAACCGGACAGGCATTGTGTTCCATCAGGACAACGTTAGGCCACACACATCGATAATGATTCGCCAAAAATCTACGGGAGCTTAGTTGGTAGGTTTTTATGCATTCAACTTATAGTCCTAACCTGGCACCAAGTGATTATCATCAGCTCCAATTCCTGTTCCATCCTGTTCATGTCGAATAATTTTGCTAAAGACACTTAGACACTTAGAGATACTTGTGAAAATCGGCTAGCATTTTAATTTCATGCAAAAATAATGGATTTCTACTTACTACATCCAATGTATATACACAAATTCTGTGAGTCCAAAAGTAGAGTTCCATGGAACCATTTTACTGCCTTTATAAAGTGTATTTCTCCTACTTATATTGCTCAACATGGGCTCTTATTCGAGCGCCATTTGATCAAATCTAAAATCTTAAGTCATTTAACCTAACAAATTGATTAAAAAATTGTCTTGTTTCATCTCAATTACGAAAATTATGTCATATCGAAACCAGTAACAATAACAACAAAAACTCTAACGATTTGGAAGCTGCTAAATGGCTAGCGCCAAAACTTGTCGTGTTAGACTTTTAATTGGCCCCTCAATTAAGTTGTTAATAAAAAAAAAATAAAAAATAACTTTTTTATTTCTTCAATTTAAAACTACAGCAAAACATTTGCGAATTTCTTTTTCGCCGAGCTAAATTGTTTTTATTTGTAAATAAAGGCAGCAAAATAAAAAACAAAAAATATATATAAAAATAGTAACAATGGTATAATGGAGGCAGGCAAAAGTGTGCAAAGTTTATTGAACTCCCATACAAAGTGAGTTCTAGTAAAGTTTTTATTACCAGTGCCGACTACCTCTACCTTTTGCCACTCTAATGGAGGGGAACTGATTGAATGAGTGTGCACTGACGAGGTAGGTTTGAAAAGAATTGAGATTGGTGCAAAAGTTTGGAATAAATTGAAATTTCTGGCGTTACGTTACGTTATTGGCTGAAGTAGTCTGCGCAGTGAGACCTTTACCACGACATAAAGTGAAACAAGTTGAAATAAGCTATCCTATGACACTGCTGGGCTGTTAACACTTTCTTCATCCTTAATTTTAATGCGGCAATTTTGAAAGCTTAAGATGTACTTCACATATTTCTTTCAATAAAAATTCACTTTCTGTAAATTTGTTTCTTAAATTGAACAACTTTATGTAAGTCAGAAAGAAAAATTGTATTATCCCTTGACTATGGTTGTCGCTCCAAAGAGCACAGAGATATACAATTTATGACCGTTTATCCGTTCAGCTGGGGCTAGACGAGTGCGCTGTCACTACGCTACCGTGGCTCACAAGGATGGGGATCCCACGGGATTGGGATTAACTATTCGCAGATTAAAAACATTTACTGTCTGCCCGACATGTTCTAATGATTTATCTTAAATACGATTTCAATCCCATTATGTTCTTAAAATGGGATTTAAGTAAGTTTTGGTCGATAAAAAAAATGTTGCATGAAAAATTTAGAACATATGATATATGTATTTCGCTGCATATAAAACGTATATCAAAGAAGTCCGTTAAATGCCTCCCAATAACTTTCAATACTTTTCAAGCACATCTCGCCAACACTTCGATTTGCATGTCTCTAATGAAACGTTCAACAATGCAATTACAGAGGCGGGGGTCTTTAATGCAGATTTGATTGGATGTCGCGGAAATGGTTGAAAGTTGGAATGTTTTTACGTACTTCTGCATAGTTCTGGTTGTGCGTTTTACAAGTTTTTTTTTATGGCATGTAACTTGGTAATAAAAAGAATGTTTATTTAAATGAAAAAATGTTGTGACATTTTTTTTTCGTTTTGTTTACAATAAAAAAAAGCAACGTTCAGCTAAAACTTTAGTTGTACAAAAAGATTTTAGCCGAAAATTGTAGTTTTGATGAATCGTTTTGTTTATTATTTATTTTTGAGGTTTCATGTTTGGTTTAAAAAAAAAACGAATCTACGAACTCAGCAATTCGCTTTGTTTATTTCTAATGTTGAAGCTTTGATTTATGCCGCTCAAAGAAGTTAAAGATTCGTTTTCAGTTTTATGTAATTCCGCAGAATTATTTTTTTAGTTTTTTTTGACGATTCTGTCGTTTCTGGGTCATCCGCAAGTTGACGTGTTAAAACATCTGTTTGTTTATAATATCCAATCGCTTTCATAACTTATCTTTGCCGAAAAAAAGCTAAAGTGACTAAATTATGACTAAATTGCGTTATAATCTCATAACTGAAATTAGCATAACTTGCTTGCCGCGCTACAACTACGAAATCTTAATCAGTTCAGTTTATCCACAGCATTTCGTTTTGGCATTTATAAAACAATTTGCATATTAGATAGACTTTAATTACTATATTAAAAGTGAAATTTGATGGGACTTGAAAGACAATGCAGCTAATTATGTGATTGCCAAGAGATTAATATAAATTTTACTTAGTCTCTGGGGGCGTGCGCAGCATTTCCGGGCACTGCAGAGCAGACAAACTGGAAACTTTAAAATGCAGTCAGAGCTAACAACTCACAAAAAGAATAAGAAAAGTTATTATTTTCAGAAGACAAAAAAAGAAACAGAGAAAGTAGAATTTAAAATAGTGAAGTTTGTATACTCTTTATATGAGTGCAGTTAAAAACAGAACTTTTGTCGAAAAACAAATTTTTATACAAACATTAGTTCCACCGTTAAAAAAAAATAAATTGGTTAATTTTACAAAGAATCTCTTGATCGAGTCAAATTGCAGTATTTTTTAAATAAAACTATTTCTGACGTAAATCCCATAATAAATGAGAATAATCTTAAATCTACAACTTTTTGCAATAAAATGCTCACATTATCGGCACGAAACTTCAGCTGAAGTTGTCTAACTAGTGAATATGTGAGAAAAGTATTATCGAATCGAAATTATAAAATATTTTAAAAATAAATATAATAAAAAAATCTCTCAGACTTTTTGTATTAAGCTTTGGAAAATCTAGAATGAGGAAAATTTTTAGCTTAAAATACAAGATTTGCAACTAGAAGAAAGCAAGCCAAGCGGAAATTTTTGTCGTCGTTTTGGGATAATCTCTTTTATATACATTTAGACCCAACTTATAACCCAATTCTAGGCCATGGAATTCAATGGATGAAACATTAAAGCATATAAAATAGATGCCAGCGATTGCAGAAGTTAGCTACCCCAGGTACAAACCTAATCCGATATTGCAATCATATCTATAGGATCACATCACATCGAATGCAAAATTCACTTCTTGTCCCAAAAATCTCACTACGGCTCAGCTGGTACACATAAGAAATACAGTCAAACTTGCCGACAGAACTAATATAGCCCTTAGAAAAACTTAAACTTTAAAAAACCGTCGCATTATTTGCAGTGCGCAACGGTAGCAGTCTACCAGAGGAAATGCCACAGACTACAATAAACTTCAGAAGGGTCAAAGTGTCAGACATACACACTCCCGTACATACCCGAACATAATTATGTTCATAAGTCCAAGCAACAACAAGAATAGATATATCTTGAAAATACAACAAAAGTAACACATTATGTCAACATGTAACGAAAGACCCAAAACAAAACAGAAAATAAAGCTCAGAGAATGCGTTAAAGACAAAGAGACGTCAACAATGACTACCACTTGGCAGCACTTCACCTTGGAAGTGTTGACAGAGCACCTCGCTGAGCGGCAGCTCTAGATCCCAGCAGCCACCGAGGCGACGACGACATTTGGTATCTGAATAATTTGGCGCGACAAACAAGCGTTAAGATTCAAAATGTTTTGGGATTGAGTGAGTCGGTGATTTATTATAAACGTCTGCAGGCGACACCTTCACATTTATTCAACGTGCGAGTATGTGGCACAATGCTAGATAAGAGCTGCACCAATTGCCCAGCCCTCGCGGCGTAAGTGGGCGTGGCGCACAAAAACTGCAGACAGTAAGCCCCCAAAGGAGTTGCTGCAAATGTTGTTGTCATCCATGCCATTGGGCACGTCAGAGTCAGCAGCGGCGTCATGGTCTGAGAGACCCCACGGACTGAGTGACTAGCTGGGTAACTGACTAACTTCAGGCACAACTTGAATTGCACTTCATGCAACATAATTGCCTTTCGTTGCGCTTCACAAATTGCGATACTTGTGTCATGAGGCAGGAACCTGAAGATGCACAAAAAAAAATGATAAGTATTGGAAATGACAGCAATGTTGTCAGCAGATGATGTGCAAAAGTCAGAAATCAACTATGGCGGTAAGGGCAACTTGGAGAGATATTGGAATATACTTTTGCTGGTTACGGGGGATGTGGAATTGGAATAGTGCTTTCCCAACTGCATGCGAATTCGTGAGCGGAAAACTTTAACGAAACCGAAAAATTTTATAAAAAACTTTTTTAATTAGCTGAAACAATTCAAATCGTTTAAAATACCTTAAAAAGATATAACTCCATATAACCTCATTAGACAAATAAATTTACTTTTTTTTTTAAATATTAGGGATTCTGCCTCTTAATAGCTTCACTCCCTTACCCAGTCAGTGCCTCAAAATTTCGCATTTTGTGCATAAACGTTGAAACAGCATAAATCTATTTGCAAATCTAATGATACAGAACTCGAGTTCCTAACAATCTCAACACCGAAAAGATTAATACATCTGATTTGCTTAATCTTGCAAATTCCATTTTTCAAAGATAATTTCTCGCTATCTTGAAACAACCACCAAGTATTTTTTTATAAAATGAGTTTTGAAAAACCCCAACTCCCAAAAATTTCATACATCATATTTTGGGTTAAGCCTTTTGATTGCTGTCAAATCCTACTATTCTTAATTTATGTTCAAAACGATTTTTTTATAATTAGGATTGAAATTTCACGTTTCGTTCCTTGCAATCTCAGCAAAACGGAAGCTGCCTTTTAAATTATGATTTATTTGCCTAACCGCGCACAGCTGGTATGGTACGTCAAAGACCCTCTTCAAAAAACAAAAAACAGAAAACTGTCAACTTGCTTTAATTAATGCAAAATTGGTCTGCGAAATCTCCAAAAATTGTGCAGACACGCGAAATTGGGTCAGTGCACAATTATGAAAACAAACTTCAGATATAAGTGAAAAGTTTAAGAAGGAAACGAAGACAGCAGCAAGTCGTTGTATCGGGACAACATGTGTTGAGAATTAATGAGAAGTCGAGTTTCGGTGACATAAATTTCAAACAAAAAGAAATAATCAACTTAAAAGGCAATCAAAAGTGTGACAAATGCGAATTCAAAATACTCTATAGATATCCTTAATAGAAACAAACTGTGCTGGATGGCGCCGGCAGAAACTGTCGATGTAGTAATAAAGATGAAGTTACAATAAGAAAATAGGTGGGAGGTTGTGAAGTATAATAGCAAAGGTTTAAAAAAAATATCAGTGTATCCTTTCAATAATAGCATTTACAACTTTCGGTATGGTCTGGGCTACCTATTCACTCGTTGACTGGAAGTACTGAAAATTTTATGTATCATAATATAGCTTTAGAATATTTAGATTAGAATATTTCATCGACAATTTTTTGCGAGATTCGATATATCAGATATATAATCTAAATTGTAGAAATGATTCACTTAATATACATGTTACACTTTCCATATCTTCTATCTTTTCAAAGTTAAATCGCGAATTTCGCATTCGAAGTCGCGGTACTCATCTACAAAAGGGTATGCATTACTTATAAGCTACACTCAACTAAAAATCCAATCAAGCAAAGTGTTCAACATAGGATCTCTGGCTTATCTGAATGACTCATAAATCTGAACACTCCAGAAAAGAACAATTGACTTGTAAACAAGCAAAGACATCAAAATGTTGTTTAAATAACCCAAATACTCAACACTCTTTTTCAATAACAATTTGTAGCCCCAAAAAAATAAAATAGGTTATCATTAAATATGACATGAACACCACGTTCATTTATCGAAACGTTGTTCGAAAGGAACCAAACATGCACAATTAATGAAAAAATTAATAGAGTAACTTTTAAATAAAACAAAAAAAAATCTGATTGTCTTGCGTGCCGTGATTCCGATTTGTAAGATAAGATACAGAGATATAAACCACCAAAATAGGTGAAGCGTGACAACTGAAAGAAAGTCGGGCAGGTGACGTAAAGCGGACAATTTCTCTACAACTTGTAGTATGACGTTATCAGTACACTCTGCTTGCAAAGATAACAACTCACGCGTGTACAAGCATTTTGGAACATATTAGTTGCTTTTAATTCTTATGACTCCTACGGCCATTAACAACATTCAGCTAGGAAGTAAAATTAGAAACTGACGATTTTGTTAGAACTATGCGAGCAATGTGCTCGGGTACTATCCGGTGACTACGTTTATTTTTGATTTCATTATCTTTATGATTTTGGCTGATTTTCTACACTGGCAGCAGTGGGGCTTGCTCGACCCACCTTTATTATCGCTTTGACGGCCCTTGCTGATTTCCCAGCGATCCGCCACTGGGGAAACTTACCTCTGAATTATTGCGCATACGCCGTGTTATCTTTTCCTGGTAGAAAAAAAAATTCCTTTGAGCTTATTGTTTAATTGATAAGTAAATCTTGTGTGCATATAAAAAACAATATTCGATTTAAACGTGAATTTCGCTTGTTATATTTTTTCGAATTTATGGTTGCCAAATATTTGCTGTGCGCCGCGTAAGAAAATATTTAAGTTGCTTACGTTAAATTTGCACTGTAAAAATTATTTTAAGTTGAAAACAAATTTGCAGACCACTTAAACTTGCTTACACTATTGGAATCTTAAGAAAATATAAGATAAGAGCATTACAGGCCTGGAACTACGAAAATAAATTAAATTCAAAGCGGCTAACTAATCCAAACTTTAAACCTTTAAAAGACTTAAAAATTTAAGTGACATTGAATAATTACAAATCGCAAAAATAATAGACGAGTTAAAACTATAAACCTTTAAAAAGTTGTTAACAATGATGTAGAAAGCAAATTTCTTCTTACTTAACTTTATTTGGCTATGACAAGCTGTTATTGGGCTACAGTGGTCACTCATTAGCTGGTCACTCCAAGTGAAGATAGGTGCTATTCCACTTGGTCTTACCAACGAAACTTAGGTTGTTCCCTCCGTCTTAATTCGTCGACTTTCGCAACAAAAACCTTCTTCGCTGGAGCGTCTTTGTCCATACGAACGTAATACGCTGGATGACATCTATGTCCTTGTAGAGCTCATACAGCTCATGGTTCGCTCAGTGGCGATAGTCGTTGCCAATCCGAAAGAGACCGACGAATTTGCGAAGAATTTTTCTATCGAACCCTTCAGCAATTTTTTTTTATTATATATCGATATTCGTTGTTTCCTTATTTAAGATAACTTTATGATGTTCGTTGGTCTACATCATTTACTTTTTCAACAAATAAATATACAAAAATTGAGAATTCTATTGTTTAATTTTTGTATGTTTCTGAACAACCAACTTTTAATGGCGTTATTATATCCAATTCGAGGTAATAAAATAAAATCCACTAAAAACAACTAAATGCGAAAAGACTGAGTTTGTAAGCTTTAAAAATAAATTTATGAAAACAAAGCTCTTAAAAAAATTGTACAAAAAATTGATACGATGCTTTAATGAAAAATATTCGAAGCTACAAGCCTTTTTTCATTTTTGTTTATTTTTTTTTAATAAAATTGAGTCATTCTTGCCCAATGCGGCTTCTACAAACTCTATACATTATACTTTAAAAATATTCAAAAAAACGATCTAAGAAAGTTCTATAATCATTATGCATTTTAGTTTATAAAGAGTTCTTAATGCTATTTACATTATGGTTTCTAAAAAGCAAACAATTATCAGAAGTTTCTGTAGAAACTCAAATTGCATTTTATTTTCTTCCGGCTTTTTTATAAACTTTTTAAAGTAGTTTTCAAGCTAGCCCCAAACAATGCTCATAAAATTTATCGAACACATCAACTATAATTTTAAAACAATACAAAATAAACAATTAAATTCAAATTAAAATTCTACCGAAAAACTTTCAAGACTTTGTTCTAAGGGGCAAATGAAACCTCAAAAAAAAAACTTTCAAATTCTCTATAAAAACTATCCAGATATTTGTTTACTTGTACGCATTTTATACAAAAGTTCAAAGTCAAGCGCTGTTGTTGAACTTTTAAGTTTTCATATATATACAACATACGGCATGTAAGCCGAGCCGATCGTTAGAACATATGTACATATATTTTATATATAATACCATTTTGTATGCGCCATATAACGCATGATTGAGTCTGAGAGATATGGGGCACAAATGCTACTTGCCACAACTTGCGCATAATGAGCTGATTTGTGAAATTCGAACTTGTCTTGTAGAGGGAGTAGCAAAAAGAAACCCCCCAAGAAACGATTTGATTTTATGAGCTGCGTTTCAAATAAACTCCATTAAAAGTCAAAGCATAAACAAGCGAGTCATAAAATAAAATTACTTGCTTTTGGCACAAGTAAATTGACTCCTGGCAACGACGAAAAATGCTCAACTGAACAATTAACGAGTTTGGTTTTTATTTTCGACTGGCTTGAATTTTAAAAGATTACCGAAATTGTGCTTGATGTAAACTGTGCGTATTTTGTGGTTTTTGGAAAATGATTGCAAGAGGGCGATTAAGGGGCTGTTGCAAGGTTGAGAAAGCAAAAATATTGTCAACTAAAGAAGAGCAAATATTTGGCACATTATTTCAAAAGCTTTGGTTGGTACAAGCTATGCTACTGAAAGTGACATCGCTGGTGCATCTTTTACGATGACCGGAACAGCGGCAGAGTTAATTTTGCTTTTCGAAATTTAAGTAGAGCACGCACACTTCCCGACAAAATATTCTTCTCCCAAATTCTTGACCACTTCTTGTGGTATGCACTTCCAGAAGTGTGGGCATGTATTTACTCTTAGTAACTGCAACTGCTTTTCCAAATGAGCTGCTTTTCTATACTTTGACCCCAGCTACTACTAAACTTTTCTATTTAATCAGGAGATATCATCTAAAGCCCATGCGGGAGTACAGAAAAAATCAATTCTACCTTTTGCCCTTTCAATACAAATTCAACGTAATATTCAAATTATGCGTCTAAAAATATGAACAATTTATTGCTCATACGTCATGTGGTGCACACATTGTTAATTATTTCCCTATCATAACTTACTTGTTTCTTAATTAAACAACAACACATTGTGAACAATTGTTGTTATGTAAGTTGTTGTTGCTCGATTTGTTATGATTTGTGGCATTTTAATAAATATATTTCGCAAAATTCAAATTTCCTTTCAATACTATAGTGGAGACTATTAATAGATATTGGCTATTGATTGAAATCGCAGCGCTATACAAAAGTTGAATAACTTGTGGTGGCCAAATATAAACGCGCAGAAATTCTTTTAAGTATTTTTAGACTTATGCTATGTTTACACTCACCACAGCTGGGAGAATGCAAAGTCGCTACTAAAGAAAATTTTTAAGTATTTAGTTATGTTACAACAAATAAATACAAACTCTTGTTACTTTTTGCAAATTCAGTAAGATACACAAAATCGTGATGCATCTATTTTTATTTAATATTGATTTTACTTTTATTTAAGATAAATAATTAAAAAAAATGTGTACTTTATGAAGTAACTAAATGTTAAAATCCAAACAAACTCTTGTCAAATATATCCTTATATAATTTATCGATTTTTGATTATTATTATGCCACCGCGAACTTTCAAATGTAAACTATAGATTATTTTTAGACTTAAGCAACTCTGCATCATCGACTATTCTTCTTCTTTCACCCATGTCATTTTTCCAACTATTACAAAACAAACAGCTTGAGAAAACCTTGAAATACAAACGAAAAAAAAGATAAAAATATAATAATAATTGCAGCGCTGCTTCGGTGTGGGCTCAGGCCCAAATACCTAGTAAAATAAATTAGCTTAGAGTATGATTTGACAGCAGCCACTATTTTGTAATTTTTGCCCACTGTACCCACTTTGGCGCTAAGTTGTAACTTCCCGTGTTGCAGTGTGAACTCAACATAAGCAAGTCAAACATTTAAATTGCTAAATAAACCGCAGAAAAAACATACAAATGCCGATGTTGTCTCTAGTCGTAAAACCAATCGAGTAATTGACTGCGCTCAGTTGTAATTAACACGCTTGCTTGGTTACAGCAAAATAAGTACACAACAGGGACGGACTTGGACGAAATCGGGCACAGGGGTAATCATTTAAGCAAAATAGTTGCAATTGCAATAAAAATAAATTTATATATAAACACCTATAATCCTATTGTCTTTAAGTAAATTAATTTAGCTAATATTTAATTAATTAATCAGCAAAGTAGAGCTAACAACTATAAGCACAAATAACTTAAAACAAGTTGCTTCTAAGAAATCCCTGCGAACCCACTCACCAAAAGCAAACCTACAGCACAGACTATTTTTGCCCTTATATTTTTAACTCCGTCCCTGTACATTCAGAGCGCATAATTGCAGCGTCAGATCAACTGTAACACGTGCCGTCAACTGTGGCAGCAATGAGTGGCACTGTTGCAGCGGCGTCAATTTGATTAAATGTTTTATTTTTTCTATCAAATATGTTACGCCTGCTCATCGAGATCATTTGGTGCCACATGCCACACACACACACACATACATACTTGCACACATACCTACATGACACACACATGCATTTGCTTTTCATTTTCTCGCATTTTTCCTTTTTTTTCAACTACACATTCGACACGCTCCATAATTGTACATAATTAAATTAAAAAAAAATACAAAAAAAAAACGATCAAACCTTTTCCTAAAAAAAAAACAAAAACCAAAAATCATTCACCTTGCTTTTACTCATTAGTTTGCATTTTTTTCAAAATTCTGCATTTTTTTCTCTTTCTTCTCTCTGCTCTTCTTGCGCATTTTTTCAGCCATCATATCCTATACAAATCCCAAAGTACAAAATCCATTAATGGCACCTGTAATTTACGCGCCCACAACAACAACAACAGCAGCAGCAGCTACAACCAGAAACGCTAATGATACTGCATCCGCTGCTGCCACATCATCATTATCACCAAACTCATCATCCACATCAACGCCAGCAATGCCCTACTTATTAGAGGCAGCCACTGCGTACGGTGCGGCGGCTGCAAGTACCAACACGGCTGGCCCTTTTCATGGATTTGTTACGAAATTGCGTAATTTCAAATTCGATGATACGCATAATTTTAGAAAACGTTTGCATTTCGATTATATATCAAAGGATCGCTTCTTGGGTATGTGACGTCATTAATTCATTTCATAAGCAAATTGGTTTATTTGTTTTTTGTCTCTCTACGTAAATGTAGTCTAGTTGTGTTATCTTTGTTTTTACTATCCTTTCACTAACTTTTCCTAACTTTGAGTAACTAACTTTGGTATGGACACACACACACACCTGCTAGTCGATAACTTCATTAACAATGCTCAGACTTATAAAGTAACTCCATTAGGCAGTTTTATGAGTTTTTGCGCTAACAACTTTTATGAGAAAGAACCTCGACTTAAGCACATAAAATCAATCGCATACAATACTCGCACTTTGAATAGAACTTTACACTGAAACAAATAATCTCGACTGAAAGAATATTTTTAATAAGAAACAAATCTGTAATTAAGGATTTATTTTGGAGTTTTTTAACTCAATATGAAAGTTTTTCCGTTTTCATATATAGAAATGCTTGCGCATGACTTGCTGATATTTCGCACTTTAATATTTAAATAGATTTTGAATCCATTGCTATTATTATTGACATGTTCTTCCAATTTTGTCTATCCTGAGCTAAATATCTTAATTCAATTATTGACTTCTTGGTTTCGTTTATAAGGGTACTTCTCCACGTATTCCTACAGGACTTTCCTGGTCCCTGCGGAGCGTGTGTCCTAGTCATCTTTATTTTTGTCTATTGATCTCACTGAGTAAACCTTTTTGTCCGGTTAACTCGCAAAATCGCACATTAGAGATTCGTCTAGGCCAAACACACCCATTAACAGTTCTTAAAATCTCTATTTTCGTACATTTATTTCTCAAAAATATATTTCAAAAATGGCAGTCGTAAAAATTATATAAGTTTTATTAAAGAATCTCAACGGAAAAAAAGTATTTATATTGATCTACGGTTCGACCGTTCTAAACTGAACAAAAAAATAATAAAAATATAGAATGCCAATTATAGGGGCTTTACCTCATGCGGCCTTATAGTAAGCAAACGCTTACCGCTTTCTCAATAAAAATCAATAAGTTTCAATATAATAAATAAATAAATTTAATAATTTATGTGAAAAGTTTAGATAATCAGTAACAGAGTTTACTTAATTAAAAATATGTGCCACACTTCAAATTTTCTCCACTTTTTTAACCATATTGATGTTGTGTAGTTTTTTTGCTCTAGTTATTTTACCTACTATGCGAGAAATATTCTCTGAAAACTTTTTTTTAACATTTTATAATTCACAAAAATATGATGCATTAATTAAAATATTTCTATTTATTATGGCAGCTGGAAATCATTGTGCCCCTGTAACTGAAGGTATTGATATTAAGTTACTCAAATCTGGCCACACTACTCAAAAAATTAGCCAGCCTATGACGTTTTTCTTTACAAATTTTCCTAACTTAGCATTTTTTTTCGTTAAATTCTTAAAATAACTATATAAATATTTTTCAATATAATCTTGCACTGTAACTATCGCTTTTGCTTAAAGCACATGTAGGAAGTTTTAAGAATCAGTAGAAGCGGCTTGGAACACTCCAACAGATAAAATGATTATTTCTACAGCAGTTTTAGTTACTTTCAAGGGCTTAGATTAACTGATAGAACCTTTTTAAAAGCACAATATCTAAAACTTCATTCAGAAAAGAGTTTTTTTACTGTTAAAACTCATACTCAAACTGCTTTATAACTAAACTCGCCAAATTTTGCGCTCACCTATCGCTAGCCAATTTTTTTCAGTGTAATTTTGAATGCCACTTAGAGCCTTTATTGCTCTACCTGGTCATGCTTTTATTTCCACATTACGCCTAGGTGCCACACGCTAGAGTTGAAAACTCTGCAACTGCACAACAACTTCCCGACTCTTGGACTATCATAACCGAGTGAGTTCTCGATGGTATGGACGACCGCATTTAAGCGGCGCCTCACGCATAACTCCCACATATTTCTTACAATAGTTTTCACTTTATTCCCATGCCGCCAACAGCAACTTAATTTGTCTGATTTTATGGCATTTTTATGCTACCTAAAACCCAACTTGTGCATATTTAAAAGCCCATAGTCGTAGTGACCAATATCCCATTGTTAATGGAGCGTCACGTGTGCCCACACGGCTGCTGGTTAATGAATTTTTTCCAAACATTTCCGAGCTTATGCAAAGCCTAAAATAAACAAACAATGAAGAAGCATACCAAAAAAAAATGAATTTTAAATTGAAAAATTTTTAAAAAAAATAAAAAGAAAAAATGCTGTGAGTTAACAAAAAACAGCCTCATATTATATTGACGCGTTGTGAATTATGGTAGCTGACAATTGATTTATCTTCTGCAAGGGGAGCTGCAATCACGTCGAGCGAGTGATGTATTTCCAATCAGCTAACAACTGCAGGTTGCAGCCCCCAAGAAAATTATGTCAAAGATATCTTGATCATGCTGGGTTTGCACTGCTGCTCTGTAAGAATCAACGCAAAACTACAAGCAAAAGTGTATCAAATAGTTGTCAAAGCTTTTGCTCATGCTATGTCTGCACTGTTTTAGCGGTACTGTGCACCTTGTCTTGTCGTAGTGCCAACCTAGCATTACTTTCGCGCAGCAACAAAAATTTGTGGCATGCAACCGTTGTGTTAGAAGATCAAAGCTCTAGGCATAGCCGTAGCAGCAGATGTTGCTTTAGAGATTTGCCGCAAATGCAACTAACAAGCAAAGATCTTGCAACAGCTGTAGAAGACTAGGCTACATTTCTTTCGATTTTCTGTCTTGCCCCGTGGCAAACCTATGTTGGCAATTAAAATAGTTGCTTGAACTGGAGCTTGAACCAACTAAGAAAACAAGCCCAGGTTGTAAAGATTTATTTGACATTCACTTGCAGCCGAAATGTTAATTAAAATTTATTTGGCATTCAAAGTCATGGGACCTTTCTTTATAATGGGCATTGGTTGCCCATGTGCACACTCACTATACACATCATAAAAAAACGCCCAGTAGTGGGCTACCGTATAGTAATAGAAAAAGCTGTTTTTGTTTTTATATTGGTCGACTACCTTGCCAAAGATGTACCCACAACATACGGTATGGAAGCTTGTGGTAGGAAGAATGCTAATATTTCATTGAAAATTCTCAGCACGTGCTGTAGTTGCTCGCGTTCGCTGGCCAACGGCATAGATATACATTGCCCGTAGGCATACAGTGATGGAGAATAGTTTGCGCAGAGGAGAACATTTTTTCTGAGGTTGTTTTAAAGTGGGAATTAGCATTTATTGGAAGGATTTCCTAGTGACAGCTCTGTAAATTCATTATGTTCGATTTTTATGATTGCTACTTGTGGTTTCAAAAAATCATCTATGAAGTTCGTGCTTTAGTTCTTACATTATAGTCTTGAAAATGATCTTTTATTAAAAAGAATCATCTTCTTACATTAACTAACTCATTATAGAAAATTCCTAATCTCCCGCCTCATTTTTACACTGCACTTTTCGAATACACATTTTTGGAAAACGTTTTTGCTATCTTAAAAGGGTTAGAAAGCCATTCTCTTTCATTGGAATAATTTTAAATTCCTATGTTTACGTGGGCCTCGTTAGCTTAGTGGTAGCATACGCGCCTCTAAATAGATGCTTTTTACATAGGAAACGCCTTCACACTGCAGGTCCCTGTTTTCTACGTACAGCTTTCAATATACAAAAATCTGCAAGCTGCGCATTTTTGGGCGATGGCAATAGTCAAGGGAAATTAATAATTTTTTTTATCAAAATCTCGTATTAAGTTTAAATCCCGAAAAGGCTTTCATTCTAAACACTTAAATACTGCGCAGAACGTTCAAATCCGAGTTTTTAATAACAAGTTATATTTGCAATAGTATTAAAAGGGATCTAAAAAAATAACTTTCAAAATACTAGATAATAATATCACACAATACACAAGTCTGCAAACTAGAACCATAACATCCAACGAAGTCTTAGGTAGTAATTTATTCACAATGAACCAATGTACGTAAAAAGTGATAGATTGCATTTAGATCCTTAACCGAAGCAGTCATTACACATTTAAATCATGTTAATCACAAAATTGAGAAAACGTACAGTCAGGAAATATTTCATAATATAATATTTAATGGTATGCATAAGATATCGATAGCAAGTAACCAGATAGCATAGCAAAACAATACGATTTTCCTAAAATTATTCACGTTTTTGAAACTGCATTTAGCTCTTTCTTTCTTTTCTATCAAAAATATTGATTATATATCTGAATATATCAGACGTATTTGAATTTTATGCACTTTTGAAATCCACTTGTAGGGAGCTACAAAATATTAAATTTTCTTTTGAAGCCGAAGTAGATGTGACAATAATTCATTAATAGATGAAACAATTATAAAAAACTTTTTCTAGATTACAAATTCTCGTTTAAATTGAAGTTCCTGTAGAAATATTTAAATTTTTCGATATATAAACCTCAAATTGGTTTAAGGAACCACTCTACAATCACGCCCAGTGCATTTTTCGTCACAAACTTATTCAACGCACTGTTGCCCCGATCATATTTGTTTATGCATAGACAACATTGTTCCTCATACACTCTATAAGTATGTATGGGATATATGTACAACCCAAACAAATGTAATGCCTTTAAAAATGAGCCGCACATTAATTTCACTCAACTTTTCGCCATAAAAAGAAATAAGTTTTGTGTTTGCGGCATGCTTCAAGTTTAATGATCTTTGGACAGCAATCGACGATCAAAAGTGATCGCATGGATTCTACGTTCAGGCAGCGTCAGCAGGTCTACGTCATCGTTGCCCGGTTTCTACCGGTCGGTATGTCTGGATGACTATCGGGGCCAGATGTGTGGCAACAATGTCTGTCGATTGCTGCCCCCATGGCGCTGTCGACACCTTGCTAAATTGCCCGTTAACGTTTAATTTCCTTTTACTTTTCTAAATTATGGTATAAATCAAATGCCTGCTGTTTCGGACTTGGTTGCACGGATATTAATAGTGCATAATTTGTATAAAAAAAAAAAATAAAATATGCATTATGTTGTACTATAAGGCATGTCTGGAATGCGTACGTATCTGAATGCATTGGTAGGCCTATAAACAAATTTAAGTGTTGGCTATTAAATTTTTTTTATATTTCTTGTGCTGCACAAAACAATTGTAGACTTGTTTGGGTATGAAATTTGTAATATTTTACACATTTATGACAAATGCATAAAATGGTATAGAAAACAGTGTTGTTAACGGCCATAACTTGCACATAAAACAGTGTTATAAACTGTCAAGTATGTCATAAATAGCTGCTTCCAACACTTACTGTCAGCATAGAGGGCTCTTTTTTGGTCTTAAAAAAAAAATATAACTAATAAGCGCTCTTTGGTTCACTGCTCTTTGTTTTACAGGTGGTCAGCTGAAAACCAAAAATGGACAAAAATATGTCTTTAATGGAAAACCCTCGGGTGTCTATGTCTCAAAGACCTGCCTGGTGCTCAGCGCTCTCGTCATTTTTGTAGCGCTGATTTTCACAGTGGTTGCCACCTACTTAATCACCGCGAATACCATCAGCAGTCCCACAACAAGGTAAGTAATGCTATAACCAAAAGTAACCATCATTTGTTGAAGAAAGCTAGATAAAATAAGTACTTGGTATATCCCAAGAGAACTGGGAAGCAACGGGAATCAATAAAGTATGCTGTCGACAATATCGACAATAACTTAAACATAAATAAAAAAAACATTTCTTATATGCCAAGAGAAGGAGAAGAGTCTGGCATTTATAAAGTATACTATCTGTTATCGGGCCTGTTGTTTAAGATCGATAATAACTTAGGTAGACTCGTAAATTGGCAAACAAAGCTACTTGTGTTATGCGCTTTTTACTAGTTTTACGCACATAGATGGCGCTAGTAACTACTAGCAGCAAAAAACAGCCTCAATTTGGACGTAGTGCAAGAAGCTCCTAAAAGCACAAAAAATCTGTGAAAAATTACCACTAATTAAAAAAATAATAACTTGTCCTTACAATTGTGATCAAAATAAGTTACTGAGCATTTATGTTTTGATTTAGCGCGCAGAAAATACAGGTAGTGGTAGGCCAGCTGATTGTTGGCGCCATCTAGTCGATACTTTTAAAAACATTCCTTTTGCTTTTCTGCCCTGAACTGATACACCTCAAAAAATGTAGTAATTCACTAAGAAATTAATTTTGAATTAAGATGACATATCTTTCTTATTTAAAAATTATAAATATATTGTTTTCTAAAAGCGCGTAAACAATGTTTTAAGGTTTTAGATGGAAAATGTCAAGAACATTTCAACGAAATCAAAACAATTTATATATCAGAAAATCTTTGAAAAAAAGTAATTGTTTAAAAGATTTCAAAAACCGTCCAACAATAGTAGAAAGTATCTTTAAGAAAATAATAAAAACCTTATTCCTATGGAAAATCGCGAAGTTATTCTTTTAAACTTTAGATGAAGGCAGTCATGGGTTTGGGAACCACAGCGGGAGCATCCAATCATATTCATTAAAAGTTCCTTCTTACATTTAAGATTACAAACTAGATTGTCGGATTTAAAAGAGGAGAACGCTGCTGTCATAGAAGATAGCGTTGTGGATAACTTCGAAAAAGTTTATTTTCTATTCAGTGTGAGCAGAAGTAATAAAGAAAACTATTGAGCTGCGATTCCTTATAGAGTCCCTACTTTTATAGAATGACACAAAGAGTGAAATTGTAAAAATTTAAGATGTTATCACAAGGCCGGTTTTATACTTTAGTGTGCGATATAAGCAGACATTGTTCATGGCTTACCGAGTTAGTCTTAGAAATTATCGTTGTGTGTTTATAGGACAATAGTCAGAGCAATTTCGTCACAGTCTGCGACTACGCTCTGGCCATCCGAAAAGTATCCTATTTCTTTATTTGCGCAAATCAACGTCCAAATCAGTTAGTTGCCATTTAAGCGCTTAATTAGTTTTTGCATTTCGCAAAGTGTTTGGCAAGCGTGTTGTCGCTTCACCAAAAATTGGCACATTACCAGAATGACCTTATTTCCTACTGCCACAGAAAGTGTATTTGCTTGGCTGACGCATTTCGAGGTGTGCCTTTCGGTTGTGCACACTTGGAAGGGTCAAGGGATGCATAACAGGGCGTGGACTTTATGCTTTCATTTGTGTAAATAAATATTAAATGCTTTTTGTAAAACGAAAAATAAAACAAAACTAAACTAACTCAATCCCAATCCTCTTTACAGCTGCCTAAATGGTCACACCCGCGACGTGCCGCACTCCATTGACCACACAGAAAATGCAACGCATGTGGCCACGGCCAGCATGCTGGGCATGGCGCCACCCGTCAAATCCCACTTTGAGCCCGACACGGCACCCATCGGGGATATACTAAGCGAACACGATATCTTCGGTAGCGACAACACCAATCTGACAGATCGTCCTCTACGTCTCTACGAGGGCTGGCGTCCCATACACTACACGTAAGTACAACAACTAAGTGCAATTTTGCACTTTAGTTTAAATTAAATTTAATCAAATGTGCCCCAAGCGGTTTCATGTGCCGCAACATGATACACAGGCACACACAGGCAAGCACACGACGACATCAACAGCAGCTCCCAGTTGCTCCGAATTGGCCCCCGGTTGAGTGTGTTCTCTAAATTGTTTTGCATGTTGCGCCTTTCAATTGCTTAGCACCGCGGGACAGACAGACCACGATAGACAACAAGCTGCTGGAAATTATTTGTCCAGATTTGTTGTGGCTGCTGTTTCCGCTTTTGCCTTGGTATGGAACTGTAGACTGTCGCGATTCTCAAGATGTTCAGTTTTTGTCTTGAAATTAATTCTGCTGTATTTAAGAGGCACGACTTTGATGACGGACATAACTTAGATAAAGCAGAATAGCCAAACAATTATCTTTAACAAGGCGGCGAATTTCTTTAAATCTTTTGCAGTCTGGGGGTTAAAAAGAGCTGCTGATAACTAGTTGGTAGCTGTCTATATATATATGGTTGTAGTCGACCATTTAGAGCCTCGTTCACACGAGGTAATTGGACCAAAATTGACGGTAATAATATATAAAAGTTGCATGGTAACAGGGATGAAATATTATTGACGGTGCTGCAGAGTCGGCGAAAAAGAGCAGAAATTTGTATGCTTTTTGGAAATAATTTATTATAAGTATAATGTATATTAATGATATAGAAGATCTTTAAGATATTTTGAGTCCGGACGACCCAAAGTTGAAATAATGACTTAAAAATTTCCCTATAAACCAAAAGTATCTACAGTACGTAACAATTTTTGCAATTAATGGGACTTAAAACTGGCACAGCCCTTATTTTTACTATTCTAAGCTAAAATCCGTACCAATCTACACCAGTAGAATTCCTTTTAAAATACACAAGAAGAAATAAATAAGATCCCATTACAAAAATTACTCTAGAGATAATTTTAGCAAATATAACTTGTTATAAATGTTACATCTCGAGATCGGGTGCATGTAGTACTCACAATATCCAACATCATGCTTAGTCATACATGAAGTTTGACTTCAGAAGAAAGCTTCACGCGAAATTTGTCTACCCTCGATTTTTGACTTTAGCGTAATAGAGGTAAGACGTTCAAAAAATACATGGCGACGTAGCACCCTAAATGAACTACATAGTTCTGGAAATTGTTGAAGTAAAGCAACTTATAGTAAAGAATAACAGCTACAGGTCTCTGACTATTTATTCCTTGCTCTTATATGCACTTCGAAGTAAAGTATTTCCTTACAACAAAATTCTGCCCATTTTTACTTTATTATCACAATTCAAAACTCAATACGTCATGATTTTTCAGCTCTTCTCTCAGCTTCTCTGAAGTTACCTCTATTTCTAATCATTTTCTAACCATTTAACTTTTTCTGTAATTCCCTGCACCATTAGATGCATCAAAACGTGTCGTAATTCCACAGTATCTCTTGACATAACCTCGAACTTCGATTTTCTATGCTGCAGCATTTACAGCTGCCGTTGACGTCATGCCATAGTCAGTTGCCACAAATTTATATCTTGCAGTGCCACAAACAAGTGGGTCAAGGATTACA
Organism: Chymomyza procnemis; assembly: GCA_035046065.1. Classification (NCBI taxonomy): domain Eukaryota; kingdom Metazoa; phylum Arthropoda; class Insecta; order Diptera; family Drosophilidae; genus Chymomyza; species Chymomyza procnemis. Next base: position 21,643,517 of record JAWNOJ010000026.1, read on the forward strand.
CGGGCAATGTTTGTGTGGACTCCAACTGTTTGGAGTTTCCATGTTAGTCAAATGCATATCAATTGGCCAGACGTGAATAAATGACACATGAACGCACAGTTAGCAATAAAGACTTGGGCCAAATACATCTTAACTCTAACCTAAATAGGCATAAAAATGCTTGTTCAGAGTCACATTTTGAGCTTAAAAAAACCAAAAAAAAATACAATCCCACTGCTTCAAAGTAAACTTCAGTCACACTTAAAGATGCGGAACTTGTTGGAAAGGCGGCGTAGATCAGAGCGTAGCACAGCACGCACGCGGACTGTCAGCATGATATTAAGCAAGTGCGTTTCAGCTACGAGGGTAGCTGTATCAGTCGGTATGATATGATATTATTGCTACTACAGTGACAATAAAAAAGTATCTTTATCATAAATTCTAAAGTTCCGAAGAACTTAATCAAATTTCCAAACTGCTTTTACCATTTTTGATCTTTGATCTTTGAAAGCATGACTCCATTTATGTGCTCCATCCGTGACAAAAGTTCGATCAAACATAAGGCTAAATGAACAAGATTTCTAGAAATATGCGAAAGTCACAAAATATAAACCAAAAAAACCTTTCAGTACAGCTTTACAGAGGCTCCGACGATCCTCAAAACCAAGCAACCCTTATATCAAACATCAAATAATCAAAGTTTCTTGAAATTTGCGAAAGTTGTAGAATATAAACCTATAAAACCTTTCTGTAAATCTTCGACTATCCCTCAGGAACTTGTGGCCAAAAAGATATATCAAACAACAAATAGTCAAAGTATTTTGAAATATGCTAAAGTTACAAAAGTAAAAAAATATGACTGAATAACCTTTCTGTAAAGTTCCGACGATCATTGAAACCAAGAAACCCCTTAAGTTGCTTGTTTCCATAAACTTATATCAAATATCTCTAGAATCCTTACAAAATTTATAGAAATATCTGAAAGTTAAAAATAAAAACTTTTAAAAAATAAACTCAATAAACCGTTTTGTAAAGCTTTGACGGTTGTGAAACCAAGAAACATTTTAAGAATTTTTCTAAATGGCTTTATTCTTCAAGTTTTTAGCAATAAGTCGAAAAAGTTTTCGTAAATGCCTTAGACATATTTTTGTACAACTCTTTCAGGGTTCCTTCAAGAAGTTCTTAGCCATTCTCCTTAATTACTTTATTCTCTAAATTTCATGCAGATAAAATTTCTTTATAAACTTGCATGAAAGTAAACTCGATAATATCTTCTGACATGCCTAAGAATATTCTTTTTTTTTAAATGGATATTCACTTAATCCTTCAAACTCTTAAACATCTTTCAAAATGGCGGACTAGGACTCGACCACCAAACTGTTTTTACCATTTCAAGGGCGTATCGTTGATCAATGGCAGCATGATTCCATTTATGTGCTCCATCCGTGACAAAAGTCCGATCAATCAGTTTTTCCCATTTTCATAACTTCCCTCGCAAATACAACTCGATAGCTAGATGGATAGATAGACAGATATACTTAGTATAGATGGCCACTATGCTATGGATGAGTGAATGTGGATAGCTTCTAACAGATAGTGGCACATAGTAGTTGCCGCATGCATTAATATAATTGACACAGAAACCTAGGCCGGCTTTAATTTGCGCGCAGCACGCAGCAAGTTCCTTGAGTTGAGACCACGCTGGTCGCTTAAGTGCAAGCTCAATGAAGTTCATATAGCAAATCGATCCAACTGATTTTGCAGCTGCTGATCAAAGAGTAGCCACAGTGGCATGTGGCAAGTGGCAAGTTGCCCAAAGCGCGCTTCCTGGTTGCTTTGGTGCACGCATTGTAAACCAATCGCTTCAATTAAATGCAACTAGGCGTAAAAGCCACATGACGACATGCCACTAACTCCAGTCGGCTGCGGGGCAAGCAGAACTGCTGCTGATGCTGCTGGTGGCCAATAGTTTGGGCTGGCATGCCTAGCACATTATTGGCGCACTGGGGGGAATTGATCTACGATGATCTTTAATATTTGCGCCGCATTTTATGACTTGCAATTGAATACGCTTCGTTGGGATTACATGCACTTAAGCTTGGAATTTGTGCGGACTGCTATGCTCTTTTAATTCTAAATGATTGCGTTTTGGTTGCTTTAGTCAAGCAGGACTCTAAATTGATTTTACTTGTTCTTTGAAAGTAAATTGTGAGTGCCGTAAGAATGTTGATAGGATTGATCGATATTAGTCGTCTTGGAACAAATGTTCGAAGAAATTCAAACTTTCTGATGATCGAAGAGATTCGAACAAATCTTCTGATAACAAACTTCAACCTACTTTTCTAAGACCTACTACTACCTACCTACTTTTCTAAGAGATGACGATTTACTGCTAATGTTTAGGCAGCATTTTCCAAAACAAAGGAAATCCCATGTTTCGCAGTTAAAACGAAATTTTTTCAGAACTTTTTAGTTTACGAAAAAGAAATTTTGTGTATTTTATATATAGAAAAAAAATTTTATAAAAGAAGCAATAGAAGATATATCGATAACCTAAGGGTCTGGGGGTCAGCCCACTGTTTGCTTTACACTGTCAAAACCTACTCAAACTTGCGTTCGCTAACGTTGAGTGAATGATGCCATGAGCTGTGTCGTCCTAAGTTGCAGCTGTCAATCAATATAAATACAAGAAGGGCATATGATATTCGTATTGTTTTCGTTTTCTGGTCATGGCGTTAATGTAATTTAACAACAACTCATACGCAGTGTGGTACATTAAAGACAACTTTGGTATTTGGCGGAAATGTTTAAAATGCTGAAAATGCATTGTTTCTTAAACAGATGTGCAGTGTTGAGTGATTGACGCATTTGATTGATGCACTGATTGAGCTAAAATGACATGGCAATTTTGGCATCATAGTAGAACAACAAGCGTCACCTGCCAACCTCAGAAATTCTACCCATGCTTGTTTTAACAAATGACTTTGACTTGGTTACTGATGCTGTCTGAAATGGCATTCATTTCAAGCACCATCTACTCCCGGTGCTATTTGTATGTTCCGGCTTTTTGCCAGCGGATATGCAGCCGACTTGTTGCACATAAAGAGCTCTATATATATATATACACAATATTTATGTATATATTAAGCTAACCCATTTACAATTCATTGCAGCATTGTCATTGAGCCAAACATTGAGGCCTCCGCCAACAATGGCAGCATGAGCATTGTAATCGAGCGTGATGCCAAGGTGCTTAGCTGGGAGTCCATTGTCTTGGATGTGCATAATGTTAGCATCTCCAATGTGCGCATTATACGCGCACCGCTGGCCAAAGATGCTGCAGAAATTGAGCTGGACTTTGATAGCGAATATGGTGAAGACAATGCCACATTTGTGATTAATTTGGCCAAGGAATTGGCCAGCGAGAATAAGCTGCAAATTGTGCTGAGTCTGGACTTTGTTAGTCAAATCACCGATACGCTGCAGGGCGTCTATAAGACCAGCTACACCAATGCAGACACCAACAAGCAGGAGTAAGTAGTTCATGCTAGTTAAGCCTGGCACTATGCACACTAATGGCCACATGTTGTTTTTTATCAGATGGATGATCAGCACACAGTTCTCGCCCATCGATGCGCGTCGTGCCTTCCCCTGCTTCGATCGCCCGGACATGAAGGCCAACTTTACGCTCAGTATTATACGCGAAAGCAGCAAACTCATGGCGCTATCCAACATGCCGCTGGCACGCAGCAGGTGAGTACAGTACATATGACCGCATGCCAGTGCAGCGTCTAACTCAAAGCCTCCTGAACATTGCAGCACGCATCGTCCCGGCTATATACGCGATGATTTTCTAACCACGCCCAAAATGCCCACCTATCTGTTGGCCTTTATAGTCTCGAATATGGTTAATTCTCGTTATGCGGATTTGGATGCTGGCATGCAGCCACGTGTGGAAATCTGGACGCGTCCTACCTTTGTGGACATGACTCATTATAGCTATAGCATGGTGCGCAAGTTTTTGCCTTTTTATGAGGACTACTTTGGTATAAAGAATCAGCTGCCCAAGATTGACTTGGTTTCGGTGCCTGATTTTGGCTTTGGCGCCATGGAAAATTGGGGACTTATTACCTTTAGAGATTCAGCGCTATTGGTGCCTGAAGACTTGGAATTGGCCTCCTCTTCGGAGCATATGCAGTATGTAGCACAGATTATTGCGCATGAGCTGGCACATCAATGGTTTGGCAATTTGGTCACACCCAAATGGTGGGATGATCTCTGGCTTAAGGAAGGTTTTGCCTGCTATATGAGCTACATAGCATTGAATCATGCTTATCCCGAGTATCAGATTATGGATACTTTTACGGTGTTGGAATTTAAGGAATCCATGCAGAAAGATGCCGATAACACTTCGCATGCCATATCGTTTGATGTCAAATCAACGGCTGATGTGCGTCGCATTTTTGATCCCATTAGCTACTCCAAGGGTACCATTTTGTTACGCATGTTGAACTCCATTGTGGGCAATGAAGCTTTCCGTGCTGCTACACAAGATTTGCTCAAATCCTTTGCATATGAGAACATAAATCGCGATGACTTGTGGCAGTTTATGACGCGTTATGCGCAGGAGCAGGGCACACTTCCCAAGAGCTTGAATGTCAAGCAAATTATGGACTCCTATATAACACAACCGGGTTATCCAGTGGTGACCGTAACGCGACTTGGTGCGGATGTAGTATTGCGTCAGGAGCGTTATTTACTGCCCGCACGCAATGCTGCTGATCTTAGCCGCTGGGTTATACCAATAACCTTCGAAACCGATGAGCTGCGCCAAGGCGATAATATACCCACACACTGGATGACACGCGATCAAGAGCAAATGGTTATAAAGGATGTGTTTACCAAGAGCGACAATAACGACAGTGTGGTCTATATGAATCTGAACCGACAGGGCTATTATCGCGTCAATTATGACATGGTTTCCTGGCTGGCTCTTACACGCAATTTTAGCATCTTGCCGCGCATCACACGCGCACAGCTGCTAGATGATGCTTTACACTTATCCCAGGCGGAATATGTGACCTATGATATTCCATTGACCTTCCTTTTGGAGCTGCTTAAATCTGTCGATGATGAGCTGCTCTGGAGCGCTGCCAAACCCGGTATTAATTATCTTACCTACATGCTGAAGCGTGAGCCGGCGTATGAAACCTTTAGGGTAGGTATGCTTGATTTTCGTCCATAACAAATCCTTTACGACATTGCTATACTTAGGCCTTTATGAAGTTCATTGTGCGTCCTGCCTTTGATCGCTATGGTCTTAATGAGCCGGATAATGAGTCACATTTGCAGTTAAAACATCGCGCCTTGGTGGCCAATTTGGCTTGCAAGTTCAACTATGATCGCTGCACACAATTGGCGCACATGAAGTTCCGCGAATGGATGCGTGATCCCAAAAAGAATCCGTAAGTTGTCTAAAACGAAGTTTTTCAGTGCTTTACTTAAACGAGTTTATTCTACAGCATTAAGCCCAATCTTAAATCGGTTATTTATTGCACGGCACTGGCGGAGGGTTCTTATCAGGAATGGTACTTTGCTTATAAGCAGTATAAACGCACGGCCAGCGCCTCGGAGAAGGAGGAAATTTTAACCTCGCTGAGTTGCACCACCAAACCCTGGCTGTTGTCCAAGTAAGTGGCATTAGAGAATTACAAAAGTTGATTGAAGCTTAAGCCTTTATATTAACAGGTATCTCAACATGACCATTAACTCCACCTCGGGCATTATGAAACAGGATGGCGTGTTGGTCTTTGGCGCCGTAGCCTCCAATGCCATAGGCTATGAAATAGCCTTCGATTTTCTACAGAGCAATATTAAGGAAATTGCGGAATAGTAAGTCTGGTGGTGCTTTTACTTTCTGTCCAGCTTCACTTAACGCATGATAATTTCTCAACAGCTATGGCGATGGCTTCTCTACGCTCTCGGAAATGATCATATCACTGACCACCTATATGAATCGCGATTTCCACAAGCAGCAGCTGCTACAATTTGGTGAACGCTGCCGCAGCTTGGGTCTTAAAACCGTCGATGCTGCCATCGAGCTGGCCATGGAGCAGGTTAACGATAATATTTACTGGCGCAATCGCTCCTATCACAGCCTAAAGAGTTTTCTAGAAGCCATTGTCAGCGAGTTTCACATCAACATTTTCTAAACTAAAAAAAATACAATCAGAAGAAATTTTTAAAATTTTTTTAAATTAATGACAACCAAAAGAGCAACAACAACTACAAGAAAAACCTGCTTAATTGCCTCAATATAATTTTAAAAACGAATTAATTTGCGAAAAAGTGATATAAAAGTGTAAGTTTGCTAATTAATTTAAGAAAAAAGTTTAAAAAAAACACACAACAGTTAAAAAACGACTAGTTTTATTTGTTTAAAAATTATGTTTCGGTTTTTTAATTTATTTTTCAAAACTTTTGCAGTTTATCACAGCGTATTTATTATAACGTTCCTATGTTTAAAAATAAAATATTAAAAATAAATGCATAATTTAAAAACTAAATATATTTTCATCAACAGCCAGCAAGCCAAAAACTCATCACTTCATTCCTTTGGCATATATATTTAAAAACATTAAACATATATTAACTAGTGAAAAGGCAATGTTTTTTAAACTGAAACTAATGCTGCTTATGTAAAATCCGTGTAACTGTCAAATATTTATAAAATGCAAAAAATTTGCAATTAGCTTTTAAGCATATTTAGCATATAAGTGCGAGAAGTCAAAGTGTGTTAAAATAAAGCATTATATATAAAAACATATATATGTAAACAAAAAAATGTATAAGTAATATATTTTTGAATTAAAACCTAACACAGCAATTTAAAATTTTAAGCACAAAAGGCACATTTGAAATGCATTATTTTTTTTTTTTTTAATTGAAATTGTTAGGCAGCCTTGGTGTGGAAATTATTGTGTCCTTATTGTAAGCGCGATTTAAAGCGTGTTTTGTTGAAATTATCTATAAAGTGTAGAGCTTAAAAATATGAATATTTAATAAAAACAATACATACACACTTACCAGAAATATTTAAATATTAATGCACAAACATGTAAATAAGTTTTAAAGCTTCAAAGTCAAATAAAAGTACACATTACATATTAATTATATTGAAGCTGTTTTGTTTAATTTACAAGTTCAAACCGTACATTTGATATGTATTTAAGTTGTTCATGCTTTGAAGACGAAAATATTTTTCAGCTGCTGAAATGCCGCGCGCTCGCATTTTAAATGGCGCGCCATTCATAGTTATCGATTATTAGGTGCAGCGATTATATGCGAGTATTTCTCGCATGCGATATTTAACAAACTTGCAAGCTTATAAACTCGCTTCATTTTAAGTGCAAAAAGTAGAACTATAAATTTGAAATAATTTTTATATCATTAAAAAATAATTGAAATAGAACAAAAAAATTTTATTTTTTTCTATTTCACCACTGCTTTAGTGTAGCGATTCTTTCTATTGAGAAATTTAATACTCAAACATCGTGTTGAATCCATAGTCACTATATTTCTTTTTAGGCAGAGCTCACGGTAGTCCCAAAAACTTTAATACCTAACTTACTTTGGTGGTTATTACAACGCATTACCGGGTTACAGACACCAGCTCACCAGCTCGCGCCAGGCACCTTTGTTTTGGCTTCTTCAGTTGGTCACTCCAACAACGACTTCTACATCAATAATCAATCATAAAATAAGTACCAAAAGCTCACAGCAGTGTTTACTCATATAGCCAGGCAACGCCTGTTGCTTCAGGAGTTGGTAGATCAGCTGTCAAATCACTTCAGCGTCATCCCAATAATATGTCTGAAATGTAAATGGCTTTGTACAAGCAGCAGTTTTATTGGTGGGTCCAAGCAAACACAATGCTCAAGCGTAAAACAAGCAATCTGCGATCGTGCTTTATACTTTATAGTTTGTTGCTTTATACTTTGTTCAAAATAAGTGAATACTGTTTATATGTCATTCTATTAACAGATGTCCAAAATCTTATGAACTAAAGCTACATAAATCTGCTGTTTCAATAACCGATAATCAAAAATATAAGGAAAAATAATGTGCATTGCTGGAAAGGGCTCAAACTAAATTAAATTTCATTGTAGTTACAAAACTCTTCAAATTTCATAATTTAATTTAAAAGAAAAAAATTGAACGCCTAAGCTGCAGCTCATCGATTGTTGGCCATAGCCGATTAATTATATCGTGGTATTTTTCTTTGGTATTTAAGTGTTATCAGCCGCTTCAGTCGATAACATGCGCATATCACAGCTGTTTTTTGCATAAAAGTTTATCAGCGTCTATTTAAACATATTTTCAAAAAATGTTAAAAGTGAGTATTACTTAGCGTGTACGTATCATAATTTGAATGTTTTTAGTTAATTTCAGTGGTACGAAACAGACGATCACGCAGGCAATGGAGTCAAGACAGCGAAAAGGTCTTCATTGATGAGTGGCATGCACGATTGGAGCAACTGAGAAGCGAAACAATTTTGCGTAAGGATATTTACATTGAGATGGCCGAAAAGCTACAATTCCTAAACATAGATGTTGATTGGTTCGAAGTTAAATCAAAAATGTCTTCGCTGCAGCGGAAATATGTGTAAGCATATTAAACAAATGTGGACATAGTAATGTAATGTTTACAAATTTTAGTTACGAGGCGGAAAGGAATGCATTGACAGAATGGATTCACTATCCAAAAATGGTTGAAATCATGAAATATTTAAATAATAATATACCAGACAATGAATCAGACGGAAGTATAGGTATGTTTATGTTGTCTAATAATAAATTTGTTACTAAATGTTTTGCACGATCAAAAAATTTTTAGTTGAAAACGTTGACAGTTTACTAAGTGTTGACAGTGACACTGCTGTCCATGAATTGCCAGAAGCAAAAAAGGTTCGCTTAGATGACGCAGGCCAACAATCAAGGCACTACGAGGAGGGCACATTTATTGATATATGGAAACATTATTATCAAATGCTGGAACTAGGAAAACAAAACACACAAGTTTATTATCAAATGGAAACAGAACTGCGTACTTGGGGAATTGAAATGCGCACAGAGCAAATAAAAGAAGAAACCGCAATGCTTAAACGCAAGTATATGTAAGCCCACAAAACTCTATGCAAAGGGATAGTAAATTCAAGTTTTCGTATTTTATATAGTCTTTTAAAGGACGATGAAGAAGCATCCAGCAAATGGACCAATTTTGAAAGAGTAAAAGCAATTTTGGAATCATCTAAACTCTCCGCTGTAAAATCCAGTAAGCTAATTTTGGCTATTCAGTTTATGCACAATAATGCTTGCTTTTATGTTTTTTTCAGATGTTGCATTGCATTGTTTATTACTTGACGACGATGCAAATTCTTCCAATACTGATCAGCATACGCCTCCTAACATACTTATTAATAATGACAAAACATTAAGGAATTTAAAAAACTCAAATGATATTGGCAATTCGCATTGGACAGTTCAGCAGAATATGCAGTTTCTTAAAATTTTAAAAAACAATGTAAATGCGCTGAAAGTTAATCAGGCTGCTGCTTTTAAAAATATCAAAGCACAGCTCGATGCAAAAGATATTATCACAGATTTGTCCGTAATCAAATCAAAAATAACATGCTTTATAAGACAGTTTAAGTAAGTTAATTATTAAAAGTACATTAGAGCATTTAATGTATTAAGCACTTTTTGAAATAGGAGCGAACGCAATACAGCGGGCAGTGCATCCGAATGGATTTATTACAAAAAAATGGCTGAAATACAAAAGGAATTGACAATGGAAAGCGAATCTGGACATGAAAGCAGTCCCCTTATTATTGAAACCTTAGAGGCGGTTGATTTTCAGGAAGAAAGTGGTATGTTAAATCTGTTGAACATAATTATTGCTTAAATATCTTTATATTAAAATTAAGGCGCCAATGGATTTCACGAAGTTTCCGAAAAAATGCAACAAACTTGTGCTAAGGATGATAACAGAACAATTGCAGCTGAAATGCTTGAACAATCGCAATCAGATTGCATCTTTCTAAATGATGAAACGGAAATAGATGCTTGCTTATCCAGACAGGCTGAAGTTGAAAATACTGCCATCAGCACCACTTTGAATCGTCTAGCTGCTACGAAAGAAATTTCTACACCGATGTTAGTCTACGAAAAGCAGCCTAATATTGTAGCCGCCAATAATAATACAAATCAAAGCGATTCAAATTTGCCAGCAAAGCCTCCAGTGATAAATGTCCTGCTTGCCTCATTTGGTAAGTTTATAATTGAAGAACTACAAACTTTAGACGCCGACTTGCTCATTAAAACAAAAAGGATGATATATAATGCGATTTGTGACTCGCAGGAAATACAATTGGAACGAAACCAAAAAAAATTATCGTAATAATAAATAAAATATAAATAATATAAATAATATGAATAAATAATATAATATGAATACGAGTTCAAACACACCAAAAGTAATTTCTAATTAAAAGCTCAAACATATCTAACACAATATGAAGTTGTGACGAAAAGTTAAACCTAAGCTGAAAACTGTAATCAACTATATAAAGTTGGAAAGATTTTAACATACTCATATAACTTGAAAATTTACAAAACCGTAGAATTAGTGACCTGATAATAAATAATGATATAACTTAAACAAACAATTTTGACAAAAAGAATGTATTGTAATTGATTGTAAAATTCAGAAAAGCACAAATGGAATTTTTGTATTAAATGCAGAAGGTAATAAGAAACAAATTAATATAATATTTTTCTTCTCATAGTGCTAAACATATGTATACATTAGATAAGATTGTTTTTAATTTGCAACCAGTCAATAAATTAAATTCTGCAAAGTGGAGCCGGCACTGTCATATGTATTCAAAGTTGGCAGCTTTGGGCAATTTGGTAGGTTAGTAACATATTAATTAAATAATGAACTTATTTTATTCTTAACATTAATAAGAAAAACATTTTAAATAAATTATTTTTATAGAGAACAAAGATGCAAAATATTTTAAAATTAAATTCAAAGATAACAGCTGTAGGCGATCAACACGTGATTTGAGCAAGTTGGCAGCGCAGAATAATCAAACAATCTGGCAACCTCAATCGTAGTAGCATCAGAATGGTCATGAGAAATGATGCGTTCGCGCTTTTATCTTTAAAATTGCTTAAACAAATAGCAAGTTGTAACATTTTCAATATCTAAACAATTTTAATAAAGTGCAAACATGGCTGCGCTGTTGGATGAGGAAACACTTGAGACGCTGACATTTGAGCGCTCTAAGGTTTGGTCAAACTTTATTAAGGTAAGCCAACAAAAGCCGCCATTTGTAAGCCACTTTATAATGAAAAAAAAAAAAAATACTTAGAGCTGCGAGACAATGGGCGAAAGTGATGAAATCATGGAATTGGATGACTTGGAGGAAATATACGCGGATGAGGATGACATTAGTGCCTGTTTGCAGGAAGAGGCCATAGAGTGCAAAGTGGAGGATGATATTGCAAACACCACAATGAATAAAACTGCAGCCGAAATAACGCAAATGCTTTGCAATAGTGACGACAAGCAGCAAGCTGAATTGGCGCAGATACTGAACCAAACCATACCAGTATTTGAGGAGCATGTGCGCAAGTGGAAGGCGGCCGGCTTGGATCGCATACTCAATACATTTGATGCAGAAAAAATTGAGGAGCATGTTGGTGGTTGGTTGCGACGTAACAATAGTGCCTACGCCGACAGGAGTCTATTGCAAAAGACACCCGAACTGCAGCAGAAACGCAGCAACAAACAACGTACACCCCTGTACACAGATAGCAGCAGCGAGGCCGAGTCCATGCATTCAGTGGACACGGCACAGTATATACGCGCCAGCCGTAAACTTAGCGCCACTGCCAAATGCTCAACGACCATTAAAACTTATCGTACAGTGCCGCGTAAACGTGATGAGTTGCGTGCCAAGTATAGCTGCACTGATCACGACGATGATAAATTGCATTGGCATCATATGCAACAGCTGCGTCATCGCCGACAACAACGTCTGGATGAGCAAATGCGCAGGCATCAAATAAGCTGCCATCAGAGCCCCAGACATTATGTGTACAGCCCTGGCTTAAGAAACAAAACTCACTATCGACGCAAACTGTTGCGCAAACGTCGTGGCAGTTCAACTTTGTATAATACATCATCCAGTGATGATGAATGTGCTGCCTATATGACGCACTGTAGCTGTGATGCATGCAGTAGACGCGCCTTGGCCAAAACCATATGCGCTTGCCATACACATCATAAGCATCATAAACATTTTATGACACGTTCTACCTCATCGTCGCAGTCTTTTGAATGCACCAGACTCATGCGCAGTGGGCGTCATATTGAGCGCAACAAACATGTCTTACGTCGCCAGATGGCCATTGACATTGATATGCGTCCACGGCGTCTAGAAACGGATTGCAGCTGCTGCAATAGTGTACGTTTGTGCTCTAATGTGGTACATCTAGCCAACAGTTCTACAGAGGACTGGTTAGTAGAGAACGACAGTAGTCCGGTTGAATGGGAAAATCAACCCAAACTGACAAAAGCGGTATCGTTGCCAGCTACGCCAAGAGCTGTACTTAGTGATGAAGCAACTAGTCCGGAAGCTTTACCGAAATCAACACAAAAACAAAAGAAACTTGCATTTAAAGCCGGCTATACAAGTTTGCCACTAATCAGCAAAGGCAAGCCTACGCTCAAAAAGAAACTAACAAAGCTGCCAGCAACTCGCTTGCAACACATACAAGAAGAGTATGTTGATGTTGATGTTGATGTTGCAGCGCAGCAAGAACCAAAAGCCAAAGAAATATTGGCTGATGTCAAGAACGTTGCACAACTTGAGGTAACGACAATTGCGCACTATGCAAAGGATGATACTTTGGGTTTGCAGGAATTGGAGCCCAAAGCTAGCTCAACACTTAATGTCAGCATAGATGTTAAGTCAAGCGAAGACATGAATACCATGCCAGCTGCTGTTACAAACGACAAACTTAAGAAGAACACAAAACTTCTAGAACCACCTGTTAAAACAAAACAACTCAAGAAAACCGTAGCCAAGTCAGAAACAACGAAAACAACACGGGCTAAGCAAACATCAACTATAACAATAAGTGATACCAGCAGTGAAGATGAGTTTGATGAGACGCTCAAAAAATGCCTGCAGTTGGAAAGCGAAAGCAATCAGACGGCAGTGAATACCAAGCAGCTCGCCAGTCCCGAAACTGCTGACAAAAAGTTAACCAAGGCCAAGCCCAAAAAAAAATTAAGCAAAAAAGACAAGCAAAACTCCAGCATTGATTCCAATATCGTTAAAGCTATAAAACTGTCGAAAAAGACGTATGAGGCAGAGCAACGTGCCAAACATACAAAGGCCAAGCCGGCGCAGTCCACTTTATCGCCGCAACTAGCCGAAGGAAGTTTGTTTAATAATCGCAGTGTGACCTGCAATTCGACGGCATTGATTGATGATAGTGCCTATGAGCGCGCCATGAGCACTAAACGTGGTGACGCAAAGGCCAAAAATGCTGCCAACAATTCTACAAATCCTAGAGCTAATAGCGAAGATATGGATTGCACTGTGGTAACATCCACAACATGCTGCGAGACCATTACGGCGCCGAAGCAAACAAAGAAGCAGCTTAATTTTAAAATGAGCGAAAAAGGTATTTTGTTGCATGCACCGCAGGAGCGCGGTCAAGTGCCCAGCTCCAGCAAGTTTACTCTGACCGAGCAGTGCTTAAGCGGCATTATAGGCGAAAGTCGTGCGCGCAAGTTTCTCAAATTTCATGGTGGCCAGCTTAGCTTTGACAGCCGCATGTCCATCTATTTTCGCCCAGCACCAGAGTTGGCCAAAGCGCTGCAAAGTGGCAATCTCTCCGAGAGTCGACAAAGTTGCAATTCTAGCGCCGATACAAGTGATGAGGATATTTTCGATGGTTATCAACGTTATGGCGAGCTTGTGCTAGAGAAACCCAATGTCTGCAACTAATTGGCTGGTTCTAGTTAAGTTTAATTAATTTTCTCATACAAGTAATTAAAACAAAGCTTTACACTGTTTTGAAGCACAGTTTCATTAGTTTAATGTTAATAAAGTTTTTTTTTAAGTTTTATTTTTAAAATTGTTTATTTCGTTTCACGTAAATTACATGTCGATAGTGATAATAAAAAAACATAATACGTCATAATAATAATCATTATAAATGTTAAAAAGTATTACATAATTTTTAAGTAGATTTTTGTTTATTGCATTTAAATAATATGCTCGCTGAATTTGAACAATTTAATTTTTTTATGTTTTAACAGCTATCAAAAAAGTTCTTTGCAGTTAAATTTTTAAGTATTTTCGATTTGGAGTCAAATAAATGTTTTTTATATGTGAAAAAATGGCGCGCAAACTTTTTGTGTTTTGGTTTTTGAATCGAAAACATGTTTTGTTTTGTTTTTTTTTTATATGTACAAATAACAAAAAATAATAAGCACTTACCTAATGATAATCAAAAAATATAAAAAACAAATACAAAATACAATCATGAAACATGAAAAAAAATTAGACCCTGGAACAATACGTTACACAATGACGCGCCCGCTTTGAAAGGTTTGCAGATTATTTTCGGGCTAACGACTGCTGTCGAGAACTGGTTTACTACATGTTATGTATTACATATTTATTTAACTTAGACATCGATCTGGAATGGGGAGCCGGGTATATGATCCTCGCCCCATTTGATTATGAGCACATATTGACCGCGATCACGCACCAAGTACTGCACATTGTAATTGTTGTGGCCAGCATGTTTAACATGGAACTCCTCGCAGGGGCCGCGTGGTCCATACATGCCCACATAGAGTATATTGTTGCCTGTAGCAAGCAAAGTAGCATATAAGTCAGAAGGTGACGCAAATATCCACAGCCAAAACTTACCCGCATCGGTAGCGCAAATAGTGAACTGATTCTGCTTGCCCATGTAAGCCTTCTTCAGGCCCATGCCCTTTGATACAACCTTATTGGCATCGGATTTGAATGCGGGCAGATGCACGCCTGTATTCTTGCCGCCCTTGGCAATTTTCTGCACTGTCTCAACCACAACTGTGGATGTCTCCTGTGCGCCCTCATCAGCCAGTTTGTCACCTAAAAAAAAAAAAAAAAACAGCTGCTATAAACGCGCTCACCAAACGCATTCCAAGTCAACAACTTACCCGTGGCATGCACTTTGAATGGCGATCCCACAATATGCATATTATTATATTTCACCGTAATATAGTGCTCGCCGGGCAGCAGTGGTGTATAGCGCACCTTGTAGCCCTCCTCCACCTCTGTGCAATCCATGGCCACTTTGGAAGGACCATCAATGGATACAGACAGTGTGCCTACACCAGCATTGCAGGTATTTATAATAAAATCAGCTTTGTGTCCAGTTTTAACATCCTCCAGACCACTGCCAGTAGCATGCACAGCAGCCGGATCGGCCACATCCTTGCCAACCTTAATTCTGAACGGAGAGTCGGGTATATGCACGCCATTGAACTTAACGTGTATAGCATGTATGCCATTCTCACGTGGATAGAAACGCACCGAATACATTTCACCATCGATTACTTGTATGAAGCAATCATCGTCGGTGCCAGAGGGTGCTACAATCTTGGCATCTAGTTCACCCTTGGCGCCGTTTTTGCGCACCATAAACTGATAGGGTGCATCGGCTTGTATATTGCCCTGCGGGAATTGCTGCACTTCCAGCTTGTGTGCATCACCGGCATCGGGTGAGATGTAAACCTTAAATGGTGAGTCGGGTATGTGACGGTCATTGAATTTCAGACCCACACGATATTCGCCTGGTTCTGTAACCTTGTACGAGACATCGCAGCTGCCATCTTTGCGATCCTTGAACTCAATATCTGCCTTGCTGGGGCCCTCCACTGATATAGCCAAAGAGCCGCCGCCAGCCTCACGTGTCCAGACATTAAATTCAGCTGCTTCACCAACAACACCACGCTCCAGACCAGAACCGCCAGCTTTGACCAAATGACTGCCTGAGTCACGCAGTGGGCCAACAGTGAATTGGAACGGCGAGCCGGGTATGTGCATTTCAGAGTAACGCACCGACACGGTATGCACGCCCAACTCCTTGGGCACAAAGTGCACCGAGTACAGGCCATCCTCGATTTCTTGTATCTCAGCATCCTCGGTAACATTACTGGGTGAGGTAACACAAGCGGCCAAATCGAAAGATGTAATGCCAGGCATCTTAAAAGTGAGCTTGCACTGACTTCCAATTTCGGTAATGGGCACAGCATCACGCTCACGCTGTATCTTCTCACGCTTACGGTTACTGCCCTCGCCGGCCACCTTGACGGTGAAGGGTGAGCCCTCCACATGATGATCGGCAAACTTTAGATTTACAATATAGTAACCAGGTTCAGTAGGCTTATAGGAGATATTTAAGGTGCCATCATCCTTATCTGTGCATTGTATCTCAGCTTTGCTGGGGCCTTCAATGGAAACAGATAGACCACCAAAACCTGCATTGCGCGTATCCACAGAGAAAACATTGTCACTATGCGTTTGACCCTCTTTCAAGCCAGCGCCGGATACCTTAACCTTCTTGGCATCACCCACTTCACGCTCGCAGACGGTCACCTTGAATGGTGAGTTGTTTATGTGCTTGCCCAAGCGCTTGACCGAAACCAAATGCTCGCCAATTTCGCGTGGTGTAAATGAAATGCCAATATTGCCAGTGGGCATGCGCTTAAGGAAGCAGGGCTCCTCCAAGCCGCTGGGCGCCTGAATTGAAGCATTCAAAGCGCGTAAATCATCATCGGTTATGTCACCGGGCATTGTGACCTCAGAGCAGGAGCCAACGGAAATTTGATTACGCTTGCGACCCTCGCCAGTGATCTTGGCAAAATAGGGTGAGCCTTTAATGTGTTTGTCACCGAAACGCACGGATACTTGGTACTCGCCGGGCGCAGTGGGCAGATATTGCACAGAAACAGTGCCATCTTTGTTGTCATGGTAGTTAATCTGTAGGGCAACATAGCCAATTAGAAAACAAGTATTTGCCAAGATTATAAGAACTTACGTCAGCCTTGCTGGGACCCTCGACGGCCATGGTCAAGCCACCAGCGCTAGCGCCCTTGGTGGAAATGGTGAAATTAGCGGGTTCACCAGTAACGCCATGCGTCAAACCAGGTCCATAGGCGGTCACATAGCCGGATGAGATTGAATCCACATGGAATTTGAAGGGAGATCCTGCAGCGTTGTAAAGTTTGCATTTTTAAAAGTATTGCTTTAGCTTGAAGTCGTCGAGTTGCTTACCTTGCACGGGTTCGCCATTGTATTTAACAGACAACTCGTGGGAGCCCTCTTCGCGTGGATCGTACTTAACGGATACAGTACCATCACGGTTATCCTGAATAATGGGTTTGTCTATCTTACCGCTTGGCATTTTGACTTCAGCTGTAAGCATAAAAAGCAAATAATATTTAGTAAACGAATATACATTTTTTGATTTCCAGTTTTCCCAGCGGGTGGTCGTCTTTCGAAAATCGAGTTTATTTTTAAAAAATTTCTTTTAAACAAAGTCATCATTTATTTTTTATGTTTAATTTATTGTGCGTTTTTTTATAATAATAAAAAATCTATTTTTGTTTGAAAATATAGCAAAGCGCAACATATATCTTAAGTTAATTGAAACGCATGATATTTTGGCACATAAAGTTTATTTGTTTTCAAAAATATAAATTGTTAACATATTTATATGCAAAATTTTTAAAATTTTTTTTAAAAAACTGCACAAGCTCTAAACTGCTTTTAAGGATATTATTTTGTTTTCAATATTTTTACACTAGTTCAACTTTTGTGTATATTTCTTGCACTTTACATACCTAAACTTCACAAAAAACTTCACTTCAATTTTTATACTTAAAAACAAATGTCCTTTTTTTATGTATTTCCAACTACTTAAAAAATCACTTTTGTAAAGTGTTTCACTTCCAAACACTACGAGTGCTTCTCCACAACTGAGCCACTAATGCTCTATCGTGCTTCTAAAGAAATTTCCTAGAACGCCTACAATTGCTTTTATACTTTTTTCGCCAAAAACATCATCAACATTCCCGAGGTCAAATATAGGACAAACATTGTCTCATCAACTCAAACATTGACAATATATATTTAACATATTTGCATATATTATGCATTTTGAAAAATACATAAAACAATTTCTGGATAGTAGCTGCGTGGGATAGATATCCCGCACGTGCCTCTTAACTTTTAAGTACTTATAATTTTTCAAATCTTAAAAATGTTCACTTTTGAAGTTTGAGTAAACAAAATTTTACGATTTGTATTTATTTTTAAAATACAAACAAAGATCATTAATTTTGAGTGGTCGTATAGTTAAATACATAATGGTTGGTATATAAGTGGTGACAGAATTAGCCAGGGAAAATACTTAAAACAAAGAGGGCGTTGTCCGTTGGCCGGAATGTTTTGTCAACAAATCTAAAACATTATAAAATTGGGCGCCCAAAACAAAAGCGGCAAAATTGTGTCTTTTTGTTTGCATTGACTAACATTTCTCCGAAAATGCGTTAAGCTGGGTGATGTTATTAAGGTGCTATTTGATATTAGCTGGTAAAAGACATTGTACATATATCATCTATGACATCTAATATTATGACTCTCAATCCATGTTGAAATTTTTTTTGAGACTCAAAAGAGATCATTATTGAATGATGTTCAAAAAAAAATCGTTTAAGAGACGTTCCACTGTACTCGATCTATATATTAATAATCTACATCAAAAATCAGTTTAGTAGAGAATTGTGTGCGGGACCGTGTCGAGCTCAAAGTTTCAATTCACCAAGTGTTTTTTGTTGTTATCAATATACCGACAATACAACTGAGTTACATTCCAATATTTATTAAACAATTGAATCGATGAAACACTAAATCTGTGTGAGGGAACTTATATTGCTAGACTAGAAAAATTACTATATACATAGCTTTCAAGATGAAAGAATATGAAAAAGGAGAATTTTCCAATTATTAGTAATTCATAAATATAACGATTTCTCAGTTAATATAGAATAAGTTAGTTAAGGTGTCTCCGTGGGACATAACCAGCTAGAGCACATGCAAGTGATTTGGGATGGTATCGTAAGCGATCCGCCTAACGATCATTCATTGTATTAAGCAATCTACCAACAATAGCATCCCAAGATTCTTATGCAAATTGCGGTTATAGGAGGTAAAAAATGTGGAACGTTTTACGATTTTGCCTGTTATTGTAATATTGTCTGTGTACAACAATCAAGGTCGTTATCTACAGCAATAGTGTTACACAACTAATAATTAAGTGTTGCGCAATTAGTAATTAAGTGTTGTATAACGAATGAGCGAATAAGAACTATGCAAAGCTGCACTTTAGTAACTTCGATCAACGGGAATAAATCGTAAAGAAAAGAGTGTTTTGCATAATTTTAATTATTTCTACTCGAAAGAGAACCCATATATTACTGAGGCCATATTGAGAAATAAAGCTTTTCGCTCCGAGAGAAACAGCTATATTTCTTCTTGGATTCGAAAAGTACAGGTAAGTATTGTAATATTTTAATATTATTTTGAAGATCTATAACCCAAAGCATACTATATGGTATTGCTGCGATGTGGATTTCGGGATAATCCAAAAGGATTATAGGCTACCGGCATAATAAGACTGTAGACTGCGAAGATCTGGTCGTTACGGTAAGATGCTTACAACTTTTAATAATTCCACAGTGAAACAGTTCGACTACTGTGGTTTTTACTAGGTGATAGATAGCAAAAGTAACACCAAATCCAAAACAAAACCCCTTTTGGTCACCTATATCATGTGACTTAACGCTTCTTCAAAACTTGTTGTGAGACGATTTTAAGGCTCATGTCTATAGCGATAAGTACACACTTATTGACGCACTGAACGCCAATATTGATCAACTTATTTATGAGATACCGAACAATATATTGCTATTGTTCAGAATCTGAAATACTTCAAACGTTCTATCGACTCAAAAATTTCTTTAACTTTTCGAAATTTTGTATTGTTTACTTTATAACACAAATTATTATTCCTGAAAGATAACATTTTATTGTTTGTTTCAAAGACTTAAAAATTTCAATTTTTCAGTTTTCATATTATTTTTTAAGTCAAATTAGCTAAAACATAAAAATCACCCTTTACATTAGTTGAGTGAAAACCCACCGCAGTTGATAGCAAAAACGATTGTAAAGACTGCGCAGAGACTACGCCAATAAGCTCTATTGATCAAAATTGAAAATTTTGTGATATTAAATTAGATACGCTTGACAGCCGCGCCTTTAAAAATAAAAAAGTATTTTTATATCTTTCAACTATATTTAGCAGATACACTCATAGTTTGACAACTTGCGCACGTCATTAGCATAAATTTTTGATAAAAACTCAAAAATTTTATTTTTAATATAAAGAAATTATAAATAAATAGAACCATAAATTTTTCAGCTATACGAGCTAAACGTGTGAAATTTTTTGACTTTTTTAATGTTCTTGTTTTTTACATTTTATATTTACGATATATTTTTAATACGCTTTTCTTGACAATTAACGAAAACCCAAAATGTCAACAACAAAAGAAATTTTTTCTAATTTATCAAATTAAACAAAAGCACTAGACATATATATAAATCACAAAAGCGTGTCACGCGTCATGCCAAAAATTGCGAAAAATAATTTCAAAGTAATTTTCAAAATTCTTTTCTTTTAGAAAAATTAAAAAAAAAAAAATGATAGCCAACTTCTGGGCGCATTTTTTGGTCAGGTGACAGGCAATTAAAAGGGCATTTATAAGCGAGTTTATCTCCGAGTTCTCTCGTAAATAAACAGCAGCTGAGGTGCTGGCTGGCATCGGCAACAAATCAAAACTGCTTAGGGGCCATAAAGCGCATAAAAAATGGGTTAATAGTTGGATCCAAGCGAGAACTCAAAGACTAACGCCAACGGCCTATGCTTGTACAGCTGTTCAGTTTTGTATGGTAAATGACATGTAAAAGTCATAAAAATTAAAAAGAAGAAAAGAATATGTTATGCTTCGGACGATATACGACAGTGGAATACACTGTAAAATAATGATATGTGTAATTTTGAAATGCAAACATTTTTTCAGGGTGGTTGTAGGCAGGCATTGTGATCATCTTTTAAGAATTTCCCTCGAAAGCAAAGTTTATCCTGGAAATGATGAGTTTAAAATTATTTTCTTAAAAAATTATAACGATTTCAAATATTTTCTGATTTAAAAGTTTAGAATAATAAATTTCATAAAGTGTTCAGAGATGTTTAAACGTGAGTTGCGTGAACCAACCTTCTCATGCAAGTCGTCATCGGCAGCCACTCGAAAATAGACAGCTTCTAATCGTTTTTTGTAAAAGAGCATCAAAGGATTAAAGAAATATTTTCGAATATTGTGATAAGCTGTGCTTAGCGGAAAGTTTCAGAGTTTAGACCCCCAAAAATTGTCGACTCCAAGATGATGAAACTGACTTCCGTAAACCATCGTTTTTCGCATATTAAAGAAAAGGGCCGCACGAAAATGGTGAGTTACAATTCATTTTTTGGAAAAATCAACATGACTTCAAAATCGTGGCTTTTTTTTACCTTATTGAAATAATTTCGAATATAATTGTAAAAGATTTCATCTCAAGTGCTTAGCAAAAAGTTTCATACTTTGGATTCCAAAAGTTTTTCAAAGATAATAAAGGTGGCTTATGTGTACCACTCTCATCGTCATCGTCATCATCACTTTTTTCGCATACTTTAAGCAAGTGGCCGCACGAATTATGTTATTGTAAAGGATTTGATCTCATAGTTTCATAGTCGTATCTAAACTTAGGAAAACTAACATCCCATATAGGATTATATTTTATCTCAACTTCTGCAGTTTTCCAATGATAATGAAGGTGGCTTCCGTGGCAGTCGCCATCAGCATTTTCCGTAAATACCATTGAAGCAAAGCGCCTCTCGTAAACAGTAAGTCTCAAATCAATTTTTGAAAAAACCGTTGTGGTGCTTTTAAGAATAAAGAAATAATTTCGATTATTGTAAGGAATTTTATCTCAACTCTAGCTGTGTATGTTGGAAAGTTTACAGCTATGTGAAATGTAGATAACCAAGGAAGACTAGGCAGGATCAGATCTCGATATGAATAAAAAACATTAAAATCAACTTGTCTGCTAAAGATAAAATATAAGCAGACTCTCAATTCACATAGTTTGCATGCTCAAGGCATAAAATTCTCTCACATCATAGTTAACACAAACGCAGCGCCCATCAGTCACGCTCTCACACAGATTTACTTTATTAAAACTCTCGCGCTCATTTGCGCTCTTGCTGACTGAACTGCATTTTCTACTCAGGCAAATACTTCACATAAACCCATAATACACCCTATTCCATATCTCAAGTGTATAAATTTAGTTTCTTAAAGAAAAACTTTTGCAAATTAACGATAAAATATGGTACGCAGTTCGTTTGATACATGAAGAAAAATATAAAACGTATAAAAAATCAAAAATAACTCATAGGCAAATGGCAAAAATATTTTATAAAAAATGTGCAAGAAATTAAACGTATAAAAATTTGCTGTCCCAACAAGACAACTCTGTATCCATGAGTATCTATCTGTATCTGTAGCTATCTATCTAGCGCTCTTCATTGGTCGCACATACCATCGTATTTTCATAAATTTGTTGGTGGGCACCGAAAAAACCATCTGCACATACTGAATTATTATTTATGTTTGAACATTTGTTGCTGTCCGTCTTGGTGTCCATAGCCGAAGTATGAAACGCCCATAGAGGTTCCATCCCCTTCACATCCCTACTACCTGATAGAACTGACAACTTTCGGCCATCTAATGGATGCTGGCTGGGCGTGAATGAAAGATTTAATGACTCTCGAGTCGTTATGGGCAGCACAATGACGTTTGGGATGGATATGTTTTCGATGTTTCAACGAAAGGAGCCAATTTGTGCAGAGATCAGTATATTAACACTAGTCAACAAAGTGAACAACTATATATAAAAATATTTGAAAGATTTGTGAAAAGAATATGTAGAAGTGCTTATAAAAAAAATCAAGTGTTTGGATATTTCCTAAATAATAAAAATATTTTATAAAGAAGTTCACGGTGAAACTGTGCAAATTGAAGAGAACTAAAAACTTCCAAATCGCTTGATAGACTTTAAAGCTGCTTCGACTGCAACCGGAATTGCTATTTTAAGACAGGATCTTTTGTGAAATCACTTCCACTATGGAAATCTTTTACCAGCGCCATCCAAGCATTAGGAAAAGTAAAAAAAATTGGGACGGAATACAAAAATTTGGTACGATATTCTATACTTATGTTTTTTGGTACAAACGATATATTAAATTTATATGGGTCTTTTCTAAATCTATTTAAAAAAATTATATTTAAGTATCGTCAGTCTTTCCAAAAGGCTTCAAAAATAATTGCATTATTAAGGGTAATCGAATTATCGTCAGAGTCTGTTTTGTAAAAATCATAGTAAGAGACTTCGCAGCGTTTACAAATTTAACTTAAATAAGATTAAAGATAAGATAAGATATACAAATCTTCGTCAATTAATCTTTAAAATTGTAAGGGTATCCAATAACTTATGTTGTATTCTCTATTATGAATATATTTTTTTGATGTAGTGTATTCATACAAAGAAATTACATTATTTTTATAGTTTGATCTATAACGCGCTAGGTGTTCGGTAGTCCTGGGTCACTGTTCTATGTCGCATCAATTTTTGCCTGCCACTTGTTCCTGTTTCTCCTCTAGGAACTCCGAGGTTTTGTTTTTTTTCCTATTACATGCCCTTTCTGTCGGAGCTTAGCACTACAACAAATTTAATTGCAATTGGGTAGATAGCTTCGACTAAGATCATTCTAATTTTACCTGAAGCCAGATGCCTCTTAAAGAGAACTAGTCCATTGCTAGCTAGCTTATCATCAATGAGCCACAACCTTAACCCCTTAAAGTCCGTAAAATGATCTGGGTCTATATTACAGCGCCTGTGTACAAGAAAATTCTATAATAAAATATATCCATACACAGTGGTCCCAGCGATAACAACCCAGCGATGACAATCTACCGAACAACGCTGAGATAACATATTCACACCTCCGAGTCCGAAAAGGTTTACAAAAGGGTATGGAAAAAAGTATTGTAAGTCGTTGGACTTGGAATTTTGTTAGTAAAGGTTTACTAATAGTTCTAAAGTTCTAGGCGAAAAGTAGAGGTCTTAGACCCGATTTCAGGCACTATATTGCAATGGGATGCGGTCCCAGGACCTATCAAGCAAAGTTTCGTGACATAGAAATCTAACTCCACGTTATTTGACGAAAGGAACCAGAACACTGACTTTAACTTTAGCACTTTCATTCCAAAATATCGCCTAATATCTTAAGAATTCATTCTTTATAACTGTCCTCCATTGCGTCAATTCTTGCGAGCTTATCGCAATAGACATGCGCCACAACATAGCACCATATCAGATAATCTAAAGACGCTAAAATTTAAGATCTTGGTGCCCTGTCAGTCAGGTCTAGCCTTTCTATTCCCGCCAAGAAAAAATTGTATGCATCCTACTATGGCGCTGATTATCAACAATAACGTTCCGTCTTCCTGGGTCTTTGGAAAAGTACCAGCGAATGTACTACAGTCTAAGATTCCTAATCAATGCATGTTTCAGACTGCGAACTATTGCGAATCCGAGCATAATTTAAAACTACTAAAAACCTTTATTTTTTAAATGAATGTGCTATATTTGAAATAAATCATCTTGTTTTACAGTGTAAGTTATCATATAATAGTTCCCATAGAAAATCACATGCACGCCGAAACAAATTTTACGCTTTGTTGCATATCTTGATAATAAATCATAGAAAACAATTTTCAGCCACAAGGCAAAATAAATACTATATAGACACACTAGTTTGAGTAATTTTAGGCTATATTTCAAGAATATTGTTTCGCTTGATATGGGTGGGACAAACAAGCGCCGCCTTCAAAATGTTTTCGGTAATATTGTCAAATGTTTCGTTTTTGGTGTGACTTTTGTCATTAACATAATTTTTTCGTAGGGGAAAATATTTTTGAGTCTAGTCAGCAAACGAATGGTATGATATATGAATTTTATGGATACAGTGCGTGCGTCACAACTAATTGAGGAATGGGGTATATTTTTTGAAAATCATGAAAGTTTTAATGTAGAGGACTTGAAGAAATGGGGATTGTTTGCATGGGATTTTGTATTGCATGGGGGAATTTCTTTTTTTGTGTACTGAGTGTACAAAGTATTATTTTATAATATATGCGATTTTTAGAAGGGTGTACGAAACGAAAGTGTTGAGTTCTATGCATATTTCCATATTTCAGACGCTTGTTTCTTTAACTCTAAAAGTCGTCAATTTTGAAAACTATTCACAATTATTAAATATTTGAAAGAAATGTATTTTTTTATCTTGTGGTTATCAATAGGGATTTTCTCGTGATTTTAGCAACATTTGCTTATTTATAACTTTCCGCATTTTGCACACTTGTTTCCCAAAACTCAGAAAGTCGTACAAGTTATCTTTAAAAACTATGCAAAATGATTCATTTTTTATAGCAAATTTATTTTGTTTATGTCGGTTTTTCAAAAGGGGGGTTTCCCGCGATTATAACCACAACAATATTTATAATATAATTTAATTTTTCGTATTTTATACACTTGCTTCCCTAACTTGAGTGGTGGTACACATTAACAGTAGAGACTTTTCAGAATTAATTATTTTTTGAAAGAATTGAATGTATTATTTTTTTCTCGGGAATACCAAAAGCGATTTTTTCAGATTTTAACAATCGCCTATAATTTTCCGTATTTCAGGCACTTGTTTCATTAACTTTCAAACTATTCTAAATTATTTATTTTTTGAAAGAAATGTAATTTTTTATTATGGGGTTACCAAAATCGTTATTTTCGGATTATAACAACAACGTTGCCTGGAACTGGCAAAAAGAAGCCATGCGAATTCGCCTATAAACTCTAGGTCCTTGCTCTCTACGAACAGCAGTTTATAGAGGTATCTGCAGGATCGAATTTTGGGGCGATGATAGCAAAGTCCAGATGCATGAATGTATTTTAATTTACAATTTTAGATTTTTAAAGTTTTTAAAGTTTTGAAATAATTTTACAAAAATAAGGCATAAAAGTTAGGACTTCCGATTTTAAATCTTTCACACGTTGTAGAGAAGCAATTAAAGATACTTCAGACTTTTAGGAAGCAAAAATTCTGTATGTGCTGTAGTTTTAGCTCAAACTGTTATTATAATAGTTTCGACTATATATTTGGAGTTTATCAGTTTTTCTAGTTTCTCATTTTCAGCATTTTTTCCAACTATTTCAAGTTCGATCAAATGAATTTCTTATATAAACACATTGCATTTACCTTGATGTGTGACTATTGTAAAAGATGATTTAAAATTTAAAGGCAAAAAGTCTGAACCATTTAATCCTTGATTCTCTGGTATGATGGTTTCATTGAAATAAACGTTTGTACGTTCGGTACGATCGCGTTCGGAGACGGTTACTTTATAAAATTGCGGTCGAAAGAAGTATGAATGATCTGCCCAGGTGGCTTCCGGAGCGGGTTCCTTTTCTTTT
This sequence comes from Chymomyza procnemis, assembly GCA_035046065.1. Classification (NCBI taxonomy): domain Eukaryota; kingdom Metazoa; phylum Arthropoda; class Insecta; order Diptera; family Drosophilidae; genus Chymomyza; species Chymomyza procnemis. Next base: position 21,670,327 of record JAWNOJ010000026.1, read on the forward strand.
AACCAGCTGAAGTGCATTTTTGTTGTTTTCGTTAATTTTTTAAAGTTTTGGGTTTGTTTTTTTTTTTAAATATATTTTTTTGTTGTTATTTTTTTGTTTTAGTTTTTGTACAAAGAGCGCGCGATATTTGTATATATTTTGAAATAAAAACACTTAAAATTTAGAACAATTTAATTTAAAAAACGCATAAAAAAATGAAGCAAGGATATAAACTGTGCAACAGCGTGAAAAATACTTGCGCTACAGTCGCGGCACAAATATTAGGCACGCCGTTTTGAAGCTATATGCTTGCCATATTTTGATTTGAAGAAAAAGGGAGAGTTTGTAAAAGAAAATTAATAAAATACACTCACGTTGGCTATTAAAGTAAAACGTATTATATAATTACAATTAAAAGAATTTGTGGTTTTTTTTTTAAACTAATAAGTGGTATGTCTTTTATGCGTGTCCTGCAGCAAATATACGTTAAGTTAAAGAAATATTTTTTAAAATTTGTTTCTTTGCACTTTGTTAGCTTGTTTTGTCAATTTCAATTATATGCTTAATTTATGGGCGATTTTGATCATTTGTAAAAAATGATTTTAATTGCCAGCGACGTTTTGTAGGTCTACGCGTTTCCACGTCCCGAGTTCAAGTGAACATAGACAGTTCCAAATTGAAATTAAGGCCAAAATATAAAATCATGCCAGTTCCTACTAAAAAGATGCGTCTGCAGCGCTATAGGCAGCATAGATTGACCACACATAGATACACACACGCACGCACACCAGCAAAAGTGGTTCCGATTTTCGAAATTATGGCCGCTGCTGTTAGATGGAATTGGCCAAATGTGTGCGCGTGTGTGTGTTCGAGTGTGTAAAAGAAAACCAATGTTGAAAATCTAGAAAATTGGAATTATTTGCGCTAGAAATATGGTTTTTTTTTGTTGCTGCTGCCACTTTTGCTGTTAACATAAAATTTTTAGACACTGTCACACCTATGGCTTAATTTAACAGTTGCCATTTCGAATTTCGAACTCGAAAGGTGCAAAATACGTTCAACATTTTAATAAAATTGCCACAGCTATATCCACCCATACATGCATGCCTCGTATGTCGTTTGTTTGTTCAATTTCATCCAAAACAAAAAAAAATGAAATTAAATAAATAAAGCAAGGAACATAAATTTATTACTTATTGCAGCAAAGACGACAACAAATTTATGATTATTTGCACATTAAAACCAAATATTTTTATAAATAATTTGCAAAATAAAAACAATTTAGCTATATTGTATATGCGTATTCATGGTGCAGATTTTTGTACTTGGTATGCCAAAAATGCCTTAATCATTTTGTCGAAAACGATTGGTTCGAATAAAATTGATTTTATAGTTGCTACAAGTGTTGCAACAACTACGAAAAACGTAATTTTTCTTAAATTCTTTGCTTAATTATGTAATGCCATTGACTCATGCACAAAATGTTCGGCGGCAAAAACGCAATTTATTTACAATGTGCTCAATAAATGCGACATTACTGTAAGCCAATTGGCGAAAATCAATCAAAACCAATCAAGAGACAAAACAACAACAACAACAACAAATTGCGCTAAAATAAAATAATATATTTCATTGGGGTCTTTTTTTTGACAAATTTGAAATTGCACGAAAAAAAATAGCATTTTAAAAAAATTTTGAAATTTTCTTAAATGATCAAAAAGTCGCACAGAAACGATTCAGTTTTCAATTTAAGCAAAATAATTTCTTTTAATCTTTCAAGTAAAATTAAATTTTAGTTTGATTTTTTAACGAAAGTGTTGTAGAACATGTTTGGGGAATATAACTAAGGGCATTGTTACTGAGCTTAATGCACTTGAAATATTGTAAAAATACTTGCAATGATCAGTGTAACTCATTGAATGTGAGCTTTGCTTACTCTGCACCAAAGTCAATAGATATTCGCCTACAGAACACGGTAGTTGCACTTTCTTACCAAATCTTTTAGTGGAGTACATATGGAACCGTTCTGAATAAAAAAAGTATTTCTTAAAGTTCGCCTTTGGTGAGAATATGCCCAAATTCTGCACAAAACATAAGCTGATTTTATAGCTTTTCTTAATAATATAACTCATTGAATGAGAGCTTTACGTTCTCTGCACCAAAGTTTAAGCTTTCTTGTCAGCCGAACTCTCTTTAGATGTTGACATAAAGAATATGCCCAAATTCTGCACAAAATATAAGCTGATTTTAGAGCTTTTCCTATTTAATGTCAGCTTGTAATCTAATCAAAACAAAATAATTTTTATTCATAAAATTGCAAACAAATTGACTTGAAAATTTTTGAGTTTGCATCATAAATTTCGCCAGTTGAAGGATTTTTAAATATTTGCAAGTGATTTTACTAATCGAAATATTATAGAACACTTAAAATTTGTTTTAAGTGAAAACTAAAAAAAAATCCTGAAAATTTTGTAGTTTGGTGACGATATTATATAGTATAGTTTCTAGTATAGTATGGTATATATGATATGATACAATTTAATTTACTTAAAGGCTAAGATTTGTCTAACTCTGAAAAAGTACTTTGATCGATAACTTGAAGAAAAATAAAATTGTAGACTATTGCAAATGTTAAAAAAGTGCTTAGGGAGTGCTAAATGAAATAAAGCTTTATACATTTGTTTGAAAGTTAAGATTTTAAGATAATTACTTTAGTTTATAACTTTAAAAAATTGAAAAAAAAGGTTATTTAAGTCCTTAGATGTATCAAAAGCTGACAATTCTTAGGCAGTGTTAAATGAGATTAAACTTGGTCAACGCTGATCTTTGGGTTTCTTTGTTAAGAAATGTCTAAACTGTTGCCTTACTTCCCTTTTTGCAACATTTACATTATAAATCCAAGTTTCTAGCCAGTTCCACATCTGTGAAACGGTGCATATCTATACAAAAAACTGCACTTAAATTATATTAATAAATAAAAAAGCCTTACAAACAAATTCTTTAAATGATATGTATGAAAAAAGTATATACATATTTTTAATAGATTTTAAATATTTATTTATAACAATTCGAATATATTACTATTTCCCACATATTTGCATAGCCTGCAATTATTTTTAAGCTTTAAAAAATGTAAAATATATTTTTCAAAAATCCGCTTTTGAGCTGAAATATGCAAAGTTATTCGTGTTATTGTTATACTATCCTTAAAATGTTCCGAGTAATATTTATGTTAAGCTTGCAATCTTTATTTTCGATTTCTAAAGTGCAATGGCTAATTGTATTTTGCAAATAAGAACATTGTTGTACTTTTAGCTGCACCCTTTTCCCTGTTCAAAGCAAGTGAGAAAGAAAAAAATCCAATTTAAAAATTTATGTCTCGTATAATTCAAAAATTGTCAAAATTGTTTTAATTAATTCTCAAACAAAACAAACACGCTAAAGTCTAAAGTAAACAAAACAAACGCAAAAGTCTACTTTGATTTCCACGCATTATTGAGCTTGACTCAGACATTTCTTAAAAGCAACCAAGTTTCCCGCACAAAATCCATAAAATAAAAAAAAAAAAAAAACGCATAAACATCAATGAAACCTTCTAAGTTGCCAGTTTTCATTCTTCAATTCAATTCAAAATATCATTGCAATAAATGTGCGTCAGAATTTGTCATTACATGCGAGAAGAATACGAATCATTTACAATAAACCATCTTCAAACGAAATGGAGCGCATTAACGATCGGTTCTTCAATAAAAACCCAAAAAAAACTAAATACCAAACGTGCGACATTTAAGCTTCAACATATTGATATTTTGCAGCCACATGCAGCCAAAGCAACTCAAACCCAAATGAAACGTGGCCAATATTTTGATGCGGCACACTATGATCTTAATAACAAGCAGATCGAGCAATGCCCAGGGTCCAAGTTGCCATCCAACCACTCTGCTACCAGAGTCGCCTCGCGATGGTGGAGACGAGTGCCAATACCACCAGACGAGTACAGCCGCCTACCAAGCGACAAAAATGTTCGAAAATTGCATGGAAGCGTGAAAAATCGAACAAATATGCCATAGGCATAGGCATAGGCACCTATGGGTACCATGTATTGCTGGGCCTCTGCAGTCCATGCATAGATAGATGTACCCTAAATATATATTGCTTTGAAAACCTGCAAATGCGAATTTTTAAAAATTTATTTATTGATTTGCAGCAGCAAAATATACAGTCGCAATAAAATAAATATATAACTAATGTAAATAACACAAATTGCATGCAGACGACATGCAACAAGTACATAAAATACATAGTACATAGATCTCTATACCTAAGCATATATCTTTATTATATGCATGTTTGTCTATGGATAGGCCATTAATCATTTTGAGAATTTAATGAAATTGTAAGCAAACATATTTTTCTATTTTTTTTTTTTTTGCCGAATGTATATGAAAGTCAAATGGCAAATCGTAGAAAAAATATGTACAAATATCAAGAAATTAACACAACAGATTTTAGTGCCCAATTACTAGAGAATACGGGCAGTAAATTCATTTATGACTTTTAATTAGGGTGACCAGCTTTGTTAATGATGGCTTTCTGCATTGTCATTGAAGTTTTAAAGGTGCCCATACCAATACGCAGAGTTCAGCAACTTCATGCAACTTTTAGGCGTTAGCTGCAGATTCTCCCAAATTGAAGTGAGTTAAGTTTAGATTACAGATCATCTTGGATCATCTTTTGAGCAGACAATTTAACGCGCTATCAACTCATTTTGCGCGTTAGTCAAATTTCTTTAATCTTGAGGGAAGACTCAAACGCTAAACCAAGAGAGCTTGTTGATGCAAAAGAAGTTCAACAAAAACCAAGAAAACTAGCACGTATATTATATAATATATATTACATTATGTACATATACATTACATTATATATATATAATAATAAATAAAAATAAATTTAGTGCCCTTCACAATGGTCATGGCTTCAAAGGCGGAGCATGGTGATATCTCTCTTAATAGCTGTTCGAGATTCCTATAGATTCCTACAGTTTAGAACCGAATCCTAACGAAGGTGTCTTCAATTAATACAGATTTTCCTAAGTAAGCGTCCATTTAGATTCTAGCTGTGTCACTGCTAGACAAATGCAACAATACTGCAGTGTAGACTCGAACCATGATCTTCCAATTTAAAGGAGAATGCGCTACCACTACTATCGGGTTCCAGCGAAAAGACGCTACTTCCTTAAGTAAATCACTATGAATTAAAAAGCCGGGTTCGACTGTAAACTGTAGGTCCCTTTTTTTAACACTTCTAATGGACATATTTCCTAGTTCCTTTGCAGCAATGATAGCACGGTCAAGGAATATACTTTTTTTTTTTACTTTTACTTGTCGATCAGAACCCATTTTGGGTTACAGACGACCCAGCTAACTCTCGCCAGGCGCCCCTGCTTTGGGCCTGCCCTCTCCAGTTGTTTACTCCAAGTGAAGATAAGTCCTTCTCCACTTGATCTTTCCATCTGAGCTTAGGTCGTACCCGCCATCTTCCTTCGTCGACTTTCGCATTGAAATCCTTGGGAGGGCCTGGCTTGCATTTAAACAGAGTAAAGCTTGTGATTGCTGTCAACCAGGCGGCAGCCAGTGTGATCTCTGTCTCAAAGGATTGCAAGTTAACACAAAGTCTCCACGAAGCGCCTCCTGGGTAGCTCTCTTACCATCTGCTAAATAGCAAGCTTATGTGTGCAGCCAGTCGTCCGGACGTGGGTGTGCGCAGGCATTGGTTCCCATTTCGTAAAAAGTCTACCAATGAATACCAAAACTAAAGCCTCAGATATGACATCAACTGCATGATCTAATTGAATAAAGGTACCCGAAAAGTGTTTGGTGGGCCAAACGCTCAGCGGCAGAATCCCCTTGCTTCTTAATAAGTACTTCCTTTGACAAAATATATTGAATCCATCAGATGTTGCTTGGTATGCAGCCACAAGCTCATTTTTTGAATATTTTTAAGTCAACAGAAGATGACAGTCAAAACAGAGTATGACGCATCATATCCCAGATACAGATCTGTACTTTCTATCATTTAGAGAAAAAAACTACTTTTAAGTCGGTCGGGATCAAGCCTTATGTTCAAAGGCGTAAAAAAAATCGCATTTGGAGCTCCTACTATTTTGTATGAATGCGTTAAGACTACTACGCAGATTCACTGATCTATTCGAGACAGCGTCACTTTTACAAATGTCAAGCTGGAAATGTCATAGAATATTACTGAGAAATGTGGCAACCTACAAAAAATTACCCCAATCGCGTGACTTAGAAACGTTGGGGATTTCGGTAACTCTTTGATCAAGGTGGTATGATAATTTCTCAGGATTGATTGTGAAGAAGTGAAAACGCTTTGGGGTCTTTTTTGGCTGTAAAGTGGATAATACAATTTTGTGCTTGGTGAGAAACTCTTTCGGGACACAAATTGGTCATGGCTTCAATAATCGTAGAATTCTTTTGATTTTTAGTCTTCTCCTTAATCATGTACGTTCAGACAACCTTTTGGGTGCTGGCCAGACTCCCGAAGTGTCTATTCATGGACCGTGATATATGTCGATGCTCTACCGCAGAGTTGGTCTAAACTCAAACAGGCAAACAAGAAGTGCAGTCAGCATGTACGCAAAAGAGCGCGAGAGCGACAATTAAGTAAATGCGTGTGAGAGAGCTGACACATGTGCAGGCGCCCTAAGCAGTCGTGCTATGCAGATTAACAATCTGCCCATCTCTGCCCTAGAATAAGAAACACACAGACGTGTTTTGGTCGCTGATTAAAGTCCCGATCTATACACAGTGGATAGAGATAGTCCGACCACTACAGCTTGATATTGATATTCCAACGACAGACCAAAGCAGACTTCCGGCATTTCGAAAGCAGTCAGTCAGATTTTCTAAGTTTTCAAGATTTTTTCGATTTTATCAATTTCAAGTATTACCCATAGACAAAATAGCAATTAATCGCAAAGACTACAACAAAATGTTCAAGCATAATTTCCGCTGCATTTGCGCATGCAAGTACCTGTGACCGTAGCAAACACTTTACCCCCTGCACAGCAAATTTGTCACAGTACCCCGCCCCGCCTTATAGACAATATCTATGCAGCTAATTGAGTTGTTCTATTCTAAAATTAACAAGCTGTCCGAAAACTGACAGTACGATTAGCTTGAAAATCTGTTTATCTGTCTGTACAAATGTCTGCGCTTTTCTCACTTTCTCGAGGTGTCTGTCACGTATTCTCACCTATAAAAAACTAAAAAAAAAGAAAACAAACAACGACATTTTCCCGCAACTACATATATCTATATCTTTATGTTTAGAGAATATTTCTTGAAATTTACGACAAATCTTAGCAACATGGCGCAGCATCTCGAATTTTTGCATCTGAATTTTTTTTTCAATTTTTTTGGTGTTTGGTTGGACAATGGACGAAGCAACATCTTCTCGGGTATTTTGCCAAGGAGCTGCACTAAATTGTTAAATATTATTATTAGATGATATTTTAATGGCGCATTGCAATATTTTATTTTAATTTTTTCGTAAACGTATAAACATAGAGGTAGCTAAATTGTTCCAATTTTCTTTTTGTTAGGTTTGTCTACACTTATGCGTTTCATTTAATTAAAAATATTGTGTGGTGCCTTAGCCAGAGGGAAAATAATTTTTCATCTTAGAAATTGGGTAAAGCTAGTTCCGCACTATGCTACGGAATCGAAGCGTGTGCAATAATTTTGTTTTTCCTTGTTCAGAATTGTAAACAAGCAATAAAACAATCGGAATTTCGAAATAAAATTATTTCCGGTATTGCAAGTAAATCAATGCTTAGGGAATATTTTTATAAGCAGTAAAAGCGCAATTGGTGTTAATTTTATGGGATATATTTTATGCTCTACAGTGCTTAGTCTAAAATAATCTACAACGACATATGTAATGTATGGAAATAATACTCTAGGGATTATCAATTTATTCCTTCGTCTAAATGACACTAAATTTGCGGTAATGATAAAGTTAGAGCGCATCAGCTCACGAAACGGATCCAGTTCTCAACAATATCATACTGACCCATTTAAAATTGGGAAATTGATTGAGAGGTACAGAATTAAGTGACGGACCAATAGAATCGCATAGGGAATATATATTTTATTGCAGTAAAATTAGTAATGAAAGCTAATAGTTCAAGCAGTAGTTGAATAGATCTCTTCTCTTAAAGGTTTATATGGAAATCCTATCTTCAAGGGTAACATTATCTATGTTTGATAAGTTTGAATAAAAAAATTCAAGTGATCTTCTGCCTGCAGGAGTTTTAAGCACTCAAAAAAAGTATGTCAGAGAAATGAGAGAGTATTTCAGATCTGAACAGTATTGCTAGCAGCTGAATATGATGTTTATGACATCCGCTTATAAAGAATAAGCTTATATTCTTACCACAACAAAAGGCATAAAGGGTGATTTTTTACATAAAAAATTTTTGGCACACTCTTATAAATAGTTGATGGGGTTTAGGTGCCTTGTATTACTGTCAAGCACGTTCACATTGTTCTCTAATTTAACCATCGACTTGAACATAAAGATCGATTAGAAGCTATTAAATTCTATTATGAAATCCATGCTCGGTAAAGCAAGTTTTTTTTTTAAATTTTGTGTTTAGTGAAGTTTATAATTTGTATAGCTATTTGCTACAAAAAAAAAGATAAAAAGATAGTAAAAAGGCGAAATTCCCGAATTTGTACAGAAGCGCAGTCAGAAGCTTTGGAATGTATTCCAAAAAGTAACTATTTCGGCATGTGTTATGAACTGCCAGCATGAGACCGCATTATTTTAAAGACGGCGAAACAGGGAACGTTATTGTGAATGGATTTTTTCTCGAAATGGCAGAGAACGAACGACTTGGCCAACATATGCTGCCACCAAGTGGGTGACCCATGCCACACAGCATGCAAAACATTGGCCGAAATCAGAGGCGAGTTCGTTGAGTAGTTTGAGACCTGTCTATTAGCAAATAAGATCCTGTGATTTAACGCGTCGAGACTACTTTGAAGCTCTGTAAGAGCTCATTTCATAAAAAAGAGTTCATTCATGAGACACGGGGCGATAAGTTGAATGTATATAACATTGCATTCTCACAGCAAACTGAAGATTATTAATGAGCTCTTAAAAAATCACCATATATCTTCGTTGCTCCTATACGTCCCCGACGTCTATGTTGCGCTACAGTATGGATTTCATTATTAATATTTCTCTGAAGGACGAAAAAGCTTAAATATCATTGACGAGCTCCAGATAAATTTTTATGACGAAATACCTGTCATGGCGATAGAGGTTAATAAAAAGAGATCAGAAACAGAACTCCACTGAATCAACACAGAAATATAATTCCTTGCCATCTATTATTGCTTTCAAAAAGTTTCAAAATACTTGCTGGCGCACTCGCTAGCACTAGCCGTTTTTTCCAAACAGGCAACACCATGAACCGCATAACTCTAACAGAACTTTACTATGCTGCTTATTTTAAAATGCTTTCAAAAATTGTTTAATATTTTCATATCTAACATGCAGTTAGTAGCAGTTTCCCTACTTCCCAACTAGGCACTACAGGTCCGCGAAATTTGCGCCCGAGCTGCCAACTTAAACGAATCAAGTTATGCTATATCTATTCGTAATGTCCATTTATCGGTTGGTTATATATATATTTAAATTGTTGGTCTAAAAATTGTTTTATAAACTCTCAGATTAATTTACTTACATGAATAGGAGATGTCATAATGTTTTGAATTCAGAACTTTTTTAGCTTTAAGCACAAAAATTAATTTTTGCTTTAAAATTCAGATAATTTGATGCATTTTAATAATAAGCACTTTTGCCTATTAAGCTTTTGTAAGCTCTGTAAACATTAAGAGATTAAAAATTTTTATGATCTTACGCACCTGTTACGTTTCCTCCTGTTGTGGGCAATGGTAATTTCTCAAAGGCTACACTGCGATAACTGGTTTCCGATTTGCCGTTGACCAACTGCTCGCTCTGAAATTTGGTAAAAAGTTTACAAAACTACAGCAAAGCATTTGAAAATAGCTCGTTCCACAACAAATACCGAACTACTCGCTACAACTCAAATTCAAAAAAAAAAAAAAAAATCTAATTCGAAATGATTTTTTTGAAAAAACTTACCTGTGTTGTTTTTTGCACAACTTTGGTGCTATGCTCCTCGATGTACTCACTGCTGTATTGTTCGATGCTTTCAACAGCCTAAACGCATATCAGTTTTTTTGTTTGTTTTCGGAAAGAAATAGAAATCGAAAATGAAATAGCTCTATTATAGCGCTTTACAATAAATGGATACAAAATATTTGGTATACGTATAGTTTGCACTTGCTGGAAAATATTTTACAATTACTGCGTCGGCGGCGGCATCGGCGGCGGCTGCTGCTTAATATTAAAAACTGACGTATTGATTGAAATGTGGAATAGAAAAATGCAACAAAACAATAGCTATACTCGAGTGTGAAATTCGGAAAAGTTCTTTAAAGGAAGTGGCATTGATTGATGCTATACGGTTAATGGAATTTGCACATATATTATAAAATTATGATATAGCATATAGGCTTTTATAGGTCATAATCGTTACATAATCACTTTATAATGCTGACACAAATTCTCGTATCCGTGGCGAAATCGCCAAACTCAGAAAAGATAAAAATCGCAGATATATACATATATATTTTTTGGGTACAATATTGATTTGAAATATTTGCGCTATTAATAAGAAATATATATAAGCGAAAACACGTACTGGGGCCTATGCTCGCGTACTATAACACATAAAAATTGTACCAACTATGAGTTTTACATATGTAAAACATTCATCAAACGTCACGAAATTAGAAATTTTTCTTCCAAAAAAAAAAAAAAAATCGTAAAATTGCTGTCGTATTTACACCTTTCCAGCCTTTGAGAAACGCGCCAAATATATCGCGTTCGTTGACTGCAATCGATGACGTTGACAACGCAAACGACGACAAGATGCTTAATATCAGATACAGATACAATACAGGACAATCCGTTACTAAAACTTGCTCACTTATGCACTTCGCGATGAACTATCACGAAATACGCTTCGAAGATCAACTGCAGCGTCGACTGCGCTGCTTGGACTGCATTGCTTCTTCTTCTTCTTCTTCTATATAATTTTTATGCCAGATTCTTTTATTATAGTTTCATGTTTTCATACTTTATTTAATTACTTGCGAAATTCGGGCTACGCGAATATTTCGCAAAATGCATTTATTTGTATCGCTGTTGCTGCAAAAACATCGTATATTAGATTATACTCTATATCCATATCGGCCTATGCGGGTCTTAAAGAATTGCGAATTATTTGAGGCAGTGTTAGAAAAGTGTAGCTGGCGGGAGATTTTGAATAAAGTCTAGTTTTGTGAAATCATTGGTCAACTTGGTTACTATTTCGGTCAAGATCTTCGATAAAAACTAAATAATTAAAAAATAGCTATAGAAAATAATTTCTTTCTGTGCTTTATAGGGATTTGTAAGTTTTGTGCTTCGAACTTAAGATAATAAGATATGCAACTGAACTTTTCCAAGTTCTGGACTTTTTGACATATCTTGCTATCGTACGATTTACCCTATAGAAGCTAAACGATACAGTCAACCGATTTTAATCCAGCAATACGCATTAGTTTAAAATAATAAAATATAGTAAACGTAAAGCCTTCATACTATTTGGGTTTAGATCTCCTATAATATTTAAAAAATAACTATTGAAAACGATTTTTTTATGTGGTTTATAGAGATAGAAATTTTGCTATAGCTCACAAATAGCATTGTTCTTAATCTAGTTATATTGGCTTTCTTGTTAACCTCCGCTTTGTTCTATAGCTACTATACGATACAGTCAACTGATTCTAATCCAGTTCGATGAATTGGTTGAGAATACTAAAATATTTCTATAACACGAACTTTGTTAGGATAAGTTGAAAAATTATCTTTTCAATTGATTTTTCTTAGATTGTTTAATTGGTTGATTTGGGCTAAATTTGATAAGGATATCGAAAATAAAACTAACCAAATTGATATCATATTATGCATAAAACTGTTACTTTCAACGATTCGCTTTTAACAAAACTAAAAATTATATGAGAGATTAATATTGTAACAATATCTTCAGAAGCAATGACAATTTAACAAAATGTGCCAAAAATAGGTTTTGATCAATTCGTCAAAAGGAAAACATTTTAAACAAATTTTAATCCCCCTATTGGAAGTAAGGTGGCTGTTGGTTGATACTGAAATCAGAATCATGTTGGCTTAACCTAGAGTTCCGTTTTCAACCGGCTGCTGTTATCCATAAAAGGGAAGAGGTGATACACTTTGCTCCAAACCAAGGACGAATGCTTACCCATGCATTCCAAATTGGCAGCAAAGAAAAATGAGCTAATGCTTTTGGCTCTGAGGGGCGTTAGTTGGAGTATTGAACCCGACTTATATGTACATATATCGTCATTTTAAAAGAGCAATGCCACATGCCACGTTAAACTCTGGAGCAGTTCCAGTTCGACTGCTGCAGGATGCAATCGAATATAGACTTATAGACATGATATATGTGTATATATTATAGTCAACCGATTTTGATGTAAAACACTGCAAGGGAGCTAGCTGGCTTATCATATATCCACGACAACAGACGTTACTTAAATTATTGTACTTCTAACTGTCATCATTTCCAAAATCTAGATATTCATGCAAGCGTTCAGGTTCAATGAGATTACTAGTTGCGACTATATTGGCGTTGGGATCGATTGAGAGTTTTAAACTTTTTTAGTGTTCCTAAACATATTTCAAGAAGTTTTAGAGGCTTTTTGACATATCCCTCTGTGTGTTACATGCGAGTCAGTCGGGACTAAAAGGGGAGGGTTACGGAGCCCTGCATTTCGGTGCCACGGGTTGAGTACGTTCCAAGCGTGCTCATTGAGGTCGGTCCCCTAGTGGGAGTATGGTGGTGGCTGTGGTTGATACTCAAATCGCGGGTAGAGTCATGTTGGCTCGACGTGGAGTTGCATTTCGCAACCGGGTGCTGTTGTCCACAAAGCAGTAAAAGTGATAGATACACTTCGCTCCAAACCAAGGGGGGAATGCACATCCGACAGCATGCATTCCAAATTGGTCGTACGCTAATCTTGGTACTTTACTTTTTGCAGTTGTTTTGAAAAAAGTTTAAAATTTACATTGCCTTTAACTCGAATACAGGGATGCAACGATATATCGATGTATCGTAGTATGATTAATACAAAATGTAGTGCATCCCCTTGCGGTGTTCCAAATTATGCAAAATTCTGTTATTTTTCAAAAAAAAAATGTCTTTTGGCCACGCGGCTATGTTGTTGTTGTTGCTGCTAATGCATATTACCAAAACAAACACGTAAGAGAAGCATTTCGATTAAAAACGAGTGCAAAAACAACAACAACAAATCTTAGCAACAAATTTTAAAATTTAAAGCAATGCAATGCAGGCCAAAACTGAATAAATTGGAACACAGGCTGATTCAGCGCCTATGTTGATTTTTTTTTCTATACGTCGTATTCGCGGGTTGTCATCGCAACTCTTAACGCCATGGCATATAGATCCGTATATATATATATATACAACTGATGCACACACCCCTACAGCTAGCGCATCTAGTACATAATTTTAAATATACTTAATATGTGTTTCTAAATATATATTATATGCCACACAAACATCATTTTCATTATTGGTGGTCTTGGCCTGGCTATAAACCGCAACGCTGCGCCTCGGGTTGATTGTCTGACATATATTTGAAAATTGTTTATTTAGTTGCGCCCTGCGATTATTTGGTACATTTTATACCATTTTATGTGTCAACAAATTAATTGTCTTGCCATTGTGTGACGGCAGTTAATGGTTCGCTGAAATCTTAGTTCCGTTCAATTAGTGAAAATTGTTTTTAAATTCGTAAAGCAGTATATATTGTTTTAGCCTGTGCATAAACCAGCTAATGCTGTGTTAAGCATTTTCCTTAGCCAGTACACAAACCAATTGCGGCTAATTGTGAAAAACTAAAAATAACTAAATTAATGTTGCATTTCAATTTTCACACCATAATTCGCCATTTGCTGGCAACTTTTCGTGCCGAACTAAACCTTTTTTGCAGCCAAATCAAATCACTGCTAAAATACTATATAGTTGCTACCAGGAAATCTTAGAAAAAATGTTAAAAAATCATTTTCCAACCGTATTAAGCATTATTATTGGACTTCAAGCACTTGTAGTACTATAAAGCCTATAATCCGTTCCACTATATAACTGCTGGCATGTGCCAGATGTCATGCAGGCAATATGTTCGGGAATTTATAGGGTGCTATCAGAGACCTGCTATTAGACAAAACTGGCCGTAGGAAAACCATGCTGTCTGTTCTATGTCATAAGAAAATTAATTTTACGGCTAATTGAGAAATTTCTGTAAAGAAAAAAATAAAACAAAAAATGTTTTATCTTCAAACAGCAGTTCACAAACCAATTTGTCTTCATGTAGCTGGGAATATATTACGGTCGCATAACTCGAAGGTGCTGCCTTTGGCTGTTTTGATTACAAGAATTCAGCAACAATATTCATTATAAAAAATATAAAGGGTGATTTTTTGGCAAACCATTTTTGAGCATGATTTTTTTTGAACAGTTTATGTGTCTTGTAAGACGCGTTCAGTTTGGTCTATAATTCCATATTGATTATAATTATTGACTTGTATTATCAAAATTTATGTTCCGTGAAGCGTAATCTTTCTGTATAAGGAAAATTATCGCATTAGGACTAAAGATAATACAGAAGTATTGCACAAGCTACCAATGCATTCCGAAAAGGTCACTACGACGATGCATTATGCTTCGAAGGCATTTTTGTGCCGTACGGTGTCAAAGGCAATGATGGTAGAAACTTTATTGTGATCGACTCGACTTGGCTAACCTACATAGCACCCCGAAACAATGGCCCACTTGACAGGTGAGTTTTGGGAGTTGTACAATTAACGTTTTGGGCCTGTCAATGGGCTGCCTACATGAAGTGATTTAACGCCTCAAAAATATTTTTTATGCGGCTATGTGATAACTCGTGCCTATATATTATTCACTATACCCATGGCAAGACGTCCAACATTTACATGAAAGTTTCCAAATTGTAAAACTCGTTCTATTGACAAAAAAAAAAATAATTTCATAAAGGTTTCTGACCTTCACGTGATTTTTTAAAAATTAAACTTTCTAATACTACTCAAGTGATTATCGCCTAGTCGCCCTCCTAAATATCTTTTTTAAATCAGAAAGTTAAAATAGAAGAACAGAGTAAATGGAAATTAAAAAAAAATGCGCCAGATGTGAGAAGAACAGACGAGACTCATTTGCCACACAGGGTCTTGAGATCTAGAAATAATTGCTGTCTTAATGACTGTCACGTCTTCTGTTTATTAAATAGAGTGCACAAATTTAAAGTATACTTTACACTTAATAACATAGTTGAACAAGAAATTCGAAAATACTTTCCTTCAGTCCTATGTTTGCTCATATTATGATGAAGTTGCAGTTGAATATGTTATTATACCCTGCACCATATGGTACAAAGTGTAAATTAGGCTTGTGCGAACCGACAACATATGTAGAAACCCAGTAAAAAAATTCAAAGTCCCCCAAAATTATCTAAAGTGTGATTCTTGTAACCAGACAAGTTCTTACTGACCGTCAGTAAGAAACTCTAGCTTACAGAGTTGGAAAGAGCTAAAACAACTTATTCTCAGAAAAAACCTAGTATCCCAAGCCTCTATTTTAGAATTTGAATATCGTGGATATGAGAAATTCAGCTTTGTTTTCAAATACCCCAAAGAAATCAACAAGTTTTGAATGAATAATTCGGTTGTTTGCTAAGATAAACCCAATTCGCCACCCCAAAGTTTTTTAAATTGAAGAAAATCGGTTAACTATAGCTTGAATGGGACAACAAGGTAAAAAATATAATTTTTTTCACAGTTCTTTGTATTTAATTTGTTTTTTCTGTACAAAGTATGCAAATTGTTTTTATCGTCTTTTTTTTAAAGAAAATCACTATAAATGTATTGAGAAAATTGAATTACTATTATGAAATATCGACAAAAATCTGACGTATGGACATAACTTACAATTGGTAAAATTTTGCTATACCCGTCTTATTAAAAAGTAGTATTTATCCAAAAATTTTTAACCAATAATAATATTCTAATTTCTAATAGTCTAATAAGTGACTGTAGTCTAATTTTGTGAAAAACTCAATTTTTTACCGATATGAAGCTTTCTGTAGTTAAGCAATTTTGATAAAATTTGGCATAGTGCTTAGGTACATCAAAAAACCTTGGGCTACCGAATTGGGCAAAAATATCTTATTCATTAATCTAATTATTCATAAAAAACACTTGTTTTATTTTTAGGTGGGCCAATAATCCCCATGGAAGCTTAAACGTATATCTCCGACATTAAAAATCAAAAATAAACTTCAACTAACAAGTTTTTTGTCTGAAAAGCTCTATACTGCTCAACTCAGCTCTGCGATCTGGGCGGACATGGGTATACCAGCGTATCTAGGCTCCCTCATCTTACATAACTTTGTGAGATACTTTTTGTACCATATGGCACAGGGAAGAAAAATGTGCATAGGTATATCATCATCTCCTTGCTCCCTTTAGGTAACTTTAGGGGTATCCGACTTTTTGTTCGAAGTGCATAAACGGATCAAATTATCAACGTACAAAACGTCAGAAATCGTTTGAGTATTGAAATCTTTAACTATCTAACTATCTAAATCTAACTTGGGCTAGATCTCTGACTTTTGCTTCAAGCTGTTATATAAGTTCTTACTCATTGCACCATATGATATAGGGTATGAAGATTTCATAGCGAATGTTAATATCTGAACATGATCAAAGTACAGAATTTCAGTAAACTTAAAATAACTCTAACTAAACACTTTTTGTAAAAAACTTAAAGATTAATTACACATTTTACCTTTCGAATTTTTTTCAAACTCGCTGCAAAATCAAAGGTTAATAAGCAAAAGTGCAAAGTAATTTTTACGTATACGTAATATTTTGTAGCAGTCATAAGTGGTTAAGAAAATTGTTATTTAATTAGCAATTATTATTAATTAATCATTTTTACTGCTGCTAAAGCGTCAAGTAAGGACAACCAATTTTTGGTAGAATACAATTTGCATATTGGTTTTGCCTTGTTTGTGTCGTGTTAAGTGCGCTAAAAACAAATTAAAAATTAAAAAAACAAACACACAAACAACTTACTAAGCTAAGCATTAAAAAATAATTCAACTAATATTTTTTTTTTTAATTAAATGCATAATGTAAAACAAAAGCGCATTTTTTAAATTTAGCATAGCAATTGTAACTAGTTTCCAAAAACAAACAATATCATGCAAGTAAATTTTATAAATTTTAGTTCGTAGTTCTTTTTTTGTAATTTATGATATACCAAATGTTTGACTTTTGCTTTTTGTACAAAAACAAAATTTGTTTTTATTTTTTGTTGTATGTTTTACAATGTTGCACTTAAATGTTAAAATTTTGTTGTGAAAAAACGAAGATTTTAAATTGTTTGCGTGTTTCTTAATTTTTTGTTTCCAATTTATTATTAAGTTTAACTGAACTCGATTTGAGGGTTTTACATTAAAAAAAAAAATGACGCACAAAACACAAACACAATGACAATGGTCTTGACTTGGCTTGACTTAAGTTGGCTGTTTTTTTTTTATACATAATAATTATATGACTAGAACGTTTAATTAAGTTTATATGTTTTTGGTCATAATTAAATTTAATAATAATTGCTAATTTTCAACAATTTTCTTGACTAGTTGTAACTTTTTGTTTTCTTAACCAAAATTTGTGTTTTAGGCTACCTTGATGGAGAAGCTGCCATTTGGTATATCCTTG
Source organism: Chymomyza procnemis (assembly GCA_035046065.1). NCBI lineage: Eukaryota > Metazoa > Arthropoda > Insecta > Diptera > Drosophilidae > Chymomyza > Chymomyza procnemis. Next base: position 21,688,330 of record JAWNOJ010000026.1, read on the forward strand.
CCACCGAACTTAACATTCACATCATAATCGCCAGGATCGTTGAGTGCATACAATATATCAAAGAAGCCATCCTTCTCAATGACATCAATATCCACAATTTCACTGTAAAGCGCATAGAAAATTATTTATGCTGACAAAAATCTCACCTAGGCTAACCCACCTGCCCGCCTTGTTGGTAATCTTGCAGGTCACTGAGCCATCGCCTGCTTCACGTGCATCCACCTTCAAGTGCGATTGACTACCCGAGCTCTGTATCTTTGGTGCCTGCTCCACCAGTTTGCACTTCTTGGCCTCGCCCGTGGGGAATGCTTCGAGTTTGAAAGGTGAACCTTCAATTTCCTTATCGCCATACTTAATGCTGCATTGATATGTGCCACATTCATCGGGCACAAAGGATACCACATAGGTGCCATTGGATACCTCTTCAAGGCGTGGCTTAATGGGCTTGCCTTTGGGATTCTTTATGGCCACATTTACATCAGCCTGTCCTGCTTGCTTGGTATCAATCTCAAACTCAGCCGGCAAAGAGGCGGGCGTTTTCTTCTTTTCATTAACGCCCTTAACCTTAACCTTGGTGGCCTCCGATTTGGGAAACACGGTCATTACGAAGGGACTGCAAAATACACAAAATACATAAATTCCATGCTCATTCTTTCAAAGTTTAGGGTACTCACCTGCATGGCACTTCCTCATCAGCAAACTTAACCTGACAGGTCAATACAGAGCCCGCCTTGGGTGGCACATAGTGCACTGCATAAATGCCATTGCCCTTATCCTCTACGCGTAGATTATCCACAGGTATGCCCTCGGAATTGGTCAGCTTGACAGCAATGCGGCCAGGACCAGCCTCGCCAACATCAACATTAAAATAAGTGGGCACACTTTCGCGCACTTGACCATGCTCTATGCCAGGTCCGTAAACCTTCACTTTTGTTGGATCCACCGTCTCCTCCACCAGCACGCGGAATGGCGAGCCAGGTATATGCTTATCAGCAAAACGTATAGTTATATCATACTCGCCGGGATCTGTTGCCAAATAGTCTACATCGCAGCTGCCATCACGATTGTCTGTACAAGTCATTTTGGCCTCCGAAGGACCTTCAATAGCCAGCGATAGTCCGCCATTGCCGGCACCCTTAGTTTCCACCGTAAACTTATTCTTTTGATTGGTCAAACCCTTTTCTAGTCCAGGACCATAGGCCTTGCAACGCGTCGGATCACAGCCGCTCTTAACATTTACCACAAATGGCGAACCCGGCACGGGTATATTGTCATACATCAACTCAATGGTATGTCGTCCGGCCTCAAAAGGCGTATACATAATGCGAAAGATGTCATCTGTAGGTCCTTGCACAATCTTGCTGGGCAGCACATGTCCCATGGGATCAAAGATGGCACACGATAGCTTGCCTGAATCAATATTGCTGCCCACTTTGCTCATGTCCACCATAAAGTCTGTAGCAGCATTCATGATGACACCTAACAGGGAATAGCACAAGAAATTAGTAAACTCCTTCCAAAAGCAACTTAATTTAAACGCCACAACAAGAACATAATGATGCGATTAGTGTCTCAAATGGATTAGTTTCAACATATAAAAGAACAACAACTAGCACAGCAGCACTGGCTTTTTTTTGGGGGGGTAGAACCAGTCAGCGGCATAGAGTTAAGGCAGGTTAGTGGCGCTCGAGGTACAGCTTTTGGCAGGCGCGGCTAGCAGGCGGCAGGCAACACTCGAACAGTTCCAAATAGCCTACCATGCGGCTGTATGCCAATGCCACTGACACGCGTATTCTTCAGATTCGGCACGGGCAGAATGATCGGTTGGAATGGTGAGCCGTTTATATGATGCTCATTAAAGGTTATATTCACGCTATAGTCTCCAGCTTCGGTGGGCAGATAGGCAACATTACAAGTACCATCGCCATTGTCACGGCAGTTGATGGCCGCCTCACAGGGACCCTCGACGGTAACGCCCAGACCACCCTGACCAGCGCCACGTGTATCAATCATAAACTCAGCCGGCTGGCCAACAATGCCACGTTCCAGACCGGGTCCAAAGGCATGCACTTTATTCGAATCACTGCCCGTCAGACATTGCAGTCGGAAGGGACGCGGCGTTATGGGTGTGCCACCAAAACAAATGCTCAGCAAATATTCACCAAGTTGTGTGGGCGTAAAGTTGACCAGAAAACCTTCGGCGGTGGGTATAATATGCGCTTTGACGCGATTGCCCGACGGGCTTGTGATGGTCACAGCCAGATCTGCCTTGGGCAGACCATGTGTTATGATGCGAAACTGTTGTAGACTATTAAGTGGCGCGGCTTTATGTAATGCATGAAATGATTACAGCTTAGATTATGTGAACACTTCTCACCTCTCGCTTCGCAGTAATTAATACAAAAATATGTTGGCCGTATTGGCAAAGCTCATCAAACTTGATTAAGCCAATATACTCACTTGGTTCCAATCCATCAACCTTAATCTTGGAAACATCAACTGTCTGCTCGACCACGACCTTCTGTCCCAGCGGCACACGTTGACCTCCATAAGTCATTGTTGTGGTGTAGGCGCCTTTGGCGGGTGGAATGACTTCGACCGAGTATGTGCTGTCATCATTATCAATGATGCGGCAAGGCACCTCAATCTTTGTTTCTTCGTGTATAATCTTCACCTTGAGTTCCGCATCGCCGGCATCACGTGCATCGACATTGAAATGTGTAGGCACATTGGGACGCACGCCCGGTTGCAACCAAGGACCAAAAGCTTGCACTTTGGCAGCATCCACGGGCACGCCCACATAGACGCGATGCGGTGAGTTGGGCGTGGAAACGCCACCATAGTTAACTAAAAACAAAATAGCTTTTTGAAAAACTAACCCGATTAGAAGCCTTCACTGCAACTTACCCTCCACAGTGTGTGGTACACCGTTTGTGGGCGTGTAGGTGCACTTCTTGGTGCCATCTGGATTGCTTTTTACCACAACTGGCACCTTGTTGCCATAGACATCCTGCACAATCACATCCAAAGGCGCATTACCTGCCTTGCTGGTATCCACATCAAAGCTTGTGGGCTGACTAATGGTTACACCATTCTTTTCCAAACCAGGACCACTAGCCTTGACCAATTCGGGATGAAAGTCTGTACGCGGCAAAATTTGCGCTATAAATGGCGACTTGGGTATATCCTCATTGTCGCAAAGTATATGCACAGCATATTCGCCCACAGCAGTTGGATGATACTTGACCAATGCGGAGCCATCACCGTTATCATGGCACTCAATCTCCGCCTGTGAGGGACCGGCTACGGTGAAACCCAGTGCGCCAGTTTCGCCATTTGTCTCCACTACAAAAGCTGCTGGATAACCAATGACGCCACTGCTTAGACCAGGACCATAGGCTACAATAGACGATTCCTTCTTGGGACCCACTTTAACCTCAAATGGTGACTTTGGCACTTCTTGTCCACCAAAGGTAACCATAACAACATAACGTCCCTCCTTAGTGGGATAGTAATGGCACTCATAGGTGGTGCCATCAACCTTGGTAAGCATGACATTTTGATTCATGCCACCAGGTCCTAGCACACGCACTTCAGGCACACCCTCGCCGGCACCCTCGGTGTATACCTTAAAGTCAGCATCATCGCCCACACGCACACCAGTCGCCTGTAAGCCGCGTCCCGAAGCGCGTACTTTGCGCGCATCCGAAACAGGTGCCACCTTCACAGGGAACGGACTGTTTGGTATGGGCGTACCAGCATAAAACACATTCACCGAGTGCAATCCCTGCATGGCAGTGACATATTCGCAACGCCAAGTATCATTCTCTAACTGACGTACTTTAGCCACCACCGAAGTTTTGTGATTTGCTGGATCAATAATAATAACCTCGGGTACACCACGACCAGCGTCTTTAGTGAGTATATCGAAGAAGGTGGGCTTTTTGATGGTCACACCACTAGGTTGTATGCCAGGACCGGTGACTTTTACCTTTGAAGCATCACCAGCATGTCCCTCAACCTTAACCGGGAATGGCGATTTGGGTATATCGCGTCCTGAGAATTTAACGGTAACCTTGTGCTGACCCTCAGCTTTGGGTATGTAGGAGACAGTGTAGGTGAGATTCTTGTCATTATTAAAACGTACATCGGCTTTTTCGACCACACCATCGGGTCCTTCAATGAGCACATCCACTTCGCCTGAAAGAAAAAAACGAATTTTTGCGTCAAATGTGTATAAAATTGGTTCGACGAACGGATTCCCACAGCGAACTTATTTCCCAAATATTTTATTCAAGAAATTCAAAGACGAATTTAGATAATCTTTAGCGCGAAGAGATTCTTCAATGTGAAACATGGCTTAAAACCAGGGGTTTGGCCCAGGCCTGTCACTCGCCTCTAAAAGCGAAGGTCGATGGTTCCATTGCCCGCAGCAGGACTGGTCCATTTGCCAAGCAAGAAGCCGCCGCTCGAATTCGTCTATAAACTGTATGTGTTTCCGTTGTTTTTAATCAGCTATTAATAGTGAAATCCCACGAGAGAAGTCAAGGGGTATAAATATATTGTATTTATATTCCCGATTTGTATTAAGTGTTCCAAGAACAAACATAGCAGCGAACCGGACAATGATCTTTTTTAAATGAAACTTTCAAAAAAATATTGAGACTTAACGTCTGTGAAGAAAAAATATTTGGTTCATATGGAGGATAACGAAATTCTATGTTATCAGATTGATATCCGGCCCAAGAAGTAATATTCTCCGATTCTTGACATTACAGTTTTTTAAAGGCTTCACCTACATAAAGCGACGATTTGCGGGTCCATAAGTTCAAATGTGATTTTCATATTATTATATTTTTTTTATCACTGAAATGGGATCCAGCAGGTTAAACAATTTTTTTCCTGTAGCTAAAGGATTCGAGTTAAAGAGACAAACTTGGGAGATAGTTTGAAAATATCAGAATATGAAATTTTTGTTTCTGCGAAGTTACCTTAAAATCTAAAATTTTGGCCATTTCTTCATTTTAGACGCAGCATTAAGAACTTCTTCTTTTCAATTATTTTTGTTGATTTTTGGGAATATTATTCCTGAAAAATACTTCTCTATAAAGTAGCTGTCTAGTTCTATTATGTTACGATTTAAAAAGTATATTTTGAGTATTTGTTTGTACTTGTAGTTGCTATTACTGCAGAATTGACATATAATTTTGTCGGATCGTGGAAGCACTCGTTATTTATTCAATTATCCACCAAGAATACCAGGAATAGCTACCGAATACGGTTTGCTAGCTAGATAAATAGAACAGTGATGGAATAGAAGCAGCGACCTGCCGATTTAGTGGCGAGCGATCTACGATACCGAGGCTCATATCAAGAACAATTTAGTTTGTATAAAACCCTAATAAGTTTCGAAGTATAGTTTCATGATTCCATAAGTAGACAAAAATCCACAGTTTTCATTGTTGTATGCTAAACTCTTTATCTTTTATTTATGATACCAATTTGTGGTCATCATATCACTGGGATAGCTGGCAAAAAGGCGGCTAAAAAGGGTGGTATACGTTTATTCAACCAAAACCGATTTGAACCTATATGAAGGATATATATGACAAAGTGATTCCCGATAAATTGCAGCACTTGAATGTGTCTTATTAAAATATATTTATATATAGCTTTTGGCGATATAAGCCAAACTGATGCTCGATTATATGGCAGACATATTGTGCAGTTATTCTGCTAGAAACTCTTAAGATCTTGTTACCCATCTATTTCCAAAACCTAGTAGATAAGGATGAAAAAGCAATTCTGCGCCGAAAAATGTCAGACACTTATTTTAATATCAGCTTTATAGACAAATATTAGTGATATGACCCAAACTACTTAACGTTTATATATCAGATGAAGTTATCCGATTCGGATCACACTACAAATCTCATAACAGTTGTAATCTTCTTGTTGACAGATATCTATTTTTGGATTCCCATACAATGTACGCACTTTCTTAAGCTGGGTTATCCTAAGTTGATTTTCTAGCTGGGTTTTCATAGAACTAAAGGTCACCCTTGAGGCCTTTGGCAGCGTAGTACTATATACTAAAACCCAAGATCGTTGGTTCAATTTACGTCAGCAGCACTAGAGCATTGGCCAAGCTAGCTAAAATATGTTGTTCGCCTAAGTTGATCTCTATATGCTCTATAAGCTGTACATCCCTATACTCTAGGAGCTACGCATAAAGATATTCCAATGCTTCACGTTTGCAGCGATAACCGCAAAGTTTAGGAGTTTAAATGCAATTAAATGCCCGCCCTTTGTACAAACACTTACCCTTGCCGGCGGAGAAGGTTTCGACCGTGAAATTGGCTGGTGCACCAACGACAGGACCAATTGGTTCAATGCCAGGACCATAGGCACGCACTCTGCGGACAATAACAGAATTAAAAAGCGCATGAGTAAGCTTAACAGTTGATGTTAGTTTTCGATAAAAGTTTAATTAAATGTCTAACAGCAAACTGCAAATGTTAACATGGCAATTTAACAGTCGGCCCAAAAGTATGCAACATTTTTGCGCGAACGCATGTTACTTAACAGCAGCCAAGAGTAGGCAGCATTTTGCTGCTTCCCATAATTAAAACATTAAAGTGCGTGAAATGAAGCTATAAATTTTTGCGCAATTATTTACAAAATTTAATTATAAACAATAAAATAACAACGACTCTAAGGCACAGCGCATTAAAGTTTTTATATATAAAAAAGGCGCGCAAAATATTATATACAAAAACAAGACAAAAGCAGCGGCAATCAGCAGGCAGCGGCAGGCAGGCCAGCGCGCAAACCAGTCTCAAGTATCCATTAGATACACGCTCAAGGCTAGCTGAATTAAGCCAAAAGATAAAAACTGGTAGAACATTTAAACCAACAAAAGCGCACGCAGGCATACAAAGTGCCATGAAATAGCCAAAAAATAAAAAAAACCAAAACGTTTAAAGAGTATCAGCAAAAAAACATGAAAAAATAAATAAATGAAGCAAGAACGTTCCTAAGTAAGAGAGACATGCCGAACTTACCGCGGCGGAGGAATGCTGAGTTTTGCATTTCAGACATTTTATATATATTATTTTTTGAGCAGGGAAAAAAAACAAAAACAATATCCAATAAATTAAAAGGTAGACCAAATATACATAAAAAAGTTGGTAAAAAAAGAAGAGAAAATAGAGAGAGAAAGAGAGAGAAAGAGACAAGATTAGAAGAGAGCTGCACATGAGCTGTATTTTTTTTGAAGAAAAAATATAACTAAAATTTAGAGTTGACAAAAAAAAAGCTCAAAAAAAGTAGCAAGAAATTAATACTTGGCAAGTTAGCACGAAACTGGGCTAGAAAGTCTAGAGTTTTTCGTTGGATGTGCGTGGGTGTGGGGGGTGTGAGGGGGCGTTAAAGTAGTTCAGACTGTACGTACAACAGCTGCATAAAAATTCACGTGCCATAGAGAGATACGAAATTCAAAAACCACATCACAAAATCACTCACGCACGCACTCACTTACCTATTCGGATTCGTTTTGGGACGCAGCGGTGCGCCGCTCTTAAGCTTCGAATTGGGATATTGCGACAAGTATGTCATCATCGACTGCTCATCCACATTGGGATTAACCAATTCCTCGGGCTTGATTAATTGACGCACATTAAGCCAGTCATCGGCCAGACCCATAGCTTCTGAAGCATTCTGTACAGCATCCTTGGGATCCCACATTTCCCAGTCGGGACATAGACCGGGCGCACAAGCATCAACCAAAGCGCCCACTGCCTTGCCCGTGGTCCAGTCATTGGTAAAGTTATTAATCGGCATATCGGGTATTCTGGCGTGTATCCAGTTCAGCAAGCTGTCGGTTCGCATTCAAAGTAAAACAACAAAGTGGGCGTGACGTTTATTAAGTTACGAGATTTAAAAGATATTAATTTTTGTTTCGAGCTAGCTTACCGTTGCTTGGGCGTTGGACCAGAGCCATTCAATTGCTTATCTTCCTCGCCATCCCACATGGGCATCGATATGGAGTAGTGCAAAATGAGTGTCCATATAAGACCGAGTATCAGTTTCAGCTTGCAGTCAACGATGTCGGTAGAGTCTGCAAGACCACAAGAAAAAAAGAGGCAGATTTTAGTTATCAGTACGATAAATCGCTGTGGTAAGCAGTGTGCTCTATATAACACTTAGTTATGATATGATAAATTATTTCGTATCCATTAAGAGCATTTAAGCAATAACAATTAAAAATGATAATCCGAAAATCTGAAGTCTGAGCACGACAAGTTATTGAGCTCATATCAAAAGCCACCTTAAAAACAAAATATTGTTTGGGGTATCATAGAGATTTTAGTTCCTTCGACTTTCAAAAGAAACTCAACCATTTAGAATACAATTGAATAGCAGGAACGCATAACGCTTTTAAGTAGTTCCAAAGTAACCAATACTTTCAGCGAAGTTTCATATGCCCGTTCCCCAGAACCTGAAATCTCTAAGACCATTACACTTAATCGACGGACAACCTTACAATCCATTTTTTCTTGAGGTTTTGTTTTCCTTAAACATTGTTCTAAGTTTATCCATCAGGATATATTTAAAAAAATAATTTCATGTTCCTAAGAAATCATACGATCATGTCAAGATACTAGAACGCTTAAATATTTTCTGTGATCTTAAGCAATGTGTGCAACGAGATTTATCAAAGGATTCCATATTTTATGGGTTTTATGCGTACAAATAAATTAGAAAAATCTTAACGCTATATAATATATGCAATGTGTCAGACTTTAGGGAGCCCATTACCTTACGCACGAGGCTCTGAATAAAGAAAGATCGAGTAATCAACTTATGCTCAGTTAGAAGGAAATTACTCCACATTGACTGCCTAGTGGCAGATCGTCAGCGGCACATGCAGGAACAAATGTAGAAGGCCAATCCTCTACTCAACTTAAATCCAAAAGATTACAGAAACCCCATGAGGCCCTGTTCCACATAGGAGTCTGGGCGAAATATTTAGGACTATTTTAGCCCCCTCGTAACTCGCTCATACGATTTTGGGGTCCATATTTTTTGGTTCACAGAAGCAGTTTAAAATTATTGAACACAAATCTTTTCAAAAATGGAAGTGGCTACTAAGCGAGCTATTACTTAACTAATACGGACAAGCATTTCCAATTTAAATATTATAAACTTAAATTTATTTATTGGTTCATTTCAATACCAAATATTATGCCGACAGCTTTCAGTTGGTCGCGCAAGAAGATTCAAGTGCCACCATCTCGCCGTTTTAGTGGTAGGACCATGGTAGGATCTGGGATATGAGTAGTTCGAGCAAGAGTAGAAAAACTGAAAAAAAAAACCAAATCCCAGCTGTGTCATATTCCTTACAAGGCAAAAAAAATCATTTTAGAAAAGCATCGGAAACTCCTACTTTGAACTTGTACTAGATTTCGAGAAAGACAAAAAGTGCTAGAAAAATGCCTATACAAGGATTGTATAACATTCTCTGACATGGGTAGTTCGATCCAAGATTAGAAAGAAAAACTCTATAAAAATCACCCAAATCCCTATTACTTCAAATTCCTTATAAACCCAAACAAAAATTAATTTTAGGAAAGTCACAGAAACTTCTTTGTTCCAGATTTTGAAGCCGAAAAAAAGAGCTAGGGCTCTATTATGGGCTCTATTATTTTAAGAGCTCTGCCGCTCTATGTACTACCAACCCATTACGAGTTCTTCTTTTTCACTTTTCTCTTATTCTTAAACTTTATTATATCCCGACGTCAATACAAGTCGTTCATCCTGCACGTGCTATCAGATTCCGCAGAAGCATGAGTTGCGTCGCGAACGGAAGCAGCTGCGTTTGAAGTATGCAAGAGAAAAATTCTTTGCAAAATCTTTGGTTCCTTTCGAATTAGGAACGAGCTCTACAACGAATTAGATTTTATTCAGCGTATTACGGCACAACCTCGACCATGTCCTTTGTGTGGACAATGACGCTTCAGCCAAGAAAGTATTCCATGCGAAAGTCGACGCCCGAAAGACGAAGTTGACGAGCCAAGCTCAGGTGGAAGGATCGAGTCGTTCTGACCTAGCTTCACTTGACGTGACCAACTGGAAAAGGCGCACGCAAAGAAGGGGCGCTTGACGAGAACTAATTAAGTCGGCTGCATGCCAATAAGGGGTTGTGATTGCCAATTAACGTAAAAAGTATCTATTTTAGTAGATTCCATTCCATCATCTCAGACGATTCACCAAATTTTACAAAATTAGAAGAGACACACACTCTCAAAATATTTTAGTTGAATATTGCTAAGAGTTGAAATGTAAATAAAAGCAAACAATCTTACTACATTAAAAACTTAGAAACATATCTGAAACCTTGAGACAGTAAAGATGATCGGATGTCTCAAATTGCAGCGCATACAGCTGCAGCTGCTTAACCAACTCATAAATAGCTACCAACTAAAGATTAATCATCTCCAAATAGTAAAACTGCAAAAAGTGTTGTAAAGATTCCATCAACATGTCATATCAATCTTCCGCTTGACACCTTGAGATTAGGCCTTCTACGGCCGGCAGCTGCGCTACGGGTTAAACACATTGACTCTATAAGTAATCGCTAGACATTGAAGATCATAGTGGTTTACTTTTCTACCGGGATTCTTTTTTCTTTCTTTCTCAAATGTTTTTAACGCGAAGTGATTAAATTTGTTTTGCTTTTTTTGTAAAATATCAACTGTCACAGTTGCCAAACTGGACGAAACATTTGTGCCGTTTGTTGGCCATGTCTAGGACCGTTATGTGCGCTGAAGAGAGAGAGAGAGAGAGAGCGAGAGGGAGAGGCGGCAGCAGAGACGAGACCGTCATAAGTTTATAATGTATCTATTAATTGTTGCAAAAACAACTTGTAGCCAGCCGCCCGTCAGCTAGACCGGCTAAGCACTCTGCATGCCTTTGAAATAGTTTCTACATAGACCAGAAGAGAACATGGCTTAGCCATCTGTCAATGCCAACACCTGAGCGCCGCCGTACATGCAACATACTGCCGTTGTGGCAACAACAACAACAACTGCAGCAGCAGCAGCAACTTTGTAGCAAGTATTTTAGTGTCTTGCCAATGTCGACAGCGCCAGCGACAAGTTGCCAATTAAGTGCAAAATGTTTGCTAACTGTTACAACAACTCGAAAGCTGCTGTAGAGAGCGCGCTGAGGAGCTATGGAGACGCGGAGACACACATCCAACAAAGGCCGCAGCCATATCTCGAATTTGGCCTGGTCAAGTTCAGGGTTGACATGCACGCGACCAACTTGTCTTGCCGGTTTTCATCATTCAGTCTCTGCGCCACGATCTGATCTCTGCGTATATCTCTCTGTCTTTGGGCTTTGATTGCTAACTGCTACTGACGACGACGACGACGACGTCGACCTTAAACTTGGCGTTGGTCAAAATGATTTAAATCGTCTTCAACACAAAAGACTCAGCGAGCAACATATTATATTTTGCTTACGTACTAACTTCTTGCTGGCTTCGATTTTTGTTATGTAAATCAAAGCGCTGTTTGTTTGTATCTCAAAGTTGTCCACATCTTATAGACGCGTCTTTTGTACTGGTTTATTGAACTTTGGAAATGTTTCAGCTTGGACAATAACGGCGCTTTGCTTTTGATAGCATCAGGTGAAAGGCTTTTTGTGCCGTAGATTGTTTATTTTAAAAACAATTCGATCGCATTTTATAGAACACACTTATCAGTTATCAGCTGGCGGTTGTTGTAACTGTTTGATCTGAATTTATTTAGTCATTGGCATTTGTTAAATGTGACCGTGGCGCAGATTAAGATTGCGTAGAACCAGAGCTAGACTACAAGAATTGCTGCTACAAACATAAGGATTCCATGGAATTGCACAAAATCGAAATGTCTTTAACGTAACATGGATATATGACGCCTTTAAGTGTCAATACAGTTGCAACTATAGATTTCAGGAATCTGGTTTATCCGCGTACCAAAAATTTGTTCTTCTGGTGTTACATATTATAGACATAGACCAAGAGATGCTGACGCTGTATGCCATACAAAGTTTAGTAACATTAAGACAACTATTTGGGGGGCCTCGTAGCTTAGTGGGTAATACACTTGCCTTGTAAACGCGGGGTCGTGGGTTCGAATCCCACTCATGGCAAGAGGCATGACCACTCCAACGTCCCTCTTAAAAATTGCTTCGATTCAGTTCGATTGAAAAACTCAACAGATTACAGAAACCAACACAAGAGTATTAAACATAAACGGCTTCCCAAATTCGATGATGTCCAAAGGCATTTCAAAAACGGACACGAATAGGACAATGGAACGATAGAACCATTAGGAACCATCAAGATTAGCACAGTTCGAGGAAGAAATGGAGAAACTGCAGATAGCGATAGCTGGCATCCACAAGGCAGTAGACGGATCGGCAGACCCAAGGCGACCTGGAGAAGATCCATCCTCCAAGAACTGACCCAGGCGAACACAACATGGGACAGAGCTAAACAGACGGCGCAAATTAGGGTTCGTTGGAAGGCTCTTGTAGAGGCCCTAAGTTCCCAAGCGGAATAACAAGGAAAAAAAAGACAACTATTTGTGGGCGATGTATGCCTCAGAAACCATAGAAGAATCATATTTCAATCAGCAACTCAACAGCAATTCTTAATAACTTCCAGCAAGTTTTGCAGATTTCAAACCGACTTAAATTAAATTTGCTATTCTTAAGAAACAATAAAAACCTAAAAGACAACCTGTAGTACAAGGTGATTCCAAAACAAGCCAAACAAATTTTCCATGTACAAAAGTAAGTGGCTCCAATTTCAATTTAATTTCATATATTCTGTGAGAAGACTAATAAAACGACTTATGTATGCCTTCCACTCCAACCCCTGCACAGATTTTGTTACCATTAAGATCCAATTATGCATTACAAATTCTTTTTCGTGTTTTGTGCGAAAACTTTTATAATCTTAACGTTTTTCAGTCTTTTCAACGGTCTGTTCAATTCATCTTTTTCTATATTTGATCTCATCCTGATTCGCCAAATCGAGCATCTTTGACCAATTACTAACTATGAAAACCCAACTTGATCAACGATGTAACTCTGGCTTCTTCGTTAAGAAATGTTTCAACTTTTATCTTACTTCCTGTTTTCAGCTTTAACATTGTAAATCCAAGTTCCTAGCCAACCCCAAATGTAAGACGGTATCTGTATCTACACAAAAATTCGCCCATCAGGCTTGAAATGCAGATTATTTTTATATTATATTTTCATCGTTAATATTTAATACTTATTAATATAAAAATTGTTTTAATTATAAGGTCGATTGGACTGAGTTGCGACCCTTCATTAATAATAAATAAACAACAAGCAAACAAATAAATATATATATAATATTTAAAAACCACCGGTCTTGTAACTAAACGCAGATCTTTGAAAAATATTTAAGATTTCAAGATTCATGCTAGATTGTTTTCTAGAAATCACATAGAAAATGATGATACTACAGGTACTGTTTTCTGAAAATTTCGAAATTTCCGTTGGCCAAAATTTAAAAATTCGTGGCCTTGGCTAACTCAAGGTACCAGGCGAACAGCAATCGCAGAAAATGCCTTAAATTTAGAAACCAAAAGCATGCTGAGCATTTTTCTGCAAAATTCAAAATTTCCGCTGTCCAAAAAATGAAATTTCCGCTGCTCAAATATTGAAATTTCGGAGCCATGGCCAACTTAAGATTTCAGGCAAACAGACATCGAAGCAAATGGCTTAAATTTAGTAACCAGAAGTATGCTTCTTCTAATTGGGTCAAGACGAACCCATGGTTCATAAATTATTAAAAACTGTCAAATGGTTAAAAAATTGTGAGTTCAGTAGAGAGAATAAGAAGTAAAATAAAAAGTAAAGCATTCAAGTCAATAGAAGACAATATGATTTCTTACAAATTTTATCTTTCTTTAAAATGGTATTAATCTTAATTCAACTATAAAAATAAAACAATTTAAAGAAATTTTCCGGAATTTTAAGTGAAATTTTCATTTCTTGACATTTTTCGCGTACTGTCATCATCTTGAATTCTACCCATAATCTTCAACCTAACTTATATGAAGCAACAAATTAAGACAAAGCAAAAGTCTTTATCAAAGATCTGGGCTAATTTTTAGATAAATAGTTAAATTTTTATTTCATGCTCGCTTCGCAGATGATACTCTTAATTCCCCATCATCACTGATTAGAGGGTATCAGCGGCATTTGGACACACTTCAACACCTTCCACTCATCAGCACATTTACAGCTGCTCATAATATTCTAAATTGCCCCAACACCAGCACCAACTCCAACACCGATAGACATACACACACACACACACACGGAACCGTGTAATGGCAGCTTTGGGGCATCCATAAAATGCATTTGCCACGCATTGAACCATGACTCAACTGACTCCAGATAGCTTGCCACATTGCAATTGACTCTGGCCCGGCACGCATGCGCCTCTGGCCTCTTCCACCATTGTTACCCGCGTGTCGTTGTGTTGCCGTTCTTGCCGCTGTCGTGTCTGGGTAATTCCCTAGTTGGAGGGAAAGTTGAAGAACTATGTGGGTAAAAATTTTGTACGTAAACGCAAAGTCATGCTAATAACTTGAGCTATGCGCTTGAAATTTTTGCCAATCTCTGCAGCAATAAGTGGAGAAGTTCACTTGGCCCGGGATTAGACATAAAATAGGTGCATTTTGTGGCCCGATGACGCCAACAAGGTATGACGCAGACTAAGTATATCATGCTTCCATGATTTTCACAACTTGTGTTTTTTTTTTTTTTGGTGAGTTTGTTTTTAGGGGAATGTTGCTGGCAATAAAATGAATATGGTATATCACGGGTAAATGCTTTCAAAAGTAATTCTGCAAGAGCGTCTTCGCTGGCAAAAACATTTTGCAAAACATTTTCATCTTTACAAATACAAAAAAGAAAATTGAAATCGAAACTGGGATACTTTTTTTTAAGTTTTAGTGATAAAATAATGTTACCTACTCTTGTCACTCATGTATGCGCTTCTACGCAAGCACGAATTGTTCGAGTAATATTCAAAAATTCTGAAAAATGTAACCCAGAATAAAAAAAATCTTATCGAATTCGATCGAATAATGCAACTTAATTTTGGCAGCTTCAGGACTAAATTTAAATTAAAATTAAATTAAACTCAAAATTATTGAGGTCGTTTGTAGCGTATTCAGCTCTAAAACTGAAGCTCAGATTGCCTAGCACTGACAAAGCTAGCAAAAAGACGCTTTATATTCGCAAAACTAGAAGAATGCTCCTCAACTTTTGCTAACAACGGACATCTGTTTGTATTTTTTATTATTCCACTTGACTCATCGCTCCAAAAGTATCGGATGATTTTCCTTATTAAAGAGCGTCTATCTGCTAGGCAAATGCAGCAGTTTTGCTGGGTGGAATCGAACCACCGACCTTACGATTTAGAGATTTGTATAAACCAACATATTATGTTACATTATAATATGTTGTAAAAATTGTTAGGTCATCATCTAATCCAACTTACTAATTATTTTCTCAACTATTTGTCTTAAGCCTTTTAATGGGCAGCAATAGCCGACATAATTATTACCCAAACATACCGCGCGATAAAGAATTTATTAAAATAAGTCTTTCTTTCATAACTTTTAATTAAAAATGAGAAAAGTTTTTTTTAATTACTCACTTTATTGCCTTAGCTGCTCAACAATTATACAAAAAGATTTTTAATTCTTTAAGTTCGAGTTGACTCAGGGTTCAAATCGTTGGTAGCATTTCGTATAATGAGAGATGGGAAGCTTTTGTATTGCGAGTGTTCTGACATGGTGAATTCAACAGGTATTTATAAATTTGCTTATTCATGGAAGGTAAGGAATAATAAAATGGCAATAACGACCAAAAAATAAACATCATGGCAAAATATTTAGCATATTTTATCATAAAGGGTGATATTCACGAGTAAGCAAATTTCATTTATAAAAAAAATTATAAAATTTGAATTAATGCATAAGATCTTTATAAGTACAGTACAAATTTTTGCAATCTATCCAAATAGAAACGAGTTTGCGAGAAATAAGACTACATTTTTTGCCTTCGCCGAGAATAAAATTTTATTTATAGTTCTTAAGTTTATTTCCCTTGACTGTGCTGCCAAAGAAGTAGCAATAGGGTATGTCTAGTCATAGCTGCTCGACGAGAAAAGGCACCTACAGTTTATATCCAAATCCGAAAGACGGTATTTTAACTAGAGATTTACTTAGGCAAATAGCTTATTTTTGCTTGCTTTGCCAGTACTAGGCAACCTGACCTTCGGCGTTACATGCAAGTGCTCTACCAACGACCTCATTTATTTGCTTATTAATATTTAATAATTTGTAATCTTTGTAAACTCGTAAATCGATGTCTGATTAAATTTAGACCTGAACCTGAAGTTATTTGAGTAAACCGCGTCAGTTAATAAAAATAGTTTTTCCAAAAATAAGTTGCAAAAATCACCCCTTACTTTGGAAGTGTTTTATTCAGTGATTTCTAAATATTGTAAACTCGCAATAAATATTAAATAGCTATGCGCTAAATTTCAGGCAAAGTTTCATTTTAAATTAATATTGTTCCCAACTCACAGCCAGAACATGAAAAGATCTTAGTATTGAAAACGACATAATCTGCGTCAGCAATTAAAAATAGGTTTTACCAAAAACTAAGTTGCTAAAAAATCACCCTTTAGGTAATGCTCATAAAGATTGCAAAAAAAAAATGAGTGGCACTGCGGATCTTAGTATTGAAGACGACATAAGCTGCGTCACCTATTAAAAATAGTTTATCCAAAACTAAGTTGCTAAAAAATCACCCTTTAAGTAATCTCATAAAGCTTGCAATAAATAAAATGAGTGGCGCTAGAATGCGTAAGGACAACTTATAGAGCGCGTCCAGCAGCACTTGAGAGAGGGAGAGATGAGAGATATGTAACAAAAACCTTGAGATTTTCGAAATATAACGCTATCTCAAAAAAGGCAGAGAGTTTTGTCGAATTTTTGTAGAAAGCTCATTTCCAGCTCGCTGTTTGAATAAGTGAACCGTTCGCATTTGATCCTAAATCGTTGAGATTTAGGATTGGGAGGCTATCCGAAATAAATAAGACAGTTTTGTCGAATTTGTGTAGAAACCTCATTTCCAACGCGCTGTTTGAATCTTATTAAGTAGAACGTTTGCATTTGATCCTATATCGTTGAGATTTAAACTATTTGAATAAAAAAAGACAGTTTTGCGGAATTTTTGTAAAAATTTCTTTTCCAGCTCGCTATTTGTATAAATGAAATGTTCGCATTTCATCCTAAATCGTTGAGATTTAAGAATAGGAGGCTATCCGAAAATCCGCGCTGAAAATGAGATTTCTACAAAAATTCGTTAAAGCTGTCTTCTTTTTTCGGATCTCAATGATTTAGGAACTGGAGGCTATCCGAAAAAAATAAGACAGCTTTGTCGAATTTTGTAGAAATCTTATTTCCAGCGCGCTGTTTGAATGTTATTAAGTAGAACGTTCGCATTTGATCCTAAATCGTTGAGATTTAAGAAATAGGAGGCTATCGAAAAAAATTAGACTGGTTTGCGGAATTTTTGTAGAAATCCCATTTCCAGCGCGCTATTTGAATGTTCAAAACTGGCACACAATATCCCGCACGCCGTTTCATAATGGAAACAAAGGTTTTTACGAACTCGTTACACAATACACTAAGAGTATTTCCAAGTTCCATATTGCCTAAAATTTTCCCCCATTTATTTGTTTTTGTGTAACATTTTCACGGTTAATGATATTTCACTGCTTTGTATGTTAAACGAACCGTTAAACTATTTGTTGATTTATGCCAACCCACTAAGTAGTTTGTATTTGTAGGTCTCCGGGTATTAAGTATGCGCACGGCGGCCCCGCTAAATGGCGTTTTCGCATCACACCCGCATTAAATTTGAAAAAAAAAATGGCAACAAACATTTGCGAAAATGTTTCCATTTTTTTTTGTCTCGTTTTGTTTGCCACAAATGAAGCCACTCAAGTCACGAAGCAAACCGGCTGGGTAACATACCAAGTTCCCAAAAACTATTCGCAACTTGTTGTAAGTTGCATTTTGCCATAAACTAACAATGTTATGCTGCTCAAAGCCGCTTAATATATTTTGCATCAATTGCTTTTTAACAAATTAATTATCCATCATTATAATGCGCAATTCGTTGACATTTTGTTTTTTTTTAGCGAAAAGAAAGCCGCAATTAAAACTCTGCAAAAACGAGATAACTTTAGGAGAAAAAAAAATGTTCAGAGATGATTTTGTTAATTAGGCATGCCAATCCAAGCAAGCTCTCTATTTGAGCTCAAGCTGTGATCTCTCCTACCCAACTGTTGGTACCAAGATCAGAAATTGTGCTGCAAATTATGAAGAAATATGCTAATGTACGCTATGGCGTCTTCTCTGCAGTTGAGCGTGTAGAGGCGGCAGACGCCTTAAACTTGTTGATTACAATCTGTTGGTAATGCATATTAACAGCCACTTAAGCAGGCCCATATATGTGGGGTACTTCAGGAATTCCAACAAAATGTGTAGAATCAACAATATAAAAAAATGCACTGGCAGAATTTTATTATTATGATTCTAAGGGTAAGCAGTGTTGAGGCGCATTTTAGAAAATTAGCTTAAGATTAAAGTTGCTATACATTAGGGTAGACTTTGGAGACAGTCTCCCAAAAGCTGAGCTTAATTTGTGTTAAAGATATCTATCAAAGGTTTAAGATGTTTTTGATAGCTAAAAGAAGAAACAACCCAATTAAAGTGGCTATGACATTAGCAAAGTTAAGACTGGAATACAAAGTGCTTAGCGAAACTGTGGGAGTCAAAAACTCGAATTCTGGATGCCAATAAGAAAAGTCAAATTATAAAAAGATTATCGTTAATTCTTCGAAGCAAGGCGATTTTACAGGTGTATTGAAAATAAATAAAACTTTCTCTTGACTATGGTCAAAGAGATATCTCCCTGATGCGTCTTTGGAGAAATTACCATTGTCAAGAGGAATACATTTATTTTTATATATGCTTATCGCTCCAAAGGCGGCAAATGAAGATATCTCCAATAATAGCTGTTCGAAGAGGCCAGAGACCTAAAATTTATAGCCATATCCGTACGGCGGCGTATTTAATGAAAATAGAGTTTCCTTGGTTAATTTATTTGCTCGCTCCGCCAGTGCTAGGCAAATGCACCAGTGCTGCACGATGAAATCGAACCATTCGATTTAGTGGCGAGTGTGCTGCGATTACTCTACCGAGGCGCATTAATATCGCCTACATTCTTAGATCGCATAGGCAACTACTTACTAAGTAAAAATAAACCGCACAACACATCGATAAAAAGCATACTGATACGAACGACAATCAACATCGATAACGACAGCCGAGTTGTCCTCGTCTTAAGCAGAAAAACAGACAAAAAATATATCTCTTTCATCTTCTTTTTTTACATCGTTTGTGGTGTTTCATAAAATGCAAATTCTTTTTGGCAGGTGAGTTCGGGAAGAACGATAAAACACGCGACACATCGATAAAAAGAATATAAATATTTTTAAAAATATAAATCACGAAATTTTTCGTACCTAAACGTTCCCAAATCTGCTCCTTCATCTTCTTCTTTTACATCATCTGAGGTGTTTCAGAAAATTCAAAGTACTTTGGTGCGCGAGTTCCAGTACCTAAACGTTCCCAAATCTGCTCTTTCATCTTCTTCTTTTACATCTTCTGAGGTGTTTCAGAAAATTCAAAGTACTTTGGTGCGTGAGTTCGAGAAGAACGATAAAACACGCGACACATCGATGAAAAGAATACAAATATTTTTAAAGATATAAGTCACGAAAATTTCAGTACTTAAACGTTTTCAACTCTACTCTTTCATCTTCTTCTTTTACATTATCTGTATGTTGCATAAAGTTCAAATTATTTTGATGCGTAAGCTCGAGAAGAAGATAATATATATAAATATACACAGTTTTCAGCACTTAAGCATTCTCAACTTTATTTATTCATATTTTTATTTTACACTATCAGTGGTGTTTCCGAAAATCCAAATTATTTTGCTGCGTGAGCTCGAGAAAAAGTTTTCCGGCAAGCATGTCGTGGTCATTGACAAAATTCTGCCGGCAATCCGTTTAAACAAAAGCGTCTACGTACTCGCGCCCTGACAGATGTGAATGAAGTCATTCTTGAGAAGTTTATTATGCCGAAATTGTGAACATTCGCGTCAAGTTGTACGGTTCGCAGTAGATAGTCATAGCCTTCTTATCGGTCTACAAGAAGCTAAGTGGCTATGATGTTACCTTCTAATCAGACAACTACGTGAAAGTTTAGGAATTTTAATCGGATAGGAGCAACAACTTATTCCACGTAACATAGCTATGCCTGGATGGGAGTAACAATCTATTCTACGCAACATAGTCCTGTCATACAGAAAATGGAGTTTCTTGAACGTCGAAGAAAATCGCAAAGCAAATGAAATATCTACATCTAAATCTAAATGTCACTTCGTGGAACAGCGTCTGTAGACTAGAGCAAATTTTTAGTAAGTGATCAAACTTATGCTGCGCCATAAAATTTAAGTCAGTTTTTGGAAAACGAATTTTTACTGGCGGTACCTATTAGTATCGTTGACTTTCCAAATAATAACCAATTTTTGCGTTGTATGTGAATTTTTCAAATTCCAAAATAAAGTTTCTTTTGTGTAAAGAAGAACTAAGATGAGGACCACACACTTTTGCAAAAGTTTGAATCAAATCTTTTGTGAGAGCTAAAATAAATGTTCATCTCTATTACAGATAACGATAACGTAAGTTAAATACATTTTTTCATACGAATTTTGACTGGCGCCCTCTACTACAAGTTACTGCCAATTTTCCTTTGTAACCCAAGTTCTTCAATTCCAAAAATCAAGTTTCTATCAGTGTAACGCAGAAATAAGAGGAGGAGCCCATACATATGCATAAGTGTGAAGAAGGTTTCAGCATCATGTCTAAGGGTCTAACAGATTGAGGAATGCAATTTTCCAGTTATGGCATCAGCCCAGACACACGTAAGAGATCTATCCACAGAAAATTATTGCAAGTAGTGCTTGTAAATGCAGTTAGTTGGCAACCAGCACTGGCAATGACTTGACATGATTTAGTTGCACCACAAAAGAAGCGCATTAGAAATGAGTGATCTCTATAAGAACTGGCAAGCCGGCAAACTGGCTAACTGGCATTATGATGTTAAGTGCAGCTTAAGAGAAGCAACATATATTTAATTTACAGATAAAAAGCATGCGGCAACAAAATTGCTGACGTTGTGGCAAGAGCCACATCGTAACCAGTTGGCTGGGTCACATTCAGATCGCGCCACAGCCAGACATGTTCTCGAGCCGCACACACACTCAGGCAGTGACATACAACGTTAGAATGCGGTGCTTGCGCAGGTATTTTCCACAAGTGGGCCTAAAAAGAAACGAGTTTTCCGGCAAAAGACAGTCAAGCTAATGAGCCAGACTCTGCTTGGGAGCAGCACGTAGCACACTGTTGTTGCGTTGCTAATTAAATTTGAGGCAGTGTCGCTTTTGCCACACATTTGAAAACTCTGCAGATTTCAATGCATTTTTTCCTAAGCCATTTCATTCCATGACATTACTTGGAAAGTTCATATGACGCCCTGGTCGGAGTACGACATGTTTGAAAAGATAAAAAAATTAAGCTGCTCAGAGCTCCATTTTGGAATTGGAGTTTTTGGCGTGGGTTTTGTTTGGCTGTTTGCGTTATGAGGTATGACATGAAAAGCATTTGTTTTCATAGCTGGCATTTGGCCCACTTTTGGAGGCATACCACATACGAATATGAGCATAAAATGTATGAGGAGTAGTAGTAGTATCAGTGAGGCACTCAGTGTGTCGGATTGTCAATTTTCCAGATATTGCTGCACTATGGTACGCATAGACTTTTAAGGGGGCAAATATTTACAGAAGATTCGGTTGGTTTAATTTTTTGAGAATGCGCGATTTCGTAGAGTACACTTTGGTTCTCTGTGGTTTTATTGAATTTTTTTTTGGCATAATACTATTCTGGCTTGAAAGTTTTTGATGGGCAAAGATAACTCTTTTTAAGTAAAATTTTTTGCACTGTGATTTTGTGGGAATTTTTTGGTATGAGCATTTTTCGACTTAAAAGAGTAAACATAGATTTTTAGAAGTAAAAGTTAATTTTTTTTTTAAATTTTTTGCACTGTGATTTTGTGGGAATTTTTTGGTATTAGCATTTTTCGACTTAAAAGAGTAAACATAGATTTTTTGAAGAAAAATTATTTTTGAATTCGCCACGTCAACTTGAGCACAAGTACCAGACACTGCAAGTACACGCAGAGTTGAAATAGATTTTTGTTCCAAGAAGTTTAAAGGCATAGCAGTTTTGCTTCGAATAGTCTTACTTCAAGTTTATATAAAAAAATGTTGCTAAAAATTCTACTTCTCAAAAAAAAGCACAAAGTCGATTGAAGCCATAAAAATGAAGAGAGATAAATGCATTCGAATAAAATATATTCATTTACTTTTTCCATTTCAGCACGAAGCGCTACGACTACACACACTCAGTAGAATTGTAAATTTAATGTTTATGTCAAATATGCCACATAAAATACGTTTAATAATATTTTATTGCAAAAATTCCAATTTGAAATACTGTAAATTGTTGACAGTTTTTCATTTGCAGGCGACGCCAATTTCTAGTATTTGAGGTTAATTGAAGCGGGTCCAGTCCAACCACATCTTGTTGCACTGCAAGCTACCCAATGCTGATTTGAATAAAAACGCCTACAAGGCGAAATTTCAAACAACAAAAACCGAAGCTAATCTAGTTAATCTTATCACAAAAAAAAAAAAGTGTCTCAAGATTAAGTATACTAAAGTCAAGGTGCACACAGACACTCATTCACTCATTCAACTACTCAGTCAGACATTAGGGGTTTCAATCATTTCTATTTTAAACGGTTCAAAGTCAAAACTCTGGCATTTGTCGTTGCAATAATCATGACGCGTACCACATTGATGGCGTCATCTTCAACAACTCATTTAACTCATTTAACAATATAAATAAATATAAAAAATACAATAAATGAATTGTTGTACGTGTTGCATTTAGCAACTTGAAATATGCAAACCAATACATTGTTGTGATATTTTGTAAAAAAAATTTCAGCAGTAATTCAACGGAAATTTGCTGATGATTTTGTGGGTTACGACAGAGTTGCGCTGATTCATCTACGTGAGGAGCTTAACTTTGAAGCTCATAGCAAACGGAAGCACTTCAGCACACAAAAATGTGACTCTTTCAGCGAGAAACCAAAGAATGCCAGTTACTTCCCAGCTAAACTCAAAATTCTAACGTTAAAAGGCAATTTATCAAATTCTTCTACGGCTCTTCGCTTATTTGATTAGAGAAAACCCGAAAAATAACAAGCAAGAATACAAAGCAAACCAACGAAACCTAAAACCAAGATAAAAAAACATGTTTCATAAACAAAATAATAAATAATAATTTTTATCGCAATTCTTCGTGGAAGTTTTCACATTTTGAAAAGACAGCAACGCATATGCAAAGTATTTGCCATAACCTTGACAACAATTTAGCAAGTACATAAATTTTATTTCTACACAATGTAGATATTTCATACAATTGGTTAACCTTGTCGAACTTTTTGGAATAAACTACATAAAACTACACACAACTGTGGAGCTGATAACATGTGTAACATCTACAACAAACATTTATCAATGTCAAGAACACATTTTGTATAGCATTTCCAGCGTGTTTTGCGGCAAATTTAATTAAGCTCGCAAGTATTTGAAGATTTGTTTATTGGGAATTTCTTTTCGCGTAATCTTATCGGAATAAAAAAGTGTTTTGATTGCAATTTTTGGATACCTTCAGCTAGATATGGTTAGAATTATCTTTTTATCAGCCAATTGTAGCTTGAAGTAAGCAAACATTTAGCTTAACTAAATGTATAAGATTCCCGTAGATTCTGTTAAGAGCAACAAGTTTTTGCGAGTTTTCAATTAACTTGCGTATTAGTATTACTGCAGATTCTTTTAAGAGATACAAGTTTGAGCAAGTCCACAATGTCGGCTTTTAGCTCATAAAACAGTAGGTGTTTTTGAAGGCTTCCATGTCGGGTCTTAAGTTCCATTCAGCGATGATTTTATGATATTGAGTGGGACTATTGTTGAACAATATGGTTCAGAACTTATTTCGGTCAAAACTTCTCTTTAGCACTTTATACTATTTATTTTTCCTTTTTCTCGCTAATAGTCATGATTTGTTCCTGACTTCGGCAGAAAATCGAGCGTTCAAAAACTTTGAAACCTTTAGAGCTTCTACTTTATTCTACTTATATCGGTTAGCACATCACTTGAACATATTATTCCTTGTTATAAAAATCGCAAGAAAATCGGGCTTTCAAAAACTTTACAACCTTAGGAGTTTCTATTTATTTTTCCTTTTATCGTTCAAAACATCTCTTTAGCGCTTTATTCTTTTAAGTTATGTTTCTTCTGTTATTGTTATTATTTGTTTTAGACATCGTCTTAAATTCGGGCGCACAGAAACTTTTTAAACTTTTTTCTTATTTCTACTTATATCGTTCAAAACATCTCTTAAGCGCGTTATTGCTTAAAGTTATGTTTCTTCGGTTATCGTTATTATTTCTTCTTGTCATTGCTTGAATATCTGGCGTTCAAAAACTTTAAAACCTTAAGAGTTTCTCTTTATTTCAACTACTTTCTACTTATTTCGCTCGAAACAGCTCTCTAGCACTTTACTAATAAAGATTAAGACTAATCTTAATTTCATTTTTTTCGGTCATTCTTATGAATTGTTCTAGACATTGCAATAAATTCGGGCGTTCAAAAAGAGCTTCTAAGCAAAACATCCGATTTTATTAACCGATTATAAATATGTTCAATATATAACGAGTTGTTTGATATTTTTTAAGAAATTTTCACCATTTTTCCAGCTTGATTAAAATAACTTTAAGTCAACCTATGCTGAATGTATATCTTCAATCACTGTGGACAGGAGCACAGCTTGTCTTTGGTCGAAGCCGGTTTTTGAAAGTCGATTCCGCTTCTTATTTTATTTGCCATTGGACCATTGTTTCCGGGTACAGCAACTTAAATTTTCCCAAAGTCTCAGTGGAAAACTATCTCTCATAGATATCTAACTTATTTTATTCCATTTCTTTCCTTTCAATTTTAATTTAATCACTTTGAGGTAGGTATTTCAAATAAAAAAATATCGAATATAACTATAATTGTAATATATATAATTTATCCAAAATATAATATACTAAATCTAAAAGGCTTTTTGGGATTACCTCAATTAAACTTCGTCAATTCGTATTTTAGACCTATGGTCATCGCTCCAAAGGCGAAGCATGGAGATATCTCTATTAATATTTGTTTGTAGGAAACAGCTACCTACATTTTAAAGCTGAATCAGAATGGTGGTGTCTTTAATTAATAGAGATTTTCCTAGGTATGTATAATATATTCTTTTGCTAGCTATTCCAATACGGAATCACTTCGGGCGTAGAGGCGAGTGTGCTACCATTTCGCGACGGAGGCACACTTATTTAGTAAGATCCAAATATAGTCAACATTATTATAATCAAATAGATAGTCCGCTTCGCTCAACAAAGCATTTTTTCTTATAAATATATATACATATAAAGATAAAGATATATACCAAATCAAAGAATTCTATGAAATCGACAACTTAACGGATTTGGAAACACTAATTTTTATCGAATTGAAATCGATTAAAGTAATTTTAGCTGTAAAAGTATAGATTACGGAATAAAATATTATTCATTATAAAATCTAATATAACATTTTATTGTGCATTGTTGGCAAGTTTTTTGAACCACCAACATGTGAGCAGAAGCAAAATTTTTGAATATCAAAAATAGTAAAATCGTCTCTATCTCGAGCTCGCTGAATTCTTTTCTATTCTAAAAAAATGTTGTATTTTTTAAAATTCCTGCACATTTAATGTAAAAATAAATATCTTTTTTTTTGTAAAGCGAGTTTGGTTAGGATAATTTAAAAATGAAATACATGAATTAAGTGCTAAAATCTAAGTTGTTAAACGATTTGCCATGATTTTGAACAAATTTGTTGTAAAACCTTTTACATTATTTTTGAAGTATTATTAGTTTCTGAGTATGGGAATTGCTCATTAGCGCATTTTCTAAACTTTTTTAAACCTAAAAATCATCTAACAATATAAAAGATTTGAATATTTCACATGCTTACGCGCCGTGATAAAATTATTATCTCTTCTAATTATAAATCCAAATACCGATTAAACAATTATGTAAACAATTTCGCTCGAAAATGAAAGCAACAAAAAATAACAGACAATCAAGTACAGCAAAATTTGGGTCAACTGGCACATGAAATTTTTTTCAATTATAAAAATAAATATGAATAAAAAAAAATAACAAATCTCTACAAGATTTGGCCAACTGACTCATCTGCCAAACATGACGCCCTTACTGTGCCGTCATCGTCAATAACAACAATCAATTGGGTGTGACAAATTATGCCACAATTAAAATAACTTACAATATTTTTCTATCTCAGAATTTTGGGGGGGGATACTTGAGAAATGCCTAAAGTAACAAATTAAATACCCATAGCTTACAATCAAGTAAATGAAGGGAAACCTAAACACCACCAAGTAACTTATAGCGCTGAGAAGAAAAAATAAACCTCAAGCTAAAGCCACAGATGATGTCATTGAGTCAACTGAGCGACTTTTATCTTTATACACTTATTAGGTTTGTTCTTTACGCGTTGTTTGTTTTTTCTTTTCGGGGTATACGAAATATTTTATTTTACTTTTTTTTACTTATTTTGCTTAATATTTTTTTTTTTGCAAATTTATACGCAGCGTGTGTTGTTTGGTTGTTGTTTTAGATTAAGCTTTGGCGCATATGTTGCCACGAAAACTTCCAAAATATACTATACTCCATATAGTATAACCTTATATCACAATACCATCCACACACATTGCGCTAATTCAATTGACAGCACAAAAGCCAAAGAGAAAAGAAGAAAAATGAATTGTGACAGCAACTTAAGAATTCGGAAACCAGTTTTCAGGGTCTCAACAACATACCACAGACCTTCAGAACTTGCCAACGTCTCGGAAAGAAGCAGCAACGCAGCAGATCACATGGCTCAAGAATTTCAACTGTTTTCTTTTTCTGCTTCAGGAAGAGGTGTGTTTCAATATGCTGAAAAGTCAACAATTTGTTATTGTTGCTGCTGCTTGTTAAATAATTTAATGAAAGAGAGAAATTAATTTTTGGCAAATAAACCAATTAACGAGGTTAGCTGTTTTTGGACATATGCGAAAAACATTTGTCACATAAAACTTTGGCTCATTTTGTGCCTAAATATAAAGTTATATTATCTCATATGTCTGCGTACATATTTACTCTGAAGTTAGGGTGAGTGTTATTTTCAAAAAAAAGAGTTAAAAATCGAAATAAGCTTTCTAGGTAATAATGATTGCTCATATGCGATTTATGCAGCTATTATTTGTATGACACATAAGCTAGTTTTCAACAAGACTATGAGACATCAGATACTTTTCATAATCTTCGATGAATCATAAATGAGAAGACTGCTTATATTTTTATTTTGAAGATTACAAAATGATAAAATCTAACTACAGCGTAGATTTGATAAACCGAAAACTAAGCAAGATTTGCATAAATTTTTGTGTGAGCCACTCTTTCTAAATGATTCTATTTTCTCAGGATCGATGTCTGAATATTTTCAGATTTCGGTAAGACTATGAGACATCAGATACTTTTTATAATCTGCTTTGCATCATGGACTTGGAGACTGCTTATATCAATTTGAAGATTACAAAATGATAAAATATAACTACAGCGTAGATTTGATAAACCAAAATCTAAGAAAGATTTGCATACATTTTATATAGACTACTATTTCCTAAAGTATGCTATTTGCATAAATGTTGTGTGGACTACTATTTCCTAAAGAATACCATTATCGATTGGCAGATTTTCAGGATAGCTGTCTGAATATTTTCAGTTTTTAGTAAGATTATGAGTCATCAGATACTTTTTATAATCTTAAATGAATCATATACTGTTTATATTAGTTTAAAGATTACAAATTGATAAAATTTAACTACAGCGTGGATTTGATAAACCGCAAAGTAAGAAAGACTTGCGTACATTTTTATGTAGCGCAATATTACCTAAAGTGATTGACCTATGGATAAATTTTCAGCATTGCTAAATATTTCTTGATATTCTATTTACAAGACTTAAAAAAAGAACCACTTATTTCGGCTTAATCAGTTATTTTTAAGCAACTTTTTGAGCACAAAATGTGCACTTTTCTCGGACTTTGTCATTGTTTTGAATCGTATCGATCGATATGGCTGCCATTTCACATTGTATGTTATCTTTATGTTGAGCTATGGTGCTTGACTTATCAAGGTATACCTTTGATTTCACATATCCTCACAAAAACAGTTTGCTGGCGTTAAATCGTGTGATCCCGCTGGCCAGTTAAAATCACCATATTGAGATATGACCCCTCTATGGAGCAATAGTGCCAAAATATCTATTATTTGACTTGCAGTATGGGACAAGCTTGTGTGCCTTTTGGATTTTGTATGGGAACATCTTCAAATCGACACGAAATATACCACGAAGAGTTGTAAGAGAGATGTCCAACTCCTAAGAAAGGCGATAACTCGATGTTCGCCACAATATTTTGCTCCAAATGTCTTATCCGTTGACTGCATATATGCTCGGCATTACTAACAATACCGGAACGTAACTTTTGACTATATTTTTTACACAAAACGCCAGATCAATCGATCTAACGCCACCAGTCTTTTTTCTTGGGGGTGTTTGAAGGTATCCAAGCTATACGCTGACGAGCCAAGGACCATATTTTAGCTTGAAGACAACAGCGTGTTCTCTGTATGTGAACTGTTTCATGGTATAAATAGTCTTGGAATAAAGCTTTCAACGCGGTACAATATTAGCCAATCTGTAACTCCTGTCAAAAATTATAGAGCTGCCAGTTGCTTCCACTATATTCTATATATATTCTTCTATATTGCAAGCATATTAAAAACTTCTCTAATTCAATGCCCAAAGCTGTACTCTATTTGCTTGACTAATTAAAATTATTCGCCAAAAAACCAAAAAATATGCGCAAATTTTACGCTCAGATAAAAACCAACTGCTTATCAACCACAAAGTGTACCCCATATTTATAGAACTCGATTATATCAAGGCACAGCAACAAAAAAAATTTCGCTGATTAACAAAAAAAAGCAAAAATATATTGCCAAAAAATAAAAATTCTTGTTTGAACTAACGAAGTTTAACGAAATTATGTGAAATTAAAGCCCATGACGTGAGAGAACCTCACACTTAACATACGTACTTTTCCCTCAGATATCATATCATCTTTTGGGTTACAAATACTTTTTACTCTGTCTGTCTGACTGTCTGTGCACATAGATAAGCAGAGAGTAAACAATTGATATGGTAAAAGGTATGTAAACATATTTGTAAACATTATTTACGTAGCTGTCAATTACAATATTTATTAAGAAAGTTCTTTGCCATAATGTAATACCTATATTTGTATATAAATACGATTGTATATATTGTAACATCGAGCTTCTTCAAATAATCGTAAGTGCTTGCTTATCAGCGGTCTCTTGGCTCTTGGCTGGACGCACGCTTGCAAAATGCACCCAATAAAATAGCTTATCAATAGCGTCACGCAAGCTATAAAAAATCTGGCACAAAGTATTACAAAAAAAAAATCGAACTTAACAGCTTTTTAAATGACCGATTGGCGTGTTCGATGAGTCATCGGGTATTATGAACGATGATAGGACAAAGTGTGTGGAATACCAAAAAAAGGTGAAAGAATTTATAACATTATGTTTAAAATTTCCACGAATTACGTGAGATTTGGGAAGCCTATTATTGCTTAAAAAAGTATAAGTATATACCTTTTCTTTATATACGCCCTTCTTTTTGTAACTAAAGAATAGACTCTAGAGAAATAATTTTTTTAGAAGTAGAAGTAAATATTAATTTAATTTTAATTAAATCGCCTACAAGAGATTCACATCCGCATAGATTGTACATAATTGTCTGCAAATATAAAAAAACACCAATTTGTTGCAAACGCGAAAGTAGGGATCTTGAATTCAACTACCACAGAAGGCAGAGGTGGGTAATTGTAATTTTACATAAAATGCGTGCTTGGGATACCAGAAAAAATTGCATTGTGGAACTTCTTCTCTTGCACGATTTTGCTATTCCAAAAGTGTAAAACGAGAAAGATGACCTCTACCATCCATATGGGAGGCTCTCATTTTACAAAATTGCATTGTGGAACTGTTTTTCTTGACGGATTAGAGAACTATCCCAAACAAGGTGACTTCTACCATTCTACGATTTTTCGTATTTTAGACAATCAAATTTTAAATTATAAAAGTAAATTTTAAAAATTTAAAAGAAAATTTCGCAAATTTTAGTTTAGTAAATTAAGATAATTTAAAAATTTCTCCGAAAAATTATATTACATTTTTTGTTTTTTGAAAAAAATGTATAACCCCAAAAACTTTTATCCCACGGTTATCAGAATGGAATTTTTCGTAATTCTATGGAAGCAGCTTTAATTGGTATCCGTATAGTATCGCAAACTAGGCGGTCGTGGTTGTATAGAAACGATTTATACTATCATATTTTTTTTTTGCGATAGATATAGATTGACTTGGAAAAGACATCTAGGTCTGAGCAGTACCAAGCCAAAACAAACCACTGCTCTTTTTCGCCCATGTAAAAAACCTGTAGGTTCCTGGTCTTTCCGAAAAGCTGTTAAGAGGAAAAATTTTATAATATTTCATTTCCCCCTATCTTAAGTTGTGGCTCTTTTTAAAATATGCGAGTGGTTTGAATCATCTGGCAATGAATCTACCTATATATATTTTAAAACTTAAGATAACTGATTTGTTATTGTTTGACGGCCTAATTTCGCACCTATTTTATGCAGTTATTTTACGAACTATCTTTGAAGCAATTAGACTTGTTTCTTAAAGAATTAAGGGTGCAACTGGGCCGAATTTAGGGATCATGAAAAATAAGCTAGGATTTTTTAGGTTTATAAAATATCATATATCTAAGCAAGCTGAGAAAGTGAAGGTAAAAGCATATGGTCGATAGACACGAGAATAAAATCTGCCGATAAGCACTGCATTGGAATTCTGAAGCTGCTGCCCAACTTGGGCGCCTTGAAGTATTTTGGAGGAGAACACAATAGAAAGAAGAAGAAAGCAGCAGGGAAGAATGGAAGCGAATGCAAGAATTTAGATGGAAGAAAGTGCTTTATGGAAATGAAGAAGACAGTTTTTTTTTGAATTTTGCAACTTTTTAGGATTGTACGAAAAGTAAGTTTATTTATTGTGTGGACTACAGTTGTTTTCATATTGAGGGCATTTAAGCAGGACTCCACCAGGTGCTGCCCAATTTGGGAGTCCAAGTGTAGAATACAATAGAAAGATGTAAGAATGTACTGGAAATGCAAAAGACGAATTTTCTGGTCCTGAACTATACGAAAAGTGTGTTTATTTATTGTATGGACTACAGTTCTTTTCATATTGAGGCCGCAAAACAAGGTAAATTTTCTAACGTTTCATACACAGTCACTGACTGATAAGGTGAACGCCCTTGTAATCGATTCGCATGCTGTTTTAGATACGCTCAAGTATGAAACTTTAAGACTAGTTTTCCTAAGCAACTTTTGTATTCTTATTTAAGATATCAAACTAAACAACGCAACTTTAAAACTCAAGAAAAATCTATTGATTTTTTCAAGTTTGACGTCCGCAAGTAAGAGATAGATGAGAGCTACTATCACATGCATTTCATATATTCTTAATTATAGCAAATTAGCACGCTATCAAACACGTCTCAAATCGATTGATTATATATCTGGATATCTGGTTTGGTCATGCATAAAATACGTTATTGGGCCCTGGTCGCGGCTTTGGTGCTTTGAAATCGAGAGCTGCTTAAATGCAGGTAGCAACTACCTCTATTAGTTCGCAGCTAGAAGATACACCTTCAAAAAATTGCCCACGCTTCGCTGGCTTCTTTGTTATTGGTGTGAAAAATGAAGGTTATCGGATGTGGAGGCCAACATGAGAGTATGTCGTATGGCAACGCTATGATGTCACTGTGCAGCAATTATTGCAAAATCTATTTACATGCAACAGGTACAAATTTATAAATAAGTTCTACAATTTTTTTTTATTAATTATGCATAGAAAAAAAAATAAAAATACAAATTAAAACCCAAATGAAAGTAAAAATCGCAAAACAACTGCGGCGCTTGGCCACAAAGCAGCATGACATCATTTATTGTGCTTGGTCTGGGGACTGGAACTTCGTCTCAGGCATTAATAAAAAACAACTGCTATATTGTATACTTTATATATATAAAAAATATATATATAATGTATATAGATACGCGCAGGCAAACGTTTTGTGTGGAATGCAGCACAGTGGAAGCCGGCAAGGCTTGACTTTGCCTTTTTTTTGTTTTCTCAGAATGCCGGCTTTCAGAGGCCTCGTATAATCTGTGGCGGCGCTGTGTTTGTTGCAACTCCCTTGATTATTATTTAATAGCTTATTATGCAATTTGTACATTTATATACTACATGTATACATATAAAGATAGCATTTACTTGTTCATATAACAATAAAACTTTTCTATTTGTTGCTCTTTAATTAATTCATAAAAATGGCATCTGCTTAATTGACTCAGAACCACAGGGAAACGTGACCATTGGCTGGGGTATGTTTTTTTTGTTATAAAGAAAATAGCTAACCACAAAGCCTAGCAAGTCAAGTATTTTCCTGGACGTAACCTAGTTTTGAGCACGTAAAAAAAACCCATCATCTTATTAGCTGTACCTAAGCCAGAAGGCCAGCAAAGACCATGTGCCACAAATGCTTAGACACAGGGCTGGAACTTAATATTTATTGGCCCAAAAAACGAAAGATTTGAATTTGCGCTTTGCTAAGTTCGTTTTCAGTTTGCAGGTACAATGTTTTCTATTTTATTTGGCCAGATTTTCATCAAAAAGGTTAATCTCTTAGAGTGAGTATATTGCCTCTGGTTATCTCTAATCGTTAGATTAGAGAGCTCTAACAGTTGAAGGAATCTTAAGAGATTTTAAGAGAACTATTATTGTCGAAGTTTCTTCCTCTTACTATTATTTCAAGTAAGAGACTAACTGACGATTCTATAAAGGAGAGAAGCTTTTTA
The DNA here is from genome assembly GCA_035046065.1 of Chymomyza procnemis. NCBI lineage: Eukaryota > Metazoa > Arthropoda > Insecta > Diptera > Drosophilidae > Chymomyza > Chymomyza procnemis. The sequence continues at coordinate 21,721,861 of JAWNOJ010000026.1, forward strand.
GGATTAGCCCGTCGGTAAGTCACTTATATGAAATAATATTAATAGCAAGAAGCTTCACCAATAATAGATCTCTAAGAATCACTATAAGGAATAGAAAACAATCTGTAACTTAACAATTTTTACATATACTGCACTATTTTTGAAATTTTACGGCGTAAAGAAAGCTCTCTCTTGATAACACGGAAGCAGTGTCACTTTTCTTCATAATAATATAAATATTAATATATAAATTTTAAGTGAGGAGCTTGTTCTTCAAAGCTTTCAAAGAGAAATGCTTTTTAAATGAAATACTTTCAGGCAAAAACATCTATATAATGAACAGCTCTATATATTTAAAATTTCGTAATATTGGAATATTTTTAAAACTCCACGGCGTAAAAACAGACCTCTTGATCGCAAGCGAACACTATCACTTTTCCCAATAATATTCATTATTGTGAGTTTGTCTTATAAAACTTTTAAGATATCGTAAATAGAATCTTTTATTATTCAGTTTGTCAAAAATATTGCACTATTTTTGAAACTTCACGACGTAAACAAAGCTCTCTTGCTCCTAGAGGGGCTGTGTTACTTGCCACAATACTATTCATTATAGTGAGTTTGTCCTTCAAAGCTTTTTAAAATAAATCTATGTGTATACTTAAAAATTTGTGGATTTAATGATCTCTAGCCCTAATAATATTTATTATAGTAAATTTGTCCTTCAAAATTTCCAGTAAGAAAAACTTTTATACAAATTATATCTAACGTAATCAAACACAAAAAACGAAATTTCAATGTAAATTTGAAGTATATGTTGAACAAGTGCAAGATTGCAAGCAAAAAGTTTCAGCCCCATTTTTCTGGTTACTAAACTGCATTCGTATTAAGATTCTTCTTCCCATAAAAATGTAAATAAATTAAAGAACAACGAAGCTATCTACGTTGCTGAATAAACTTTTTAAATAAGTGAAATGTAGAACGAAAATATCTTCGTACCCATTGAATAGAATCAAACGAATCTATATTCCTATAAAAGTAATATCATTCCGATTGTATGCTTATTTGAAAGGGTTTGTTCAAGGGTTTGCAGAAAAATGCTTGCCTTGGAACAATCTCGAGATATGAAAGCACATAACCCTATGCATCTCATTATACAGAATTAAAGTGTGACAATATCTTGTACTTAGCGTAAAAATAAAAAAAATAATAATCTTTTTCAGGAAATCAGAAAAATTAATGCTGACCAAAAATAGAACAGTCTACAGGTAAGTTGATACGAGCTATCAAGAGCCGAGTCCTTTTTTTAATCTAAGATCAAAAAAATCAACCTTATTTTCCAAAAGTTTCCTGCGTAAAACTTATATGCGAAATCCCAAATATTTGCAGCACACACCTAAACTAGCTTCACAATCGCGCGCATGCCATTGAACCCCGCATATTTGTAATCCGGCACTGCAGCCGGCTGTCAACATGGCTTAGCCCCATGTCAAAATCCATTCCCACACCTAAGGCTCTTAACAGTAACACTTCACATATAGATATACATATATATACATAAGATATACATAGTTCGAGCATATAGCATTACTCACCTATGTTAACGATTTTGATGCCCTCGTTCTCAAGGAACTTCAATGCAACCGATACATTTTCCAATTTCTGGCTACGGAATGTTGGACGTTTGTTGTATTTCGGCATACGTTTCTGCGATAGCACCTCAATGAGTGCTATCAAACGTAGACCATCCGAAAGATCCGTTTCCAAATTATTTATGGAACGATCGATGGTCTTCAGATGTTCGTTGGCCCAGCGTGTAAAGGTATTCTGTTGGATTTTCTTCCATTGCGCATCCTCGGCAAGATCACGTTCAGCTTCCATGTCTTCGTCAAAATTCTCCTCGTACTGTTCCGGCTGTTGTGTATAAAAGTCGTTTGGCTATGGGGACAGACAGAAGAAAAGGAAAAAAAAGGGGGGCAAAGAATCGATGTTAGCCAAGTTTACTTTAGGAGGCAACAACATTTAGAGCATGCAATGTGGGTGGTATACCCAACTAATTGGCATGGTATATTCATTGATACCACAAAAACCACTCCGGAGTTATGCAAAGAGTGCCATAAAAATGTCAGCTTTGGTGAGAGCGCCTCTGTGTACGAGGTCTCTGGGTGTGGTGTTCAACAGAGCGACGATGTCTTGTTCCAGTTTGCGTATGCAAACATTCAGTTAAGTGGACAGTCCACTTTCCACACATTCGCTTAGCGCGTACGTAGAAACGCACAAAAAAACACACAATGCACAGTGGGACAAATTATCGAAATTTGCAAACATTTTCTGAAGTTATTGAAAAATATTTTGTCTTGTAATTAAGTTTTACATATTTGTAGAATGTTTTAAATATATGGTTAATTATTAATTTTTCAAGTTTCAAATTTTTAAGTTTTAATAAAAATCAAAAGTTTTAATTTTTTAAGAAATTATAGCGAACGTATTACGCAGCGGAAAATGCTTTATTGGCAATAAATTATGATAGGTTTTCTTATAATTTTGTCAGTAAGCTGAATAAAAAATATAGAAAAGTCTTTTCTTATGAATCAATTTATTATAAAGATTTTTAAAAAATAAGTGACATTTAAATAAACTTCCACACATTTTATTGCATTTTCATTAAGTTTTTGAGTGGTATTAAGACTTCTTTAAATTTTAGAAAACAGATTTAGATAACAAACGCTATTAATTTTTGCTTATGTAGGTGAATATTAAAGTAGAATTTTTAGAATGTAGTATTATTGTAATTGTAGAGCTAGAGGCTTTTAGACTGAAGCATTTTCAATTAAAAAATGTTAATAGTTGCAAGATTTGAAACATTTTTTATGTCATTTATGATCGAATTAAAAAAAAGCTTTAACGGCAATGAAATATTTGTATTATATGATATATTAGAACTGAAGAATAAGAAAATAGAACATGAAGCAAAAGGCAAGCAAAAAATGTTAAAAGTAAGCTCAAATTAAATTTTTTTTTATAAATTTAAACTAAATAATTAGAGAGTACAATAGGAGTATAATCCCGAATTGCTATTTTAAGCAAGTTCTGTGTAAGCATACGATTTGAATCCGATATAATTATATTCGAAAAAATCCGTTAAGAAAATTGTAACCATACGATTCCTCTGCATGAAAAAAAATGCAAAAGTTGTGTAAGGCTGTCACCACGATATGGGTTGACTGACTGTATGTACCAGAATATTTTCAATGCTGTAATCATTTTATTGAACAAGCGGCTTCTATTATTGCATATAGATTCTATTATATCAAAAATTTAAAATGAAGCCAAAGACAGGTACAAAAATCCAAATTTTATTTGAAAAGTAAGCGCAGTTCATAGTTTTTTGAAAGAAATTTGAACTTAATAATGAGAAAATAGAAAAGGCGGAAAATATCGAATTGGTGTTTCGAGCAAAAGCAGCAAATTCTGCGCAATCATATAATTTCAACCCAATTTTATTATTTTCGAAAAAATTTGAATGGGAAAACTATGACAATTTGATCTCTCAGCTTGAAAAGAATGCAAAGATTATGATAGCTACGATATAAATGGACTGACTATATTACCCGAATATTTGCAATATAATTTAGCATTTTATTGAATACGCAACTTAAATGGTTACATACGCTTTATTTTCGGTTTCTTTGATATTTTTGTTTTTAATTTAAAATTTGAATAGAAATTCAAACAAATATTTTTTTAATGTTATTTATCAAAATTAAAGTCAAGAAAGTGTATTTTTGCGTTTTTTCCTAAGATTTTTTGAGTGGCAGTATAGCAAGCTTCATACGAAAATGTTTTTCTTTTTGTAAAATGAATATGTATATTGCAGAGAAGTCTACACTGTGATATTATTGAAAATGCATAGATAATATGAAATTCTTTAATTCGATTTACCAGTATATAATATATATTATATTATATTATAGTATTTTAAATTAGCAATCAAAAACTTGTTAAAAAGAGAATAAATTGATAATTAAAAAATTATGCAGTGAAGGAACGATTTTTTTAATTTCGTTCACGAATGCAATAACTTGCCCAAACATTTACACATTTGTCCCACTGTGCTTGACCACGAAGACAGCACACACACACACACACACACGCACAATAAACACAAAAAAAATAAAGTTAATGTTGATGAGCAGGCAAAGAGCACAGAAGTTCGCATGCCACAAAACTTTGTGAGCGCCTGCGTGCGTGTGTGTGTGTGTGTGTGTGCCACTTTATATATGTATTAATGTAACTGCGCATGTGTGCGTGCGTGCATGTGCGTGTGTGTGTGTGTGTCTCTTGTCTGGCCGGACAAAAACAAAAATAGAGTAAGGTAGCAAGCAAGCGGCAAGCGGCGTCTGCGGCCAAGCCAAAATTTGTGGCAAAATGCGACAGACTAGGAAAAGAGAGGGGAACAGAGTTGAGAACGCGGGAGACAGACAATACGTTTGTCTTGCTTTTGCCTTGCCGCCTCTGTGAGCAGCGTGTGAAGTTCATTAACATTTTCATTAATTGCGAAATGCCGCGAAAAAGACGTTGAAATTTAAAAAGAAATGCAACAACAATTAAAACGGAGCAGCGCCCACAACAACAAATACTACATACACTCCAAGTCACAAAAATAATGCAGTTCAATAATTTTGTATTTATTTGCTTGAAAATTGTTCTTTTGAAGAATTCAACTTTTAATGCAGCAATTTTTTGAGTAGATGAATAATCACTTTTTTTAAATACGTCGACGAGCTGCAGTATGGTATCTGTGATTTTTAGGTTTGATTATAAAAAAAAATGTATTGTGTCTTAAAAATAACTTTAAACTTGGTTATCATTTTTAGAACTGATAAAGACTACGGCGTTTGTCAACTTAACACAAACTTTCAAATAGATATTATTGCCAAGGGGAATTAAATTATTATTTAATTCTCTTTGTTATTGCCATTAATATAGTCAAAATAAATAAGATTTCTTTAAATATATTGGCTGGACGGATAACTAATTTATGTCTTATTACTTTGTAAACTAAAGAATGATATAACTCTGGTTTTAGTAGTTACAGAAATAGCAACATATAGAAATTTAAATTTTTCAAAAATCTAAAACCAATAAAATAAGTAGCATTAGACATTTTTAAATAATAACAGTCATTCTGTAAAATCAGTTTTAATTTGACTAATGAATAACAACTATTATCGCACCCTTACGGATTCATATTTTTCTATTGTATTATTTTCTATTACTATAAAAATTGTAGAATAAATATTAAAATCGAACAGTTAAATCAAGGCTATCACTAAAAAACAATTTAATCGAATATTAAGTTGATAAGTGTAAAAAAACTTTTTATAAGCTTTTGAGTTTATATTATTATATTTTTTCAATATATTAGAAATTGATGCTTTACCTCTGTAGGCATTTCAGGCATTTTAGAAATTGAAGAGTGTAAAAATGTATTCTCTACATTTGTAGGTTTTTTTTTTGTTTGTCATAAATATATGTTTTGGCTTTGAGACTTACGAAAATTTGTAATCATTTCTACTTTTAAACTTGAAGCACTTTTAAACTTCTTATTACTATTTTCCAGTCATTAACAAATTATCTTTCGGCTCAACGCTTGAAAAGAATTTTAAAACATATCAACTCGTTTAAAAATTATTAATAATTTTTTGCCGTGTTTAAAAAACGTTTTATAAATATTTTAAAAGAATTTTTTGGCATTCTAAAATGTTATATTTCGACTTAAAGCTGATGAAAAACTTTAAAATTTTGTAACTTGCTTAATAACTTCTACTTTCAAAAAAATTTTTTTGTACATACAAAACGTTTTTACAACATTTTCGTATATTTTTTGGTTCTTTCTTGGTCGTAAAAAAATCCTTTTTTACCTAATGGATAACAAAATTTTGAAATATATTAACTGATTTTATTATGAAATATATTAACTGATTTTACAACTTAGTTGCAATAATGCTTAATTAAATTTATTTATATTCCAATAAATAATACAAATAAATTTGCTTAATAAAAATAAAAAAATACAAATAATTAAGTATTAACTAATAAGTATTATTTCCCGGAACTACAAAATGATTTAAATATATATGTCTTCGAAAAACTATTTTTTGTGTATATTTTCAGTCTTTAAAAAATTTATTTCACCTTTATGCTCAAGCAAGATTATACAAGTATTTCAATTTATTTAATTTAATCTGATTAATTTAAAGCAACTGCCCATATTACGATTTTGGATGTTTGTCATTTGAATTCAAAAAGATCAATGTATGGTATTTTAAATAAGTTCGAAAGCAAAAATGACACAGATTTACGTTGTACTAGCAGCATATGCACCAAACACATTTATAATTTTGGCAATTATAATTCTAATTTAAAACTTGATATATGGATTTTAAATAACACTCCCTATACACTAACCTTAAGTATTTATCTTTAATCTGCACATTTTTTGCCAACATAAAAAAACAATAGTTAGAGTTATACGAAAAAATTAACTTAAAATTGAACAAAGTGTGCAAAAGCGTGAATATCAAAATAAAAAACTTTTCTTTGAAACTGTTCTTAAAAAACAAGCATTCGTGCGCTCGAAATAAGATAATTTTCGAAATTGTTTTAAAGACAATTCTTAAAAACAAGTAATTTTGCTATATTTGTATTTATTTGCGCTGAAAATTATAATTTTTTAAAGTTGTCACTCGATTGCATTTTTTAATCTTATAAGCGACTTGCTGCGCTGCTTTAAGCTAATTATTATATTTGTAACAATTTTGTAACGTTTTGAGTTTAACTAATTAAATATTCTTGCATATTTTGCTCAACACAAAATGTCGAAAACTTATGCTCAACGCTTTTTAAAACTTTAGCCAAAAAAAATCAAGTGCACTTATTTCATTGCTGTGGAGTGTATATATAAGCTGGCCGGGGGCAAAGTGAAAAGCAATTAAAGCAGCGAGGACGCAGCGGGATGCGGGTTACACGTAAACACACACGCACGCACGCATACTAACTCACAAACACACACACACACCTGTTGATAGAAATCGTAGTTGTTGTTGTTGTTGTTATTGCTATTGTTTGCGTTGTAATTTGTTGTCAATTGTTGTTGTTGTTGTTGCTGCTGCGCAGCCGGCGAATTGGCATAAAAATTTAAGTTACTAAAATTTTGCACAAATTGCGACGACGCGTTGTTGTCGTTGTTGTTGTTGTTGTTGCTATAAACACACGCGGCGGAGTTTGGCGCGTTTCTGTTGTATTTGTTGCTATTATTGTTGTTGTGATTGAGAAAAATGGTCGCTTTTGTTGTTTGACCGTTTGTGTAGGGCGTATTTGTGGTATTTTGCACTAATTCACCAACAATTTGTTGACATATTTGATTATTTTTATTATTATTACTAACGTTATTTAGTTGTTGCAGCTGCTGTTGTTGTTGTTGTGGGTTATGTGCTGGAATTGTGTGGCGTGCGCCGTCGTCTACCGCTGGTAGTTCGTAACTGTTGTACTCCGTTAACCGGTCCGTTTGCAAACGCGTCCCAACCTTTTTTGATTCTTGCGGCGGCGCTTGTGCCGAAGTTTGTCGCGCAGCATTTTTTGTCGTTGCGCTTGCGTTAACAGCGCCGGTGCTGTTAACAACATTCTGTTGTTGCTGCTGCTGCTGGCCTCTGTACATGTTGCTGGTTGTTGTTTTATTGTTGTTGTTGATCAAAACGCGCTCTTGCTCTCACGCTCTCGCTTTTATGTTTAGTTTATTTTTTATTTTGTTTTGTTTTGCTTTTCAGCTGTCAAATTGTTGTTGCTTCCAGTTTTGTTTATATGCAAATGTTTGGCGCGCGGGCGCGCTCTCTCTCTCACTCTCTCTCTATCTTCCTCACTGGCTCTCACGCTTAAAAACTAACAGCGCCTTAACAGCTTTGTTGCTATTGTGTTACCGCTCACACCTATGGCAAAGCATTGATAACAATAATAAATTGCTTTTGGCTTGTTAACAGTGAAGTTGTAGTTATTTTACACTCTGCGCAAAAAGTTTACGTAAAGTTCTGAATGCAATGCAGGCATAATAATTATATCAAATATTATTGTAAAGTCTACAAGTGTTTACTCAGCGTAGAAACGTAATATGTTTTTTATATTATAAAAAAGTCACTTTTTTATTGAAGTCATAATGAGAGCTCAAATTTTTTAACTTTTAAGTTGTGCGCCTCAAAGTATGCACAACTTTTGCAGCTTGACAGTTAAAGTTGTTACATATTTATGAGCTGCTTTCATGGAAAACAAAAATCAAACTTTATTTACTAATTCCATGGAATTTTTAGAGTTCTCTCCAGCTTTGAATAAATAGTTGAATATTTTTAAAAACAGCACAAATACACATATTCCCGACAAATTAAATTGCAGATCAAACCAGCTCCATGCAGGCACAGAACGCCTATATCAGGAAGAAGCAACTCCGTGACAAATTTTGCATAGCTTCAAGTGGGATACGCAGCAGAACCGATAAAGATATTGACAGAAGTGCCAAATGATACAGTTTTCAAAATGTTATCTGTTGTTTTTACTTTTCGATTTAACGCAGTAGCACTTTTGCAGTTATCTAAATTTAAAATATTTTGACTCCCCTTGACTTTGCTTATCGCTCCAAAGTCAAAGGGGCATGGCGATATCTCAATTTACAGCTATTCGAGAAGAACAGGGAACTACAGTTTTTCGCGGTGTCTTCAATTAATAGAAAAATTTTCCTAGGCAAATAGCATCGATTTGCTAGGCAAATGCACCAGTGTGGGTGGAATCGTACCACCGAACTGCCGATTTAGAGGCAGGTACGCTACCACTACGCTACCGGTGCCCACACATTTATCTACCACTTGCAAAAATACGCTATTTGTAAATTTACTCACCGTCGATCAGAATCGGCTTAAAATTGCAAGAGTCAGTCTACGAACAGTTTCACGTTTCGCCATAAATTTATTTATTTATTTTTTTTTTACAAATAAACAGATTTGTAAACAGATTAATAAAATCAAAACTAATAATGATATGTTCTGTGCTTTTATTTCTGGACGACAAATAGTCATGAAACAGCCTTGACTTAACAAAGGCAAACAAAGTATGACAGAAAATTTTTCCTCAAAACGGATCCTGCTTACCCAATAAGCAACGTATGAGAACGTTACAAGAATAGCTTTATTTAACACCATTTCTTCCTTCTCGAAAAACCCACAAATCTTCAACACATTAATTTAATCGAGGTTGTTATTCACTCCAAGACGAATTTCGTGGATCTCACACAATTTGTCAACCTCTCAAAAAATGGCTTGTGTCGATTGATCGAAAGAAATGCGCAAAAAATCGATGAATCCGAAAGTAAACAGCAGACGTCTGTATAGGTGTTTCAAGACGAACCAGATCAAAAAAAAAAGTTGTTTGCGCACAAAGCATTTCCAAGCAAATAGTCGCCTCTTGTTACGAAAAAACTGATAATATCGCAACCACTAGAAACAACGCAGATCAGTCAATTTTGAGTGGTACACAAACATTTGTTTGCCAGCTGTCTTCCAAGAAATCAGCAAAACCAACCGCCGAAGACGCACAATTCATTACCACGACAATGGGAGCTCTCACACATCGGCTCAAACAACACCATTTTTGAGCATTCAAGACATCGGTTTGATAAGTCATATAGTCCAGACTTGGTACCGAATAGCTTCTTCTTTGTAAAAATACAATGAGAGGTCCACGTTTTTCGACAACTGAAGAAGTGGTTCATGCGTTCAGAATGCAAGTTTTAAAGATACTTCAATTGGTTCAAACGCTCGCAAAATTTTATACATCGTAATGGGGAATATTTTGCAAAAACAATTAACGATTTGTAATGATTAATAATATAATTTTGTTCCCTAACCTCGATTTATAAAAGGCAACCCTTGTATTACTGTTTTTTCAACGAATTTTTTTTTCGACCATTAATACGTTCGAAAAGGATCATATTTAAAACTTAACTAGCTGACCATCAGTAGCCAGGTGTTAATGAAAACGCCTCTCAAATCGATGATTGCTATAGCAGAAATCTCCTTTTAATTAAAGTCACCGACGCTCAGATGCAGCTTTAAGCTCTAGATTGCTATAATGCTCGAACAGATATTACTATTTAAGTATGAGCAAATCCACTTCAGGTTTTTATCAAATAATTGAAACTCAGAAAAAAAATGAATCTTTTTTTTGTGATTTTGTGGGACTTACAGGTGAATGAATCATGGCGTAGAAATAAAGAGCACCTCTCATGCTTTTGCCCACCCCAAAACGTTGCAAACAAATCTTTGCAAATATTTGACTTATTTGTTGATCGGTTTTGGCAAAGCCTTTTTAATTGTTTGCGCCTTTCCCCTGTCCAAATCTTTGCCAAGTTGCATGCATAAAGATAGACAGATGTTGGGACAGACGGTGGGGCAGTCAGACAGAGCCATTTGAATGAACACAACAAATGACGCTGCCAACGAACAGCAAACGACCTTCTCAATATGGTTAGCAATTTTATTTTATTTATAATAAACTTGGTTTTTTTTTTTGTAAATTTTAGCCAAATGAGTCAAATAGCACAAGGCGCAAACAAGCTGACAAAAAACCAAATCTCGGCATTATTGAGTTTGGAAGCGAGTCAGTCCTTCAAGGCATACCACAAGGGAATCCTACTAGTAGTAGAGCGATTGCCACTTATAAGGCCAAAACTAATTTCCCCGCCTTGGCGCCTGCTAGCCCAACCGTATATGGCCAGAATACGTGAGGCGCCACTGCTTGCTTGATAGACTGCGATATGATTCAGCGTACGTAATGAAACGCTAAATAAATTTTCACTTCCATTTTAATTATTTGAAATTTATTTGCAACTAAAATTACACACAAAATTTTCAAAAACAAAACAAACTATAGCAAAAATTGGCTGCGTTCGGTCTAAAAATAAAATTGACAAAAATTTTTGTTGTTGTTGTTGTTGTTGTTTTTATGAAAAGGTAATGAAAACCACATGTCCTCCATTTAGTTAAATATATATAAATCGTAAAACATATATCTGCTGTCAGTAGCAATGCATGCAAATTGCTTGAATTTTCTTCAAAAAAAAAAATAATGCACATTGAATGCACTTTCCAAAATCCCATTTTGCTGAGCGGGGGGTGAGGGGCGTCAAAACTTACTTTTCTGCCTGCCATTTTGTTGCTGCTACTGTAACACTAAAACGAATGTTTTCGAAAACTTAATACTTCGTCGGATGCTCAAAACCGATAATACTGCACTCGATCATCCACTTATTTCACAAATTACACAATGCTTGGCATGCACGTTTTTCCCCTCAACTTTTGGGTTTTTTTTATACCCAAAATGAAATAGTTTTTCACGCTTTTTATTCGTAAACAAATAAGAAATATTTTTGCAAATAATCATGCACTATGTCCACCACTCTGTGGGCACTGTTGGTTCGGTCTTAACGTTCGGAAAATTCTGTGCTGATCGCGACAATTTCTCAACTCGACTGAGTTGTGCGCGTCTCCCTGCATAATGTTTATATGCCAGCCAACGTGCTCATGATGTTTTTGCTCAATTTATATTATTTATTCTTTTTTTTTTTTGTTCGAGAGGCTGAACATTGTTGGTCATGAGTATAGCTACAGTTGATGGGAAATGCAGAAATGCCGAAGAAGTGCAACAAATTTGAACTTTTGCAGAAACAGATTTCTTCTGTTCTTTTATTCGAATTAAAATAAAATGCTTGTTTATTATGAGTTCTAAAAACAAAGCATTACAGAATAATATATCATGGCACTTTTTCTGGCATTATAAAATCTAACCAATTCTGGCATTGTCTTATACCAAAATTTTTTTTTTGTTTTCGTTGGGATTACATGGAATTCGACATATTTTCGATATATTTCGAACATATTTTGCACGTTGAAATAACTTAGCTAGATAGATAGATATGAGGGTGGTAGAGGCGACAAAGGCACCACCTCAGACACACAGGCTAAATAACCCATGGTGCCATACCGGAAAGGGAAAGGGAGGAGAGAAAGGGAAAGAGTAATAGTGATTAAAATAACCTACAAAATTTAACAAATCTATTATTATAACGTCAAAAGAAGATAACACACAGAACCTAAGCGCAGATGGCAAGATAGGAGTGGAGGACGATCTATCTTCACTTGGAGTGATCAATGGGAGAAGGCGGGCGCAAAGCAGGGGCACCTGGCCAGAGTTAGTTAGATCTACCGTAACCCGATTACAGGTTGTCGTAGCCAAATTAAGTAAAGTAAAGTAAGGAAGTCATCGTTTCAAAGACGAAGCATAGAGATGTCTCTATTAATAGCTGTTTGAAGAGAACAGGCACCTTAAGTATTTAGCCGAATCCGAATAAAGATTTACTAAGGATCTACCTCTGCTGCAGAGTGGTATCGAACCATCGACCATTGGGTTTAGAAGCGAGCACGTGCCACTACGCTTCCAAGTGAAATCGCAAGTGAAGAGGCAAAACCCAACTCAACTGATAGATAAATTGACATAAAAATGACATATTATTGTAAGATTTTATTTGTAAAACACAAGTTATACAATACAAAAAATAATAAATAACTAAATCTGCACTTAAGCTTTTTGGAACAGCTTTTTAAATAAATGATTTTATTTTTCTATTGTATTTAAAATCTTACAATATTACATCTCTAATGCAATTTGAAGATCGAATACAGTTTATTAATACCTGATAGTGTTTACATTTACCTCAATTATTTTTTAAATCCTTGATCCCACATTTTTTATGTCTTCTGTTTGTAATATTTGGTCATTCATTCGATAAAAAATATTAAAGATTGTTTGAAAGCAATGTTTTGGTTTTTTCATGAGCAATGTTTTGGTTTTCATTAATAAAAATTATTGTCCTCCCATGTTTATGTCAACAGTTAATAGGCTTCAAGGTGGAAAATTTGAAGTGTTCGAATAATTACCGTTTTCACTGTCTGTATGTATGTTTCAACAGAAACCCTTTTTCTGCTGGCGCCACCTATTGGCGCTAGATAGATATAGCAACAAAACGTAAAAATGGTAAAATTGTGTCAAGTGGATCGTTCATGATTATTGGAAAAGCTGAAGAAAAAGAGCCAAATCTTTCATTGCAACATGTTTAAAAAAATATATTATTAATGTTTAAATTTTTCGGATTTTAATGGAAATTTCAGTTTATGCAAGTAGTATTCGCAGTTGGTTTCTCACAAATTATCTTGCGATTCAAAATGGTCCGCTTGGTCGACACTTATTAGCGATTTTATTAGAAAAATTTTACTTCTTTTACTTTTTCAGTACATTTGCCTTATTTGGCTCCATGGCTTCATTGTTTAATAAAAGTACATCACTGTTAAGTAAATATTTATTAGAATCAAAAAAAATATACTTTAGATATTAAAGAGATGATTTGTAGCAAAAATTTTATTAAAATAAATTTTTTGTAAAATAAATGCGTATTGTAATTTTGTGATTAAATTTTTTTAGTAAATATAAAAAAAATTTATTTCCCATAGTTATAATTATTAAATTTTTTAAGCTATAACAATCAAACAATAAAGTTCCACATATAATAAGAGATTCTGAAATTTCGTTTTTGAAAAAATGCGAAATTTGAAAGTAGAATTAACAATTTTTCAAAATCAAACTTCTATTTAGATCAAATTTAGTACGTTCCCAAGACTTAACATGCCTGTAACCATAAGCGTCTTCCAACCGAACTGCTCTTGAATATTCCCAAATGGTAACTATTGCACTGCCCCCAAGTGTCTCATCAATACATAATTTGTTCAATATTTTTGCACATATTTTTCGCATAATACTTATATGCACATATCAAAGTTTTCAATGTTTTGCTGTTCAGCTCACGAACATGTTAACGATGACGTTGATGTTTGCATTGGCAACATTTGGTTGCACGTTGCATGTTGACCGCACTCTTGACTCACGCGCTCCCCCCTCTCTCTCTCACTCTCTTTGTTCCGCGCGACATGACTTTTCGTTGCAATTTGTCACTTTTGTTGACTTTTTGTTTTCTTGCTCATTGATTTTTTCGCACAGCTGATTTTGTTTTTATTTTTTATTTTTAGCCAAATTGTTGTTTTATTTATTTATTCTTAAACAATTGATTGACCCTACCCATTGGTTCATTTGTTTTGATTAAACAAAAAAATAAATAGTTGGCGTTCGACTCAGTTTGATTTGCGTTTTCCACCCGCTGAATCATTTCTGCTCGCGACGGTGGTGGATCATAGAGCAAAAGGGGAGGTTTGCTTATTATAAAAAATTTTTAAGTACAAAAAATATGGACCTAGTTATTTTCTAATACAAAAAAATTAGCAACCAAAATGTAACAATAATTCTTAACTTGACATGATAAATATAGTAAAAAAACATTTATGAAAAATTTTCAAAAATAACAAACAGTTTAAAAATAACTAATTTTCAAAAAAAAGTTATTCAATTTTTTAGCCACAAATCGTACAAATTTTTGAGTAATTTTTTTTTTCAAATTGGTCTAAAATTAAGAGAAAAAACCTTTATGAACATTTTTAGTTGTGTTAAAATTTGTACAATTTGTACAATTGTAAACAACCAATTGAACAAATTGAATTGAACAACATGTTACACAGCTCGAGCCACAATCGATTTATTGAAAGACACGTTTGGAGACTGCCGAATTTCGCAGATTGGACCTGTGCATTGGCCTCTAAGAACTTGTGATTTAACACTGCTCGACGACTATCTGTGGGACTAAAGTCTTAAGTCTATGCGAATAAGCCACAATCGCTCGACCATTCGGAAGACAGCATTCGCTGTGTTATTTCCGATATTCGGTCGCAAATGCTGGAAAAAGTCATCGAAAATTGGACGTCCAGATTGGAATACATCCGAGCCAGCCGTGGCGGTCATATGCCAGAAATCATATTTAAAATGTAATGCGACAAGATTTCGAATAACTAAAATTCACGAGAATCGAATAATACATCGTTGTTTTATTGCAATTTAAAGTTCTTTACCCCCGAAAATATAATAAAATAATAACATATATTTTGAAAAGTTGTACTTAAGAAAATAAATAGAAACCAATTGTAATTTAAACATTTTTCAATATTATTTGTAACTTTTTAGGTTATTAATATTTTCAATTAATTTTTTTAATGTATAATAATTTCATACAAAAAATCTCGTTTGTTGAAACGAAAATTTCTGCTTCAAATTTAATTTTGTAAAAAAAAAATTATGTTGAATACCGAATTTTATTATAATTTCTTTTCTATAATATTATATATACAGCTGTACCTCGGTTTACGCGGATATTAGCGAGTTTTAAAATTCTGAAATAAAAAAAATTTTATTTATGTATAAATAATTAATGCTGCTTGCCAGTAGGAAATGTGTATATCCTAATATATTTAATCGTGAAAGTTATAAAACATTTTTGTAGGCAGAGTTTGCTCAGATAATCGGATTAGGCCAAGAATTGGTTGGAGAATGCTTTGTATCGACAAATCACGCAAATATTAATGAAATACATATATTATATATTATTATATATATATATTATTACATAAGCATAGTATATTTTTATTATTATTTAATGCATTTTTAAGCCCTATCAAAGAAGAAGTGATAGCATGTAGACACTTTGTCTACTTAGCAAAAATGTCGAAAATCAAAAATTTCCTCAAGTTTATTTTGGAACAAGAAAATAATTTAGTTTTTCTTCAGCTGCTTCTAAAAAAATGAGAGATGAGCAATACCAGGCAACAATAAGTTTTTCAGCTGGTTTCTCATTTTTATAACAGATTAACTTGTGACCTACGAATACGTCATACAACGTCCTGTAATTTTCGATGATCCGCTCCTGCAGTGCAGCACGAATACTCTGCAATAAAATTTGAATTTTGTTTGTTTTTAATGAGCAGCCATCAAGTGTTGTTGAACAAACAACAAAACGACTTAAAACATATATGAAATATATAAAAAATTATATATATAAAAATTCATTAAACGCAAATATGCATGTTTTTTGGTTGTGTCTTCTTAGTCATCATGTGGTCTCCGGGCAAAGCCATACGCATTTACTTATAGTACAAGACCTCAGTATATATCCTATATATCTGATATTTTTCCACATATAAAGCACATAAATTTTTCGATTTTATATCTTCAAAGTGATGAAAAAAATTGTGTTGAATATTTTCTGCACGCGTATTTGACTTTGTTGAGATTAAGTTATCAAAGTTGATTAAAAAATATGTATGTTTTTTTAAGAAAATGTTTAAGACAGGTAAATGGTATTGTTTATAGGGCATGTACGATATGTAGATTTAAGTATAAGTCTTATAATGCGTCATATTCGAAAAAGAAAGTATTCATGAATGAATGGAGGTAGAATAATTTATTAATTAAAAAATTTGCTGTTTATCAAAAAACTGATTAAGTGAAAATTCCAAGTAGTAAACATGACAAGATTTGACATTATTTTGTTATAGAATGTCCAAGAAGCTATAAATTGCGTCATATCTGGTTTTAAATTAAAAGTTTCCTGCTATTACTGAGTCACTGGTTGTCAGAAGTCGAAAAGGTGAAAAATTTCATAATTTTGTGACAAATTAAGTCTTTGGAATCGAGAATATTCGCACAATTAGCAGCATTTTTTGTGGATATATAGCCCTAGGATGACATCAACTACCTCGCTTTATATAAGTCCGTTTGGGTTTCAAAAGATGGCCTTAGAAAGATAATATTTCGTACTAAAAAAGCTTTTTTGAAAGTTTTGTGATTGGATTTTTCAGTTTTATTTTAGGGTGTTTCAATGATGGACACTAGCCAAGAGAAAATAGGTTATATTTTACAGATTTTCCTCACCAAAGGCGAAAACGCAATCCAGGCGGCTGAAATTGCGATTAGCGTTTATGGTTTTGATACTGTAACAGCCAATCCCGCGGCATGTTGGTTTTATTAATTCTGTTCCGGTAATATCAATGTCAAAGATGCACCAGGTGGGAGGCCATTGTGGAAAATGTCGTTTAAATCATGGGCATAGTCCAGGCCGCCTGTTATGTCAGCACAGTTTCGATTGCGAAAGACTTCGAACTGTTTGAAGAAAGCAGGATACGAAAAGTTGAAGCTCGTTCTATGGGTGCAAAAACGCAAAGAAACATTTATGGACCGAATTTTCATCTGCGATTTCTGAAGCGATTGGTTACTGGCGTTGGAAAGTTGATCACTTACGGCAACGTCAAGCAAAGACGATCGTGGTCGAAACGCGGTGAGCGTCTGGAAACGGTGCCCAACAATTTGACAGTCTGTAGAAAGCAATCACCCAGTAGCGGGCAACTTTGGAATTGTGTTCCATCAGAACAACGCCATACCCCACACACGTCGATAGCGACTCGGCTTTGGGAGCTTGCTTGGGTGGTTCTTATGCATACACCCTTTAGTCTGGATCTGGCACCAAGTGATTATCATGAGGATCTGCTCCTGTCCGTGGCGCAAAATTTTGCTGGTGAAAACTTCGCTTCAAGAGAGGCTTTTGAAAATCGACGATCTCAAAATTTTGCCAATAAGAACTGAGAGAGAGGCTTCAGGTTGGAATCAAACCAACGACCTTCCGATTTAAGGGCGAGTGTTCTACCACTACGCTATTCGGATGACCTCGGAATACCCTGTAGCCCTTCTATGCAACTCAAATGGTTGACTTGGTGACCAGTTACCGTATCAAAACTTTACATAATTCGAACAAATTTCGTTTTGAATACGACTTTTTGTACCGAAATACTTAATCGATTCTGCGCAATCTTCCAAACACTTAAAACTTTGGCAACCTCTAAAAATGGTTAATTTTTACGAATTTAGCAGATATTTTATAGAATCTCCATAAATGTCTTCATTGTCATGTTTTTAATTTACCCGCGATGTATCGATTTACTTATAGACTTGACACAAAGTTATTTTCTTAATGTTATATATATGACTATATATGCGGCAGAAATTTTGCACAATATTACCGACATCTACACTTAAACTTAAAAAAAAATAGTTGGATTAGGAATTTATGTATTTTTCAAAGTGTTTCAATAAAGTAATACCTTCCACATTTAACTCAGTTGATATTTGCTTTAGAAATTAAAAAAAGTAATTTTTTCGAAAAAAAAATATCGATTTATCTCATGAGAAATGTAATGTATGAAGGAGGGTGGGCCTACGCCCTTCGGAACTGCACATCTTATGAGAAATATACGATACAGTCAATCGATTTCAACACAATAGTTGAAAAACCCCAACAACTTATAAGTACCGAATTGGGTCGTAATATCTGAACAAATTGCAGATATTTATCGTACAAAAATCATTGTTTGATGAATTTGTCCTACGCAAGCTATACGATATAGTCAGCCTATTTTTGCATAATATTGAAAATATAAAAAAAAAGAATTTTAAGTCGATTGTAAAAAAAAATGTTTAGTTTCAGCATTTTTTAACAAAATCGAACGAATTGCCACGATCGTACAATATATAATTGTTTGAGCGATTTTCGTGGTTCCCTTAGCAGAAGAGGCAACTAATTACTTATTTGCTCTTCGGGGTTTAAATTGGGATTTTAACATTCGACTGTTCTGGTAGACTTTGCCTTATAAAATTTTAAAATTAAAAATTATTCCTCTCTTACTATGGTCATCGCTCCAAAGGTGGAGCAAAGGGTGATTTTCCTAGGCAAATAACGTATATTTGCTAGCCATATCACTGTTAGGCAAGGTCGAGGTGCTAACAATCACCCATTATATATTTTTAAAGTGTTATAGTCCGTAATTTCTAAATATTGCAAATTTGCCATACTACTCTCGTTGACTTCGCCTTATAAAATTATTACATCTAAATGATCGTAAAACACGCCAAAGGTACTCGGTTACATTGACTAACGCATTTCTTAACGAAGTTTCTTTTGTCATTCAATCTACATTAACTCGTAAAATTCGACCTCTAGCACTACCATTTTATAGATCCCATTCTGTATTGCATGATTCTTCCCATGTCTTGTGCGCTAACTAAAAAAACTGTTACGATTTGCTATCTTAAGAAAGGTCTATTTAATTTAGCTCCATCTCCATCTAAACTCATCTTGATTCGAAAAATTCACAGATCTTTGACCAATCAAGAACTGAGGAACCCCAACTTGGTCGACCCTGTTATATTAGCTTCTTCGTTAAGACATGTTTCAACTTCTATGTTACTTCTCGTTTTCATCTTTTAATTTGTAAATCCAAGTTCCTTGGCAGTTTCAGATCTAAGACGTTGCATATCTATAGAAAAATTCGCTCATCAGGCATGCGAATTAGTTTTATATTACATTTTCCTCATTCTAATTTTATATATTTTAATTTGCATATTGTTTAATTATAAGCTCAACTAGACTAAGTTGTACCCCTTAACTAACAATAAACAAAAGTGTCTCTTGTTGACTTAACTTTAATTGAGAGAAATGAACTAGTTCGTGAGCTCTCTCAATCGTACATTTATCACTTTATCATGTACTCAGTTATACCTTTAAATTAATAATAAATAAAAAAATTACAATGTTCCTCAGATAAATTGCATGAGCTCCAAAAGTTCTGATTTTCATGTTAAACCGATATATCGATTCACGAGTTCCAAAAGTTTTGAAATACTTGTCAAATCGTAAAAACCGATTGTTTTTGATTTTGATACACACACTCGAAATTCGAAGTTATCTGTTATTTATCATATAGATCAGCAAAAATATATTTAAGTTTATCCAGGTGTTCTACATCTTTTACCAAAAATTTGAAAAATCGCTTCTCGAAATAAAGTGAATATATAGAGAGAGCTACAATCGAATAACTAATTATCGCCAAAGAACTGCGTAATATTATTACAGAACTCATTAATGTCGAGTACTTTGTTATTTTTCATAAAATAAAATGTAAATTTCAAAACAAAGAACTATACTTTAGGTGAAGAATTGTAGTAATGTGGAAATGGGAATTGTTTTCGACAGAAATGCGGTTTCCCAAGAAATTTGTAAGAGATACATAACGCTGTCTAGCGATTGTTGATAGTGTTATATTTATGCACAATAACCTTGTTGATTGTTAACTTAAGGAATGCGAAAGAACAGCGAATACCCGCAACTTCTGCCCAACTATATTTAGCTACAAAATTCATTAATGTCAAGTTCGTACATTTGTTTTATTTTATACTTAAATACCAATTTATTAATATTTTTGACCCCATTTTCTGCACAACGCGTGTGTGAATTTATAAATTATAATAAATTTATAAAAATTATATTTGTATGTTAATTTTTCAAACAACTGTTGAAGTTTTAAACAATGCGTAGAGCACTCTTAGTTCTTATAGCGCTTAAATGCAATTAATTTTACGAAACATCTCTGAAAACTACATGGAATTAGGATTGCATAAATATTTAGATTTGGTTTTGTCTAGCTGCGTGTAGGCCATAAAAATTTCTAACACTTGAAAAATGCAGCCAAGCGGCACGCAGCATGTTGCCACAGGTAGCGCGGTTGCAGCTGCAAATTTCGAAAGAGGGGCGCGCCTGTTTACTGAGAATAAAACATATTACGTTTTCATAGCCGAGTATTTGCCTGAAGAAGTACTTGAGTTATGAGGAAGGTCAACTTG
This sequence comes from Chymomyza procnemis, assembly GCA_035046065.1. Classification (NCBI taxonomy): domain Eukaryota; kingdom Metazoa; phylum Arthropoda; class Insecta; order Diptera; family Drosophilidae; genus Chymomyza; species Chymomyza procnemis. The sequence goes on from JAWNOJ010000026.1 coordinate 21,742,603, forward strand.
TCTTTGAGGCTAGACGCGTTTGCCGAGGGGGTGCTGACGGGTAGCCAGCGCGTTTCACTTGCACGTCATCAGTCCCCCCTTCCCCCCCAAAAAAAATGGAAAATAATTTTAACAAAATGGCAACACTTTGTATGAAATTTTTCACACGAATTTTCGGCAGCCAAAAAATATTGTTTTTTTTTTGCTCTTTCAAATTCGTTTCAGACATAAGAAATATCTGTCCATATGTTTGCCATAGCTACATATAGCCACAGCCTGCGTTTATATATATCTATATCAAGCGTGTATTATTCATCACAAAAATATAATATATCTTCTAGATAATTCGTCGCATTTAAAACACTTTAAACAATATTTGCAGACACCATACCACATACTTGCACATTTTAACTTGTATTTAGTTTTAGAAATTTCAATATGTTTTCTTATTTTTTATCAAGTATTTTCGTTTTTAATAATATATTTATAAACGTTGTACACGGTCACGCTGTACATATGTACTTCAAAAAAATATTGCGTATACGCAGCGTTTTCCAAAGTAAAAATTTTTTTTATTTTGGCAGCAAACTCGCACCGCACACGTCAAAATCAACGCAGCAACTGAGCGAGTGAGTTCTGAAAACAGCGCAAAATAATTTCGAAATTGGTTTTCACTCTATATATATATAAATACAAACCACAATATAGCTGAATACGTGCTGAGCGCGAAAAACTTATTGTCTAGCATTTTGAAAATATATATTTTAGAATTTCCAAGCACTGTCTGATTTTACTTACTCAGCATAATTTTTGACAGCTTTCGCTCAGCGTGTGCTCTGGTATCTTCTCATATGCTTGGCCTATGCCATCTGTTTGTGCTGGCCCCATTTGACACGGGTCTTACCTTTGACTGCTGCTCTAATTGCAGACACACCTTGGGTTACCACATGATTCTGACATAAATCATGAAATAAGTTGGCTAGATGAGTCAACTGTATGTTGTCGCCAGCGCCAATGCCAATAACCTGTCCAATGCTTCTCTGCTCTAGGTTTATTCCTATTCAATTGTGGAATTTTTGGCTATTGGCCAAAAATTTCAATTAGTTTGGGCGTAACATTCACCGCGTCTTTGTTTATTTGATTCCTTCGCAATCACATACAGCCCACATTCACTTGTCAATTCCTGTGTCGAACAATGGGGGGGTAAAATTTGAAATTCAGGAATTTCTGGCCGAAGGCGTAAAACTATGCATTTATTGAAGTTTTGGAACGTAATGTTTTTTTGAATCAAATTCGAATAGCTCCTGCCCGGAACTCTTTTGTGTTTTCTGAGCAGATATGATGATAATTTGCTTACTTTCGAAACTGAAGCATACAGATCTCCGCTGCTTTTCGAAGAAAATAAGAATCTAACATCGCCTGCAGTTACTCTAATAATTCGGCTTACTCCCTTTGACTATGCTCATCGTACCGAAGTCGACGTATGGAGATATCGCGAAAGTTAAGCTTACAGATCTCCGCTGCTGTTCGAAGAAAATAAGGATCTAACATCGTCTGCAGTTACTCTAATAATTCGGCTTACTCCCTTTGACTATGCTCATCGTACCGAAGTCGACGTATGGAGATATCGCGAAAGTTAAGCTTACAGATCTCCGCTGCTGTTCGAAGAAAATAAGAATCTAACGTCGTCTGCAGTTACTCTAAAAATTTTGTTTACTTCCTTTGACTATGCTCATCGTTCCGAAGTCGACGTATGGAGATACCTCGAAAGTGAAGCATACAGATCTCCGTTGCTTTTCGAAGAAAATAAGAATCTTACATCGCCTGCAGTTACTCGAATAATTCAGCTTACTTCCTTTGACTATGCTCATCGTACCGAAGTCGACGTATGGAGATATCGCGAAAGTTAAGCTTACAGATCTCCGCTGCTGTTCGAAGAAAATAAGAATCTAACGTCGTCTGCAGTTACTCTAAAAATTTAGTTTACTCCCTTTGACTATGCTCATCGTACCGAAGTCGACGTATGGTGATACCTCGAAAGTTAAGCTTACAGATCTCCGCAGCTGTTCGAAGAAAATAAGGATCTAACATCGTCTGCAGTTACTCTAATAATTCGGCTTACTCCCTTTGACTATGCTCATCGTACCGAAGTCGACGTATGGAGATATCGCGAAAGTTAAGCTTACAGATCTCCGCTGCTGTTCGAAGAAAATAAGAATCTAACGTCGTCTGCAGTTACTCTAAAAATTTAGTTTACTTCCTTTGACTATGCTCATCGTTCCGAAGTCGACGTATGGAGATACCTCGAAAGTGAAGCATACAGATCTCCGCTGCTTTTCGAAGAAAATAAGAATCTTACATCGCCTGCAGTTACTCGAATAATTCAGCTTACTTCCTTTGACTATGCTCATCACACCGAAGGCGAAGTATGGAGATATCTCACAAACATATATCACACACTTTTTAAGCTTAATCCAAATGACATATGTACCAGCGCAAGTAGTTCAAAGAAAGCAAAGATCCCTATCTTACAAAGACGAAATAGTTCTGAAATATAAAAACTACATATAATCTACATTAAAACCCTCTGAAGTGGGCCTTAACGTTCATAGCGCTATAAAATTGTAATCCCCGTGGTTGTCATCGTTCCAAAGTCGACTCATGATCAGATAACGATAAGATATTTCTAGTAATAACTATTCGAAGGCAAAAGACATGTGCACTTTGTCTTTTTTTAATAGAGGTCTTCCTAGACAAATGACGTCTATTTATTTGCTGCTAGAAAAATTCGGTTTAGGGGCCCCACCAAGCCCCACCCAGGTAATCTAATATTCTAGAGTATACCTCTACAGCAGTTTGGATTTCAATCCCAAGCTGCCGCTAATACTCTTCCATATTGAAATTGCTAATAAATGCTAGATCAAGGCTAGTTCATTACATTGAAAAAATATTATATGCAAGACGAGATGGTCGTATGAAGTTAGGGGGTAGCTAAGAATGCGATACGGTTGCAGAACCGATTCATGCCTATTACAACAAGGGGCTGTGATCTTCCGAGTTCAGCAAGTTGATCGCCAGTGCATTTGGAATGTTGTGCCGATTCTCGGTGTATCTTGCGGACCCAGTTCATTGTGAATAGTTAGGTTAATTCTTAAGACCCTGCCTTTGACACTGCAGATGGAGAAGCTCTCAGTATACCATAGCTGTATTCAATAGAACCATATACCATATTGGTTTTCGCTTCGATGCCATCCGGGAAAAATTTCCATATACGCGATATCCGATTCCGCTCAAGAGATATCAATAGCTGGAATTGCGTTTCCTTATCAAGGGTACCAACCCCATAAAGTCAAAAATATTCACAGTGTTTATAAAAGACTTTCCACATTTTGGTACTTACTCGGAATGATTTCTATAGAATAGACAACACACTTAAAAAAATTTTCAAATTTTTATATATTAATTTGATAAAAATATAATCTTCGCAGTTCGGAAGTTTTAGGAAACCACTGTTCATCACCTAATCCAATTTAACTATTACTAACCTATGTGCTGCTCATACACGTGAGTGCATCTGCCATTACCACTCATCACCTGCCGCATCCAGTCATGATAATAACGCACATCCATATATATATCCGGCACTCCTTGTGCACAAGGTACATAGAAGTTAAGAATGCCCACCAGCGAACCCTGGTACACCAGTGGACCTCCAGAGTCGCCATGACAAGCACCCAGGTTTAACTCTCTATAGGCGCATAGCTGTCCAGCGACCACATCTACACCCTCGTAGTCCTCAAATAAATTGTTGCATGCCGCGTGTGTAATGTGTCGTTGTTGCATGCGTTGCAGCTGCGTGGGTGGATCACCCCATAAGGACTGCGAGCCCCAACCGGTAAAAAGCAGCTCGGCAGTATTTGCAGGCCACGGCACTGTAGCCAAGGGTATAGCCTGCGTTGTTGCATCAAAAACTATGCTCTCATTTAAACGCATCAATGCTATATCGTTGCGATATAGGGGCACATTATAATTGCAGTGTATAAATATGGCCTCGGGATAGTAGATGGCTTTCGGTAGGTTATAAAGCAAAGATCCTGTGGCCACTTGTAGACGATCCGCTGGCCAGCCACTGACACAATGGCCAGCTGTCAAGATCCAACGTGCGGCGATGATGGCGCCACCACACATATGACTGCCCTGCAAGGTTTGTAACGAGATTTGATATGGCGCTTCACCTTTCGCAGCATTCTGACCACCTATGATGAAGGCATCGAATGCAGTAGCCCAAGATGGCGATGTGCCAACGAGCAGCAGCAACAGCAGCGAAGGAAACCAATGTAATGCCATATTGATATCGCAGAAAAGACTGATTGACGGATATATAAAATCGTGCTTATCGAGCCATAGGTGGTTGGGTGAGTTTATCGTGAAAACTGATAGTGGGTTGTATGATATAATCACGACATTATATACACGAGAAGTACACTGAGAAAAATGGTTTATGACAATGTTGCTAAATTATGAAATGTGCAAAAACTATTATTATTTGCTTTAACTTCTTAAGGAGCATATGAGCACCTCCACATATTTGTGCTAACACAGATGTAGGGATTAGCCATATTGCGTTTACACCTAGAGGAGCAGCCTCTGACGAAGCTTATGTAGGAAATTGGGCAACTTCAGCACATATGTGCTGTACGCCAACAGCCCCAAGCCTACGACACTATCTACCGCCTACTCCAATCCTGCTTTTGAACATCCCGAAAATGTCTTGTTTTTAGAAATTACTGATGGGCAGGAAACAGACTGCATTTCTAACGCTTTGTTCTTCTGACCACTTTTTGATGACTCTCAGTTTTGGGAATAAAATCATTTTATAACGACAGTTATTATGGGTTAAACCAGGAAGGCTTCCCAATAGCATGGAAGTTTCTTTTTCGATGTATCTGCATATCATAACTGAGCTGAAAAGTAGATTTATTTTCCCAGTGCATTTTGGAGCATCTGTGGAGTATTGTGTAGTTAGCATCCAAGATAGCTCTCTAATCAATTTGGTCTAATAGTCAATGACCATACTAGATATAATTTGGATGCAGGCCTTATAGATTTCAGAGATTTTTTGAACTTATTAGGACCCGAAATCTGTGACCTTATTTTTACGACTAAATACTTTAAATTAAGATAAAACTCATGCATGTAGTATGCCATGTATCAGGCTACTGCCTATGAAGATGTAATAATTTTTTTGTCTAGAAAAATGGGCCTTTTGGCAAAGGTAATATCCAGTCAGTCCAAAAATTATTGGTGTTCCGACCCGAAGAATCTGCTTTCGGCAAACGTTCAAATTTTAAATGATAAAAGTGACTACTAAACACCAAGCTCTTCAAGTTGTTTGGAAGAATATTTTGTCCAATAGTCTATTTTTCAATTAATGAATACAATTCATTAGCTTTGATTGATAAGACCTCTCGAAGATCTTTGAAAGTACTTTCTATTGCAGCAAAACCTTGGATCATGTTATATATCTGAAAATCTTTTTCTAAATTTTCAAGTAGCAATGAATATGGTAGGAACATTCAATGATCTTGGGTAAGTTTTGCTGTCCAGAAGAATCCGTATCTTGACAATTTTTCCTTTTTTGATTTACAGAATTGTTTCTTAAGTTGATTAAAGAATATAAGCATAAGCTTCGATTGAAACGAACTTTACTTTTTATTTTAATCATAGAACTAAAACATTTCTGTTCAATAAAATTTGCTGCTTGTCTAACCATTTAGGAGTTACTTCAATAAGCAAGCATCTATAAAGATTAAAAAACTGGCCTGCCAAAAAGAATCTGAATCAAAATCGTATAATAGAAAACTGACAATCAAGTAGTATTGAGTAACAAACAACTTACCCAAATTTTTAAGGGAATTTTCTTCAAAACTAAGGAAACGTAGGGAAGCCTTCCCTACGGGCACTCGCTGATTTTTATCTAAGAGTATTTTTTCCAAGAACATAATCTTACCATATTCTACATATGAAAGCCCAAGCAGCAACGATGCAGTCGCATTTATAAAGATCTTGTGGATATCTGTTTTATCCGAAAGAATCTAGATCAGGACAAGGTACAGCGCCTTGGGAGCTCTTATTTATTCATTATAAAAACAAAGATGTGCCCATTGCTAACTAAAGCATAGACTGGGATAAGAGGACAGGGACTGCTATTGAAATATCAAATATGATTAAAAATAATACTTTCTTGACCGACTTTTCAATATCCCATCAATGCTTAGTCATAATCAAGTGTACCCATAGTAATAAACTGATTTTTTAATCAGACTCTGATAAATCGTTTTGCCGCTTACTTGCAGTTCATATCGAAGCACTTGAAAATACCCATAAACTTAATGGTCGCATACATTTTAGAGTCTAGCCGGACAATCGATAAAAACTGAATAAATATAACCAAAACATTCCCAAAAAAGCCTATTAATTCAGTCTGGTTTCGTACACCCAACGTTCATGATGAAATTATTTGGCTACATTTTCACGCTCTGCCTGCTGCAATATGCAGCAGCAAAGCGCCTGGTTGGATTGGACTTGGATGCAAAAAGTCCGAACTCACGCATTATGGGTGGAACTCTGGCCGAGGTGGGCTTTGCGCCCTATCAGGTTTCACTACAACCGCCAAGCGGAGGGCATTCGTGTGGTGGTGCCATAATAGACGAAGAATGGGTCATAACAGCTGGTCACTGCGTGGACAGAAAAACGCCGGATGAGTTGCTAGTTATAAGTGGCACCAATCGCTTTAGGGAGCCGGGTGCGCGTTATGAAGTGGCACAGATCATTAAGCACTGCAACTACGATATACCCTACATGCACAATGATATTGCTTTGTTGAAAATAAATGGAAGCATAGCATTCAATGAGTTGACACAACCCGTGGCACTGCCCACTAGGCAACTACGTGAAGGTGATGAGCTGGTGCTGACCGGTTGGGGCGCTGAAGAACCCTACGGTTCACCTACGGAGAATTTAATGAAAATTACTTTGGGCTTTGTAACGCACGAGGAATGCCTGAAGATATTTAACAATGCGGATGATCTGGGCGTGGGACATGTTTGTACTTTTACCAAAATAGGCGAAGGCGCTTGTCATGGTGATTCCGGTGGACCGTTGACTAGTAATGGTGAACTGGCGGGTCTAGTCAACTGGGGTTATCCCTGTGCGCAAGGAGTGCCCGATGCACAGGCTAATGTTTACTACTATCTTGACTGGATACGCAAGGTGATGAGCGAAAATCGTTGCGCTGTTTAAGTTGAAAAATTAAGTTTGCAATTTTTGAAATCAAATAATGTTTTCTTCTAAGGAATATAAACTGTATAATAAACATCTATTACGTCAAAAATAATATACTATTTAAATTTAATTTAATTTATGGATACTTTTTTTTGTAAATTTACACAGATTTTAAGTTAGACTCTCTAACGAAGAGACTCTAATATAGAAAACATAATTTTTGTGAATCAAAAGAATCGTGTCACGTAAACCTTTGGAAGAACTTTACAGGTGAATTTTTTGAGAGTTATAAAAATGCTTTAATGTCTAATATTTTGATATATATTCGATATTAATATAATATAATTCAATATGCTACAATATCCTAAACTGACTCACAACAACAAAATGATTTCGATTGAACTCGAACTTTTCATCGAACTGCTTCGCCAACACAGATAATAATCTGAAGAGATTTTTGTACTTAGTAACACTTAACAGTATCGATTTTTTTGTGTCAACAAATATCGAAACAGATTTGAATGTACTTAAAATTTCTGTTTAAAAATTTGTAACAAAGGTTTAGCAATGCTTTCGATAAGAACAATTTGATTCCTGAAAATTTAGTCAAATTAAGAAGTACCATTCCAAGGAATATTCACAATAGACTACTTACTAAACAAGATTTAGATTTGTCCCAAATTTACGATGTCCAAAGAATATTTTAGTTTCGCTTTATCTCACAAATATGAAAGGACTCGAAAGACATATTTTGATTTTAAATATTAGTTAGATTTTTGGACTAATAAGTAATTTGGCATATCTAACATCGATAGCAGGCAATTGCGATATATTCGATATTTTTATAGTGAAATATCGATATATTCTGATATGTTGAGATATTTGTTTTCCATTTAATGAAGTCTAATTCAATTCGAGTGGGTTTTGTTTTGGAAGTGAAACACACAGAGTATTGAGCATTCTATCAAAACTCAAAAGCGCATCCTAAAAAAGGTAATCGGCACTTCCAAGGGCTCCTGAAATTATATACGAACAAGAAACGCACGAATTAGGTCGTTGATCATATGTGTTGGAGCGTAGGGACACCGAAGTTTAAGCACTCAAACAAAAATTATTAAAAATTACACTTAAATTTCGATTGCTATACCAATTTTGAATTTTGTGAGCTATTCGATAAAATCAACCCAATATATAGTTTCCAATACTAAACATGGAAACAGAAAAAAAATTTACCAAAACTTTTAATAATATAATTTTAAAAATATTCCATGCATAGCCCATACATACACTTTGTTTTTTGAAGATGGGATTGCTCTAGCGTTGACCCTATCTGAGAACTAGTCTGTATACACAATGAGACGTATATGAGTATATATGTCTCTAATCAGACTATTTTCGGGAACATTTTAGGTTGATCCAAACTTAATATTGAATCATACAGCAATTGGTAAAAAGTTAATTAGTTTATTTTCAAACGTTCCGATATAATATTATTAAAACGTTCGCAAATGCTAAAATATTGGATGATAACACTTGCTTTTCTTTCATATAGAGATACTCATAGAACGTAATAATTTCGCATAAAATGCAGAAAGAACAATAAAATGTAATTTTCCTTCTGAAACATTACAATGCATATCCCAAGCTTATTTTTCAACCGATCTCTATTGAGAGCAAAAGATATCCTTTTATATTATACAAGCACACACCACAGTTGATAGCAAAAATATCACAAAAACTTTATCAATAAGGATAATTACTGGCAAAACAATGGCAGGTCTTGCAGCTTCCCGACATCATACGTCTTATCCAATCAAGGTAGTAGAATACATAGGCATGAGAATCCGGAAAACCAACTGCACATGGTTCACCCCAGTTGACCAAGCCATAGAGAAAACCATTCGCCACTAAGGGACCGCCCGAGTCACCATGACAGGCACCCTTGCCACCATCTGTCAATGTACACATATGTCCCACACCATTGCGCAAATCACCGCCCAGCTCCGCTTGGCAGGTCTCATAGTCCACATAGGTGAGCGTTGCTTGCTGCAAGTTCTCAGGTGATGCACCCCACAACTCCGTGCTGCCCCAGCCTGTAAGCAGCATCTGTGTGCCATTGACCAAGGGTTCCGTGGGCAAAGCTATGGGTTGTGTATACTCATTGAACTTAATTGTATCGTTGAGTCTTATAATGGCAATATCGTTATTATAATCCGGACTATTGTAATTGCAGTGCACCCAATGCTCCTCCACAAAATAGGTGGCATTTGGCTTCTCATAGTGTATGGTACCAGTAATCACTCGCAGATATGCTGGACTATTGCCAATGACACAATGAGCTGCCGTGATGACATAACGTTCATTTAAAATGGAACCACCACACATATGATTGCCGTAGGATCCTTGCAGCGAGATTTGGTAGTTGGCTAAACCAAGTGGCGCATCAGTGCCTTGAATTACACGACTTTCGAAATCCTTTGGCGTTTGCTTGGCAATTTTCTCGAGCTGCCATGATGTGGGTTCAGCAATACGTTTGGACGCGCACAGACCACAGCTCAGGAGCAGCACAAGACCTAAACGCAACAACATTTTGAAAATAATACTCTCTGTCTCAAAGTCGTGATTTTGCTTTTATACTGAAATTACAATGTGATTTTATCGTAAATCGGAGTACCTTGATATCTAGCTCATAAAGTGATATTCACAAATCAGTAATGAGATTATATATTAGTTTTTAGTGGTAAACAATCGGTGCTGTTAGGGTTTATGATTGGTAACATTGTAGAAGCGAGCACTAGCCAGTAAAGTCATGAGCCAGTTGACCAGTCATTTATTTTTGATATGAATCGCTGGAAGTATTTCTTACAATGGAAAAGTACAAACTGTACTTCTTTCAAATTGATCACTTGTAACGGGCGAATTTTTTTTTTTTTTGCGTCGTAATCTTTGATTAAGGACTATCGATTTTAACTAAAAAAAATTGCCAATGTATTATTTTGAAAAAATAGGCACTATTTTAAGCATTCAAATTAGGCATACACAACACTTGGTAGAAAAATATCACACAACTTTATTAATAAGGATAGTTGCTGGCATAACAATGGCAGGTCTTGCAGGGTCCCGACATCATACGTCTTATCCAATCAAGGTAGTAGAATACATAGGCATGCGAATCCGGAAAACCAACTGCACAAGGTTGACCCCAGTTGACCAAGCCATAGAGAAAACCATTCGCCACTAAGGGACCGCCAGAGTCACCATGACAGGCGCCCTTGCCCTCGTCTGTCAATGTACACATATGTCCCACACCATTGCGCTCATCACCGCCCAGCTCCGCTTGGCAAGTCTCATAGTCCACATAGGTGAGCGTGGCTTGCTGCAAGGTAACAGGTGATTCACCCCAAAGAACAGTGCTACCCCAGCCAGTAAGCAGCATCTGTGTGCCATTGAGCAAGGGTTCCGTGGGCAAAGCTATGGGTTGCGTGTACTCATTGAACTTAATTGAATCATTAAGTCGAAGCAGCGCAATATCGTTATTATAATCCGGACTATTGTAATTGCAGTGCACCCAATGCTCTTCCACGAAATAGGTGGCATTTGGCTTCTCCCAGTGTATCGTGCCCGTAATCACTCGCAAATATGTTGGATTGTAGCCATAGACACAGTGAGCAGCCGTGATGATATAACGTTCATTTATAATGGAACCACCACACATATGATTGCCGTACGATCCTTGTAACGAAATCTGGTAGTTGGCTAAACCAAGTGGTGCATCGGTGCCTTGTATCACACGACTATCGAAATCCTTTGGCGTTTGCTTGGCAATTTTCTCGATCTGCCATGGAGTGGGTTGAGCAATACGTTTGGCCGCACAGAGACCACAGCTCAGGAGCAGCACAAGAACTAAACGCAATAACATAGTGGGAACAACACTTTGTGTCTCAAAGTCGTGATTTTGCTTTTATACTGAAATTAAAATGTGATTTTATCGTAAATCGGAAAACCTTGATATCTAGCTCATAAAGTGATAATCACAAATCAGTAATGATATTATATATATATTTCAGATTGTTAACAATCGATGTTGTTGGAGTATGTGATTGGAAATGTTGTAAAAACGCGCACTAGTCAGGGAAGTAACGGGTCAGTTCACTGGTCATTTAATTTAGCTATGAATCGTTGCAAATAGTTCTTAAACTGAAAAAGTACAGGTTCCGGTTCTTTAAATTGAGCACTTATAAAGGGTGATCTTTTTTAACTTATTCTGGAGAATCGTAAAGTTCACTGTTTGATGTTTACTGTGAACCGATCGTTTGGAAAAACTTAAATGGCCGGAATGTTATGGTAAATGGCTAGCACTACTGCACGTTACTAATTTTTATATTTATCCCTTTGAAAAATTAAACACTTAAGAAATCTTAAAATTATCCTCTTGTATTACTTAAGCACACACAACACTTGAAGGCAAAAATATCACACATTATTAAGAAGGATAGTTGCTGGCATAACAATGGCAGGTCTCACAAGGTCCCGACATCATACGTCTTATCCAATCAAGGTAGTAGAATACATATGCATGAGAATCCGGAAAACCAACTGCACAAGGTTGACCCCAGTTGACCAAGCCATAGAGAAAACCATTGGCCACCAAAGGACCACCCGAGTCACCATGACAGGCGCCCTTGCCCTCGTCTGTCAATGTACACATATGTCCCACACCATTGCGCTCATCACCACCCAGCTCCGCTTGGCAAGTCTCATAGTCCACATAGGTTAGCGTGGCTTGCTGCAAGTTGTCAGGTGCACTACCCCAAAGTTCAGTGCTGCCCCAGCCAGTCAGCAGCACCTGTGTGCCATTTACCAATGGTTCAGTGGGCAAGGCTATAGGCTGTGTATATTCATTGAACTTAATTGTATCGTTGAGTCTTATAATTCCAATATCGTTGTTATAATCCGGAAAGTTGTAATTACAGTGCACCCAATGTTCTTCCACGAAATAGGTGGCATTTGGCTTCTCCCAGTGTATTGTGCCCGTAATCACTCGCAGATATGTTGGATTGTAGCCATAGACACAGTGGGCAGCCGTGATGACATAACGTTCATTTATAATAGAACCGCCACACATATGATCCCCGTACATGCCCTGCAGTGAGATTTGATACTTGGCCAAACCAAGTGGTGCATCGGTGCCTTGTATCACACGACTATTGAAATCCTTTGGCATTTCTTTGGCAATTTTCTCGAGCTGCCACGGATTGGGTTCAGCTAAACGTTTGGCTGCGCACAGAGTGCAGCTCAGCAGCAGCACAAGAACCAAACGCAATAACATTTTGGAAGCAATACTTTGTGCCTCAGAGTCGTGATTTTGCTTTTATACCCAAATTTCGATGTGATTTCATCGTATATTGGGTACATGATATCTATATCATAAAGTGATAATCACAAATCAGTTACGATATTGTACATTTGAGATTGTCCGCAAACGCTGTTGCTAAGGTTTTTGTTAGGAAAATTTTTTTGAAACGGACCCTAGCCAGGGAAGTCAAGTGACTATATATTTAATTTGAGCTATGAACTTTGAACTTTAATTCAAGTAATGAAAATGTACAAGTTTTCGAATTGGTTCTTTAAAGATAACTTTATCCTTCGAAATTGCATTGCAGTGTTATTCTTCTCAGCTTCCGATTTTCCAATTGGTATGTCGTACATATTACGCTCTCTGAGAAAATTCCATAAGAAGAAGAAGTAAAAGCAGATTTTCTTAGAGCTTTTTAATTAGCTTTTCAAAAACAATATTCAAAAAATCAAATTCATATCTTTATTTTATTCACTATAAAAATCAACATGACCGTCAGTGCTGTTGTGATAGCGTACTCGGCTCTAAAACCGAAAGTCGGTGGTTCGTTTATCCGCAACAGCACTGTTGTATTTGCCTAGCACTGGCATAGCTAGCAGAAATATAATAATTTCCCTCTGTGATTAAAAATTGCCCTCTGTGAATTAAAAAACTATCGTTCGGATTTCTCTATAAACTGTAGGTTTCAATTCTCTTCGAACAGTTATTAATAGATACATCTCCAAGCTGCTCCTTTGGAGCGAACAACATAGTTAAGTGACTATTATTATGCTAGAAATAGTCCTAGCTTGTAAGCATCGTATGGTAGCGCGCACTCTGCAGCACCTGGACGTCATTCCGATGATAATGAAACGGTGCATAATGCGCCCCAAACAGATACTATTTGGGAATGCATTCGTAACTCCTACAATGCTTTTGATTTCTTATTGGTCCAAGTGGGACATTTTTTACTCTACACGAATCACCTCAACAAGAAATGGGCTAACGAGAAATGAATAATAAATTTAAATAACTTGTGAGGACTGTTGAATTCTAAATTTTTAAGATGAAGAAATTATGGTCCAAACTTAACATTTTTGACAGTAAATCAAGGCATGCAAGACGCTTCAGCTTTCAAAAACAGTGTCCAAAATTACCCATAGGAAACCTAATGTCCCTAAAAATATATAAAAGCAATTATTAATGCATTAAGATATTTGAAGTACATCGTCAATGTGGTACCTCGTCAACCCTTGCATCTAATCATATCGAAACTTTTTGTTTTACGTTTGGCATTATCCCCATAACCCTTTTTATATTAAAAAATCCCCAAAATTTCGCATAGCTCAGAAGCAAGATATTCATTCGATGATCTTAGTCAGTAATGCATGCAATTTTTTCATATGCCAGCTGAAAGAAACTTCTCGCTATTAATTTCGCTTCATTAATTTCGCACTAACAAAGAAATTAGGCCTAATCATGCTGCATGATGAAAATGCTTCCAAAAAGATATGGACTAACGTCTGGGTTCTTAACTATGGCACAATCTTTAATAAATCCAATCAACTGTTTAAGATTCTAGCCATCTGAACCGTAAATTAATTCCCTCAGTTGTGGAATTAAATTTTTGTGAATTCTAAACGATCGCAAATCATTTTATTTCTAATATTATTATCGAAACTTTGATTGCCCACTTGAGATTGCTTGAGATAATCATTATATTTCCCTTTTTGCAGACAAACATTTGAGTAATTCAATGTTGAACTAGTCCAAGCCTACAATGAAGTGGTTCCCCAACATTATGCAAGAAAAATTTATCAACGTCAGGAACCCTAGTTCCTTCTTCTTTATTTGGGAAAAGTACCCAATATTTTCAAACCACAAAATCTTAAGCCAATATTAGATATATGTACTATATAGTGTACATAGTTTTGCAAAACCCAAGATTGTGGCTATTATCACAGCGTGTACTTATTTATACTTCAATGATATCATAAGATATTATATATTTTTATCACTGATATAGCAACATTTATTATGGCACTCTAGAAGCAATCAAAAGACTGGACAAATTGTAAAAACAATTGGGGTTTGTTGCCTTTTCAATGGGGTATCATATAATTTAATGTTCTTGATACTTTGTATTTATTTTTGTTTTTGTCTTTAGGTTTGGATATTTTTACAATTTGACATGGCGCGCCTTATCCAGTCCCGATAATAGACCACACTGGCGTGCATATCTGGCTTGCCCACAGCACACGGCGCACCCCAGTTGACCAGACCCACAAGCTTGCCATTCCACATAACCGGTCCACCTGAGTCGCCATTGCAAGCACCTTCTCCAGCACGCGTAAAAGTGCAGATATGTCCAATATCAACACCCTCCGACAAATCGGACCAAGCCGTGCGACATGCCTGTAGATCAATAATGGTTAAGTTAAGTGTGCGCAATTTCTCCTCTGGCGCCCAATCATAATCCTGTGAACCGAAACCGGTGAGCACCACATCTGCGCCAGCTGGCGGCAGTTCCTCGCTTAATTCCACAATTTGTGTACGATCATTAAAAATTATAGAGTCATTTAGTCGCACCAAGGCTATGTCATTGTTGTACATAAAAGGACGATCGTACATGCAGTGCACCAGTGCAAGATCGGGAAACAGTATCTGGCCCGGTGCAGCACGATCATTGGTGCCCACTATAACGCGTAACGCCTCCAAATTGGAATCCTTTACACAATGACCAGCAGTTAATATCCAACGCTTATCAATAATGGCGCCACCACAAACATGTGAACTCCAGGCCGTTTGTATGGATATCTGATAAGGTGCAGCACCCTCCGCCGCCAGCTCACCGCCCACAATGCGTTGCTCATAAACTGATTTATGAGCCAGACGCTTGCCCCAGCTGACGTCAATGGAAAAGCACAGCAATAGCACTAAGTACACCCACTGCTGCATCTTTAATTAGCCACAGCTTGGTATAAATTAATGACCAGCCTGTGTCATCGCCTTGCGCTTTTATATGGAACTCTGACAAGGTGGTACGATAGTTCGCACTTAACTGGTATTTCGCTGGGCTTTGCCCATTGATCAAATCTTTATGATGGCAGTCAGGCGGCATTTAACGCTCTAATTGGAGGTTGCTCATGCCAGAATGCGGCCCGGAATCTCGACCACTATAAAGTGTTGTACTACAGCGTCAACCTTTTTCAGTTATGCCTATCATGCTCAACTGGACATATATGCTCTATGCTACGCTCTGACTTAACTTGCTTTATCATTTCTAGCTTTTATCGTGCACTACGAGGTTGTAAAAGAAAATTAAGGCTATCCAACTTGGTTTATAGCTGCTTGCTATATGGCCGATAAGAACCACTGCCGATGTATAATTTTAGGCCAACTATATCAAACAAATTTAGTTACGTTTCCAACACAATGAAAACTTGTACCAAAATTTTGCTGTCTTTGGCATTGCTGGCTCTGTGTCAGCTGTCCCATGCACTGCGCATGCACGGTGCACCCTATGCCAGCGCAGATGCGGCCAAACAGCTGCGACCCGCTGCCCAACAAGGTCGCATTGTAGGCGGCGAGCAGGTGGCACGCGGTGGTGCACCTTACATTTGCTCACTGCAAAATCAATATGGTTATCATTTCTGCGGTTGTGTCATCATCTCTAAGAACTGGGTGCTCACTGCAGCCAGCTGTGTGGCTGGCATGCGCGCCAGCAGCGTGTTTATCAACACTGGCACCACCAACTGGTGGGATCAGAGCACACCCTTCTATTCGGTGCAGCAGGTGCATACGCACTGTAACTTTGATAAACCCGTCTATCACAATGACATAGCGCTGCTTAAGACATTTGAGGATATAGAGTTTGATGACATTACCGCTGCTGTGGAGCTGGCCGAACTGGATGAGCTGCAGGAGGGCGAAAAGCTTACCTTTATAGGCTGGGGCAGTCTGACCAACGGTGATGCACACTCGCAGTATTTGTATCAATCCTCAGGCACTTATCTGCCGCATGAGCAATGTGTGCAGCGTTTGGGCGGCACTGAGGATGTGGACTTGGGACATGTCTGTGTGCAAATGGAAGTGGGCAAGGGCATGTGTCATGGTGATACCGGCGGACCATTGATCAACGAACAGCAGCAACTGGTGGGCATTAGCAATTGGGGCGTGCCCTGCGCGCTTGGACTGCCCGATGTGTATGCGCGCGCCGCCTTCTACAATGATTGGATACGCTCCACCATCAATGGTTGCGCTATTGTCTAGAACCACGTCAATTGCAGCATATATGTTAGTTGTGTTATCAATCTAGATTTGGCAAAAGCATAATAAAAGATATTGGGATTTTTATGAGCACCCCAACTTGATTGCACTGCTTTATGGGTTTTGGGCTGGCTGGGTTATGACCCTCATATCCAATAGCTGGGCAGCTTACTTGCTGGCTGCGTGATTTTTAAGAAATCAGTTTAGTTTTGTTTCAAGTGCGCAACATGTGGTTTGGTCTTTCCATTGTAATGCTGCTAGCTAGCAGTGTGCTGGCTGCGCAACGTCTACGCGCCAATCCTTACAACTCGCGTTCAAGCAGTTCACGCATTATTGGCGGTGAGATAGCAGCGCTGGGTGCTGCTCCCTTTATGGTCTCCGTGCAGAATAGTCATGGCAATCATATATGCGGTGGTGTGATTATACACGATCAATTCATATTGACCGCAGCCAGCTGTGTGGCTGGTTTGCGTAAGGACAACGTAAAGAGCGTGCTGAGCACCAATGACTGGGCTGGCCCTGCCTGGGAGTATTACACCGAGGAGATCTTTGTGCACTGCAATTTTGACAAACCGTTGTATCATAATGATATAGCACTTATTAAAATGAAAACACTGGTGGCTTACGATGAGGTTACACAGAACATAACCATTGCTGAGATAGAGGATCTGGTGCCGGGCGAGAAGCTTACGCTATATGGCTGGGGCAGTGAAGTGCTGGGCGATCATAATGTCTACGATTTGAAGCAGCTGGAAATGACATACATCTCACCCAAGCAATGCAAGGCTATCTATCGTGATAGCGAGGATTTGGATGATGGTCATTTGTGTGCAGTGGGCGCCCAAAGCACTGGTTCCTGTCATGGTGATACCGGTGGTCCATTGGTCGATTCCAAGGGTCGTTTGGTAGGCATTTCCAACTGGGGCGTGCCCTGTGGCTACGGCTGGCCGGATGTCTTTGCGCGCTTGAGCTTCTATAACGACTGGATAAAGTCCACCATCAATGGCTGTAAAATTCAGTAAGCTTTACCTGGCGGAAATTTAATTGTAAATCTATTGTGATTATTAAAGAAACGGCTAGACGTCTGGACGATTGTATCGTAGGTGTTTGAAATAAAATGAGATTAGACTACACCCACAATACGTGCACGTCATTCTAAGCCAACAGTATAAAGTTCGCTTTGCGCTTACATGGAGTATATGGGGCTTTCAAGAGCATTTTGAGGGTGCTTGGAAAATGATGTTAATTCTTTGGAATAGTTGGGAAGTAAGGTTGTAAAGATTTTCTTCTGCTTGGAAATGGTTTCTTTATATTCCTTCTTCTTCTAAATATTTTAATTATTTTATATTATTTTCTCTCAATTCTTCTGATCTTACAAGAACAAATTTTATTCTGATTTTATTAACTTGAATGAGTTATATTTTCATTTTCTTCTTTCTCTTCGTTATCTGAATACATTAGATCACATTAATCTGCTTATTATAGCTGAGATTAGTTTTTATTAGGCAAAACTGATAGTGCAACTAACCAAATGTATTATATTTAGATAAGCTGCGATAATCAATGCCTTTCTTTGACATCTATGCGTTTTTTATCTTGGCTGCGATTATTTTATGATCTGTCTGCAAATCTGTAAAAGTGCCTAACCAGCTTTTTTAAAATTAGTTTTTACTATAAAACGCTCTCAAGCGCTTGTTTCTGGTTCTTGAATTTTAAAATACCTGAGCTGAGCTTCAGTTTTCAGTTTTTATTTCCTTATTTTAATAATTATTTTTGTATTTTTAAGCCTTAAAATTATTTCGATTTTTTTCTTGCAAAATGGATCTGTACCATATGACTCAATTTTATATTAAATTTATGCAAGTATTTGAGTCTGCGTTGAATTTGATCAAAATGACTATATCAACATTTTCCAAAATACATCGTACCTATCGGTATAATATTCCTTAGCGCAAATCAAAAAATCGATTAAACTTTTTTTATTTCGCTTGATTTTTAACAGATTCCTACCAAATCGAAATAACAGACGCATCTTAGTATTGTTGATTAGTGCACCGAATAATATATTTTTAGAGTAAGTTATGTGTCATCGTTCCAAAGGCATGGAGCATAGAGGCAATATATAAATGGGTGTTCAAAGAAAACAGGGATCTACAGCAACACTAAGTTACCGAGGTCCACATACTACCGATGCGTTCTAAAATACAACTCCTAGTATTCAATAATAGGGCATCAGACATCTAAAATAAAAATTTAAACATTAATTTCACTGCCAACACGAAAAATATATTTGCATAAAATATTATAATAGAGAAAAAAGAAGCTCCAATTAGCTTAAGAATAAAATATCCTAAGACTGTGCATAGTACCAAAAATATACGATAGAGTGCTTGAAACAACTTACTGAAGTGAAATATTTTTCGCTCTTACACATTTTTTTTATTTTATTCAGTAGTGTTCATAAATTTTAACTTCAAATTATTAAAAAACTAAAACTAAACTTATATTTTTAAGAGTACTGCTTCAATTTTTAAAAGAATTTTGACAGGCATCAGTAAAGAGTGACATATTTAGTTTGTCAAAAAGTTTCTTCTAAAAACCGGAAAAACATAAAGAACTCATAATATGCAAATTATATTAGTTTATCCATTGTCTGGAGCACTTTTAAATTTTAACTACTTTGGCTCTTATTTTCATATGAAAAATCTTCCATTATTTCCCAATCGGCGCAATAAGGATAATAAACCATTGATATTCCATGAAAAGCTATATAACCCACATTCTCTTTGTTTCAACAATTGGGGGCAAAACAGACTTATTGTCACGTAATAATTCACGATTAGAGACCTAGAAATTTTGTGATAGCTACGTTTCGTGTCACGTTAAGGAAGTGTCGTGCTTAACCCTTCCTTGTGCAACCGGGTGTGGCCAGACATATTTCATTTTTCGACGCTAATTACATATATTTATATTTTACGAAGAAACTTGTGCTTCCTGGTACCAACCTAAAATTTAATTCTCTATCGATCTATCTAAAAATAAACTAAAAAAAATGCCTTTCACTTTCGAACCAAATGTTGTTTGAATATTTTTTTTCTTGTATAGGTAGTTGAACATATTCGGAAATTTATGAGAAAGTTGAGAAACAAAATATTACTTGCTTATTACATAAATGCGTTTGACCCCTATGGGTCTGGCCAGACACCCGCCGCACAAAGTAAGGTTTTGAAAAAGGTGCACTACGGAGGGTTAAATTCCTCAGTTGTGGCTTGAAGAAAGTCTCTTTAGGTATTCTACGTGTCGTGATTTAATGCTCTAACGAAAGCAAATAAGCAAAATGGAGGATCACGATTTTATAAATTCGTAGCTTAAAGTAGGCTTGAACTGGCTTGAATTCATTATTCGTGATTTTTCCCTACTTACATATCGTTTGAATCTAAGAAAGGACGTGTATTAGACGTACTAAGCAAAGACATGGCAGCAGTGTGGCATTTCTCGCTGTGCACTGTGCAGCGGGCACAGAGGTCAAGCTGTAGTAGCTACATTTCGTGTCACGCTATGGAAGTTAGTCTTTCATTTATTAAAAATGGCTAGAATAAGATGCTTCAGCTAGATTTCGTTTAACGCAATGAAACAAGCATGTTTTGGGAAAAGAATTACTGGTAAAGAGACCACTAAACCTCTATCGGCATTTCAGTGAGATTTGTACCATTTTGATTTCGTGTCACGTTATAAAAAAATCGTGAACAAAAGTACTACTACTTTTCGTAAGCAGCCATATCGTATTTTAAATAATGATCAGTAATTTCATGTAACTTCTTTACATAGCGTGATTTTACGCCCCATCGGCAACTAGAAAAGGCCTGAAATTTTGAGTGTCACAATGTGGCGGATTCCTAAAGCAGCCATGTTCATCTCTAAGCCACTACCTCAAAAGTGAAACATTCAAATTGAATACGAAACTGTCATAAAATTAGCTTATTATCAGGCTGTTAAATTTGTAAACATTTCCTTAGTACATGGTGATTTGATTTCGATAATTGCGCTGTACTATAACGAAACATTTGCAAGTTGTACTTTATCTCAGCACTATAAGTTACAAACAAAATAATTTAATTTACAATTTAACGCCATTTTCCAATAAATATCAATAAAATATAATCTTTATATAAGTTTGGGAGTCCATAAAAGCCACCTTATCCAGTTTATAGCTTCTGCTGCTACGATAAATGTAGTATGATCGACATGCCACAACTTGTTTACTTTGCGAGAGTATCAGAAATTTGCGCTTAATCGAAACTAAACTTCTAATTAAATTTCCATTGGCTTTATCAACACGCTGTCTACGTGTAACCAGCTAATCAGTCCAAAGTTCTCCGGCTGTTGATTGAGTGTCTGCCAGTACTATTCAAGCTTCATGAGTAATAAGTGTTTACCCGCACTTAAAGACTTGTCTATCTATGGCTAAGCAGTTCCTAATAAGTAATACCTGGTACCAGCTAAACTTATCAGCTCTCAACTGTTGCCCATGGTAATGGTAGGCAACTGACAAAGTTCTCGGTTGTGACATTATCAAAAGCTTCCGAAAAATTTGCGCGCGCTTATCTTGCTCAATGCTCAAGGCAACATATACAATGACAAATAGAATTTCGCATACGCAACCGAAATCCAGGTATAAAAGCAAACACCTGCTAGAAATTTGCACAAACAATCGACGGAATTCGAAAGCTCACGAGCCTACAACAAATATATTAAAATCGAAATGAAATCTTTAAGTTTATTGTGTTTGGCATTGATTATGGCGCAGTGCTGTGAGGCAGGATTAGTGCAGAGACTGCGGCACGCCAAGAAGACGCAAGCGAATCAGCTGACACCGGAGGCGCGTGTTGTGGGTGGCAGCACTGCACCCGATGGCTGGGCGCCCTATCAGGTGTCCATAATGAATACCTTTGGCGAACATGTCTGCGGCGGCACCATTGTAGATTCACGTTGGATTATAACCGCAGCACATTGCCTGGAATGGTCTATACAGTATTTGAAAATAATTACCGGCACCAATGATTGGTCTCAACCGGGTGCAGAGTACTTGGTGGATCAGAAGCAGGTACACTGCCAACATGACAAGCCTATGTATCATAATGACATAGCGCTGCTGCATACGGCCACACCTATAGTGTTCAATGCGCATACACAGCCCGCCAAGCTGGCCACCAGTAGCAAGCTAAAGGCTGGAGATAAGCTTACGCTTACAGGCTGGGGCAGCGTCAAGACCTGGGGACGTTATGAGAAACAACTACAAAAGATAGATCTGGCTTATATCGAAAACTCCAGCTGTCAGAGCAAAGTGCGTAATGCCAATTGGCTGGGTGAAGGTCATCTGTGCACCTTTACACGCGAAGGTGAAGGCTCATGCCATGGTGACTCTGGTGGTCCACTAGTGGATGAGCAGCAAACTCTGGTGGGCATTGTCAATTGGGGTGAGGCCTGTGCCGTAGGCTATCCCGATGTTTTTGCCAATGTGGCCTACTATAAGGACTGGATTAGTAATATTACAACCAAGAATGGACAGGCCTGTTAGGTGTCTGCTTTCATTGGTAACAACTTTATGTCAAGGTGCTCCAAAGCCCAACGAACAAAAGCCAAAATGAACAAAATATTTAGGCACACTGACTGGATGCAGTATCCAGTACATAAATATATCAAAAAACTCTATTAACTGACAAATAAAACTTTTGATTATGTATTACTTAAATTATTACGATTTAACAATCTGAAAAGGGGGAATTTCGACTGTTACTTTGAAAACTTTAAGTGTTTGTCATGAAAACTGATAATTCTGACGAAACGTAGGCGCCAAGTATCAAATGGGTTGAACGCAAACTTAGTTAGTTTGATAAACAAAATAATGAGTCGTAGTTTTAAATATAATTCGAGTGGATCATTGTTGTGCACTGCTGGAGTCCCCTCACCAACTGTACAGGTTACAAATACTAAAGTGCAGATATTGAGGCCTCAAAGCACTCCAAGTCCGTGTCATGTTTGGTTTGTGAGGTTTTGACAACGCCAAGTATTTTGCCTAATTTGTTTATAGTAAGTAACGTTGATGAAGTGAATATGAAATTCGGTAGGATTATTTGGGAAATGTGTGAAATGCTATTGTATACCATCTAAGCGAATACATATGTGACAAAGTCGAGGTTGCGTGCGGTAGTAGAATATCCTGAAAACATAAGTTAATTTCTGAAGGCATAATTTTTTAATTCGGTGCGAAACGATAATCTGTAAGTTTCATGAAATTTAGATATATTTCGAAAAACATATCAATAAAGGTTAGTTTTCGGAGTGAATGCTAAGGATATAACATAGACGGTAAAATTATTGTGAGACACGAAATGTGAATTCGTTATTTGGAGTCTCATGAATCATTTTACCAAATTTGTCTATTCATTTCCCATAATTATTTAGAGTCAAAGTGACGAACAGTAGTAAAATGTGTAAAGGGTGATTTTTGTTGAGCTTGATAATTTGACTTCCAAAAAATGAGTATGAATTGTTAAAAGAAAACCAGTCAATTTTGTGTTTACAGGCAATTTCACTTTTATTCTTGACGTTTTGCTGCTGGTATCATCATCTGTTTGTGCACCGATGGCTGACTTCAGTGCAGTCAGCAGTGATACTAATGTTCGGATGCAGAACTGAAAGTTGTTTTACAAATAAACAAAATTTCTGTTCTAAAATTTGTATGATCGTTTACTTCTATTCCTAAATACTATAAAACAGTATAAATCATCATTAATCGGCGTCATCATATGTCGGACATTAAGTGAACCATTTTTTTTTTTTTTTTGCATATTTAGATAAGATTTGGATTTCTTGACCAAGAAAACCCAAGTATATAAATTTTCAAGATGAATGTTTGCCAAATTTACCGCCATTTTGTTTTCATTAATTTTGATACCAGATTAGGATTTCTTGACCTAAACAACCGTGTACAAGCATTTCTGCTCAAGAAACGATTTTTGGCCAGCTTTTTAAGCTCTTGGGACCACTGTATGTTCTATTAGAGTAAGTCATCTGAAACTTCTATTACTTGAATGTATGTCTATTACCTGCAGATGCGGTCTATTGCAAACTACTGTTAGAACAATCGCCAAAAAATAAAATATCAAAAACAATATCTACGCACGTTTCTCGCATAAAAGATTATAAATATTTCGTTACCAATAAAAAAACAAAGAGAAATTATTGAATTGCGTAAAAAAAAAATACAGCCCATCATAAAGTCGCCCGACTTTAACTGAAACGCTAAACATTTTTTCTGTATCCAAAAATAGCTTCTTGGCTGGGAACTAGCAACCCTTGCTACCCATAAAATCAGAAAAGTTGGGGGATAGCATAGAGTTTTTCATTAGAAATTTTTAGTCTTAAAGTTAGCAAATCAATGAGCTTAATATCATATAATATGGGAATAACAATAGTTTTATTACAGAACCTACTTGAGTCCTTTCGCGATAGTATGAAAAAACAACAGTTTAGTTGTTGTGTCTCCCGGCACTTATAATTTGGCAAAACATTTAACGCAGCTCCATAACTCAGTACCCCCAACAAGTTATTGCCGACATTGCATTTTGGACTTTTAATGAACGTTTCGATTTCGTGAAAACAAAGTATTTGTATAAAAAAAACTCTATAAGTTAAGCTAGTTGATGACAAACATTGGTCAATTCCTGTTTATTACCAAGTCCTTCCTACATTTAGCTAGTTCCGCACCACTGCTTCCTCTTCAAGCTCCAACTCGGCCTTATCACGTTCCAGACTCAACTGCGTGCGTATAAAGTCATGATAGTAGGCTATGCTGGCATGAGCATCCGGATAACCCTTGGCGCAGGGTATGCCCCAGTTAACTAAAGCCACCAACTTGCCATTATGCACCAGTGGACCACCGGAATCACCATGACAAGCGCCTTTGCCTTTGTCGTTGTAAGTGCAAACATGTCCAATATCCACACGCGTGCTGTTATCGTGAGCAGCACGGCATTGCTCAAAGGGCACATACCTTAATTCCAGACTCTGCAATTGTGAGGGTTGCTCGCCTCCCAGCGAGAGTGTGCCCCAGCCCGTGAGCAGCAAAGTATCATTGGCCTGCAGTGGCTCGTAGTTAAGTTGCACAGATTTTGTGACATTATCATAGGCAATATATTCATTCAGATGTAGCAGTGCTATATCATTGCGATAACGTCTCATAGTAAAGTCCGAATGCATGATAATCTTATCCGCATAGTAGTGTTGGGATACATTCTGTTTGAGATTCTGTGCGCCTGTCATCACGCGTAGTGCATCAGGTGTTCTGCCTAAAACACAATGCGCTGCTGTTACAATCCAACGTTGATCTATTATAGCGCCACCACAGAAGTGCTGTCCCGATTTTGCCGTTTGTAGGGATACTTGATAGGGTGCTAGACCCGCGGCAGCATCCTCGCCGCCCACAATGCGATTGGGGGTAAACTGTGGTGGAAAAAGAATCTCAACATCACACAAACTGCCATGGATTGCCAAGAGCAATGAAGTAACGAACAAGTTGTGTAACATTTTGATGATAACTGCAGTCGAAAAATAAAATGAACTGCCTTTTATAGAGGCGCCATAGGGGGTGCTTATAAGGCTCGTCACGAATTTACAACTAGGTGTGCCCTTTTGTAGTATTCTAATGAAGCCAGCAGGGAGCATACAATTTTTGATAAAAATTAATTTACATTATTATAATTTGGAGGTTAGTGAAACGGGGCAATACTCTCCACGTTACATTGGATGCATTATATTATTGCTTCAAGTCATTTTGCATCTATAGGGCAGAAATCGTTTACAAACGAAATGGTAAACGATTTTGAGAAAATCTGGAAATTTTAATGATCGTTCGAAATTACGTTTGTCAAATTGTGGCAATAAGATTCGAAAATTCGAAAATTTTAGAAATTCTTTCATTTTCTTGACTGCCATTTTTGGTGATTGATTTCCTCAAATATTTAAAGGTGGATGTGCAGCAAACTCTGAGTGAGGCCTGGTTGGTAGGTATCCCGATGTTTTTGTCTAAGTGTCTTATCACTAGGACTGACTGAGTAATATTATGACCTAGAATGGACACGCCAACTTTATTTCAAGGCGCTCTTAAGCCCAACGAACAAAAACCCAAAACAACAAAATATTTTACCACACTGAATGATCAAGAAAGCAGTTCATAAATCTTATTGAAAATAAAATACCAAAAAACTGACAAATAAAAGTCTTAATAATCATAATGTATTACATAAAACCTTATTATTATTTACGATTTTATAATCAGAAGTGGGGAATTACTATTACTTTGAAATCTTTAAGTGTTTGTTATGAAAACTGATAATTCCGACGACCATAGCCACGCGAAATCAAATAAGTTGAAATCACATTTAGTTTGATAAACAAAATAATGAGTCGTGGATTTAAATATAATTGGAGTGGATCATTATTGTGCACTGCTGGACTCCCAGACTGTATAAGGTAGAAATACTAAAAATACAGATATTGGAACCTCACAACACTCTAAGTCCGCGTCATGTTTGGTTGGTAGGGCTTAATAGGGCGTCAGCTTTTGTCAACTTGATAATTTTGCCTTATTTGTTTATAGTAAGTAACGTTCAAGTGAATAAAAACTTCGGAGGGATTATTTGGGAAATGATTGAAATGGCTTTACATACAAATAAATGTACCCAGAACGTGTTCTGTTATCATAAATTGGATAGGATAGTCGCGGTTGAAAATTTAATATCTTCAAATATTATCCAATTGCACTTTTTTTTAATTCGGTGTAGAACGATAATCTATAGGCTTCAAGCGCTTTTGATGAAATTTAAATATATGTGAGGAAAGGCTAACTTAGCAAATATATGTTGAGAAGTATTGAAAAGAATTCGCTAAAACTATTATAGAACTTGTGATGTGGATTTGTTAATTGGAGTCCCATTACTAAATATGGTGATTCTAGATCTGTGAAATGTGTAAAGGGTGACTTTTAAAGAGCTAGCTAATTCGATTTTCAACAACAAAAAAGTCGTTGAAATAAACAGTATGTTTAGACAATGTTAGTAAAAGCTTTTGATAATCTTTCATTGATTAAGTTATTTGTATGAATATTCCCTGAATGTATAGATTTTTCAGCGAATTACCCCACAGATATAGTCTACTGCAAGCTATACAACAAAATTTATGCGTTTTATGTAATTTTCTTAAGGTTTTGCTACCAATCAAAATGCAAATGAAGCTTATTCAAGAGCTACAATATTTATGGCCGACTTTAAGAAAGAAACTGGATACTTATTATTTTTTCGAAAAACAGTCCCTTGGCCGGAAGTATAGATTAAAACTAGAGAAGCAATAAGCTTATTGTACGGTTCTACAGTACCATCGATAGTCTCATGTCGTCATAATTCGAGTGTATTTTGCTTTAGACCTTTTGCTGTGATCAAATGGTACCATCAGGTATTTCTGTAGCACATTATGAAACCTTGAACGATCAAATAGTTTTTACGATATCCTCCATTGTTTCTCCCAATCCCAATCAATCAAACTGAATACCAAATTAATATAAAAAATTCATGAAACTTTTAATATAAGAAACTCTGTTACTTAAGCATCTATATAAATTCTCTTAAAAACTTAGACAACAAAGGCGCTATACGCGCATATTATGTACAAAAAATGAAGTTCGGGGTTTATATCCTTATAAATGGTATGGATAGTAAATAGATGGTGTAACAGCTAACTAACTAAGTTTTATGTGGCGAACATGGAAGATATTTAGAACTGATTCGGTGGCAGATAATGGTTGTTGTTGTTGTTGTTGCCGCTCAGCTGGTTGCTGATATGGTTATTGATTTGGCTGATCTGATTATTATTGTTGTTACCAACAAGCAGATTCTGTCCTGGCGCATGATCATCATAAGCCGATGGTCCATTTAAGCCATTTAAACCTAAAGCGGACTCATTCAAAGCTGGCTGCTGTTGTGGCTGCTGCTCGTCTTCTTCCTCCTCTGGAGGATCCAGTGAGCCAACAACAGAGGTCACAGGTGCCACACCCTCATCCGTAATGGTCGAA
Source organism: Chymomyza procnemis (assembly GCA_035046065.1). Lineage (NCBI taxonomy): Eukaryota > Metazoa > Arthropoda > Insecta > Diptera > Drosophilidae > Chymomyza > Chymomyza procnemis. Next base: position 21,770,598 of record JAWNOJ010000026.1, read on the forward strand.
GTTCCACCCAAGCTATCATATTGTGTCTGTATCTGACGCTGTGCATTGGCCGCCTCCTCTGGCGTGCGATATTTAATGAAGAATACCTCCGGCTTGTTAATATGCTGTGGTGCATCCGAAATGGCATCCTGCAAATCAGCTGCGGTAGTTTTCTTAGCCAGCACATAGACTACGGTCTTCTCCTGCTTTAGTGTCTTGGCCAGATTGAGTGCAGCGGCACGGTTGGTCTGTGCGGGTGTCTTGACGAACAACACATTGTAGTGTTTGCGTGGCTGCTGCTCCAATTGTGCCAACTCATCTTGTACCTCATCGTCGGATTCCTCGGGTGCCGCATGTATAAAGAAGTTCTTGGTGACAATGGGTTTCTTGGGTATTCTGACACGTGGACGTGCGCGACGTGTTTGTTGCTGCAAAGGTGCTGTCTGGAAATTGATGGGGAAACCAGCTGGCATGGGATAGGTATTGATGTTGGTAGAAACCGAGTGTCTGTTGCTTTGATGGCTATGTTGTGGTAGCGATTGATATTGATTGCTGGGTGGCAAGTAGGGTAATGGCGGCAAGGGTTGCTGCTGCTGTTGCTGCTGCAGCTGTTGATTGAGTAGTTGTGCCACTAGAGAAGATCCAGGCTGCATTGCACCAGCCTGCTGCATGCGGTAGTTGTAGCCAGCTTGGGTAAGGCTGATGTCGGCGCGAGCCACGGCCAGAGCGGCCATCAGAATCGTCTGAAAGAAAGTAAGTGGTTTCGATTTTGTACATTATTATCACAATGGGATTTGACAAAGTCTTGAACAAAGAGTGCGGCAGAGGAGAAATTCAATTTCGTGTAATATTCTCTTGTAGAGTATTTTGGCTGTGCAGAAATTGCAGACGAATCAGAGTCGAAATTTTGGATCTCATTAAAATCGCATATCGGATCAGCCGCTTCCACCAATCGTAACACGATTTCGATATATATGCACGCAGAAGAAAGAACGACTATAAGAAAAGGTATTTTCTTCTCTGAGCTGCTTTTGAGCTCTTTTTGAGCTTTATATAGAAAATCTTAGCAAGACCAAACCCTTTTTTTTATCTAAGGCAACTATATGGTGGGCACAAAGTATATTTCATCACTTCCTCAATACTATTGCCTAGTTTGGAGTTAAAAATACTGCAAAAAAATAATACTTGGAATTTCGATTTTGCTTTGACAATGCTAAGAAATTTGCTTTTGATATTGATTTAAAGAACCCAGTCAAATATCTTTCTAAACTTTTCTAAAGTTTCGAATAAAATTATCTCAAAAATTGTACAATCCTTTGCTAAGCATTTTCAGCCTAGAAAGTATGCTACTTTCGGGTTTTAAAAATATTATTTGAAATCTTCCGAATACGTATTTTGACTTAAATCGCTTTGTCAAAAAATCCATTCATATGTACTCTCCTAAAAGTGTATGCTTTGAAATCAAATATTTTTTCACTTTCTAACTTTTTTCACTCTTTTTTTAATAGGATCCAGATCTTTTTCAAGAAGTATCTTCTACTTAAATAAAATCGCCATTTAAGATAGCTAAGTGGCTTTATTTCTTGATATATTAAAGAGAACTAATAATCTCAGAAAACAAGAAATTTAGGTTAAATAGATTTAATAAACCTCCCCAATCTTTCGTATCTGATGCTAATATTGAGCTACTTTTGCTGACTGTAGTTATCCATTTAATATTGTTTTTCATTCTTGTGAAGATCTTAGACCCAACTTGTTTCAACTTGTTAACTAAAAATTAGGTTTTTGATTGTTCGAAAAGTAAGTTATACGTTGTTTCCTGTGAGTTTTCTTGCTACTTGGGTCTATTTTAATTCCAACTATATAACTCTGCAACTGTAGTTCTTGAAATCTGCTTTCAATTCCAATTAGACGTTAAACATCGATTACGCGATTTTTGGTTTGTAAACTTTACGTATCAATCCTGAAAAATGATTTTTTTAATGAACTGATTTTTCGCTTTGGAGAATCTCAAACGAAATCGAAAACTTTACAAAAACAATCACTGCTCACATGCTTCTGCACTTTAACAAAAATTTGAGATTACTATATCCAATACAACTTAACACTTTTCACAATATAATCCTTGTTTCGGGCGGTTATCCATTAAAAACGTACCACAAATATCTTCATGCTGTTGCTTAGGCTTGACTTAGTTGAGTTTAGCTGCGGTTTAAACCCTGCTCGATTCGAACGCTTTGTGTCTCAGATCTCAATGATGATGTCTTCACAGCGCGCATCAGCTTTTATACGCTTCTTCGGCCGTTGGCCAAGTGTGTCTACGCAGCTCTTCCAACTGCAGCGTAGCACCACAACAAGTTTTCGTACAATCGGAACCCAATAATAAAAAACATACAAAAAAAATGGCAACAGTTCCAACAACAACCACAACAGATTACAACAGTTTTGGCCACTGAATTTGTTATGCATGAAAACATCTGTGTGTCCCAAGCAAAAGCCCAACACTTTCGGGTGGGTAAGTGGTGGTACCTTTTGTCTTGACCCTATGGTCTTCACGATTTGCATGTGAACAAAAAAATTTAGTAAGTTGCCCCTTTACGTATTCATCGGAAAACAATTAAAATGTTTATGATACATCTCTATTTCCTTTTATTTGAACACAAAAGAAGAATGTGTACATTGCTATGGACCGGGGTGTCAAGACGTGGACATATGTGGAGCTTTGAGAAAAATGCGCTTGTAAATCAATTTTGCTTAAAAGTGTTTTGACTTGGATGTGATGGTAACAATAAGCATAAAGCTGGGAAAAATAAAATTTTGATAAGAGGTGTGTACCAAGTGAGTAAAATTTATGATGATTAAAATAGGAAACTTAACATAAGAGCCGTGGGGGAAACGATATTTAGAGCAAAGGTAAGTTCTCGTGGTGAATGGAATTTTGATATATATGTTCCGGTAAAAGCCAATATTGTGCGAAAACGTGACGGTCCATTGTGATCGGTCATAATTATGAGCTGGAAAGTAGTTGGGTTGTGGTAATTGTAGATAACAGCATTGGCTGTGGGGAAAAGGAAGACAACACTTCTATGTAAGTTGACCAATTTAGAACGACATCCCGGCGACATCATTTTCTTTGAAAATAGAAGTTGTATCAGCTGTTAGATACTTTCTACGACACAAAACTTGACCAATGAAGTGCAATTAAGTTTTCGACTAAAATTAGCCGATAAATGTCCCGAATGTAGAAAGTACAAACAATAGAAGCGTTTGTTTTAATTTCGATTGAAAAATGTAATAGATTAGTTATTCAAGCTAGTCCGACAACTGTCGATGTATTTTTGAAGAAAGTATTCGCAATTGGCAAATGGCATCTAGTCCTACCAGGAGATGCGAATCATCATAATCATTCAGCTCTACAACCCGGGGTGGGTTTTGGCTTTCTCAACAATTCTCCTCCATTCGTCTCTGTTGTTAGCAAGGCCACGCCAGTTCCTTACTTCCATCTTCCGCATGTCATCGTCAATATTGCCAAGAGAGAGATGCGAATATCTTACAAAATATAAGAATAATACTTTGAACACTTGGACATAAGAGGTAGAGGTTAGAGTTAGATGTCTCCGGTGATGCATATCTTTCCATACTAAACCCATTATTTTACCAGGTATTTTACAGCTGAATCGCCGTGTTTCCATAGATGGCGCCATCATTGCAAATCTGTTCCGTTTTGTTCGTAAGCGAAAATTACAAAAAAATTCAACAATGATTGTACGAAGATTATAAGGTAAAAGTTCTATTAATGAAAGAACGTGACACGTTAATAGTTTCATAAGATTAAAAATGGCGAATATGACGTAGAAGAAAGGAAGGCTCTGGATTCGTGAAAACTTCGAGGATCCAAATCTGAGGACTCTGTTGCATTAGGCAGCCCTCTATCGATCGCAACTAATACCTTACAAAATATGCCTTAATGAGATGAAACCCTTGACCATATGAATAAAAGATCTTGAAAGTATGATGGAATCTTTGAATCCAATCCCACTAACCATACTCTGCTAATGTTAAATCTTTTAAGCTTACATTATCGGAGTAAGCTTTATAACGTTTATAATATTTAAACGAAAAGATTTTTGTTTTACAAGGAGCTATGACAAATTCAAGTTATAATTAAGCAGAAATAAATTCTCTTTGAAGAATTCGATTTGGTTGCCGAAATGATAATTTTGATGTATATTATTGATTTTCTTGCTTATTATATTTTAGTCATTCTAGTTGGTGTTTATTCATATGTTTTGAAATGACAGCTTGACTACATTTAGCATTTCCCTTTTTTTCGTTGGATATTTTTGTTAGTTGTTAAAATTGTAACTTGTTTAAATGCTTAATTAATTGTTAAGAACTTAACAGGGGCTGCCCACTTGCGGTAAACGTGTCCAAAACCACGGAACTCAATCTCTCTAGCAGCGGGGTAGACTTCACCTTCACTCGACGCATTCCTGGAACGCGTTTGTAAGACGAACGATTCTTGTAGGTATTGCGAGCATCACCACGTCTGCCGGGTACACTGTCTCTGAGGGTACCGGGCGTTGAGGACACAATTTTGGGTGACAAGTGCAAGTAGCTGCGCAGCTCCTCAATGCATTCGTTGGTTAGATACAAGTAGTAGTGTCCCAGAGTGCAGCGACTGCACATGCAGATAGAGGTAGTAATTATGGTCTCTATTTCGGGATGTTTCTGTGAGTGAAAATATTATTTTGGTCACAATCTTTGAAGAGGTTTTCGTAAATGGCGACACGATGAAATTTGGCATGAATTTGCGGCATCTATGTGACAGGAATCGAAAGGAAAGGAAATTCTTAAGTGATTTTTAAATTTTGTTTTTGGTTCTTGGGGAACATTAGCATGAAAAATTTGATCGCAAGATCTCAATTCATTCCATAAATTGACATTTGTTAGGTCCCCTAAAACATAGTCCAGATATCGAAATTAAGGAAATATTTGTATCCCCTGATATAATGACGCTAAAAATTGTATTACTGTATCTCTATATATATCGATATCCCTAGTCACCCATGTGCATACAAGAGGTTCATTTTTGGAATGCAGAAACTTATGTAAATCTATTCTCCTTAACTATGTTGTCATCGCTCCAAGGGTGGAGCATGCAGATTTCTCTATTAATAGCTGTTCGAAGGACCTACAGTTAACAGCCGAAGTCAAATTTTGATGTCTTAAATTAATAAGGATTAACTTAGGCAAATAGGATTTTTTGCTGGAAATGCCAGTGCTAGCCTTTTTAGATTCATCCTTTCCGAATTATCACGATTCCATAAAGCATATTACTCATAGTAAGCTGAGAGCAACTTTCAATAATAAAATTGTGAGATCCCAAAGACCATCTTCAATACAATTCCTAACCAACTCATTTGCAGAATTCCACAATTCAAAAGTTAACAACAACAAAATGCTTCATAATAAAGATAACCATCTTTGCGAAAGAAGTTTGTTTCTTTCACGAAACACAATACAAATATTTGGTAAGCGATAAATTTTATTAAATAATAGCAAATTCATTATGTCATTATTATATTTTACATTTATCAAAAATTGCAAAAAAAAATAATAATAAAAATTGCCAATATACAAAATATTATCGTGTTGGCAACTCGTTGAATGACACAAATCGAAGTCACCAAGTGAATTCATTCAAAAAAAAAAAAAGACCTACTGTGCCTTACTTTTTGTGATTGTCTTTATTTCCTTGATATATTTATGCATCTGATTGTTTTTGTTTTGATAACTTAAGCTATAAAAATGTAAATATACAAAAAGTATTGATTTATAATAATAAAAAACTGGGACTATCTATTCGCTGCTTGGTATCTGTATCTGAGGCTGCACATATTGCCAAGGTTCAAAGCCATATGGATGAATGTGTGTGTGCGTGTGTGCGTGTGTGCGTGTGTGTGTGGATAGTGATTTATGATTTGATACGTTTAAATTATGTATAAGACAACGACATCGAGCATTTTGTTAAAAATATTTTGTCGCCAAATTTATTTATAAATATAGTCAAAATAGGGCTCCCTTATTGGTAAATGACAAAAAAGTGAAGGTAAATCACTTAATAAATTTGAAAGCGCATCGTCTCATATGAAGCTATCGAATTGGTTCAAAGTTCGGAAATTTTACGCGTAGGAAATGCTCTACTTACGGAAGCGAGAAGTACGCTCAACTGCAGTGATATGGTGGCTCCTAAGTACATAATGTGGTAGTGGTAGTTAGAGCTATATTACTCATCTCAGTCCATAAATTGCTGAGTCAGCAAATTCCCTTAGTTATTTGTGATAACCTAAAAATAGGGTTGTACTCCAAAATTTTGGCTACAGATTACACCGAAAGAAAGTTAACTTTCCGTCGGTACGTGCTTCTAAAGTTACCGTTTCAAGATCTCTTAGTATTTTCAAGGATGGTTTCATGCAAGGTATCTATGGTAAGCTCCAAAACCTATTAAGTTTCTTGTTGACAGATTCAGATTGTAACAGCTTTGGATCAACGTGAGAACCCCAAAATTTTCAACAAACTGCCTCATGATCTGCACACAAACCAAATTCGCTTTGAAAATACATTTTTTGAAAATAACAAATACTCTTCTTTTCATTTCAAGAAATTCCTTTAAGAAAACAGGCTATATTTTCGTTAATCCTAAAAGATTAAAAGTGTCAACCCCGTCGCAATATTTTTCTTTGAAGCGTTATTAAAATTCAATGTCATCCAATTGTCTATGCTCGTAGCTCCTAAAGGCGGAGAGAGATATCTCTATTCACAGCTGTTCGAAGGGATCAGGGATCTGCTGTTTACAGCCGAATTCGAAAGGCGGTGTCTAATTTTTGGAGATTCTAGGTAGATAGCGAATATTTCTAAAACTACTAGCTATGTCACTGCTAGACAACTGCACCAGTTCGGGGTGGAATCGAACCAGCGATCTTTCGGTTTAGAAGTCAGTGTGGCACCACTACGCTACCGAATCGTACGAGTTACTACCTCTCAAAAATTCGAACCCCTAAGAGCTAATCTAATCTAAGAGCTATCTTCCCAAAAGCTTTCAAGAATAATGCGATTCCATAGAATTTTGGATCTGTAATATCCTGATGATAAAGTCACCGAAATCAATCACGTCGTATTATGCCGATTTTTCGGAAGTTTTCTATCCAACCAGCTGATTTGAGCACTCAACTTGCTTTTGAGAAATTAAGTTCTACTTCTATAAAAAAAAAATGTTTAAACTTATTACTCTTGACTATAATCATCGCGCCAAAGGCGGAACATGGAGACAGCGAACAGGGACTACAGTCTATAGCCAAATCCGAAGGACGTGCGAGTTTATATAATAAAACTTCGTTTCCCGCATCTATAAAAGAATCATTTGTATGTGTTCCGATATTTATATCTTCAAAGTTATCGAGTTTAATTAAATACTCTGTAGATTTTCGGACATTTACTAATCCGGTTTCTTCAGAAGTTTCCTATCCAACCTTTGATTTGGGTAGTCAACAAATTTAAAAACTTAGTTCCACTTCTTTATTCTATCTAACAAATCTATAGCTAGTCGCGAAGTTCGATTAAGTTGAACAAATATTTATATCAGTTACATATGAAACACATTTATACCCTTGCTCTAAAATTGTTAGGATACAAGACAGACAAATCTTCGGCTTTCCAGCTATCACACCTTCCACTGACCAATTCCCATCAAACAGAAGCTTCAGCGTTTCCATATAACACATTTTACTACAAGTAATAAATATTTGCCTTAAATCTATAAACATTAACCAAAAACACTTTCAAAAACTGCTTTTATTTCAATAATGTCCAAATGTTATTGGAAAACGCCATAAACTGCTGCAAAGTGAAACCCAGTCTTTTTTGTAGATCTCGTCTTCATAAACCCATAAACTATAAAAATTTGGTTAATTAATGTCACTTCGCATAGATAGCCAATAATCAGCTTGCAGTTAAAATCATAAGTTTTCCATATCAAAGCCATCCGCCCATTTGTTGTTACCACTTAGAGTCGAAAATTTTATTTAGTGTTTCTGATTGCCAAACCAAGTGTTTATGACTCGATCACAACCTAAGAAACTCGTTTAGAAACTTGCTGCAGTTTTATTAGGGGTTGTTTGGAACCTTCTGCATAATCCACTATTCATATGCGGCTAATAAACATTTACAAAATATTTCTATATAAAAATCAACGAACCGCTAATTAGATTTAACCAAGCATCAAATTATGCAACTCTTGCAAGAATTATCTCCAAACAGTGCAGGCAGTGTTCATTATCAAAACTGGTCAAAAAAAAAAAAATTTGGGAATAATATATGCCCCCACGCACGCACGTAGAAACATCACGCATAATATTATTATATGGCACACAAATCATTGTTATCATCTATAGTTTGTAATATTAATAATAAAAAGCAACAGCGATTCGTTGGACGGATTAACCTTCGAGATGTTTTCAACTCACCCATATACGGCGTGTTGAGGGCTGCTTCCATTTAGCCGAATAATTTAAACTGGTTTCACACTTTCTCACGCCAATTTCGAGCGCATGACGAAAAGTCCGAAAAGAGAAATGAGCTCGTGTTAAGCGCTTGTCAGTTTAGAGGGGGGTATTTTTTTTTTTTTTTTACTTAAAAATGCAAATCAAGTTGCATTTTAGTTGAAACTTTTGGGTGCAGAGAAGTGCCTCAGTTTGGTTGAGCAGTTTGTAATATCTTAGGAACAAGATAAACTTTAAACTGGAAGTTCCAAAGAATTTGGATATTATCATTTTGGATTAATACATTTTGGTGCAAATTTTAAAAATCTCCAATATTTTAAGTTCTCAAAACACGCTTAAATTCAAAATTTTTCAATCTCTGAAATATGTTTGCAATTCGCAATTCGAAAGTTCACTCTGAAATAAGTCTGCTATTCGCAATTTGAAAGTTAGTCTTAGATGGAGTACAAATTAAGTAAACTATATAAATAGTTTCTTGACCTTGGCTTCAGATATTTCCAGCACCCTAGTAAGTCCTGTTTGCACATCAACTGGCTTAAATCGTAAGATAAAGCTATTTATTGTGATTATTTCCCATACTATGTGATCCAATTCGAGTGCAAGAAGTAGATTTGGCAGCAGTTGGCTGACCGAAGCGGGGAGAGTGACAAAAAACCCTGTCTTAAACTTTAGTATAATTTTGAACTATGCCTTTTGCTACTTTTTGAACAACGTATCTTCTATATGACATATCTTCGAGGACTGCAGATGATACTCCAAGTTTGCCCTCAAACACGTATTAGGTTTTGGTTTATATTTTTAGGTGCAAAAAGTTTCCTTCCATGGATTGATTTGAGCTCAAAAGCAAAATTGATCAAAAAAATCTCTATTTAGAGTATTACTAAAAAAATTTAAAATAAATTACAAATTCCACAAATTAAAAATGTCAAGCATATTCCAAGCCTAAAAAAAATTATGAAAGACATCGATTTTTAATTTGTTCAATGACGTCCATATTTTATGCAGGAAATGATATTTTACACAAAAATGCATAAAAATAACATTTTTTATTAAAATTTAAAGAACAAACAAATACAATACTACATTTTTTATTTATTCTTATTTTATTATATATTTAACTTTATTTTTTATATAAAGTTTTTTTTTCAATACAAAATAAAAATAAAATATACTTTTTTATGTTTTTATTGCTTTTTAAATATAGGTAAATAAATTAAAAATTTAAACAAAAATAATTAAAAACTTAAAAAATCATATTTTTTTTTTCATATAAATCATTTTTCTAAATAATAAATAAAATACTTAATAAAAAAAAAAGAAATTTAATTTTTTTAATACCTTTTTATTTTTTATTTATATTATTATTTTAATACAAAATAAAATAAAAAAATTTTTTTTATGCTTTTATTGAAGCATTCTATTGCTTTTTAAAAATAAGTAAATTTAAAGTTAAAAAAAAAATTGATGAAAAACCTAAAAAATCATATTTTATTAGAAGTAAATCATATTTTTATTTAATAAAAAAATATTTAATTAAAAAACATATATAAATTAATTTCAAAACTGGTTTAAATCATATTTTTTATTAAAAATTAATCATATTTTATATTCAAAATTAATCATATTTTTTATTAAAAATTAATCTTATCTTTTACTAAAAATTAATCACATTTTTTATTAATAATTAATCATATTTTTTATTAAAAATGTTTTTTATTTAATATTCATTATATATTTTTTAAAAATAATCATATTTTTTACTATAAATTAATCATTATTTTATTAAAAATTATTCATATTGATGATTAAAAATTTATTATATCTTATAACATAACAAATTAATTTATTTATATTTATTATCTAAAAATGAGTTTAAAAAAATTATAATAACAAATCTTGTAAAAATAATTTTTTTTTTATTTTTAGTGATTTTTTAGCGTGTTCAAAGTTGTTCTATGAAAGCATCGGATTGCTTGAGAGGTTTCATTTAAGAATTAAATTGTTTATGTTTTAAAATTATATTTAATCAATTTTACTTTCAGCGCTAATAATTAAAGAAATGTAATGCTTCGTATATGTTTTGTTGGACTGGAATCCCAAAGGCAGCAGACGGATGGGAAGACATGAGGCGACCTGGAGAAGATCCATCATTGAAGAACTGGCCCAGGCGAGCACAACATGGGACAGAGCTAAACTGACGACTCATAACAGGGTTCGTTGAAAAGTTCTAGTAGAATTCCTAAGTTCCCAAGCGGAATAATAAGCAAACTATTTACCAGCTTAACTAAAGAGCATTCAAACGTCAGCATTAGAAACTCAACACTCTCTTTCATATAATTTATGCGCGCACACTTAAAACGCTTGGAAAAAAGAGATTTGTCAATGAAAAATGTAAAATTAATTTCCGCTTACGAACTGCAGAGCGGGAAAATGGCCCCTTCCAAAAAAAGATGAAATCATTAATTAAGTTAGCTTATAATTAATTAATTCCATTTGATATGCATATACAATCAACTTCATTTCTTTATTTCCAAAATGCATGTAATAACTTTGAATTAAACTAAAAAGTTTCAACTATGAAAATTCGCAAATCAAAAATGATTTAAAACTTTTAATGCCTAATTTATGCAAATTAAATTGCGGTTGCTAAAATGTGTGTTTTTTTTATATAGTTTCCAATGTAGTAAAATATTTAATAGTAACACAAAAAAATATAAAAAAAATAAAAAAGAGAATGTGTGGCCGAGTCGTTGACGAGACGCAAATTATAACGTAAGTTACCACATTTTATAATTTATTTATTTCCATTGTGTGACCTCTTCACACTACATCACATTGGCATTGAGTTTGGTGAATTATTTTATTTTATTTCGTTTTTCTTTGTTTTTGTTTTTGCTTCAAGTTGGATGAATGTAAAATGCATTACATTGAGACCCTTCAAAAATCAATCAAATTTGTCCCTGCTGTTAGCAACGAAATTTAAATGTTTCGATCGTTTGGCTAATTACTTGTTTTTTGTTTATAAATATTTGCAGCCATTGACAAATTACTTTATATGCCTACTGTGTACACTGAGCGAAATATTATGATCAGAATGTTAATAATGTTGTTGCAAAAGACATAATGCGGATTTAATTTCCAATTATTGCAAGATTGCTAAACCGCCGCTCTCTTAAAAGTCTAAAATTGAAACAAATTTCTTATAAATAAACAAAAATTATTTACAAGTCGTAACCCTTATAATTTATAATATTTAAGATAATGGCATATTTTTATGCAATCTTCAAATGAAGTACATTGAAAAACAAGAATTGTAGATATGGAATTTTTGTTTAGGACTACAGAGATAGATGACCTATAAGATCGGTGGATATTAATCGATTTGGATCAAATTCGGAGCTCACAAAAATTATCATTCGAAATCTCTATGTTCTATGCTCAGGGTTCAGAGAAACCACCGAAACTCTATTACGCAGTGTGGGGACTCAAATCGATAAAATTGAAAGAAAGATTTGTTAATTGAAGTTCCACAAATAACTTCATACTAGGAAAGGGGGTTCACGAGTACATGGCTCGCTAAACTTGATCTTGACTATAGGTTTTATAGTAACTTAAATTTGGGTAATCCGGACAAACGGATATAGCATAATCGTTACTTCAGTTCATGATAAATATTTTGGTATAAAGGACTTGGGTTTTAAAGCTCCATTAATCATTTCACTCTTGGAAACACAGATCAAGACTACTTTACTCGCTAAACATGATCTTCTGTAGACAAAATCGCGTCAGCTGGTATTGTTTGCTGACTCTAAATCTTAGGGTCTCCGATATGTAGGTGATCTTACGGACATAAGTATATAGTTTAATCGCTACTAAAGTTCATGATAAGCCTTTTGGTATAAAGGACTTGGGTTTCGATGTTTCACAAATCATTTCACCCTAGGAGACGGGGATCATGGCTTCATGACACGGTGAACTTGATCTTCTGCCGAAAAAGGCCTATCAGCTGGTATAGCTCTAGGTCCTCGAGATTTTGGTGGCCTCACATAACATAGCTTCTTACATGGGACATATCTTAATCGCTGCTCAAATTCATCATAAGCATTTTGGCATAAGGGACTTGGGCATATAAGTTTCACAAATAATATCACCCTAGATAAAGGGGAGCAGGACAAAACGATTTCATTAGCGATCTTCTGCCTATCAGCTGGTACAGCTTGCCGACTCTAGGTCTTATGTTCTCCGATATTATGGTGATCTTACGGTTCACGATAAGCATTTTTCTATAAAGAGCTTAGGTTCTGAAGCTCCACTTCCTAGGAAACGGGGATCATAACTAGATGAGTCCCTAAACTTGATATTTTGCTGAAACAGTCGCAGATTTCGGATCATACGGACATAGCCAAAACGCTACTCCAGTTTATGAAATTGGTTTAAAGACCTTCCTTCTTCCTCTCAGATACAGGTTATATATATATTTAAAAATTTATTGAAATACTTTTATCTTTAAATTGAAAGTAATAATTTCATTGACAATATAAACTCGGATTCGTATAGAAGTTTCCATTTCATTTAAATCAAGCACTCGATTCCATCTAAATTGATTTCGTTTTCATACGGAAACGAACGAATAATTTATTTTGCTCAAACATACCAGAACCCATCTAATCCATAGATCCATAATATTTGTTGCTCTGCTGAAAGTACGTTGTTTTGATAAGCCAGGAACCCAGAACTTTTTCCAAATAAAAATATATGGCTATTGCCCTCGTTAGGTAGCAGTACCGGGGCATGTCTATATCCTCCACAGTGAGCTATTTGAATATTTTTCAGCAAGAGAATTATCAGATTTTTAAAGGCTTTAACCAGAAAAGTGAGCTATTTCAATATTTTTTGGAAAGAATTATTCGATATTTTGCGTCATTTCTACAAAAATAGTTCTATCAATAAAGAAAATCACAAATACCTATAATTTTACCTCTTTAAAGTTAAAAATCTATGAGTTGCCAAAGTATACTTAGATTTTGAAATCCAAAACAGACAAAGGACAGACTAGGGAATTACTTGGGAATGGCTGTTGTTAGGCAGATTGAGAAACTAAGGAAAAATTGGCTTCGCGAAGCTCATAGCGCCAGAGTACAGTTGAGTTTGTAAAAATTTTATGGATTCAATATATGAATTTTAATAAAGTTCACAAGATGTTAAATTTATAAAATTTATTACTCAACCAAACCAGATTTCCAAAATTGGAAAAGTGCCAATTTAGTAAATAAAAGAGCTCACAAAGTCGATTTTTAGAGGAAGGGGGATTTAGAATCATTTCCGAGCTGATATATCTATTGATTCAATGCATGTTTTCAAACCTTTTCTACTTTTATTTGTGTAATTTTTTGTAGTTGGGTACCCTTGAGTTCACTTTCATTTTTTTATTTTCAGCAAAATTTCTTTCTGTGCATAGTTAATGATAGGTTTTAGCTTTGACAATTTGAGTAAAGACTTGGACAGCTGACACAAAGACCAGTAGACAAACTAAGCTGACGGGTTTTGCGAGTTTGCCTAAAGCGAAATCAAACAAAAATTTGATCGATGAATATGGATCAATTAATTAATATTTTATGCATCATCTTCATCATCATCAAAATGCAAAGCCATAAATAAGCGTTTAAGCGAATGACCAAATTAAGTAACTAAATTGGCTGCAAAGTTGTTTATTTAAATGCGTTTTAAACTAATGATCAAAATATACTTAAAAATTCATTAGTAAGTTTATTAAAAACATTTAAAACAGCTGCTAAAATTTATTAACTTGTTCACGGTTGCGAATACGTAATGAGTAGTAGCCGTCAAATTTTTGTAGCATACTTTTAGGTAACACAACAGCGCCATCTGTGGCTTACATGAGTACAACTGCAAATGGAGCGCGGTAGTTCAAGCAAAGTAGGAGATCAGCAGCAAATACAAAAGCAATTTCATATTTGTCTGGACTTTGTATTGTACGCCATTTCCCCTGATCAAGAAAACCATGCGCTCATTGAGTTTTTGAAGATTTCTGACGTTTTCAATAGGCCGCGTTGAGTAAAATGCTTTTCCTATACTGCAAAAGGCGGACAACTATTATGGTAAAAATAAGTTAAATTTAATATCTTAAAAGCTTTTCCTTACTGTCTGACCCACCTGTTCCTGTGACATTTCCTGCGACTCAATCAGCACATTCCACAGCACACTTTCCTCACATCCGGGCACAGTCAACGAGCCCTCATATTGATAGTAACCATTAATTTGGCCAATCAGCTCCTCGAGTATGATAGGTTCATCCATCACAAGCCTTCTTTGACCCGTCTCTCGAATACGTTGTAGGGTGCTTATCATTGCAGCAATCGCTCTATTGGGTTTACTTGTCAACTTGAACATTAAACTTAACACTGCTATACCAAATCTCATTCCTAAAGCCTCTGTGAGGCTCTTCGTGCTCGAATTTCGGAATACCATTTGCATTTCCATATCGTAACGCATGTTATCGATAGTATGCTCAACTCCGCAGTGGAAATGTACCTGCTCTGCTATAAAGCGTAAGTCCCGCTCATTCATTGTACCAGTTAATTGTATGTTATGCGTGAAATTGTACAATATTACTGAGGAACATTGGATTTATTATATTTTTTAAAGATTTTGAAGTAAATCCTTGCTGCTCCTTACCTACATAGCCATTGTAGTATATTGACATATCAGTTTGCTCCAGACTGGTATTGTAAAGAATTAGTGGCTTTTCAGGTTTGGTTTCTAAGGCAATGAAGTCAATCAGTTTAATAGGACTTTGCAGTTTGCCAGTTTCACATAAACCCGCCCAATTCAATTCAGCTGAGATGAAAAAAATAGTTATTATTGGGACTGGTTATGAAATATGATTAACTATATCATATTTTGTATTTTTTTACAATCCACACCCCATGAGTTTTATAAGCAATATTTGGTTTGATTAAAGTTACGTTTTATGAACACAATTGTGATTTTATCTGCTAGCGCCATCTATCTACAATAACCTGTTTGCTCCATCTAGGAGCTGCACTCAACAGAAAATAACTAATGACGTCACAGCGGGCATGACGATATCGAAGAAGTTTTGCTCTCTAGGTCTGCTCCAATAAATAGCACTCACTTTTGAAATAAAACCTAACAAGAATCGCAGGCAAAGTCTGCAAGATTTTGCGGTAAATATTCAAGTTGGCTAAAAAATAATCTTATAAATTTAGGCCCAACTATTCTACAATAGTCTTCTACAAGATCTAATTAGATATAATCAAGGCTGTGACAAAGTAGTACACATATCGGAACAAATTCGCAAATTTTAGCTATTGGCAATGTGTGAAAAAGTCTGCAAATACTTCTCACCAGTTTTCATGATATTGTCATTATCAATATCCAGCCAGCTTTGAATGGGTGGTTCTGCATGGGCTATTTCGGCTATGAAAAGTATTAGTAAAAACATTTTGAAAAATAGCTTTCATTCAAAACAAATAAATGACTACTAGAGATTTGGACTCTATGATTTAGAAGTCAAATTTTTGTTTTTGCCTGCTCAACTTTCTACAAGGAAATTGCTTATTTCAACTACCACATAGTCTTTACATTTGTCGTAAAGTTGAAAGTGTTGAAAAAATTTCTTATTTTCATATAAAAGATATATTGTTTTAGAAATCAAGCATCCTGACTATGAAGATAAAGAAGTGAGAAAATCAGGAGAACAGCTGCACAGGAAACATGAAGCAGAAATTAAAAAGACAATGGGTGTGGACTTTTTCTGCCGTTAAGTCCTCCAAAATGAAACTTATCGACTATTATCATAAACCATATGAATGTAGTGTCGGACTAGAATAAAAAGTTGCACCAAGAAGTGGGGCACAAGTCAAGCTTCTGCTTCACTCGAACCATAGTATAAGACACTGATTTCTAAATATTAACACAAGACGTTCAAAATCATAATAACTTACGGCAAAATAACCGTGAGCATCTTGAACGACTGTATTGTATTGTACTATGCAAGTTCTAAGCATTTCCTGGTAAAAAATAGCTTCTATTTCCTGCCAGCAATTGTCGTTAATGAGAAAAGAATACTGAAGGCTGTCGGAGTAAGTAGTACAATCGTTGCTACTGGTTCACAATAGTTTGCATTGTGAAGTCTACAAGGCTGCAATGTAGATTGCATACTTTTAGGCAGTCGTCTGGCGTTGTCTAAGAGTTAATATAGTTTTTCATGACATAACCAAAAGATCCCACAACAAAAGCTCCCATACATCATAAAAATACCTAATATCTACTGGTGATCCCAGAACTAAGATCCCAAATTTTCGCTACTTTGAACAAAGTCTAAAGTAAAGCATAATACCAGAAGTTAAAAGGTCTTTTTTATATGTGCAGACAATTAGTTTCGAATAATCACCCAAGGCGGCAATAACTAACATAAAAGAGTAATTCCATACTGTGCTAGCTTCTATAATCTAATATTTCTGCAATCTTCACTAGTAGAAGCGAAACGGTAAAGCTATTTCCCCTTAGGCAAACCGCTAGTAATACACAGCCAAATAATTGATGGGCCTCCATAGCGTAGTGGTAGCGAACTTGCTTCTAAATCGGAAGGTCGGTGGTTCGCTTCCATTTTGCAGTACTGCTGCATTTGTCTAGCACTGACACAGCTAGCAAATAAAAAGACGCTATTTATCAAGAAATATCTCTATTATTGGAAGACACTGCAGTTCGGATTCTGCTATAAACTGTAGGTCGCTCTTCATTTTTAACAAGAAATAGACATTCCCATGCACAGACTTTTTGAAGCGATAACTATAGTCAAGCGGAATAAATTTATTATTATATTAATTGATTTTTTAATCAAAGTTGCTTTTATGACAGCCAAGTTTTTTCAGTTCCAAAATCTTAGAAAAATTGTTGAAATGATACCCAATATCTATTAGGCGAATTTCCAGACTAGTACTCATTGCAGAATTGATTTTATAAAGCGAAAAATAATTTTGGTATTGCAAGCTTAGTGAAAATACTTATGTAGCTGATTTTCCTGTATTCTAGGAGTCGAAACCAAATCAGTGAAATATTAAATTACCTATTTTTTAATTATTTAACAATAATTGCTTGTAATTGGTCAACTGGTAGATAAATACAACCATATAGATTCGTACTTTAGCACTTTGAAAACAAAATTTCAATGTATGATAGATAGTGTGCCCATGGCCATAATAGATTGCAAATAAAGTTAACAACGCACTTGACAGTACCCAAATTGATTATAGCAAATAGAATATAATTTTTTTAAATTCGTTTAATAAATCCCATATCAGTGTTATAATCAAATCTTTTTGCTTTTCAACCTAAATAAATTTTTTAATAACTCTCCAATTCATTATGGTCAATATATGGGTGCTACGTTCGTCGCACTCGACGTGTGGCGTCGGTCAGTTGACTCCGATATCGCTTCAGCGATAATGGTATTAAATTTAGCCCATAACTCAACAAACAACAACAAAAACAACAAAATTTTTACGAGCTTATGACCATCATGTGCAGAACGAATCTATAACTATCGCGTGCTACGCTCCAGGAATCAAAGTGACCAATAAGGCTTTCTTAATAACATTGTAAATTTCTCATTGGCCTCATATCGCAAATATTGCAGAAATTAGCTAGATATTATGGGGTAGGGGTAATTCACCTGCTATTTTTGAGTATTTAGTATAGGGCTGTAAAAGTCTATTGGTCAGTTAGTGTAAAGTTGACGAATTGTGAACTTTATGCCTATGAGCAATGGTGAAATTACGCATACGCAGCGTGGAACGCAGCTGGGTGTTGCCTTTGAAGTGCCGCGTACTCTGCTGCATTGAGAAATACCCAAATGCGTAATTAATTAACATTAGGTATTCGACTAGCAATAATAGATTGAAATTTGTGAAGATATTTGTTATTTTCAGTGGTAGTTATCCTTGCCCTAGTGCAATTTTAATGAATAAACTTAAACACGAAGATTTTTAGCTGTAACATGCATCCTTTACTCTTCAGCGAGTGTTGGGGTTTGGCAATGAAACCGTAGACTTTCTTGCGGCAAACACGGGCGAGACAAAGTATAAGCTATCTACAAACAGGAATGCAAGGCGCGTAGAGTTGTAGCGGACGATAAAGTTGTCAAGGAATTTATCGCCGTGTACACCAATAATATCAGCCTGAAGATTAAGCGAAGGTTTGCACTTGTTAATAGATGTTCCTATGGTCTTAGTTAGCAAATAGTAGCAGAAACTTCTTTCGGATGACAAAATACCGCTCTACAAGTTCCTAGACTCTTATATGGCGCAGAAGATTCACTTATGTCGCGGACGTATGCATCTGCGCTAGGACTATTTGAGAGAAAAATTATTCGCAAAATCTTTGGCCCTTTTCGGATTGAGGACGACGACTTTCGCAACCGAATGAAACATGAGCTGTATGAGCTTTAGAACTTCTTAGAACTAGTTCAGCGTATTACGGCAGAATGTCTGCATTGAATCGGCCATGTCGTTCCTATGAATGAAGACGCTGCAGGGAAGAAGTTAATCGACGCGAAAGCCGATGAAGGAAAACGAAAAGGACGGCGAGAGCTGCAATGGGAAGATCAAATGGGGGAGTTCTTATCTTGTTTTGGAGTGGCCAACTGAAGAAGCCGCTCTAAAGGCAGGGGCGCCTGCCAAAAGCTAGGGAGATAGCCTGTAACTCGGTAAAGGGTTGTATAGGCCAAATATGGTAAAGTTAAGTAATTATCTTCTTGATAATTAAACTAATTTTACTTGATTATGAACTTTACTTGCCACACGATGAGACAGATCCTGAAATGAACAGAAGTCCTAATTTCGACAAAGTCGCATTTTAAATGCGAAGAAGCAGTGTTCTATTTGGGGAAGCTTATGTTGTGCTGACAGCTCCAAGCAAAAGGCACTGCACAAGAATAGCTAGTTTGCCTGCGGGCACATTTTTCTCTTTAAAAATTAAACCTTGGGCCGGAAATCGAGTGCCTCTTCAGCGAAGTGATAGTCGCATCGCAAAATAAGATAAACAAGTGAATCTATTGATAGCCTTACCGCCTTAATTTTAATCGACTTCTTTATCAACCGTACAATGCAAATGTCTTTTAATATCCGCTGGTGACTTCGAGCCATTCTTATCAGAACCTTCCGCCTCCGCGTTGCTAGAGATAATGCAGCACTCAGGTGCTGGATTGTTGCTCAATGCTGCTATGTTCGAACATCGTTTCTAGCATAAGCTTTTTTTGTGATTAGCTTTAAAACTCATCAAATCTTAAACTGCAGCTTTCCTACTAGACTAAAAATGTTCCTGTCCGCTCCATGTCTGCATATACCTCCCTATCGAAAAGGTTGTATGTAGTAAAAGTTGATACAAAATCCCCATCACACACACTGCAGAGAAGACGCCAGCAAATGTGCCTTCTTTCGTATTTGAACCAAAAGTCAAATCGTTCCCTTTAAGAGGGTTTTCTTGCTTTCCAAAAAGATAGCTTCAGTTCATGCCTACGGCGGTCTTCCATCATTCTAGTTTTCTTTGGAAATTTATGTGACAGACTCAACGAAAATCTGTCATTCAAAAATAAAATGCTATTTTTGCCATGAAGTTAATTTGTAAAATTTTTTGAAAAAAATAGATATTTCAGCCTCAAAGCACTGACGATCTGCATCTTTTCTAGAAAATAATATTTATCATATAATATATATCTATCTCTCTGATCTTCTTACTTATTGAAAACTCCCCTTAGTTTCAAAGATTCCAGCGATCATCATTCCCAACCGCATCAAAACCGTTTTATTTATAAAACAGTAATTTGTGTTTTTATTTATTAAGGCACATTTTGAATTTTTTACACAAATCTTGACTAGTTGGATTCATAAACGAAACAAATGTACAATATATAAACAAATAGTTTAAACAAATATATAATATATGATTTTTTTATATAAATAATGAGTATAATTAACTGTCGTGTCGTGTTTAAAAGTAAATATAATAAACACTTTTGTTGCTCTCTTAAATTTGATCTGTCAATCTCGGCGCTCTCTAGAGTTTTTTGTTTTTTCTGTAAACATTTTTATTATTTTATAACTTTTTGGAAAATTCGTTGTATCTACAGCAGCAACTTGGTGCAATCTTTGGTATGACTATTTAGGAAAAAAAATGCTGCAAAATGTTGCAAACGCTTAATGCAACAACTTGAGTGCAACAAGCAGCGGCAGCAGCATGCTACCCAACGATAGATGGCGCTGCAAAGCGGCGCCACCAGTGCGCGCCTCATGCTCGACCAAAACCACAGCTCGATTATTCTCGCTCTGCAGCTCACGGAAATTATTATGCAGCTGTTTGCCCTCGTCATACTCAATCTCCTTGAAATGATTAACCTGCTCCAGTGTTACGGGAAACGTATGTGTGGGCACAATCCAGGTTACAGCCTCGGCACAGGTGGGCGTTGTCAATGAACCCGCATAGGTAAAGTAATCATTTATATTGGGCAGCAAATCACTGACAGCCAAGCTATCCTTCACCTTTGCAGGCTTATTTATATTGTCATAGCTCTTAATCTCATCCAGACTCTTAATAATGCTATTAATAGCCTCGTTTGGCGTATTGGATACATGATAGAGCACACCAATGACCGTTATGCCATTATTAGCCTCAGCCGCGACGCTCATATTCGGAAATAGCTTGTTGCGATGCACAATATGCACCTCCAGTGGATAACGTATATCGTTGATAGTATGCTCGGACCACCAGTGCATATGTATCTGCTCGACCACAAAGTCATCAAGTAGTGCGCCGCCACTTAAGGTCAGCTCGTGCGCAAAGCCCGAGATTTGTACTACGAAATACGGAGAACTCAATTAGTATTAATTTGTTCTATATTATGCATACGGGTAGTATGTTCACTTACTCGAATGTCCATTGTTCACCATTTGTAGCGTTTTTTGATGCTCGTCATAGTTCTCGAATTCTAGTTGCTCGAATTCACCCTTAAGTGCGCCTTTTGTGTGCAGATTTATGGGACTTTGCTTTCTGCCATTATCACAAAGACCACCCCATTTGGGAAATGCTATAAGAAATAGTACAAATTTTATGCGAATTAGTTGCTGAATTTTTTTATTTAATATTATTTTTTTTGTTTTTTAGTTTAAGCGGGGCAATTTTTCACAATTTAGATAAACTGCGTAAGTGGCTAATATAGATGTAGCTAGATTTGCACTATAGATGTGGAACTATGTGCTATATGGGTGGGTTGGTCATACTCAATGTTGGTCATGCCCAAACAAGACATTTTGTGCGTTACGATTCTCTTGAATATTTTAATAATAATAATCTTATTTTTTCTTTCACTCTGATCTTTTTAGATAATTGGCGTCAGATGGCGCCAATTATGCTTTTGCTGAACTACTCATTTGACTTAAAAAAAAGATTGTTTCTACGTTTACTAACTTTAAACAGAATTTATTTTATTTAGGCAAACAACCTTTTAATTAAAAAAAATGTAGAATTAAGAAACGGCGAAAATATAATATAGAACTACTGCTGATTTGTGAATTTTTTATAGACTTGCACTGTGCCACATCTGCGGCTGGCTAAGAACTTAAAAAATAAAAGAGGAAGTTACATAAGAGTGTAAAAATTTCAAAAAGCCAAAAGATCAGCATGTACCAAGTTGAGGTTTCATAGATCATGATTGGTCAAACATGCTCGATGTGGCAAATCAAATTGAGTTTAGATAGAGAAAGAGAGAAGTTGACTAGACTCTTCGTTATCTTCCTATCTAGGAAATCGTAAAGGTTGTTATAGTTTGCGCATAAGACGCAAAACGGAAAAAAGCTGCTGTCTATTTTTTTCTCCGAATCTAAAACTATTTCCGATTCTATGCGTATGTACAACAAAAATAGAGAAACTTTTTGTGATCTTCTTTAGAAGTTGGAAACTTATGTTTGTCATGGGCTACCGTTTGGCCTTATATGATAAAATTCGTCAGATGACGCCAAATTTTTAAAAATTTGCACCAGTTGGCGCCAACAGTTCATGCATTTTTTGTTGCTGTTTAAAACAACAACTTTTTTGTATGTTCAGAACACTTGCAGCTTCCATTTACGAAACTTTATTCATTTCAATGTAGATCGGCAGCGCATATTTCAGTCGCTCTGTCCGAATCCGCATAATTTGCCCACAAGTTTTATCTGCTATCATAGCACATTTTGTACTCGTGGCACAATTGAAGAACCAAAACACTTGACAATGAATGTAGTTTATTTTTCTATCTACTCGCACATACTAAACCACAATGACACAAATAGTATCTGGTGACCAAACGAGAGAGATATAAATTTGCATTTGTTCGCCTCGATTAACTAATTTTAGTAAATAGCATTTAATGGCAACACTTTGCACAATGTGCTAGGCAAATTTCGACAAATATTAGAGAGATTTGCATAGATTGTGCCTGATGGCATTAACTAGCTGGGAAGGTTAACTTTAAATGGGTTCAGTATTGTTTTGCATATCTGGTAGGGGGACGTGGCAGTGCACTCCCTATACTCTTCATTCACTCCAATAATGGCATGAAACCGTTTTTTCTATTGTCGCTACCTTTAATAATTGTATCATGCCTAAGTACAATGGGGGCAAAAAGTACTGGAAATCGATTACCGTGGTGTAGTATACTTTGAACTCATTCTAAACGGTCAAAAGATATATTTTTGAGTATTATGCATCGTTTGCGTGTAGCAATTTGTCTCAAAAGGCCAGAATTGTGACGAAACAACAGTTGGTTTTTGCATCGTTGATGATGCATTGTCACATACCGCACTGGTACTTCGTGATTATTTTGTCAAAAATTCAACTCATAGTGTTCCCCAACCGGCTAATTCGCCTGATTTGGCTCCGTATAACTTTTGCCTGTTTGCTAAACTCAAAAACGACTTCGTGGTCGATTGGGAAGATACAAACGGAATCGAAGAAAGAACTGAAGGTGATACCGTTTAATAAAATAAATTAAGATTTTTTTTAAATAAAAATAAATTCCCGGTATTTTATAACAACTACATCGCGTTGACATGATTTCGCTTCAATATTTAACAGCAAAAATACGTGAAACAGAGCTCTGAAGAGGCTAACATTATAATTTTTCTATAACAAAGGTTCTGTAAATTATTAACCTAGAAACTAACGCTGTGCTACATTTTGTTACCCCCGTCGACAAAAGGTATATATGATTCTAGAAGAAAATAGAATTAAATAAAACAGTAATACTAAAATAGGCGATGGAATGTTTCCATTTCGTTAAAGCTGCAATTATTTTTATAACAAACCAGGCACATTCGACATTTCTGAGTTGGATTCAATTGTGGATTTGAATTTTGTTAGGTTACCCCCTTCTCCCTTCGCTGACTCACAACAAGAGTGGCTTAAAATGCTTACTATACTAAACTTCACAAAATTTCAACATTCCAATTTTGTTTATATCAAACAAATTGCCCCTCCCTACTTTTCTTCCAATTGTCAATTGTAATTCAATTACAAAACTTGTACAAAAGCGTTCTACCTTAAATTGAGAAATATGGGCTAGGCCTTTGGAAATGGAATATAAGCAAACAGAAGTTAAAATTTTGAAATGCTAATATTAATCACAGCTGCCCGTATCGTATTATATGGATATTTGTAAGACTCTCTCCCTAAGCCTTCTTGCCAACGTCGGCAAAAAAATCACATAATTTTCTGAAATATACCCTTATCTTTAGTCAAAAACTATTTATGCCAGAAAAAACCCATTATTTATAATTCTTACTTAATCGACAACTTACGTTCATTCTGGTCAACATCCAGATCCGGATAACCCCATTCATTGGCCGTACTAAGCGCCAATGTGCAGCATGCTGTAAATATAAAGAAAATAAAATTGAAATAATGCAAATATTACGTATACGTCATGTAACACAAGTTTAATGAACTGCATTTAATGCAACATTGTAATTTCTTTGTAAACTTCAACTTGACCGCATTCAAATTGTAAATGACGCTCATTCAGGGCTAAACAACAACAACAAATGTAATTACAACAAAATATGCATTAAATGTTGTTTCGTTGACGATGTGCAATAAAAATGCAGACATAAAGATACAAAACATATGCCAAAATATCATTTGGCAGTCGCACATTTAGATACTAAACTACAGAATGACAATTGTATCTATGGCTAAATTTAGGACAAGTTGGCAATGTTTCGTACACCTTGCACTTGGCCTGCAACAGGGAACAAGAATATGTACAAAAATAAGAGAAAAAATAGAGCAAAAATGTTTGATTGGATCAAAACTGTATAATATAGAAAAAATTTTGTTTGAAATTTTTATGGATGAATTGTAGGCGTTGCGCAAATCTAAAAAAAAAAGTGTTGATTTTATTTTCTTAAATTTTTTTGACAATTTCTTCTTGCTTTATTTTCGTATTTAGCTAAAAGCATTTTGACATTTAAACATCAAAATGTGAGAAACACATTTTTTACGATTTTCCACAAAATAATATGTACTAGTGATTGATTTCCAAACATATTTAAGGTAAGGGATTTTCAATTGATTGAAAATCTACAAAAAAACCTACATTTGAAAATGCGTAGGCCATACAAAGATTCAAATATAAAGGCAATTATTAATTATTTTTTAAACTGCTGATTTTTGAATCATGAAAAGTTGACAAGACAGTGAAGTGTAGCCTTTAAAAACAAACTAAAATATTTTATTTATATGACAATTTTTAAAACTTAATTATCGCAACTGTCCAAAAACTCTTTCAACTTAATCAAAATATATATATTTTTTGAAATTTTTTGTTTAAAAATTCTTTGTAGATCACTGAATTCGAATTTAATTTTAAAACATCATTTTTCTTTTAATTTCTTGGTTATTTTAATAAATTAAGCCTAGTATTTGAGCTTAATATTAGTTCATTGCACACTAGCTTCTGGGGCCTTAGACTCTCTAACTCTCTGAGAACTGTTTGCTCTTGGTCTTACATATTTTCAAAAACTAGTTCGATTTCAAAGCTCAAAGATTATCAACACACTAAAACTCTTTGCTTTTTATAATATTAATAACCAGTTAAAGGGCAACTCCAAGTGTGCCGTCCATTAGGAGATGCTAAGTTCGAATTCGAGTTGAAGATAATTTCCAACTTAACAGATTTATAGATATGTTGAATATTCGGAAAAGCTTGGACAACACTTTTAAATTTTTTTTATCCCATGTGGAGCGTAAAAAAATTAATTGAAAATAATTGTATCTCGTGTCGAAAAAATTGATCCTTAGTTCATTGGTAGTATAAATTTTTGGAATATTGGGAATCATGCTTTCAAAATCAACGTAAAGCAACTTTTTTCATTAAAAAACTCGTTACATGGTAACGTAAAGTACTTTTTTTTATTCGTGATAGAATTTAAGATCCTCACACACTTCTCAGGATTCTGTTGACACTGTAAATGTATCTAAAAGCAATTTGAAGCCAAACTTTTTAGATATTGAAAACCCAGGGCGAATCAAGCATTCATTTTCATAGAGAGAGAAAAACTTATAAATAAAATAAAGGTCATAGCTATGCCAAAATTAAAATAATGCTCTTCAACAACTTAAACTATTGGGCTTCAATAAAGAATACTAATTTAATGAGAATGCAACAACTTTTTTTTGGGATATGATGAAGCTAAAAAACATATGCAGAATATAAGATAATACTGCTCTTTGAGAATGATACAACTTTTAATTGGGATATGATACGACCCCTCGACCGTCAACGGCCTGTATGCGGTAAAAAAAAAACACTTCAAATAAATGTTAATTATCGATTAAGCGGGCTGTTTCAACTTTTGTATGATAATATATTTTAAAAATGTTTTAAGCAAAGCATAAGATTCCATTCAGTTGACGACATAAGTACTTTATGAACATGATCTTAGTTTGGAAGTACCGAGACCCGAATAACTTTTCAATTAATAATAGAACACTTAGCTCGCAAGATCTTGGTATTGAATAGAAAGTCTATATCGAAATTTTTTTAACAATATTACTTTTAAATTATTTCTATAATATAATTCTTCTGCCGATAATAATTTCCTGTAAAAATCAAGATAATCAAAGCAAAAGTTATACAAAGAAAAAAAGCTATATTTGTCGAGCAAAAAAATGTCTTAATAATTCTGATAGTATGACACCAAGTTGCATAATCATTGAAAAAATTGTTGAAATATACTGAAAGGCAGATGCACAATCAAATCCATCAAATTGGCACCCCATTTCAGCAATTTCGAATTTTTTTTCGTATTTGTTTATATTTATAAAACGAAACGCGCGCATGAAAAATTTTATAATAATTTTATTATCATCTATTGTCTTTTTTACGAGCTCCCGAGTGAAATAAATGTCAGATTTAACTGGCGCGCTTTATGGGGCACTTTGCAGCTTTTAACCCGAACTATTTAATTCCCAAATGATTTCATTTATTGGGTATTACTGTCATTAATGTTTTAATAAACGACTACATAAACATTAAATCACAAAATGACCACGAAATGTGATCTTGGCTAATTTTATTTCAGTTTTCTAAATATTTACGCCAAATACTTTTTTTAATCCCAATTTTTTGCAGCAACAGCAAAACGCTTAACGGCAAAAAAAACTAAATAAAATAAAACATTTTCGCAAACGACGACAAGATTTGTATTTTTGAGATACTATATCTGCAACTCATCGAGTGCGGCCAGCAGCAATTTAAATAGATTGTTTTAGCACAGAAATAATACCACGAAAAATCCAAACAAAAGCAACAACTAAAAACCTGTTGAAATCAGCAAAAAAATATAAGAAAATAATAATAAATATCTAAAGCGCAAATTTAGATTAGTTTTGTGACGCAAAATTTCTTTAATTTATGGCGTCTGCTGTTAAGAACTATATAAGATATATCATCTTATATAAGCAGCGCACTTACTTTCTTCAGATATTTTTTTTAATGATTTTTAAAATTTTGGTTGATTGAAAACAACAAATTGCTTTAATATGAGCGATATGACTTTGAAATTAATCAAGCAGCTGTACAAATTGCGAAAGTTGATTAATGAAATTTATTTAAAAAAAAAAAGAGTGCTAGGACTCATGAATGTCATTCATGAAAGATCTTTTGGAATGTTATTTTGTTTGTTTTGTTGGCATTGTTGAAAGATGTGCAGCAGACAGTGGTCAACATATTCCAGACATATGTAGGAAATTTATAGAAAATTAAGCTAAATAAAATAAATTAAAATATTCCGAGTTGTATTTAGTAACAAATTGGAGCCTTTTTTTCTGCAATTTCGTATAATATATGCAGAGAGTGTTGTGACTTTATTAGCTGAGCAAAAGAGCATCTTGCCGGAACCAAAGCAGATTCAAGATACTAAAGACCCCTGCCAGGGGCACAATAGACCCATGGGAATGCTGAAGTGCGTAGGCTCACCCTTGTTCACACATTACATTACAAGGATCCGTGACTAACGTTTACTAAAGCGTTGGAAGCGATCTAGAAAACAATTTCCGATAATAATAGGGAATTGTTCAAAATCAAGCAAACTGGGTGAATCCGACATAACTTTGAAGCCGATTTTTCACTACAGAACTGCTTCTTGAGAATCAAAACAGGAAAGCATTTGTGTACCAAGTAAAAGTGGATACTACACTGCCCTAAGAAGAAAAATACTGTGCCTAAGCCTAGTGAAACCATTCTAACATCGTCTTACCATTTTATGTCAGAATTAATCATTTCTGCCAATTCTGCTTTTTGGTAGAAAGTAATGTATCTACAATTCAATTCGGTGCGTTTAGAAAAGAGGACGTCTGTGATCTATATAGAAAGTGATTATATGTTTTATTGAATAGCACTTTCGAATCATCAGCGTCTGTTTCTGACAACGATATCACTCTTTAGCCCGAACTTGTATTAACTAAGTAAAATTTGATTTTGTGTTTTATTGGTAAGAAAAATACAGCTGAAACCCATATAATGCTAGTAATAGTTTATGGTGCATCTGCTTTGATCGATAAGTCATGCAGAGAGTGTTTTCAACGCTTCGAAATCGGTGTCTGTGCAAAAGAGCGTTCTGAACAACCCAAAAAGGTTTGAAGATGAGGAATTGCAAGCTTGGCAAGGTGAACTCCCAGAAACAGTGCCAAAGTGTTGATATCAGCGTCTGAGCAAAAGAGCGGTCTGACCAAGCCAAGAAGAAGGAAAAAATGCCAAGCTTCACAGTATCAAGAAACGGGCCAAATGCAAACTAAACTATCGGAATCATTTGCTGCAACTCAGGAAACAATTTTCATTCTTTTAAAATTATGGCGTTTATACAAAAGCTAAGTGGCTGTAAGGTTTGTAAATTTCTGTAAGGTTCGTAAATTTCTTGGGAACATTGCAATGGTACGTATACGTAATTTGATATGTCAGATATAATTAGGTGGGTGTGGTCTACTATGAGCTGGGCGGAAACGATGCATTGCGTGAAAAACTGCCTTAGGAATAAGAAGATTTTACAAGATGACGACGCTCAACCTCACGTGGCTATAAGGTTATTTTTGCAATTTAGAAACACTGAAATATTACGTATACGTAACGTGACATGTGAGATATAATATGAAAAAGAATTTTTGGGGTCACCGATTCGGCTCTTTTTAAAGAAATTGAAAAACCACTCAGACTCAAGAGACCGAAGTAATATTATAGATAAGCCACTTCAAAATTGCCTAAAGGATATCGAAAAATAGTGTGACCAACAATATTTGTCATGTTTCTACTTTCTACATTGACAATTTTGTAAAACATAAAGTAAAGCAAGTATAAAAGAAAGCAATTCGGTGATTAGACCCAGCATTCTCGCCTCTAAGCCCAAAGGTCGGTGTTTCAATACCACACTGCAGCACTGGTGCATTTGCCTAGCACTAGCTAAGCTAGCAAATAGTCACTCTTTGTCTAGGAAAAACTCTACCAATTAAAGACAACGCCATTCGGATTTGGCAACTAACTGTAGGTCCCAGTTCTTCATCTTTGGAGCGATGATTATAGTCTAGGGGAAAATATTTTTCTTAATTCGATTAAAACTTTTTATTTACGCTTTAAACATTTTCTAAACAACTTTTATTCATTTTTTATATTGTTACTGAGCAGCCGCTTATCACACGCCGTCTGCGCTATGAATTTGTGTCTTTGGAACACACTCGGGCTATTTTATGACAGCATATCAGTCGTGGGTGCTATAATGATAATCTCATAAACCACCACGCACTCCCGAAATCGTTTATCAGAATATCTTAAAAATACTGCAGACAATAAACTGTGAAATAAGAAATTTCAATATGGAAAATCACTGAGTGCCCCCAATTCGGCAAGTGCCGTGATTTGGCAAAAGTCACTTGACAATGTTTCGTTTTTATTACGTTTATTGTATATGATTCTGACGATTTCAATTGTGTTTTCCGCTGACATAGACATGAAATGTCTTGAACGAAGCAACACAAAGTCAGAAGTCAAGTTTTTGCGTGTTTTTTTGGCCAACATGTGTACAGCATGTTTAGCGCGGGCAACGAGACGTATACTTGTTAAAGAACATCTTGCAGATAGCTCCCAATGTTACTTTTAATGTACGTAATTCCCAATGTAAACTTGAAAAACTTTTTTATTTTTTTATTTCTTTTGTTAATTTTGACATTCCACTTTGCACTTGCCACTGTTTCGTGTCGCACAGCAATTACCTTCAAGTTTATTATTTTGTTTTTTTTTTTTTTTCTTTCATTTTTGCAACATTTTTCTGCCATTTTACAATTTGCACAAAAAGCAACAATTAAAGAAAATTTCATACAAACCAATTTCCACACGATTTGCTGTGAGATTTGTGCGATTTTCTTAATTGTTTGTTGTGTGCAATTTTTCACATAATTATATCTATTTGCTCTTATCTCTTAGAATTTGTTACAAACGTTTTCTGTTGTAATTTATATATTTTTTCCACACTCTAGAACAATTACTTTTAACACATTTTATAAATTTTTGACGCTTATCCAAACATGCGATAGTATTAACTTGTTAATTGTTGGAATTTTCTTTACATTGCTTTGATTTGTGGTAAAATTTTGTGATTTTAAAATCAATTTCAATTAATAAATAAATAAAATCATAAAAAAATAACTCTTTGACTTTGTTGATTATGGGTTTATCTAATTGGGTTGATTACCTTAAACATGATATGATTATTAAAACGTAAATAAAAAATCATAAATCGAAATTTATGGGAAAACGTGACTTGCACTTTCAAGAATTCTCATTCATGAGATTATAACATAATTTTGCCAAGAAGTATAAAAAATATATAACTCGTACAGAGCTGGAATCTCAAAACAAATGAATGGAATGGTTAGTAATGATCTTGGATCCACTAAGGATCACATTGATCTATGTGAGGTCCCCTCCTCCGGGGGCCTGCCGGCCTAACTTAATGATATTGGATAAATGTTCAGCTATCTTTCGACTTCTATCATAAAACCGACCCGTATATTTTTAAAGGAAACGCCAACGAGATATTTGAAAAAATATATTTTTAGAATTTGAAAACTTGATGTGGGTCCGTTAAGCTATAAAGTTTTATTATCTGGAGGATTTAAAGTAATTGTCAATCCTTTTTCCTTACTTTTGCGTCTGTTCAGAACAGAAAATTCCTAAGTAGATCTGAAAGAAGTACTATTTACAAAATACTATCTCAAGGCAAAAATTTGAAAGAAGCAAATACATGAGAGGATTTAAAAAAAACAATACCTAAAACGTTGCGGCTTGTTTATTTATGTTATTTATTATTAATTTAGGATACAACTAAGTCCACTTGACCTTATAGTTAAAATAAATTAAACAATTTAAAATGAAAGATATATCACATTAAAATGAGGCAAAACTACCATAAAACTAATCCGTGTTTTTAGCATGATGGGTGAATTTATAGACACACAAAGTCTCACATCTGGGACTGGGTAGAAATTTGACTTTATAAAAGATAAAAACACAAAGTAACATAAAAATTTAAACATTTCTTAACAAGGAAGCCGAAAGATCATAGCTGAACAATTTGGTATTTCGTATTTCAAGATTGATTAAAAATGCTCGATTTGGTGAATCAAGATGAACTAAAATGGAAAAAGAGGTAATTTGAAGAGACCGTTCGTAAGATAGAAAATCGTAAACGTTATTTAAGTAAGAGCGTCAGACATGAAAAGGATCAGACATTGCATAATTGGATCTACAAAATGGTATTGCTAGAGGTAAAAAATTACGATAAACTGTGAATGGTAAGAATAAAAAAATCCTTATGAAGTGAATTAGAATCGATTAAATTGGGTAAGAACTTGAAAAGTCTACAAGAATAGAATGACAGTTGGATGGTATATATTATATATATATCAATTTAAGCCCAGAGAAGCAAATTTGAAGAATCGGTAGAAAAAAGTTGAATATCTCTAAAGAAGTACCAAAGATGCGAATTCGCGAGCAGGCAATAATAAGATAAAAATAAACTTGGAAAAGAAACAAATGTTATGATCGTCAATTTATTTGGAAAATATGCCTCTGCGGCGTCTTTGCCTTTTTAGATCAGATTAATTTGTAACTGACTTTAGCTTTTGGGTTTAGGGTTTCGTTTTGCATTAAATTAAAGATAATTTTTATAATAATGAGTTAATTTTAAATCTTTTGTATAGCTTTGCATCCCGGTGAAAAAATAACGCTTTGCATTTTAAAAATGGCGAAGATTGCGAGCAACCCGAACTAAATCAAAATTAATGAAATTCCTAAAATTAAATTAGATGCTATCTTTTGAGAAGTAATTTTAGCCACAATTGTTGGTTATTTCTACAGACTTTAACTTATGTACAAATACAGCTGCGGATTTCGAAAAAAAGGGAATAAAAATCGATAACAACTTTTAGAATTAATAAAAAGCAATCATTTTGCATTAACTTATGCTAATTTATAGACAATATTCGAATGTTAAATTAATTTTAATTAAAAAAACCCCCTTGCTGACAGAATTTCAAAATGAGCGTCGTTTTCGAGAAAATTGCGAGTTCATCATAATTAATAAAATCCATAAAATTTAATTAAATGCCTAAATGTTAATTAAAAAAGGTAATTGGCATTATTTGTTGCTAAACTAACGCACAGTTACAGCAGCGGAATTGAAAGGAATCGGTACGTGAAAATTCAAGAGCTGCGCGATTTATGAGTTCATAACTTGGACTAATCAGTAAGCAGGACGTCATTAAGGTTTGCTAAACTGATTAGATTTATTTTTTTATTTATAAATAATTGCCAGACAATGTACATTTTGTATTTTGTACGGTTGTGATTTATTATGACAGTAATTTAAAAATTTTCCGTCATGCAGAATGAAACTGCAAGTTGAATAGTGCCTATCTATATGTAATAATATTATTATATATAGTATAAATACTATATAGATATAGTCATGTAAATAGCGCTGATAATTATAATCGGGCAGCCGCCGCTTGAACCCTGTAAGTGCTAAAGTATAATAATAATAATAACAATATATTATATTTTCAAGCAGTTGCAGCTGATTGCGGTCCAAAGAGTTCCATGACAAAAAGCAAAAACGGAAGCAGATTACACTTGTCTCTCTGTCTGTCTCTCTATATGTATAAAGTCATATAAGTAAACAATATAAAATCGTGTAAATATAGCGATTTTTCACACGGTTTAAGGCAAAAAATTTCACTTTCGTTGCGCTGACGGAAAATACCAATAAACCCAAAAAAAAAATAAGTAAAAAAATAAAAAACTTGTTAGGCAAACTACAATTTGTATAGAAACTTGTGCATGCTTGAGTGGTTTTTTATTGTTTAGTTCTTTGGCGTTCCAGGTTGATTTTTTTTTTCGAAAACGTCAGCGACTTTTATCAGCACCTGGCGTATACTGAACAAATCCAATAAAAATAAACAACTTGTTTCATTTGATTTATCAATGAAACAATCAGTTAAGAACATTTCGAGCGTAAAGTGCTTAAACTATGCTTATATACAATTACAGATATCAGCTCAACTTATGGCTGTCATATATCTTGAGCTGAAATCTGTGAGCTAATCTGCAGCAAATTGTTTCAAAATTGTACATTATTATTTGTTTCAAACAGACGACAACGACATTCTTTTTTGGGCATTATCGCTTAACTACAACGTCGGCGCCTGCTGATTAAACCAATTGCTTTATAGCCGATTAAAGTACATAAACCCCATAATAACCATAAAGTTTTAGCACATAATGGATCTGTAATAGTTTTAATGCAATTTTGATTCGTCGCACAAAATACTTATCGTTGAGAAAATGCTATCTTTGAGTGTTTTAGCAGCGTTTTGGGTAGCAAAGTGTTTTATGGCTTCACGGGATTATCGCCAAAATATGCATGCGCTGTCAGCAAAAAAATTTAACTGCTATCAAAACTTGACCATCCGGTATATAAGAACTCATATAACACTTGGCCAAAAATGCCCTATAGTTCATGAAGTTATCGGCCTATGACGCTCTTGCGGTAAAGTTTGATCTATTGACGCTTTCGACTCGTATGAGTCAGCACTGATATCTTATATCTTGTTATGGTTTTGTTATAAACAAACCCAAACCCAAGCTTTTTTGGGGGTCTGTCTATAGATTGTGAGTCATCAGAAGGTAAAGTTTTATGTGGAGAGTTATATACAAGTGATATAAGTTCTTAACAAACGCTTAAATGAGACATCTACATTTATGTTGAGGAAACCACAAATATTATGGGAAATTTTGAGAAGCACAAAAAATGATCAACTATAGCGTGCCAAAGATCAAAATATGTTAACTCATCTAATTAATTCGATTAAGCTACATCTGGAAGGCAGTCGCATAACTAGATATAAGTAGTTTTTTTTTCTCTAACGTTTGCCCCAAAAATAGATATTGAAATTTATGAAATGATGTTGTCGTGAAGCCAACTGAGATTTTTTATATTTTTCGATTGTTGTCACATGCTATAAGCTATAGCTGAAGGGTTTTAATTTTTTGTTATTTCTTGTAAACAAAAGTGAACTCAATCCCCTAAGCCGCTAAGTGCCGGGAGTACCCGAAAGAGTTCCCAAAAGAGAAAGACAAAAATAGAATACAAACGCCTTTAAACTTGTTATTATTAAAAATAAATACAGAAGCAATAAAAACTAAATAATATATAAAAGGTCCATACCTTATGTACAATAAAATGTTCTTACAAAAAATGGATTTAAATTTTTTTTTAAGTTGGGATCAAAAAATATATTTTCGAAGAACGAGCTCTTGTGCAGAATTTTCATCAATATTTCCCAAACAAAACTTGGTACAGACATATAAGACTGATACAGATTAAGGTATTCGAGTTGCTCTTTATGCCAATACATAATATGAGCACAATTTTCGTATTTTAAACGATATATACGGATATTTCCCAGACAAAACTTTGAAAGCACATCTAAGACTAATACAGATTTAGGGATTCGAGCTACTCCTTACGGCAATACATGATGTGCAAAATTTTCAGTTTTTCATCAAACTATGAAGAGACATATAAGACTGATACTGAGTTAGTCGTTTGAACTGCTCTCTTCTTTATAGAAAATGAAAAATGCAACTTCTGCTGGATAAAAATAGAAAATAATGCAAATGAAGCCAAAAAAAAAACTTTAAGCACATAATATGCTAATATCCTTAAGTATTATTACGCGATGATTGCGTTTTTTGTAGAATATATGATATTTTTATATGTCACAAAATTCAAAAAGTTTTGAATGAATAAATCGGAAACCAAAATCAGTTAACTTTATCATAAAGCTGCCATAGGGCAAGTCGGTCGAAAAATTCAAGTTTTCCCTACCTAATTAGTACACTATTCTTTCCAATTACTGTGGTGAATTTTATCGGAATTGATTGATTTTATCATATAGCTTATCATGGGGAAAATCGGTAAAAAAACGCGATTTAAACCCATCGCTTTTTCTAGATTTAAATGGTATTTTTGAACCTATCCCTAACAAATTCAGTTCAAAAAAGTATTTTAGTATTTCCAATACGTCAAATTTTATCAAAATCACTTGACTGTAACATTTAAGTTTCATAGTGCAAATCAGTTGAAATGTTTCTTTTTTCATAAATTATAAATGTTGAATATAGGTTAAGCCGGCAGGCCCCCAGAGCAGGGAGGGGGACCTCTCATAGATCAGTGAGTGCCTTAGTGAAGTTTTTGAATATATCATGATCAGTAAGCATAAGCTTCTTTGCTAGCTCTAAGCAAATCGGTCAACAACATAAGTCGATTTTTGTTTATTTATGAGTATTTTAGCAACACAGCTGATTCTTTTGCAGAAAAGTTGTACAGGGTATCCCAAAGTCATCAACTTACACAATATTTTTTGGTTGTATAATAATAAAAAATGTTGAAGTCTGAACAATTGAAACATTTTTCTCTAACTCAGAGTAATAATAAAACCCTCATCTTAAAAACTGCTCCAAATGAAAGCTGACGTACCCAAAATGCAAAAATAAACAATGCAAAGTTAATTCTATAGAAATTTGATTATGTTGCTTTTTGCAGTCTAACAATTATTAAAAGAAACTGATTAAGCTGAATAACGAGAGTTTTAAACATTCAAACCGATCCACTTAATGCAGACAGTTCTCTCGACAAGTAAAATTTTGATATTCTTAATTAAATTTTTTGCACTTAGAAGATGAGCTTATAGAACCATTAATAAAGAGTAAATTAAAATAAAATTAAAAAATTATGCAAATGTTTAGTTGGAAACTTTTAATTGGTTAGATTTGACTTAAGAAGACACAGACGACTTGTTCATCTGTTGCCTTAAAATCTTAAAAGATATTGCTGAAGTAGCAAACATAAACATAACCAATAAACTATAGGCTCTTGAGAATTGAAAAAAGTCAAGCGGATACATTAGGTCCAGCTTTTAATTTTATGTGAATTTCATTTAAGACAACTTAAAGTTTTCAGACTTACTGTGTGCGCCATTGTTCTCAGCGGAAAACGGTTCTCACAAATTTTTAACATATTTTCATATATTTTCAACACATAATGGCAAAAAATTCCAAAGCCCATGTCAATACGAAGTGAAATTCTCTACTTGAGCACGTATGTTTTAATCGAAGACGAAACTTGCAAAATTTGTGATTGGTCACAGAACTCCCCCTAGGCATAAGCCCAGCTTAGCAACGGATTTTGTATTGTTTTTATAGAATAGAATAAGCCAAACTTTGATAATTGCTTGTGTACTGCAGTTTTTATTTTTGCTTTTTTGTTTTGTCTGTAATTAGGCCGATCTTTTCAATTGATAATATCTTATATAATGTGACTAGCCGTCGTAAACTGAAAATATATATACAAATAATGCCGGCTTGTAGTTTACAAAATGATGTAAGCTGAGTTACTAGATATCATAATAAACTCATTTTGTGTGGGTAAATAGTTTGGACTCTTGAGTTACAATGTGCATAAACAACTCGCGGGTATATATTTATTTATAGATTTAAGATGATATGACGATTTATGATAATATATCGTTAAGGACTACGTCAATAAGAAACTAAATCAAGAATTTTAAACTTATAAATGTTCACAGAACGTTTTAGAATAAAACTGGCAAATCTTCTAACGAGCTTCGATCAATTGCGTGAAGTGACAGGTGGAAATCCTATGTTGAAACCTTAAGCTCCTAGAAGGAGTATGGATAATTTTTAAATCTTCACAAAAGTGGCACATCAAAAAACATCAATACCTTAGCCCCAAATTCTTGCGATAATAACAGACTTGGAAAAATACAAATGTTTTGCATCTAAGCAGAGACAAGAACATCCCAAGAAGTATGAGCACCATAGTGAGTGAGTCCCCTAATCACCTTCAAATGAGGAAGGGAAAATAGACAAGTGTATGTGGCATGCTCTTAGAAAGAACCCAAGCAGCATTGTGCGAATGGCACTTAACTGAAGCCCCCTAGGAAGCAAAAGAGCACGACGACCAAAAGCAACTTGGAGTCAAATCGTTCTACGGCAAAACTTAAGTATTTCGTACAATCAGACAACTGCTACTCCCGCACCAATTTTTTTTTTTAAATATTTTTACGATATTTCTAAACACTTGGAGCTTACATTTACATAGATCAACTAGAAATGTTTATTTTTTTAATAGTTAAACAGTAATTACTGAACCTAAAGACTATTAAAAGTCATGAAGTTCATGTTTGCAATAATGACTTTGCTTCTAATGTGTTAAAATAAATTAAGTCCATTTTGTAAGTTGGCTGCTTAATAGTTTATTGTCAAGCAGCTTTTAGGGCTTGCAAAAAATTCTTTTATTTGCTTTCTTTACTATAATTAAAAACAGTTTAAATATTATAACGTTAAACAAAGTAATAGGCTCGTTTAGTTCTGTAAGCTTCTCAAATAGTTATTTTAAAAGTTAGAAGCAAAATCTGATACTCATTTAGATATACAATTTCAAAAAAAAAAAAATTATGTATTAAAAAAGCCACTATAAATTACCTCAAATGTGCTGCTTTTAAGCTATGACAATATGATCAAGTGAAATAATTTAATTTATTTTGTTATAAAGTTGGCTCAGTTTTCAAATTTATTCAATTTTAATTTTCATCATTTATCGAAACTATGAGCTCATATGCAAAACTAAAAATATTTTCATTCATTTTTGACCAAAAATTCATTTTGCTTTAAATTTTGAGGGACAATATTGATAAATAAAATAAATAAAGTTGGTCGCTTTGACTCTTCTGTCATCGCCCCAAAGGCGGAGCATAGGAATCGCTCTTAATGTCTCTCTGTTCGTCGAGGACAGGGAACTACAGATTATAGCCGTCTTCGAACAATGGTATCGATAATAACTGTGCTATTATTGCTCCAAAGGCGAAAAGCATGGTGATATCCCTATTAATATCTGTTCAAAGAGAAAATAGACGAATTCGAACGGCGGACGATGTTTGGTTGTAGAGACGAATACGCTAACTAGGCTACCCAGGCCATCTTAAGTAAGTATTACATTATGAGTCTTTATTGAAAATCGTATGTTTTCGATTACAAAATTGTATGCATTAAATAAAAACCGTAAACTCTAAAAAAAACAAATGTTAAAATAAGCATGTAAGTTCATTTGTAAGTAATAATTTTATTCCAAGAAATGAGCCAAAACGTAAACTCATTATTTTGTTGAACAGCACAACTTTTATTAAGTAAAATAAAAATGTTTATTATTGTAATTTTTGTAACATGAAAAGTTTTGCCGGTTTTTATTATTAATAAACTTGTATTATGTACAAAAAAAATAAAACTAAACAACATATTTAAAATGTTGCCGGAACAGCACAGCTGCCAATTTAATAATTTCCCAAAAAAAACGTAAGGCAACATGTCAATAAATCACTAAGATAGACTAATTTGTGTATTTTTATTTAATATCTAGCACTATTTATAACTACAAATAAATAAAGCAAATTGCACAAAAATAAAAATAATAAATTACCTAGTACAACGGTTAGAAAATGCATTTTATAAATAAATAGTTTGTATTTAAAATCACTTGTTGAGCACTTCACATATAGTACACGTTTTTTGTGGTAACAAATTTTTTGTTAATTTTTTTAAATATTTTATTTTTAAATTTTGTTTTGGCAATGTTGAGCAGGACTTTGAAAACTCAAACGCTTTAAGCGTTAAAAAGCAACTCCATAAATTTGCAACTTGACGCGTTTCTTTTATAAGCGCAAAGCAGCGCAGCGGCAGCGCTTAACAGCAGCTCGCAGACGACAACAACAACAACGACAACGACAACGAAGGCAATGCCAGAAGAACGTAACGGGAATAACGAGCCAGCGAACGGCACTTAACCGCAGCGGTCAGACGCAGAATGATTTCTGAATGCGAGCCGACAACGAGCAGATACTCACACAGATAGTCACCAACACACGCACGCGTAGATACACACACAGACGCACACAAATGCAGTAAAATTCATATTACCGAAAGAACTGTAAAATCAGCAAAAAAAAAACGAATGAACAAGCACACGAAGCGCACGAAGCGCAAACGAAGCTCATTCGTCTGGGTGTGGGTGAGCATCGCTGTATGTGCGTGTGTTTGTGGATGAGCATCACTATGAGTGTGCGTGTGCGTGCATGTGGAACTCTTGGTGTCAACGTTGCTGCATTTGTGTGAGTGCAGCGCAATGTGTTTGAAAATTTAATTGATAAACCGCTGATCGTTCGCTGCGCTGGCCAATTAGTAGCAGACAAAAGTAGCAAATAGTAGTAAAAAGTAGCAGAAACTGAAGATGCCCACGATAACGCAGCAGGAGAGCAGGTGAGCAAGAGAGCGTGCAGTAAGTTAGCGAGAGCGGCGATTATAAAATGGCGCGTGCCTGCACACCTCAACGCTTACGCACACGCTCTCTCTTACACACACTCACACACACGCACTACGCGCTCTCGCACCGGAAATGACGTTGTGGCCGCAATTTAGCAAAAAATACTAAATTTTATGCAAAATGTCAAGCTTAAATTTAGATTTATTTCTTATTTATCTGCAGAAATAAATTCATTTTTTTTATACAATTCGTGTGCAAGCAGTTAAGTATTTAATTAATAACTTATTTATTAAATTTTACACGCGCCGCTCATTCGTCATTTGTAATTGTTGCACCCACATGCAATGAGAAAGTCAAAGACAAGCTCAACACAAACGCTAATTGTAGCTAGGCGGCACAGTGGTACAAATGCAACATTTTAGATGTTAAATTGTGACATATTGCTTTACCCATAATATATGAATTTATAATTGTGAAAACTGCTTTTCAAACTCGTGTTGGTGTTGTTTTTGTTGCTATTAAAGCATCCATAGAATCTCAATTGTTATCTCGCCATTTTGCTACAGACACTGAGTTTATTGCTGTACAAATAAAATTTTATAATTCTATAATTGTGGGCCTCGATAGCTTAGTGGTAGCGCACTCGCCTCTAAATCGGAAGGCTCGATTCCACGCAGCATGGTGCATTTGCCCAGCAGTGGTACGCTATTAGCCTAGGAATATGTCTACTAACCGATAACTTGACTACAGTCAAGGGGAATAAATTAAAAATAAAAAACCCTAATTCATTGAACTTGTTTATATATACCATCCTCGATGATAGCATCTCGATGCTATTTGTATAGCGGCTGACCTTGTCGGTACTCGGTACCTTGTTGGTAGTCTTGGCTTAGTTATATCAACTCTTACTATCTCTTCCCTCCTAGCCATTATGAGTTTCTTGCAGGACTTATAGATCTTTGAACAAAATATATAATAAAAAAATAAATAAAAAAAAGCATATTAAAATCAAATTGCTGTTTTGGCTGAATAATTTAAGGAATTTTATTATAGGATTTGAATGCACTTTAAATATTGTAAAAAATACTTTCAATGAACAGTGTTGCTCATTGGAAATGCGCAACATTTTTGAACATTTTTTTAACCAAACATTTTTATTATTATTTATTATTATTGACATGTTGTTATTATAACAGAACATCATTCTTCAAATTTGTCTATCCTGAGCTAAAAATCTTAATTCATTTTTCGGCTTCTTGGTTTCGTTTACAAGGGTATGTCTTCACGAAGTCCTATGGCGCCCGCTGCGTCTAGTACCAATGGGGTTCCAGTTAAGGAGGTAAAGAAAAAGCTGGTCTTTGCGTAGCGTGTGTCCTAGACATCAGTATTTTCGTCTCTTGATGTCGCTTAGTTAACCTTTTTGTTCAGGTAACTCCCATAATCGCACATTAGAGATTCGACGAGGCCAGAATACACCGACTATGCGTCTAAGACATCGATTGACAACATGGTTTTCGATTAACCACAATTTATCTTTATCCAGTTTTAAGAGAAACATCAGATAGGGAATTGATCATACTTTGCATATCACTGCCTTTGAGAGACATGAGAGCAAAACTATATCGTCGGCGTAGTCGAGGTTATTTAATCTCTCATTCCATTGTATACCCTGACGTCTGAGGTTCGCTGCATCTTCTAAATTAGAATAAACATGTTAGCATAAATCCCATAGAAATTAAGCTACCAAACGCGGCAGTAATAGTTCGATATAATCTTTAAGTGGAGAGTACATTCAAGTCTGTTGAGCTGCAGTTGAATCAAATTTTTAGAAAAGTGCAAATCATGCAACATAAAGTCTTATGAAAAATTTGTAATGCCGCTTGGGATATTTATAAACCGTAATTAGCACAAGGATCTTAGTGTCCCATTTGCTGGTGACTTGCTTAATAAAATATTTGAGCGTTGCACCATATCTCGGCTACAATCTTTGCCTAATTCCCTGGTATACGCCCTAGTTGTTCAAAAGCCTAATAGACTAAACCCTAAGACAAAATTATTATATTTGTAATAGTTTACTTTTTTATACATCTAACTCAAAGTGTTTTCATAATCGAACACAAAGGCTTTGATGCTATAATAATTTGAAAACTACAACCAACCTTATAATTTTAATCACATGTGCATTGAAAATAAAATTGTATCTCAAAAGCATATTATATTTATTTTGAAAGGTGTTTGTGCTAGGTCGATTATTATATTTACAATTATTATTATTACGCGCTAAGAAGTTATATTCTAAAAAGTCTTATTGACGAGACTTTGCGTAGAGCTATAGTGACTAATCTTTACTCAAAAGAAAAGTGGATGAAGATTTAAGATAGCAGAAAAAGCCGTATAAAGGATTCCAACGAAAAAGTCGTAACGCTAAAGGTAAGTCTTATTATTAATCTAGTTTTGTCTGATTTTTAAAGTAAGCCATAAGACGATATGTATAAATTGAAAACCAGTGAGCTGGGCTTAAGCTGCTTTCTTTGTAACTTAAGACTAAACAGATAATCGACATTGTTGCAGTTGAACTTACCACATGCATCTCTTGCGGCAACTTGTGCTATACAAAACTTGAGTGAAGAAGCAGTTTGGTTTTAATTACGATTGCTTTGGGCAAAGTCCAATTCTAAATAAAAATACAATAGTAACTTTCCGCAAATTCCGATTCTTTGAACATTTTGTGTCGAAGGAATACGGTTGGTTCAGAATTTTATTTTAAAATATAAGAACATCTTTATT
Source organism: Chymomyza procnemis (assembly GCA_035046065.1). Lineage (NCBI taxonomy): Eukaryota > Metazoa > Arthropoda > Insecta > Diptera > Drosophilidae > Chymomyza > Chymomyza procnemis. Next base: position 21,813,445 of record JAWNOJ010000026.1, read on the forward strand.
TTCCACTAAGGATCGCACTGATTTATGCGAGGTTCCCCCGTTCTCTGGGGTCTTGCTGGCTTTACCTAGCCTAAAATTTTTATTCATATAATTTTAACATTCACAAACTAGCTGGCATAGCTAGCAGCATACATGTATCCATTGATTAGTCATTTTGTAAAATCCCAGATGCATCACATCTCATATTTCGTTTTTTGGTAAAGTACTAAGATATGGGTTTGGGTACAAGGCCATTAATCTGCTTATTTTATTTGTATGATAAAACTCTTGAGGGGGAAAACAAAAAAAATTGATTTGTACTTTTTGCAGAACAGAAGAGTTTGGCGAAGTTAGTAAAAACTTTGGATTGTACAAACTTGGCTCAATTTATGTGTGCTAAAAAAAGGGGTTTTTATTAAAAAAAAAGCGCTACTTTTCACCAAATCTTTATGTATTCAATAAATATATCCCCCCGTGCTTGAGGTGAAATTAAGTGACTGATAAGACTACCGCATATACGAAGCTTTTTAATTGTCAAAAGATCACTGATGTGCTCAGAAAAGAGGTATTTTTATAAAAAGTAGGGCCACTTTTCGCCATTTCTAAAAACTAATATCACCTCTGACAACGATACAGTCCTTGAGTTATTATTTGATTTCTTTTTAAAGACCTCTATCATTCCAAAGCGGAACTTGTGCTAAAAGTGTGGATTATGATCCACCACAGAGAAGCGCGTTCAGCAGTTAGTCATTTTGTAAAAACCCAGATGCTTCGTACTACATTTCTTCATTTCAGTGATCTCAGACGAAAGCAAGTCCAAAGTAAATCATTATTCAAAGACACCGTCACTCGGATTCGGTTAGTTAAGATTGCTGTTCTCTTTGAACTACAGGTATTTTCATGATCCTTTGTAGCAATAACAGCTTGTACAAGGGGAATAAAGTTAATAACATTTTTAGATAATTTTGTATCCCTACAGCCACGTAGCGACGAGAGTTATAGTCATTGCCTTCAGCCATATTTACACAAAAGGCTCAAACGCATAAGTTATTGAAGATAACCTTAACCTAGTTCTACCAGCTCAAAGTAGACAACACTCTTCCACTTAATGCAGATCATAATCTTTGAGCATTCCAACTTTTGAGGCCATTCAGCCTCACTCATCGACTTCAGTTTGCTTTTGACTTGAATATAAGCAATTTATGATCTTCACACTTTTTTTCTGTTGTCTGGATGCAATTTTTCTCAGCATAATATTTTGGCTTCATAAGGCTAGTGAGTATATACACATTTTATATCGAGTCACGATCCCTTCCTTTCCAGAAACAGTTCCGTAGTGAAAAATCACATTTCTTGGCTTCAGCTGTTGTGACACCCAGTTTCCTTGCTTTGGAAAAGTATCCCAATTATTTTGATCAAACAAATTATTTGGGTCGCTATCAATTCCTCATATTTAAACCTTTTTTTTGGGGTTAGTCAAGGCGCTTTTTTTCTCAGCATAGTATTTTGGCCTCTTGAGACTAATATGCACATTTCATATACACTCTCGATCCGGTACAAAAATCCTTTCTTTCAAGAAGCTGTGATGACATCGCTTGGCTTCAGTCTCCACCAGTACGATACTTTGAAATAAATCCAAATTATATTGATCAAACACGAAATTGTTTGGTGAGTCGCTGTCAGTGTTTTAGCGAGTTCCAGCTTCCAATTCCTCATCTTCAAACTATTTTGTGTTGGTCAGAACCACTTTTTCTCAGCCTAATTTTTTGCTTCTTCAGAGTGAACTGTCATGATTCGAACTTCCTTTCGTCTTCCAAGGAGTCCCGTAATGAAATCCCATTCATTTCGAACGCAGGAAAATGGCATGCTGAGCTACTGCCAATGCTTCCAGGAGTTCAGTTTGCGTTAGGCGCGGTTCTTAACCCAATTAGAGTTCCTAATTTTTATCTTTTTGGGCTGATCAGGACGCTATTTTTATTAGAGCCTGAAATCACTACTTTCAAAGTCAATGTTTGAGTTTATCATGAATTTTGATTCACCAAGATTTCCAATTCTTCATCTTCTATCTTATTGGCTTGGTCCGGACTCAATTTTTCCTAGATGCTTTCTTTACAACCAAATAGGTAAATCGCTTTCAATAGAGGCCAGAACGTGCAGTTGGAAACATTTTTTAAATAATAACCGAACTATCCTATAGACACAATAAGTTTTTGAATCCGAGCTTTTAATAAGATTTTAATTTTTTGTTGCCATGGAAAACGCGCAGCTAAATTTAATTAGACTAACTTTTTTCACTTCCGGCCCACTGTGCCATGCAACAGAGAGCAAAATTCAACTATGTCGCGTTGCTTTGTTGCATGTCTTTCAGTTGTTGTCGACACCATTGTTCTTGTTGTTGTTGTTGTTTGTTGTCATTTGTTGTTTTTGCATTTCACATTAACGTCAGAGGCAAACGTTGACGCTGTCGTCGACGTTGCAGTTGCCATTAAAGTGCAGTTAATGTGCCAAAAGGCAAAACAAAAAGTCAATGTCATTCTGTGGCAATTCAGAATGAAATAGCGACAGCCTAATGACCGCTACCTGAGTATCTGTGTGAGGCTATGTGTGTGTGTGTGAGTCCGTATCTGTGTGCATTTGTTGCTGTATTGCAACTAAATGTAATGATTTGCCACACAATAAATGCATTTTCCTGCAACGAAGCAAATTGCTCTCTACGAGGCGTGCAATTTATGGCTATTAGATACTCTAAGCAATTTTATTACTTTTTTTTTGTTTACTGATTGTCTGCGGCTTTTCCACAAATTTTTAAAAATTGCATTTTGAATAATGGCCGTGCAAATAAAGTTCACTACCAAAATGACACTTGACTTGGCATTTTTTTTTGCAAATAAACAAATTATTTAATGCATTTTGTATAAAATAAAAAAGTATTTAAAATTAACTTAATGCAAGGTCGTGAAAACAATGACTGATAAGACTGCCGTTCCAGACCAAGCTCGAAAACTATTTTAAGCAAAAGATTATGTATTTGTCAAAAGTGCCAGTGATTTGCTATCAATGTTTATAGCAAATAAATCACTTCGTCTCTTTCCATTTTAAATAAATAAATCGGCGTTTTCAAGGCGTTTAGTGATTATTTGAAGAAATTAAAGTGAACACTTTATGGAACTAACTCTTGCAGAGGCCCTGCTTTGCGCGCACTTTATACAGTCGGTTACTCCAAGGCAAGGCTGCAAGCTGCTTCTCTACTTAGTCTCTCTGTCCGTCTACCTTATCCTTATTCAAGCAAAGTTAGAAAAATAAAAAAAGACCTTATATGAAGAATAGATGACCTGTGTATTTGCATAAAGAAATGTCATCGCTTCAAAGTCAGAGCATGGAGATATCTCTTCATTTTTTATTCTCTGCTGCAGGAGAATCCAAATCCGATCGACAATGTCTTTAATTAATATATATTTATATGTATAGCTCGCTATGAGTTTTTAGGAAAAATTAAACATAAAATCGTCGAATCAAATCTACTTTCTGGGAACTTGGAAGCAAATATCTTGTACCAAAATAATTAGATAAAAAAATGTTTCATTTTTGATGCACTCAATATATAGGAAGTCGTTTTACTAAAAAATATCAGATAATTTTTCCCATAAATCCATTGTATTCATTCCTACAAGTAATGGCGTTCCATTGCAACGTTCTTGCTTCGATACTTCATAACAGGCCGCCAAATCATCTCTGAACAGTCTTATGTGCGTTCAAAACTGCACCCATCAGCTATTCAGCTTCTTCGTTTCAGCAGAGATTGGCAAGAAATTTCTATAATAAAATAATAATTTCTATAATAAAAAATATTGATTATATTATGAGAGAAATTTGTCGTGGAACTACTTTGAATCTATATATTGGAGTCTTAAACTACGTTGACTGTATTATTCCATTTTCTTCAAAATAAACTATTTCCAAGCGAGAGTGAGTCAGCCAAGCTGTAACCTTAAAAAATTCGTCCAATACAAAAGCAATGCACCTCAAACGCACCAGTTAAGGTAACGAAACTAGCTGCGGCCGTAATTTCGAATTCCTTGATATCCTTTATCCTTTAATATCCTAATATCCATCAGCTTTGGTGTAAATGATGTCAGGAAATTGTCTTAACAAAGCGCGATTAGCAATTGGCCCATTGTTCCGTACATAGAGTACTACCAGGATTACTGCAAGAGTTATAGCGTTCAGAAGAGATATAATCGCTTATTTTATGCTCCGTCTTATCGTCACTTAATGAAACGAACATAAAATACATATTATTGTATTCATCTCGCAAAATAATCTCATTCCAAAGCGAATTGTGGAGTATCATCCATCGCCAAGGAGGTGCATATCTCCCATCACGACTTTTACTGTAATTGCAAAAAACAAGAAGATTTTTTGATATCATCAAAAGCCCCATATCTATGTTGGATTTGTTGAAGAAGCCAGTAGTCGAAAGGAACTTAGTCAGAAATATCAGCTGGTTCAACAATTTGCAATTTTGTAAAAACCCAGAAGTTTCAAGTTTAATTTCATTATTAGTCACAACTTTTGCCATACTTGCGAAAACGTGGATAAGATGCCTTTAATCTTCTCACACCTGTTATGCCACTGTCCAGCGTTTTAAATTGGACCAACTTTTGGGTAGAACACGCTTTAAACCTGGTGACCCAGTTAAAGCGGGTGTAGTGAACTTGGCTAAATTGAAAAAGCCAAAGCCAAGACGCACTTAAAAATATTAAGAGGCTTAGAGAGACTAGAGACTTTTTCGTACTAATTCTTTATCAACCGTCCCATCACAACATGCGTTTCTTATTAGGCTCTGCTTCCCTCCTTACTATTTGGCTTTTACTTTACCTTTTCGGACAGGCCGCGCGCTTACTTTTAGGAACCATAACTAAAGTAAAGTAAAGCATCACAGTTTACCCTTAGGGGTTCAAGTGAGCTCAATCACTGCTGTTTTGAGCTGCCTGCATAACTTAACCGAAAGTACGCCGTAGAGCTAAGACAATGGGTCTATCCTTGGGTAACCTTACCTAATTTACAGACGTTTGATATACCCAACACCTTAGAAGCTAATACAACTTATGTGCTAAAGTTTCAATCTGAGTTTGATAGAGACCACAAATCATACGGAGAGACCTGCTGTATGACCAAAAAGGTAACACAAACGGTCGACATATCAGTTTCAAAAATCGTCAAAAGACTGAAAAGCCGTCGGGATTGACATTTCAGCACTACAGACAGCAAAGAAAAATGTGAAAGTCCTTGAGATCCTCTAACAATAGAGACCTCCTGCAACTAACACAATTATTCGAACCGCAGCTGTGATTTCTTTCTTTTTGCGCAAAATAAAAGAATTACTGCCTGCACCTTTGTGCAGTTCAAGTTCGTGTGTCCCCGTCTAATATCGACCCTGAACCTGGCAATTTTTTGCAATATACAACTTCCTGTCGCACGAAAATAGAAAAATAGAAAATCCAAAACCCATGACCTGCGTGTGTGTGTGTGTGTGTGTGTGCGAGTGTGCATTTTATGAATGACGAAAACAAACAATAGACATGACTGCAGCGCTGTGAGCTGCCACACTGCGTCACGCGACTATTTTCAAAGTTTATGACAAATTGAACGCCACTCTGTAAACTGACCCCAATAATAATTACAATTACATTAAAAGGCAATCTAATGAAATGGTCAGCTGCTCGTATTACTGCGCGCACAAATTTGTTTAAATAATGCAGCGCGCTGGCGCCAGCAAATGTCAAACGTTGAACAATATTTGCAAATTAAACTGAAATAAATTAAATTAAATTGAAAAGCGCGCGACATATGATTTGGCAATATGTAGCTAGTTAAGCCAAACAGACAACAGTTCAATTAAGTTTAATAAGTGCAAACAGCACGAATGCAAAATGCGTAATGTAGATTGATGTATTAATTGGCAGGCGCCATATTGTACAGACGACGTAGTATTCTATATGTTTGTATTTCATGCAAATACCACAGCCAATGCAGCAGAAATTTAAATTATTAACGTACAATTATTTTTATTTGCTCTGGCAGCACTATGCAGCTGTCAAATTATTAACTAAAATGCAACAGTACGGCAACGCTGCAGCAGCTGTCATCTAGCAGGCCTGCCAGACTTTTCAACAAAAGTCACACATGTTATTTAAGCACAAATCAAAGCAAACCTTAAATTATTCGACAAAAAGCATTTATCAAAATATATAACTAAATTTTTTTTACAACATTTGCATTAGTTGTTTGAACGTATCAGTTCATAGTAACAAAATAATATAAACCGTATCGTGCTGTTGCCAACAGTTGGCAGCCTCGTGCGCAGTGCTGTGCTAAGCCAAAAACGCTGCGAAACAGTGAGCAAAAGCAAAACGAAGAAAACGCAGCGCAGCCGAAAAAATTTTTTGAAGCAGTAAAGCAGCGCACTGCACGCGTTTTATATTTTATTTTTCCAGAGGTTATACAAAATATAAAAAGTATTTGCTTAAAAATAACAGCGCAACCACAAACCGGGCAGCCGTAAGTGCAACAATTAACTCAAATATACTACATACAAAAAAAATAAAATAAATTAAAACGAACCACAAAAAAATTTTTGCAAGCACCAAAAAAAGCAAAAAAAAAAAAAATGAATTTTTTTTTTGCACAGCGGCGGCAGCGGCTGCGGCGAATTTGTGCAGCAAATGGCAGCAGTTAAAAGGCAAAAATTATGCTAAAATACAAATGAGCAGTGCGTTTTAATAAAGTTTCATAAGAAAAATCATTTATATAGATATTTGCAGCGGCAAGTAAGCCGCAAAGCGTGTGGAAATTATGTGTAAATTTGATATGTAAAATCGGCATGTGCGTAAGTGTGTGCGTGCGTGAATAGAGTAGTGTGCGGCAGTGTGTGTGCGTGCGTGCCCCTCTGTGTGTGTGTGTGTATGTTTGTGTGAAATTCTTATTGGAAAAGCGTGCTGAGCAGTGTGAACGTACGAACTAGCATTTTGCGTGCGCGCCTGTGTGTGTGTGTGTGTGCGAGTGTGTGTTGGAGAGGGCGCGCGCACACGCGTCTGAAGCTGGTGTGTGAAAGACACAAAAGAAAGACGGCGGCAAACAAGAAGAAGCAGCCGCAACAGCAGCAGCAGCCAAACGCGCTGCCGGCAAACAGCGCTGCTGCGCTGTAGCTGTCAACGTCGTGCATTGTTGTTGTTGTCGTTGTTGGTGGAATTTTCACTGCCGCCGCTGAAAATAACTTCAAAATTTTGTTTCTTTTTGATTGGCATACACCGCCGTCTCTCGCTGCGCTTTTGCTAATTATATTCATATATATATATATATATAAATAATACTCTTTAATTTGCTTTAATATTTCTGTCTTTTTTGTTTTGTTACAGAGAAGCCTTCAACAACAACAACAACAAACCGCAGCAGCGACAGCGACAACTACAAAGCATAAAGACTGATAAACCAAGGCAAAGTAAAAAGCAGCGCTGTGTGAACTTCAAGCATACAACAACAACAAGAACTTTCGTCATAGTTGTCGTCGTGCGCGCAGTGTCACTCTCTCTACTCGACTGTCCTTTACCCCCCCACACACACACCACTCATACACACATACTGTATGTGCCGCAAGCATTACTTTTATATTTTCAACTAAAATTTAACTAAAATTAACAATTTTATAATCAAAAGGTTAACATTTATATACAAAAAACAACAACAACTTGTATACGAGGACTAAACTGTTGTGGAGCAACAACAAATACAAGAATAGTCATCAGCAGCAAAGCGGCAAGCACAACAACACTGCAGCAGAGCGTCGTCGGCGACTGCAGCGTGTATACGACGCAGCAGCAGCAGTAGCAGCATCAAGGTAGCACCAACAACAACGACAAGAGGAAGAAAGCCGCAGCAGCAACAACAACAAACAGCACACGACAATTAGCAACATGGACGGCCAGAAGACAGACGATCTTTGGGTCGAAGTGAAGCTTGACAATGGCGCCTACTACAAGGTAAGTGGGAGAGAAAAAAAAAACAGCAAAAGCTGCAACTAGAGAGTAATAAGCATATAAATGACGAGGGCTGCACAAGTGTGAACTTGTTAGTGCAGCACACTGGAGCTGGTAGAAAAGCAGAGCTCTGTGTTCGAGTTGTTCAATTGTAGGATAGTCGCAGGCAGAATTTCGGCGTTAGTTTGCATAGGGAATTCACTTTCCATACTTTGATGATGTTCTTGATGTAAGTGTGGGAGTTGGTAGAAAAGCAAAGTCGAAGGCATTTAAGGCAGAATTTCGGCGTTAGTTTGCATAGGGAAATACACTTTTTGGCTTAACTATTTATTGATATAAGACTCGATACCTTGATGATGTTTTTCCCGCGCTTTAGTGAACAAAGTACCAGTGACCAGCAAGAGCTAAAGCAATCAGCAGCATTTATTTTTGAAGTATTGCGGTGTTCACGTATTTCTATAATCCAACAAAATGCTTGCCAAACTGCATTTCCTGCAGACCATACGAACAACTAGCAGCGTTGATTTTTGGAGTATTTTGGCATTAGTTTCTATTATCACTCAAAATGCTTACCAAATTGCACTGGCTGTATTCCATTGACGTATTCAATTCTTTGCTTTCTAGTATCAATTAAAATTTTATGCCTACCCAAACTGCATTTTCATGCAGACCAAATGACCAACTAGTAGCATTTATTTTTGATTCTTTTTGATGTTAGCATAAATTGTCATTGGTTTTTATTGTCAATCCAAAATTGTTGCTTACCAAAATGCATTTCATAAAGACCATACGAGGGCAGCACAAGTGAATCTTCTATATCTATATGTGCAACTATATGTATTCATGTGTTTAGCAAATTGCGCGTAATTTTATTTAGTTTGGCGGGAACAGTCTCTGGTTAGCATTTAGGTTGCACATTTTTGTTTGCGAGCTATTAACATCGCAATGAAATTAAACGGATGTTACCGAGTCGAAAAAAAGCGTTTGTGTTTTGCAAAGATTGCTTATTATTACCGTCAACAATAAGAATTGCTTCTTAGAGTTTATACTGTTTCACTTGTTCGCGTATGAAGTTGGCGGCCACTATTGCAACTACTCTAGTTCTCATTGCGATTAATTCCAGCTTGAAAGACAGTTGTACATTTTATTATGTGGTAACCAGTTTTCTACCTGTATTTGTTGAAAAATATCTTATAAAGCTAGTTTTCACCTACCACATTTCGATTAGATGCAGTGCTGCCACTTGCATTTTACTAATCTCGATGCTCTTCGAACAACTATTAATGAAAAGTCCACTTTGTTCCGCATTATTTATTTAATTTCAACTAGATTCCATGTGCTTCGCTGCAGCTCTAGAAATATTTCGATCGATTGTTTTGTGGAATTTTTCCCGCCTTTTTAATGGCTGCAACAACTTATTGTGTTCAATGTTGTGAGAACCCATTCTATTCTATTTCCCGTAGCACAGCTGCTGCATTTGCCTAGCACTTAAATAGCTGAGTAAAAAGTCGCTATTTGAGTGAGTAGCTCTCTATGATAAACAACGTCGTTGGGATTCGGCGATAAACTATGTTTTGGGCAACTTTTCCCATTTACTCATTCAGAATGTGTCGGCAAGTCAATGTTCTTTTCAAACCCCATTTGAACAGGTTTGACATATTAGCGAATTTCCTGAACCTTAGAATTATTTGTGAACAATAATACTATAGGATAAATAATTTTCTTCATGTAGTTGTTTTATCATTTTCTGTGAGTTTTTGTAATCAAGCCTGAAAAATAACTTAATTCAAGATGTATTTGTGAATTGATGCCTTTTCAATGTGTGAACTTTCTAGAAACAGTTTTTTAAATAACTTTGTTCTTTGCAGTTTTTTTTGTTACATATATAGTTTGTAGAGTGGTAATTCTTACCTTCGATCCCAAAAAAATTGCTAATTTTAGATCCCGCTTACAGAATTTAAGTAAAGTTTTCATTTTAAGCCTAGTTGATATTTTTACGTTAGGAAAAAAGATTTATCTGCACCTTTAGCTTAGTTTTTTTTTTTATTATTAAATCGTTTTTGTACACTTTGCATTCACAACATATAAACGCTGTCCGCGCGTTAAATTTTAAAAACATGAAAATTTTGGTTTAAGATTGTTTTCTAAACCATCTAAACCAGCTGTTCGGATTTGGAGACTCAGAATTCACAGCCAACGCTTAAACACTTTACCGATTTTGATCTTCAAATTAAATAATATTTCCATTAGAATTTTGCATCTTTCTGTTGAGTACTTGATGTGGCAGCCCTGGTAACAAACCAATTCGTGGGTTGGTAGGTCGCGTGTAGTCTGTTGTGTGTTGTGTGTGTGTTGCAATGGCAGCCTGTCGCAGTTTCTAATTTCGTAAATTTTAGCTTTATTTCTATAAATAAGAACATTTTATTTGTTGAGTGGAGTCGTCTCTCATATACGCACGCATCCATCCCTGTGGGGGTGTCTGTGTGTTGTGTTGTGTTGTGTGTGCGATGTCGCCTGCGCGCGACTCTTTGCATGTGTGTGAATGAGTGTGTCAGTGTGTGTGTGTGGTCTGCTCCACAGAGTTCTCGATTTGCTTTTATGTTGACGTTTGCAGCAGCGCCGCTTTTTTTTTGCCGTGTTTTGTTGTCTTTCCACTTTGTCTCATTTTCTCTTTGGATTATTTGAATTTTCTATAATTTTTGTGATTTCCCTGGAATTGGCATATTTTGAATATCTTTTAGATTGCGCGAGATGATTGAATGTATATGATTTGGGTAGAAACAATGTTTTTATTTTATGATGGCTAGTTGGGCAATCTTTTTTTGATGGCTTTTTTATGAATGTGATTTGAGGGAATAAAATATGCTTAAAATAGATTGATGTGATTTTGATTCTACAAGTAATTCTTTGGGAAATTGGTAGTAAATATGCGAAGTTCATATGAATGCAATGGGCTGGATGAGTTATCAGTGTCTTATGATTATAGCTCAATGGTTGCGATGCAGCTTTTGATGGTTGGTACGATTTCTTGCAAAGGTACATTTATCTGTAACATTTATTCATTGTTCAATATATAAATCCATTCTAGATCTTGCTGATATGAATACAGTGAAGTTCTCCTTTCTCGTCAAGCATTGATTGATGCAGATCCCTTTGCTCTAACGAAAAGTTTTTTGGTCCTTCAAGTACCCATATCATCTTCAAGCGTTAAGCGAGATTCCTAACTAGAAGTGTCTAACGAAGTAGTCCAGAAAATTATGTGTGATTTTAAGATATTTTGAACAAAGGCCCTTTATTAATACGAATTGCCATTCTCTAACTAGAAGGGTCTAGCGAAATAGTCAAGTTAGGAAAAAGATGTACGATTTTTAGATATTTTGGAAGAAGAATTTGAACGCTTGCCATAGTTAGCAAATAGACGCTATTTGTCTCTTTTAGTTAAATTCTATTTCTTTAGTTAGATTCTAAGCTGTTGGTGCCTGTTCTCTTCGAATTGCTATTAATGGAGATATTTCCATGCTTCTTCGCCTTTGCAGCGTTGACAACATACTCAAGAAAAAGAAATATATTTTGAAAGTCTATAATTCCTGGATAAAATGTATATTATATGTTTTTATTTATTGGAATAGATTACAGTACAAAATGTAATCAACTCTTTCAAACTTACAAAAGTATTTTTTTTCTACAAATTTCCTTTGCTTTCTTGCTTAAAAGCGAATATATACTTACGCATAAGTTTACCAAATCCTCTAGTTTTGCCAGATCCAGCAATTTCAGAAACAACGAATTGACCACTGCCCAGCCAAAAACTCGCCTAGTCTCTAGTTGTGATTTCAGGACATGCTTTTGAGTGACGTTTTTACTACTTAAAGGATCTTTCAGTCTCAAATATATTTGAGCTGAAGACTCTAGTTCATTAACCGATGAGTGCTTACTTTCAACTTGCTGGGTTTCAAGGCCCGTTTGATATTCCAGATGCATATATGTAGTCATATAAACAATTAGGTTAGGTTAGGCCGGCAGGCCCTCGGGGGAGGGGACCCCACATAGATCAATGTGATCCTTAGTGGAACCGGAGTCATATAAACAATTAAATTATATACGAATTGTGATCATGCGAAACTATTCGCTCTCTGTGGAATCATTTTACTTTAACGGAAGCAAATACCGCAAATTGTTTCATTTAAAAAAAATAATAACTTCGTCATAAACGTCTTTCCCTTTGGCAAATTGCTAGACCAATGCAGCAAAGATGAATCAGCTTATGGCGCATGTTTTATTTGCTTTTCAGATAAGGTTTCTCTACTATCAAACACGTCAGATTCGTCTGGGTTTTTCGATTTGTGCTTTTTGTCGGAAGGCTATTCAAAGCGCATTTATTTTTTGTTTCGGGCCTGTCGACACATTTATTATTATTTACATTTTTACATAGATATCGCGCGCGCGTGTGTGTGTGTGTCTCCCTTGATTTTGTACAAGGGGGGACAAGTTAGAAAAAAATCATAAATATAATTTCATTTTTTTTTTTAAATTTAGCTTAAATATATCAAAAGCTATACAACTAATGACACACATTTCTCCTCTTCTTTCTTTTCTTTCTCTTATGCACAGGGCCAGGTGACAGCTGTCAGCGATGATGGCGTCTTTGTCGAGGTGGACGGGTAAGTTTGAAAAAAGCACAACAACTACAAACAAACAACAACAACTATGACAAGAACAAGAACAACAACAAAAACTACTTGCAACAACTTAGAAGAAGATGCAACAAGCTGCGCAGGCAGCGTGTACAAACAACACTGACTTTTGTGTCAACTTAAAAGTTATTTTCCAACTAATTTGCAACAATTAATAATTAAATAGCAGCCGCCTCGCCAACAACCACAACCACCAGCGCAACAACAATTTGGCGGTTTTTTTCTCGCGATTTTCATTTTTATTTTTTTTTTGGCAGGCATAAAAACGAAATTAGAGATTTTTTCCTATACGCATCATTTATGCTACGTCTGTTGCGTCTAGTCCAAATGTTTAATTTGGCGCAATTTGTTAAATGTGCCTGCAAGTTAGCAAGCACAGGCAGTAAGAGTAGCAAGAGAGCGTCAAAAAAAGGGCGCCAAATGGGCGTGGCACAGCGGGCGACAATAGATTGTTGACTGATTGAATAAGCCGTGTCTTTGCGCCTCACTGGCAATAGGTACAAAAAACGCGCTGCACTCACTGTCTGGGGGCGGTAGCCAGCCGCCTAAGGCATCACATTGTCATCACAGAAAAGTAACAAAGCAAAGCCGACTAGATTGTACGCTTCTGTCATACAAATGTCATAGTAAGAAGTGGGCGAGATTAGCTAGAATTTACTTAAAATTAAACATAGGTGTAATAGATATTTAAGACTAGACGTGACTGTAAGCAGATACCGATCTAACCTCTTTTATACTTTCAAACCTAAGTATGGATTCTATTTTGGAGTTTGACAAAATAAATTTGAGATCTTGAGTCAACGAGTATAATGCGATGCTATTTTGACTACTTGTGAAATATTCTGTTCAGCACGCATATCATCTAAATTCATGGAAGCAAGTTCCCGAGATTTATAGCGATAGATCTATAGCGATAGATTTGATTTTTGAGTATGATACAAAAATTTTGAGATTTTGTGTCAACGATCTTTGGATAATTAACAGCACGAGTACAATGCCTTTACTACTTGCGAAATATTCCGATCTAAACGTATATCGTCTAAATTCATGGAAGCAAATTGCTAAGACTTTCAGTACTTCTTACAGATTTTTAAGTCTTCCTTTAAACTTTTATTCTTACGGGTCTATGATCTTTAGATAATTGGCATCCTTAAGTTTACAACACTTCTGTTCTTTTGCGCCTAGAGATAGATTCGGTTTTCAACACACAAAAAATTAGAGTACGATTTTTCCATAATTAGCAGCGTCAATGTAATACGTTGCTACCTTGAATACTTGGGAAATGTTACGGTCAAATCGGGTATTATTTAAAAATTATGGAAGCAAAATCCCATGATTTCTTAAAATCGTAGATTTTACATATTTTTAAGACTATTAGCTACAGCTCTAGCCTTTCCTGTACTTTGGAATGTAGCAAAAGGCGAAAAACGTAATTGAGAAAGGCACACACAAAAACACAAAAATCTTCAACAATGCTCTTTCGAATCCCAGTAAAAAATATGGCTAGCTTTTAACTAAATGCACTTAGTCGAAGATTGTTTCAAGTTCAACAGAAGTCGATAATCTTAAAATAACTACTAGAGAGACAACAATGCTATCCTGGACTAATCAAAGATCTAACGCAGATTTCTCGTTTTGTACTTGAGAACGCTTTTTAAACGATGAACTCATTCTTATAGTACCGAGTCATCTGGCGAGTATGGCTGTAGCAGATTTGTCTGATTTAATCGATTTCTTGGGCACTTGGTACTCCGGGCTCTGCTCATCCGTTTGCAATTCACTTACAAATCACATGCTGAAGATATGTGCCAGAGCAATATGGTGTCTCGGGCATGACCTGCAGTAAACGATTAGAAGTGCGCATCCAATTCTAACTCTGCTACTTTCAGGTCATGCTTTCTTTCTATACCGAATCTGTATCAGGAGTAGTAAACTTCAAGAAATACTTACCAAATTTGCATTAGTTGCACTTGCTATCAAAATGTCGATATTCCCAGCTTCAGATGGCAACGAAAGTTGAGTCGTCAGACCCCCAGACCAGACCAAACCAGACGCACGGCGTACATAACTAAATCAATTTTCGATCAGTGCTGATTATCGCGCCAGCAACGTTTTCATCTTGTAACAAGATTTGCTGCATCTACCCAACATACCCCTCTTAGCCTTGGTGGTGCAGGGTATAAGAATCTCTACGAACACGAAAAAAAAAAAACTGTCAAGTGTCAACGACAAATGCCACTAACCAGCAGCGATGCTGACGCCAACGCCGGCCGTAGCAGCGATGCCAGCAGCACGGCCAAAAGAAAAGCACCAGCAGCAGCAACTGAACTGAGCAGGAAACTATTTTTAACCACGGAAAGAAATCATTTTTCTTTAATTTTTCGTTTCAACGTTTTTCGCCGCCGTCGCGGCTAGTTCTGTCTTCCCGCTGCATTTTTTGCGACATTTTTGGAACAATTTTTGCTTTCCTTAAGATGTTTATGTGTTTATTTGATGTCGGTGTCTTCTCGCTGAGCTTAGCAGTCGTTCGCCGCTAAATTTAGTGCAGCGCCTGCCTCAGCAGTGGAGTCCATGATGATATCTCTCTATAGATACATATATGTGGACAGAACAGAGTTGTTGTTGTTTGTGTGTGACTAAAAGTTTTGGGTCTCCCTTTTGGTAGCTGTCTGCGGCCATAGGCGTTGGATAGTGATTTGGGCGCCATCTTGTACTCTTGACCTAGTGACTTTTTGTGCACGAACGCACAATTTCGTCAATTAAATGTTGGAAATAAAAATTGACTGAAACCTTAGAAGTAAACGCAATGAAATGCTGTCCAGGAAAGTACTAAGACTCTATAGATGTGCATACGAAGACAATATATTGATTTGAACATGTAAAGTTGCTTCCTATTAAAGTCCCAAAAGCGCTGGCTGTACGCTACAATGTGATAGGGTTTTGTCTTGGAGAAATCCGAATTAAAAATCATGCTTCATCCGACACTGGCAACACATTTACAGCTTGTAGTCGTCGGAGTAGAATTTCTAATTGAGAAGAGAGTATATTTGGTTCGTAAGGCGAATCTTTGATTTCGAGTTCTTTGTGCTCCTAGACTTACGAAATAACTTACAATTCATTTTCTTTATCAGCCCTTAAATCCGTTAGGGGGGTTTTTTTATCAGTAAAAAATATTCCAGTAAGATCTCAGCTTAGGAGAACTAATCTTCAAAATTTAGTTTTTTATTTTAGTTTTCGCGAATTGCTAGAATTTCTTCGATTTTAGAATTGAATTGGGTTTTTTTATCTGACAACCTAGCGTCTCGGGCTAAGGCAGGTTACTAGTGGAAACCTTCAAAATGTAGTTGGGAGGATTCGCTAATTGCCAGACATTTTCATATTTTGGATTTGAATTGAGGGTATTCTTTTCTACAAATCGAATTTAACTCCAAAAGACCAAGGAGTTCAGTTTACTATAGATTATCTTGGAAATGTAGTCTTTAGGAACCGCGAATTGCTAGAATTCTGACAATCCAGCGTTCCAAGATATGTCAGGTAACTAGTAGAAGCCTTCAAAATGTTGTAGTGAGAATTCGCTAATTGCTGGAAATTTTCGTATTTTGGACTTGAACAGGTAAAAACCTATAAATAAAAGTTCAATTTACTATAGATCATCTTGGAAATGTAGTCTTGGGGAACCGCGAAATAATAGATATATTTTGATTTTGGACTTGAATTGACACTAGCAGTGAAACAGTCCATACAGTGTTATCTGATATAAAATCATTAAATCTTTTAATTTTAAAATAAAAAGAAAAAAAAGTCACAAAAAATTTTTATCCCAATTATTAAAATGTCAAATAAGATAAAATAATATTTGATCAAAAAAAAAAACGTCTGAATACCACATTTGGTCATGGTATCTACTGTAAATCCAAAAAGGTTTTTGTCGATAAATCTCAAATCGTCATATACAAACTGCGAGTACTCTGAAAAATTGCTTCGAAATCTATAATTATATTATAAAACTATAGTATCATAGTACCGGCTATAAGAGAAAAACCAACCTGACAGCATAATCTAAAAATGTGTGTTTTTAGTTCTTACGGTTTTGATTTTATCGACTTTTCCAGTCAAGCTTTCGGCAAGTTTTTTAGTCCCAGACTTTTCCATGTCTGATATCCACACTTTCAGATAGTTATGCTTTACATAATTCTATATAGTTCATAAAAATGGTTAGCACAGGCCTAGCGAAAAGTCGCTATTTGCCCAAGTAAATCTTCATTTCAATTAAAATTAAGTTTCCCTTGATTATGGTCATCGTACCAAAAGTGGACCATGGAGATATCTATTAAAAGCTGTTCGAAAAGAACAGGCAGGGCGGTTTCTTTAACTAATAGAGATTATTTATTTGCTAGTTATACCGAGACCTCTTATTTTAATTAAAAGATGCCACTCTTCGGATGACTAGGAATGCGCATTGGATACTTCATTCGCAATATCTTCCACAAACCTCCAACCTTGAAATATTTAACCTGAGGGTTTCTTGGTTAGCGTTCACCGTGTTGTCTACTTGATCCAAGCTACTAATTGATAATAGATATAGATTGATTATTCGCTATGGAAAGATCACAGCAGTATCATCAGCATAACTTTCGAAGTTTGGCATTTTCGAAAATAGTTCGTAAAGTTCGAACAGTTTTGAGACCATTTGTTTATAGAATTCAAAATCGCATATATTGTATCTCTATGTACATACATTTTATATCGTCTTTGAAGAAACAGAAGTTACCCTAAATTTTTAACGAATTATACGATCTTCTTTTATTGCCCATAAATCTTTGACTAATGTGCCAGCATCGTAAGGAATTGCTAATTTTAAAAGATTATCTATGGAACAATGTTTCGCACTTTTGATAGAAAGCATTAAAAAAGCAATAATACCCACCTATTTGGCGCTTAGGGGTATACGATACTGTCAGCTCCTTAATTTTCTCGTTTCTTCGAGATAGAGAGTGTGTTGGTTTGTTTGTTTTTGAGGCATTTCCGAATGCTGCTGAGTGAGCGATCTATGTGTGCCGTACGGCCGCCCCCACAATGGAACATGTCGGCCGCTTGGTCGCACTTGCCATGAACGCTTGGCGCCTGGCCAAAAGCCAGATGCTGTTAGCAGCGTCGACACAGCAGCGGCAAACACCTGTCCGCACATATTTGTAATTTGTGGTGCACCCTTTGGGAGGTGGACTTTGTCTCAACTCGATTGGAACCGTACCGACTGACGAGGCATTTTAATTACTTTGTTCGATTCATATATTTGCATGCGTGCCAAATATGAAGATTGCTCGATATATTTATTATTATAATAATTGGTGTGTGTTTATTTAATACAGTGTGCCCGATGTCTTGAAATATCCGTTTGCGAATGTGCGTTTGCCAACAGAGGAAGCTGAGGTGGCGCCCATATTTGAGGAAGGCATGGAAGTGGAGGTATTTACACGTACCACTGAACGAGAGACATGCGGCTGGTGGGTGGCAGTCATCAAAATGCTCAAAGCAAATATCTGCGCAGTTGGCTATTTGGGTTTCGAGAATCCATATACTGAAATCTGTGACCTGGGAAGATTGCGTCCCAAAAATCTAAATCCACCAATTACATCGAAATCGTTTTATCAGTTTACGTTGCCAGTGCCCGAGGAATTGCGCGAAGAGTGAGTTACTAGAGAACATCATAAAGTGATTAAATTTAGTTAATTCTGAATTAATTGTAGGGCTCAGAAGGATGGCATACACAAGGAGTTTCAGCGTCGAATTAATGCGGGAGTCTGCAACTACAGTCGCGATTTGGATGCATTGATTGTTATATCCAAATGGGAACACACTATAAAACGCGCCAGCATGCTTAAGGATATGCATTTTCGTAATCTCTCACAAAAGGTAACTAAGCGGCAGTGTGAGCGGCTAAGGTTTAGAACGAAATAAGTATCCGCTTTGAGGGTAAATGGGAGATTTTGGAGCCACGGCTAGGCATGTAGTTAGGACAGCAGTTGGGAATCAAAATCGACACTTTTGTATCCAGCGGCGGCAGAGAGGCGTAGCTTTTTGGACTTTCTTCTGAGAGCTCGAAGCGAGAGCTAATCTGGAACAGTAGCAGAAAAGGTGCTACCCCCGTTTGTGGCGTCTCTTCTTCGCCAAAATTTCTATAAAAACCTTAACGCTTTTATTCCCACCAGCCATTGACCAGTGATTTTTTGGGTATCAGTCAAGTATCGGTGCTCTATTGAAGTCGTCGGTAGAGTAGCGATGTCATATCTATCTCTAGGGCTAACCAAAGGGCTAAGATTCGATTTGCCGCAGCAGCGCTAGTGTTTTTGCGTAGCACTGGCGTAGCTATAGAAAGCCTACGTATATCTCTATTAATAAGCGAAATCTCCATGCCGTTTCGGCTATAAACTGTAGATTGCTGTTATCTTCGAACATCTATTTATAGAGATATCCCCGGGATTCTACAAATAATCTACCCAATCTTCGTTTCGTTAATCCGCTTTCAACTTCCAACTTTTGAACTAAATCTTTCCATTAATTGCAGGTTATGCTCTTGAAAAGAACTGAAGAAGCTGCTCGTCAGCTCGAAACGACCAAACTGATGAGTCGCGGGTAAGTCTTCTAAGTATCCACAGACAATTTTGCACTTTGTAATGAATGCAATCACTTCATTTGCAGTAACTTTACTGAGGAGTTTCAAGTGCGCGACGATCTCATGGGCCTCGCTATCGGTTCACATGGCTCCAATATACAGGCGGCACGCACGCTGGCCGGCGTTACCAATATAGACCTGGAAGAGAAGTCATGCACATTTAAGATAAGCGGTGAAACCGAGGAGGCTGTGCAACGTGCACGTGCCATACTCGAGTATGCCGAGGAATTCTTTCAGGTTCCTAGAGATCACGTGGGTAAGGTTATTGGCAAGAATGGTCGCATTATTCAGGAAATTGTTGATAAAAGTGGAGTGTTTCGAATCAAGGTGAGTGCTGTGAGTATTGTATATAAAAATCATAGCCATGACTAAGCGTAACCGCTGGCTTCTATGTAGATCGCTGGCGATGACGAGCAAGACCAGAATATACCACGCGAGCAGGCGCATGTACCGTTTGTGTTCATTGGCACAGTGGAGAGTATTTCGAATGCCAAAGTGTTGTTGGAGTATCATTTGTCACATCTAAAGGTTTGTGTTGGGCACACAGCTTCCTACATTCAGTAGTTTTGGGAAAATTTTGTCTATACTTACGCACAATTTTAGCGCCAATTTATTGCCTATATATTAATTCGTTTATTTTGTGCTTTAGGAAGTGGAGCAGCTGCGTCAGGAGAAGCAGGAGATTGATCAACAGCTGCGCGCCATACAAGAGTCATCGATGGGCTCCACACAAAGCTTCCCAGTGTCGCGACGCTCGGAGCGTGGCTACAGCAGTGATATTGAGTCTGTGCGCTCATTACGCGGTGGTACCGGCGGTTCGCGCGGCCGTGGACGCGGACGTGGCGGTGGTAGTTCTGGTGGCAGTGGCATAAACCAACGCTACAATCAGGGTCGTCGCGATGACGATGATTACAATTCCCGCGGCGATCATCAGCGTGAGCAGCGCTACCAGGAGCGCAGCACTGGTTCTGGTGGCGGCGGCGGCGGCGGTGGTGGTAATTATCGCGGTGCCGGCAACGATAGACGCGGCATGCAGCGACGACCGCCACGTAATGAGCAAAACGGTCGCGACTATCATCAGAACCACAGCGAGGAGCCGCGTGATATACGCGAAGTGAGCAGCGTGGAGCGCGGTAAAGCAATAATAATTAAAGCAACATTTGTGTAGATTAACTTAAATAGAGTTGTAATTATTGCAGCGGACAGCAACTCTTCGTACGAGGGCAGCTCGCGACGTCGCAGACGACAGAAGAACAACAATGCGCCGATCGACAGTGAGTATGGTATGCACGCAACAAAGCAATAACTTGACTAAAATATTAATTTTTCTTTTGTGTCATTCTTGTGATGGCTTGTGCAGCAAATGGTGGAGTGGTTGCAAACAACAACAAACCACAGCAGCCACCGCCACAGCAGCAACAGCTGCCGCAGTCGAACAAAACCGCACCTGTCAATGCAACAGCTGAAAATAACAAACAGAACAGCGGCAATGTGTGCACCTCCAATGCAGCTGCAGCAGGCAATTCGTCCGAACGCTCCAAACAGCCGAACAGCAAGGATGCGCTGCGAAGCACTGATAAGCAGCAGCCGGCTGGTGCAGCACAAGCACAACAGCAACAACCACCACCACCGCAAACGCAGGGACAGCAAGCAGGCGGAGCGCCACAGCAACAACAGTCGAAACCACGTCGCAATAAGAATCGTGTTAATCATGCCGAGCAGCAGCAACAGGCAGCGGCTGCACAGCAACAGACACTACCGCTGACGGATAATATAAAAAAGGAGGGCCTGGTCAATGGTACATCTTAAAAACAAAAACAAACAAAATAAGAGGCGCAAGTACCAGAAGAACAGCAGGCAGCCACAACAACCACACACAACAGCAAAAAAAAAAATCAAACAAACAACTTGAAATAAAACTAATTATTTTGCATTCAAAAGAAAAGGAAAATAAGCAGCAGCGGACAGCCAGAAAATAAATGAAAATATTTATAAAGCGTTTGTAACACTGCTACAACAACAACAACAACAACGATGCAAAAATAAAACAATAAAGCAAAGAAACAGCACAACATTGGCAACAAACACAACATCAACAACAACAACAACAATAGCTATAGATTCAAAATTGAGAAGAGTTAACGAAATGATTTGGAAAGCAAAAGCAAACACACAAAAAAATGTGAAATATTTGTAAAACATAAATGCAGCAACAAATGCAACATGTCACACACACCTACGCGCACAACACACACCAAACATACAACACACACGCACCCACACACACACACAACACGCACCCACACACACACACAACACGCACCCACACACACACACGCAACACCCACACTCACACACAACACGCACCCACACAAACCACACACACGCCACACCCACACACACACCACACAACGTAACGAATTATACACAAAATGCTAAATGCTGTTGTCTTTATACTTCTGGCCTAGGCTTTTAAATTTATTATAATAAAAAAAATAAAATACATAAAAAATACAACAAAAAAAAACGCAAGGAAATGTTTAATAACAATCAAAATGAATTATATGTATGTATATGAAAAAAAGAGGACATAAATGTATAAACAATTAAAATAATATGAACCTAAATGCAATTACATATATACTAGTAAACATTAGCAACTAAAAATTGAAACTATTAACTTAGTTATTATAATTTTTTTTCAATTGCAAAACCAGCAAGACAAAAAAAAATATATATAAAAATAAAAAATAAAAAAGAATGATATATAAGAACTTTTGCCATAGATGCGCTTCAAAAGCGCATTTATTGTCTACGCGAAACAAGTTTCTAGTTATGTGCGTAAAATTAAAAAAAAAATTAAATAATATATAACATAAAATTAAAAAAAAAAGAAAAACTTATTTAGCATTGATAAAACATGTACATTTTTTTTTAAATTAGTATTCGTTTTTGTTTAAATTAATTTTAGTTTGTGCAGTTTTTGTGTATAATTCGTGCAAAGTATACAACCAAACACAAGCAAGCATAACAAAAACAAACGCTCATTTTCATTGTTTACTCTCATTTAACACACTAAAAAAAAGTAAAAAAAAAAAAAAATGAAAAAAAAAATGTAAAAAAATGTTTTGTATTATTATTGTTTAGAAACAAAATTGCTGCAAGTAGCACAAGCCATACAGCAAAGGCTAAATTTTTTAAAAAATGTCAGAGAAATGTGCGCTTTTTGTTGCTGTTTTTATTTTTTAAATTTGTGGCAACTAACAAAAACTCTCTTATTTGTATAATGTTGTATTTATTATTTAATATTAACACATAGACACACAACACATAAAGACACACACACAACACACGCACACACATACAAGCACACTCATCCACACACTATCCAACCACAGCCCCACACTCATTCACAACCACCCACAGCAGCTGGCAAAACTTCAAAGTGCATTATATATTTTCTTTATATATATAAAAAAAACATTATTTTACTTTTGCCAAAAAAACTACCTACCCCCATTCGTATACTAACTTATTAGTCCTCTATTAAAAATACTCTTAAATAATTTAAACAAAACAACAACAACAAGGCAAATGTAAACTGCTAAAGTTTTAAAAATTAATTAAACAACTAAAAATAACTACAATCAATTTAAAAAACAAGTAATAAAATAATTACCAGCAAAGTAAACAAAAAATAATAGAAATCTTTTTAAACAAAAAAAAATTAATTTAATTTAGTTAAAGCATGAAAACTAAAAAAAAAATATATATAAAAATTAAAAAAAAAATGAAAACTATCACAAAAAAAACTGCAAAACAACAGAAGAACAAAACAAAAAAAAACAATTAAAAACAAATACAAAGAAGATAATTATAAAAAATAAACAAGTAATAATGAATGCAGGCAACAAACAAATAAAATAAAAGCTCTTCTCATTTTATTTTGAAGAACATGTCAATAATTTGTAAGCAAACAAAACAAAACAAAAAAATAACTTAAATTAACGATAAATAAAAGAAAGCAAGAGAAATAATGTTGTGTAATTCAAATAAAAAACAAAGCAAGCAAAAATATTATAATTAAAACAAAAAAAAAGTAAAATGAAGATAATGTGCGATTTAAAATTATTATTTATATATGAAGAAGATGAACTTATAAAGAATAGAAACATAGCAAGTAAATTTTATTAATTTAAAATTTATATATATAAAACAAAGAAACACATAAAAAAAAACAAATACGTGCGAATTTATTTCAAGTTTTTTCAATTTTGTATGGTAATGTTTATTGTGAAGCGAACTCCTGCGATATCTGGGAGTTGAGTAGCTGCAGCTGACTAGCATCTATAAAGTGGGCCTCTACCATGCGGCAATAGTTCACATTGTGCTATCTTAAACTTATAATGGGGGTTCTTGGGATATTTGGTGAGACTCATGTTGCTCACTTCCGCAATTTTGGATGATATGCTTGCTGAACTCAAAGCAGATTAAGCCGCATCCAAGGGGCATGTCTAAGTAGTCTTCGACATCTCTAGACAGCTTTTAAAAGAAAAACAAATAGCAATGTACCTATCGGGGCAGGTATTGAGAATCAGCAGCTTAGAATCTGGCGTGAACATTTTGAAAAGAACGTTTAAATTCAGAAATGCCTTCCAGCAGACAACCAAGAAGACCGATAGGCACAGGGGCTCCCAACAAAGCAGAAAGAGCTCAAATGGAGGAGCCCCTATATTCACTTGGTGTGAGCAAGTGGCGTCCTGCGAGAGTTAGTTAGGTCGACTGTTACCCGATAACGTGTTGTGATGGCCAAGTTAGGTAAAGTAAGTATATATAAAAATTTTAAAGAGCTACATATTACCTTGGCTCGTTTTTAAAAAATGGTTTCATCTGCAAGTTCTGGCCATTATCGGAAGCAATTGAAAAGATTTAACATCTGGACAATAATCGATATACCTCTTGTATCCAACAAAAATCTTCGAAAATATTAGGATTTGTGAAAAATAAATAGCATTTTCAGGTAGTTATGGTTTTCAGGATTATATAAGGAATTATAAGGTGAATTTCCTCGGACCAATAGAGTTCTTCGAAAAACGGGTTCGGTTTACTATTACCTGTGCCAATGCTTTTCTTTAGCCAAATAATTAACAATTTAAATTATTTCATCCCACCATTTGTTTCCGAGTCTTCAAGGTGCCTGTCGTCAATATTGAGGCTGTTATTTCTTCACAGTCTTCAAGTTTTTTTAATGGGCTACCCATCCGCACTTTGCCGTATTGAGTGTTTCGCATGAACATCAAAACAGAAAATTGTAGGTATTTCAATAAAATTAAAATTTTTAATATTTCCAAGCACTAAACATTTTTTAATATTAGTTTAATGCTGAAGTCTACTTTGCTTTAAATTGCATTCCTTATCAATTCGATGCGGCTTTAAGTACAGAACTTATCCTTATATCGGGGAATATTTGGGAAAATACATTATACTTACAAACAAACCTATATCTATTTTGATGTGAAGTCGAAAAAGCTTTTTTTTTTAAATCTCGCCTTCGTTTACAATGAAAGCCAGTTTATTGACTTAGCATTGAAGAAGGATCTATCACTTTTATCCGCTCGGTTGTGAGAAAATTATAACACATAAGACGTGGAAAAGACCGTGAACAGCATGTTAGGATCTAGTAACTTGTAAAAGCTGATGGAATAAAGTAACGAGCTATAGAATGTACACTGAAAGTATCTCTAAAAAGATCCGAAAAATCAATAAATCCAAGTAATAGTACCCCATTGCATATCCTTCGGTTATTGGGTATGTCGAGAAGCCGACATAGGAGGCAATAGAATCGATGGGTCCCAATGCAAACCTCGCTGTGGCAAGAGTAGAAATTGCTTTTGTGCAAACCTAATCCCATGCGGGATTATATATATGCGTTTTTATTTACTTTGGGATTCAGTAGTACCAATCCACTAAGGATTACAGATCTATGTGGCCCTTCTCTAGGGCCTGCCGTATCTTCATGGATCAGAAACAAATCATTATTGCTTTACTAACGGGGTTCTCGTTATGTTCCCGGTTGCTCGTATGTTTTCTAATTACTTGATACATAGTAGATCCTTCACTCGAACGTTTTTCGCATTTTCGAAATCCTGACTCAACTTGTCTTTTCGAAGTGTCGCAAACTTAGCGTTTTAAAAGTGAAAAACTTGGGTAGCCTAATTGTCTCGACTTCATTAAGAGCTAAAATCCAGAATTATATACGGGAATATGCTAGTTAACAAATTTCTGAATTTTCTTTCAAAAGTAGTTCCTCGCAGGGAATTTGTTTGTTTTATGTTTTGAGGAAATGTCACTGAAGAATAGGCGTTTTTAATTACTTTGGGATTAAGTGATACCAATCCACTAAGGATTACAGAGTTATGTGAGGTCTCCACCTTTTCTAACCTAAGTAGTAACAACCAATTGTTGATGTCTCGCTCTCCATTAACATTGCGTGGTAGCCTTATCCTTCTTCCTTGAGTAAACATGTTTATTCGAGCGATTTTTATATCAAATGAACTTACTTTTCGGTAATTTGCTGCAAAAAATCGGTGCTCAGAATTATGCCATCTCATAGAGATGGTATGTTTAAGGTTTTGTACTTAGTAAGGCTAAAACCTACAATTTAATAAAAAAAAATGGATAAATACTTTGATTGGATTTATAGTATATAAAATTATTAATTAATCTGTGAATCAGTGCCAATAGTCTGCCAAATTTTAACATTCTTATTAAAGCATTTAATTGTGTTACCTTCAAAACTTACCTTGAAATTATTTTTGAGGTTCCAAACTTGAATTTCTAGGGTTCCAAACTCTTCAACTCAACATTGCCATATCTCGACAGGCAGCTTCTTCACAGGCATATATTCTAATTACTTTCAAACTATTCTTATCTATGTTGCCACATTGTTGACATAGCTTGTCGCGGCGGCAGTGAAGATAGTGGCTGTGAAGTGTCGACAAGCAACTTATGGCCACACAACCAGCTAACCACACTGCCAAAGCGCATAGCCAATGGAATTTGTTTTGATTTCAAAATAAAAAACAAAACCGTCGATAGGCATATTAATTTACGCACACATACGTTACGCACACTTTTGTTTCACTTCAATTTTAAAAATTTAAACTATTTCAAATTTCACGCACGAATTGGCGGCTCTCTGGGGCGGCTGCCATTGCTGCTGCTTCTTGCCAAACTTCGATGAGCTTTCGAGCATGTTACAGTAGCGCCATCTGACGTCATTTTTTCCCTTATGGTTTTCGGCTTTTTTTATGTTGCGTTTTATGTTGTTGTTGCTTGAAAGCTTTTCATGCTGCGCTGCAAAATATGCAATAAAATAATGTTAAAATCTAAAACGTTTAGTTCAAAAGTTATAATTTTCTATGGAAAATCCACAGTATTAATTTGGTGGAAGCAATAATTAGACTGCACGCTTGAGATAGTCAACTCCCTTAGGTTTGTCTACTTGGTGCGTGTTGTTGCGCTCCCAGCTTAATTTTAAACATTTATTCACACAGCGCATTTTTGATAATATATATTTGAATTACGCGCGAAGCTAAGAACATTTTTAGCTCAGCTTTTATAAATCGTATTTTAACGTATAATGTATAGCACGAGGTCAGTCAATTACAATATTCAAGGTCATCGCAGGCAAGTGGGGAGGGAAACTTTCATTTAATTTTTAATGCTTGACCTGCTCTAGACTGCTATGCTGACAGGGGAGTGGGGCAAGTAATGGCGGTAGCTCATGTGAAAGTTTTTATTTTATATTCATTTTTAAGCAATTAAAATGCGTTTGCTTTTAAGTTTTACAGCTTTTTGCTTTTTATATAAAATCTGTCGAAATTGAGTTCAAAAGTTCAGCTTAGTTATAAGTGGCAGTTAATTTGTAGATTTTCGTTAATAAAATTTTATGAGTTTTTCGCCCTTAAGTTGCATTTGTTCTTTGAAGATTTGCTTTTTGTTTTTATATTAAAAATTTATAACTTAATTTATATTTTTAAATCGTTGGTAAAGCTTGTCATGCATACTTTTTTATTTAAGAATAAAAAGTCATATTCAAAATTTTTACTTTTATTTAATTTATTTAAATTTAATATAATTTATTAGAATGTTATTTTTTGCTAATACATGTTGTCTATACGCTCCTCAAATTTGCTTTGAAATATTATTTAAATGATTTTTGCGTTTATTTTTAATGTTTCGAAGTTTTATTGATCAACTAAACATTTGATTGGTATTAATAGTTTTATTGATGATTATTTAATTTTGAAATTAAGATTAATAAATTCTTAATATTGTTTTAAATCATAAATCGTGAAAGCAATGAATAAATCGACGAATCAATCACAAGTTAAAAAAAAATTATTTCAAAATTTTAACTTTTTTATTTATCATCAGATATATAAGTTATTTATTTTAATCGATGCGTTGAATAAATTAACTAAAATTTTTTTAATATAAAATGATTAGATAAATATTTCATTAAAATATTTTACTGTATATTTATTTAATATTCAATTATTAAAAAATTAAATATTTAAGAATTGTGCTATATATTTGAATTTTTTGGAATAGTTATAATTTTTATATTTATTTTTTTTATGCTTTTTGACTTATATTTTGAATAGTATTTTATAGATTTTTTAAACAAAATAATTTTTATTATTTTATGTTTTATTTAAGAAATAATGCATTGAGCACATATATTACTCAAATATATTTTTTATTTATAAATATTTTTTATATTGGGTTTCCATAAACATTTTTTAACTAGTTTTAAATATTTTTTCATTATAGTAATTATGTATAATTTTATTTAATTGCTTTTAATGTTTTATGTGTTTACAAGTTACTACAATTCACTCGGAAATTACATATTTTTTATTTAGATTATTTGCTTTGGGTCAATTATTTTAATTCTTATTTTTTTTTGTATTAGAGTATTATTTATTTCTTATATTTTTATTATATTATTAATAATATGTATATCAAGTTATCGTTTATTATTTTAATAATACTTTATAATAATGTGGGAATGAATTTTTTTTATTGATTTATATTTAATTTATTTTATTTTATTTGGTTGGCTTTTGTTTTATTTTGTTTTAAGTGATGTGATTTTATTTTATTTTATGTAATTTTATTTAATTTTATGTAATTTTATTTTATTATATTTTATCTTATTATATTTTATTTTATGTACTTTTATTTTATTTGATGTTGTCATATTTTAATTTATAGTGTTTTTTGTTTTATTTTATTTCAATTTATTTTATTTTATGTTATCTTATTTTATTATTTTTTATATTATTTATTTTTGTAATTTATTTTATTTCATATTTTTTGATGTTGTAATGTTTTATTAATAATTATAAATTCTCTCAGATTAACTTTCAAAGTTTTTTAAGTTTTTAATTAGTGTTACTAGCCTTGCTTACATTATAAAAATATTTTTTATGCATTTATTATTTTTTTTTAATTTTCATGTAGCATTCAAGTTGTACAATTTTAATATTTTTTAAAGTTATATTTAAGTTTCCATACTTCATTATTCCGGTACCTCCTCCAAAACAGCAATAAAACCACAAAATAGTAATAAAAAATATTTTTTAAAATTTATTTCTTTATTTAAAAAAAATCTCTTTATTTATTTATTTTTTTCTTACATAAATAAGCTTAAGTTAACTTAATTAAATCTAAATAGTTCAAAAAGAATTCAGTTTATGAAAATCACACTTGGCACAAAAATTGCATATATTTTGTTGTATTTTTTTTTTATTTTAATATTTTTTATCAGCATTTTCTTGGGAAGATTGTACGTTCTGGAATGTCGTACCAGATAGTGCATTTACATGCTTTAGAATTTTTCAGTGCAAATGCACTCCTGACACGCAGCCCAAAACCTTCAAAGGATTACTTGATATTAATACGCATTTGTCAAAACTGAAAAACTCAAATTGAAGTTACGTGTAGAGTTGAACAGAATTTAAAAAATTATTATTACAACTGAAATGTAATTAGTTTACGACGCGACGCGCTGTAGTACTTTTTTTAAAGTTGGCTTGGTTTTCGGGTTGCGCTACGCGTAGATCTAAGCGGCAGTACGACGAGATGTCTGTGTTTTTCATGTTGTAGTCTTCTTTTTTTTAAGTTTTCGAGCATTTGTCTTAGTTTGAAAAGGCAACAAAATAAACATCGTTTTAAGCATTTAAACAAACATAAACTAAACTAAACAAAAACAATAAGAGAAACACATTCTTGATTAGGCGGAAAGTTGCGACATGCACAAAAGCAGTTCTATAAAAAAAATATTTAAATAAATAAAAATAAATAAAAAATAAACTGAAATGTGCTGAAGAGTACAATGAACTGCACTTAAAGCGTTTTGTACAAAGTTTAGCTGGAAATGATAAGCGCTGAAGAGTTCTAAATAATAGCTTGCGCCGATAACAGGCGTCAAACACGCTTAAGTATTTCGATATGCATCACTGACTGTTATCGATAGCTGATTGAGCGGTGGCCATTATGCAATTTACAAGTCTGTAAATGTACATATTTTTTTTTTTGTTCGTTTTTATGTGTACAACACAAATTAAGCGGAAATTTATTAAGGTAAATAATGTTATGAAGCCAACTAAGTAATGCCGTTGATAAGATAAGCACCAACACACACTGGACGATTATAAACTGATAATTTCAAATCAATGATTATTAATTGAAGCAAATGGCGACAGCTGGCTGACAAATACAATTCGAATTGCAGCGATAAGTAAATATGTACAGCATTGTATATAATTATATTAAATGTGGTTTCACAATTTGAGTGCACAATGTACGCAGCAGCGAGAATTTTTGGAAATACCAAAGGAAGTCAAAAATAAGGGAAATTTGACGCTTGCAGAAAAAGTGTGGCCAGCTTTGTTGAAATTTAGTTTTTAAATTTGCAAACAAGATTTCATTTTAGTCTTATCTGAACAAAATTAAGCAGAGAATTATCATCATTTGTGCTTAAGCTATTTTTCATTGCGAAATGAAACCAAGTCACAATTATTGAAAGATTGCGGAAAAAACATAGAAGATTTCTTAAGAAATGTTGGCACTGAGTTTGTGCATAGAAGTAGTATGGAGTAGAATATAAATAAATATACTTGCAATAAAAATATTTTTTCGAATATTAAATTAAAAAAGTGACAGCCTTTAATTCATATAGCTGCAGTTGTCAGTTTGTAAGTACTTTTTAATTTACTTTCTTATAGAAGGATGTTTGTATTTTAACTAAACTTCACAGTTTTGATAGTTTGATAGTTCAATTTAAATTGATCCCATGTGCACGTTTTTACTTTACATATATCTCGGTTGACATAAAAGCTGAAAGAAGATATCTCAAAGCTCACTTCCTATGAGTTGTTACATTGCTCAACAAAAGTAATTTAACAATATGTCATTTGTATTAAATTTAATAACAATATTGCTTAAATTATGCTCTCCGAAAAATAAGCATAAGGTGAAGACTAGATGAAGACTAGAATTTCAGCAGTTTGAAGGGTTTTGAAACTTGAGATATATTTTAAATTATTCAAAATTAGACGTTTAAAAATTCTGCCTTAAAAAGACAAATTTGTGCTGTGATTTCGAGGACCTATCGGATTGAAATGAGTCCCATTTTAAATCCTGAGATATATTTCATATTATTACTCTAACAATGAAGTTATTTGGCATGGATGCACTAAAAATAGTTCTTTTGCAAAAAAATTATTTTTGCACCTTAAAAAAATTGTTAGACTTTGTTAATTGAAGAAGTATCAAAACCCGAAAAGTTAAATTGCTTAAAAGGTTTTGTTGCTAACCCAAAGTGCATAAAGTTCTCTGACAGCGGAAACGGATTTAGCGATACCAAAATGATTGATAAGTTCAATAGTTTGACTCATGATAAACGCCAAGTAGGCCATAAAACGAATTTTATTGAATGGATACACTGAACTCAATCGTTTTGGAAACAATTTGGGAACATCAAATTCAATCAAATTAATATACTTTAGGATTTAAAAACTTTTATTAGAGCTTTACAAATCTAGCCAATCTATTGAAAAATCTCAGAGGCGTTTTATAGCCAAGATAAACCAAATCAATCATACATTTTTTTAGCAATTGAAAACTTTTATAAGAATATTTTAAACCTATACAATCTGTTGAATAGTTGACAAGGATCTCTATTTTGAGGCTAATATAAACTAAAAATAAAATTATTATTTAAAGCTTGCGCAGCTTAGCTTCAAAATGTTGAAGAAATGCCACTTTTATTGCAAGATTTTGTAGTTAATAAAAAAGTGCTCATGGTAAGAGCCAGCCACATTTGCTATATATGTCAATCCACTAAAACCGATTTAAAGTTCGCAATATATTTGTATGGGTATTGAAAACTTTAACGACAGTTTTATTGAACAATGGAAAAGATACTTTATTTTCAGGTCAGCAGTGCAGGCACGTCTTAAAGCCGTATAAAACCGAATCAGTTATACTTTTAATTTTTAAAGTAAAATTCTGATATCAGTAACACATAATTATGAACCACAAAGCTGAGCCCGCCTAATAACATGTCAGCAACTTTAACTAATCAAAGCTAAACGTCGGAATTCTACAAAGAGTTTGAAACTAATGAAGGCTGAAGGCTGCACTTTGGTTAATTGCAGAAAAAAAATGAAAATCCCTGAATCATGCCAGAGCTGTCTGCTTTGTATTAATTGCGGCTACAGTTAAATGAAAATCATATTTTTTATTAAAAACAATAAAATTGAATGAAACATGAAAAAGCAGCAGCACAATTCGCTATCAGAGGCTGTTCAAAATGCTATTTTTCCGTTGCGATTTTCATTGAAAATGTGGAAAATATTGTAACTGGCAGGCGAGAGAGGTGCGTCAATGCCAAACAACAAACAATAACAACAACAACGCCACAAGATACAAGATACAATGAGGCACTCAATTGCAGCTGAAATGTTTGTCATACATTGCGTATACGCCTAGCATGACACATCACGCACAGTCAGACAGCATTGTATCTTCATGCATATGTATGAGTTTGTATCTCTCGAATTGTGACAGTCAATGAGCATTTGGCTTATGAAATGTAGACAGCTTATAAATGTACAATAATTTTTTGTCTGCTTTTTTTTTACTCTTATTTGTATTAATCGCGTGTCCGACTTGTACAATGTTCTAATTTCGATAGAGTAATAAGAAAAAATTAACTAGCATAGAGATACAATAACAAGTATGTAGCAATAAATGCAAGCAATTAAATAAATTATTATGGTATGTGAGGTGAGCTTCAAAAGGCATCTATCTACAAATGCTCTACAATAATTTATGAAGTGTATAAAATGGGTTAGACAATAAACGAGGCACGCTTGACGTTGCTTTATGAAGCGTATATAAAATGCTCTCATTGCTAGATTTAAAAAAAAAATGGTGTCCAAACGTTTTGGGCATAAACAACTAATAATTATATACATATGTGGCTTTCCATGTGCAGCATATAGTATTTAGAGTGTTTGTGTTATAATTTCATTAGGCAAATGCTGACCATTTCATTAGCAGTCACTGTGCCGAAAACACGCATTTAGCTTTATCTGGGTCATAAAAGTCGGCGTTGATGACACAAATCGACGCACATAGATACTCCGCACACACACACTGACAACTGGCAAGTGTCATAAAAGTGCTAAACAAATAATAAGAAATTTGTATATGACGGCTTTTGTATGTCTTTGGGCCAGGTAACGACGGAAGTGCCCCGAAAACAGCTACAACTGTACGAAAAAAAAAAACTGTTTGAGTACAAACAAGCAGCCGAAACAACTGTACATAATATAGTGTACCGTACCGCACTCGAAAAGCCCTACGTCCCACTTAAATAAATTACACTTTGACTGTCCATAAACTCTAAAACAAACTGGGCTAACTGCTTATAGGCAAGCAAGCAAGCAAGCAAGCCAGCAACTTGGTGGTAAACACTAAAAGAAACCGACAAGCCAAACAGTAGCTACCAAAAGTATGACTCAATTGGGTAAAATTTTAAGCAATTTATGTTCACACATTGCGGCTAGCGTGAGTGCTAGAGATGACACTGAGATGTAGTTTGTGAGTTAACGTGAGTGGCAGCTATACGGTGTGAAAACATCGAAATGAATGGAATGATTTTAGCGGCAGCGTGAATTTTAGCGATAGCTACAAGTTACGTGTTCGTGAGCCTAGGCTCGTGTTGAGTTTCAGTAGCGTGAGTGCTAGAGGTGGGTGTCTGGCGAGTTTTACGCAAGTATCGTAAGCAGTTACAACATTTGAAAACATCTAATGCAATGGAAATGCAGCAGCGAGAATTTTGGCGATAGATACACGTTTCGCGAGCCAATGGTTTAATAGCGTGAGATGAGCTAGAGATGTGAGATTGTCAGTGTTAGGCAAACATCGTGAGAAGCTTTTTGCTTTGAAAACATTTAAATCAATGGAATTGGATAAATTGTAGCGATAGATACACTTTTCGTCATCGTGAGACAGTGATCGTGTTGAGCTTTAATAGTGAGAGCGCCAGCGATGAGTCTGATACTCAGTTTCTGAGTTTTTACGCAAGTAACGTGAGCAGCTTTAACATATGAAAACATCTTAATCAATGGAATTGGCAACATTTTAGCGATAGATACACGTTTCGTGTTGAGTTTTGATACATAAAGTTTATAACAGTTTCCCTTTTATGCAATCTTAAGACAATCTGTTCAGATACTAAGATAATCTATTCAGATCAGCAAGGGTATGCGCACAACATTTATGCCAAAAAATTATTGCTTCATATCGTCAGCTTTCAAAATGAGAAGATAGTGTTTGCGGAACATTGGGAGTGAGTCTAAAGCAACAATCACGATAGCCCAATATGAAAAAGTAATATGTATAATAATGTCATGATTAGCTACAACATAAAAAACATGAAATCTATATAAAGATGTTAAGAATAACTTCAACATATAAAAGTATGAAATCAGATATGGAGAGTCCACCTTTACAGATCGTGAGTACTACTCAACTATCGTGATAGGCTGTAATTGTTAAGTTTATTCATCATAAAATTATTACGAATAGCAAGATTGATATCGATGGACTTGTTATCTTTCTTAAAATGATTCATGCTGACGCAGAGAGACGGAGATAGACTTGCGTTTATATTATGAGTTTTAGTAAAAAACCATGATAGGCTAGAGATAGGTTTGCGTTTCAGTTCGTGAGTTTGTGTCAAAGCCCCTGATAGGTTTTGAAATGCGATTAGATTATCAGTCCAAAGTAAATTACATGAAAACTTGAGACCGTTTGGATTTATTTTGAAATTAGAAATTAAGTTCATTTGGCTTTCTGAGGGCTCAAAAACTTGATCACCTTTTCTAGTTTCAGACACTAATTAAATTGGTAGTATTATTTTTTAAAAAATAGTAAAAAAAGTACTTTTATTATACTTGCGTTGAAATTGGTTGAACATTTTGTAAATTGAATGCAACAAAATTTTAGCAAAATTATGAGCTCAGGAGAATTTTCTTGAAATTTACAAATAGGTAAAATACATAGAAAAATTATGCAATAATAAAGTTAAACTTTCTTTATATGTCTTCAAGTTTTCTATTCTAAAAGTATACGAATTTGAGCAAAATTATTAGCTCCAAAGAATTTCCTTAAAATGTAGCAAAAATATTCAGAAAAAGGATTCCATATATCTGGTCAATTTAAATTCCAATTTGCTGATTATTTAGATTTGAAAAATAAATCAAAGATTGATACTTATTATCATTTAATAATTATTTTCTTATTAAAAGAAGTAAATATCTGTATTTCCAGACTTTATTATTGATAATCGAAATATCTGTATATATTCAAGGCGTATATGTTCTAAGGGAACAAGAATTTGAAATGAAACTTTTTTAAAGCTTTCATTCTCGAATTATCATAAGCTTAGCAAAAAATGTATCTCTACGCAGATTTTTATAATAAATTTATAAAAATGTCCCGAATTCAATTATAGAAAACTTGCTTTTGTAAGATTTTAATGAAATTGGGTTACCACACTACCTATCGTTTCACCACAACTCTCGTGCTCGAGCGCTCCGCACTAATAAACTCGCATGATCATGCGTACATATGTACTTGCTATGTAAACATCGGCTTGTACATAGTAAATAAACTCGAAAAATAGCCAAACAAAGGCAGACGATAGGCATACATAGCGTATACGCAATTTGCGACAGACTATTTGCTATTTACAAGTACATGAGCAAATAGCGTAGCTTTGTGCTTGTATTCGTATTCGTTGTGTATTCACACATTAACTCATTTATGAATGATATTTTTTTAAACTTATTTTTTTTTTTTTCGTTTTTGGAAATCTTTAGCATTGTCGCCGCCGCCGCCTGGCAACAAGAAACAGCAACCAAACTGAGTCTAGACAGCGTCAGCTTTCATATCATATCACATGTTGTCTATGTTTATCTAAACTACAAAACAAATATGTAATTTTTTTCTAGATATTATTAACAAATTGGCTTAAATTTTTTTTTTTTGTATAGGTGGGTATGCTGCTTGGCTATGCTTGAGGCAACAGCTAATGATGAGTAGCCAATATTGTTGATCCAAACAATGTCTACCACCTCTGATGCTGCTGATTATTGCTAAATTTAACAACAACACAAAAACAAATAACAAATTTCTACGTTAAAATTAAAAATAGACGAGCGTGTCATGTGCCAAAGACGTGATATAGACACATAGATCCCAGATAGAGCTGCTTCCTCCCCGCCTCAAAAAAAATACGCCCCACATTGGAATGTGCGTGTTATGCGCGGCTCGGTTGGTGTGGGCAGGGCAATTAGAGCGTTCACAATGCCCGTCTATTGCATTTTAATTGAGCCAAAATGGTGAAAGGTGTAATTGAATTTGGAAAATCTAAAGAAAACAGCTGCCACTAAAATGTTTAATAAAAAATAATAGAGAAACTAATGAAAGCCAAAAAGAGGTGGCAACTGCTTGCGTTAGTTAAGACTAATTGGTGATTTACTAAGACAGCAGCTAAATCGATTTAATACGCTAAAGTTTAGAAATGCTTCAAGTTTGGACAGCAATAATTTATGAAACTTTGTGAAAATTATGCATCAGTTTGAGTTTTAAGCATAAAAATGCAATAAACTAAGAGAAGGATGGTGGAAATCGGAAGGAGCCACAGCAGGTTGATGAAAATCAATAATATATAGATTTTTGTTACGAATATTTGAAATTCGGTAAATTCGGTGAAATAAAAACGATTTTACAGCCAATATAAAACTTTTTGTAGTCGATTTAAGCTCAATGAAATAAAGCGCATTTTTGAGGGAATTGAATAACTTTCCGGGAATTGAATAACTTCACGAATTTAAGCTGCATTTTATTTGGCAACAAATTTTTCAATACCATTTTCGTTTTGAAATAAAAAGAAAAGTAGACAAGTTGTAGTTAATCGTAGAGTATGCCTAGGCTTCAAAACAGCCCGTTTTTGAGAGCTCTGCTTTATATGTACTTGCCAGTGAAACTGCCTTCCTCAGAACAAACACTTCGTTTGATTTCATATAGTAAAAGTACTAAACTGGCGATAAGTGTGCAAAAACAATTTCTAAAAGTTATTTAAGCAATAAAGTTATTCTAGACCAATGTAAAGTGTCTAACTGATGGTTGTTCTCTTTGTGGAATATCTTCAGTTGTTTGGCAATTAAAAAAATTCGTAGCTTTGTTGCGCGTAGTTTGAGCGTAGATCCTCAAAGTCAGCTAAAATATGTTAAGAAATATATGTAGCAGAAATTCGCAAGATGTGAGCCTCGGCATTGGAAGCGTAGTCGCCTTCAAACCCGTAGGTTGGTGGTTGAGCTGCAATACTGCAACATTTTACCCAGCACTGACAGTGCTAGCAATTAGACGATTTTTGCCTAAGTAAATCGCTATTAATTAATGTCACCGCCGTTCGGATTCGGCTATAAACTATAGGCCTCTCCTCTTTTCGAAAAACTTTTAATAAAGATATCCCATGCTCCGCCTTAGGAGCTATGACCAAAGTCAAGGGGAATAAATTTGTTTTATTTTCAATTCATGGTTTGGTGTCAAATGTTATTTTGAATGTCTCAATCCTTTGGTAAAAGAGAGTAAAACTAGTTGTTTGGCATTATATAATTTTCAAATGTTGTTAAGAAACTCTTGGCTTGCATATATTTGAAATTTTTGACGGAATGTTTTGAAAATAGCGCAATCTAACTTAAAAGCTCGGCATTACTATGCAAAAGCATATTGAATTAAATAAGTTAAATTGAGCCAGAAACTAGGACTGTGTTGAAACCAAAAATGCCTAGCTTCAAATCGTTTGTAAAATGTATTTAAATCATATGAAAATTAAATTTACTTTGCTTGAATTGGCTGACATCGCTTCAAAACTGGAACATAGGGAATGTTTACTATTTATAGCTGCTCGAGGAGAACAGCAACCTAAGCTTTATACCCGCTTTTGGAGAGCGAAGTCTTTAATTAACAGTGATTTGCTAAGACGAATAGCGTCTTGTTGCTAGTGTTGCCAGTGCTAGAGCCCGATACTGATGGAAATGCGTGCGTTGAGGCTCGGCACTTTTTAATTAGATGTGAGGGTGGCAGAGGCGACTAACACCGCCTCGTACACTCAGGCTAAATAGTCCATTGTGTCATACTTGACGCTTACTATCAAGATTTTTGCAGCAAGCCATACATGGTGCAGCACATTTTTAGCGTCTTTTTGCTAACTATGCCAGTGCTAGACACATTTCTTTTGCAACTATGCCAGTGCTAGACACATTTCTTTTGCAATTAATTCATAGTGTTTGGTCTACTTGCTAGCTTGGTCAGTGCTAGCTAGATGCAGCAGTTGTGCGGCGGGCAAACGAACCAGCAAGCAACCAACAGTTTTTGAGCTGAATTAGCTTTTCATCCAAATATACATAATATACATATTGCTATACATATTGCTTCTACACAGAAATTTTGCACATATTGCCAAAAACAACTATAAAAGCAACAATGAAGTGCAGCAGTTCATGTTGGGAAGCTTTCCAAACTAGCTAAATAGTTAAAAGCTAGTTTTGCAATATTTTGTTTAAATTGCAAAATTACTTAAGAAATACCTTTTATCGGCGGCTTTTTAATTAACTTTTTTGGCACAGCAACAGAGCACATAACTTCAGATTTGCCTCTAGCTGCCAAAACACACCTTAAAATACAAACTTAATCGCTAAAATTGCAAAATACTTTGTAAATAACTTTGCCCAACTTGCTGAACTTTAAAGTTATGTGTAAATTTTTATATGCAGTCTGTTCTCCTGACTTTTCTTACTTTTAAACTCATACATTTTGGCAAATATTTGATAAACTAACTTCTAAATGCACAGACTTGGCCGAAATACTTTTAGCCAGTTCCACTTCTATTGCTGCAATAAATTTTGGTCTAATGACAATGGCAACTCTGCATTGACACAGAAAAGCGAAAGCAAAAGCAGGCTACAGAATTGAACTCGTTAAAGTTGTAACAATTGCCACAATGTTGGTCATATGCATAGAGTATATAAGACAGCTTATATAGTATATAAGGCTCCATATAGCTACAGTTAGATATGCTGCTAGTACTTAATGGCCAATGGCGTTGCCAAAATGCAGACAGGCCTTTGCCGTGTTGACCCAAATTGTAATGGCAAACTTTTTGTAGGCATTTTGCCATATAACAAAACACACACAGATACACACAGACGCACACACAGATACAAATTGGAAAGCACATAAATAACTCATGTGTGTGAAAGATAGTGTTTGACTGCGCGTGTGTGTGTGTGTGTGTTGGGTGATGTAATAAATGAAAAGTGAAATGACAAGTGCAGAGAGTAAGAAGAAATAGCGCTTAAGTGCGCATTGATTTTGCACAAACTGTCAAGGAGAAGCAGCGGCAGTGGGACAGCGAGACCGAGGAACTGAGAGAGTGAGAGCGAACGCGAGTAGGCGAGCGTATTGAGAATGAACCGTTTATTGAGTTATGCGCGCAGTTCTATCGACAAACAGCAGTAAAAGTACACTGAGCGAAATAATCTAGCATATAGTTGTTTGCATAAAGAAATGTAATGTAAGTTTGAATCTATTTTAAAAGTTATTGTGCAATCAGTTAAGAGTTTCTTATGGAACTTATACTAAGCAGTTCAAAATGTGAATTTTTATGCAAAAGTTAATACAAATTATACTTCTTTACCCGCTGCCTTAGCTCCAAAGGCGGAGTATGCAGATGGCTCTATTATATATTAAAGTTAAACGACGATTCAAAGCAAGAACCAATTGGGAAAGCAATCAAGCAGTAGGTCTGAGCCCTGATGAAATAGTGTGCTCAGTCCTTACGTCGATTTCTGAGGCGGCAAGCAGTCTAGCCAAGAAAGCTACAAATTGTGAAATGTCTGAAAATACATTGCTTGAAACTATGAGCTATGAAAGTTCTAAGTATCTTGTAGATTGTTGTCTGATTCAATCACAATATTAATATGGCATATATGCAATAACAAATCTAATTTTTTATTAAAACCTTGTGTAGAGTTGAAAGAGTAGCGAGTTTTAATACTTGTTTTCTTGTTGACTTCTGCAGAGAGTCTCTGAAAATTAATTTCTCTCTATTAATACTCTATTATAACCTGTTCGAAGAAAACAGGGACCTACAGTTTATTTCCTAGGTAGGGTATATTTACGTGAGAGACTTCATGGATACCATTCCTACAACAGATATGTGCGAACTTTTTTTATTACGAATGACATCTTAAAGTTCAAGCGAAAGATACTTTTTGAATGACTATGCACAAGGTGGTGGTAGGCGCTGTGCATTACGAATTCCGCCATTACGATTGAAATCTTTAAGTTTATATATTACATAAAGACTTTGACTTAAGAAGTAAGAAAGCAAGACTACAAAATCATTTTCAAAATTATTTGAGTTAGATCGGCTCAAGAATTATTGAGGCTCTTCTTGATATTAAAATTTGATAAAGAAATTTCTTGTATATCAAAATTTTGTTAAGAGAACAAAAAAACAAAATTTTTCTTCTATACCAAAATCGCTCCGCATTTGAAGCAATAGTCAACATAACAATATGACAATCACATCAAGCATTGTCAAAGCGAAAGATTTCCTTCTAATTCATTCAGATTAACTTTATTCCAAATTTCGCCCAGTGCACAACTTTTAAAAGCAATCAGATGGTTTTCTTTCTGTCACCCGACAATTTTGCATATTTATGGCATAAATTTTTTGTGATTTCAATACAGACAGCAAGGCAAGCAAATAAAATATATATCAACTAATAAATGTCGGCATAAATTTCAAATGCAATAGATTTTTTTTTTTGCAAATATTTCACAATTTACTCTCAACACTATATTGGTTTGGGTATGTCGCTGCTCGGCCCCCTTTTTCTTTTTTGTTCTTTTTAATGCTTTCGCCTTTGGCTACACCCTAGTGCTTGTTATTGCATATTTTTGCATTTGGCTTTGAGCCAAGAATATAACTATTTTTGGCTTTTGGCTAAGCTTATATGCTAGCTGCTGCCACAGCCTTGCCAAAGGCAGGCACAGCAAAACTAAAACCCAACAAACCCAAAACCAACGACCAAAAATACAAAAAAAAAAAAACAAAAAGAATCTGCAGCAAAACGGATTGCAAGTTGGCAGCGCATAGCTATAGCTAACTATAGCATGTGGCATATGTATCTTATAGATACCAAAGCTACTCATGCTCAGTGCAAGATACATATATGTGTATGTTTGGTTGGCAGCAGCTGCATGGCCGTTTGAACAGGGCTGTTTATACTACCAAATGACTTGCCACCTTTTGCCAACTTAAAAATCAATACACATAATATATAGCTGGTATATATATATAATAGCACATAAACTTATGTATATATATGCACAGTGCTGGTTTTGTGTGGCAGTCAGCAAACATATCTAACTGCAATTATCTGCAATGCACTGACTTGCACAGACTTTAAACTTTGCCGGCAAAGTGGCTGCTGCAAGTGGCAAGCACAATCAGCCCAGTTAGCTGCAATACACGCCGCCAACACCACCAACCCCAAAATCTTGTTGTTATATACTGCTGCATGTACATGCAAAGCGCAAAACTGGGTCATAACACTGACCCAATTTGGATAGAAGGTAATCATGTGATACTTTTCGAACGACCTTAAATGTGTTAGAGCCAAGCGGCTTTGGCTTTTACTGGCTGCACCTTTCAGTTACTGCACACACACACACTACTATAGTTACGACCTTGCCCAGCTAGCTGAAGGTCGTGCCAAAATCGAGCTAAAACGTATGCAAAAACCATTTGCTTTGATTTACTAGCACTTTTTTGCGCCTATGACAATTTTTTTCAAAACAAGTTTAAAATAGCCAACGAAATTTTCTAACATTTCTATATGACAAAATTTCGTCAGACAAAAAACTATAAAAAAGAAATTAAAAAATTAAATTTCAAAAGAAAATGTTGAAATACAAAGCAGCAGCTTATGTGCTTATCACGCACAAAAAAAACGCATGATTCATGCCCGCAAGTTAGACAATATTGGAATATTATAGCATATAATATAGTAGATAGCGCAAAACAGCTGCTTTTGGTACAAAACTATTTGCACAACTTGAGTTATCAGCCGAATATTGTAGTAACTGTAATAGTTACTCTCGTGCAGCTACAGCTGCTTACGTATACGTAATATCAACATACAAACAGCAGCCATGATGTCATACTTGTATTTACAAGTAAGATAATACAAATACTGGTCAGACATATAGCTAGACGGTATATCAGGGGTTTTTTTTTTTGGGTGCAAATTCCAAAACTCAAAATGATGCGCTGCCACTAGGCAGACATGAAATATGATAATATGTGTACAACTGAGCGTATACGTTATCTCATTCTGAAATTGATTAGCATAAACAAGTTCTGTCTGTGTGTGCCGTTTTATTTTTTTTAAACCAACAAAAGTCCAAACTATTAAATATTAATTGGCAGCAAAATCATGACGTGACATTTTTTTGCTAATTTTTTTTGTCTGGCTAAATTTTTTTGGCAAAAAATTTGTTGTCAACCTTATTGATTTATGCATATTTGCTTGTAAATATACAATAAAAATGCCAAACTTGTTAGGCTGCATTTGTGCTGCTGAGAGCTATAAATTTTATAGCTTAATAAAAACGATGTTGTTGCATTAATTATGCCAATTGAGAACTAATTTTCGTGTATTGTTGGATAGTTTATTGCTGTGCTTGTAATTTTTTTAAAATATTAATCATTTGGCTTGAGGTAAAGGGAATTTTTTTGAAGAAACGGCTGGAAATAGTTTAATTGTTTTTAATTACTTTTTTTGACCAAAATATAAGCTGGAAATGTCACTTTTCGTGGCTAAAAGTAAACAACTTATGAAGCTAATTTTTGGGTAGATTTCTAAACATTTCTATGACTAAAAGTACAAGCATTATGCAGCT
Source organism: Chymomyza procnemis (assembly GCA_035046065.1). Lineage (NCBI taxonomy): Eukaryota > Metazoa > Arthropoda > Insecta > Diptera > Drosophilidae > Chymomyza > Chymomyza procnemis. Next base: position 21,856,452 of record JAWNOJ010000026.1, read on the forward strand.
AATTTTTGGCTAAATTCGTGAACATACTTTTGGTTAAAAGTAAAAACTTTTTGCAGCAAATTTTTGGGTGAAAAGTTAAAAATTATACAGCTTATTTTTTGCCTACATTCCTCCACATTTCTATGACTAATTTTTGAGTTGATTCCCAAACAATTTCAATACTTTGCTGCACTTAGCTCAAGTATTTTTTGTAAATACTTTAGGGTTTTTAGCAGAATATACGCCCAAAGCCTTGATTTAAAATTTGTCATAAATAAAGTAGCTTTTAGTCAGCTTTTTCTGCTACTTCTAAATCAATTATTCAATTACTATCTATGCTGCGCTTAAGTTAAACACTTTTGCCTTAAAAATTTGTCATGCCAACGTAAGTTTTCTTTTAATAAATTTTAATAAGCTAAATAAATAAAATTAGACTTTATTTTCAGCACACTTTACGTTGAAACCCTTATAAGTCTGACTCACTTTTTGCATAATTTGTTTACTTTTAAGGTTTTTTTTACTCGCCAATAATATGTCAGCTGCGGCAAAAATTTTACCCGCATTTTGGTTTTTAAATAATTTGTTTGTATTAAAAACCGCATATATATAATATATGCTAAATGTGCATTTAATTTTTAATAAACACGCAAAGCTGCGCTAAATTTTGTATAGGAAAAATACTTCTAAATCAATGCTTTTTGGCTAATAAGCATTAGCTCGCCGCTGCTTTATTGTATTTCACATGATTAATCGTTTTAATAGGTGCTAGTTTTGAAAGGTTTGGATTTTGTCTGTGTATTGCTGAGCAAAACCGGTTTTTGGTCAATGTCAAAAGCAATTTTGTTAAGTTGACTGTTTAAGTCAATCAATCAGCTTAGTATCTAAGCGCTTTTTTGTTGGCAGCGGGTATTTCCGCTACTATAAGTTGGTTTTTTTTCTAAAAAAGTTTGTCTAAAAAAATACGCAGCTATATGACTCAAGGTATTTTTTGCTTTGTTAAAAAAATCAACATTGTCTATAGCATAGCTGCTTGTTTTGTTCAGTTTTTGCGTTTCTGTGTCAAATGCATTTTTCAGTCATCCTCCTACACGTCTATATATAGCAGACCCACACACACACACACGCACAGATATAGTAAGTATTTTTTGTTTTAGCGCATATAAAATCGACCTCATAACAAGCTGGCGAATTTTTTCAACGCCCACTGTGTAGGTGAGTGCGTGTGTGTGTGTGTGTGTCACCACATGTCCATAAAACATGCCATTTTGTATGCAGCTGTGCGAGTGTATGTGCATTGCGTGTATATGCATTATTTTTGCAAAAAAATATAAAGCAATGTGCAAAAATATTATATGCACTCAACTATATACACAACTATGAAGTACATATGTATAACAAACTGTGCAAGGTCAAGTGGTTACGTTATTGTGAGTGTGTGGGCCTGCCATTGTTGTTGTTGTTGTTGCACGTAACGTACAACGCATACGCCACGTTGTACATACATATTATTTTGTAATTTTTCGCTGTCTCTCACTTAATTGCCGCAAAAATTTGCACGAATTTGTACAGTATGTGTGTGTGTGTATTTTTTGTTTTTTCTCCACGTTTAAGTTTAATTTTCAATTTGTTGTAGATTTCACTCAAATGCAATTAAAAACGCTTTTAATTAGCCACAGCGCGCTGTGTGTGTCAGCCTGCCGCCAGCGCAATTAACTGCCATGACATAGCTCGAAAAATACTGTTTATTTTTGCTTTTTTTCTGCTTTTATTGCAATAAATTTTTGCTTATATAATTTATATGAAAGTGCAAATTTAGGTTATAAATTGCAGTGGCTGTGCAGCAGCAAAAATCACACTCATCCCCGTTGAGAGGCCAAAAGAAAAAGCAAAAGAAAATGGCGGCTAATGTGCCTGAAGAAAAAAAAAACGCAAATTTAATGGCGGCCAATGCGTTGAACAAGCACAGCAAGCAGCTGCTCAGTGCTCCCTTTGTGCTGCGCTCAGATCGCTGTCAGGCTGCTGATTGTTTTCAACAAATTGCTCGACAAAGAGAGTCAGTCGGTTGGCAGAGCGCAATACAGAGAGAGAGAGAGAGAGCGTGTGCAGTTAGCATTTGTTGTTGTTGTTGTTGGGGCTGAGGCTATTAAATCAAATGTCATACGAGTATGCACCTGTGTGTGTGTGTGTGTGTGTGAGTGTGTGTGAAGATGTGCAGCACACTCAATCACAGGGTGTTTCGATGCAGACATTTGCATTTATATTTTTTTTTTGCTTTTGCATTTTATTTAATTTTCTGGCTACCGACATTTGCAAACAAATGCAATTGTGTGCACAAATTTCACATTGTTTGTTGTAATTATAGTGGCAAGTTGAGTGCAGTTATTGTTGTTGTGGTGGCTATTGCGACTGCATTTATATTGCAGCTAAAAAGTACACAGCTCGAAAGATAAACACATGTTTCGTTTGCAGCAAAAATTAAATTAATTTAATTTTAAGCTTGCTGATTGTGCTTTAAAATAGTTTAAAAAAACGTTTTATAATGTTTTATAATATAATGAAATGAGTCTCGATTTTCAGTTATTGTTTGTTAAAAACAACAACTCTGAGTTTATTTCAATAAGAAACAAAAATTTTGCAAACCAAAGTGCTTGCACATTTTTCTAATGCTTTCGGTTTGTTTTGGTTAACAAATTGCAGAGTTACTAGCTGCAAAAAAGTTAGAATTGTAAAAAATTGTCTTTGTGTAAATTATTGCATCAACTTGCATTTATGAAATCTATAAAAAAAAAACTAAACTTTTGTATTTATATTGTATTGTAGAACTACAAAGGCAACTAGTCAGGGGGAACTGGTAAGTCATTACACTTAGAATTGAAAAAAAATTTTCAAATTTGTTCGATTTTATTTGTTTAAATTAATGCAGCAATTTATGCATTTCAAAACAGACGAAAAATGTCTAAAATTTGAAAACTGTTTTACTTTTGGAAACGGTTTGGGCAAGTCAGTAGCATTGTTAACTTAATTCTAACTCTTGTCTTTTGATTTGTATAAGTTATTACATAAACATTTTTGCTTATTTAAACGACTGAAATTACTACAACGAAACCAAAAACTTTTGAAAATTCTTTTTGGGTTTTTGAAGCAGCTGAGAATGAAGCAAGTCCAAGCTTGTAATGCTAAATTTTTAAAACTTTTTTCCAATTTTAATTGTGATTTAGGCAAGTTAGCACTTGTAGAATTGTAAAAAAATTGAGATACATTTTTAATAAAATAAAGTACATGGACATTAGCTCAAACGAAAGAGCAGTTTTCAATAACTTCTTTCCTCAAAAGTAAATTATTTTGTTTTAAAGCTAATTTACGTTTGGTTGTCTGTTATATTATTAAGTGTAGTCAAATTATCAGGCAGTTTGTGTTCTTAGAATAACTTTTTAAAAATGTGCATTAGCTTTAAAATTCAACAAGTCACAGTTGAATAAACACTAAATTGTTTCTAAAAACGCATTCTTTATAAATTGAGTTTGAAAGTGAATCAATACTTAATATTCTAGAAAATTTTTTTCTGCTTAATCAATATTGCCTGATATTTCATATATTTTGTTGCACAAAGAGTACTTCACTTATTTAAAGCTATTTGTTTTGTAATAGAATATGAAATATATATAGATGTGATTAAAGAAGACAAAAGAAAAGTAATTGTTGGAATATTTGATAGAAATCTTCAACAAAGAGCTGACAGCTCACTTCTAAATATTTAGTTTCAAGTTTTGTACTCAAAAAAGAGCTATATTGCTATGATAAATATTTAATTAAGACCTTAAAGCCTAAAAAGAGCTAACAATTCTCTTTTAAATGTAGTTCTCTTTGAAGTATACTCTTTAAAACTATTTTGTAATAAAATAAGGGCTTGAATGGTACTTAAAATATGATACTTTGCCATGCAGCTCACTTTTAAATAACGAATAACTCATTAAATAATTTGAAATACATATTATTGTAACTGCGATATAAACCTTGACCTATAGAATAATCAGCTCACTTTGAAATATCGAGTAACTAAAAAAGTATTTTTACCTAAAAAAAAATAACCAAAATGTAAGTTTTAGATATTTATTTTATATAAAACTTGAAAGCTAGTCTCTCAAAAAGTAATTCAATATCTTTGACTTTTCAAAGTTGAATTATCTTTTACAACAAAGTTTGTTGACATACTTAGTTATTTGCTATATTCGTATAAAGTATTTCTTTCTTCAAATGTTTAACCATATACGAAGTTATATTAGTTACACAATTGAACTTTAATGAAAAATGTCTATATTTCACTCAAAAATAGCTTGTTTTCAAAAAGTACTTGATTATGTGCAATAACCTTGCCAATTTAGGCAGCCTTCAGACTGCAAATGCTGCATATTTATGCTGCTTATATAAAGATCTGCTCATTATTGACACAATTTTAGGCACCAAATGCAGCCTATACCAAACAGCTAACTAAGTTTCCAATTGTTAGAACCTTCAGCTAAAAACAAGTGTATTTGTTATACAAAAATCGAAACACTTAAAAAAGTGCGAAACAATTTCACAAAAACTGCACAAAAAACCTGCAGCTAGCCGCACAGCTTAAACCAAACTAAATTTAACAATGCAACGCGTGTTAGCGCACAAACTACTGCCCGATTTCTTGCGGTGTAGCAGTTGCAACAACAATAATAACAAGCTGGCACGATTGTTTTATTTTGTGAATATATTTTTTTTTGGCTTGCGTAAAAAGACAGCAAAGGGAACGAAGCGCATTGCATAATGCAACAAAGTTTTTCGCAACACATTTATTAGATTTTGCAGCGTATGCGTGCAAATATTACGTATACGTCATGTGCACGCTGCGTTTATATAATACGAAAAAAACTCAACTCAAATTAAACACAAAACCAAAACACAAAACTACATTCGAAAGGCAAAATAGTTATAACTGCCTGGCATTATCAATGTTAGAACTTTTCTTTCACTTAAAACTAGAAATGCTCGAAAAACCAAAAAACCAAACAGCTGTTTGTGTAGCAGCTAAGTTAATTGTTTGTTGTTTTTGTATTAAGTTGTTTTTGTTGTTGAAGTGCTACTGCTGCTGCCGCTGCTGCTGTTGTTGTTGTTGTTAATCCAAATCTTCAAGTTAATGCGGCTGCCTCGTTTTGTGGCAACTCAGTGATGGGCTGCTGCCAGCAGCTATGTGTTGCTAACTCGATGTGGAAATTAACACTGACGTTGGCCAGCCAAAGCAAGCAGCCAGCGAGCCAGCCAACTGTGGCTAAGACGACGTCGCTGCCGACAACGCTGGCAGCGCTGCAGTTGCAGTTTACAGTAGTGCAGTGATTTGTTATTTTTGTTTTTTTTTTTTTTTTTGTATTTTATATTTTATTCGAAAAAGAAAAACTGTTACAATTTTAGGCCAATTTCTTTGCCGAAGCGTACGACAGCGAACGATAGCCGAGATTCAAGCAGCGGCAACGACGCGCTACTTTGTAGTTTTTGATGGCCACGCGGCGCGTACTGAATGAAACGTGCAGCTGTGTATCTGTGTGTGGTTGTGTGTCCCTGTGTGTGTGTGTGTGTGTGCGTTGCAGCGGCAAGGCGCTCAAAGACGCGCAAAGGTGAAATATACTACACGCACGCCTGGCGGCGGCATGTGTTATTTTTGTGCTCGCTGCAACTGCTGCACAAAGGCTGCCAAAATACAGCTGCAACGCGCACATACACACGCACACACACACGCAGTTACTACACACACACACACACACACACGTACAGCCGCAGAGAGCGCGCGCAAGACCGAGACCGTTTGGCGACGTTTATTTGCTTGCGCTCGTGCAGCGCAGACCAAAAACAAACTCAACTAACTTTGGCTAATGTCGAAGCGCAACTGTCAGCTGCTCAAGTTCGTGCAAAAGCTAAGCACAAGTGTGTGAGCGCAACAAAAAGCTTTTGCGCAAGCTTTTGGCAACTCGCCCACTCGCTTGCTCGCGCGTGCCAGCTTGTGTGTGTGTGTGTGTGTGTGGGTAGCAGGAAGTGAAAAAGCTTTTGCTGTGCTGCAGTTTTTGTTTTTTTTTTTTAACTGTTTTTAACTGTATGTGTGTTTGTTGTTGTTGTTGCGCTTGGCATGACGTTTCTAGCTTTTGACGCAAGCGACAAACTTGCCAGCCTGCTCGCTCGCTCGCTCTCACACTTGGCTCTCTCTCGCTCTCTCTCCCTCATACTGTCGTTGCCAACTGCTCACACGAAATTTCTCATGTCAGTTGCATTTTGCATTGGGCGTTAATGTTCAAGGTGATTGCTGTCCGTGTGTTTGCGAGAGTGTGAGCGTATGCAACTGTATGTATCTGTGTGTCCGTGTGTTTGCGCTTGTTTGTTTGCGTGTATCTATGTGAGTGAAGGTGGCCTGCCATGTGTCACACTCTGTACTATGCACATTCCGCAATTATGTGAAATTATCGATCAAATTTTTTCTAAGGTCAACTTAAATTGAAAATTCTATTTTATTATACATATATGCATGCACACACATACTATGTATACGTGCATAATATATTGTACATAAATATGTATATGTATTTTAAGGCCAACCAGCTGGTTGATATCAGGCTGCTGACTGAATTTATGCAGCCTAGTTGCTGCATTTTTTATGATTATGGAATAATTTGAACAAGTTTAATTTCAGTTTTTGTAAACTTTGTACTAAATGCTAGCGTGATTTTGTTGAGGTTTCAATAACAATTCAGGTATGCGTATTTTTTGGTTTGACGTATGTTTGTTATATTTTTTAGATTTTTAAATTAGAGATAAAAATTCAGTTATGCCTGTTTAGATTTAAACAAGTGAAATTAATAAATTTGCTATTGCTATTTGCTATTTGTAAAATTGGGTTCTATCATAAGTTTGCTGCTTCTTGGAGACAGCTCTGCTTAACAAAGTAAATGCATTATGTATATGACGACCAACTCAAATGTAGTGATTCTGGATTCAGTTGCAAATGCAGCAGTGCTGCTGAGTGAAATCGAAACGCCGACCTTCGCTTTGAGAGCCGAGTATGCTGTCACTACGACACAGAGGTCCACATTTTTGTTTTTTTTATAAGTATAACTCAAATTAAGATATAAAATTTATATAATATAAAATAAATTTCACAAAAACTTATCCTATGCCAATTCAAACAACGAATATTGTTTCTCTTAATAAATTAGAAAAATCACAGAGATGGTTGTGCAGAGACAGATGTCGATAGGCTTGTACTGGCAACTAAATGTGTGGCTCAATTTAAAACCAAAACACAGCATTTTTAGCGTGAAGTGAGTGCTTCTGTACAGAGACTTAGCAGGCTTCAGACCGCAAATGCCGACGTCTTCAAACATTTATGAACAAAAGTCTCAGAATTATATGTAGTATTTTCTAGCCAAGAACAATATCTAATGATGTATTACTCAAAAATTGATGCGGCGTCAGCTCTGAAATTAAGCAAGAACTGAAATACGAAGTGGGCAAACCATAGCTCAAATGGACTGACCAAGTGGAGGAGCACCTATCTGAGCTTGAAATGACCAACTGGAGAAGGCGTTAATTAGGTCGGCTGTAACCCGATATCGCGTTGTGATGGACAATTAAAGAAAGCAAATGGAACTAGGCACTAAAACAACACTGTAGAAAGGATTTTCAGTGGAATCTGCCTGACAATCAGAACGGGTGCCGCATCCGTCAAACATGGATGCGTACAATCCACAAATAAGAGGCTTTTTATGGCCACCTGGAATGAAATAAGGCGACGAGCCACTGAGAGAGATAGTTGGATAACTTTTGTTGCTGTTCTACGTTTAGACTTGGAGCGGTGTTACGTACCACAGAATGTAGAAATTTGTAACTAATCTAAATTATCTCAAATGAAATATGAGTATATAAGTAACTCAGCGTATAAATGGCTGAAATGAAACATTGTCTTGTCATTTTTAATTCTCGAACTGCAGTACCACAAATACAGGACTAAATTTACAAATTTTTGGAAAATTTGATCTGGATTTTCGAATAAGTAGCAACTTAGAGCCTACTTTAAAATATTTCACTGCAAAAGTTGAACAATATATTCAGCAATCAAAACTGAAAATCTAAACGAAATATTTTCATCAAATCAAATCGATTTTTTGCTGACGCCATATACTTGTATTGCGCTTTTTAAAAATGAGCAGTATTTTTCACTTTTTCGATGCGCAAATTTTAGTACTGTATCTTTCACCGGAAATTCTGATCAACTAAGTATCCTAAATGCGAGTTAACTGTCTTGGTACTTTGTTACCTTTCAGTGGCTTTTACAATAAAAATCATATGCATTTTCTAAGTACTTTCGGCTTTGAGAAACATTGAGGAGCCCGTTCTCTGAAAACGCCCAAAGAGTTCAAGTCCTTGAAAGCAAAGTTTTTTCAATATGACTGCAGCTCAATTTCTACGAAAATTCAACATATTATACACACCGAATCCATCAACAACTGACATTTAATTAAATAATTATACTCAACGCATAATATGTATTTGAATGGCAATTTGTGTCGTCATTTTTCCAAGCTTCTTTCTACCTTTTTGTTTATTGTTTTTTTTTCTAAATGCGCTAAAATTACCACATCATTTATATTTACTTCCTCACACATAACAATATACTACAATAACTAATTGTATTTCATCATCGAAACTTGTCATGAGGTCATCGAAGGTCTAAACTTCTCTAGAACTGCCTCGATTGCAGGCAATTATTATTATTAGTGAAGCCTGTATAAAAAATTCTAACTACACAACGTTTAGGCGTCGCTAGTACCCTCATTTAGCGTCGCTGCAAGCTTTCAGCTGAAAATCCCCCCTCCTCCAAAAAAAAAAAAACAAAAACTAAGACCTACAACCTTTGAAACTCGGCCATGCCAAGACGGCGCAGAACCTCTTGCGATTACATAAAACTCAAGTGAAAACGACTTTGAAATGCATAACAAGCTAAAAAGGCCGCAAAAGAAAATCAATTTCATTTTCCTTGACCTCATCGGCTGCATAAAAGCAGCTGAGAAATGAAACAGAAAAAACGCCACAAAACGACAAATTCAGACGACAAAGGATAATTGACGGTCATTTGAAATGCAAAAGTGACAAAAGAGACTGCAACAAATGTCGAAATAATGTCAACGCTTTGCTTGGACCCACTGAGAGCAGACCCCTCGCAGTGCCCATAGGAGTTGTCAGAGCGCCAATAATTTCGCCAAAGCGAAACTAAAATAGAAATTATTGCGGCGGGGTCCTATTGCAGTTTAGTCGTTCGTAACAGACGATTTTAGTTCACCGCCATGTTGCACGCGATGAAAATCAAATCAATTTGCGGCATGAAAAACTGTTTGTTGTTTTCGTTTTTTCACATTTTCGACGTGTGTGTGTGTGAGGGGGGGCAGGGGTATTGCTTTTAATTGTTGGCAGCTGATTTCCTCTAGGCCATAACACAAACGAAAATTTCACTCATTACTACGGCCTATTTGGTTTTTAGCATACATCGCAGCAGCTCAGCAGCAGCGGCAGCAACATTAAAATCAAGTTTTCTAGAGCGTTGCGGGGTATACTTGGCTTGGGCGCAGTGGAGCGCGCACACTTTTTGACGCCAATGCCAAATTGGCTTTCAAAAGCTTAATTGTTTATGTCACGCCCATATATTCGCAGCTTGCGCGGGCAGGGGCAATGCTAAGTGCAGACAATGGTGATTTCTATAAAATAGTTTTATTTCAAAGTTGTATTTTTGTACTTTTTGTCTGCTGGTTTTGGGAAATCAGCAAATACTTGGGCTGCAGGGTGTGAATTTTTAGGTCCAGATTACTTGCTTTTTTAGCGCATAATAATAAGCCTCTGTGCCTTGAATATTTTTGCTCAGCGACCTTGACCGCATTTTTAAGAAACTGCATTTAAATAAGTTTAATAACTTTATTAATTCAAGCGCAATATCCATTCTATCTCAAGTAAGCAATTTACTGGCTCCCTCTAGCGGCTATGCTGTCCTGCAGCAACTGCTTGCTAGCGCCATCTAGCGGACATTGGCGATATTGGCAATGCTGTAAATCGCATCAAAATCAGTGAGCCGCACTTTACCCCTACTTCTTGAGAAACTGTCATCAAAGCTGCATATACAATATATCGATTTATCGATTTTTTAATTCGTATAAAGATTCCAATAAATAGAAAGAGATTTGACAACAGAAACAACAACTTTTCAGTTTTCAAATAAATATGAAACATATTCAATCTTAAGAATAAAAGAGTTCTTAAAAATAATAAATGTATTCCACCTGAGCATGAAGATATCTCTAAGAGCTATTTGAAGAGAACAGGAAACTACAGTTTATAGCCGTATCTGAACTGCGATATCTTCAACTAATGGTGATTTACTTAGGCAAATAGAGTCTTTCTGCCAAATATGACCAAATGTGTCAGAATTATATATCATTTTTTCTAAGCAAGCAAGATCTCTCATAAGAAATTACTCCTTATCACAAACAGGTACCTAATCAACTTTGATATCATAGAGATGTTCTTTCAAGTAGTAGTTATCGAACCACCGACCTTCCGATTGAGCGGCGAGTCCGCTACCAGTAATCTACCGCAGCCTACCAGAGCTCTTGAGTTGTATTTATCTGGTACTGAAGAAAGCAAAAATCTTAATCTTATCGATTCAGCAGTTATCGGGAACATATTTTAGAAAGTAACAATTTGCAGAATGTTACAGTGAACGACCATACTTTCGAAGTATGCCTCGGAGAGTTTACTTACGAATGAGGAGGAATGAAGTGGAATTGATGATGAACAGCGATCCCTAACGCAGCAAGACAATGTGGTACTGGTTATAAGCTGTACCACTACTACGAATTTTGAGATCCTCAAAAACAACCCATTTTCTTGAGGTTACTTGATTGAAGAGGAGAATCAGAATTTTTATGAGCGATCTGAATTCAGCAGATAATTCTCGAATACTGTTCCACAGGCCGAATGAAAAACTTTTTCAAACTTTGAGTCTGACTTTTAGTTCTGTGTGTGCTTCAACTTGGAGGGATACCGAACAAGAAAAGAAATGGAGTAGTATAACTTTTTTGAACAATGCTAACTCAGCAGATAATTGTTAAAATCGTCACGCTACTGTTCTCCAGATCCTACGAGTAAGTACTACGTATTTTGGTATTAAGGCCTAGGGGAGTAGGGTTTACTTACAAACGAAAAGAAATGAAGTGGGATTGATAATGAACATCGATCCCTAACTCAGCAAGATAATTGTTAGAATCGTCAATTAAAAATTAATATACTGTACCGGTCGTACTACAGATTTCGAGGCAATAATGAAAATCCGGAATTTCGTTTGATTTTAACTCTAACACTCAAGCGATTTTCCTTGACCTAAACTGAATAGGACATACGGTGGAGTGGGCCCTGTTTTGCTCTAGTTTTATTTGATAATCTGCCAAATATAAATCAAGATTCGTCATTGTGGCCAGCTCAACGTGCAGCACAAGGCAGTAGAGCTCTCATACCAATTTCCCCCTACAATTGTAACGCCTTTCCTCACAATACTTTCCCACATATTCCTCAAACCAAAACCGATTTCAATGCCATGGCATGTTGCGATGACGTTGCCCACAAGCATTTTTCTCATAATGCAATTTATTTTGATAAGTGCAAATTTTGTAAAAATTGCAAAATGCAATTAAATAAACAAATAATAAATATGAAATTTTTAAATGAAAAAGCAAAATAAATATTGATACATACAGACACACATATATATATACACAATACAATAGATAGATAGTTATATGTTTATATAGCAGAAGAAACGAGAAATAAAAAATAATTCATGTGTGTAACAAGTAAATGCTGATAAAATATATTTATGCAATTTTTGTTGTTAAAAATTTTTGTTTCACTGATTTCGTTTTCAATTTTTGTTTTTTTTTTCAAGACGCTGAATTTCTTTTTGACTAAAACGTGTTGCTTACTTATAATTAAATTTTTTTCAAATTTTTCTTTTAATGAATAATAAACAATTGATTAAAATCAAAAAAACAATTTAAAACAAGATTTGTTAAATTAAAAATTGTTTTGTTAACAAAACTGAAGCTTATATGACTAAGAATTTTTAGGTATTTGTTTGTTTTTTTAAGTATGAATAAAATTAAAGCTAAGTTAAAAACGAAAATTAATTGAAATCAAATAAAGTTTTAATTAAATTAAATTTGAAAAAAGTTTAAAGTTTTACTTGCAAAAAACTTGAATAGAGAGCTTAAATAGTGACATGACTCACCCTGTGTACAAGGCCGTTTGCTGTGGGCGGTGTAGGGGTGGCTGCAATTCGCTGGCTTTGTTGCAAGTGTATTTTGTTGTTGTTGTTGTTGCACTTGTTGTTGTTGCACTTATTGTTGTTGCTGCTGTTGTTGAGTGTATACAACGGCCACTGGATACCACCAGCTGTGTTCACTACCTTTGAAATATATGCAAAGCGAGCACAGGGTGTATCCCAGCAGCAATTGCATAAAAAGCTTTACAAAAGCTTAGCACCGACACGCACCAGCTGTTTGTGTCTTCACTTTTAGCCGTTGCACTTTGAATTTTTACTTTTTGTGCATAGAAAATTTTTTAACTTTTGTATTGTTTCAATTTTATAAATTTTGTATTTTATTATTTCTAAACATATTTATTTTTCTTACATTTTGATTTTTATATTTCCACACCTAGTTGCTCCATTTTTTCTATCTATTGCTGATAAACTAAGCAAAGTTTTTAATATCTATGATAAAATGTTTTGCGTAAAATGATTTATGCAAGACCCATATGTGTATACGCAGTCTGTTTAGTTTTTTATCAGGCAAGTTATTTATTCAATAAAATCTTTTATAATCTTTTTGATTATGGGCTATATTTGAAGTATTGATTATTGTGCAGAATGTTTGGGCTATAAGTGCTAAAAAAGTTCTCTAAGCTAAGGTTTCACGGTCGGTATACTGGCCCAATTCAACCAGCATATACTAACTAGTTGAAATCAAACTACAATTTAAGTGGAACTTCTAAATTAAAAATAATAATAATTTCTTTCAGAATCATTTAAATTATAAAAGTTTGGTCAATAATACTGTACTTATTCAAATTATATTGTTTTGTTTATTTAATTGAAGTATTATTTTGATAAGCTGTTGCGGGTTTTCTTCGATTCTCCAACAGATTGGAGGACAAAAGTAAGCTTTAAAAATATTAAATTTAATATAAATATAATTTATATATATATAATTTATATATATATTTATATAATTTAATATAAAAATTTTAATAATAATTAAATTAATGGGTATTTATTCATATAAATATGCAATACTTCATATTTCTTTTGAGCTTAAAACCTTACGGCTACTGTATCCAGTTTATAGTAGATTTAAGATTTTTCTTTGTTTAAATTTCTTCTCAAAAATAAATACAAATAAATATTTACTTTGTTGACTCCTTACATGTCGTTTCATATTAAAAACTAAGATAATTCCTTTACAGGATCACTTGACTTATATAGGACTCTAGAATTCTTGGTAAAAACGTTTTAAGATTAACTATGGATCTGAGATCCATATAAGCTAGTTATCAGGTGTTCATTTGCATAAATATTATAATTTAAAATCTATCTACTGAGCTATTTCAATTTCCTATTATCAAGATATAATAAGTTTTGAAAGGGGACCACTGTATTTGCTAAGGAATTCAGCAAAATATTAATTCTAATATAATTAGATCTATGCAAAGTTTTGAAAGTGGACCCCTGTATTTGTTAAGGAATTCAGCAAAATATTAATTCTAATATAATTAGATCTATACAAAGTTTTGCGAAAAATGAGTTGAAAGTTTTTTGTTATAAATGCATTTTTGCAATAAGTTCCATTTAATACATTAGCCGTATTTGAGCTAATTCCTCAAAAACTAACTTCTAACTGTGTACCCACATCTAAGTTGTTTCCTTGAAAAAAGTTAAGTACTACTACTAAACAGCCAGGACACAATATTATTGAGATTAAATTCTCAACACCCGTTTGGCATTGACTTTGTTTACATTCATAAAATCTACAGCTGGATTTTTACTTCATATCAGCTCATTTTTAATCGAAAAACTCTAACAAGCACCATTCTCTATACCGTCTATCTTTATTTTTTCAGAAGAAAAGCTTAAAAAAGCCTTAAGTGCACCTTTGCTTGAAAGCTACGTAAACTTCTGCAAAACTACTTTAGAATGAAGTCTTTTTTCGCACATTTATGTATAGATTGTATAGATATAGATCATGCTTTTTACTATCTACCTTTACATTTTACAACAAGAAAAGCAACTTTTCCTTCCAAAAATATATCTAAATTTCTGCAAAACTTTTTCCGAAAGTAGTCTTTATTCAGACATTTATCTATAGATTGGATTTTCTGACCCTTACAAGAATCAAAAGACTAAAGATACAGTCTATATTTAATTTCTACAGAAAAAGGAAAAACAAAGTAAACCCTTAAATGCAACTTTAGTTTTAAAGCTATCCAAACCTCAGCAGAACTCATTCAGAACGAAGTCTTTATTTACCTATTTGCTTATACTTTGGTTTTTCTGACACCTACAAGGATCACGCTATATACTGTCTATCTTTAGCTTTTACAGAAGAAAACAATGCAAACTAATCCTTTAAATGCAACTTTACTTCTAAAGCTATCTAAACCTCAGCACAACTCGATCAGAAAGAAGTCTTAATTCTCACATTTGCAGATACTGAGCCATAAGCCCTACTCAACCTTGCCAAATACAGAAAATCGTTTCCTTAATGCATCTAATCAAAAGTATATAGATTAAAGTAAATCGCAGTTTTTTAATTGTGATCATCAGCTGAAGTTATGCAGAAATTATAGGGATTCAATAAGATTCTATGAGTGCAGTTGTGCAGCTTTTGAATTTGAATTTTGTTTTTTGCTTATTAGCGTGAGATATGCCGAAATTATGGTTATTCAGATAATAAGATGCTTAGTCAATCTTAAAGAAGTGATATCAAAAATGCTATTCTGAAAAATTTGACATTTTCTATATGCTTTTCCTGTCTAGCCCATTATTACGCATTTGAACATCTAATTGCTTCTAAATACAATATTCTCAACTTAAGATTCTTAAAACTTCAACTAATCAAGCATAAGGCACAAAAAATAAATAAAATATATCCACCTGTATATACATCTAGATACAATATTCTTTAGATACTAAAAACTTTAAAAAATCAAGCTTAATAGCATAAAAAGCATATAAATTATATCCGACTGAGACATTTATTTATAACTACCTCAACCTTCATTTTGGTTTTCCAATTTAGCTATTTTCTGAGCTTTAAAATAAAATTTCTGTTATAAACGTTTTCTAGTATAAAACTGCACTTTCTGCCTCAACAGATTTTTAATAATAACGACGTACAGCTTAGTCTGCCAGCAGAAAGCGAATAAAAATTTCGTTACGGAAGCTCTAGTTCACAATCGCCTCATACAACTGTGTAGTCCATTGCAAGTTCTGCCATGGCACCACCACTTTGACAACTAATATTCCCCCAAGCAGCATTGGCTGGGTAGCCAAGCGCAACTAAGCCCTCGAACTCTACCAAAATTAATGTTGTTTGTTATGTTGCTTATATACTTACACAATTTTACTCAGTTTAATTTTTTTATTTATTAATATATATTTTTTATTAAAATAAATTTTAAGCGTAGCTTTTTAAGTTGCTTTTTTTGTTGATTTTTTCACTTTTATCACCACAAAACTTTGACACTCACTGCCCTTGTACAATGTGATACTAATTGAGATTGTTTGCTAGCCAAGTTTATGCGCTATCTGCTCGTGTCCAACAGCTGCCTGCCGACTTGTTAGAACGCACGCTTACGCACATAGATACAAATACACACATACACACAGATACACGTGCATAGAGCAAGCCATCGTATGTATCTATGTGTGTATATTGCTTACGCATGAATTCGTGTGGGCGTGTGTGTGTGTATTTCATAGCCATAGAAAGGTCAAAGCGTGATAAACAAAGCGCAACAAAAACGTAAAAGACGTAAAGGCGAAAAAAAGTGTTGCATATGTTACGGCGTGGGCGTGTATGCACACACAGGCGCATTTGTGGCAGCAACAGAAATAGGAAGCAATCGCTGTGTGTGCGTCTGTGTGGTGGGTGTGTGTGTGTGTGTCTGCGCGCGTGTTGTATTAATAAAGTGTCCTTATTTATTATTCAAATTCAATTTTCATGTGCACATGTGTGTGTGTGTGTCTGTTTGCATGTGTTGGTAGTAGTCACTCAAGCTGTTGCGTATTTTTAGCAGTTAATCAATTTTGTTCACACCTGATTGTCGTTTTTAGGCTGTTTGGCTTTTTTCAAACTTCACTTGGTTAAAACGCGCCTTAAATTAAACACAAAACAGACACAAAGGCACACACACACACACCCGCACACACACACACTGTGGGCAGCACAACAAGGCGTATGCTCAATGTTGAAATTATGATATATACCGTCAGTACCAACTGCCTATGACGAGTGCGCGCTCAATACTGAAAATGTATCAAAGAGACGCAGCGCACAAGGCAACGGCAGTAGCAACAGCAGCAGCAGCAGCAGCACTAGCATCCTCTTATATGCATCTGTGTGGGTGGCATATGTACACCCCAGCTAATGTGCGTGTGTGTGTAGTACAGGTGCGCGTCATCGTATCCCTAAAAATATGCAACAGCATTTTGCACAACAGCAGCGGCAGCGGCAGCCATCAGCTCACACGCAGCTGGCCATGAAAGAGAAAGTTGTATATATGTATGAGCACGAGTGCGCGCGTGTGTGTGTGTGTCAGCGTGCGTGTGTGTGTAGCCAGGCAGCTGGTCGAACATTTGAGCAAACAGTTGGCTGTTTTTTTTTGACTTTGTTGTTGTTTTGCTTTGCGTTAAGTCGCCCACGCAAAAGCTGCCGAAAGCTTTTTATTGGCGAAAAGCTTTTGCAATGGCGCTCAAGCACCATTTCTTTTTTGAAGATTCTTTTTATATGCGTTACTCTTGGCGGCAAAAGGGTATATTCGATTTTCGCTAATGTTTGTAACAGGCAGAAGGGCACACTAAAGCGTTAAAATTTAAGTAAGAATGTAAGGTAATAAATCCATGTTTCATAAAAAGGCGAGCATTGGACACTTTGAAATTTGGTCATTCAAAAAAAAAACTCCAAATTTTTATGAAATGCCTTTCATTGCTCAAAAGGCAGAGCATGTAGACATATCTATTTTTAGTAGTCATAGGAGAACAGGGATCTATAGTTTATGGCTAATCAATAAAAAAAAATAAGCAACACTTCAAAAGTGCTTATCCTGGCTATACGACGATTTTTAAGACATTGTTAAATTTTTTCAAGCACAATTTTTGAAACAAGTCATTGGTGTATTTCTAATAGTTCTTGTAGCAAAAATTGAAATTCAATAATCAACATATTATTTGCATTTATTGATAAAAAGTTGTTTTTCATTGGCAAAAGTTTGGAGTTCAAATTCAAAGTCAGCCAAATACGCAGCTTGGCCATAAATTTGAGATATATAATATATATTTGGGGTTTCATTATTGAAACACCGCCTCAGTATGGATTTGAAAAGAAAGAATATGTGCGTAAAGGGAAAACGCAAATGAAAATATGAAGTATAAAGAGTTATATTGCAGCCTCGTTAAACAGTTAGTTTATTTTCCAAAAATTATCTAAGAACGCGTTTTCTTAGAAAGATAGCAGTAGGATTAAATAAGTAAAATAATATTTCAGAAGCTTAGAGGCTAGTTATCGCCTTTTTTCCGCTATAAAGCGGAAAGAACAAGGTATTTTTGTGGCTCCTATCGGTCATCATCGTTCTACTATTATCTTTCTTCTTAGCTTCCTGCGTATCCTATATGCTACCGGGTCCGAAGGGTGGCTTCGAAACGCATTGAAATTTATTCACTGGTTTCAGGCAGTTACAGTTGTAATTGTAGCTGCTGGCGTTATATTACAATAAATTTTTAATTTAAATAATTGTATTATTTTTTGCTAATTATGTATATTTTAGAGATATAGTTGTCTCAATCAAACATTAAGTTTCTTATTGAAAAATTATCTATATTCAAATTACCAAAATCTGCATAAACGTTTATTTTTTTTTTAATTTATTTCTTTTAAACTTTCAAATTTAAGGCGTGCAAATAAGTCGTAAATTTAAAAATAATAAAATGAGGAAATATTAAATTAGAGCGAGAAAAAAATGATAGCCTGATGGGTAGATTTTGATTTTTGTTGATTCATATTTGTTCAGATGATCATAAAGCTGTATTTTTCCACATATTCATTTTCCTGAATTTTGCCAACTAACCATTTTTTGGATAAGTTATTTTTAAAAAGCATGATCTACTTACTCCTTTACATTCTGCGCCTTGAGTAACGTATATATTTAAGTCGATCCCGACCGACTTGTTCACTTAATCGAGTCAATATTTATACTATTTGTGCTTTTATTTAAATGCAACGCATGGAATGCATATTGAATTTTGCATTTTCACTGCAACTTATTAAATTATTAACCTTTGAACTTAGCGCCTAAATGCTGCCTACATACCTGCATTCAGCTGCTGCCACTTACGAAGCTTTCACGCTCTCCAAAGCATTCGAGTACAAAATACATAACGAGACTGCAAAAGCTCTTCAATTTATATGCCGCTCTCTTTGAGCACACACACGCTCTCTCTCTCTGCAGTTTTTTGCCGGCTTGCTGTTAATTTATGCGCTGCTGCGGCTGCTGTCGCTGCGCGCTTGTGCGTCAACGGCAGCGTCATCGAAACTCGTTACAAGTTTAATGGAACAGCCGACAGTGGAGCGACCGACGCAACAATAAAAACATTTTTCAAGTTCAAGTTGGCCGCAAGTGCGCATGTCGCGCTGCGCTGCGCTGCTCTGTTTGTTTGTCCGCTTGCTGGCTCGCTCGCACAAACACACACACACTCGCACACACTCACTCGCACACACGGATATGCTCGTGTACGTGCATTGCATTGGGCAAAAAACGCTGCTGGAAGCTGCTGCTGCTGACGCTGCTGCAACGAGCGGCAGTGTGGGCTTGTGGTGCACTTCCATTATTTGCTTTTGTTGGTATTTTTATCGCGCTCTGCTTTTTGCTGTCGTCATGCAAAAATCAACAACGATTTATTTCTCTTTCGTTTTATTCGTGTTTACTTTTTTTGTATGCTCTTCTCGTGGTATTTTTTTTTTGTGCGTGTGAAGCTTATTGCGGTTGTTGTTGTTGTCGTTGTGGCTATATGTTGTTGTTGCTGCTGCTGCCGTTCGCTCATTGGAGCGTCGCTAATTAAATTTCAAAGCTGACGCAGCTTTCACACTAAAAATAAACAAAAAATAAAGGAAAATTTGTTTTAAATTCCATTATTACGTATACGTACAGTTCACATAAATAAGTATAAAAATGTGCAACAAATTGTGCCAAATATTATTAATATTATTTTTTGCAAATTTTTGTTTATTTCTTTTCAGTTTTTGCTGACTGTTGAAAAGCATTAAATTAATTCAATGTATTTCAATATAAATACACTGAGAATAAATAAAGTGTATGAGCAGCTGAGTACAAAAAATTACTAATTAAAAAAATTTGGCTTTGTGGTCAAAAATAGTATCTTTTTGAAGTTGTAGAACTTTAGTTGAGCATCAAGCAGTTCATATACTTTGATTTTTTAAAAATTAACAAATTTGTTTACTGAGATTGAACAGCAGCCGTAGAAACAACACAAATCTATGGCTCAGCTGGCGACAGCATAGAGATTTGCCCAAATAATAAACGCGGCCTAGTGTAGATGCTGGCACTCGGGAAGTGGCCGTGAGGAGAAAAACTGTAGTGGAAGTGAGATACAAATGGGACTACGTAAACGATTGTCAGCCAACACGCGGACTCAGTAACACGACAAAATATGAAAAATTATACTGGACTAACTATGTTGTGAGTAAAGATTTGTAACCCTATAAAGATTCCATTTTACCCCATAAATAAAGATTAAATGGGTAAAGTATTAATGCTCATGTGATCCCATGCACAAAAGTATAGCAAGTAAGAGAAGATTCTATACTGAAGGAACAACATTTTAGTTCACAATGGTGTATCAAGCAGTTGCGGAAAAATTAATGACAGTTAAAATCCAACACGTAGCGCAAATACGGATGGTTGGGTCATAACTTAACCAAAAATTGGGTAGAAATCCCCCATGCAGTACTGGAGTAGAATTGTCAAGGCTCCAGAGGCAAACCCAAAAATCAATGAGCAAACTCCGTGCAAGAAATACGGACAATTGGAAGACGTTTACCAAAGTAATCTGTGATTAGACAAAGGTTTTATTTTTTTAAATAACAAATATGTGATTAATAATAATACGATCCAATACGATATAACATCTTCATTATTTATTACAGATTTCTGAATGTTAACATGAATCCTGTATTAAGCTGAGTTATATCAGTCGTTGTTCTGCGCAAACCAGAAGTTAGAACCCAAAATGACAATTAATTTGTTTAAATTTCGCATTGATTGTATCACACTCGGCCCACCCGTTACCTCAACAAACTTAAGTTTTGCAAAAAAATTTAACTTTAATTCTGCTTTGGTTGCACTATTTTTTTATTTTAAAAAAATCTTTACAGTGTATGCCATATTCGAGTAATTTCAATTTATTTTATTTTTGCTTGGCAACTGTTTTATTTACGGGCACAAAAGTAAAATATGCATGCACATAAATAAACGGGTATTAGTATATTTGTGCATTGTTTGTGCCGTGTGGCAGAAAATTAGGGTGGACCAAGCATGATTTTACTTTAAACTTTGTGGTTTACTTTAAAATTTTTACTAAACAATATTATGGATAAATGGGAAAAGTATTATTGCTTATGTCAACTCATTTTCAAAGGTATTTTTCTCTTTTAATTTTCAGAGTTTTCTAAAGCGAGCAACAATATCCATATGTAGTTTGATGCTTAAATTTCTTAAGCAAATTAATTAAGAAATATCGCAAAAGAATTTTAGGTATTTCGAACTAAACGTATGTACTTAGTTTGAGTTATGATTAATGTTTATTTTTAAGTCTATATGTGTTTTAAAGGTTTTTTTTTGTAATTCGCAATTATATTTTACAAATTTGAAATTATACATAATAAACCTTATCGACTATTGATTAAACTTTTTTCAATTTCAATACAATTCATTTGTATTTCGTCTGAGAACGTGTAACAAATTGTGATGCATTCTGCGTCTTTAACCAATACAAGTGTTGTCTTCTATATTTCGGGTTTAGAGAACTAAAAATAATATCAATCATTGAAAAAATAGCTTTATTGTTTCAAAATTTTCCCCCTTAAGATCTTTACACTTTTGCATGCGTTTGAAGCAATTGTCGACGCACTTTTGTCACTCTCGATTGAGGTATCTCCAAAACATGCATCCCAAACGCAACAAACGTTCCTACTACTGCACCTCAAACCTCTTCACAAGATATTTGCTTCCCAGCCAGCATTTTGAGCCACCCGTTTTTGAATAATAACTTATGCATGCAATTCTTTAACTGCAAAAATGTAAATGCATAATGACCGTAGCCATTGCCACTGACAAGGTCTCACTTTTACTCTTTCTTCACCCGCAGAATGCAGTGCAACGAACTCAAAATTAGGCAAAAAAATCTGAAAAATCTTTAAATACTTAAATATATGCATATTGGAATTTATGATGGCCGTAAAATGCGCTTCGTTGCATTTCTACACTTCAAAGCAGCAGCGTCATAGTAGTTTTTGAGAAATATTTTCCAATTATATTATTGGTTGGTAACAATCTAGTGGTGATGGAAAACTTTTTGATCTTTATAGCGTTGCCCTAAATTTTTAGTTGCTTAATAATTTGCTGGAATTGTTTAATTTTTATTGAATAGTTCTAACTAAAAATATACTTGTAAAAGTTTGCAAATTTGGGAAGATCGGCTCAAGTTATTTTTTATGTAAGCAAACTTTCAATATAGACGGTTATTATATGCTTTTTACTGCATATTCTCATCTAAGTATTCGTTTTAAACATATTTTGCTGCATTTAAAAAGCGATACCGTAACGATGTTGACTGATAAAAAGGGTCTTTTTTTCGTGGTCTAGAACTCTAAGTTGGCATTACTGTTTGAGTTGGCTACCGATTTAACAGCTGTCAAGTGATTTATTCTCAGTTTGGTTTATTTTTATAATAAAAAAATAGACTCACGCCTGAACAACGCTTGCAAATGGTGCAAAAAACGAGATTGCCGTTGTTCACGAATTTCCTAAGCGAATTTTGTTTAGCGATGTAGCAGTCAACAAACAAAACTGCCATGGCTGGCTCAAATGTTGTCCTATCTGTACGTCCAATTTTCGATGACGTTTTCCAACATTTGTGGCCATACATCGGCAATATCACGGCGAAGGTTGACTTCCAAATGGTTCAGCGTTTGTAGCTTAGCCGCATAGACCAATGACTTTACATAGCACTGCAGAAAGTAGGCGATCATCAAACGTGTCTTTCAATAAATTCATTGTGGCACGAGCTGCGCCGTTTTGTTGCAACGACAGCTCCTAGACATAAAGATTGTGCTCTATACCGATCTCCGTTCACTGCAATGTTCTGGCCATCATTGTTTTTGAAGAAGTATGGAACAATTATTCCACCAGCCCACAAAGCGCACCAAACAGTCAGTGTTTCTGGATGTAACGGCGACTGTTTTTTACAAAAAAGTTAACAAAATCCGCAAATATCGTTTAGAACTGCTGCTAAGGAGCTTAAAATGGAATGCGAACTGGATGTGTCTCACGAAATAATGCGCCAAGCCATACTCTGGCATAAATGCCACTCACGAGCAGCAACAAAGTAAAATTATGTTCAATTTACCAATGGTCATCAATAAATATTGTTCCATCGAGTCACAACAATTTCTCACTGTGTACTTTTATTTATCGATTTTACTTATTGCCGCCTGACAGCTGTTGTAATTATTGTTGTTGTTGGTTGGCGCTTATAACAAAATCGCCAATCAAGCATTCCAGCTGTTGCCCAGCACAGGGGGCAGCATTGGGTTAAGCTTTTTTTTGTACATTGCAGTCGTAATCATCATTATCATTATCATTATCTTGATCAACACAACAGCAGAACAGCAGTTCAATTAAGTGTGTGCGTGTTTGTGTGTGTGTTAGTGTTGGTGCGGCAAATACATAGAAACACTGACGCCATAAAGATAATAAAAGTGAGCACAATAAGTGCGAATAAGTGTCACAAAGCAAACAGACAAAACTAAAGCGTAGCTAAAAAGGCAAAGAGTGAGTGAGTGCTAGAACGGTTACCGTATTAATCAG
Source organism: Chymomyza procnemis (assembly GCA_035046065.1). Lineage (NCBI taxonomy): Eukaryota > Metazoa > Arthropoda > Insecta > Diptera > Drosophilidae > Chymomyza > Chymomyza procnemis. The sequence goes on from JAWNOJ010000026.1 coordinate 21,879,924, forward strand.
CAACGCGGATTCTTGAAAAGCTGTTAAATTTTTGTTGTTTTTTGTTTTACAAATTTTGCTTTTTTTGTGCTGCTATTTTTGCCTTTATTATTTTTTATCGGCGAAAAAACACACACAATCAACATAGCTTGTGCAAACGAGATAGCTGTATGCGTGTATTTGTGTGTGTGTGTGTGTGTGTGTGTGTGTGTGTGTGTGTGTGTGTGTGTGTGTGTGTGTGTGTGTGTGTTTGAAATGTTTGCGTGTTGCTTTGTTGTTGTTTGCACTTTTGTTTTTGTGCTTTTTGTGTTTGAGGCACAGTTGTTGCTTTGTTGTTGGCTTTGTACGTTTTTGCTTCCTCTTTGTTTGACGCTTTTCGCTTTTTGTGTCTGTGCAGCGAAACGTGCCAAACGGGTTTCGGCACAAACACACTCAAACACAAGCACACACACACACACATACACGCACGCAACACATATGCAAGCACAGCGAGAGCGACAGCTGCTATGATTGCGCTTGTCTTGCCAGCTCGCTCGCACGCATGCCAAACAGCCACACAGCCAAACGCCCCAGCGAGTAGACGTGTGTCTGTGTGCGTGTATCTGTGAGCGTGTATCTACAACTAGTATCTTAACCTTGAACTTGAAACACATTCATGCCGCCACCTCGACACACTAAGCAGCAGCAGCGGCAGGCAACGTAAACTTTTCGTTTTATTTTTGCCACTTTTTTTTTTGCTTTTTCTTTTGCTTTTCATTTTTTCTTTTTTGTGTTTTAGAATGTTTTGCTTGTATTTATGGTACGTTTAGCTGTGTGTACATTTATCTCTCTGTATGCGTGTGTGTCGCTATATTAAAGTATTTCTGTTTGTTGTGTATTGGCTTTTTGTCTATGAAGTATGTCATATTATCTACACGCGATTTACAAATTTGTTGTTGCCATTTTTATATATTATTAGTTGTAGTTTTAGGAACAAAATAGTTATGCATACGAGTACAATTTATTTTTTCTTTTATAAATAATTTTTATGTTTTGTTCGAAAGAGTTTTATTTGACATATAGAGTAAGGTAGCGTGTTCAGTGAACCGAAACAAGTTGAAAAAAGCTGTTAAATTTTTGTTATTATTTAAAAATTTTAAATAAAATACGTGCTGCTGCTGACATAGACGTTGTATTTAATTATGGCAATTTTTGAAAAATTATATAGTTTTTTAAACAGTTACCAAAGGTTTACAGCAATTTCTAAATCATAGAAAAGTGAAGAACTCAACTCAGTTTTTAGTTTCTAAGATAGTTTAAACGTTGCTGCATTTAAAAATGCAAAACCAATTAATATAGTAATTGTGCTGCTTATTGGCAAGTTCTGAGAAAACTAAGTGCTTAGCTCAGTTCTTAGAAAAGTAAAAATTTAATTGATTTTATGATTATTGAAAAAATTTTATTAAAAATGCATAAAGCAATAAAAGAATAATGTAGTTTAATTTTTAACAATAAATTCAAATCAATTCGTTCAATTGAATAACTACAATTTTAATTATTTTGGAATAAAAAGAGGCCAATGCAAAAAAACTTAATATTTTTAGAATACTTCATTTTCATGCCATAGTTTTGAACAATTTACGGCTGGGTTTAACAGCACTGCAGTAAAAATGTGTCAATAAGATGTAACTCACAACGCTTTTGAAAAATATTTTTGAAATCAAATTTTCAATGGCTTCATAAAAACGACAGCGCTAGAAGCGACTTCTAAAGATATGTTCTAAAGCGCTTCTAAAACTTTCAAAATAAAACACAAGTTGCACAAGTTGCACAAGTATCTTGGAATTCCTTTTGTTGGTTTGTAATTCGTTAAGCCAATAAGTGATCGTGAGAAGTTCCTATACTGTTTAAGTAAATAATGTTTATAAAATCGACTTCTAATATAATAGTAATTTTGAGTTTCTTTCAAGTATTTTTTGTGTTTTAGCGATACAACTTGGTAGATTAATATTGGACTCTTACCTGGTTTATTGCATATAACTAACTTCAAAAAAAAAAAATCAGTAAAAATGCCCCCAAAAAGCAAACGCAAAGAAAAAGTTGGCTTAAATTCGGAAGCAGCTTCTTTGTAATTTTGACATCAGCCATTTAGTTGACTCTACAACACGCGATAATAGCAGTTTGAACAGAGTAAAGCTTCTGATTGCTATCATCGTGGCAATAGCTACAGCGTTTTCAATCTCAAATTATAGCAAGTTGACAAACGGCCGCCTCACGTAGCCACTTGGGAGAGTAACTATCTCAGCAGTTGCTAAATAATAAGCTAAGGTGTCGCCCGGAAGTTAAACGGCTGACTCTAGGAGACCCTCCTTGTAGAACAAAAATCCAATGAAAAGTAACAGAGCATAAGAACTTCCCTATGTTGAAGACTACACTAATTTGGAGGTGCAATGTAACCCGATAACATGTTGCAATGACCATCTAAAGTAAAGTAAACACGCTTCAACAAAACAGAAGATACATTCTGTAAGGAACACAAGGCTGTAAGAGGCCCATTGTGACGCCGCCAGAATCAAGGGATTTGCTTAACTTCACTACAGAAGACAAAGACAAAAGAAGGCCTACTCGGTTGCTACTTTATAGCTTGTAATTTTTCCTTAGCGCTGCTAAAAGTAAGTAGTTTATCACATACTTTATCCTAAGTCTACTTAAAGCTGCAAAGAAGCATAAGAAATGTTCTACTGTCTTGACTTTCTTCCCATCTCAACAGTTTCTGCATGTGCCTCAACGAATCAGTGTACGATTAAGTGCACAGAGCTTGGAGGCGCGTTTCGCTCTATATTGCTATCCATTTTTCCATTACAATAACAATGTCTAGAATATAAATATGTAAAATAGCTTCTTGTTTGTTATTTAAGTTTCCTATCACTACATACTTTGATACAGACTTCTAAAGAACTAACGCTTAAGCTTAAATTAAGCAGAATTTAAGTAAATAATAAACACTTAGAAGCCGTTTTGTCAAGCTTTTTATAAACTCAGATGCACATGTTTGGAATTTCAAAGCTGCATTGCGTATACGTAGTCGGACACTGCAGTTGCCAGTTCTGATTGCAATATTTCTGAAAATCGTCGCTTATAGAGCAAGACAGATAAAGAAGCAAAATAAGATACATTATTTGCCCATTGCAATTGACATTTATGATCTAAAAAACGCAACTGTTTGTTTAATTGAACTCACTTGGAATGACAATATAATGTGCATAGCGCAATCTATAAAATACACCATATGCCAACGTTTATACACACAGCTTCTACGAAACACCTTCAATATTGTATATATAATACCCCTATATGCAGTACATCCAGTACTTAAATATAGACTGTCCATAACTACAACTTGCTGATGACGACATTCGCAATTGCAAATCATTTTGCACAATTATCGGGCAAGCGTGAAGATGTGCTTTCCCCTTTCGTTTGCTCCAAGTTTGGTTTTTTTTTTCGTATATATACTATGTATGGGTTGCTCTTTGAAAGGCCCGCGCTTGGGGGTTGACTCAGAGCACAATGTTACGTAAATGAATGTTTATTTTTTTTTCAAAATCGTATACTACATCCAAGTTAGTTGTATATACAAAACACATAGCATAACAAACAAAAGTACCGAAAGTCAAGTCAAGTCGTCTTCAGCTATAAATATATACATACTGCAAATACTAGTATATATCATATACTATACATTTGTACGGCTATTGTTGTTCCGTTTGTGAATTTTTGTTTTGTTATTCTTATTACGCGGTCAGTGGCGTATAGAACGCCACAAAGTTCCCCAACTGATTTGGTGCTGTGACGTAAAGAAGCAGCTATCTCTCATAATTGTACTATTGCGGTTACTAAGTTTCCAGAAGCCAGCGCAGCATGCCTTAGAAAAGATTGCATATACACCATATTTGTGTAGAGAAATAATTGTATTGTATTACTTGTACTGATACTCGAGATATTATTTGTCAGAACTGTAATGCAATAAGCCTTAAAATGAATATATTGAAATATGAGAAAAAACCCAACTATGTGGGTTTTGCGTGTTGCGAATATTGTAGGCAATATGTGAGTACAAAGTAATAACTGTGAAGAAAACTATTTGGGGAATGTGGTAAGTATGCACATTTTCTCCTTAAATTTTCGCATGTAAAATCTGTAAAATTCCGATATCCAATTCGAAAACAACTTCCCCTAACTTGGCACCTTTTCTGCAACACTGATGAACTAGATGATGAGCCTTGCGAAAGCTTGTGCAGCATTCAGAAGATTGCGCCACATATGGAGAAGCCGACTGTGAAGCCGGAAAACGAAACTCCGTATCTTCAATGCGTGTGTGAAATCCATTTTGCTATCTGGTATTCAGACATGGCTGACCACAAAGAAAATAGCGTAAAATCTACATGTTTTCAGCGACAAATACCTGAAAATGAGGACGGTATATTCTGGCCAAATAGAATAGCGAAAAAAAAAATAAACTTGGATAGGGCAGAAAGAACCCAAGCAGCACTGTTCGAGTGCCACTAGACTGGAGCCCCAAGGAAGCTGACTAGCAGGACGACCAAAAGCAACTTGGAGACGAACCGTTCTTCAAGAATTAGCTCAGATCAGCTAGTCGTGGGACACCGCTAAGCAGGCGGCACTAACAGAGTTCGGTGAAAAGCCGTCGTCGAGGATGTTAGGTTCCAAAGTGGAATAATAAAGGAAAGAGAAAAAAATCTCTATGGACTTTTTTTCATGAAGTAAATTTCTATTAATTACTTTATCAACAACACTAATTTTCAAGAGAGTAGCAAGATCTCAATCTATCAATGTATCTTTTGAAGCGATGATCATAGTCAAGGGGAATAAATTTATTTTTTTTTTAAATTTTAAATTTTTTAAATTTTTGTTGAATTTAAAAGTGATCTTAAAATTAGTAGCTTGCAAATTGATTTGAAAAATATCAATGGCGATAAAAATATATTAAAAATTGCACTTCAAATAAAATTATTACAACGAATGGCACGGCAAGGTAATTTTACAAAATATTTTATACGAAATGTAAACAATATGCAACAATTTCAAATAAAAAATGTATCCTATGCTGATTGTAGCTCGTATCTTCATATATCATAAGCTCTTGTTGTGTTTACATTCGACGTGCCTGCTTTGTTTGTTTTCAAAACAACATTTTATTGCTCGCAAAACAAAACGAAAGCATTTTAAATTTAATCATTTTTCTATGAAAAATATTTACGATCGTAAACCATTTTTTCATATTTCAATTGCATTATGTATTTTGCCAAAGAACACTTAAAAACTGATTTTAAATCAATTAACTTGGAATGAAGGGTTTAGGAAATTGAAATATATGCTATTTGGACTTTAGTATTTGCAAAATATATCAACAATTTATGTACAAATTTTGAACAATAAGTGATACTTATTGAGTCTCATAAGATATTAATTTTATAAAATGAAACATTTTTTAAAGAAAATATCTAAGCGACCGCACCCCAAGTAGCCCCCCAAGTCAGCTGTCACTTGCAAAGATCAGCGCTGATATTTAAAAGTAATTTCGAAGCTTATTCTCAAAAAAACTCAAGTGAACTCAGCATGACAGCTTAAAATGAAGGCCCTCGCGAACATTTTTATATTTGAATAAATTCACATAAATCCAACTAGGCAGCTTTTGAACAAATAGTTGCTACAAAATCAACCATTTATCAATTCTGCTATTTATCGAATCGACTGCAAAGGGTGATTTGAAAAAATCGTTTGTTTAGTAATAGCATTTTCTTCTCTAAAACCGTAAGCCGTTGTTTCGGTTCCACCCAGCACTGTTGCATTTGTCTAGAACTGGCATGCACTTTTAGCAATGAGATGCTTTAGGCCTAAGCAAATCTCTATAAAATAAAGACACCGTCTTTCGGAGTAAGCTATAGCTCACTATACACTTTGAAATGCTTTCAAGAGAGACATTTCCATGCCTTCGCCTTTTAAGTGATGAAAGGATTGGCTTAAATTCGGAACCAGCTTTTTTGTAACTTTGGCGTCAGCCACCTAGATAAATCTGGCATTCGTGATAATAACAAAAAAAAAATAACAAAAAAAAAATAACAAAAAAAAAATTTCATACCAGTAGACTTAATTAAGCTTAATATACAATCTTCAATACACTTTTTGTTGTTAAATATTGCAAACATTTCTGCCAGTTTTTAGCATAAAAATATATTGCATTACAGAGTCAGCTTCACTGGCATATATGATGGATTTGATGATAGAAAAAATATCAAGTTTCACTGCAGTACAGATAGAAAACCTTCTTCAAGTATTCACTAAAAATATTTCCACAACAAAAATTTGCGTTAATAAAGTTTTGCATTTTAGGCAAAAGGCAGCCATTTTGTAGCCAACTACAAACACACACTGACGCACACTCAGACACACACCAACACATGCACTCATGTGTATCTTCAAGTGCAAATGCGAAAATGAAAGATTTTAATCAAAGGGTAGCAAAATGCCACTAAAATTCTGGAACAGGCCGTAAAAACAACTATGGGTACAGTAACAAACGCACGCAAGAACGTACACACAGATACTCACACACGGCTACACACATGCACACACGTAAAAAAATTCATTTGTGTGTGATTGTCAGAAAGCTGCGCAACTTCCAATGAAAATAATATGTTTTGATTTTATTTTTCATCTATTGTTTTTGTGTGTGTGTGTGTAGTTGCCCCCACCCCAACCCCTGGCCAACTTTTTAGCTACGTTCTTTTATTTTTTTTTTGTATCTCTAATGGAACTGTTTACTTGCTTCGCTACTTTTTTCTGCACTTTTTTCTCGCTTATAAATGCCTTTTATTTATTTATTTTGCTCATTTGGCGAATTTCGTATTTTGTTTGGTTTATTTTATTTTGCTTTTTTTTCGTGAGAACATTTTTGTGGCTGTTTGAGCGTGTTTATGTTATAAATAAAAATACATTAAATGCAAAAGTAAAAAACAAAAATGGCGTGTATGCGTGTGTGAGTGTAAGTGTGGTAGTGTGTGTAAGTTGCAGTGCGTCACAGGAAATGCTTAAAGTCACAACTATGCGCATATAGAGTATAAGTTTACAAGTAAAATGCTTAGGTTTGGCAGCAGATACACTACAGCGGCTATGAGCGACTAAGTGCAGCAGCTTGGGGCCCAAGTGCATACTCTTTCTATAAGCTTTCTATACTTACAGGAACTGCATTATTTTGTGCTTGGGCAAACATTTGCAGCATTTTAACAATTTCACCACAAATGTTCAATAGTTTGATGAAAAACGCGATTTGTAATTTTTTTTTGCTTTTTTTTAACTACGACGCAATTTAGTTTACTCACACTCTGACACACATACAAACACACACACATGCTGCTGCTGCTGCTGCTACATCCACGCTCACTTTATGCATGTATTTTGGCTTTATTTTCGATTCGTTTTCATTTAAAGCTTATTGCACAGAGGGTTGTTTTGCTTAAGCATTTTGTAGCCTTGTATCTTGGCAGGATAACGACGCAATAGGCGCGCACAACAATTTTTTTTTATTTTAAAAAATTATTTAATAATTCGTTTAAAAAATTATCTTACGCACTTGAAAAATTTTTGATTAAATGCGCCACAAAAATTCGTGCAGTTTTTTATTTTTTTAACTTATTTTGTTTTCTTTTTTTTGGCACAAAGATAATTTTTTGCTGCGATCGCTTAAAGGTGCCGCTGCTCAATGCCATGGCTGTTGGCAGCAGGCCGCATGGAAAGTTCGTTTATTGCCAGCGTCGCAGTCGCAGTCGGCGTCAGCAGCAACGTCAGCGTTAGCGTCGTTAAGTACTATCTTCTATTTGTTCTCGCTAGTGTCGCTTTCGTCAAGTTAAACTTAACGCGCTCTCGCTGTCTTGCTGCCGAGAGCGCGCTTTGCTTGAAGCTTTTTGTGCGCTTCTTCCTGTTCCTGTTTTTTGTCTTTTATTTTGTCTTTTGTCTTTGCTTTAGCATTTTTATTGTTGCTTTTACGCCATTTTGCTTGTTTGCTCGCTGCTGCTGCTGTTGCTGCTGCTCGCCGCTGCATCATGCCACATCTAGCGTTGCCCTACTGCCCCACACACCGATACAGCTTTTGGCCTTCAGCTCTCCCATCTGCTGCTACCTTTGCGCAGTGCTCTCGCAGTTGCCATTCCACTTTCATTCATCCATTCATTCATTCTCCTGGGTTTTTGTATCTGTGTGCGTGTGCGCGTTGCGTTTGTGTGCGCTTGCTTTTTGCTTTGTGCTTTTGAGTCGTTTTTCACTTTTTGTTCTTTGACGTTTTGTTCAGTTGAAACGAAATTGAAATCTCTTTTTGGCGCACATGCGCACGTGTGTGTGTGTGTGTGTGTGTGTGTGTTTGTGGCACTTTTGCTTTTCTTGTAGCCCTGCCTCTTCGCTACTGCAAATTGGAGAACAAGTTTGAATCACAGTTTTTGCAACCTCAGAGCGAGTATCTTTTGGTAGAAACTTCAGTTTAATTACTGAAAAATAATAATGTTTGTCATGCCATAGCGTACATTTTTAAGGACGATCGGAATTGACAAAAAATGTTTTTAGTTTTCATCTCAAAATCTTATTTGAATTGCCAACTTTTACTGTACAAAAAATATTACAAAATAATTCTAAATTACTTATTGAAATGAACAATATCTAAAAATGTTTTAAATTTTGTTAAATTTTTTAAATAGAAATTGGCACTTTACTTTTATTTCATAATTGTAAAAATAAATCAACTTTTGAAAATCAAAATTGACAATTTTTATTTAATAATTTTTTAAGTAAAAATAAGAGACAAAAAATAAATTGAAATCTTAAATTTTTTTTTTTAATTTCTAAAATAAAAAATGGCCTTAACTTTTATTCATTTATAATTTTTACGCCAAAAACCACATCGATAAAAAAAATAACCAAATATAATAATAGAATTTAGAATTTTCAATAAAAAGACTATGAATTTCATTTAATAATTTTTATTTTATGATCTTATTGTATTATATATTATATCATTCTAAATAAATACTTAAAATAAAAATTATAAATGCTGGTAGAAAAATTGAAATAAAATTAAAATAACTTTTAAAAAGTAAAGCTTTTAATACAGGGTGGGTCATTTAGAGTGGAAGCAACGGGCAACTCTGTAACTTTTGACAGCAGTTGCAGACTAAGGTCATAGCGCACTGCGAGCGTCACTCCGAAACAATTTATACCATGGAAGATTTTATATATTATATTATTGTTGTTATTTTATATTATCATTTTATATTATATTATATTATATTGTTACTTAGGGCTAAATACAACAGACCGCAAATTAATGAAATTACATAAACTAGATCTACAATATCAGAGTATTTATGCTTAGTATTTTAGATGCCTATAAGCCTGACTTCTCGTACATCAAAACGCTAAAACATATTCGCTAAATATAAAAAAAAATTGCAAAATTTATGTTTAATCTAAATACTTTTTATGCCATAAAAAATATTTAAGTGATTAAATTGAAAGCATATCTTCCAAAACTGGTCTCGATTTCTTTAAATGTCGTTTTCTCAGAAAATAAAATAAAAAAAGTTTATTTCACCACATTTCGTTATATAATAAACAGTTTTTCCAAAAAAAATAAAATCAATAAATATTTCTACAAACAGAGCTTATTTAAGAAATATTTACTATTTTTTGTAAATTTTTTAACTTTTGCTTTAACCAAAATACTTTATTTTTTGGTTAAAAATACAAAAGAAAATATTGTTTTCTCCAATAAAAATAACTAAAACAATTCTTTAAATTCTTTGTAATAAATAAATAAATAACTTTTTTAAAAATAATAAAAAAAAAATATATATAATTTTTACGAGTTTTCACTCTCAAAGCTTGCATAAATATTTAAACACTTACCTCAGAGAGTGCAAGAGAGAGGTACGTTGTACAAAGGACTGTGTAATATGCAAAAAATATCCAGAAATATTTTATTGATGATGCAATGTTTTGATATTTTTTCTCTTTGCAAATTAAATTTTTCACTGCTGCTTTCAAATGCAAATCATTTCGATATGTAATTTTTCACGTACACTCATTCCGGCCAATTGTTTCTTAATTAACTTAATTTTTGTTTTTTGCTCTATTTGTTATTGTTGTTTTTTAATGGCGAAAAAATCACATAAGAATGCAACGGAATGACGTTGACTTGCCCAACAACTTAATTCGCCAAAATAAAAGCCATATAATTGAAATGTTGATTGTACTGGCACTAAATATTTTTTTTGTTTCTATTTGCGTTTTTTTTTTCGTAATTTGCGCATTTGACTATGTTTTTTCGTTTTTTTTAATTATTTATTTGTTTTGATTTGGCTTTTTTTGCACAATTAATTCACAGTATTTTGCATTGCTTTTGTGGTTGTTGTTGTAATTATTGTAGTTATTTTGATTGTCATTTTTTTAATTTGATTTATTTCAAGTTGATGTCATTTTACGTGTCTAATACCTCAAATTTGCACTTAAGCGATCTTAGTCAATGTATTGTAATAGGGCTTTCCATCAAACATTTCAAGTACTCTTGTTTTATAGAGTATAAAAGAGTATATTAATTTTGTTAGAATTTAATGTATGTATTTTTGCTGCGGCTTGGGCTGCTTAGAACGTTGTTGGCTGTTTGCTTGTCCCGCTTTCAATGCCAGCCGCATCATGGCTGCAAATGGTCAGAGCCTCGAAAGCAGCAGCAAAAGCCGAAGAAACGCACGAGCGCAACGAAACAAATACGAAGCAAAGCCGAACAAACAAGTGTGGGCTGCATTTGCTTCGTATGCAATTTACAGTGGCGTCGCTAACTATTGGCACACCTATTTTAATTGCCATAAAGGTGAAGTAAATCTCTTTTGTTAAAAATTTCTTTTGTTAATTTATTGTGCAGTTCGAGTTAAAAAAATATATATATTTAAAAAAAAAACAGTTAATAAATGTAGTTATGCGATTTTTACTAATTGGCTAGAGAACTTTCGTACTGTCAAGTAAAAATAAAAGTGAAAAAAAATATAACTAAAAATTGAAAAACTTACTAGATAATTATTAATTTTTTTTTTCATACTGAAAACAAGAAAAGCTTTATTTTTATAGTAAGGTAATTATAAATAATATATAGTAATTATATTGCTGCCTGAAAAAAAATGTGTTTGAGTATAACTAAAAGATGTTTTAATTAAAATTGATCTTCTGCTATAACAGAAACTTAACTAATGTCTGTGAGGTAGTTGCGTTAATGTATGCCTAATCTCGTAAGGAATTGTGTTGTTAAAAAATATGCTTCCGATAATTTTGATAACCAGCTTTCATCGCGAATCTGTCAGTTTTAAAACACCGACGGATTTTATACTTATTATCTAATCCATGATGAAACGTGGAAGCATTTTTTTAATAATAAAGCTCAAGTGATATTTTTACAAAATACAAAAATTTACGAAATAAAGCAAAGCATAATTGTGAAAGTAATATTCATGGCACTGGTTCACTACCTCAAAAAAAAAATCAGCTGAAGTTATGTAAAAATTTGATATAGAGGTGAATTTTGGTATATTAAATTATATATTATAAATTGTGAGTTCCTGTTCTCTTCTCATGGTATATCTACATATAGAAAAGTTCTGGATTTTGATTCGTAATTATGGGGATATGTCTATCTCCTTTAGCTTAACAGGGAGTGATAGTTAATAGACGAGGTAGGTCTCACATGAAATAAATAAGAAAAATGTAAATCGAATGAAAGAAGATCGCATGCAAGACTAATATTCGAAGCCGCTACTGTTAGCGCTTTGGCATATTTGTGCATATGACTTGAACTTGCTGCTGTCCTAACAAGAGAGAGAGCGAGAGAGAGAAAGAGAGATTCCGAGAGAGTGAGAAAGATAGACAGAGGCAGCCAAGCGACCCAAAGCGAAGCTCAAGTTCAAGGATGTTATGTAATGTGCGAAACAGAGCAAAATAAGAGAGAGAACATTGCCAAACACGCGCTCATTTGACGCTCCAACTCTCACTACCACTAACACAAGCGCAGGCAGGCATTCAATCTTATTGTGCATCGATGTATCTGTAGCTGTATCTGTATCTGTGTGTTGTATCTGTGTTTTGCTCACAACTACACAAATGCAAGACACTTCCTTGATGCCCTTAACCCCTTATCACGGAGTGCATGCTGGCGTTCGTGTTTCATATAGTTAGTTTGTGCAGCCTACCCTAACCACGCCTTAGTTACAAGCACTATATGCAAGTATATGCATATATCAATCAGTATGTATCTGTGTGTGTACATAAGCAAAGTGCTGTAGATACCTCCTATATACCTTCTATACTAACGGATACACACATCAGAGGGCTAGTTAGCTGTGCTAGGTAGACGCTGCAGTAAATTGTATATAATTAGCGCATTTATTGACAAACTAAGAGCACAACAATGTGTACGATTGATAGATACAGTATCTCGTTATGCCACATAGCAATGTAGTAACCATATATATATATTGTATATATATGCATATTGTATATATATATATATAAGCCTCTTTTGCAATAATCGCCGGATCGAGCGTTATATTCAAGTGAAACAGTTCAACTACAACTGTTGCAAAGGCCCTGCTATATGAGGAAATAATGAGAATAATGAAAATCAACAGAAGCCTATAATAATTACGAATTATGCATTTATTGGCCAGTTCTATTAATATATCTAGTTCCAGCGCTTTAAAATCTATATCCTATATAAGAATCTGTGACATATATGTGAAAACTGGGTTGGATTTGTTTCTAATTCGATTTGAAAATATTTAAGTTCAGCTGCATAACGTAAACTCATCAACTATTTATATGATGATTTTAGTTAAACAAATAAAAACATATTTTATGTATTATTTCAGCAAATTCAAAGGGCCCGGCACTGGAAGTATAATCAGCTTCAGACCGCTCGCGCAGTTAAGTTAGCTAAATGACAGCTCAGAGTATTGTTTACAAACACATTCGCCGCATACAGAAATATTATATGAAGGTCAAGCCGAAGAAATTGTTTCGCTCGCCCAAAAGTGCTATATTTTCTCAAAACGAAATGGTTAACTTGACGCACGATTGGCCTGACTGTAACAGCAAATGGGTGCTCTCCTATCGTTTTCAATGAGCCTCGCATCAACGTAAATGGGCAATATTATCAGGAAAGGGAGGTCGGAGGAGGCCGACCATGGACGTTCCAACAAGACTCGACACCTTCTCATAAAGCTTGAGTGAACCAAGAATGGACTATTATAATGTCCATGTAAAGATACATTTGTCTCGAGGCCCTGAAAAAGGCGTTGTCCATGAGTGGGCCAAAATATCTCACATTCGGGCAAAGTTGTGAACATCAAAACGTACATAGAATTCACCAAACGCGTATACCATTGGTTATTCTCTTTGAAACATTTTAGATCGCAGGTTCCAATCTAAAAGATACATTAGCCTTGAGGCGCTAAAAAAGCAACATTCTGGCAGCTTGCAATTCGTATGGTCCAAAATCCCTAGGTAAAAAGGTGTTCATATCTAACAAAATTGATTTGTTTTAAAATGTCGTATTATTTTTGTACATTTTGTTCCATAAACTAAAGTAATTCTCTTCAATTGAATTTGTTTGCTTACACTTCGAATATATATACGACCTTAAGTTCTTTGCAGGAATTTTTGAATCTGCCTCCTTGGTCTTTCTCATCTTTGGCTACTTTGAAGGCTCCAGTCGCTGGTGGTTCTTGTCACTTGCCATTGTATTTGCTTTCTAGCAGCATTACGTTACGCCCTGCATTTGTTGTATTTCACCAATCTTAATTTTCTAATTGAATTTATTTGCCCCGTGCATTTCGCATATATATAGATAGGTAGCTTTGTGCTATTGTTTTCTTTTCTTTTGCAATGTGCAATGCACTTTAGCAGCTGTTCGTTCGTTGCCGTTGCTACGTTTGTTTGTTTAATTGTTTAATTTAATTAAATGCTATTCCTGCAATGCTTGCAAATTCACATACAAGGCGCTAATACATACAAACAAGCACTATATATATATATATTGGTACATTTTGTTTATGTATCTTTTACTAATGGCTAATGGCTGTTGCTGCTGCTGCCTCTGCTTTTGCTTCTACTAGAGTATGCAACAGATGTTATTGTATGCGTCTGTCTTGGGCTTTCATAATTTCTTAAAACGTTTGCTTCCCTACTTTGTGCTCGTTTTTCTTATGCTTTATCAATATATCTGCACATTACCTAGATTCACATAGATACTCACATGCACAAACACGCACACACACACACACGCACGCTCACTTGCGCCTTTGCATTGCGTATACGTTTGCCAACGTATGTGACTTGTTGGTATACAGAAAATGCACTGCATATACAGTGCTGCTCCAATGTATGCACATGCTTTCCGTTTATGTACTGCGTGTAGTTATTTTTCTTATAGCCACTGTTGTCGCTCGTTTGCTTATCATATTAGTATCTATAATATAATGCATTTTTGTTAGTGTATTTGTTTCTGTTTGTTTGCGTCTTTATGGCACAACTATGTCAAAGGCAACAAGCAAATTGTGTAAAGTTTTCAAGGCTGTTGTTTGTTTCTTTCTATTCATATATAAATATATATATTTTTTTCAGTAAATATTACACATTTTATTTGTAGAATTTTTAGTTTACAGATTTTGCAGCTGAACAACGCCCTAAAAGTTGAGGAAATATAAAGTGTAGTTAAATAATAAGAGAAATATAATTTTGAAATTAAATTTGAGGCTTAACGCGCGAAAAATGAGAAGAACTAAAATAATATTTATCAGATTATAAGCGAAAATTTATTAGTGCCTACAGAGCATAAGTAAGTGGCTACAGCATCTTAAGATCACTAACAAAAGCTAATTAGCTATAAACTTCTCAAGAACACTTTTAAGAATCAAAAAGTGCAAAATAAGTATGAGATTTATTTTAATTTTTATTTCAATTTTCATAACATTAAATATAAAATAAAAATAATAAATATATTCCCCTTGACTATAATCATCGCTCTGTTCGAAGAAAACAAGGATCAACAGTTTATCAACAGGCGCAGTCCATTATTAATAGAGACTTTCCTCAGTAAATAGCGTCTATTTTTATTCCCCGGCTATGCCATTGCTAGACAAATGTACCAGTGCCGTAGGGTGGAATCAAACCGCAGAATTATCGGTTGAAATCCGAGTACGTTACCACTACGTCGTTGCCAATAGCTGACACTTGATTTGCAGACTCCAAAAAGTTTTTATTTGCATTGAAAGTGTTTCCAAATCTAGCGCTTTTTGCTGCATCTCATTCAAATTTTTATAGGATATACATATGCACAGTTTGTGTTTTCTTTTCCATTAAGTCCTGAGAAACGCCCAAAAAACAAATAGGAAACTTTGCAACATTTTCCAAATTAAACGGTTTGGTCAAATTTAAGAAATATTGAAAAATAATAAGTTAATTACACAAAAATAGACACAAATAATGAAAATATAATAATTTAGGCTTACAAAATGCACTTCTGTACAAACAAATTAAAATAAAATTATTTATCACAGGCAATCTTATTTTATTACTTAAGGACTAACGTTAAAAAATTAAAAATTCTGCTCTATCTCTGGTGGCAAGTTTGCTGCAGGCAAATATTTGTTCAGCTCTTATTGAATTGGCTTTTGATTCTCCTGCAATTCTCCTGCCCAATACAATATCATATCTTCTGCCCCACCATTATTTTTATTTAGTTCCTTTTTGAGTTCGCTTTTGTTTCTCAGACCTTTATCTTTATTAAGTCTTAAAGGGTTCGCTTCTGATTCTCCTGAGGCTCCTGTTATATAAGTATTCTACTGCAAACATTTCAATACTATAATATCATTTAGTAGCTGAGACCTTTATAATATAAACAATTTTTCATCTAAACGATCCACGTATTTTACGGTCTGCTTGCAAGCAATCATACAAAAGCGACAACCTTATTGAGACAATACGTCTCATGTCTATAATGTATGACAGCACAGAAATATTTCGAACTCAGACAAACCTAGCAAGATATAAACATATTTCTCTAAATAACAATTTGTTTTATTTTGGTAAATTTAAAAACAACATTGTATTAAAATATAAATAAATAAATAAAAAAAATTAAAGCAAAACTACCTAACTATCAAAATCTTATGTACTACAGAAATTGCATTAATATTGTAAATTGTATATTTTAGCTTAATAAACTAGACTGTATATGGTATATAATATAATATAAGCTGACAAGCAGACTGTGTAATCTATTATGGGAATAGAGATCTATTATAAATTCTATATATGCATAAAATGGCAACAACTGTAACGTTGAGCGTAACACGAATTTCAGATGAAAGCGTTTTGCATGCAGCTACGGCGGCAGCGGCGGCAGCAGCAGCAGAAATATTGCAAAATGAGATAAATGATAAATGCAACCAGCGAGCGAGCGAGAGAGAGAAGGGGAGTGAGTGAAAGCGAGAGAGTGACAGCGAGAAAGCGTGTCGCATGAAGGCAAGGGCGGCGCGAAACATTTCGCAAGCACTGTAGCTGGCTGACTGGCTGGCAGTGCAAACAGCAAAAAGCGCCCTTACGCCCGTATGCGGCATTGTTGCTGCGCCCGCAGCGCATGTCAAGAGTAGGTGACCTTGACAGTGAACTTGAAATAAAGTGCCACAAGGATGGCGTGTGTATGTGTGTGTGTGTGTGAGACAGCGTGTAGCTGAAAGCGGAGCAACTTGTGGCATGGGGCAAGCACGAACATTGTTGAACTTAACGAACAAAAGGCACAATGCAAAATAGAGAGCAAGAGAGCGCAACAAAAGAGAGCAGCTTGCATTGTCTCGTTAAAAGCTTAGTATTTTTTTTTTTTTTTTGCTGCTCATTGCAGCTGATTTGCTGGCGAATGCTGTTGGGGGCGGCTGTCTCTTGTGTGCGTGTGTGCGGATGTGCGCGCGTGTGTGTATGTGTGTGTGTATGAGTGCAGTTTGCTTGAGCGCCAACAAACTGAACTCTCACTATCTATCACTGCTTCTATATGAGCTCACTTGCTCTCGCTATTAAGTGTGTGTGTGTGCATAGTTGGATTTCTGGCATGCTACCTGTCTTGCTCTGGCATGAATCATCCGCTTGCGACGCTTTGTCTACATACAAACATCAAACATGTGTGTGTGTGTGTGTGTGTGTGTGTGCACATATATAAGCTGTACCACTCACTTACTTTGCAGTGTATATTAGTTTGAAATTTCTTGCCAGAAATTTCGCTTTCATGTACCATGCCTCAGTTGGCAGCAGCATTTAACTGCCACAAGCTACATGCAAATTGTACATAGCCACAAGTATGTACTACATATGCAACATGCATACACACAATTCTCGTTAGTATATAATGTAACCGTCTTAAAGCATACATACGAATGTATATGTTGAAATGCCATTCATTACATTTTTATTTTGCGATTGCAATATTATATGCACACATTTATGCATTCAACTTTGACATTTCCGTTCTTTGAAGTACAGTCGAACTCCGCCTGAGCGAAATTCCATAGAAAAATATATTAAAATTACGCGGGAATAGCTTTGGCATACACCGTTGCATTTCTCTGAAATTTTATCAGTTATATTGCTTTATTAGTGGGTATTGGTTGACTTGGTTCGTTTTTAATATATTCAAACATTTAATTGGCTACAGTGAACAGATTGAGCTTACAGTGAGCACAACAATTTTGCAAACACTGAAATTTTCTTATTTAAGCCCTATAACTATTGACGCTGCGTTCAGAGATCATTATGGTCAGGGCGCTCGTTTGCGATTACCTTTATTGTTGGAAACTGGTCGTAATATTCTGCAGATATCGCTTAAAGTGAGATGTACCAAATACGTAATTATACAAGGTGCAGGATTTATAGCTAGCTGTGTAGACAAAGGTTTGTTGAGCATGGGTCTGTGGAAAAGGGTAGGCCGTAAAATTGTACGTGGAAAAGTTAAGCGCAAAGTCTCAATAGCGCTGATGGCAAAGCATTGCGTTGGCACCCAGTTCCTTACAGGCCTATTGTGGGCAGTAAAGATAATAATGAAAATAAGAGGGCCAATCTATAAACAAATGTTTTTTCTTCGAGGCTTCAATGAGAAGGAGAAGGGATATATAATGATATATTTAGTATAATTTGGTGAGTAATTTGAGACAATATTCCACAACCATCCGTAGTAATGGAACTACTATAACATATCTCAAATCAATAACCTCTACAAGTTTTATTTTTAATTTATTGGTTGATATTGAAATTTATTCGTTATTTAAAATACGAACATGAAATGCAATAGCTAAGCTTGTACCCTTATACCACGCGTGGTTAGGAAACCAAACAAGTCAGCAGTCCACTGACGAAAACTTTCCAAATCTCTCACAAGCATTTACTTTACTCGTACCAAGATCCTTGAACTTGACTGTTTATGACTCAGCTCCAGTTTAAAATAGTTAACGAATAACAAATTCAGTATTTCTTTCTACAACAAAAATGTTCCAAAGCAACAGATTTAACTTGTGTCCAATAAAAAGTTTCGGCAAATTTTAAGACTTTCTAACTGCTTAATAATAAGGTCCATTGAAAAAGTTCAAATTTTGAGACAAATTTCGAAAAGAAAATACTATAATGTATTACCCATGTTTTGCAGCAAGAGATATTTGCAGAGGACTAAAGTGCAGTAAAAACATTCGTCGAATTTTAAGACTTTCTGACTAACAGTACTAATTCCATTAAAAAGATTTGTCGAAAGATTTTGAAAAAGAAAATGCGAAAATATATTATTCATTTTCTTCTGACTGACATTTTCGAACAGTTGTATAGCCCTCCGAATAGATTCGCCGAATTTGAAGACAAAATCAAAATAAGTTGAAAAAAAAACAAAGTTCAAAAGTAATCAGAAGCAAAAGTAACAATCCAATTGAGCAACCGCGCGAACTTATGAAAGTTCTTTGAAACCACATTGTATACAATAAATATAACATATAAATCATTTACTTTTTGTCACAATACTTTATCCAACCAATGTTTATATACAAACAATGCGAATGTATAGTATGTGCCCATCCAAAGGCTTAACAGTTTTGTAAATACTTCTTGTACATGACTAAATATGTGTACATGCTTTTGCGTACATATATACATAGCAAGCTTGTAAGTCTTGTACATGGGGCTTTGCATTGCTGCAACTCTTGCGTCAACGCTTTTAAAAAAGGGCCAAGCCCTAGCCCAAGTCAATAGTACGTCGTAGCGGTTTGTGGGTCAGGGCGTTTTAAGGGTGGTTCAGGGTCTTGGCTTAAGTTCGTCAGGCTATTTACTTCCGCGATGGAAAAGAAAAGTGTAGAACCTTATGCTTGTTTTTGTCTGTTTTTTGAAGTGCTCTTTATTTGCCATATGACGATTGAGCCTGGTTTTTGCCAGAGATTTGTTTGGCTAAGCCAAAGAGATTTGCTTTCGTAATTGTTGGGCAAGTTCTTCGGGCTTTTGATTGCTTTTCATTTTTTGTAACGATTGTGGGCAGTCTGTGTGGCTGGAAACAATTTCTCTTTAAAGTATCTGGATTACAAATAGAGTGACTACAAAGTAGTTTATAGTTTATATAGAAAACTATGGGATATACCCATTGGGACAAAGTAATGTTTTGTCGTAAAAGACTTTACAAACTAAGTGATTGATTTTTGTATTTACGAGCATAAATTGAATTGCTAAAACTAAGACTGAAGCCATATTTACCCCGTCATACAGTGGAGAGGCAGTTTGTGGGATATTGATGGGGTACGTTATCCACTACCACTAATGCTTGAGCTGAAAACCATGACAAGACGGTTTTACAAGGAAATTGCGTTAAGCGCCATATGTTAGGCTCAAAAACTGGCTGTATACACTATAAAGTGGAGTCCTACCCCACCATTTTTCTGAACTTGCTACCTCCTATAGTTCTATTAGGGGGCTTCCCATAATTTGAATTCCATATTTTGCTTCAGCATTCGTTATTAAACAACTTTTTCTTACCGTTCCATAGTTTTCGTATACGTTTGTCCAATGGCCAATAGTAGCTGGGTCCTTCCGCCAAATTTTCGTTTGCTATGTCGAACTCGGTACTCGTAAGGCTGCTTGAGAGGTATGCTATCTACGCGTTTATATATAATAGTTTGATTTTATGCTGGAACGACTAGTCGTCTGCAATTTATTTCAAAATAAAAATAATATTATGAATAAACTGCAGGAACTAATTTTTGTGTATTACACTGTGTCGTTGGATAAAGACTTGCAAAAGGAGCTTGAAGGACTGACTACACTTTGTAGTAAATTCGAGTAGGTGTTCGTCAAACAATTATGCAAAACTTGAAGCAGCCAACTGCGTATCTTACAATATTTTCCGATATTTAAATGCTTTGAAGTTGCGAACAAAAAACTTAAGTAACTAACGGCTTTGCTTCAAATTATTGCAATTTCTTCAGCAATTTATGTAAGTTTTTGACTACTACGATACTTTTAAAGCCAATTAACTTACTTTCAGACAAAAATAGACGAATCATAAAAAAATCGTCTTAAAGGCATCATGAAAAAATAGAATATTTTGTGTGATGGCAGTGACTTAGAAACGGGGATTGTTAGGGGTAACCAGCGGTGGGTATGTCTGAGCTCTATTTAACTACGGTTTCTTCATTCGTTTTATGAAGATAAGCAATAAACGTTTTGCTGCCGGCAAGTTTGCTACAAATCTTTTTCTACCTCTTTTTGTAATCGCTTTTGCTTCAACTACTGCTACTGCGAGCTCAGCATTCTTCGGCAAGTATTCCGATTTTGTATCATGTTATTGCTGAGCCCCATTTCATATTGTTACATTTTCTTTTAAATTCTTCATATATTTCTTGGCCTGTAAGACCGATAGATTGCAAGCAAATATTACATTACAGTTACTACCAACGATTTAAACTTAAACGAAATACATCAAATTTAATTACTTATTACAAATGTTGATCTGTGAGAGAGAGAGGTCTTTTTTCTTTAAAAATTCCAATAAGCTTTTCAAATATGTCACTACCTTTAGGGCTAAAGCGCTAACCAAGAGCTCAACATTATTTCTTGAAAATCTAAAGAAAATTCATAATTTGCTAGGGAAAAATTGTTGTATTCAAAATACATATGTAGATTGTGTAACAAAAAGTCTTCTAGCGATTTCGCATAAATCTCATAAGGCTCCACCACTGGCTCAAAAAACCCTAAGCATCTCACGCTCTTAACACACACACACACACAGCGGCGCCACTGCCACGTTCCATTTGTGCATGCAACTGTGTGGGCCGTTTAAAAACTACGCAAACGCCCTAAACGCCTACGCCTCCTCCCCAACTCACCTAATGCACTTTCAATAAAATCCAAAGCCTCTCGTAGAGCAACGCCCAACGCCCACCGTCCACCGCCCACTACCAAATCAGCAGCAAAGCAACCGAGCGAAATGTGAAAAGGCAAACGCAGCGCAACGAAAGCAGAAAGATGCAAACGTTTGCAGAAAAATAAAAGCGAACATAAACAAGACACAAAAAAAAACTGGCGATAAAAGTCGAGGGAAATGCAAATTCTACGAAAAAAAGGAAAATGTTCACTGCAGCAACTTTAGCTCGCGATTTTTTCAATTTCTGTTAGATAAATCATGTTTTTTGATAAATCATGAAATCATCTGAAAGTTTCAGGCTGCCTTCCATATGTCAAAGTAAAACTAAAACTAAAAAAAAAAACAAAATAAAGAAAAGAAATGAGAGACGCAAGTTTTGATTAAAGAGCGCGCAGAGTGTGAGAGCGCACGTTAGGCATGACCTTGAGCTGCCTTCCTCTTTTAAAATTTTAGTTAAAAAAAAACGGGCAGCGCGTTTGTGTGTTGGTAATGCAAGTGAGTGCCAGCCAGCGGCGTTTTATTTAATTTTTCTCTCTCTCAAATAAACACACACACACGCGAGCATGTGCAACGCTGTCGCTTTTCGCTCAGCTAAAATGCTTTTTGCGCAAATGCAATTCACGTTCAAGGCCAAAATTAAGCTGCATTTGTGTGTGTGTGTGAGAGAGAGGGAGAGAGAGAGAGCGAGAGTGCGCTGCTGTCGTCAGTTGTCAACTGTGCTTGCGTTTTTGGTACTGCAAGCACACACATACATGCGCACAGACAGACACACACACACACACAGACGCATACAGCTGCAGTCAAACTTACATAGATACAGGCATTGAACAGGCGCAACTGTATAATCAATATTTTTGCAGCTACGAAGAAGCTGCATCTGTGTGTGTGTGTTTATGTGTATCCGTATCTGTGTATCCGTATCTGTGTATGCGCATCTGTGTATCCGTATCTGCCTCTCGATTTTGCATTTGTTTTTCTTCATTTAACAACGATTTAAAAAAAAAAATGTTTGACAAACATTTTGTCATATACAATATAAACATAACAGATACGCTCTTACTCTTTATATTTTTCATCGATTTTACTTGTATTTTTTATTAGCGGCCTATTGATGCAGTTTATATTTTAAAATTGGTGGCAAATAGTTGTTGGCAATTTATGCGCAAAGAACTAGTAAAATGCACCCAAAAAGAAACTGTTACTTTATCTACTTTTTATTATTATTTCCATCATTAATTAAGAATGATTAATTTGGCCCTTCCCTTCGCCATCGCAGATTATTGTTTAATTTTTTACATTAATTACATATATTTCATATATAATTTCAAAAAGTTTACTTCCATAGTTAAGCCATATTTATGCTAAGTAATGATTTTGCATTGTTATTAAAAAATTTTGTTGTTGTTTTGCATTTAATTCATCTTGGTTGTAGTTCTATTTCAGGTATTTGAGTCATTTTTACATTTAAGCAAAGTAAATTAATAATTGAATAGAGTAATATTTAAGAAAATTCTTTCTGTTGGTGTTTGGCACTCAAGTCGTCTTGATTAGAGTTTCATTGCACGTATTTCCCTTATTTTTACCAATTCTTGATGTAAATGTATTTTTGACGTCCGTATCATATATATATATATATAATATTTGGTATATATATACAAGTCTGCTTCTTTTTTTTTAAATCATACTTTGACTGCTTTGTTTTAGTTGTAAGTTAGATTTATTGCAAGCCCATCATATATCTGCCCATACGCATTATACATTTTAGTAATGTTTTATACACTATTTGTTTGCTATATAAGCATAAGTTATATTATTTTTCTACTAACTAGCAGAGTTGTCGGCATTTGTTTTTATTTTATTTTTTTATTCAATATTTCTCTTCATGTAAGTTTGGAGTCTATTGTGATCGCTAAGTACTTTGCGCTTGCATGTAGTTAAACAACTTCTGCATTAATTTGGATTGAAGGATTCGCGAAATTACTCTTGGTGTATATGACGTGTTGTGTTTTATCCCAATATAAGCCAATGCTCATAAGCTGCAGTAGTTATCGTATTTTGTAAAATTATAGTGCTATTAGTTGACATCAACATGGTATAATCTACAAATGTTGGTATCAAAGAATCGCCATTCGCTATCTCTTGGTTTTAAATCATACGGAATCTAGTGACCTTGTTTCTAAATCATTGCAAAATCTTGCGTTTGGAATGCATCTTGGTCAAGTAATACACGGAATTCTGCGTCTTCAAAAACATTTTCCTTTCTGCCACTATTGAAGTGTTCTACGTCAAAAAACCCCATTATTAAAGCATTGAGAGCACTCGCTACAAGTGCTTTCACTAACAGCAGCCTCGACGCATGTATTTAAGAGCAATAGTTGAGCTTCAGACATAGCTGACGCAAATTCGGCTCAAAGACTTGTATTTTCAATCAACAATCAAGGTATGATGCAATAGAGATGCCAACAAGTTGTCTGATGCAAGTTTGTAGACGGTTGTCTACGATTAATGGAAATAGTTTTTGAATGAATAATATCGATCAACAATTGCTTCAAGAGACACGTATTGGAAAACGGCAAAGAATTTTAAGCTTTTGTAGCTTCAAGTTTTAACTAGTTGCAGCAGTCTATAAAAGACATTTCAAAATTGGTAGGAAATAGTTTATGGGACTTTTTGCGCAAAGTCCTTGTGGGATGCACTAAACAGCATCATGCTGTTACAGTTTTCTCATTTTTGGCTTAAGATAGATTTTAATACCCTGTAAAAAGGGTATACTTTATTTGTGCAATGTATGTGATGAAAAACGAGTGATGAACTTGCAGGCTTAGTGCGGTAGCTTATGACACACATTAGCTGTTCCACTTCAAAAAAAATGTAATTTTCTAATTGCTGCTTGTATTCTGCTTGTATTGCCATAATAGTTTTTTTTTATTAAATTTTCACAATGCTTATTAAAATTTAATGTCAAATAAACCATAAAAGATTCAGTCTCTACACGGCAGGTGAGCTGAAACCTATATAATGCTCAGTGAAAACCAGACAAAGGCTTAGCTGAGCAGTGGCAACAACAAGTCAATTTTATTACTTTGAGGCGCCACTGTCAAGACTGAACCTATTTTTTCATGTAGTTTTTAATTGAATCAGCTTATTGCATCAGAAACAATATATAAAAGCGCTGAAAATGTTTTTTACAAAGCCAAATACCCAAATGCGGCTACACACATACACGTATCTGGACGTATACGTATTAAGGAAAAACGTAGAGTATCTTAATTTAATTTATAATAATAATTAAGTTAGTTTATTATTGATCATGAAACGATACAGAGAGCAGTTTAGTTCTTTGGTACATGGAATACCCAAGTGAAAAAACATTAACGAAATAAAAAGTGAACGTACGTTAAAGTCGAAAGCATTCGACTTTTTTTTTTTTTTAATTTTTTTGAAAGAAAACCACTTCGACGAAATACTTGGACCCGTGTAAGTAAACGATGGCTCCTATCGCCTTCGATATAATAGCGAATGCGAGTTATACCTTGGTGCAGCAGCAATTAGAAAAAGGATTAAGCTCAAGCAACTGCAGTGGGTTGGTCATCTCCAAAGAATGGACCCTAGTAGCCAGTAATAAAAGACTTTCAAAAAACATCCAATGGAAGAAGATGTAGAGATCCTCCAAATGCTCGTTAGATAGACAATGTGAAACAAACTGCAGAGCATCTTTGAAGAAGAATCTGTAGAATGCTAGTTCTAAATCGTCAAGATTTCAAGGGGAGGCTAAGATTCAACTAGGATCGTCGCGCCACTACTAATATGGTACTTATGTTTGATTGGTTGACTTAGTCATGATTTCTTAAGAAATAAACTAATTGAACAAACGTTTTTTTACAGATTGACCTTGTGGAAACTAAGTAATATAAGTAAATAAACTTATTCTTCTTGACTATGCTGTTGCTTCATAGGCGAAGTATGGAAATTTCCTATAAAAGGCTGTACAAAGAGAACAGGGATCTATAGTTTATAGCTGCATGCGCACGACGCTGTCTTTAATTAATTAATTTAGCTAGACAAAAGCGTAATTTTGCTAGCAATGCCAGTGCTAGTCAATGTAACCAGTGCTGCTGCGGGGGAATCGATCCTCCGAGCTTGAGTTTTAAAGGCTACCGAAGGCGACGTATAATATATGGTGACAATACTTTAAAAGCCTTTGAAAACTTTGCCGAATCGAATCGCTTCACGATATCAGAAAAATAATTGTGTGTAAAAAAATCAGGTTTCCTCATCTGTGGGAGCTATATGACATAGATTATCGATAGATTAATTGATCGAATTCGACGCAATGACTGAGAAGACTAAAATACTTTAATTAACTGATCTAGGTTAGGATATCTTGAAGAACAAACGAAATTTCCCTGGATGCAAGAAGTAATATGGAAAGCCATTACTAGATACGCTGACAATCTGCACAATCACTCAAACGTACTGGCGTTCAACCTGCTAAACGAAAGTCAAACCACAAGATGACTCACAAAAGACGCCCTTTACCCTAATTCCAATCATAATTCCAAAACATAATTATTTCGCAGTAGTTGGCTTCGGTAGCGTACTCGCTTCTAAACCGAAAGATCGTTGGTTCGTTTCCACCCTGCAGCACTGTTGCATTTGTCTAGCACTGACATGGCTAACAAATAAATAGACGCTGCTTACCTAGCAAAATCTTTAATAATTAAAGATACCGCCGGATCGGATAAACTGCAGGTTCCTGTTCTCTTCGAAAATCTATTAATAGAGATATCTCTATGCTGCGCCTATGCAGCGATGACTCGAGTTAAGTGGAATAAGTTTATTGTTTATTTTCCAAAACCAACAGATCTTAAATTATTGTTATCCAAAAGAAAAAATTGTATTTATAGTGAATTAGCACTAAGCACTCATTTCAGTCTCTTCAATATTCCTATCAAAAGGTTTCATACTTTTATTTAAACAAATTGCTTGAAAGTGTATATAAATTTCGTATAAATACTTTGATTATGGCTTAATTACAAATCGCGTAATAATTTAATTTCGTTCGCTTCTTAGAAGAAAAAGAAGCACACACATGTTTTATATAATTATCTAGTTCGATGGCTGCTCTTAACGCTCTCGAGCTGTCACTAGGTTGGAGAGAAATGCATTCAAGCATGAAACACACACAATGCCTGCCATTTATTGCAAATATTATTATATATTTGTATAAATTTAATTGGACATACAGACAGACAACTACATATATGGAGATTTCATTATAATTTTATAGGCTGAATTTGGAATTTGCTTACAAGATATCGTACCTATTATGGTCGCAATGTTGTAATCGTTAAGTGGAATATTTTAATTAGTTAAAAATCAAGGTAAGTTTATGAATTTGAAGGTGAACTGAAAGTAAGATGCAACTAAATAATATAATAAGCCAGATATATTTTTTTATAGATTTGTAAGCTGCTTTGATTCATTTATATTTTATTCAAATATCAGAAACTAAACTATATTCACATGAGTATCTTTCGCGTTGAAAATAATTTGAATTATTAAAAATAAGGTTGGCTCAATTTCATTTTTAGTTAAAGATTTTGCTTAAATTTTGAAACTTCAAATAATTCGTATGATTCAACTCATCTTACATTGGTATTTCAAAAACTTACACTATTAATTGCAAATTTCAAAAAATTTTATAATTCGAATTGCAGCTACTTATGACTGACTCATTGATTGAAACAACTTGTTAAACTAAACTGTCACAACCAGTAATAATTATAAAATAAATACATAAACCTTAACAGGTTCTCTTTCAAACATGAATTGGAAATAAAAACTTAATGCTTTTTTGTTTATGAAATTAAATTCATAATTAATTGCAATTATTTTTTATAACCAATTTCATGTGCATATGGAATATATTATTGTATATAAAATATTTAGAAGGGCATGCCGACATTCAGAAGACAGCGACCATATGGAAAATATGGCAAGTTGCATTTGCAGGCGCCATGAAATGCAAACAAGCCGTGGGTGGTTTCAAAAGTTAGTGGCAACTTTTGAGTTTACTGAATAGTAAACTGCAGATAGATTTTGCTGAGCTTCAAAAGTAAAGCAGCTTGAGAATTTATTCCATTTATTGTACAAAAATTAAATTAATTTTAAAGCAAGTTTAGATTGTGAAGTCCAGTTGACCTTATAATTTAACAATATTACAATTTAGAAATATTAAATTAGAACCAAAAAAAAATATATAAAAATATTTGATAGATATTTGAAAAAAAAAATTATGATTTTTAAGTTTGGACGTTAAAGAGTGCGTTTGATTTCTAAAGATGAATGAATCGAAGCGTCAGCAGTATCCCTAATATTTTATATCAGGTTTTACAACATTTTTTCGAATTATAGCTTTGACAGATTATTTGCCTCAGACTACAAGCATACTGACTGTAGCTTGGCATTTGTTCGTTAGACTGCGATGAAGATTGCAGTTTATGTTTCTGTCGATTTTGGGCGAGATACTTCTAAGCAACATAAAAGGGAAAGTTGCACTGCAGCAAGAATACAGCTGCAGGAGTAAGACAAATTAACAGAGAACACACAACCTCTGGAAATGTCTTCAACAAATATCTGGGGGTGTTTGTAGTGTATGCAGATGATATTGCCATCCTAGCGAGAAACCAGCGGTATTTGGAAGAGATCCTCATATATAGCTGCAAAGGCAATGGAAGTTGGTTTGATAATTATTCAAACTAAGACGAAATATATGACATTATCTAGATACGTCGAGAGAAGAAGACCACGAAATCTCAGCATAAGTGATTGAAAGAGTTAACAACTTTAAATACTTGTGTGTGTTGATAAGCAATGGCAAGGGACTTCATACAAGACTGGATTGTATCTGCTAATAAAATATACTATGCACACAGCAAAATATTCAGGTCAAAACTGCTATCGAGGGCATGCAAGCTACGAATTTATAATTCCATCATCATAAGGCCAATAGTCACATATCGAGCAGATGAAGAATCCCTAAGAATCTTTGAAAGAAAAATACTGCGAAAAACGCTTCGGCCATAGATAATTCATCACGGCGTGCAAAAAACAATGACGAATTGTTGAGTTTAAACCGTGGCGACGATGTAGTCAAGTTTTTTGAGGCCCAGAGGCTAAGATGGATAGGATACGGATGGACCAGAACAGAGCACAAATGCTTGAGTTGGCATACAGATCACTCTTCACAAGTAACAGAGGTTGACCAAGAAAACGCCTAATTGACAATATTGTCGATAACATGCTGAATATGGAAGTATGAAACTGTCGCGGGCTTGCTAACAACCGAGACTAATAGAGAAAAATTGTTGAGAAAGCCAAAACCCACCCTGTGTTGTAGAGCGAATGATGATGATGATGAGGACTTTATTTATCCTCTTATGTACAATTTTTGTATCGATTCAAAATGGTTTTACCAAAATTTGATGGAAATGGATCTCTTTTAGGCAGCATAGCTTTTCAAAGTTAAAAGTAAAATAGTTTTATAGAAAGGAAATATCATCATATGACGACTTTTATAAGAATAACAGGCAGCATGCCCTAACAGACCTAGTGCGGCCACATTGCGAATACGTTATTTTTTGTAAGTAAAATCGTTTTCAAAGTTTAAGCTTTATCTTTAGATTCAACCAATATCAGTTATATGCCTTCCAAACCAAACGAAAGCAGTTATAAAGCAGGCAGAAAATATAACATTTTATTAGGATTAAACGCACAAAAGTTCAATTGTATATTGGCCAACATTGCGTATACGCTTTTTTAAAAGTCTTTTAGAGTTTTCGTCAATAATACGGCATTTTGGAGCAATCTATTTGATAGCAAGACATACAACATAAGACACAGCCATGTGGCTACTAAATTGAGAACCTTTTACCAATTCTTCTTTAGTTGGCCACCACCAGCCGTTATCGGTTTACAGCCAAACTCACTAGCTCTCGCCAGGCACTCCTGCTTAGGGGGCCCAAAAGTCATGTGCAAATTAAAAGAGTTTTAATACAGGGTCCTGTGCTCCATACCGGATTTCATAATTTAGAGAAAATTTTTTAGAGATAATATCTATCTCGTATTTCCCTTATGCATATATTCATTTCTAAACAATCCCAGTTACAAGTATCATATATTACTACAGGATGCTGTGTTGAAAAAAATTGATTATCTCAAATTCAGATCAAATCTGAATAAGCAGTTCAGCTTCCTTTTTTGTGCTTTACAAACATTCTGAACCAACCCTTCCAAAGTGCAATATATAGAAAAATAAAAAAATAAAATTAAGTACCAAACAAGAAAATGCAGAAAAATGCTATTTGGAGGGCAAGGTCGTCGAAGAGATTTCCACGCGTTTCAAAATGGCCACAGAGTCGGGGTAAAAGCACTTACGCCCGAAGGACGAAAGCTTTGCAATGGTCACACTGTGCATGTACACTCCCGCTGCATGCTGCATCCAAATCTCTCTCTGAGGTTCTACTGGGCTCAGCACTGAGCTCTCTTGTGTTAACATGCAATTGGCGCACTCGATTCGTTTACCCTTTCTGTCTTGTACGAAGGCGCTAACGCCCACGCATTTGTCCTAGAGTAAGCTTTAGAGCAGCTGGATGCGCGTGTGGGTGTGGGTGGGTATGGGTGTGGCTGGGCGTGGGAGATAGCTGCACAGTCTGCCTGTCAATCAGTCGGTTTGTCAGTTTATGAATCCTGCCCAATGACAAGTGACCCATATGCGTCAGACAAACAACATCAAGAAGCATGTTGTTATCGTTGTTGTGCAGCAGTCAAATAGCTTTTCCTGGTTGCTGCCACTCTCTGCGCTTAACGCTGCACTCTGCCCACTCTCTCACGCTCGGTATCCCTTATGTACAACTGTGTGCAGCTGCCACTCATGGGTAATTGCATCCTGTTGTCGACCTTGAGTATGTATCCATGTACAACAGCTTGCTAGGTGCTACCGCAGCTGTTTGAACTGTACTCATAAATTAAGTTGCATCCATAAGGATATAATTGAAAATCCTAGTCATCCTTTGACGTAGTTCCGTCTTAAATTGCATTTCCATTACCGGAAATCGGAGGCGGTAAAAAGCTGTGCATTGAAAATAGCAAAAGTTTTCTTATTTTTTTTTTTGTATTGATTTTCCACAAACTGTTGCATGCGATGAAAAGTGGGCCAAGTACCTGGAAAAGCGAGGCGGCTGACTATGAGCTGTAGCTTATGCTAATGGACTTGGTATGCATATTAAAGTGTTATATGTAAGAACCCAGGAGAATTATTGCATCCATATATTGCAGTTGATACTTTTTTTTAGTTTAAACTTATATACTTGAAAAAATAGCAAGTAAAGTATTTGCTTTAGCTTTTGTTTATAAATATAACTTGAAATATAATATAAAATAAAGAGTAAAATTTTGTTGTACCTTCTCACAATTTAGTCAAAGTTTTTTTGTAATAATTTTTTAGAAACATTTTGAATGCACTGGCAGATGCTTTTGTTTTTTCAAACGAAAGTTTAAATGATTAATAGTTTAAACTCACAAAAGTAAAAAATTGCATTGGAATAAAATTTCTGTCTGCTCGGTCTAGCTACTGATAGAAAACCCAAATAATATGTTCAGCAAGCATAACTTTTTAGGATACTTGTATGATAACTCAGTACCTCTCCGAACAGGATAAAAACAACAATTAGTCCAAATTCCAAATATTCTCGAAGAGAGGAGTTGAGTTGCTTGATTTTTATAAAAGCAAATAATATTCAACAGGTTAATGAATTGATCAGATCAGCCTAACAATCAAAGATTTATGAATTTCCGCACAGCCTTTGACAGAACTCATCGCTCATCTTTAGCTTGATCTACGTACAAGGTTCAAGTGTATCTATTGTGCAATTCTTTGTCAAAGAATTCTGCAATCTTTAGGTATGCTTTTTCTCATCGGTGCTGTTATTAATTTTTACAGTTGATAACCTTCGCATCTAAGAAATTGCCTCGATACAAGGGTATCTATTCTATATTTCTACGAAACTGAAGTACATCTACAAGATTGGTTGCTAACTATGGCCTGAAGTAAATTGGCTGCTTGCAGGCCGAATAATTTTAAGGAAAATAAATCTGTTCGTAGCATTCATGGCCCAAAGTATATTTAAAAAAAATGCTTCTGAAGCAAATGCCCATCGTGCAAATGCACTCCTTCGCCAACCTTAGACGCAGGTGCACAAAATATATACAACAATTTTTCCACAACAAAAAAAAAAAAAAACAAATAAAAAATTGTATACCAAAGTGCAGTGGGTTCCAGCTAATAATACGAGCTATTTTTAGATTGTAAGCTTTGCGAGAGAGAGAGAGAGAGAGAGAGAGAGAGAGAGATGTCTGATGCGTTCTAAGAATCTGACAGCCAAGCTCAAAAACCCAGATATACATTGTCATGCATTACTGCAGCGAGTCCTGGATAAAATTAGAAGCCATTTTCAGCTAATTGCAAGCTTTTGTTGCGAAGGGTCTACGATGCGTTCTAGGAAACTGGTATCCAAGCACAAAAAGTAGGTCAGATAACGCCCGGGCAGCAGCTGGCTTCAAAAAAAAAGAAAACCATAATAACTTAGGACGTTGCTGGTTTTGAAACAGCACGAAACCGCAATATCTTGCATTCTTCTTGAGGAACTTTAATGAAAGTGGTCACAGCCTATTGCTGGCATACATTATGGAATTCTGCTGTGTGCTTTGGATGAGCTGTGGCTCTTCTAGAGGAAATTGCTTACGAGGATGTTCTTTGAATGCTTCACTCAATTTTCTTTCTTTACTATGTATTTTCTACAAAAAGTTGTTGAAGAGTTCAGAATTACTTTTCAGCAGTACTTTTTTACTTTTAATTGAAGAGTACATATCGCCGCACAAACATTAACTCAAGGATACGCAATATAAAGTCTATATCCTACTTCACTTTAATGCAAGAAAGGACTTAGCTTGCCATATATTGCGAAAGTCACCACATGTTGCTTACCGTCAGGCTTTTGTTGACTCAAATCCACATACTGCCAATCATTTTCTAGATAAGCTTATAATTAAAGATGTTTCTGAAAGGTCCTGAAGTTTACATTAAATTGAACAAGCAAAAGCAAAAATTGAGAAAACTGTTTCCGAAGAAAATCAAAAACAAACAAAAGAAAAAGATGTGCAAAAACGTTCTCAAAATTGAAAAATCAAGAAAAAAGATGAGCTAAACTTTTCTGAAAAGTAATCAAAAATGGAATAATTTTTTATTGAAAGTACTTTAAATATTATAAACGCTCATATAGAAAGTCGCTTTTCTGTGCTTTTTGTTTTAAAAAGCGTACAGATGAATAACCGTAATCTTTCTATTATTCAATCAAATCTCTCGTGACAGCATTTATTAAAAAGTTAAGTGTGGGGGTAATTAATACTAAAAAGCTGCGACAATGCTTGCCTCTCTATCAGCAAAAAAGCAGCGTTCACTCTCAGTAGTTCTCTCAGCAAATTTTAATTGTAAAATATTTACTTACATACAAAATAAATTATATTATTTAATTAATAATCGTCATAAATGTTACGTCTATTTAATTTTTATTTTGTTTTTTCTCAATCTACCTGTTGCTGCACACCAGAACACCCGCTAGATGGCGTTATCAAAGCTTTTGTCAAAAGCCAAGACACACACCATACAGTCACGTCACAAACCATTTCAATCACATGCTTGCTGCAGCAGTTTTTTTCGAATTCTCATTATTAACTTTTCAAGTCATTTGTCTAAGCGGAATATTACGCATACGCACTGCTTGCCCCAACCACGTACATAAAACCGCACCCCTCCTGAGACAAAGGTCACTTCCGCCAACCCGCTGTTTTGCAATATTTGCTTAACAACTGTCATGGACATAATTGACCAAATTGATATCAAAGTGACGGAGTGCCACTGCATTTGTCAGCTGTCCATTTAAAATGTACAATGTTAAACACAAATTGTGACAGTTTACTTGATTTCTACACAAATCGTACGACCATTTCTCTTTTTATTTCGCTGCCCGGGAAAATCGAACACATGTCAATGCAAAATAACTTCAAAGCGTTGAAATGATGGACGCACTATAGCGGGGTTGGTAATTGTTAGAAAACAATGCCAATACTACGAGTCACAGACAAATATCGGCTGCACTTAATTGAAAATTCATAAATGCCTCGTACTAGGCGGGGGGGTTTCGTATGTATGCAATCGAGCGGCTGCTACCTTACAATTAGACGCATATTTGTGGCACTCATTAATGTGTAGCACTATGGGAAAATGATGGAGTGAGTGAAAGAGCAGTTGGGCGTATGACGCACAAATTTATTCTCATGCAATATGTTAATTTTGCCGCTAAGCTTTAATAGCTGAAATGTTGACTTACAGATACTCTAGTTAACAATTAAAAATATTCATCATTTTATCTAACCACAAATATTTTTATTTTTTAAAAGACATGCTTTTGTTTTATTTATTGAATCTTTTTTCATTATGGGACTAACAATAAGTTGAAGAATCTTAAAAATGTACTTAGCAAACAGACACTATTGCAATTCATATGAGTTTTTGTGGCCCTAATACATACAATTGGGTTAGCATGTCAATAGAACAATGCGGAGTTTGGCTAAATAAGTCAAATACCTCGCAAGGCCATACAGCTGGGCTAGTTTATCTCTGAGCGGAAGTGTGAATAAATCCCGCTGATTGTTTTAGCACGCTGCGTCGGTGTTGGTTTCAGAATCTTTGATTTAGCTCTTTGGATAGAAATCATCCACTCCATAAGTCCAAGTCGTTTCTAAGGCGGAGTTATAGAGTCTGACCTTATATTTCAGTCTAAGGGAAGAGCGTACACTTAGAAGCCAATCTAGAAATACAAAAGAATATTTTTTAAAATGATTCCAAATAGTAGCGTAAATAGAAATAGAAAATAGAAAAAAAAAGCCTAAGCTTCGCTTCTCAAATTTTATTAGTTTGGGATAATATTTAAGCTTAACATTTCTTAAACAATTCCAGTGGATAGTTACCAGCTCTTTGACAAATCCCCAAAGACCTATCAGCCCTTGGCTAATTGCAGTGTATAAAAAGCAATATCGTAGGTGAGGTCGCTGTCGTCATTGGAGTGCAAGTAGTTGACCTAGCCAGAGTGCTTCTCAGTGCCGCAATGCACTTCCAGTTGCATTTTGTAGTTATATTTTCCATATACTCTACAATAGTTTGTTGCCTACCAATTATCACATAAATAATTTACATCATTTTCATGTTAATTACAACACTTAACCCAAGTGACTATAAAATTCAATTGTGGCTCAATTGTGTTTGCTTTGTATATATGTAGCTACCTACAGTGCGTGGCATAATTATTTTGACATCAATTAATTGTTGTGCTGTTACGTTTGTATGTTGAGTTTGTTTTTATGTGCGTTTTGACTATAAAAGTTTTGAGTTTATTTTTATTATAGCTGCACAATTCAGAAGAACCCATGTTATTTTAAGCCAACTTTCAATATAATTTAAAGGGTATACAATATTAAAGGGTACCCGTAGCACTCATTATCATAAATATTGTAGTGCAAGTTAATTATACGTTTAAATTGTGTAAAAAATTAGAGGATTTTTATATAATTTATGCTTAAATTACAATAATTAGTCGAAACCACTAAATCTTTTGCTTTCAAATGAACAATTTGTGTAGGTACAGTATGCGACAAAATTATGTTGACCTATGTGTAAGCGACGTGTTTTAAAATTCAAGAAATTTGACGAGGTGCATTCTGTTCTCTCAATATTTCATATTTCTTTTAAATTGAAAACCAAAACTGTTATGGGCCTCTCGTACTTTGCTATTGCGCATCCTTCAACTTGAAAAACGACTCAGTCTCCGAGAACTATATAGAGAGAATTTGTAGAGTATCTGCTGTTAATAGTATAATTTAAAAGGCGATTTTTTTAAAAAAACGTTTTCAAATTAACTCAACTTGCTTTTGTGTACAAAATATGGTAATTGTTGTTTAATGGAATAAAAATAAATCAGTTATTGTAGAACTAGTTATGTATTACACGAAACTTTTCGCGTCTTAAGCGCAAATTATAATAACCTCAACGATTTCCTATCCAATGAACGATCTATTCAAATCATCTCATGCTCTATCTTAAGTTCTCATGAATCATGAAAATCCAACTTAATCAACGCTTATATTTTGGTTTCTTTATTAAAAAATGCTTAAACTTTTAAATTTCTTCATGTTTTCATCTTTTACATTGTAAATCCAAGTTCCTAGACGATACATTTCTATAAAAAATTCACCCATCAGGCTAGAGATACGGATTAGTTTTGTATCCTTGAAACATTTTACAATTGCTTTACAAAATCCGAATCGCTGATCATCCAAATGTAATATAAGCCATTGCAAATGCCATTAGTCTAAAAAATCCAACCGTGTGGAATAGACTTCTCATTTGTCTGTTTCCGGTTTATTTTTGACCTTTAAAGCCACAAGGAGCTGAGCATTGTAAACTTTTGAAATTTTTGGCTGTTTTCGATAACGTTCTCCTTTAATGGTTTAGTCTTGTTTCAGCAGCTGTTGGACCATACTCGGTTGGTTTGACTATATGCAGAGCATGATCTTTTAACTGCGGTTGTTTTACTTTGCCTTCAATGTACATGATTATGGAACGGCCTAGTAAACAGTTTATCCACATTTCATCTACAAGCAAGATCAGCTACCTTCGTTTCATGTCAATCAAAAATCAGTTCCCAAGTCGAAATTACTCTATCGATGTCTCAGGCATTCACACAATTTTTTGGATTAAAAAATAGCTTTTAACTAAATCTTACATTACAAATAATTTGATTTATTATATTTTATGAAGTTGATCGTCATTCGAATGTTTAAGGTCATACTGAACGCCATAGCATCGGGCCTCAATTATAATTTGCAGCATTAAGTTAATAGTTCTTCGCATATTTGAGCTGGTGGCCCAGACCGGCGAGTTTATTGTTCCATCGAAGAGTTACTTTTTCAAAGTAGTTTAGTTTATGTGTCCTATACACCTAAATTTTCTCTATTTTAGTGATAGACTGCCAAATGAAACTATTTTTTAATAAACATCTGACTATTTTATTCAACTTTGTATAATTATCTGTTAAATAAAGAAACAAATATTTCCAAAATTTCCATATTCGCTACGGTCTACATCATAAAAAAGTCATGATATAACTTTCAAAGCAACCGGTTGTAGAAATCTTGATACTTTTAAAAATTTATGTTCTGAGAAATCCAACAAGAGGATACAAGTCTATCAAAGTTTTTTTCATATTGGCGATATATGATATAGCTCCAAAAGCAACGTTTTCAAGAATTTTGCGCACATTCGTTATATTTATTTTTCAAGATATCATTACAAATTTCGCAACATATAGGTTTTTGCAGCATTCGATCAAAAGATAAGAAATTTAAATAAAAATTGATTTAATTTCGTTTGTATTTCAAGATTTGAAATAAGGTACTCAGAAGCTTTAAAATTTTCCGGGATAAGTATGAGAAATATATTTTATTTTTCTAATCTCACTTCCAAAATTGTACTTAAGATTTTGATGATTTCTCTTTTAAATTTCAAAAATAGTCCCCGAATAGTATTGTACTTATCAACATCTACAGAAACTCCATTAGTTCCACATGCTTACCTTCTCATATCGCCCTAATTCTAGTATGTGCGCATACTAATTTGCCCCACTGTGCGACTGTGTATCTGTATTTACTTTGCCGGAGTAAGCGTCTTATAGACAGCACGTCAATCTGAAATACACCTACCGACATATATCATTTGCATGTCTTATCTCAGCAGATAATAAAAATAATATTATTGTTGACGCTTAACTGACAAGTTTTTCCTCTTAACTTCGGATTTACGCTCAGTATTCCAACGCATCGCCATGGAGGCGATCAAGCAGGGTTGTGCTTGGGCGCGTGTGACGCTTAAATCTACACAAATCTTTATTGTAGCCGGAACTATATTACTCACATTGTTCATAACGCTGCTGTGCATTGGTTTCACTATGCGTTATGAGGTGGAGCACGAGGTGGCCAACGTGGCGGATGTGG
The DNA here is from genome assembly GCA_035046065.1 of Chymomyza procnemis. Classification (NCBI taxonomy): domain Eukaryota; kingdom Metazoa; phylum Arthropoda; class Insecta; order Diptera; family Drosophilidae; genus Chymomyza; species Chymomyza procnemis. Next base: position 21,917,596 of record JAWNOJ010000026.1, read on the forward strand.
ATTATTGGAAAGATCAGATATCTGCGGAACAACAAATTTGGTATGACAAAGGCATAGACGAGTTGAATACGGCGCTAAAAATGCATGCAGTGCTGCAGCGACCGAAAAATGTGCTCATCCTGTTGGCCAATGGCGTTAGTGCGGAGCAGCTGGCCGCAGCCAGATTTTCCACGGCAAAAGGCCGCTTAGTGCATTCGGAATTTTTATGGGATCAATTTCCGCATGTGGCGCGCTTAAGCAGCAGCTGCATCATTGGGCAGGCTTGTGATGCGGGTAATTTGGCAACAGCGCTCTTTGGTGGCGTTAGCTCCAAAGGCGGCACTGTAGGAGTGGATACAGCAGTGCCGTTTGGCAATTGCAGCGCCGCTTTGGATACAAAGCATCATGTGTTGAGCATAATGCGGCAGGCGCAGCTTGCAGGTATGCGTACGGGTTTTGTAACTACGCAACGCCTAACCGGAGCAACGGCTGCTGCACTATATGCACATGTGCCGGATACTAGCTGGGAGTGCGATCAGGGTATGCCACAGAGCGCCAAGGCAGCGGGTTGCAAGGATATAGCACAACAGCTTGTTTTTGGTGAGACTGGTAAGGCCTTCAATGTGCTGCTTGGCGGTGGACGCCAAATGTTTACGGCCGATGTGGATAGCAGAGTTACAGATGAGCTGGATGGCAGCTTGTACAGAGCTACAGATGGGCGCAAACTGTTGCAAGATTGGCGTGCTGAAATGCTGCAAAAAGGCGTAAAGTTTGAGTTGGTGCAAGAGCTCTGCGAGCTCAAGGCTCTCAATGTCAGTCAGTTAAACAATCTGCTGGGTGTGCTTGCCAATGGAGATCTTAATCGCAGCAGCATGTCTTGTGGTCCTGCACTGCATCTTATGCTAAGCAAGTCGCTGGAGCTACTCAGTCGTGATCGACGTGGCTATCTGCTGCTCGCTGAACAGCTGGTCAAGTCAGGACAGAACCATCAGCCTGTTACCAAGCTACAGGCTTTTAACGATACACTAACCAGATTGCTGCAACAACCGGACATTAAGCAAACGCTTATTTTGGTGGTATTTGCTAGAGGAAACTTCATTAAACATGGACAAGATGTGACCGATGAGGATCTACAACAGTTGCCCTCGGATAGCGTTGTCTTTGCAAGCGGTGAGCTTCAAATATGCTTAAGCGGAAACAGTCTTTTTGTTATAAAGTTGTATTCTTTGTAGGACCCAAATCGTTTCTGTTCCATGGCGTTCGCGAGGAGACTTACCTGGCGCATGCAGTGGCCTATGCACTGGGTATAGGAGCATTCATTCAGAAGGGACACGCATAACTAAAAGTTGCGAAGGACTTAGTTTAGTTCTAATTCCGTTTGTTTTTAGATTAATTTCAGAAAGTAAATGTTCTAAGCGTGTGCGCTGCCTTATACGATGTGCATTTCTTTAGAGGATTTGTTTATGCATTAAATACATCTTCGAAATCGTCAACTGCCTCTTTGCTTAGTCAAAAGTACTTGGACATTTGGTCCTGTTTTTAAAAGGAACTTCATTATATTTCATAACTCTACAAGATTTTGTAGGGTCTACTATCCCTGCAGTTTCGATGACATTTTTACCTACAAGCGCAAGTGGGTTCGCCTTAATAGTCTCCCCGTCAGCCTCAAAGAAACTTCGATTATTTGGAATTGTTAAGACTTTCGTTAAAGATTTAGTACGTCTATCTCTACGTTCTCTCTTCGCTGTGCTTTTCCCAAGTCCTTGTGTGCCCCTTTTCGAATTCGCTGCCGTTCTTGCTTCTACTCTTTATATCAAATGATGCCAAAAGAAAGCTTCTTGAAGATCTATTATCTCTATATAGAGCTTTTGATTCCGCCCCAACCTTCAATCCCAATTCCAACAAATGACACCAATTTCAAACGTTCATGATTACAACTTTAACTATTAAATTTATTCATAAAGATTACTAAACGCTTCAAACAACCAGGCTGGTCTCACCTTCCGGCATTGTTGGTGCTACAGCCGGCGGTGATGCAGTAGACGTAGCCGTGGCCGTCGGCGCTACCCAATTAAAGGCATGTGCACCACTGACTGCGCCCACAGCTGCCGTGGAGACTGTCTTCTGCAATGTATTCAACTCCGATTCACGGGTAGCTGTTGCCGATGCAATGCGCGGCACAGGCCGCAGCACATGAGGTCATTTGACGGGCAGCACTGGCGCTGCCACGCGTGGCAGCATATTATTGGCGGCATTAGTAAGCTGGCGCAGATGATTCGCCTGTACATACTGAAAAGCCGAGGAGCGTTCCAATTGCTGCGACAAATACAGCTCACCAAGCGAGTAGAAGCGACGCTGATCGAAAGGCTGAAAAGCTGGAAAACCGGCAAAACGTTGGGCATAGTTTTTGGGCGTGGGATAGAGCACACAGGGTGGACGCTGTAGCTGGCCATAGGGTGGCGGTGGAGGTGCATTAGCAAAAGCACTCGCGCTGTTTGCAGGCTGATGATGCGCCTTGAAAAAGTCCAGCGATTTAAGGCTTTCCAGCATCTGATGAGAGGCTTGATGCTTCTTAAGATAGGCGTGGCTGTGGAAAGCATGGGGTTAAGTGTAAAGAACGGAGACTAAAGTGCGTGCAACTTACCGACGGAAAGTCTTGCCGCACTGATGACAAGGATATATGCCATCAGCTGCATCCTCGCCAGCTGCTTTGTCTGGACTATGACTGCTGCTGCTGCTGCTACCGTTGTTTTCACTGGCAGCTGCACGTTTGGGCACTTTGCTGGCGCTGCTGCTCAGCAACTCCGACTTGGGTTTATGCCAGCGTCGATGGGACGCCAAATTAGCTGGACAGTTGAATACCTAGACGACAACAATTAGCTGCGAAGAAACCAGCTGCGTAATTGAACCTACCTTCTCACACTCGGAGCACTTGTACTCGATGTGCACTATGCGTGGACAACGATGCTGCGCCAGCATGAAGGCATCATCGTAGAGCGTGCGACAAAGCTGACACAAATAAGCGCCAATCTTATTATCAATGCTGGCCAATATGGCCTTAGCCTCCTCCGTGATTTCGACCACATTGAAAGCCGGATCAATGTCACCTTTGCGCACGACTAGCTCCTCATCATCGCGCAACTTGCGTATGATGGTGCCAGACACAGGGCTTATGGTCTCCTCATCGATGGCGGTATGCTTGCGCAGCTTGGTGCGTTTGCGTTCATTTTTCTGCGGGCGATTGGATGTGCCAGCGTGCTGTACCGACTGCTGCAGATTACCGCTGCCCAAATCTGTGTAGACTTTCTCAGGTTCTGTCTGTGCTGGTGCACTTGTTGTGGGCGCTGTAAAGTTTCTATCGAAAAGTCTGGCCAAGCCATCCACAGCTTGATTGTGTAACTGCTCATCGGCATAGGTCAGCTCATGACGCTTGAGCGCTGTGCCATCAGCGGCTAGCTGTGCCTGTAAACGCAATGCAGGATTTTGTAGGTCATCGTCCTCATCGTCATTACTTAAGATGTCCACATAAACCTCCTCATCTTCTTCTTCTTCCGCTGTAGCTGTCTCCACTGATGTTGTTGCTTTGGCGCTATTTAAGTCCTCGTGCGCCTCCTCCTCATCCTCCTCTAGCTGCAATACATCCTCAACATCCGTGTCCTCATTGTAGTCATGGGAACTAACAACTGTTTCATCCTCGTCCTCGGTCAACACAATTGTCTCATCATCCACATAAATGGTTGCCACTTGCTCAGACTGCTGTTGCACGCTCGATTGACTTGCCGGAATTTCCTCAAAGTTATTTTTTGTCTCGTGAAAATGACTTTTATTATAGCCGGACGTGGCAGCCCCATCGAAACGTAAGCCGTAGCAGCTGGCGCCCAGTGGCTGCTGTTGTGTTGTTTGTTGTTGCTGATGTTGTTGTTGAAAATAATTTGTTGCTGCATGTTGCTCCTGTGGCATTAGCAGCGCAGCCTGCGGCGTGGCATGTGGCATGCCCGCTGCTGTGGCCATTGCATGTGGCCGCCACAGGTAATTCTCCTCGCACATTATTCTCTGTCGCTTGCGTGGCGGTGAGGGTGTCGAGGGCGGTGTAATTGGTATAATATTGCCTGCTCGCAGCGAAAGATCGAGCGGCGAGAGCAAGGATACCGCCGAACGGTGTTGACTAAATTGCGGAAATGTCTCGTTGATTGCTGGTAATGCACGGCACTCGGGATAATGTGGATTCATCATTTTATCTCAAGTGCTTTACGGGCTGGAACGCCCCTTGACTTAATAATATTGCGACTGCAGTTGCTTTAATAGTGTGGAACTTTGTTTAGTTCAGTGCAAGGTGAGTATTTCGGACATAAAATGTAATTTGCTGGCTGGAAATAATAATGAAATAGTTTTTCATATTGAATAGATTTCGTGAGAGTCAAACTTATTTAACATTTTTTTATGTTGCACATATAAATTTATTATTTATTTATTATGTCAGTTTGCTCCGCCGAAGTAGAAGCTTTATGGAAGAGCCTTAAGGAAAAGTTGTAAGATCTCTTCGCCCATTTTAGCGATTGTATGAGAACGTAGATCTTAAAAATTTTAAGAGTTGAGTTTGAGTTCTTTAAATAGTAGTTTGTGATATGGCAATAATAAATTTGTTTGATATTTGAAATAAATTCGATAGAAACAGATTCGAAATAAAAATGATATAGGGCTTGTATGTTTTCCAGTTTTCCCAAACACGTTGTCGAATTTGATGACAATTGGTACAGCGAATCGCGTCAATAGGGCAAATTTGTTAATAAACCTTCTCTTTCACTCAATTGTTTTTAAAGTACCCTAACCAAATACGATTTTAAAAAATAATTAATGAGTTCACAATCAATGCGCAAAGCATTTTACAATCCGATTGACTGTATTATATTTCACTCATGCGAGAAATCTTTCAAAAAGACGATTTCAGTACAAAATTCATTTACTTCGTTTTATATTTCTTTCAATATATTACAACTAATTGTTAATTTTTTATGTAACTTTTCGTAAGGCATGTTTTGTGTTCAAATTTTTGACGATATTACTGTACCATATATCATTAGAGACCATATGGACCATAGTTCTCAATGGTTCAGGACTTCTTATCCAAAATAATGTCGTAAGGATGTTGAATCTCACATGAAAAACCAATTAAAATCGCCACAAAGAGTTAAAGTTAAAGGCCAATATATAAATATTTTGAATTTAAAAATAAATATGTCTTTTTAATCCTTGAGCATTATGGGCAAAAGTTAAATAATTGCGCATTAGGCTTTGATTAGCGAATATCCATTTTATATTCTTTATGTCAAAGAATCACAAATTAAAAAAATTAAGAATAATATAGTTAATTTGCTGATAAAGAACTATAAAAAATGTTATTATTACTTATTTAGACTTTTTAAAATATCGCTATTTAATTTGAATTGTACTACAATTTCAATTCATTTCATGGGGTTCATCTATCAGTGCCTGGCCTAGGAACTTACTTTCTTTGAGATTTGGTAAATCTTAAATCTAAATCGAAGACCATGCAAGACTTGATCTCCGACTAGATTTTCGAAATTGTGAAGATGCCTTTTTGAGAGGCTAGCCTTTTCAAAGTAGCACAATTTACTTTATAATAATTGATTTTTTTTTTATTTTATTGTTTGTTTTTTAATAATATTATTGATTTATTAAAAAAACTTGAATGCGCTTACGACGGCTCTAGCTGTATAGTCATAATTTTGAAAAAAAATTAAAATATTATAATAATATAAAACCTAAAGGTGTATTGAAATATAAATATTTAATATCAAAATACTTAAAATTCACTTTACAGAAGAAAAAATTGTGTTGCCTGCTAAGTTAAGAGCTATATTACACTTTAAAATCGAATTCTTGAACATTTATAACTTTAAAATTGTTTTCCATATAATTGGAAGGTGCTTAAAATTAAGAAGTACTTATATAGTTTGTGGAGAAAATTTGGAATCCTAAATAATATGCTTATGTGCAGCCTAATTGTCATAAAATTGAAACTAAATTTTAGCCCTCCCACATAAAAGAAATCAAATATTTTTATTGACTGCCAAAGTTTTTCATATATTTATCGAACCATCATTTTGATTTTAATATAATAAAAATTATAATAATATTAAAAATAATCAAAAATTTTTTATTCATTATTTTTTAGTAAACCTTTTTAGACTTTTTTATAGTTTATTTTTTGTAAAACCAAAATCATACAAATATTTTATTTTCGACAATTTTTTTTTTTGCAATTCACCATGATTTCACATTTTTCTTTTCATTTTCTGTTTTTTGTAAAAATGTTCAAATTTCAAACGCCTTAAAGTTCACTTCATTTTCATTCATTCACCTATTTTATTTTTCAAAAATCCTTTTCACACTTTCACTTTAAAACCAATTTTATTTTCAACTAACCCATTTGGCCGAAACATTTTTAATAAATTATTTAATCCAAGTAATTTTGCAATTTGCAAATTTTATGCACAATTTTCCACTTGACCCAAGTGCGGATGGATGGTTGTTTGGTTGGAAAAGTTGCTCGAAGCACGCACTCACTGGCAATTTACCGTCACACGCAACTTTCTCGTAGCAACCGTCGAACGGAACTAAACTGAACTGAGCGGGCACTTTGAGTCGCAAGCAAGTCCTGCACCTGTCGCAATGCCTGCGAAATTGGGTTTGAATGCGAAGCCAATGAAAGCCAGCACAATGCGGTGGCACTAATGCCAACCCAACGCACCCCAACACCCCAAACCACCAACCCTGCCCGACTAACGTTTGATGACATGGCATTGGCATCTGCCGCATTGCGTTTCTCACTCGCACACATTGTTTGGCTGCTGGGCCAAAGAATCCTTTAGAGCTGCCATTGGATTCGCTCGCAGCACATAGCGTGACATCAACCCCGTGCAAGCAAAGGGGCGCCCACACAACACCCACACAAACTGCGGTGCTTGTGAAGGCGCATGCGCTGACACGCCTACAGCTATGCAACGTTTTTTTTTTTTTTTTTTTGAATACCTCGTTGTTGCATGCTGGCAACATCTGTTGCACGTTCAACTTCATTGGTAGGGGCAACTGAACAGTTGCCACGCCTCTTGGACTGCGTCGCTTTTTCACATAGTCTCTGGAATGCCATTGAATGGTAAATGAAGAATTTCAATGCAATGTATAGGAGTTTAACCAAGGAGTGCGGGGCCACATTTCGTACCTTTTACTTTTCATCTCTTTGTGTGTGTGTGTGGGCGGGCGGCCGTGCATGCCTTCCATGCCGCCAATCTGGAGGGCGTTGTTCAGACATTTTAAGAACCAAAGGATTCCTTTTTTGTGGTTTTGAAATTTTAATGTCACATTGACTTCAAAATGGCCGCCAGCAGACGGCATTTTAAAGTGTTTTTCAAAAGAAATTCTTGCCCAAATTGCTCGAAACATGCAACTGAATGCAATTAATTAGCAACAGTTACACCCAGAGACCCAGAAACTTCATTAAAAATTGCTGCAGTCGACGTTGACGCCGACGCTGGCAGCGAGCGGCAGCAGCAGCACAATCACGGCTAATAAACAGGAATTTAATTATGAACTTTTGTGCAACTCATAACCAAATTAAGTGGCGCCGCGCGAACTGTTGCACCCACACCCGGTCGCAGTAGACAGTCAGCTGCGTCTCTGGGGCGTTGCTATAGACAGTCAGACAGACAGACAGACTACTTAGTGCTGGACAGCCAACAAGTAACATCAAGCAGGATATTAAGCAGGATTTAAGAGTTTTCTCAAAATAAAAGAATTGCCCATTAAGTTTTTAGCTTTTCAACATTTTTTTGCATGCAACACAAAAGCGACTCAGGTGTTGCAGCATAAGCAAAATGGTTGATAATGGGCGTTATACAGGAAATTTAATTTAGAGCAACTTAAGTTGTGGCAGGATATCTTAAAGGAATACACTTTAAAAAAAAAATGTGTAATTCGGGACTGGTCGCAACTGCGTTTTAGATGTTCTGTGTTGGCGGCATCGAAATATGAAACAATTCCCATTCAAGTCTCTTGCTGAACATAAATTATTAGCAGCAATAATTAACTCCCAATGGTGAAACTTAAAAGTTTCTTAACTTATTAAAATTGAAAGAAAAAAAATGGCTTATCCGAGTAGAAAATATCTTGAGATATTGTTTTTTGTACATTTTGTAAACATTAACATTCATAATTCGCTCTATCTCAATACCATTGTGAAATAGGAATTGATTGGCATACGATTTAACTACAATAACCCTTACGATTTCTTATCTGATGAAGGGTCTATGCAATTTAACTCTTTCTTTTCAATAACCCTTACGATTTCTTATCTGATGAAGAGTCTATGCAATTTAACTCTTTCTCCATTATGAACATATTGATTTGCCAAATGGAGCATCTTTGATCACGAGCTATGAAAACTCAACTTAGTCAACGCTGCACTTTCGGCTCATTTGTTAGGAAATGTTTAAACTTTTATGTTTCTTCCTATTTTCATCATTGACATTATAAATTCAAGTTCCCAGCCAGACCAAGATGTTATGCATATCTATAAAAAAAATCACCCAACACACAGGGATACGAATAGGACTACTTTCTCAAGCAGGAAAATTCTTGGCAGATTTGAAATTTAGTGTTGCGGTATTAAAAATTTATAGATATGATATGAAAAATTATAAAAATTTATAAATTCCTTAAGTGTATTTATATTGCAGGGACTTCCACAGAACTTGGATATACATTCATTAACTAATTTACCGCCATGCTTTGTTTTATTAAAGTTCATTAAAAATATGATAGAATGGAATGTATGGGTTTTATGAATTATGCAGTACTTGCAATTCTGAATTGAAAAATAAAAACTTTAATTGAGTGAGAGAAATACATATGTATTTTATGTTTTATGGTTTTTATATTATATTGATTTCAAAAATTTCCTGGCTTGACTCCGTTTAAAGAGCATGCGAAATTCGACTAAAATTATTTGCTTAGTATATTTCAGTTTTTGGAACACATTTGATGAATCGTTCTAATGCAAAAATTTGAAAACGTTTAATGAATTTACAAAAAAGCAGAACATTTACTAACGAGATGAATCACAACTTTAAAAAACTAAATATTATTGAACTACGTCAAACAAAATTCTTCCCAAAATTCCCTATAAAAATTGAGTATTAACATTTTTTTTTTTAAACTTTAATGATAGTTACTTTTAGAAGTTTGCTAATATTGGCTAGGAAAAACAAAGCGCAAATCATTTTGGCATTGTAACTTCATAAAATTCTTAAACACTGCAAATTTACGAACTTTTATTTGCTATTATTATTATTTTTTCCATAGACAAACTATTAAGCAAAGTTTTAGGTTTAATCACATTTTTATTTTTATATTTTTTTTATCTTAATTTTACGCTACAAAAAAAATTTATTTTAGGCATTAAAAAAATTTGAAATTGGAATTGATCTTGGAAAAAAAAAAGTTTTTTTTGTTGATTTCAAGCGTAAATATAAATATAAACTCATAATAATACTCATTATACTAGTTACTTCTTTTTAAGTATTAATATTAATTTTTGATTAAAAAAAGACAAAGTTTTCCTCGAGTAAAAAATGTATTTTGTGAAGTATGATTGCTAAGAAGGTGTAGGGCTTAAAAATAATTTGCAGTCTATAATAATTATTATTGTTATTAATTAAAAATTGTGAAATAGTTATTATTTATTAAAAATTATTTATAATGATTAATTAGTTGTTTACAAGATGTATATTTAACTCTTTCTGACAAATAATTGATTGAATTATTATCGAATTAAAAATGATTACTTCAGACTTCAGAAAGAATTAAATTCATATCATCTCGGGTTAGCGACCTTTAGATGAAAAATATGTAAGTTGAATACTTGTCGGGCTATTTGTTTAGAAGAACATTTTGATAATAGCACTAATGTTATTATAAAAAACTAAGAAAAATAAAAAATTAATGCTGAAAAACTCTATTAATTTAAGACAACGCCGATGGGACTCCTTTATAAACTGTTGGTCGCTGTTTCGTTCGAACAGCTGTTAATAGAGATATCGCAATGCTCATCCTTTGAAGCGATGACAATAGTAATGGGAAATAAATTCATTTTTTTTTTAATGGAAATAGAAGAGAGTTCTTTTCCTCGCATCATTTATACAAGTAGAGTTATGCGCATTAAACGAAAATTTGGGTTGGTAATGAAGGGCTTTGGCCGCTGGTTTGTTTCAAAATTATTTTACATTCTTGAAAAAAATATATTTTCAAAATTTAAATTAATACAATTCTTGCTCGTATAGAATTTTTGAATTTATGCTCTTTGAAAATATTTTCCGAGTGTTGTTAAATTTTGTATTACTAATGTTGGAGATCCATCTGGCAACCCACAAGCCTTATCACCGCCTGGCAACACCAAGCAGAGCACCGTTCAGTTTTTCCACGGTCGCCACCAAGTTCACACGCATCAGTCGCCAGATATATAAATTAATACTATTATAAACATTAAATTAACCATATTCGATCAAACAAATAAATAAGCAAAACTATTACCAACAACTAATCTTTTCAAATTATAAAAAAATATTAAATTAGAAATCAAAAAACCTAAATGGATGTTCCGAAAATTGTTGCTTTATATGTATTTTGTTATTAATGACAAAATAAAGTCAAACCTAAAGAACTGAAAAATTTAAGTAGCTTTGCATCACGCTTTGAACTTTAACTTTATTTCTATAGAACTTCTACTTTATTTCGCGCAGTACAGCCACGCTTATCCTTATTCCTGCTGTAGGTCAAGAAAGTTTCACTTTGCATTAACTTTGCGGTTCTTGCTTAGCCCGGCTAATTGTCAGTCAGTTCTTCAGCAGTTGGGCGGCTCATTAGCACTACTTAACCTTTAGCTTTTAGATATTATTGATGCCTTTACACTTTGACTTGGTCTGTTGCTGACACTTTACACGGCAGATAATGAGCTGAGTTGGAAATGCCGAAAACCAGCTCAGGTATTGTCCCGATTCATTTGCATGCCAACATCAATAAGTTCGGGATTTCTGTGCTAATTGCGCAAGTCACCGGAGTGTCGAGTTACACAAGGCAACCCCCTTGGCCCATGAGGCGCATACTTCAAGCTAACCGCAACGTGTTGCAAATGGAACTGGCCTGGGGGTGGGTTTCCCCGGGTCGACTTGCGGTTTTTTGGTATCTATTTACATGGCTTGTTTGGCTTTGCATTTGATATGGCAATGATTTGTCCAAGGGGTGAGTAATGGGCTCTTAATTAGGCTGATATAATTTTTAAAACAGATTTAACGTATATGTGCACGGTATGTGGAGGAGGGTAAAGCTTTGGCAAACTATTTGCTTAGATGAGGGTGAAGCGTTTTGAGGTAGCGTCAGGCGCAGTGTAGTTTAAGAGATTGTTATGATAACCCTAGATATATAATGCTTGATTTAACTTTTTTTTATTGAATAGAAGGGAGAGAAAGAGAGAGAGAGAGAGTAATGGTGCCTGAAAATTCTGGGTAACAGGTGTGCTTTGGAACATGAACTGCCTGTGATATTATGATATGAAGAGTGTCCGCGCGAGATACTTGATAGTTTTTTTTTTATGAACATTCACCATAACTTCAAGCAGAAATCTTTTAAAATAAATTCCAGCTACTTTGCTCTAAAACTCTGCTACACATATGACTTAGCCTTATTGAAATTCGCTTTCGTTGTCACATTTTTTGCCTCATCCTAATCTGTTTGCGTTGTATTTGCACGAAGATGCTATCACATGCAACAAAATTGAATCAATCAAAATCGATTTTAGCCTCTACAAAGGCGGCAAAATAAATTCAATTTTGAAGTGCGTCAAAATGAAATTTCAAATTGAAGTTGTTACCAAGAAAGTCACTTAGCCCAGTGCCTGCGAGTATGCTTTAAACTTCAAGCGGCGCAACTGCAGCACCCAGCTCCAGTCCACCTTAGACTTGGCAATTAAAAGGGCGTTGAAAGGGCTCAATTAAATACACGAACTGGCGGCCTCCATGGCGCTGGAAAAATAATTCTCTAAAATAACGCAATGTTGCGTAATTCAATGCGAGGCAGTTTTTCATTTTCACAGTTTTGTAATTAAACCGATTTGCATAAGAATTGCATTGGCCACGCATTGCCCGTAGGCATATTTTCATGCGACACTAATTAAAACAATCCTAACCACATACATGCCTACCAGGACCAAGCAGTTCTGACGTGCGCGTAGTTCTCTCGATTAAAGGTCATCAACGTAGGATTTTGGTTTTTTGTCGTCATTTTCAATAGCATTTTGTTTTGTGGGTTGTATGCAGGAAGTGAAAATGTTTTTAAATCGCTTTTTGAGTGGGTTAGGTGGAGACGCATTCGAAAAATATAGTTATCAAATGTGGCATATGACTTAAAAACTGGGAGACGATTGTTGAAGTGTATAGAGCGGGTTTGGGTGCAAAATGTCAAGCAAATCCGCGCAGCATAGCTCTGGGAATACAACATGAAAACTAATACCATGGAAAATTTTGGTGCTTCCCATTGGAAATTTTGGTGAAAAATTTACTTCAAAACAAGTTTGGGGCTTGATATTTGAGATAAGTATGTTCCCATAGACGCCTTAACGCACGAAAGAGCAAGCGAACAGAAAAGTCAGTTGGGAAACTTTTCTCCTAGGTACACACATTTTTTGATGAGTCAGAGCAACATTAGTTTATTTATTTTTAATTTAGGGTTACAACCAAGACCAGTTGATCTAATATTTAAACAATATTAAAAAAGAGAAATACAAAACAAAAACAATTAAAATATAATATAAAACTAATCGCATCTCTAGCTTGATGGATTACTTTTTTATAGATATCCAATCGTCTTACATCTGAGGCTGTCTAGGAATTTGGATTTACAATGTAAAAGATGAAAACAGGTAGTAACATAAAAGTTAAAACATCTTTCCTTCACAAGGAAATGGTATCATCTGCTAATTCTAATCAATGTTTGTTTTATTCATCAAAATGTCACCAAAGGTCCGAATCCTGAAAAATCCCTGTGTCAGCTACCAAATCAGAGGTATTTTGCGCTTGATTTTCCCTTGAGGTAGCTTTACCATTTCTGTTTCCTGCAATGCTTGAATTTCACAAAATTAAGCTATTCCATTCTCTTTAAATTTAAGTACAATAATTTATCTTGGCTTCGATGTTTTTAGAAACGGCAAAAAATGATGTCAAATACTAGTTACTCGAAGCGCAAATAATATGAAAATTTGCGCAGATTTTCAGAAAACATTGAATATCGAGCCATCCTACTTGCAACATACATCGTCCAGCGTTTAATTTTTTTTTTAAACACAACAGATCATTTTGCGGAATAATGCTCAACCTTGGCAGTAACAGCAGCTATTAATTTTCTTTAACAAAAAACGGACTGGTTATACCAAAAACTGTCCCAAGAAGTCACTTGTCATCATAAATTTTCTATGACAACTTTTGGGATTACTATCCAGTTGCGAAAGATTGATGCATGAATATAAACGCCGAGTTAAAAATCGGCTTAATTCAAAATCATTGAACCAACTTTTTGTAAATTTCAAAAAATTTGCTCTTTTAAAAGACTTATAGATGTTAGTTAAAATTCCAGACACTAGTTGACCAACCTATTTCTAAAATAAGCCCCATTTTGAACTGCTCACGGTTGTCCTAGTCGAACGCAAAAAACAAAAATATTTTTAGTCAGAAATTTCATCTTTGACAGTTTTGACCGTTTTGGGCCATTAAGAAAAAAAAAAGATTAAGAGTAAGATGACATCATGATAAAAGTGAAAGATGATTTTGTGCAATTTTATTTTATTTTTATTTTATAATTCTTTCGTTGGTTAAGTTTTTTCAGCCAAAAAGTGGGTGGCATTGAATCTCGTTCAAATATTCAAACAAACTTGGTACAGACTTTTTTCAAGATTAGGTGAGCTTAGATAGCCTAGTGCTAGCGATTGACTTCTAAACACGAATGTAGTGTGTTCAGCACTGCCATAACTAGCAACTAAATAAACGTTTTTTACCTAGGAAAACCTGTATTAATTACAGACAACAGACAAATCCGAATTCGGCTATAAACTGTATACCCCTGTTAACTTCGAACAGCTATTTATAGGGATATCTCAGTACTCCGTCTTAGCAGCGATGAACAAAGTCAAGAATAATAAATTTGTATTTTTTATAGATTATCGATATATTGGCCTACTAACTTAATTGACCACCCGCTGAATATGACAAGTTCACAAGCAAAAAAAAGTCCTTTACACTTACCCCTGTCTACTATGAAAAAAAAATATCACCCTGCCCCTTAAATAAAAACGAATTCTAAACGAAAATATCAATATACCTACATCTACCAATCTTTATAAAAAAAAGGCGACAAATTGAATTTGCAAAGGTCACACATAAGTGCAACACCCACTTGAAGGCAGGCATAGGCACTTGACGCGACGGCAAGTAGCTGGCCAGGAATCCAATTCCGCATTGGATTTTAAATGGCGACAATCTTACGCTTACTTGAAGGAATTTTGAAATCCTAAATCTATTTTCCCATTTTTATTTTTGCAAATTGAATTTACAAAATGATTTTATTGTGCGTGAAAAGCACTTTGGATAGCTGATGGGGTGAAATGCGTCGTAAAAGCTGAAAACCGCATTATAGCTTTACATGGTAATTAACTGCAAAATGGGTTTGCTTCCATTAAAATATTAAATTACATAAGAGTTGATATTGCTGGCAAAAACGTAGTGCCGAAAGGGTTGGGGAGCAGCCAAGGCGGCAAACAGAGCTCGCTGTAGTGCAAAAATAACACCGATGTATCGAGTAAAATCGATGTAGCGCACTTAAACCCAGTAAAACGAGTTATTCCTCATGGCTTGTATGTATCAGAACACAAAGCTCTTGATTTTTTACCAACATTGGGGTTTTCAACTCCAGCTCATGTTATATGTATATGGCTGCCACATCAAAGTACTGCCTTTTTGATTGACCATTGAGCATATTGTTTTTCCATTAATTATACACAAATTACATAAGAAAATTGCGACTTTGTCTGCGCTATACGCAAAGCGCACATATGGCTTCGGAAAACCGCAGCGATCCCGCGGGAAATGCGCACGCGAGTTGTGGTCTTTAGCCGGCAGCCGGATAATCACCATTATCGGACGCTGCACTCAGACACTTTAAACGATTTTCAATATGTGTGCCGTCAAAACCCCTCCCTCCTCCTGGAAAACTCAGCGTAAAGCAAAATGAAAAACTGACTGAGGGTCGACAAACAAAAAAAAAAAAAAAGCGGCTTAGCCACTGCGTGCAGACACACGGCTGGTCACTGTGCACAGGGTTGCCCGGCTCCGTGGGGTTTCTGCATGTCCTTGTGGTAATTACGCGCTTTTGTCATATTTTGACATACGCATGTTGTGCGTTTATATATCATTTATTTATTGCTAACAACAATACATTATGGAGGTAACTTGCATGGCAAAGATCTTGGCAAACTCTCCAGTGCCCTCGACAATTTCCACAAAAAACTTGTACGTACCCTTACGCAAGTTTTCAGGATTAACATTTTCAGCCACGCCTATATTTTTTATGGTATAATTACCTACGCGTATGGGACAGACTATATAATCCGATAACTGTAGCGATTTTTTAAAAAATATTTGCATCAGAATATTCACTTTAAATTCGGTTAAGAATTCGCAAAAATCCGCACGTTTCCAGCCAAAGATTGTCTGATAATATTCCGTGCCCATATATTTCGCACGCAGTTTTATGTTCATTATAAGTATATTGCTGCCCAGTTCGCGATTGAGATTAACGTGAACATCGAAACGGGTGTAGTTGGTATGTATTGTATTGGTAACCTTCATATAGAGTGGTTCTCCGTAGGTATTAACTCGTAGTATGCGTATGTTTCGCAGCTGCAGTGGGAAGGCAAAAGTGTAGTCATTGTTTTCCAATGGAAGTCTGCGCTTACCTTAGCCGCTGCCATTCTTTCCTCTTCCGCCTCCTCATCGGAGCTTAGTTCACATATTGCCAGTGGAAGCAGCAATAAAAGTAACCATGACATGGAAAGTTCCATTGCGACTAAGTACAGTTCGGTTGAGAACTTGCAAAGCTAGTCATTCTATTAATTAATGTAATTTAAAGTTAATATAATCATTAATTTTTCTCATTTATTTAATCGATTAAGTTTATTGAGCAGCACATATAAAGGGTGAGCTTTTGGTACATTTGTTTTTTTGGCCAGAAAGTTTTTAGCGGTTACAAATAGTATTTAGGTTTCAAATAACTACATTTAATTTGAAGACTTTATGCCCGGTAGACAAAGAGTTATTTTCTCATTTCTCATAAGCCCATTAGCGTTCCAATGGATACATAAATGAGCAAAGTTGCAGCCTTTAGTTTTAAAAGCCAGCAAATGTACCAATGCGTTCCGATAAAATCACTGTTTGGCTTAAACTATGGAACGGGCCGCACTTCTTCAGACAAAGCGCGGAACCTTATTGTGAATGGAAACGTCCATTCAGTACAATTTCAACCATGTATTGCTTCACATCTAAAGAACGCATCGCAATAGTTGTTTTATACATTGCCAACATTCGTTCAGTTATCCCGAAAAAATCATGGCGACATTAAATGGCCACCTAGAACAGCGGATTTGACCTCCCCGGTCTTCTTTTTTGGGGTTATTTAAAAAGCAGCAAGCCACAGACCATTTAAGAGCTCAAGCCAAATAGTCATGCCGAAATCATTGGTATACCAATTGATAAGGTAATGGGAAACGCCGCAAAAAGGGCATATTTTGTAGTGGCCAAAAAAAAAGACGGCCACTTGATTAATATTGTATTGAAAAACTAGTCTGGATAAATTGCAAAGGATCAAATTGAATATAAAATACCTCACATGCTGAAAATGGTTGTTGGAAAATGGACACAAGAACTATTGCAACATTTACCATATTTTCGACTTACTTGTACCTACAACAAGATGGTCATATACACGAAAAATTTAACTAGAAAGGTTTTAATTTTTTTTAATTGAAATTCGCAAGCTCCTTAAAAATCACCCTGTATAAACTTTTGAGCAAATTTTTTGACGGCTTACAAATTTTTTTACCCTAAGTAGAGTAGCTCGACTTGGCTAACTGGTGTTTTCAACAAGATGGCGAGAAATAAAGATTGAGTTTTTTTAAATGAAATTTACAAGCGCCGTAAAAAACACCCTGTATACACTTTTGATTAAATTTTCAAAATATCAAGCAATTGACGAAAAAAAAAGTTAAACAAAAAATAACAAATCCGTAAGGCAGTAAAGAAAACAATACTTAGGGAAAATAAAGAATTAAACAATAGTTTGGGGGAGCAGAAAAACTTGTAAAAAATAAAGCAACTTAATAGCTCGCTTTTACAATTTCTTTTCTTGCCTATAAAAACCGCCCCAACACTTTTTATAAGTTTAGCCACATGGTGACAACTTAATTAACCAAATGCCGGATATTTAGCCATTCAAAACGCATTCATTAGGCAACATAAAACAAACGACAATCGGAAAGACTGCTAAACAAGGTCTATATAGAAAAAAGAAACCACAACACCTACCATATAAAGCGCATATGTACCATGTACATCATTTGCCATCATAGTACATTTAAGTAAAAGCGGAAGCTCGAAAGTGTTGAAACGCCAATTAGCGCCGCTTGGCAAATGGCAGGAAGGAAGCCATATCCAACGACACCAACGACACAGTCACAGCCAACCCAGAGTCGTCGTCCTCCATACAGCGCAGTTACGCCACAACCATATCTTAAATGTGGATGGATGTTTCAATGCGTGCAAAATACATAGAAACTTCTATGAAAAGCTAAAAAGTTTAAAATTTTATGAAAAACCGCACGCAGCGTCAACACCTTGAACACCAAACGGCGGAAGCCACCTAGACTGACGCCCACGCGGCTCTCTCTTCGACGAGTTGGGCGCCCACAAAGCTGGTGTTGCGTAATTTTCTGCATCATTTAATTAAGCCGATTCAAGCAGAGCGCTGCTTGGTAAGGTACGGCAGCATTGGAGATTAGGCGGCTTAGTTTAGAGCTCAGTTGCTGCACTGAGAGAAATATAGCAGCGTGTTTGGTGTAGTGAAAAATGAACGAATTATGATGTTTTTAGGAATACAAATTTTGGATATAGCAACTGATTTTGATGACAATTTGCATTGCTTGGAATAGCTGCTGTAATTCGTGTGCCAAAATCTTAGAATCCTTAAAATATAATGAAAAATAAAAATTTGATTTAACACCAACTCATTCTTTGAAAACTAGGGAACTTGAGGACGTTTACGATCTGCTTGGACAAAAAGCTGTAGCAGCATTTCCAACAAAGTTCCGAAAACAAGGTACCATGGACTGTGTGTGTATGTGCGATATTTTATCAAAAGAAAAATTTTTCACAAATTGTTCCATGCAATTCGGATTTGGGACGAATAACAAGAAGAAGATGCCGTCCAGGGTATTAGGGCACAATGTTGGGCATGTCATGCCTAAGCATGAGGAAGTACCAGCAAAGAAGGTGTTCGATGCGCATGCCAACAAAGCAAGAAGTAGGTGCGCTCTCAAGCTACAAGGATTAAGCAACTGAGTAAGTTGCGCACAAAACAAAGGCATCTGGCTAGAGCTGCTAGGCTCGGCTTTAACTCCATGGTGGGCTTCAAAGTAAGTAATCATGTAAGAAATCCATGCAAAAAACTCTGTATACTATAGAGCATAGCTTTACCAATTCCAATAATGCTTATTTGCTGTGTATATGGAAACAAACTGTTCTTACTGCTGGCGCCATCTAGTGAACCAAGTGGCGCCATCTACTGAACCAGCTGGCATCACAAGTCGTCAAGCGTATAAACTGTACACACAACATAATGAACAGCTGCATCAAATAGTATTTCAATCCAAAAACACAACTCCCCACTTTGACACACCGCATGCTCTTCATATCCAACTTACTGTCTAGTAATTTCTCGCTGTGTTTTTGCCAACACATCGTTCACATTGTATACGTAATTAACTCAAATGTATGTTGTACATATAATTATATGTAATATTTTACTTAATTATTTATTTATAATGACTAATAGAGTTTGTTGTGCTTAAAGTTTAGCAGCTTACCAGCTAATTATGGCCACATGGCACTTGACCCAACTTGGGTGTGAGTAGATCTTATCAATACTAAATATAAACTATATAAACGTTGATACAATGTTTTTCCAAATACCAAATCCACTTAAGTTGGGATTATTTTTTCAAATTAACTTAGCACTGGGCCGTTTAATGCGTGTATCAGTCATAAAGCAGGCCACAACAGAGTCATCCATTGCATCGACTAGTTTCACTTCCAGCACTGTGGGCAGCTCCGGCTGATGTTCGGGTATGGGCAACAACAGCTGATAGGTAACATCTTCGCCAGCATCGAGCGGACAGTAGGCGTCATAGAGTAAATTGCTGCAAACATTACTTTTGGATTTGTCCAGTTCATAAGGCACAACCATGCCCAAAGAGGCAAGACGCACCTTGGCGCTCAGCTGACGTTGTGTATCACGAGCTGCAGAAAGCATAAGTGAGAGTGTCAGTCGAAATCTGTACTTTTTGAAAAAGTTTTTTTTTTTTTTTGTGACAACTTACTGGCTACAAACTGTATTGCTATATTGGACTCTGTACCCTTCCACAAATCGCAGGGCAGCTCATTGCAGTTATCGATTTGCACCATCAAAGGCAGCGCATTCTCCAGATTACCTGTGAATATTTGCGTCTTTAGTTTGAAAGTTGTCATCGAATGATTCGCGCTTTGAACTTACATTGACGCATTGGTGTGCTACCGCTGCACAGGGAGCAGCCCATCAGCAATACCAGACAAAGTCCTAGTGTATTTTGTTGGTTCAACATATTTTTGGGAATACTTTAATTCTTGAGCAGTCTTCACTTGCTTGATTGTTTGTATTATGATACTCCACATGGCCAAGTTCAAGCTTTTTATACTCAAAGTTTACGTGCACTCGGAACTTAATCTAATCGTTTGAACTAAGTGCTTGTGTGCTGCACTCAAAACGTATTTGGATTATTGAGTTCCCATGGCGTTTGGGGTAATCATTTTTGTTTGGCGTTATTTCGTCACATCTGAAAGTGCGCCTCGAATAAAAGGTGGGTGAAGAATTGAATTTATTGCAGCTTGCACCCAAACACTGAGTATACGGTGCTTGATTTAGATAGAACGGAGTCTTTATCTCTAACGAACTGTTTCTTTGTTAGTTGTCGATTAGTTGGTTTTGTGAAGAGCGCAGAAGTAGGGTCACATCTATTTTATATATTTTTCTTTAGCTTAACATTGTTCATGCAACACAGTCGCATAGATGCTCTTAAGAAATCTGCTCTTGACTCACCTCTCAGCAGACTACCAAATTAATTTTCTCAGCTCTCACCATATGCTTCTGCTTTACTTCTCCAGCTGTTTACCCAAAGAAAATACTTGCTCTTACTAACTAACTTCTTGATCCCTACGCCGACATGGCCGGGTCTGCGCAAACGTTGTCCCTTAATAAGCTGAATTACAACTATGTCTTCATAGAGCTCATACAGCTCAATCATTTCAACGCGATTGTAGTCAGTCCTCAGCCCATTTGGGACAGCAGTACCATAAATTCCAGCACAATACCATTTAAAACATCGGCTTACTAGTCCCGCCCTTTTAGAGGATATTGCATAAAGCTGAACAAAAAATAAAAAGTATAAAGACACAGTCTTCTAGCTTTAGGATTTAAAGTTAATGAGCGGTTTAGAATACGATCATCTGCGAGTTGGTATTAGCAGAAATATTGGAACTAGTCCTGCTCGAAAATCGTTTAATCTCATAAATCTATAATAGTTGAAGACTTAGCTATGGTATAAAATATGTTTATAATGGATATTTTTTAGAACGTTTTCTTTATAGAAAAGATAACAAGTTACAAAACATCATAATTAGGCCTTTTGGCCGTCCGGTCACATGTAATGCCGAAAAAGCAAAGCAAAACAAAAGGACATCAAGAATGATTTGCCCGGAAATGAGTTGGTTTCCTAAAAAGGGCTGGGAAGTCACAATACAGGTATTTGTAATTTCTATCCCTACATCGATTTCGCAGCTGCAGCAGAAGTCGTGTCTAATTTGAATACTATCGATATCACTGTCTTAAACTTACTCTTGTGAATGCGTTAGAGTACGGGTGTTGTCTTTGTATTGATCCCTTGTCAAAGTGTCTACGGTAAACTAACCTGCACTAACCTCTATCAATCTTTGAAAAGCATAGTTCGAATGTTGCTTTCGGATTGATCCCTAGTCAAAGTGCTTCCATAAACTATTAGAAGTCGTATTAATAGACGAAATAGAAAAAATTTAAATAACGCAGATTTCCTTCAATCTGTATGACATGCAAGAGTATTACTCTATGATGGAATGTGGAATCTTATATTTGAAAGATAAACTCAAAACAAAACTTACGCTTACGCCCTATATGCCCATGGCTTTGTTGGATACGAGAGAGAGAACGAGTGAACTACAAAAATTTCAGCAATGAGAGTTTAGGATTATAATTGGAAATCTTCAGGATGTAATATTTGATATGCACACTGCGGTTGTCACGTTTTACAAACACTTGGATCAAGTGGTAATGTCCAATAGATTATTAAGAAAGAGAGAGGTCTTAAATGCCCTTAAATATTTGGTAAGTACGCTTAAATAATTTCTGTCGGCTATAACTCGATATGGGATTGTAATGGCCTGCTTAAGTAAAGTAGGAAAACTGCCTTGAATCTCTCAATAATTTGCATATTCTTCTTAATCAATTTTACGTAAAGCAGATGGTACTATATTTTTCGAGTTTCGTAGGCATACAGCTCTTAAAAGAAACAAGAGTAAACATGTTTTTTTTTGATAAGCGCGTGAGCCCCCTATTGAGCACAATAGTTGGTAGTTCTCTCAAGTATTAGATAACTACGCAATCACTTTCGTAACGCAGTTTATTAAATTTTTCTATTTTTGCCAAAACTCGGCCGGTACATTACTAATAACAAGAGTATAGTTCAAAATTTCACCCTACACGTGCCGGATGGCCATATATTTATTAATCATGCACCAAATGGGTACTGTAGGACTCATAATATTTCAAAAATTTAGCTTATATTTTATATGCTTGGGTACAGCTGCACTTGTAGGACTAACAGTAGACACAGATTAGATTAGCTTCAGTGCCAATTTGTGCAAACACCTGTAGAAAACACGAAAAATCAGATGCCGTGCAATTAACACCTGTTCCGTATCGACGAGTGCAAAAGCACTCGATTTTTTGTCCTTATCAAAAAGTGTTAAAAATAAAATTAACAAGTCATTAGCGAAACCGATTAGCCAAGCTTTCGACCGTAATCACAGTCACAATTTCATTGCATATCTTTAGGCCGCCGTAAAATCAACCCCGAAGTCTGACGATTTCCAGAGCTATGTCCTCGCGTTGAGTTACATTAACATCAATTTATATGCATAGCCAATTTGAAACAAGTTTTTATGCAATTTCTTACACTCTCTTGAGTTTACAACAACAACGACAACAATCGCAACAGTAGCTGCAAAAAGTCAACAACACTTGCAAGGGGGTGTCAGAGTGTCGAGTCGTTTGCCACTTGTAAATCTAAATTTCATCAATATTCTCATATTTTCATAAATTCAACTGCTTTATATGCAAATTAGCTAAACGATTTTTTTACGATAAAAAAAAAAGAAGTTGATTTTGTTTTAAAATTGATTTTACAACTCGCAAAATATTTACATTATTAAAATGCGTAAATGATTGACGGAAACGAGTAAGTTAGGCAACTGAGGGGGTTGAGTGTGGAATGTGTTTTGAGTTATAAAATTCGCGGAACAGTAAGTTTAATTTGCATAAGCATAATTACTTTTGAGTTAATGAACATTTAATAACAGTTTTTGTTTTACGAGATTGATTGAGTTATGCCTTGAAGCTTGAGGGTTATGTGCAATCCTAACATAAACATTTGTGGAGTTTGGGAGGAAACTGGAAAGCCTAAGTGCAGCTATTTAAAAATAGGTATATACAGATACTATTAAAATGGGAACTTACATAGGTTTAAGACAAAAAAAAATATCTCTGGTATACGCATTATTTATTGGAAGGCAAATGGGTAATTTTTTTTTGCTTCGCTTACAATATTATTAAAGTTTAAATATTGACCATCATCTCTTCATCAAAAAGTTTCTTTTTTGTTTGTATTTTACGCATCTGATTACAATGCAGTTTTATTTATTTATTAGCATTTATTTTTATGCATAATATCAGAAGCCAAGTTGTTTTTTTACAGCAGCTTCAAACCATTTCAGGTTTGTTGAAGTCTATATATATAAATGGCGTGCGGTGCTTTTGAAAGTCACAGGTGTTCACGCAAACTGTGTGATTCATTTTGACAATTTTTTTTTAAACTAAAGGTATTACCGAGACCAAGGTTTTAAGCTAATATTTTCTTTTTTTTTTAAGTGGTTCGCGAGTTACGAGCATTTGAGTAGAGACCGTATGCGTTTGAGAACTCAATATGTGTATTGAAGCATACGAAGCGTTGTGGGAGAAAAGAGAGTGACTATATATAACGTCACCTAATAGCTGTACTCTTTTTTTATATGTGTTGTAAATTTAGTACCGTCTGTCCGAAAAAGGCAATTCAATTTTCAATCATAAAATGATCACTATCTTAAATTTTTATTTGCAGTTCAATTTCTAAACACAATTTCTGAAAGGAAATTCTGAACGCAATTGTGAAAGTACCATTTCAAAAATTTTAATCAAGTCGCAACGAAATGCTTACAGGGGTCCAATAGTCAGTTATGAAAACAGATACTGGCCTGTTTAATAATAAAACTCATTCAGTATTCAGTCTTAAATTGGGCTTTTCCGGCTATAGCGATTTTTTTAAGATTTTACAAAATTTGAAGCCGGACCATTAGACGCAGGTTATCCAGGTGCTGTAGAAATATGTTGATTACAATTCGTATTTGTAAAATCTCTCAACTCACTTAACGTGAATTATCTTGCAGATTCACCAAAAAGTGCTCTTATTACCAGTTCTATATTATATTAAAATTTTTTTGCAAACTTCTTCTTAGGTGCTTTAGCCAGAACTATGATATCCCTGTTCGCAAAGCCTATAATTCCAATTCATGCTCAAGCTAGAGTACATATCTTAACAGCTGAAGAAAAGCAATAGTATAATAATGTATTGGAATTACTTATAAAGTCCAACTGAAACATTGAAGTGGAACTCTTGGACTAGAAGTGTTGCGAAGCGCTTCTAAATGCCAGCTGCCTATTTATATAAATATATTCAGCACTTATAGGTGCCAATCGTAGTAGTTTGATTGTTTTTCACATAGAAGAAACTACTTCTCTTCAAAATTGGATGAACTAATGGTCATTTTATAAATGGTTTCTTCATCTACTGGCAGTCTCTGCAGATTCAGTAAAAGCGGAGAAAGGGCACATGCATCCTATCACCTCTGCAATTTGTGTGTAGGCACACGGACTTGACGTTTGGAACCGTTTAGATGTTCGCGTGGGCAGAGAGCTGGGAAGATGCAACAAACGGTCGAATTTCCCCACCAATTAGAGATCTGAGCTACTTCTTAATATACCGTACAACATCCTGTAAAGGTCTTTTTATATTGGTCCGCCGAACCATACTAGCCCACTCACCCGCATCCACTTTACCTGGGATACCAGTGGGTGCTGGTGCTGACATGTCGAATTGTAGTGGAAGTTTCAAAGAAATGCTTACTTTTTGTGGTATGCGATATGGGTAATTTTTGTATTGTTGGAATTAAAATGTTCTCTGGATTTCGGTTAAAGGTGTGTAAAAATTAAAGCTCTTGTCGCACTACAGGTACCCAGCTAGATGAAAGATGAGTGTAATTGATACAAGGAAAATTTCTATGTAGGACCCACAACTTCAGTCAACAGCAGCGGAAAGAAGAACGAAAGAGCCAATAGCGGAAACGTGTATGAGACACCGGCTAACTACACTGTTTGTATTTTTTTGTTCATCTTATCTTTCATCTCCAGCAAGATTGCTTTAAATTTCTCAAACCATTTTTGAAACATGAAGCCAAGAACTAGTCACTATTCCTAGTTACAGCTGGTAGCTCCATCTTAGGATACTGAGCTATGAAATTTCAGCGCAAGAATTTAACTGTTTAAGAGAATGCAGCTGCCAACTGGATACAGGCTCACGATTGCTTTCAATATGCAGAACTTTGAAACCAAAAGTGTTTTGGCTGTTTCCCAATCTATTGAACTATACACGGCAATCAATTGTTGCTTTATTTAAAGACACAGAGTGATTCAATCTATTTCTTAGGAACAGCCAATTTTATTTTTGGACACTACGTCATTTTTTTTTCTCACAATCCCATCATGTGCCTGGGCCGTACCATCCCAGCATGTTGCTGAAGCCTCTTCCGTCTTTTTCGAAGGCTATGCATAAACTATTTGCAAATCTTTAACTACTGCTTAGTAAACTATGCCTAGACATTTATCTGCGCTACCAGCTGTGCGGTTTGTTTGTTCTATTGCGTCCCCAACAAACTCAATTAAAATGTCAAATCAAAACTGACATCAAATGCCAGTGACACAACTAAAAACAAAAGCTCGGCGATTTATACTGACAAACCCAGCAAAAGACCGATACACCCGTGGGTCAGCCACCAGAGTTACACCACAACCCATACTCCGCACAAAGCAAGCGCTAACATCCAACTCACCTCAACTGAAACATGTCAATTTTATTTCAATTTCATTTTCATTTTTGTTTGCAGGTAATTTAATACGTCTGCCAACAAAAATAACCTACAACGAGCTTTCATTGTGTCTCAATTAGTTGACAATTTGATTTTCGTGTTGTTAATTTTTCATTAAATTGCCGTAGAATATCTTCCGAGCGTGCAGCTCGTGCTGGCCATGTGTCATCAATTAACAAAGGAATGTGCCAGCGTATGACATGTCAGGGGTCACACACCTGTGGCAGTCAACTGAATTACGCGTTAATTAAGGGCGGCACACTATCAGTCCATCCAAAAGAAATCAA
This sequence comes from Chymomyza procnemis, assembly GCA_035046065.1. Taxonomy (NCBI): domain Eukaryota; kingdom Metazoa; phylum Arthropoda; class Insecta; order Diptera; family Drosophilidae; genus Chymomyza; species Chymomyza procnemis. The sequence goes on from JAWNOJ010000026.1 coordinate 21,943,832, forward strand.
CCCTTTGCTAAGGCTAGTACCGAAACTATGACCATAACTACTGCGCTTAGTAGTAGTTTTCTTTTCAAGCTTATTCAAGTGTTTGCATTTTAACAATGTATCTGGACCTTCTGGTTGACCAACTGCCCTTGACAATCTTTTTTTATATATGTTTTTTTTTTATTTCCTGTAAATTTTGCGCTTTGGAGCACACTTTGATATTGTGGTTGGGCCCCTTACACAATTTGCATATGCCGTCATGCAAAAATTATTACATTTTTTAGCCCAACTGCTTGCACCTGCCAGCCACACTTGGTTGGCACTAATTAATTTGCTGCCTTCCTGCCTAAGGTGAGTTGGAACGCTGCTACACAGCACAAAAATATTGGCACTGTGCAACTGAGTTAAGTTAAGTTGGTAAGATTTTAGATGCAAGTTTTTGAAAAACTAAAATCAAAATAAATTTTATTTTTGGGTTTGTTTCTTAATTTCAAAAAACTTTACCAAAATCATCAAAAGTTCGCTTCTATTAACTCATTCCATCCATAACTGAATTTGTGAAGTTGGTAATGTCAATTAGCATTCAATTTGAGGGAAATATCAACCAAAACAACAGTTGTCCCACCCTGTATATCCACATTTTGTGACGTATGCTGACGGTCTTAAATTGCTTAAGAGGAAATTCTAAAGGCCAAGATTTGTGAGCTATATTGGTAGACAGAATGAAATGAACCTAGAATCATCTACTTTTCTAAAAAAAATGTAAATAAAATAACAAAAAAAAATTGTTAAACAAAATATTATAATACTATAATATATAAATAAGTTTGTATTATTGTCGAGCGTGTACGAATTTGGGATACTTTAACATGCATTTGATTGGATCGCTCAGTTGTATTTCAACTAGAAAAACTAACAAAAAACTTTTTGAGCGATTTGCCCTATGTGAGCTATATGACATTACTTTACTTAAATTGGCGTTCACAACCTATTATCGATTACAGCCGACTTTCTAGCACTCGCCAGGCGCCCCTGCTTTGCGCGCGACATAAATTGTTGTTCACTCCAAGGGAGGTCCCATCAGAGCTTCCTCTTAGATAATCAACTAAGATATAGTGTTTTGAAATACATACGCTATGTATGCTCCGATGTCTCGAAAAACACTTCTTGATCGATTTTTGTAAAAATGCAGAATATTAAAATATTTTATAAATAAAATCCGTATTTGCTCAGCATAACTTGAAATCAAACGATATACCATGAATTTATTGCAAGAATCGCAAGTTCGATGTATTGACTAAGAAAGGTGTAAAGTATAGTAAACCGATTTTGCTCGATATAATGCTTAAAAGTATAAAGTATACTCTTGACCTATGGAAGCTATACCTTAGTATAATACAATATAACCGATCTTGATCGAATTGGGAAACTTCAAAACACTATTGTACTCCTTATAATATTGCTATAATAAAACTATTTACTCATCCAAATCTTTTGATTTTCGTTATATTATGCAAAACACAGCTTTGAGAGCTATATCGTATATCGGAAAAACTGAAATAAACTTGCATCTCTAAGGATAATTTTTTTTCTAAAAGTTGCTTGCGCGAAGTGTTACCATCTATGAGACCTAGGCTTTAATACTAACAGACAAAATGACGGGAAAACAGATGGACAGATGGATATGTAAATGTTTATATAAACTTCTGTGGTTATGCTGATCATACCTTAGGTAGTCTCTGACATTTTCTTTCGAATCTTACATGCATACATATTTGGCTTGCATAAACTTAATATATCTTTTGTACGTCAAGGGGTGCGTGCATATTAAAAGACTGCCTAAAACTTCTCTACGGAAAATTATTATAAAACAAGCAATTTTTTCCAACTCAGACAAAGATTTGCACAAGCCAAGACGAAAGCGGGGAAGACTAATTCTGAAACATTATATTAGGAAAACAGCTAAAAGAGCGCCATTGAACCAATAGAGGATAATGTTATGGAATTGCCAAAGTTATTTTTAGGAGCTGCTCAATATATCTAGGAATAATACGCAAATGTGAACTGATATTTCCAATTAACAATAAATTTATAATACATACAGTTGCAAAAATATAGATGAATCTATACAAATATTGTATATAGATTTCAAATGATCAGCAAATACGCCTAGAGACACCTTTTGGAACACGGCGGAAGCAAAGTCTTCTACTTAATACTATATTTTTGACTTTAATCCGTAAAAAAATGTTGACAGTTGCATAAAAATCTAATAAAGAAGACTTTTGCTTCGAAGATGTATATCTTATAGAATGGGTTTTATTATGTTTGTTGGCTCTGGTTCTACTTCGAGCATATATATTTCTCTCTGTGTATCGTAATTAAATGAATGCAAAATTCAGGTTTTACGAAATGAAGAAAACATGCGTTTCGACAACTTCGAATGTCGAGCAATTTTCCACCGCTCTCTGGCTAAGCGTGTTGGCATTTACAGTAAATCAAACCGACAAAGTCCTTGTTGCTGGCGTCTACACTCTAACTGTAACTGGCGACGCCATTTTGCTACGTTTTTAATATGCGCAGAAATTTCTTTATCGGAGACGTGGAATTTTTTTTTATTTCAAGCGAAATTGAAGTTTTGCTTAATTTGCATAAAACAAAAAAAAATAAAAACAAAAAACTCAAATGCTTGTGAGTGATTATTATTTTATGTGCTGGTAATTAAAATGTTACTTTGAGGCCTTCATCAGTTCCAGTTATAAGGCAATGCAGCTCTTTGATTACCCTATAATTTGGCATACGTTGGCAGCAAATAATAATAGGATATGTGTAGAGGGAACCGTATTGGTTGGCGCTTCAAATGAAAGTGCAGCCTAAATGCAACTTTAACTATGCGATGGCAACTTGAAATTATGCAAGAGTGTTCTATAAAAATGTTAAGAGGATTGTGTATGGACAAGCAAATTGAAGAGACTTTAAAACTGGAGCAATAGGGCATAACTCTGTCGCCGATATTACAAGTCATGTGACTTGAAATACTGACGATATGTGGATGAGATATATTTGCTAGACTTCTTTAACTTTAATTATGCGATGACAAGCAAATTGAAAAAATGGAGGGTGTTCTATAAAAATTTGTTAGAGAATTGTATAAGGAGAATTTTATGTAAGTACACAGGTATGTGTTTCTCAGATGAATCCATTTTTCAAGCACTAGTCCAAAAATCACAGCTCGTACGGCGAAGGTCAAACGAGAAATACAAACCAGACTGCATTGTGCCGACCAGCAAACACACTTCGTCAGTAATGATATGGTCAGTAACCAGCAAAAAGGTACCAGAGGCCATTTACGTTGTCGAAGGCACATTGAAAGCCATTGAAGGGCGTTCTGAATACCCATTTCGCATGAAGAAATGGTTCGAGAAAAACCTACTTTTATGCACGATGGTAGTAAATATTCTCGATTGACCAGAAAATTCTGTCAATATGAACTCCATCGAGAACGGCTGGGAGTTTTTGAAATCTAAAGTTAGAAAAAAGCAACTACAACCAAGAAAGAGTTGACTGAGATACTCATTTTTTCTTCGACAGACAATACTGCGATCAAGAAGAAGATTCATAATTGTATTAACGGTATGATGCGTCGGGTTAAAGATCTGTTGGCCGCAAAGGGTTATCACACATAATAGTGATTATTTAGAAAAACTATATTTTCATGTAAAGAAAATACTAGTTTACTAAAGGCTAACTTTTTGTGAAGAAAATTAAAATGATAATCACTTTTGTTGCTTGTATATGCAATCGCTCTTCAAATGTCTACTGGTGTTCACAGTAGGGCATAGCTCAGTCGCATATATCATGGGTCTTGAGACTTGAAATACTGACAAAATCTGGTTGCACTATAAACTGAGTTATATTTTTTACACTTCATTGAGAATGTTCTATTCGAGGACAAGTAAAGTGAAGAGACCCTTAAATGTTCAAAGTGTAGCTATTGGGCATAACTCAGTTGCATATATCTCAAGTCTAGAAACTTGTAAACCTGATAATACTGCTAAAACTCGTAAAATTTGGAATACATTTTTTCACATGTAAAGCTGTAGCCGATTTTTATTTTTAAATTTGCTTAATTGATAGATAGGTGGCGCCAGCTATAACCCATAACTAGCGCCATTTTGCAGTTATAAGCAAAATTATAACTCATAAAATTGGTCTTGTCTTTTGAGCTTGTTCTGCCAAGCTTTGCTTAAATAAATATAATAAAAAAAAACATTTGGCATACTTTTAGGCAAAATCAATAAGTCCAAAATGGTTCCCCTACCAACTCACATGCGTTGCCAAAAAGCACATCAAAAATAAGCAAAATCCAAAAGCGGATAATACTTTGGGGAATATGCAAAAAAAAATATATAAATGGCCCACATATCAGAAAAAAAGAAAAAAAAAAGTGCAAACGGAAACGGGATACAAAGAAATCCTTTGGCCAAAGTAAAAGTATGCTGAGCGCATATAAGCTGGCTAACATCGTATGCTAACTGAAGGATTTGCTGGCTCGGATAATTGCATTAAATGACACTGCAAATTGAATATCGTATTACGCAGAAGAAGCACATATCGATAAAGCAGTGTGCCCGGAAATCAATGAATGCCGACTGATGTTAATCAAATATTGCGGTTCATGGGTATAACAACAAAAAAAAGATGAGGACAACTCTATACAAAGGTAGAAATGTCTCTCACACACACCGAAGCACACTCACACCCTGCCCAAGCTGCCCACCCTCCCTCACATTTAGAAGTACTTTGTGCAGGATTTTCCTTTGCTTTGACGTATTAAATAATGTCACAACAATTACTACCGTACAACATTTGAGAATCGACAGTAACATTTCACTTACTCTTGGGATCTAGCCTAGTCTACGGCAAGCAGGAGAGAGCAAGAGGGCGCGGCAGTGCTTTGAAAATGTATACCGGAAATCTCACGCAGCGCTGCCCTCGTGTCAGCCACCCCACCTGTACGATTTGGGCTTGCGAATTTTTTTTTTCATTTTTGGCGAGACAAAAAACAAAAATGCAAAACGAGGGTAGTTTGGTATGTTTACTTGAAGCACAGACAGCATAGTACAACAAAATTGTATACTCTATGAAATTCCAAGTCTTCTAAGCCTGCAGAACACTTTTACAGAATTCTACTATTTAAATTTAGTATAAGAGAAAACTTTTACTGAATTTTACGATTTAATTTCTCTATAAACAAGAGTTAAATTACAGTTCTCTGCGAGCGAGCATAGAATGAAGAGTTCAAGTTTAAAAAAATGTTCAACAATGTTAGTCCCATTATCTTTACCTAAAATTAAGTAAAATTGTAAAGGAGTTACAATAAATTTTTAAAAGTAGGATTCTTTTATTACACACATCTGAACACAGAAATATGTCGCATTATATTCATTTCCCAAAGAAGAACCGCAATAGAACCGCTAAAAAGCTGCTGATATAAACAGTTTCAAAACTAGCGATGGTACAGGCTTCATGGTTTACAGCTTAAGACTTGATACATTGATGAAAATGTAGCCAAATAGTAGATGCTTCTCTTTTGGTTACTGCGGGTACTATATACCGCTGGCATTATGGCTAAGAAAAGCAAAGACAAACTTATTAGTAAGGGAGCTGAGACTTACTTTGTAGGCTCAGCACTCTTCTGCGGCCTAGGCACAAAAACATTATTCTAACGAACGACAGTGAGAAAAGTACAGAGATGGACTACACGGACTTCTGCATATAGAAATTAATAAGGTGCAGCGGATTAAATAATATTTGAAACTGACATAGAACAAAATTTAAAAAAGACTATGGAAACTGAATAAATTGATTAAACTGTTCCATTTCCGAATTTCGGTTGAAGTAGCACTTCTCAAAAAAAACAACTCTACAGTATCTATTTCATTTGCAGCTTAAGTACCATGCAAACTTTTCAATCTACCCTTAAGCATTATTCCGAAATTTCCCAAAATACCATATGTGGGGGGAGAAAAATTATGTCTTGAAGCTTACTTTTCATCTGTTTCTTTTGCTGCTTTTATTTTCATTTTTTTTTTTTTTTTTTAGTTTCCGTAACAAAAGCATTTGCAGGACGAAATGTCTGTGCGCGTTTTTTTCAGTTTAGTCAATGTGCTTTGTGGACTTAGTGGCTGCCTGACGCAAGGATTTATTGTGCTCCACCTATGAAAATCTTCAATCTTCGCTTCATCTTGACTGCGCTAATTTTAGAATTTAAAGATATGCTTGAAGAATTTAATATGTTTGTTAACCTTGAAAATCGATTGACGGAGACTTTTAAGTCATGCAAGACTCATCCGAAGATGCCAATGCGAGCCAACCGACGCAGTAGAGCGTTACCTTGGAACAAACGTTTCTCGTGCTTCTCATCCTAGGTCAGCAGCTTGCGCGCAGCTTTTTGGATCTTGGCCAGAGATAGCTTAACACATCACACCATACTCGCCGATGATGTTCAATTCCTGATGCAAACGTGCCTCTTTATAAAGGCAACAAGGGGTACATACGTCTTACGAGAAGACCGAGGGTATGCAGCCGTTCACCATGCTTGCAGCAATTCAACCAACTAATTCGGTTTCATTCAAAAATTTTTTGACCTCAAAATGTAATCAATATTTAGCGCAATATAGCCAACTACTCAGAGTAATTTTCATTAGCATTTAGACAAAATTAGTCCCCTTAATTTGCAATTTCAAGTGATCATTGAATAACTTTTTCGCAAATCCTGAAATTCTGCGTGCACTTCTTAACTGAAATGATTCCAAATAATAAGGCTGAAAGTTTCATAACCTCAAATTTCGCAAAATACTGATGACTTCGGATACACGGCAGATCACTTTATAAATGACAACTTACAACAGACACGACCTTTTATTTGCAATCCTCAGAGGTTTTACTCAGATTTGCAGATTGCTTTGTCGCTTTAAGATGCATTTAAATTCAACATCCAATTGGTACAACTTTTAAGATTTCAAAATCTAAAAACGCTTAATCCCAAACATTCCAAACTAGTAGCTTTAGCTTCTCAAATTTAAACTACATTAGGGGATGCCTTGAAAAATAAATCCATAAAAATTTTCATGATTTTGCAAACTGTTTGCAAACTTTGTGCCGATTTCTATTAGTAGATACGAAAAAGCACTTCTGCGAATAGCAAAAGATGTAAAGCATTAAATTTTTATTTATTGGAACAACACATGTATTATTAAGTATATATAATATGGCTATTGCCTGTTTGTCCTGATATGTATTCCAAAGTTTTCTATTGTTTTGAGTCTTGCTGTGTAATTGTGATTGTCATCGTCGTCGTTGCCGTCATTGTCGTCGTGTGTCTCAGTATTTTGTCTATTGTTGGTAGCCATTATTATTGGTATCGAACTCACGATATGGATTATAGCTCTTCATTTCCTCCAGTGTATAGGTGATCTTTGCAGGAACTGATGCATTATGATAGCATGGCTCCTCCTCAAGTTCAACCGGTTTCACAAAGCAACCATGGCACTGTGTTACCGGCAGAACTCCATAAGAAGACATCATCATTACATTATTGCTGTACATCACATCGTGCCATTTAGTTTGTGTTTCTTCATGAAAGGAAACAGGAATTTTATATTATAATTGCAGCGCAGTCAGCAAGAGCGCAAATGAGCGCGAGAGCGTACATTGAGTAAATGCGTGTGAGAGAGGTCGTCACCTCTGCTCAGAGCTTACCTTTGTTTTTTGTTGTCTTTATAATGGTCAAGTGCTGACCCTCAAGAAAGTTGTCCATATTTATGTTGCTAATATTTGCAACAATTTCCGTTTTTGTTTTTCTTTTTGAAGTTTTAACGATTTTTGCTGTATAATTTAATATTTTTTTATTTTTAAATTTTTTTTTCTACAACGTGTTATGTCGACGTGTGTATGTATAATGAGCTCTACGGAATAAAATTATATTGTTAGAAATGCTGAAAGTTAAGCTAGGGCTAACTTGATTAAGTATATAATAAAAAAAATGTTCTGCCAAAAATTGTATATCTATATTTTGTTGTTTTCAACTTTTATGTGCCTCGCGGAACTTTCATAATCGTTAAATTTGGCATAATATTTTCATAGTAAACAATTTTAGACGTGGAGGGGCTTCATCGTGATACTAAACATTTATAATAATTTTCCAAAAAAGTAAGCAATGGCTTATGCAAAACCTTTAGTGCCAGCTCCTTCAACCACAGCATCATACAACGCCTCCAAAATAGGGCTTTGAAAATGGTCTCGCCCTCCCTTAACAGGATAACATGGCTGTTCACAACGAACTGGTTGTACTCTGGATCCAAGATTTTGTAATGAAAACTAGTCATAGATTCACCGAGAAACTGCACAAAATCACAAAGGTAGTGGCGCTCGAACTCCTTAACCTTCCTAGGGAATAGGTTTCAGATTCTTTATACCCCAACTCATTCCGTAAAGCAAATTCAACAGTAAAGTCTTTATTTAAAGTTTTGCTGAATATCTTGCCCACCCATACCAGGTCAACGTAGCCCATCACAAGGCACATGGTATACTCTGGTTCCAAGACTTAGAGAGAAAAAGCAGCGCTAGATACATTGAGAAACTGCACAACTGGCGATCAACCCGCTGGAAAACAGGCAAACCCCAAGAAGACTCGGAAGAAGACATCCCTGGTCATGGAATAGACTTAAGATTTCCAAAGCGGAACAACTTTTTCCGTCAACCAAAGATACTCATCTAAAATTCAACCGCCAAGTTTTTATTAAAAGATTTCATTTTTGTTCGAAAAGCACAGATATTAACTTAAAGATCCAATTTTCATTCTGTGGGACAACAGCCAAACCACAAAAAGACACGGAAAACGTTATTCCCTTAACCTTGCTATGGAATAGACTAAGGATTTGTAATACCCCAACCCTTTCCGTAAAACAAAAAGACCCATCCAAAATTCAACCGCCAAGTCATTATTAAAAGTTTTACTTTTTATCCCAAAATCACTGATCTTCGATAAAAGAAAAACTTTACCAAAGCAATGCCTCGAACCACTCGCTCATTGCAAAATTTTAACTCAAAGTTATACGAGTCAAAAACGATTTATTTCAGCAAATCAAATCGATTTAACACGGATAAGATAGACTACACGAGCCAAACGGACTCAAATCATAAATACTCGTTTGGCTATAAATACAACTGTCGTTTAGTTGGTCAAAATAATTGACTATAATCGTCGCAACCATTTGAAGCACACACACACTAATCATAATGCAAAGCAGGAACATAATATTACTTAGCAGTTTGCTGCTAATCTCGCTCGCTGGCCAAGTACACGCGGAAGATAACAAGAATCCACCCACACAAGTAAATCGCTGTAAGTAGGACTTCAGATCAACTAAGTAAACCATTTGTAATGCGCTTCCGCTTAACGCTTAGGCTCTAGCAACAAACCCTTTCCGCTGGAGGTGCGTGTCTACGGCTGTGAGGTGCCGCCTTGTAATATTATTAAGGGAACCGTGCAGTACTTTGAGATCGACTTTGCAGTGGGTAAGTTATAGCCCGATGCTAACGAATCTCTTAAGTCTAAGCAAATTAGCATTGCCTTGCTTTCAGATAAATATATTACCAATATGACCACCCTAGTCAAGGCCACAACCTTGGGTGTTATCACAGTGCCGTATGTACTGCCCGACGATGTGGCGGATGTTTGTTCAAATCTCATGTTCGAAGCTTATTGCCCACTGTATCCCACCGAGGATGTTACCTATTTATTTGCTTTTCCGATTGGTGAATATCCGGAAATTGGTGTTAAGATTGAAATCTATTTGGTGGATCAGGATGGCGATATAGCGACTTGTTTTGTTTGTGATATCAAAGTCAGGAAGGGCAATGGCTCCAAGCAAGCCAAAGTTTATGAACTGAACTGGATGCACTAAGAAAATTAAACAATTCTTTGAAGAACTTCTGGTAGTATTTATATTTAAATTGGTCCAATACTGTGATAGCTTTTCAAATTTAAGCTTTTAATGTTAAACAATTTTTTTAAATAATAAACTTGCTTTAAATGCATGCAAAATTAAAACAATGAAATGTTTATTTTAGCTCTCAAATGGTATATCTCTGTATCTTGAAAATCGTTTTTCAATTTTTTATGCATTTGTAACTTACACAGATATTCTAAAAGTATAAAAACAAATTAAAATTTTTTTTTAAGAAAAATTTATTCAATTCTCTAGATAAGATAGCCTTATTTGGCTTTAAAAATCTGAATTTGTAATGTTTTACAGTTCGAGAAATACCTTTTATTTTATACCGTAGGATACAAATTTCTAATATTTTTAATTATAAATCTAAGCAAGTAGGATCGAAAATTTAAAATTTTACGCTCAACATGCACTTTGGAAACGATATAAATAACTCATAAATTTAATCGAAGAAGCGTGGATCGCTCATATGAGACAATGTGAGCTTTGCATAGGAAATTTTCCCACGCGATGTCCGGAAGGGAAACTAGCATCACTAGAATTTCTTCCATGCCTAAAAGCGAACTAGTCAGCTATGGACAACCTAACAACATATTGAACCTGATGCACACCTTGAACACTTTAAAGATTTTCCACAAATCAATATAAACGATTGGAGGTCTGGGGACTCGGAAAGTTCAAAATAAAATATACCCAGATACAAAAGCCAAAAAATAACACCTTTTCTTAATGGCTCTCAGCGATGACATGATTAGGATCAGCAAGCCACTAGAAGAACGCTGATATTTATTATATTATCAACATAAAAGAATTCAAGAAAAATTAAACAAGACAGAATATACAAAATTAAGCATTAATAATAAAATAAAAGTATTTTGAATTGAAAAAAACTTTCTTAAAGAACCCAAATTGGTTGGTGTAGCAAAACAAAGGCAATCCATAAGGCAGCATTCTAGGACCGGAGCGCAGTACAGCACTAAGCGAATCAAATATTCTTAATAAAGTTTTTAAATAGTATTATTCAAGATCTTGACATGTATATGGACTCTATTAGTAATTTTCGCAAATTAAAATCAAAGCTAACATAATTTTTGCATCTATCTGGCTGGTTGCAAGGAATATTTATAATTATATTTGTTATTTTTTATTAAGATTTCAGCTATATATAAAAAATGTCTTAAGTACATAAATTAAAAAAAATGAAACTAAAAATGTTAATCTATGCCAAAAAGAAATTTTAACTATTAAATATTATAACTAAATATTAACTATTATATAAATAAAATGCAATTTTAACTAATCAACAGCTAGTTATTTAATAAAACATTGTACAAAAAGAGCTTTAAACAAATACATTTCAATAAAAAAATGCAATTTCTATTAAACAGCAGCTTCATAATGAAAAAATGTAATGAAAATAATTGAAAAAAATATTTAAATTAAAAATATATAATTAATTAAACATTTATTTATGAACAATAATTTTAATTGATATAATAAAGTATCAATTTATTTGAACTAATTTGAAATATTTTTTTAGTAAATGTAAAAAATTTGAATTTAAACAAATTTATGTTAATATTATGTTCTTATGAAAAATCTTAATAATTAAACATTTTATGTTATAATTGCTTATAATATTTAAAGAAAAACCAGTTATATTACCTATATTTTATTTCTAAAAAAATATTTTTATTTCTTTTGTTTAATTAATTTATAAACATTTTCATGATTTAAAATCTTTTTATATTCTACAATATGTTCAAATTTTAATTCCTAAAAATGTTTTGAAGAAATGTTACGTGCACATGAAACATTGAAAATCAAATAATTTATATTATAATTGTTTGCGGTCAACATGGATGCTCATTTAACATTTTAGTTCATCTTTTCGCATTATTTCCAAATAATTTAAATTTATTATTATCTTTAGAACTTTAGGAGGCGGAGATATACATTTAAGCTATACCAGTTATTGAAATTAATTTCTCTAGAAATTTATATAAAATTAAAAATACTAATATTACTGATATTTTAATTAACTAAGTTATTAATATAATTGTTTTGTATTATAGGCTGGATAGATTGCATAAGAAAAAAGTCTTCAAAAAGATTTTTAACGAACGGATCTATAACAAATAGCGTCTCAGTGAATCATTATTTCAGCTTAAAGTTAAGTGAGAATAAGTGTTTTTTACTATTGTAAAATAGTTTTTCCGCGCATCATTTATAAACTTGAGCGGCAGGTTTAGGGTTTCTTTAAGTGGAAATAAACTATTAACATTCATAAAAATAAATAGATGATTTAGAACTGAAACTAACTCGTAGTACTTATTATTCAAAATTATGTAGTAAACTTATTATGCCAAAAACAAATAACCCCTTAAATATTCCTAAACATGTAATTAAGTGCTTGTTATTAATAACCAGACATATATGACTAAAGATCTTACCAAAACTAAACGCTTCAGATTTAATTTGCGATAATTCAAGTACATTTCCTCATAACAATGTGATAATTAAATTGCAATTGATTTTATTTTAGACGTTTTTTTACTTGTACTCTAAAAAATATGGACTCATAATATGCGCTGGCGTCCCTAAGATGTTCAAAACCCACGCCGTACTAAAGCTTAAGCCAAATCCATATAAATAATAATTTACAAATTGCGATTACTGATAAGAAAAGCATTGGGTCTGCACACCTGTTCACAAATATTTCAAACTGGGCGAAAGTACCCCGAAGAAGAGGAAGCTCAATGTACCCGGCTATCAAAGAGTCATACAACACTTCAAACAACGACCTTATCAAGGTAATAAAAGTTGCAATTATAGTACACTGTGAGAAATTTGCAAGCAGTTGTGCACACCAGGCGTCAAGCTTCAAGGCAATAGGGAACTGCCTTTGCTTATTGTAACTTTCGAAAAAAAAACTGTAGGTAAAAAATATTTTCTATAAAAGTTTGTATATTACCCAACTAAGCTATAAATCTGCGCCGAGATTTGTAGATTTTTTTCATAGTAGCCATAAAATTTCTGCAAGTGTTTATTTGTACTTAAATTTTTGCAAAATCCAAACAGATTAATGGCCAACTTAAACCATTGACCATATGAACAATCGATGAAACTCGTGCGCAGCATTATCAAATCGGCAAAGTTGCTACCGAATTAATCATAATAAGCCAAAAAACCAGGTGCAAATGTTCTACGTCATAGCAAAAGACCATTATTTTAGTCTAAGCAAAATGCGTATAGTCGCCGCGCCGATAAGCTTGGGTACACTGGAAGTCTGCATCCCTCGCCCAAGTGACGTAGTAATAAACGTAAACAAACCCAGTTATCATAATCATATTGGAACTTTATTAGTCAACAATCGAGCATCTGGCCATGCATTAAAATCAGTCTGCCAACAAGAGTCGTGTCGCGCACAGCTAGCAAAATACTAGACCTCGGTTTTCGCATAATCCATAATGTTTAATTCACGTTGTGTGGGACCTTTGCGTATTTTACAACTGCAAATAAAACACGTAATCGTTTCATCATGATCATCGTGCAGCACAACAGTAACATCGGCAGTGATTTCGGGAAAGACGGGTTCGACAAAGAAATCAAATCTATAGGTGACATCTTCACCTTTGTCAATGGGACACATGGCATCGTAGAGCAAATTGCTGCAAACATTGGAAACACTATCATCCAATTCGTAGGGTAGGTTCATGCCCAAAACTTTGGCCGTCACCTTGGTGGTAATGTTCTGTAGATTGTTGCGATCTAAAAAGTGCCAGTGTTTATTAATTTTGTACGAAAAAGTCAATTGTAGTGCCAACGCGAACTTACTGCCCACAAATTGCACATCCATAGTTATAGATTTGCCTTTAATGACTTCACAGGGTGGTGTCTCGCAACCAGCAACTTGTACGCTCAGTGGAAATGGTTTGCCCTTGCCTTGAAGTACAAAAATAAAAGCAAAATATTTATTTAGTAAAAATATTATAGAGTCGCCCATAAGTATGCTAGCATTTTTGGAGTAAAAACTTTACTTGCGATAAGCACTTTTATTATCTCGTTCGAAACTCTCGAGCGTTAGACTTTGTTTAGCTAATGAGCAACTCGCCAAGTCCAATAGATTATACCACATTGTTGAGATAATAATAATTCCAGCAATCGTAGAGTTTAAATATAGTGTATTTTATGACAAAATCTTCATGACGAATTGGCTAATATTTATTAGGTGCAATTGCACCAAAGTGATTTTTGCTGAGTTCAGATTGTTTTTGCAAGAAAATAAAAGTTATACTGTCGCTCAGTTTTTTGCCAATGAAATATCTTCATATATGGAAACAATCCCATATATTTCTATGAATTAAAGTCATAAGATAAATTTTATCATGAATGCTGAAAACTGGTTTGGTGTTAATTTTTGCGAATTTTTTAATTTTATTTCTGATTATTTTTAAAGGACTGCGCGTAGACTTGCTTGTTTTGCATAATTTATTTTGAAGATCATTCTGCTATAGACTTGGTCAAATTTATCTAAACGTTAAACATTTATGCTTGAATTTCGAGCTGCTCCTAAGCTCTCTTGCTTAGATTTACCACATTTTGAGCGCATTCTGTCATGAATCTTACTAAGATTTAGTTATGCAATTTAAAGTTATTCGTAAATACTGTTATCGAAGATTCTCTTTTTCAGAATTTATTTTGAAGATCATTTTGTTATGGGCCTTACTAAGATTTATCTATACGATTTGAAGTTATTCTAGAATTCTGTTATCTCAGATACTCCTAAACTCTGCTAAACCCTTGTTACTTATTCAGTATTTATTTCGCGTGCATTCTGCAATGGACCCATGTAAGATTTACATAGACGATTTAAGATCTTTGAATTGTGTCGAACCCTATTCTGCTAAACGTCTAAAGATCTGATCTAGTTTACCGCTTTTGCTACTAAGGTATGGGGATATTCCATCTCAGCGTTCATGGTAGGACCATTTAATAGTTGATCATATCAACGCTGACACATTTGATCGTATATATTTTATTATGGGCGCTCAGAGTCTTCAGAGCGCTATTGCTTACATTGATCTTATGATCTTTGAGATATTAATATGATAGTCAGTTTATCTGTAGCTGACAGGCTCTCTTGTTCATGCCTCTAGGCGGACATTACAGTGATGCTAGTTTTTCTACAAATCCACTACAAAAATTTTTGTTTAATAATAAACTGCTGCCGAGAATCGCCTTTTATAGTTCTCCCGCCAGTTGTGCATAAAATAAACAAAAAGATTTTTAAAACTTATTCTGACTCTTCCGTGAAAAACAACTTATTTTACCAAAAAAAAATCGACACTTTCAATAAGCACGTTGTTTGAACTGTGCTTCTTTGTTATCAAGAAACCACTTTACTCTGCGCGTAGAGTCTTTAAATATCAACATAATTAAATTTTCGGAAAATCCTCTAGTATAAATTATAATTGGATTTGCAAGCGACCATGACGTAAGCTGTTTCGGTGTGTTTATTTCTAGATAGCAGCTTTAACTTAAGGTGCACTTGCACTGGAGTTATATACTTTCGATCGTAATTAGGCATGGTGTTTGTTTTAAATTTAGAAATACAATTGACGTTCTTTGGTGGACATCTCGAACGCTCTTCAGTAATTTTTTACTGAATCTAGTAAATCGGAATTTAGTTGTTTGTAAGGATGCATTTAATGATCATTGATTCTATTAGTTTTTGATTCATAATGAAAACTTTCTTCTAAATATATTTTTTAGATCATTCTGATTGATTTGATTCTTATTTAGCTTAGTCTAGGCGGGATTTCGAAGAACTGCAGAGATTTCAAATGGAATTCGTTAGCAATCTTGCGATTAAATTTTGTAGACCTGCAGGGATTTAATATGAATTTTTGAAGAAATATCGTGGCGAAATTTCGAAGAACTTCAGGGGCTTCAAATGAAATTTAAAAGAAAACTTTCTTCTAAATATATTTTTTGGATCATTCTGATTGATTTGATTCTTGTTTAGCTTAGTCTAGGCTGGATTTCGAAGAACTACAGGGATTTCAAATGGAATTCGTAAGCAATCTTGCGATTAAATTTTGTAAACCTGCAGGGATTTCAAATGAATTTTTGAAGCAATTCAAACTCCACAAAATTCAAATGAAATTTTTATGCAATTTCGCGGCTGAATTCCGAAGAACTTAAGAGAATTCAAAATTGAATTGGCAAAATTGATCCCAATTTCAGATAGCATTAGGGAAATTTCAAGCAGAGCTACGAGTATATGATATAACAAATTGTTTTTTATCAAAAATGTTACATTATGTTATCAAAAATGTTATGTTTTCCATTCTATATTGAGCGCTTCACGTCAAAAAATTTGTTATAGATGGAAACCCTAATCTAAGGACATCTACAGAAACAGAATTGTTTCGCCTACGATTAGATTGCCTGACATAGGACATATGGCTCTGAAGGGATTTTAAAACAAAAAATAGCTGAAGTGTTGAATTCGAATTTCAATTGTACTGGCAGTTTTTCATAGTTAGACTGTTAATTAAAGAAAGCAATATCTTTTATTTCTGCATTTCTGAAAGACTAACCAACGATTTTGCATAAAATAAATATAAAGTTTTTAATCGCAACACCATTTTTTGACTTTGTATTGCAAACAAAAAGAAAACTTTTAGGAATAAAATTGTATTTCGAAAACATTTTAGTTCGCAGCAATTAGTTATTTACGAGCAATCAGCTTCAATAATATTCATAATCAAGACCGATAAAACGCTACATTTCAATTGAATAACAAAAAAACTTTCAAAATCGATAAGCATCGAGTAGAACACTTAGATATTCAATTACTTGCTTTTGAACAACTTGCCGAACTTTACAATTTGAACATTTATAGTCCATACACATTTACGCTTATACTTACACTCCTTGACTTGGGTATCGGCTGCCGCAAGGCTCAGACAAGCCAGTGTGATCACAACAAATCGCAACATCTTCAAAAGAATTTCCGTTCCTTCTAATTCCTTACCAAAAACCACTGCAAAATGCTTGACCAAATACTGCGACTTTAATACTGTGAATGAAACTATTAAAGCGATTTGAGAACTTTAAATAGCAAAAATGTGCTAATGTGTGTGTGTGTGTGGATTGTGCTTATATTTGTGTATTTGCTAGCGCTCAAATGGTATTGATTGACAAAACCGATGACCAATTGTTTGAGGTTAATCAAAAGTTGAAAACCCGGTGATATCGGACACGGTCGCGTCTTGCAGGTGTTACAAATAAAAACAAATACCATGCAGGTGTTACGCTCACGCAGTTAACAAATAAAAGTAAATAAATCAAATACTTTAAATGACGAATATCAGTAACCAATGATTGATAAGAGTGCGGGGCAAAATATAGGAAAGCGTTGTCTACAATTAATTAGTAAGATGCGCGAAAAGTGTGCAAATTTCTATGAAAACCTTGTTTTTTATCTTGCTGTTATTTTAAGTTATTTTTACTATATATTTTAGTTAATGTAGCTATTTGCACATAAAATGCCTAATTTGTTATTGATAACAAATATCAAATATGTAAGCAGACTTATTTATACAGTTCAGGTTTTTTTTAAAAGAAACAAAATATCTTTCAAAAACAATTTGTCTAAAATATCTTGAACTTCGCTCATTCGTCTGAGTGGTATGCCTCACTTCTGCTAATCTTAGCAAATCCGGGCCAGCCGCAGTTGCCTAAGAGTTAATCATTGTTTTTAGATAACAAATAAATGTTATTCTTCTGTATGATTCATTTTAAGCGCATAGTTTAGCTTAATTTAAAAAAACCGCCAAATCAAGTTGGCAGCTCCGGCATCTTATTGAGTGGCAACACTGTTTTGGCGCTGCCAACCTGTTGCAAGCCATATGTAGTGCAAACAATTTAAAAACATTTGAGTGCATTTAGTATAAACAAAGCGCTTAAAAATAATGCATTCAAGTAAAACATAAACAATTAGTAATATTCAACAACCACTATGAACATAAATAAACTGCTGGCTGAAAAATATCCCGGGCTGGAGGTCTCGCAGCTCGACAATGAAGCGCTTTTAATCAGCGGTGTTGTTTACCATAAAGCACGTCTTTAAATTAATAAAAAATCAGCCCACTAACACAAATCTTTCTAATTTTAACAGCCAAACTGGACACGCTTGAAGCTTCAGCTACCGCATTATCCAGCACTGCGCAACATGGTGCTCTATGTGCAGCAGCAACTGGAGTACAAGTGCTACAACAGCGCCAGTTTGTCACTGCAAGCTGATTGGCAATTGCAGGATTTACTTAGTCACTTGCCGCAATTGTTGCCTGCGCAGCCGCAGCAAGTTGCCAACCTTGTTAAGCTAAAGGAAAGCAGCATCTATGAGGAAATTGTAGCACTTTACAAACCCGCTGCATATCGCATGCAAATGAATGATGCGCGCAGCTGTCTGCGTTTTAGCCAATTCGCCGATCATGGTCAGCACTATCTACAGCTGGAGTTGCCCACATTGCGACTGCTGGAGCACAGTCTGCCTGACTGTGTGCCCTGGCAAGAGTTATTCACCAAAAGCGCGCCAACGCTTAGCGATACGCTAAATCTGTTTTTGAAATTTCTAGATGATCTGCGTCCCTTCTACGAAAGTTTCATAGACATTGATGAGCTGTGCCATGTGGTGCAACCTCAACCGATAACCACAAAGCACAATTTACGCGTTTTTCCCATTAGTGAACGTGTATATATAAAACTTACAATTGCAAATCCATTTGCAAGTCAGTCTTCGCTGGCGCTACAGATTATAGGACCAACCGAAGAAGTAGCGCGGCTGCGTCATGTGCTCAGTGATGGTCTTAGCAATTGGGATCCCGTATTGGATGTGCATAAAAATCTTTTACGTATTTTCGATTTATGCTACTTTCCTATGCCACCGGCTGACTTAAGCAGCAGTCAGAACGAAGAGGAGCAGCAGCAACATTGTAATATTTGTTTTGTCTATCGCTTGGATGATGGCGCTGTGCCGATAGTCTCATGTGATAATACGCGTTGTGTGCTCAAATGTCATGCAGCTTGTCTGAAGGAGTGGTTTAAGACGCTCTCCGGCGATAAGACCTTTTTGGAAGTGTCCTTTGGGCTGTGCCCTTTTTGCAAGGCGGTGAGTATTTGATTGTGAACCTAAAGTTATTTGATTTTTGGGTGCCAATCTTAAAATAGCAGCAGAGCTGATTTATTTGCCTAAGTTTATATCTATTAGTTAAGAATATCTAGGTATGTAGGATATATATATATCTGTTGGTTTACACTGGCGAACCAGACCGTCCATGGCCTGAACAAGAATGCCAGCTCATTCGCAAAGCAATTTAACTGAATCTGTGCCCAGACTATAGAGGAACTGCGGCAAAGCTTCAATTTTAAAAGAATTCTCTTTAAGTTTTCTAAATTAAAGCCAACTAATTATTTTTTTTCAAATCCATTCCAGAAACTGTCAACCTCCTTTGTGGTGCTCTTGGAAGATTAAGGTTACGCTGCGGTTGTACGATAACATGCCATACGTTTATATACAAAGACAAGAAAACATTTTTAGTATACAGGATGCAAAAAGACAATTAAAAAATTAATTATCAATATTGTTAGCTTGAGTTTTTTTAAATTTTATGTGGATGCGTTTATGTGTATATGCAACTATTTTAATTTAATTTAGCCTAACAAAATTGTTGTTTATGTTTAATCAATCTTTTCCATTTTCTCTCTAAAATCTTATAAAAGTCTTATAAAAAATTTCGAACCCCAGTTCATAGTTCAAAACAGTAATCAAAAAAAAATTTAATAATTTAAGAGAGGAGTAAATTTAGAAAGAATCGATACTTAATTTGTGAAACGTTTAAGCTACAAGAAAATTGAAAATTATTTTACAAATATTTTTTAATTTAAAGTGCACGCAACTCCAAGTGCTCCTCCTCCTCCTCGTGCCCGCGTGCACGCAACACGCAGAGGCAGCAGCAGCAGCAGTATAAACGTTTCACAAAGCACCAGAATCATTCTAACTCATCGGGAAGCATACGCAAGAGATTGCGCATAACAAATGTGACTGGCGTACGCTCACTGGCTTTGCCAATGCGCACGCTGGAGCCAGCTAGTCCATAGAACATTCTGGGTGTTAGATTTGGTTCGACTGCCTGAAATTCCCAGCCAACATGTTGAGCACAAAACTTGCATAGTATGATGTGCCACTGATAGCCTGGAAACCAGCTAAACTCGGTGGATGGTAAGCCGCTGTAGCCAATGACATTTTCAATGACACGGTACACCGTATTCGTCTCGTGTATATAGCCAGCTGTGTGGATGAAATGAGCAGAAATTGTGTGATTTGATTTTTAGCAGAAGAACGACCCATCATCACCTACCCGAATTGCAATACTGTGATTGCACGCCATGCTTGGACATGGCAAACAATTCGGAACAATAAGCCAAGCAGCTATTGCAATAGAGACAATAGAATAGGGATTCCTCCTTAATCAGCGTGCTGCCAATTAGCTTAAGACGTGTGTTCACCGAATCGGTCAGAAAAGCTAGCCGCATCTTTTTATCCGTCAAATGTAGATTACGCACCAGCCAGAACGACAACTGTATGGGACATTTGGGCATTGTGTCGATCTTATGTTGTTCAAGTTTTTTGCGTGCCATTTCCACAATTTCTGCATACGAGTATTCCTGGCAGGCTTCCAGCGGCCAAGGAGTACTGGCCACTTGATAACGCCGAAATTTGTCACGCATTGAAGGTATATCACGAAAGCGACTCATTGAGCCCATGTCAATGCATTTGAGTGGTTCCGGCAGAAAGTACTCCGGCAATATTTTCACATTGCTATAACACTTTGTTGTCGGATTGCGTGATATATACTGCGGCTGTCTGAAAGAGGCGCTAATTGATAGCAATCATTAGTTTTAAGTTAGCGCAACAGCAAATCATTCATACTTACTCTTGTACATCCCAATTGATGACAATGCGCTGCAGTGCGCGTGATTTATAGAAACAATTTTGACGTTCGCCTTCACCTTTCTCATAAATCTGGCAGGTAACACCATAAACCAGATGTGGTTTATCATCTGGTGGATGCATTAAAGGAAAGGCAATGGCAAATATGACGCCGTCATGGCCACTGTCTGCTAGCTCGTCATTGATAATGCTGCCATCTATCATAAAGGGCAAAATCTCGCCGGGGAAAAGTAAATGCTGATGCAAAAATGTTAGCATGCGATGTGTAGTTCCCACTTCCAAATAATCCACGCCTGGTACACGATCTAAATTCTGGCCAAAATACGAATGCTCGGAAGCCAGATTTGTGTCGAAGCGTACGCCCTCTTCCTGATCCAGTATGCCAGGTATAGAAGGCATATGTTCGCGTAGATTAACTGCGGGTAAATCAACATCGGCGGCAGCAGCAGCAGCATTGGCATGGAAAGCGGAGCTACCTGATGGTTCATTGCTGTTGTTGGCGCTACGACGACGCTCCTGGCGGAAGACCATTCTGCGCACACGCTGTAGGAAGTTATCACGATTAAGCAGTGCAGCGATGCCGCCTTCACTGCCGCGTGCTTGTGAAACGAGCGTACTTACAGCATCGGCCATACGATACTGTGGTATCATCCACCGTGGTATCAAATTCACTTCCGAATCGTCTGCAAGCATAAATTTTATTCAGATTAAAGTTTCTAGCAACCAAGTCGTAATGTTTTTACCCTCGCTTTCTGGGCTGTCCAGCACCATGACTTCGTCCAAATCCATATCACTTTCGGCAGAGGAGAGTTCCACTGGTTCTGGTGGATTGACGTCATCTGCTTCGTCAGCTAAATCATTCAAATGCTCATATAAAGAATTATCGCCTGTCGCTTCTAAAAAAGCCAAAGCGTCTGCAGCTGCTCTTGCGGCAGCTATTAGTCCGAAATCTTCGCTATCATCTGTATCAGCTGCTACAGCATTTGCATCCATTTGTGCAGCACTTGCTTCTATGGCATTTGCTGCGGCAGCCTGCTCCTCCTCCAAAGGGGCTGCTACATTAACGCTTTCGCCTGCTGCAGCTGCTACTGTTATGGCATTTTCATTAGCAACAGCCGCCACTTGGCTGTTTGCAATCACATCTGCAGCGGCTGCAGCGGCCTCGTCGCGCACATCGATTTCTGCTTATTCATTTTGCTTATTTTATTAGAAATTTGCACCTTGACAATAATGACAATACTGAGCTTACCTGCGGTCTCCTCGGTGTCCATTTCACTTTAAATGCTTCTATTTGGGTTTCTACGCTGCATTTACAAAAACAAAAATAAACTAATTTTCCATTATTTTTTTTTTGTATATAAAATAAAAATACAACCAACGAAAACTGTTGAATGTTGCAAGCGTTTAATATACTTACTTTGCTAGACTAAATTTTGTTGCAAACAATTAGTTTTACATTATTTGATTTAGTAATTTCTTAAATTTTATCCAATTGTTTGCTTCATTAAAAATATTCAGACAATTTTATTCGGTTTGCTTCAACACACAGCGCAGTTGTATCGCTGAAGCAGTTTGACAGCACTGACAGTGTACATTTTTTTTGTCAATTAGTTGTTGGGTACACACTGTTTTTAATACTTATAGCATGTTTGCACTGCTTGACGAAACACTTTGTTCGACATATCGAATATGTTTATTCAAAAATGAATCTGTTAAAAAATATTTTTCCAATAGTTGTCTTTATTTCACTGTAATTCGCATTGGACCAATTGTCGAAAAGGTCGTTAAAATCATAAAGATTACGAACAGAAGAAGTTCGTTGTATGCGTGCCAGGTAAAAGAAACCTCATAGAACGCATTTCCAACTGCGAAACGCTGCTGAATCGCAACAAAATCGATGCATTTTTGAAGTGGTTTGAAACTGGCAATGAAAAGTGGCAACACTTATGTCAACGTTAAGCGAAAAAGGGTCGTGGCGAGTGGACAGAAACGGTGGACAAGCTAGGATTGACGTCCAGCAAGGTTTTGCTTTGTGTTTAATGGTATGGGTAGGGAATTATCTACTGTGAGCTGCTCCAATAAGGCAAAACTCATAACTCGGAGGTTCAGTGTCAACAATTGGTCCGTCTGGGAGGTTCTTATGCATCCACCTTATAGGACGGAGCTGAAGTTGTCCGGACGTCAATTTCCCCAATCGAGCTGAATATTTATTCATTTCTTGAATTTCCGTTGTTTTGTTTCGATTCATATTTTTTTGTTTTGTTTAACTTTTTGCAATTATATATTGGGTTTTTATGTTCTTATTATTATTATTATAAATAACTTGTGCGTTCGTCGTCGTTGAGTGTTTTGTGCATATAAAAGAAAGTTCGGCGGCGTTTCGGAATTATTTGTTTTTGAAAACTAGTGCAACGCATAAGACGCGACTTCAGTCATGTTTAAATCAAACTTTTTGTGCATCTTGGCGCTGCTGTTTATCATTGGCATAATTACAACACTGACACATGCGCAGATTGCGTATCGGGAGGAAGCTGACATCGATAAGAACAAGGCCAATCTGGAGGTTAGTAAGTTGTCTGGGTCGCGGCGGTAGAGACAGCAGCGGCTTGATAACTTTGAAGTAATCCCATTGTGGTACTACAAGGTGTTGTCCATGTTCGCTTTACCAGCCGTGCAAAGTGGGTTCTAATGGGTTCTGTTACTACGAACTTAACCTAGCACGCTCTGTTTTCTGAATCTTGTCTGCCAGAGCTTCCTGGTTTTAATGTCTAGTGACAACGGCACTGCCATGCTCCATAGAGACGAGCACCAGTTATTCACAGATTTTATACAAGAGATCATCGAGTCGACTCCCTTAGCTGTCAGCCAGACCGTCCATGTCCTGACAAAGAACGCTGCTAGTTTCTTGCCAGCCAGCTCATTCGCAATGCAATTTTCGTGAATCCGGGACCAGTGACTGCCATTTTCTGTAAAGACGAGCAGAAGTTCTTTACAGATTCTGACATAAGATGATCGAGGCTATCCGACTATATAGCACCTTTTGGCGTGTTCTTTTCGTACCACGTTTGCTCCCCAGTTTGTCATTTATGCTCTTGGAAGATTAAGGTTACGCTGCGGTTGTACGATAACATGCGATACGTTTATATACAAAGCCAATAAAACATTTTTAGTATACAGGAAGCAAAAAGACAATTAAAAAATTAATTATCAATATTGTTAGCTTAATTTTTTTGAAATTTTTATGTGGATGTGTTTATGTGTGTTTTTATGTGTATATGCAACTATTTTAATTTAATTTAACCTAACAAAATTGTTGTTTATGTTTAATCAATCTTCTCCATTTGCTCTCGCTCTAAAATCTTATAAAAAATTTCCATCGCCAGTTCATAGTTCAAAAGAGTAATCAAAAAAAATTTAATAAATTAAGTGAGAAGTAGATTTAGAAAGAATCGAAACTTAATTTGTAAAACGTTTAAGCTACAAGAAAATTGAAAATTATTTTACAAATATTTTTTAATTTAAAGTGCACGCAACTCCAAGTGCTCCTCCTCCTCGTGCCCGCGTGCACGCAACACGCAGAGGCAGCAGCAGGAGCAGTATAAACGTTTCACAAAGCACCATACTCATTCTAACTCATCGGGTATCATACGCAAGAGATTGCGCATAACAAATGTGACTGGCGTATGCTCACTGGCTTTGCCAATGCGCACGCTGGAGCCAGCTAGTCCATAGAACATTCTGGGTGTTAGATTTGGTTCGACTGCCTGAAATTCCCAACCAACATGTTGAGCACAAAACTTGCATAGTATGATGTGCCACTGATAGCCTGGAAACCAGCTAAACTCGGTGGATGGTAAGCCGCTGTAGCCAATGACATTTTCAATGACACGGTACACCGTATTCGTCTCGTGTATATAGCCAGCTGTGTGGATGAAATGAGCAGAAATTGTAAGTGTGATTTGATTTTTAGACGAACGACCCGTCATCACCTACCCGAATTGCAATACTGTGATTGCACGCCATGCTTGGACATGGCAAACAATTCGGAACAATAAGCCAAGCAGCTATTGCAATAGAGACAATAGAATAGGGATTCCTCCTTAATCAGCGTGCTGCCAATTAGCTTAAGACGTGTGTTCACCGAATCGGTCAGAAAAGCTAGCCGCATCATTTTATCCGTCAAATGTAGATTACGCACCAGCCAGAATGACAACTGTATGGGACATTTGGGCATTGTGTCGATCTTATGTTGTTCAAGTTTTTTGCGTGCCATTTCCACAATTTCTGCATACGAGTATTCCTGGCAGGCTTCCAGCGGCCAAGGAGTACTGGCCACTTGATAACGCCGAAATTTGTCACGCATTGAAGGTATATCACGAAAGCGACTCATTGAGCCCATGTCAATGCATTTGAGTGGTTCCGGCAGAAAGTACTCCGGCAATATTTTCACATTGCTATAACACTTTGTTGTCGGATTGCGTGATATATACTGCGGCTGTCTGTAAGATGCGCTGATTGATAGCAATCATTAGTTTTAAGTTAGCGCAACAGCAATTCATTCATACTTACTCTTGTACATCCCAATTGATGACAATGCGCTGCAGTGCGCGTGATTTATAGAAACATTTTTGATGTTCGCCTTCACCTTTCTCATAAATCTGGCAGGTAACACCATAATCCAGATGTAGTTTATCATCTGGTGGATGCATTAAGGGAAAGGCAATGGCAAATATGACGCCATCATGGCCACTGTCTGCTAACTCGTCATTGATAATGCTGCCGTCTATCATAAAGGGCAAAATCTCGCCGGGGAAAAGTATATGCTGATGAAAAAATATTAGCATGCGATGTGTAGTGCCCACTTCCAAATAATCCACGCCTGGTACACGATCTAAATTCTGGCCAAAATACGAATGCTCGGATGCCAGATTTGTGTCAAAACGCACGCCCTCTTCCTGATCCAGTATGCCAGGTATCGAAGGCATTTGTTCGCGTAGATTAACTGCGGGTAAATCAACATCGGCGGCTGCAGCAGCATTGGCATGCAAAGCGGAGCTACCTGATGGTTCATTGCTGTTGCTGGCGTTACGACGACGCTCCTGACGGAAGACCATGCTGCGCACACGCTGTAGGAAGTTATTACAATTAAGCAGTGCAGCGATGCCGCCTTCACTGCCGCGTGCTTGTGAAACGAGCATACTTACAGCATCGGCCATACGATACTGTGGAATCATCCACCGTGGTATCAAATTCACTTCCGAATCGTCTGCAAGCATAAATTTTATTCAAATTAAAGTTTCTAGCAACCAAGTCGTAATGGTTTTACCTTCGCTTTCTGGGCTGTCCAGCACCATGACTTCGTCCAAATCCATATCACTTTCGGCAGAGGAGACTTCCACTGGTTCTGGTGGATTGACAACGTCATCTGCTTCGTCAGCTAAATCATTCAAATGCTGATATAAAGAATTATCGCCTGCCGCCTCTAAAAAAGCCAAAGCGTCTGCAGCTGCTCTTGCGGCAGCTATTAGTCCGAAATCTTCGCTATCATCTGCATCAGCTGCTACAGCATTTGCATCCATTTGTGCAGCACTTGCTTCTATGGCATTTGCTGCGGCAGCCTGCTCCTCCTCCAAAGGGGCTGCTACATTAACGCTTTCGCCTGCTGCAGCTGCTACTGTTATGGCATTTTCATTAGCAACAGCCGCCACTTGGCTGTTTGCAATCACATCTGCAGCGGCTGCAGCGGCCTCGTCGCGCACATCGATTTCTGCTTATTCATTTTGCTTATTAGAAATTTGCACCTTGACAATAATGACAATACTGAGCTTACCTGCGGTCTCCTCGCTGTCCATTTCACTTTAAATGCTTCTATTTGGGTTTCTACGCTGCATTTACAAATACAAAAATAAACTAATTTTCCATTATTTTTTTTTGTGTATACAACAAAAATACATCCAACGAAAACTGTTGAATGTTGCAAGCGTTTGATATACTTACTTTGCTAGACTAAATTTTGTGGCAAACAATTAGTTTTACATTATTTGATTTAGTTATTTCTTAAATTTTATCCAATTGTTTGCTCCATTGAAAATATTCAGACAATTTTATTCGGTTTGCTTCAACACACAGCGCAGTTGTATCGCTGAAGCAGTTTGACAGCACTGACAGTGTACATTTTTTGTCAATTAGTTGTTGGGTACACACTGTTTTTAATACTTATAGCATGTTTGCACTGCTTGACGAAACACTTTGTTGAATTTATCGGATATGTTCATTCAAAAATGAATCTGGTAAAAACAATTTATTTCACTGTAATTCGCATTGGATAGCTTCGATTGGGTTCCAAAAGATGGAATACCAATTGTCGAAAATGTCGTTAAAATCATAAAGTTGACGAACAGAAGAAGTTCGTTATATGCGTGCCAGGTAAAAGAACCCTAATGGAACGCATTTCCAACTGCGAATCGCTGGAACTGGCACCAAGTGATTACCGTCTGTTCCATCCATGGCGAACAGTTTTGCGTGTAAGAAATCGCTTCGAGAGAGGCTTATGAAAATTGACTGTCAATAGGAACGAAGGTTTCTATGGGAGAAAAAAAAAAAATAAAATAAAATTATCCATACTTCTTCTAGGAGCTTAAGGTTGCAACATAGGGTTTCAACCTGTCCGTGTCTCTAGCAACATAAATTGTAAAATCTCTTGAATTCATCAAGGGATATATTGATAAGATTCCGGACTTTACCAGAGATGCTAATTAGAACCGATTTTTGCATTTTTGTCCCAACTTTAGACTTCTTGCAATCTCTTTAGTCTTAAGGAGACATAATTTTTGGCACTATCGAGACCATTCTCGCCATTGCACGCCGACATCCTCTGTAAGTTGATTGTACTTCATCAGCTTTGTGCAATATGTCGTCAGATTGTTGCTTCTATAGCGCACAGCATGAGTTGTGCCCTTTCTGCACAGTTCCTTGGTACTGTCGGTCACTATAGTTCGATGACTGCACTACATCAATAACCAGCGATGAAGTATACCGATAATAATCAGAAAAGTTGCGGTTGTCGGTACTAAACTTTACTTGAAAACCAACGGTGTACAATTTTTCCTATTTAATTGCGAGGTATGAGGTGAGCTATGGTTACAAACTGTTAACATTCAGAAAGATTTTAAATTCTGGTTAAGTTGGACAATTCACATTCATCATTTAGTAACCTTCCATCTAAATGATAGTAACACAAAGCGTTATTTTTGCCAAAAAAAAGTTCCTAAAAATGCAACTTTTAGAACATTGTGGAATTTTTGCACGATTTTAGTCCGTCTATTCTATAAATTGTTGGTAAATCAAGCAAACCGTTCAGGCGACATTTTCAAAACGTTTTCTAATCCATTGAACATTTCAAGTACAATGAGTCTGAAAATAATGAGATGGAAAAACATCGATGTATCTTGAAATTAATAAACTAAAAAAGAACAAGATTTTGATCAAACTGTTTCATCTTTACAGCGAAAAAGTAGCCCCAATTTTCGTCAAACTTTCGTCTCTACTAGGACGAAATTATCTAATTTTACCTACATTAACCTTATTTTCAGCTCGAGGGTTGTCTTTTATGTTTCGGGATCAATCGTTCAAGAAATAAGTTTTACGAACCTACGATTAACAGGTTCAAGAGAGATCTGGAAAGGATGAGAGCTGGAAGTAAACAAAATAAGAATGCGATTTTCATTAGGAACTCGTCTTTACGAGGACGAGTATTAGCCTTATTTTAAGCACAGTAAATGGATTTATTTTACCTTTACGTTGAGTCCATTATAGGTTGGTACTGACTCTGATTGTAAAAGATTTGTAAGCACGTCTAAATTCGCGCAAGCAATTTATAGAAAACACAGTTTACAGAAGAACACACCACATTAGATACTCTTTAAGAAGTTAAAACAAAAGTCCAGGAAAAAGATTAAATGTAACTATTATATCTTTCTAACGACACTGAATATCAGCAATTGAATGATCATCTAAAGAAAGCAATTATGAAGAACACAATTTTTAAAGATGATCTTTAAGAATTTAAAACAAAAGACCAGCGAAAATGCTCTAACTGCTTTAACTTTTTAATGACTTTTAATTTCACGCAAATTAACTATTAGCTACAAGAACCAATTTATAGAAAACTTATATTTTTGTAAAACCAGCCCACTAGCAAGTCTCCGAGAAGATTAGAGCAATAGCCGGCGAATATATATTTAATATGATTGCAAAACTCACGATAGATTTTTGCAGAAACTCACGTCACGCGCTCCGCATTGGTATCAGAGGAGAGCGACAGTGAGACAGAGTGAGAGGTAGAGCCTCCAAACACGATTCTCCCAATGAAGCTAACGAAGCTCACCGAACAACAGATTGATATCAGTTGTTAATTATTGACGCTCAGCCCCAAGCGCGCTGTGTTCAAGTTTTATTGCAAATCTGAGCTGAAGTTGTCCGGACGTCAATTTCCCCAATCGAGCTGAATATTTATTCATATTTCTTGAATTTCCGTTGTTTTGTTTCGATTCACATTTTTTTGTTTTGTTTAACTTTTTGCAATTATATATTGGGTTTTTATGTTTTTTTATTATTATTATTATAAATAACTTGTGCGTTCGTCGTCGTTGAGTGTTTTGTGCATATAAAAGAAAGTTCGGCGGCGTTTCGGAATTATTTGTTTTTGAAAACTAGTGCAACGCATAAGACGCGACTTCAGTCATGTTTAAATCAAACTTTTTGTGCATCTTGGCGCTGCTGTTTATCATTGGCATAATTACAACACTGACACATGCGCAGATTGCGTATCGGGAGGAGGCTGACATCGATAAGAAGAAGGCCAATCTGGAGGTTAGTAAGTTGTCTGGGTCGCGGCGGTAGAGACAGCAGCGGCTTGATAACAATAATGAGCGTAGCGTGCTCTCTTGCGCTGAAACTCGCAGCTTGCGCTCTTTTTTTCATTGTTATTATTATTATTATTGCATTAGGGTCGTAAGCCGCTTTATTCGCCCGCACGCTGCAAAAAGCACGAACTGCTGTATCCGGGGGATCAGGTTGATGATTGGATATGCGATTGCGCACCGGGTGAGTGGTAGTAGTAGTAGTTCAACTTATGACATAACTCACAAACGAAAGCAACATTTTTGCAGCTACCTTATATCATCCCGAAACGGAGACCTGTTATCCCGCCTTTCGTAGAGGACCCTGTGAGGCGGGCTTTATTTTGGTGCTCAAAAAGGATAGCATTATACCGGAATGTGTGCTCAATGCTTGTACGCAGGATAATCATTTTATGATTGGCGATAAGTGCTACGAATTTGGCAATAGTAATGCACAACAGAATCCTTGTCCTTTAAAGGAACTAACCTATGTGCTGGGTGTTAATCCCAAAACGCTTATGGTCGATTGCGTGCAGCTTTCAACGCAGCTGGAATTGCGTTTTGGCGAGGGCACAACACAAGCGCCGCTGGACTATTACATACATTTGGCGCAAAAATGTGGGCGTGGCAGTCGCCTTATGGCCACCGGACACTGTGCGCCAGCACAATAACAGCACAAACTTTATCCATTTTAAGCTTTGCAAGCATTTTAAATTAGCAAAAAATAAACTTAACAACTATTAAATATAAACTTAACATTTATGCGGATTTTTTGGCTTTCTTGCGTACTTTGGTGGGCTTTAGATTGATGTCATCAGTCAGTGCGTTGGCCTCCAGCAGTTCATCGACATTTTCAGCATTTATATCGTCCTCTTCAGACAAGTTAACAACATCACCATCTTCAACAGCTTGCTCATCGCTGCTGGTCTCCATTTTAAGCAGCGTATTCTCCAGCGAGGCTAGAAACGAGCTCTCGGCGTATTCCGGCCATTGGCGAAATTGTGTAAACAATGTTAACAACTGGCTGGGTCTAAGATCACCAAATTGTGTATAAATATTGATGCCAGGATAAAAATCGCGTGCATGCATATTGGTGCATAAGCTGGAGTAGGCAGGCAACTTATCAGCGGATTCGTCGGCGTATAGTTGTTTTATAGGCTCGTTGCGTTGTGTGTTGACTATAAGTCTGGGTCCACAGCCGGGCACAAATTTTCTGCCAGAGTTTAGATGCATTAAGAGGTGCTGTTTAAATATATACCAACCTACTTACTCCAGATTGGGTATAACACGATTACGTCGACTCACAAAGTTTTGTCTGATGAAAAACCACAGCGCTGGCAATTCCTGTGCAGCGCAAAGCTCATAAAGTTCACGCCTTGGCGTAAATTTAACCAAGTACAAATACTCCGGATTAATGGATTTCACTTTGGTTAACTTGCTGCCCTTATTAAAGTTGTAATCGGCTTGCATGGGTAAAAAGTGCTGCCTCGGCACTTTGGCTATAAAGCGATACTCAAAGAGTATTTGAAACAGTATTGTGGTGGAACGATAGATAAGATAGCCAATTTCGTTGGTGCAGGTGAGATGCTGTAAAACCAAAACGTTACATTTTAGAGTTTACTATAAAGTTACATCAATAACTTACTATATAGATGGGCGGCGGCAGCACGAGTATCATTTCAGCGCGTCCATAGTTGTAAAGGCTGGTTTGGAAGATAAGCGATGTTATGAGATGCTTGAAGAAGGCATATGAGCCAACAGCGCCAAAGATGAGCATATTTGGATCTGCGAAAAGAGTGAATGGCAATTTGTTAGAAAATTTGTAAAATTCAAAATTTATTAAAAAAAAACAAAGTACTAAATCTTTAGAGATTTTTACGTTATATGTGGGAAAATCTAGAACGTTTATACTGAGATACTCCTTCCAATCTCAAAAAACCTACAAATGCAACAATTAAGCATCATATCATAATCTACTATTTTGTATTCCGCTCACTTAAAACCAACTAGTTATTAATTTCCCTGGAATATGCCCACATAGCTGCTTGCTGGGAACCTAACCCAGTCTCGAAAACTGCCCAGAGCGGTTACATTTATTTTATTTTTGTTAAGTAATTAATCTTTCGTAAAAATTGCGCGGTGACGAATTTAAAATCCCATTAGCATTCTCTAGGTGTTGAAAAGTAAAAACTAACTATCATTGTAAGCGTACAAACTGGATTTTTTTTGGTCGCTTTACGCTCTGTATGAGTTATTAAGTACTAGGGGGTTCCCCTCGACTTGCGTGCTTGTCTAAAACCACTTTTAACTTAAAATTAACATTTCGTTATTGTTATAAATATTTATTGAAAATATTATAAGATTTGCTTAAAGGTTAAAGCACTATCATTAAAATATGCCCAGTGGCATCAAATAATCCTTTTAGAAGACAACAACATAAACAAGGAATGTTCAAAAAATCTTTGGCCAAATTATCTGTTTGCACATGTTAGGTTTGGAATGCAGCTACAGGAAGAGCGCTAAACAGTAACAGCCATAGCCTGAAGGCAAGAACGGGTAGCTAGTAACAAGAGCTGGAATGCCTTCAAAAATGGCTGCTGGGCGGGCTCAAGGTATGTCTGTATTGCTTCAGAGCTTGTCTGCAGGTTGGCAAAGTGCAACAAACAACAGTTGAAGAGATGCCTTGGGGCACACTTTTTCTGCACTTGCTTATTCTGTGCAGAAAATACGATATTTTGCAAAGAAGATGCCGTGCCATTAATGACTAACATTTCGGGCCGGTTTTAGCAGCAGATTGGCTGCTAAAATCATGATTGCTGCACTACACAATTAACCTTAACTCACCATCCTGGAACTGCCGCTGTGGCACATCATACAACAGGTCAGTCAAACGTGTGCCATTGTCCATTTTATCCATATAATGCAGCTTCCATAAATTAACAAAATCCACCTGTTTCACCTTTACGCGTTCGGGATAAAGCGCATGCAGCTCATGCAGTGCAGGCATAAAGTTTTCCATGCTTTCCATTAATATTATCTTACGAAATTTGGACTCTCTATCCAGCAGCTGACGTGTGAAATGCCCCAGGCCAGGATTAAGCTCCAAAACAGTGTCATAATTGCTGCTTTGCAAATGCGGCTCAATATAATTACTAATTTGTTGAGCTATTTGTGCATCGGCCATGTACATGTGCGAGGCAAGCTTTTGTTTTTTAGTTAACAACTTGGCCGGATATTCGGCGCTATAACGTGCCAAATGCGCAGCACGTTCCGCCTTGGTGCTGTAGTGGTAGACCAGTTTACGTATATTACGCAAACTGCAGCGTGAAGGCAGCATTTTAAATTATAAATTAATTAAAACAAATTAAAAGGCCCAACTATTACGGCAAATATTTTGTTTACAGTCAACAGCTGTGCAGCAGCGCGTTTTGCAACACTCATTTTGCGGCCAACAGCTGTTGTGCTATTTTACAACACTGTACAAATTTGGTTATGTTTACAATTTGTCTGCATTGGTTCACTGCTTAGTTAATTGTATTATTAAAACTGCTATTTATTAAATAAAAAAGTTAGTTAATTGCAATGGGCAAGGTTATGTCCATGGTGGCACGTAAGGCCAATCGTTTCAATGTGGAGAATCGCGCGCATAGAGTGCTGGAACGTGAAAAACCCACGCCGGCACCCAAATACGAGTCGAATCTGCGTGATATGGAACGCACCTTAGAAGGTGGGTTTAAAAATAACTCATAATGTTTAAAATGCATAAAAACATACGCCCAAATTAACTGCAGTAAATCCCAAATTTGTGGAGAGCTTAAATCAGAAAGACAGCGGCTTGGACACTCGACTGAAAGATGTTTATGTAACGTCGGAGGATCGATTTGTATGTTAGCACAGCACATTATTTAGCATTTTTAGGCACACAATTTTTACTTGCCACAGATAAAACGCGTGCTGGAACGTAAAGCAGCGGAACAACAAGCTGACGTTAGACCATTGCCCTTGGAACGCACGACGCCTGATGATTTTGAGTATGGTTATATGGAACCGAAGCGTGTTACACCAGGCCACTGCACGCTTAAACAAGCATTGCAGTTTATAAATGATCATCAAATCAGTCCAGAGGAATGGCCTGCAAGCAAGATAGCTGAGCAATACAAGTTGAAAGAGGCGCACGTAGGTAAGTTGCGCGTAATTTGTCTTTAGAGCTTATCTCAACTATTTTTTATCCGCAGTCAACATATTACAATATTTCAAAAGCTTCAATGTCTATATACCAGACGCAAAATACAAAGATACCTTATTAACACAGGCCAAGAGCAAGCTGCTACAGGATAAGCCAAGCGCCACAGATAGTAATACATAAGTAGCACGTTTGTTTTAAATAGTTAAATGCCGCTTGTTTAATTAAATCTACGATTTATTTTACAAAAATCTATATTTAATCACACAATGGCATTTGGCGGGCATTGATATATGTTTAGGGATTTGTCTTCGGAACCAGAGATGGCCTTATCATTGCCAAGGCTGTATTTAACACACCAAACCTGATCCAAGTGCTCGTTAAATGTGTGCAAGCATTTGCGTTCAGCCGAATCCCAGATTTTAACGCTGCGATCACTGGAAGAGCTGGCAAAGTGTTTGCCGTCTTCAGAGAAGGATACGCACAGCACCCAGGAAGCATGTCCAGACAGTGTGCCAACGATCTCCGAGTGTGCGCTGTTAAGTGTTCAGGTTGCATGTAACATTTTGAAAACATTATTTCACTAAGTCCACTTACACATCATAGAGTTTCATGTGGCCATCATCGGAGCCTGTCAGCAGCATTTGTGAGTTGGGTGAAAAGCAAAGACTGCGCACGGGCATGGCATGACCTTCTAGTGTTTGTGCTACTTTGCCAGCGGCAACATCAAAAATTGTTATAATGCCATCAATGGCACCGCTAGCTATGTACTTGCCATCAGGGCTCTGCGTATGGAAAGCTGATTTTAAAAGCAGAATAAACGACAATAAAGCAAAAAGCCAACTCACATAAGCAATGCTCAGCGTAT
Organism: Chymomyza procnemis; assembly: GCA_035046065.1. Lineage (NCBI taxonomy): Eukaryota > Metazoa > Arthropoda > Insecta > Diptera > Drosophilidae > Chymomyza > Chymomyza procnemis. Next base: position 21,978,804 of record JAWNOJ010000026.1, read on the forward strand.
GTTTGCCATTTTGTGCATCTAAGACTTGCTCCGCTTTGCCTGATTCCACGCTGTACATGGAAATTTTGCCATCGTTAAGCCCGGATATGACATATTTGTTGCAAGGCGAAAAGCTTACTGTCCATAAATCGACGGGACCAAATGTAAGCAAATGATTTTTTTCACCAGTCTTAGCATCCCATAGTATGAGTGTGGAGTCGAGTGAGGAGCTGGCAATGGCTGTAAGTTTGATACGTTAAATATATTTTGTTAGACTTGCTGATTTAGCTAACTTTTGCCATCCGAACTGACAGCCACCGAAACGACGCCAAGCGCATGGCCTTTGAGTTTATGGCGCAATTTTAGCGTATTATCATCGCGTATATCCCAAACTTTAACTAAATCGTCTAAGCCACCGGTAACAAGAAAATCTGTTGGTTTGGGCTCTTTGGATTTTTTATCAAAATCAAATGGATTGTCTTCTTCCGGCTCTGTCGCCTCGTCAGCAGTTGCCGGCTCGTCATCACGTCCCCAGGTGCAGGCCCAAACAGCGTTCTCATGCGCCGTCTCCTCCTTGTGCAGCAAGCTAAACTATGGTTAAAAGCTTTGTCAGTTAAAGTCTTGGTTTCATTTAAATAAATACCATTTTTTAAAACAAACGCAACTTAATGAATGCAAACACAAAGTAAATTAAACAAATGTGCGAATTGTTTTGCTGCGGTTATCGGCAAGCGGCAAAGTGTGTACACACAGAAAAACGAGCTAACCAAACGATAACTAAGCGATAAGCGATTAGTGACACTATGTGCACACACTGCCAGCGCGAGAGAGAGCGCACCAGCAGTGTTGCTCTAAGCCAACAGCCCCAAATGCATTGGACTCAGCAATCAAAAACAAAAAAACCATTGAACGAAGCACACGCGTTTTAAACAAATTTTCTAACGAAAACAAGTGTAAGTGTGCAGAGAAAGAGAAAATTATAATTGCAACAAAAATAAATTTCATGAAAATGCAACACAATTGTAGCCAAAAGTGCATTAATGCCATTAACAAAAGCAAATGTCTTTAAGATATTTTAATTTATCTAAAAACAAAGATACACTAACGCCGCGGACCAACGCGTGCTGCGCGCAAAGCAGACAACATCGTTGCCGTCGACGTCGTGAAACGGGCGTAAAGCATTTATTTGAATATAGGAACCTATTTTTTTTTGGTTTTTGTTCTCTTGTGCAGCTCCGCGTGTTTGGCATACAAAATACCTCATAACAAAAATACATTCATGCAACAACAATAGTAGTGTGCCGTCGTAGCAGCCGCGTGTGTGTCTGTCCGTCCCAGTGTACGTTCTAAGTGTGGGGGCGTGTGTGTAGTGTCTGTTTGCGCGACGAGTTCAGCGGAGCTCCCAACAGCGGCGGCGGGGCAGCAGCAGCGGCAGCTTTTATGATTATCTTGAATATCTTTCGTCAAAGCGGGAACCAGCACTGCAGTACTATTAACTAGTCCATCAGTCATTTTTTGTGTTTCGTGACAGTAGTTGGATTAACCATCTGGCTATACCTAGGCGTTGATATATTTTAATCCCCCAAAACTCTTCACGCTTGCATCCCTGCTGCAATTGTTACGAAAATGAATGAATATCTAATCAGAAATCAATTTCAAGCGAATTTCAACCCTTAGTCTGAAGAGCATTCCATCAATGGGCTAAAAATAAATTGAAGTGCCTGAAGAGGACTAGCTGCCAGTTCAAGCAAGTTTACTAGGAAGTTTACTGCTAGTGGGGTTTTGATACGTTTTTTCTTTTAGCAAATGAAACTTACTTTAGGGCTATGCGAAATTTTTGAATATAATTTTATGCATTTATTATAACCTAAAGCATTTATAGTCTAGTTAACAAAGTGTTCCTATTAATTAAACGCAGAAATTTTAAGAAAACTTTGCTCTTTAATTCACAAACTGCGAAATCACACTTAAATTTATTTTCATAATTTCCGAAAATAAATATTAAAAAAATGAGTAGTTAGTTTGCTAGCCGTTCTCAAGAGCACTCCTCAAATTTGCCAAACTTAACTGCTAGCGAGCTTTTGAAAGGTTTTATTTTAGGAGATGCAAGTTGGGAGAAGTTCAAATGATGTATTTATTATAACTAGCAACACTACAAGTCCAATTCAAAATCGTACCTACAAATTTTGAGAACTTATTGCTAGCTGGCACGTACTTATGAGTACGACTAATGATTATAAGCAAAATATCTCATAGCCAAATAAAAACATATTTTTCCTTTTATTTTTATTCCTCGTCATATTATAAGTTAATTTTTACGCTTCTTTGTGGAGCATCCTTTATTTTACTTATATCTTAATTTTTGATTTCACCAAAAAAATGCAAATTTTAAAGAAAATTCTTCTCTTCGATTATGATAGACGTTTAAGAGCTTTAGTCGCTGAAGTTATAATTTGTGAAATCACTTTTATAAATCTAAACTTATTTGGCAAAGTTTCATGTATGGAATATATACACCAATATACCCAATTAGTAGTTAGGTAATCGTTCTAAATCACAAGATATTAGCGCTTCTCCAATTTAAAATATCGTACAAACCAAGTTTATCAAAAATCTGAAAAATTGCTTTTTTTTGTTAATTATTAAAGTCAACTACTGGCTTGGCGTAGGGCCATAAAATGCAATCATTCTGAAGGAAAACTTGCTTAAAGTTTCCAAAATCACTGAATCTATTCCAAACTTATTGATATGCGAGAAACTATATTTCAAGTTTAGTTTTTAGCTACCAGTCTGTCCAGTTAGTAGTAGTAGGGCTATGTTCCAAAATTCTTAGCCTGTCGTTTGATTGTTCAGCTCTCTTACCAAACAAATTTCAAACATAAAACAAAAGAATAGCCACAAACAACCATTTTTTGACTGCAAATTTGATAAAAGATCTATAAAATAGAAAATTGCAGCTTCTGCAGATTTGCTATTTATTTTTTGATTTGGTTTCAGATTATTTCCCAAATATTTTTGAAACAAAGAAAATAAGTTGATTTAAGAATTTGATTTATTTTTTTTTATGATTATAACAATTTCCTGAGCTAGTAAACTATTTAGTAATTTACCGAGTTTAGTTGATAAAAAATTCTAAAACTCGCTAAAGAAAATATTGGTTTGCTTTTTGGCTGAAGAAAATCTTTGATTTGATATTTTTTCCCCGATTTGGTTTCCAAATAATCGCATACATTTTTGAAACAAGCTACATTTCGATAAGAAAAGAAATAAACAATGACGAATTAAGATATATGTACTCATAGAATACTTAAGTTTGCGTTTTGGCTTACAGAATTAAATCTGGCTGGTGATTAACAGCTCATTATTGACATGAAATTTAAGAAACTCGAATCACATTCGACGTTATTTATAAGACATTTATCTAGCTAAATATGAGAAACTTCAGTATAAGTTTCTATCACATTGGAGATTATATGCACTTAGAAAGCTATATGGAACTTTAGTACATACTGCGGTCTCCAATTGGGTTGTGTCGGTGGTGATTAACGCCATCCTACGCAAACTTACTTTGAAAGTGAAAAAAAATAAAGCAAATGGTTTTACATGATCTTATATATCTAACGATCTTATATATCTAATATTTTAACGATCTATATGAGCATACCCTGCTATAATTAAAGACCCTTCGTCTACGTTTATACTGACGCGGTAGCAGTTTGCCCTCGTAAAGAATATGAATACGCTCATTGTGTACTGAAGTTTTTATTATCATTTCGGGTGAAATTCTGCGTGACTTGTAGGTCTATTGTTCTCGTGTTAGAAGATTCAACAATTTTCTGTCATTAATGAAATCTTTTTGTTTTAAAATATGTATTATATGTAAAGAATTAAAGCATCTGTTATTGCAGATATGTTGTCGTGGTAGCAATTGACACCCCAACAGTACCGACAGCTACTAGCTGTCTCGCCTCTGAAACCAAAGGCGAGTGCATTTTCCTGGCATAGCTGCAAAAACTATAAAGCGCTACTTTTCTAAGTCATCTTCATCATCATCATTCAGCTCTACAACCGGGGGTTGGTTTTGGCTTTCTCAACAATTTTTCTCCATTCATCTTTGTTGTTTGCAAGGACAGTTTCCATCTTCAGCATGTTATTGTCAAATGGGCGTTTTCTTGGTCGACCTCTATTTCCATCCGTAGGACATCTTAGCTTTTTGGGACTTAATGAATTTGATTTCAGCTTCGCCATGGTTTAAGCTCAAAAAATTGTTATTGTTCCTTGGTATGTAGTCAACGGGTTCAATTATCTATTTTTCTTTCAACGTTTCTTAGGGATTCTGCTCCATATGTGACTATTGGCCTTATGATGGAAATATAAATTCTAGGTTTTATTGGCAGATACAATCTTTACTTTCCTAAGTAAATCTCTATTGATAAAAAGTTTTGGATGCGGCTGTAAACTGAACAGCTCTATTAATAGAAACATTTCCATGCTCTACCTAAGCAGCAATGTTGGGGTAGTCATAGATTTCAAAATTTTCAATATGAGGACTGATTTGACAAAATATCTGCTAGATATTATAACTATTATAGCTTAGTACTTTATTGCTAGATAAAGTCGCATCGGAAAAAAATGAATAAAAGCAATATTGATACAATATAACAAGAAGATAGACGATTACATAGAGCTAGGCGCGCAAATACTTATACAAAACAACAATAGCAAAGATTCTCATACATCCGTGACAGCGAAGAACTCAGACATCTTGATCGCTGCCAGTTGACCCACCTAAAGAGTACCAATATACTGACTACTAAAGATTTTCTTTCATAAACTTTTTGTTTTATGCTCCTACGTACTGCTCGCTTGGTAACTACAACACTAGCGATCTCCCTGCTCTACAACAGTGGCGATTTACCTCCTAACTACGCATTGCGTACTGCAGATAAATGACTCATTTGTAATCAATTGTGCTGCTGCTGCAGCCGCTACCGCTTCAGTCTCTAGCATTATTATCCTGCATCCTGCTCACAGTCCCACTTATTCAACTATTTTTGAAATTAACCCAAAGCTTATGGACATTTCCTTTAGACGCGTTTTTTGAATATATAGATGCCACCCTATGCCGCCTGCTGCTGCTTCATGTGTTTCGGTTTCGTGTTTCTCGTGATTCTCGTGTGTTTGTTTTATTGATTCCCCAACTTCTGGCCTCGTTGTTTCCCTTAAAAAAAAACGTATACAAATTATACTCAATTCTGGCCATTCGTGTTCGTGCTTTTGTTTTTGTAAACAAAAACTGCAACCGGTTTTTATTTCCTCCATATTTATCTTTAAACCTTTCCCTTGTCTGGTTTGTTTTTTTCCCCCTATATCTTTTAATTGATGTTTATCGTGTATCTATGTGTATCTCTATGTGTTTGTGCCTACAAAATTCTGTGAAACCGCAACTAAATCTTAAATTTATAAATAAATTAAAAATAACTTTAACGTAATGCAATAATAATAAAAACCCAATTCATTTGCAGTTCTCAAATTATATATTTTTCAATTAAGGGTAAGTTTCAAATAAATATGCTATATTACGTAAAAATAAATAAATAAATAATATACAAAGCTAGAAAGAACTTTTGTTTTACGTTTTGTGCGATGACAAAATCGTGGATTATGTAAAAACGTGAAAGTGAAATTGAGTTGGATTTGTGCGTGTCATAAAAATAATGGGTGACATTATAATTGGATCTCGTTGATGAAGTCATGACCAATCTGCAAAAGTGCTAGTTGCTGTGCTTAAAATATGACATAATGCTTAGATAATTAATATTGAGCGCTTAAAGAGTCTTAAAGTATAAACTAAAAATTTGTATTCTTTATGATGTATTAAGTGATTTGCAAAAATACCAAAAGTTGTATAAGATTTTCAACGAAATGTATGCAGATGAAACAAGTTATTGAGAGGAATAACTTTTGAAAACAATTATAAAAATTTACCTTTTATGCCTTGTTGCATAATTTAGTAAGATTAATCGTATGTTGGATAAAGTTTGAGTTGAATCTCTACAATGATGTGCCAAGTACAGCCAAGTATTTCTGTAAAAGTTGATTTTTGAGATTAGAAGATTTTGCACAGATTTGATAATCACAGAAAAAATATTAGGTGTATAGAGTTTGAGATATAAGACTGCAAACATAGGGTAAAAAAACATTTTTGGGATTAGAAGACTTAACACAGATTTAGTGATCACAAACAAAGCAGCTTATTTCAGTAAAAGTTTATGTTTGAGACTAGAAGATTTAGAACAGATTTGGTAATCAACAAGAAACAAGGAAATTTTAGGTAATTCCACATTTTTTGTTTTTAAGGCTAATTTGGTTGGAAGCTTATTGACTTATTGGTTACTTCAAGAGAAATACAAGTATTGTTAAATGCTTTCAAAATATATTTTTGTTGAAAATTTCAAGGCATTTCTCATTCTCTATATTTGGCGCTTAGTTAGTGAGCTGCGGGCTTAAGAAACTTCATGGAGATCGCTTTAGAAAACTCAAAATATCGTTTAGTACAGTAAAGACGACTCAATCCCTGCTGATAAAATGTTAAAGAACTGTTTGGCACTTTGTTCTAAGTCTGTTGGTGCTAGCAAGTACGATTTTCCCTTCTTGCTTACAAATATGTGCAGATAGCAAACTCGAATTATCATTTTATACACTAAAAAGTCCAATGCCTGCTAGAAATAAATAATTGGCTGATAAGGAACTGTTTGGGAGAGTTATTTGGAACTCTAGGTCTTGGCAAGTTTTTTTTTTTCTTGAATGGGCTTTTTTAGAAATATGTGGTGATCGTTAAAAAAAACTTTAAATATCATTAAAACAGTAAAGAAGGACTCGGTATCTGCAGAAATAAAGAAATGGAAACGTTAAGGAGCTGTTTGGGACTTCCTTCTAAGTTAAGGTTGAAGCAAATACCTCTTTTTACCTCTTAAATGGGCTTTCTTACAGTGCCATAGTAGTGCTGTACAAAATATTATACAGATTAGCTTAGAATTTTGATATTATAATTATGTCGTGTGAATTGAGCTGATTTATTTGAAATGAGAAATCTTTATAATTCACAGGTATGCACAATTAGTTTAGCGACTGACTCCCAGAAACGGAAGTTACACCTGAACCAGCTTTGGTTCTTATTAATTGAATGAACAGATTTACTTCAAAGACTGAAGTTTCCTATTCGAAAGAACTAAGATTAAATAAATTTGTGTTGTACTCTCTACGCAATGGAAGCTGCTTTCTACAGCAAGACGTCATATATACATTTATAAACACAAAGCTAATTGGGGTCTTGGCAAAAAAAAGAAACAAAACAATAACCTTCTATGTTTTGTCAGAAAGCTGTAAAAGTACTTTCATATTTTCAAGTCTCTACATCAAACCTTTTTGGGGTTTGTTAAGGCTTGACCAATTGACCATGCCTTAGAGTCTGCTGTCATATGGCACACAAAACACATGCCAAGCTTGTGCGGACCATTAAAAGTAATTAACGCCTTAAAATTCAAGCACTAACATGATAGACGACGGCCTTACTTTAAAGACATAAACATCAAACATAAACATTTCTTAATGAGTTTATTTTATTTATTTACATATTTTTCACATTAATGTCACCAGTTATATAGCAGCAGGGCCGCGAAGATCTATCGAATATTTCTCAAAAATTTTTGTCATATTTTTATGTGCGCATAATTTTTTGAGTTCTGTATTTTATCGCCTTCCCTTTAATTTACCAAATATGGGCCAACTCGTATGGCAAATGAATTGGTTTTTAAGCCCCAAATGCTCTGCGTGTCGAGTTCGTAGCATTGGGTAGTTACACAGAAAGAAATTTGGGAGTTGGTTTTATGTAGTTTAAACACGAGCTTGTTGGTAAAATTAGTTTCCTTTGTATATTATTTGATAAATATTATTTGTGAAACTAACTTATGTAGGCTGGCATCGAAAGAGTCGGCAACTTAGGACCTCTACTAGAGCCTTCCAACGAATCCAGTTTTGCGCCGTCTGTTTAGCTCAGTCCCATATTGTGTACGACTGGACAAATTCTTGGAGGATGCATCTTTGCCTTGGGTCTTGCGATCCGTCTGCTGCCTTACCAATACTACTTGTGTTTCTTCTGAGAGCATGCCTTTTCCACGTCCATATTTACTTTCTTATTTGGCTCATCTGTGACACGAGACAGCTCTGCATTGGATATTCTGTTTGGCCAGAATATTCCGCATATAATTCTCATGCATTTGTTGCTGAAGACTTGAAATTTCCAACAAGATTTACCAAAATTTGAATGCTACAAATGTGGATAGATCATATGGTAGAGCAAAGAAAAGCAGACTCTCAACAAGCAATCTTCAGTCTGCAGTATTTTGTGAGGAACTCTGTTTTATTTTTCCGAAGAACGGTTGATTTTAGGGAAAAAGAAATTTTTAAAAAGATTTACTAAAATGTGGATGCTGCAAATGTTGATAAAACATATGTCAGAGCAGAGATAACCAGACTCTCAATTAACAAACTTCAGTCTACAGCATTTTGTGTGCTGTTTGTTTTCCACACCAAAACAAAGCATTTTATTTTTCTCAGTGTATCTAAATTAATTTATAAATAGAAGTTTGTCGCATAATTTAGTTCAAGCTTCATTGGGTTATATATTTTTATCTTATCTGCTTGGCCAGCCCAAAACCCACTTGGCCATGCGTTGAGCGCCAAATATAGATCACAAAAAAGAAATGTTTGTGCATTTATTTTTTTTTTATTAAAATTTAAGCAAATTTAAGTGCTAAATGCTTGGGCAAAAAAGTGTCGCTCTTCTGACTTCTAACTAGATTGTTTTTAGCTCGGGGATTTTCAGAAGGTGTGTGTGTGTGCTAGAGACAAGATTTTCACTTTGTAGCAACTCTAAGAGTTGTTCGCATGTAAAAGTGTCAGCACTGTCTTGGCTGTTGACAGCGTCTGTGGACCACAGCCGCAGCAAGAACAACAGCAATAACGCAGCCACATTCACATTCACAACAACAATGACAACTGGTAGTCTTCCCGGCTGGTCAATGCTCCGTAGACGTAGAGTTCAAGAAACGGCCGCGGCATTTATATGCAAATAAAATGAAGCGTGAGATATTGTTATCAGAGACCATGTTGTACTCGGTACTATTCACTGTGAGATTCCTTGCTGTTGGATTTCTTTTTCATTTTCTTGTTTTTCATCTGCTGCTTGTAATGGCTTGTTGTTGCTGTTGTTGTTAGGTTCAAGCACAAGTTCATCAACCAAGCAAGCGGCTAGTGCTGGAGTGCGCACTCCATGCGGCCGAAGCTGGCATTTTAAGAGACTCTGCCAATTAACTGGCCATAAATTATGCATAGTTCACACTTTAGTTGCAGCTCCACGCCCTCAACCAGAAAACAAGTTTGCTCTTGTGGACATTCATGATAAACGTCGCTGCTTGCATTTTAAATAATGTCAAGGCTAGTGCGTCAAATCTTTTGGGCCACATTCTGCAGCGTCATGAGATTTTTGGCTTTTGTAAACGTTTTCGTTTTCGTTTTATTTTCTTTTTTTGGCAAAACTTGTATGGGGCCAATACGTATAACTAGTCAGTATGTCGTTATGGTATTGTCTGTGGCCGGCGCCGGCAAATGATGTCATGTGCCATTGTTGTTGTTGGTGGTGGTGGTGCTGGTGGTGGTGGTGGTCCCAAATTGCTCCAGTTTTTCACCCTTTATAGCTAGCTGTTTACAAATGTTTTTCTTAGTTTTCTCATTTTTTTGTTGCTGCTTTTGACTTTGTCACGCTTTTTCAACGCTTTTTGAACGCTTTTCCACACTTGACTTCTTTTTGCACGAGTGTTTTTCTTTTAACGGCACTAATAACTTTGGGTTGCTTTTTTCCTCGCTGTCTATTTATACCTTGTAAGCAAAGGATAAGAAGTATACCAAGTTTTTGGAGTAGTATTGGACTGTTGCTGGGAGCTAAGCGCTGCCAATTCTTCAGTGTCTTGCAATGTGTTGTTTGCACGCCTTAAGATCTTAAAGAAGCACTGCGCTTGCTCTTAAACCCAGTTGATGTGTCTCGAAGATCACACAGTCTACGAAAAAAGTATTTATACAGCTATGATATCTGGAATCTGGAACACAAGCTATGAGGTATACCAAGTCTTTGAAATAATAGACTGTTTCGTATAGCTAACCCCCCTCTAATTTTTTGGTCCTAAGCAATTTTTTTTTGGCTTATTGTCTTAAAGCTTTGCAATATGAAACTTTCCATCTTCAAGAAGCGCTGCACCTTCCCTTAAACCCTTTTTCAGTTCGTCGAACATCACACGGCGTACGAAAATAAAAGTGTTCGACCATTTATAGCGCAATGAAATCTTGAAACTGGTTTCCACAGATCACCATAAGTAGCAAAGGATAAAAGTATACCAAGTTTTTAAAGTAGTAATCGACTGTTACGAGCAGCTTAGCGCTCCTAATTGCTGTTTATTTTTGAAACTTTATTTGCAATCTGGAACTTCAGATCTTAAAACACCATTTCTCTAAAGCCCCTTGAACATTGCACAGCGTTTGAAAAGAAAACATCTTCGTCTTCCGTTTTATAGCGCTATAAATCCTGGAATTTATTTGCCCAATTTTCGCTAATTGCTTTCTCAAACAAATTTTGAGAATTTTTTGGACCTATCACCATTTTTAATAGAGAATTGTGGGACATAATCACCTAGCGCCATTTCGCATAGAGATCTAAAGAAGAAAATGCGGCTGACACGGACACTTTTAAGGGTTATCCAAACGGTATCACTCATATTGCCAACGACGGGAAGACATAGAAGATAGAAGAGAGTGGAGTAACCTTGTTGTGTCTCATTGCTCACTTGTCGAATCATAGACCAATATATTTTATTTAATATGATCATTGCTCCAAAGAGCGATTTTCCTAGGTAAAAGGATATATTTTTGCTAGCGATACCACTGTTAGGCAAATGCACAAGTGGGTTGAATTGAACCACCGACCGACTTTTCGACTTAGAGACAAGAACGCAACCATGGCCCTATATATAAAGACAATACAAGCAAAGTAATTAAAGTATTGAAAGTAGTGCTATACATTTTACTTTGTAATAATTCAAAATTATAAAGTGCGATTTTTAGAAGCGATTGTTTTTCAAACAAAATTTAGAATTAGGTATGAAAATTTTATTTTTGTCTATAGAACAAGCAATATAACTTGGGTTTAAAGATAATTTCGTAACTCCATACGCTGGATGTAATTTTGGCCATATATTTTTCAACATTGCCTTCTTGTCAATCGCTCTAAATTTAGCGACTTTAAAAAAGACTATAAAAACCATCTAGAATCGTTTAATTCCATGATTCGGACTTCTGTAGATCTGTTTCAAAATGTGCAATTGCTTGCCGAACTTGCTTTCTGTTGGAAGAGGTGCAAGACTGTGGCACATTTGGTTGCAACCACAACTTAGCCAAGTCAAGCTCTTTCATTTTGGACAAAAAAAAGATTCACAGTAACGTCTACACAAAAAACTTACCAAAAAAAAACACCCTTTATTCTTTTTCTATTTATACGTTGTGCAACCATAGCGTATTTTAAAGTCGCCTATTTTCGTTTGCAGCCGACCCACTTGCTTTAGGTTATTGTTGTTTTTGTTATTGTTGTCGTACATTCGAGTGCATCCAAAGTGCAACAACGCGTTGCACACATCTTTTTGCTGCTTTCTTGTTGCCTCATGTAGCATTTGCATTCTGCATTTCCATTTGTCGTTTGTTCGTGTTTGCTTTTTTGTTTAAAAAAAAAAAAAAAAAACTGTTTGCACTAATGGCTGCTCGACTTGCATTTTATATGCTTTTGGTCTAGTTTCTTGCACCTCTCGGGGGCATCTAATCTGTGGCATGAGCATTTATGTGCCCGCACTACATATGCATATGAGTCGCAGTGTCCACATTTTGAAGGCTAAAAGCAGCAAGAATCAACATTGAAATGCATTGTAAATGGTTGAACCAAATGCATTTGCTAAGGGTTAAATGCTGCATCAACTAAGCGGCAGCTTACTGTATGGAGTTCGAGTTGAAACCTTATCTGATCGTAAATGTTTTTGCGGAAAGATAATACAAATGCATGAGTTTCAAGTGGTTGGTTTGTAAAGTCATTTGGAGATTTACATTTGCAAATAGTTCTGGGGCCTGGAAGCAAAAATATTTATTTCAAGTTGATGGTATCATTGATTTTGATTTAAGATTTAGCTCTTGGGTTCCTTTGTTCAAAAGATTTTGAATTGATTACTTTTCGTTTTGAAAATTTTAAAGAAAAATAATACTTCACTTTTTATGTAAACGATATCAGATATTTTTCTCGAAAATGGTTTATTAGAGTCTTGAATTTCTTTTTCACAAAGAATTTGTTTTTTTATATTAATAAGAATCTCGAGATATATAAACCTTAAGATACTTTTTTCCTCTGCTAGCAGTCTATTCGAACATGTATTCATATTATTCTGATTTTACGAGTCGATCGATAGTGTGTGATTCGCTTAAAATCAGTGGACGCATTGTAGACTTATTGGGTTATGATGTATAGATAGAGCCTTGGCTTGTCGATTCAGCCTTGATCCAGCTTTCTGCTCAAAGCTAATCCATTTTTCTAATAAACCTGACATACAAAATGCACCAGTTCTCTAAGTAGCCGCACTTGTACAGCTTGAAAATCTACTTGCAGTCTGGAGTTCTAGAAAGCAAGAATTAAATTGAAACAACTCGATATTTGTAAATCCGTAAACCATTTAAACTCAACTTGAAGCACATCTGCCCAAGTAAATCATTTAGATTTCATGAAAAAATTTAATATATCCTTTATGTGGTGGGTTATGTTGTGGGTTGTGTACTCAGTAGTTCAGATGAAACCTTGGCCTCTCGATTCAGGCTTGATTGAAATTTACTCATAGCTGATAAATTTTTTCAGCTTACTGCCAAACAAAAAATGAATTAGTTCACTGAGTACCCGAACTTTGAAACTTTTTGGCAGCAACTTCTAACATCTGCCTAGCAGTTTACCAAGGAAAATCGTCCTAAGCTCCTCCGCCTTTGGAGTGATCAAGTGGAATAAATTTAAAATATTTAAACATCGATATTTGAAGATCTGGAAATATATTCGAACTAAACTTGATTAAATAAGTTAAAATGTAAAACATACTTTATATGGTTGATAGATTAGATGTAAGGAAATTAAGTGGGTTTTGAAAGATTTTGGATGTGGTATTGCCGCAGACCCTTGAAGTACTTACTGAAGTGGGGTATTTCGTAGGTTTTTTTTGAATCTGACGTTGCAAATGCAGAAGTGAAGTAGAATAGAATGATAACCTTATGCTCCTTGACTATGCTATTGTCGTCGCTTCAAAGAAGAAGCATGGATAATGATAAGTCGCTGGGCGTCTGCATTTGAAACAATGTGCTTAAACTGTAAGCTATGTGTACCACAAACGTTCACTTTCATCTCAGTCGGCATTCAACTCTCCAAGCCATCCTTCAATTAGCTTTTGATCTTGGCCAACTTTTAAGTGCTGCATAAATTTAGTTTTGTATTAGCTTACTGATCCCATAGTCAGTCTGTCATAGTCTTGAAAATTTCTTTGACCCTGCCCTGTGCTTAACTTTTGCCAAAACTTTGTCTTGAATTTTACTCAAGTTTCCACGCTCTCCCCAAAATGTTTCTCTGTTGCTCTCCCTTTGAGCATATAATTTGCTGACCCTAAATGCACCGCGGCCGCACAACCCAATGAATACCCTTCAAAACTTTCACCACAACTCATTACCAACACTTAACACACAACGCTGTTGCCTTAGCTCTACTTCCCCACTATCTTCTCTCTGCCAACCTTTATATGAGCAAAAGGCCAAATGTCATAAAGTAATTTTTATTATGAACCACCAAATGTTGACAACAAAATTGAACCACCCTCATGCGCAAACCCAAAGAAACCAATGGAAAAAAAATTACGATAAAAATGAAGCACTTGAAAATGAAGAACTATCGAATTCGTTGGTTTGGGACAAGTGAAATTTGAGTACTGAGTCGTTTGTTTCAATGCAATGGTGTGCTTCCCCGCTGCTGTCCGTCCCAATAAACTTGCACCACAAAGACGCAAAAGTGCGCCCAAGTGAGTAATTGATATCAAAACTGAAGCCAATAATAGAAAAAAAAAAAAAAAAAACGCATAAAAATATACGAAATGAGTGTGACAGACAAATTAGATAAGGCGCGAGGTCTTGAAAAAGTCTTAGAAGTTTCTTTCTTTTAAATTTAGTTGGTGTTTTTTTTTTCTATTTTAATGGAGCCGCTGTGAGCAACCGCAAGAAATTGTAATGCCACCGTTTTGCGCTTTTTACCACGAAAAGTTCAATATAATCATAATGAGATCTTGAGACGGTTGGCGGTTGTTATTATTGCTTGTTGGATTGTCTGTCATTTGCAGCCTTTCGATTTCTTTTTCACGCCTTTCACGTGATGTTGGCCAAATAGGCTTTTGTTTTGGCTTCATTTTTTTGTTTTTTGAACGACTTTTGGCGGGTAATAGTATTTTGTTAAATTTTTAAATACTCTACAGCAAGTGATTGGTTTATCTGAAAGTTGACTGCTACAAGCAAGAGTAGATAGTGTTTATCTTATCAGTTAAATCTTAATTTTGATTACCGATCGATAAGTTTGTATGAATGAATGAATTTGGCATTTTTACAAAATTCGAGTTATTGTTGAAGTTACTTGCAAATTCTCTTCTGTTTTTATTCGTAGTGCAAACAATACAGAATCGGTTATAAAGGAAATTTTCAATGTGTGAGGGTCTTAAAAGTCTTAAACTCAAATGGCACATTGCTATCAGCGTTTCTCATTTTTGAGCCTTTTGCCCACTTATTCTGAATTCTCTGTATCTGACATGGGAACGTTGGCAAAAATGTTTCGCATTAAATTGATAATAAACACTTTTAATAACTTCCTTATTCATTTAAGAACGTTCAACATTCTTTAGCTACTTCATATCTATTAGAAAAATAGTATAAATTAAATAAAGTCGACTTATAACAAGTACCAATAGAAACCTAAACAAATCGATAGTGCCTAAAAAGCAAAAAAAATTATATCTACCAAACAGAGAAATATAATTTTGATCTGGAGACGATATATAGAAAAGTTAGTTCAAGTTGGTTAGCTGCATTGAGTTTTCCATTCCGCACTAAATCGATACAAATGTCAACAAATTGTGCCAATCAAAAACCATTCAAAAGGACTGCGCCAAAATCAAACAATATTGTATAATAAAAACTGTATTTTCCTGTGGACATCGGTAGCGTAGCACCCAGCAGCATCCCTGTGACCTTCGATCAGCTATGCTTTGCCTTTGGAGCGATGACCAAAGTCAAGGAGACTCTCCCTGGTATATAATTAAATAATTCGAATTGATCTTATCTGCTTAGGAAAAGTATGAACAACGAATAATACATACATATATTTGTAAACTACAAACCGTAATCTCAAATCTAGATAACAAAACTACGTCCTTATTTTACTCCAAAATTATCTATCGAGGCACCTTGGTTTACAGCTAAACTCTGCACTTAAAAAACCTTAACTGCTCTTACAAAAAGTTTAAAAAACCTGAATCTTCCATAAGTATTCGGACTAATGCAGAAAATTTGATGCCCACACCAAAATCTGTTACAAGAATCACCTCTCCCGCTGTCGCCTTAAATTCAGCGGCGATCCCAGCCAATTTTATTCTTGCGTTAATAGATAACGTAAATCTGCCTTAATTATGGCATTCCTGTATTATAAAAATATACCCCAACGATTTTCGCAGTATTCTTCTTTCAAAGATTCTTAGGGATTCTTTATCTGCTGCCGTCGTGTTCCAAATTTCTGCTGTATTTGCGACTATTGCCCTTATGATGGAATTATAAAAGCTATATATAAATATAAATAGATAATAGATATAGATAAAGATATTGAACCATCAAAAACTTACTTAAATTACGCGTTCTCAAGTCCTTTATGCCAAAATGCGTAACTTACATCAATCCGTCGCATTTTCGCGCAAAATATGCAGTTTGCTGAATCATAGCTTTTCTCGAGCAGGAATATTTTAAGCGTTGTTATTTTTTTTAATGTTACTTGCTTTACAAAAAATAATAACAAAACAAATGCACTTAAAAACAGTGTTACTCAAAAATCAAGTCGATCAAAAAATCACCCTTTATAAAGCTTTAGCAGTTTCAAAGCGTATAAAAAATTCGGCGCTTTTTGGGTATATTTGGTTGCATGAACTATCGCCAGCTAAAATTGTATTGTAAACGTTTAAAATTGATTAGAAACAAAACTTAATTTTCAACTTAAACATAAAGTTGTCATGAAGAGTGTCAATTAACTATTAAGCCATCAAATACTTTCACAATCTATCAAAACTCACATATGGAATGGTACGCCTTGTACGAGGTGTGGCTGGCTTGTTTCTGCAAAATTGTTAAATTTTACCAATCCTGCTGTCAGTTGCTGTCGGAAAAAGCCTCCCAAAGGAGGAAAGCCGTCCACTTACTATCTTGGCTTTAATTAAAAACAGCAAAAGTTCAGCGACATTGTTGCAACTGAGCTGCTCCTGGTAGTGGTAGTACTACTCCCAGCTGACAGCATTGACCCTGAGCCAAGGCGGGTTGTTGGCTTTGTTGCCTTTTTGTTTTTGTATTTATTAATTGTGTTTTGTTTTTTTTTTGTTTATAAAGTTCACTTCACAGACTGCATATGTTTTTTGTTTTGTTTTTTTTTTGTACTCGACAAATTAGAATTTGTTTTTTCTCACTCGCCAGCCACTTGGCTATAATTTGTTGCATATATTTATTAAAACAACAACAAAAACAAGCTAATTTCAAACTTGTTAACTTGTTTTTTTTCTTCTATCTTTTCGCTACTCTCCCTCACACACTCCCGCACACTCTGCGCTTTTAATTTAGCTCATTTTTCCAGTTTATTATGAAAATTTATCATATTTGTTGTTGTGGCAAACAAAAGCAACCGTGCACTCAGCCAGGCGTACATTTACTCACTCATTCACTCATTTGCTCACTTATTCATTCATTCATTCATTAAAGCCAAGTTTGTATGCAAGTCGAGTGAGTGGGCCTAAACCAAGCTGTTGCACGCTCGGTGGAAGGGGCATGTACGTAAATGTGATTAAGTTTTTATGCTTCGACAGCTTCTGTGCTTGACTCAATTTATGTGGCTCTTTCTGTGGTGCCTAAGCAGCGAGTGAGTAAGTGAGTGGTGCGGCATGCAACGTGCTGCTGCAACCAACCAAGTCACTGAAGGTGACGTTGGTCATGTTTGTCAGTGCACTGGCCAACTAAACGCCTGACTGTACCTGGTCGACTTGCTGCAATGCGCTACAATGTTTTGTTGTTTCTACCAAATGCCTAAGGGACTTCGAAATTGGGTCATAACTTGCATTTGGAGCCTTATCCTGGTTGCGTTGTTGAGTATAAATTAGTTTAGAGAGCGTCATAATTTCAAGCGGATTAAGGCTATAATTTGACTTCCAACAGGTTGTGGTATTAAATTTCACAAAAAATTGAAGGTTTTCCTTAACTTAACTTTAGCGAAAAGTGGGTATTTCTACAAAAGATTTTCCTTGAGGTGGGTAGGGTATCCATAGAAAGCTTAAAGCTGTAGAGCATTGGGTAATTTTGGTAAATTCTAAGTTAAACGTTGTTAAAAGTAAGGCAAGGTGGCAACATGTCCTACCTTTTAAGCTATCTTTGAAATATATAGTATTATTTGGCTGCCATGGATTGGAACCGGGTACCAAGTATACTTTTTTAGTCTTGAATGAGAGCTTTTTATTGCTGTTATTGCTCCAAAGGCGGCAGGGAGAAGTTCTGTTCGAAGAGAATAGCCGAATTTGAATGGCTGTGTCTGTAATTAATAGAGATTTTCCTAGGTAAATAGCGTCTATTTGCTAGCGATGTCAGTGCTGGACAGATGCACCAGTGCTGCAGGGTGGAATCGAACCAACGATCTTCCAATTTTGAAGCTAGTGCGCTACCACTACGCTATCAATTCCCAACTTTGATATATTCAGTATTATTTGGCGGCCATGGGTAGGTATTGGATACCAATTATACTTTTTTAATCTTGACCGAGAGCTTTTAAAATGTTGCTCATTATAAGCAAATATTATATGTCCTTTTTTTGGATAAGAAAAGATCGCAGTCTGAAAGAGCATAACTGAGCGCACGAGCGATAATCAAGTATATGTGTGTACGAGAGTTAACTGTGTAAAAAGTCTTTATTGTTTGTTTTACTTAATTATTATTGTTTGTTTACTTTTTGGAGAGTAATACAATTTTTCTGCCACCCTCACATCTGTCTAATTCAATATTTTAATAAAGTCACAGTTGAATTTTAAAGGTATATCACATCTTCCGAATAGGTTGGGGTATTAGAAATTTTAAGTTTATTTTAGAGTAATGGGATTGATCGCCAGTACGTTTGGTTGGTTGTAAGTTGTACCGTACAGAAAAATGCAGTCCTTAAGTTTGCATAAGTATAAGTTTAACGCATTTTAAATTAGAAATGAATTTCTATTGTATAATTAAAGAAGGAAAAGGATAAAAGCATTCTTTGACAGATTTCATTTAGGCATTCTGTAATTTACAAAAATGTGCAATTGATATTTTTTGGAAGTTACTGAAAAGGTTCATAAAGTTCTAAACGAAAGTGACTATAATTGGAGGACATGATCAAATCTTGTTCAGTAGTTGTTTTTTGTCAAAAGTATCATTGGTTCAAGTTTAATTTAAGTTCAATTAATGTAAACAAACAAAGCGGGTGCCTTTTTCTCTTACACTCGACACTAAAGTGCTGAACCAATATTATATCCTACAATATATGTATATATAACAAAAATATATAATAAAAATTTGATACGTTACTAATGATATTCGATATACTTTTAGTTATGACGATCAATTGACATAACGATAAAAATTTATATAAATTGAACATATTCATTTATATTTTTTATTTATCATGGAAATTGTAGATTGCAGACCATAATTTGTTTATAAGAAACTCAGCATTGACATAGTAATGTAATAAGGTGATTCATTCCTTTAATGTTTATTTTTATATAAACAAACTTGAATAGATTTAGATTTTACATTATTACCTTAAAAAGTCTGAAAAACTTTATGCAAATGCAAAGCATTCTTCAATCAGCGCCAATAAAAATGCCGAAGTTTCTTGAAAGCTGCTAAAGATTATGTTTTTTGGGTATTACAAGTTTCCATTTGTGTAGATTATTTACTAGCAATAATTCACTGGGCAAAAAAACTGGGATTAATAGCGAAAAATCGGTAAACAATCGCATACACTAATCTTCGGAAGATCTTTCGGTAATACCTCTGACCTGGTAACCAATCTTTTACGCTTTGGAAGATTTTTTTAGATAATACCGCTGACCTGGTAACCAATCGTATGTACTGATTTTTGGATGATCTTTAGATAATACATCTGATCCGATAACCAATCGTATATACTAATCATTGAAAGACCTTTTTGGTGAAGCTTATAACTCTGGATCAATATGATAGTAAATTGGCTGCATCTGACTAGCTGTTACTTAGTGGCCGTTTGTAAATTACTTTGTTGGTAGATCCTGTTTTTCGTCAGCACACCGGAAACATTTTGAAACTAGTATATTATTTGCGACTAGACTTCTTTTATAGAACGAATACCTTTTATAAGCTAATAACTGAATAAAAATATTTCTCAGTTCAAGCTATTTCGTTTCGAAAGACTTTGGTCTACCATTTGCATAATCATGTGAAACATTAAATTTTTTGATTTTTATCAATAAAAACTAGTTACCAAGCGAAGCCTAGTTAAACAGACAACAGACGGCGCAAAGCAGCGTTCGATGGAAGGTTCTAGTAGAGGTCCTAAGTTTCTAAGCGGAATAATAAGGACAAAAAGCAATGTCTTATCTTTTTGGGAATTAGCCATGGATTATGCAGGAATCGAAGCAATGCACAATTAGAAATGCATTAAAATTGGAACCACATTAACTACACGAAAACATTGTAAAATTTGCTTATCATAAATAAAATTTGATTTTTAATGCCTTTAAGAGTTCATAACAATTTTAGTATTATGACTTGCCACTGCAGTATGGACTAAAGTGTGTCATTAAGCATTTAAGATCTACACATGAGTTACCTTTATTTATTACCGAAATAAAATATTCATTAAGTTTTCAAACAGCTTGGCTTAACTTGGCTTAAACACTTGGCCATTTTTTATGCTAAAATGTGAACATCTGCATTTAGCCAAAAGTTAATTACCTCGTTTAGCCGTTTCAATACTATCACCTTAAAAATTAACGAACCATTTATCATTATTTTATGATCTCAAACTCATTAGTTTCAGTCGAAACTCTCAAGAGTTAAATCGAAACGCTGCTCGCACTTCATATGAAGAGTAGTTGCAATGTGAGCAGAGTTAGGCAACCAAGTCTATAGAGTATTTCATAATGATAATTGCATTTGGGTAGTTGTGCGAGGAAAACAAGTTAAACTCCAGACAGAGGAACAACGGCTAGACCAAGTCAGTTGGCAATTTGGCGTATTTCCTGTATTGCATGTGAATTGTTTTTAAACATTTTACAATTATTGACAAAACATTCGCTGATTTATTGCTGTGAGAGATGGGCAAACGTTTCGTGGCTCAACAATTTTTTATTCAATCAGTGGTTGTTACCCGTCGTAACCCCGCCATAAATTGCAAACCTCTACAGTGGCAGTTGTGGCATGCAACGAAGGTCAATTAATCGAATACAATTCAAAATAATCGAACAAACACTTTCCATTCAAGTGCAATGAATAGCGCGGCGCGCGCGTTGACAGCTCTCAATGCTGGTTCGTCTGAGTGAAAATATTTCTCATATAATTGCTTGCCATTTGGAAAATTTTTTGGAATAGATTTATTTTTTTTTTTCGCGCGAAATCCAAAAACAAAGCAGCCACATTGAGTGCATGTCACTGACACTTCATTTTTCAATTTGTACAAAAAACCCTGAATATGCCTACTTGCTTTGCTGCTTCCACAGAACAATAGTGGAAATGTTGCTCCAATACAAAAAAATAATATTGGTTTTGGCCACACTAGAACACTTCTAGCTGTTTTTGACCAATATGATTCATAGAATTTTTAATTATAGCCGCAAGCCGCAAATGACGTAGATACCAAACTTTTAGCTAGGTAACGCAAAGACCTTGACTGAAACAGCGATTTTAAGCACTCACTCAGTCAGTCATCTCATCTCATCATCATCATCAGCTTGTCTATATGACATTTTACTGCATGTTTTTGTTTTTTTCGCTTCTACTATTCATAATTTTGTATTATTTCTTATATTTTCAGTATTAGCAACAAAAAGCAGAGCCATTCTACAAAATTTGTTGTATCTTTTTGGACGACCGAAAAGCAACAGAAATAAAATTTACTGTCCCGACCAATTTTTTACAACACAAATGTTTTCGGTCTGCTAATTTCGATTTTAAGGTGAGTTTTTTCTACCAAAAATTTATATAATTTATTTATGTATTACTTGAGTAACAAGGTAAAAATTCTGTAATATATTAAGTAATTCATGAAATGACAAAATTTTTAAAGCTTGACGAATTCGTTGATTTTGTAGGAAAATTTGTATTACTTTAAGCAAAGTACGTTATGTTTGATATATTCGAAAATACGATTTTATTCGGAAATAAGTACTCTGTAGCGCTTGATTCTTGTGCTGTATTTTTTGTTAATTATTGACGCTTTCCACATTTTCGAAATGTACAATGCAAAGACTTTACCAAAACAAATGATATGAAAGACATATTGTTTAGGAAGATTATTATAAGTGCCTTTAATGTAAACAAACAAACTACCCTGAAACTACACTTTGATATATCATATACACAGAAAGTAAAGATCTTAAAAAGATTTAAATCGATCTGTGCGTTCTGAATGCATTTTAAATTATGGGTGCCTGGGTCCAATTTTTCTAGACTCTTTTCAACATATCAGTCGGAATCAACGAAATTCTGTAATATTAGCTTGCAGTGCGTTAATCGTTTCGGACTGCTTTCTACAGACATGGGTCTTCACTCCACAGATATGAGTCTTCTTTCTACAGACATGGCTCTTTTCATAGCTCTACAAAAAAAAAACAGAGTTAAGATCAAATCAAACTTATTTTCAGATAAAATACGTTTTTTATGCATCTTTCTGGTGGGTACCTGACCCAATTTTTTAATATAGGCGTTATTTGTTGCGGACTCTGTAGAGAAGGGTCTGCTAATAGCCCCCACAAAAAAAAAGCAGTCAAGAGTTAAGATTGGGGCCCTATTTATACAGACTCCTTTTAACATATAAGTCGGTATCAACGAATTCTTCATTATAAACGTTAATTGTTTTGGACTCTACACATAAGGGTCTTCTAATAGTCCCACAAAAAACAGTCTGAAGTCACAGCTAAATCAGACTTTTTTTCAGACGAAATACGTTTATTGTATATCTCCGATTTCGAGGACATATTTTATGACTACGGTTATTTTTATAATATCTCGAAAACCCCCAAAAATTTTGGATTGTAAGGAAATTTGAAAAGTTTTGTTTGAGCTTTTTATAAAATCGATTAAATAGCTAGCATAGGAGCAATCGGTGTTAATATGCCGAATTCTTATAGTTTTGGCTTTATATTAAAAATTTCACTCGGTAACGTAGTGGTAGCGTACTTGCCTCTAAGTCCAAAGCTAGGGGGTTGGATTTCACGCTGCAGCACTGGTGCCATTGCCTAGCACTGACATAGCTAGCAAAAATACGCTTCTCGCCTAAGACAATCTCTTATAATTAAAGTCGTCGTCTATCGGATTCGGCTATGAACTTCAGGCTCTTGTTCCTTTCGAACAGCTATTAATTAGATATCTGCACGCTCCGCCTCTGAGGTGATGAACAGTCTGGGAATAATATTTTTTAATCAAATTATTAATTAAATGAATGTGAAAAAACTTCTCCTAATTATAATAATTTATATGATTTCATTTGTAAGCCGCCTTATCTATATCATAATATACCAAATACTATATTATTTTCCAAAATGTCGAATAGACAATGTGGGGTTTTAAAGTGTTCGCATAATTTATGACATCACTGCATCTACTTTTTTTTTTTTAATTGCGTTTTAGAAAATTTATGTTACATATAATTATAACAATTCCAAATCAATTTGAAAGCAAGTGCCAATTAAACAAATTACTTGCCTGTGGGAGTCATTAGATCAACCAACACCGCAACGACGACAACAACGAACCGAGCACAACTACAACCAGTTGGAACTGCAGCAGCAACTCAGATAGATACAGACAATCACGGATGGACTTTGGCTTAGTGGAGTGTTTTGGGCGCGAATACAAAGATGTGGTTATCAAGAAATACTTGCTTCTTCTGCACAACAAAAAAATAAACTAAAAATATTTGAACAAAAATTAATATTTTTAAGTTGAATACAAAAAAAAAAAACATAAAGATAATTCCAAAAAATTTTACTTAATTTGCTTAAAAAATTTATTTTTAAATTTAAATCTGTCTAGAGCAAAACACTAATGAAAAGGTCAAAATTCTTTAAGTGTTTACGAGCGCATTGGCATATTTTATATTTTCAAAGATCTAAGTTTTTGATGGTGGCAGAAGTAGAGCTACACCCGCCCCAGATACAAGTTGCGACCCAACTATAAATATACCTTATTTGGAGATTTGAATGCATGAAATTTCTCGCAGCTTCTTTAGTTTGTTTAAGAGAGATTATAAAAGGTAATTTTTGTATGATATAGATCAATCAATATATTTTAATATTTAAAGATGATATCTAGTCTAGTGGCTTTAAATCAGAAGAACTAGGCAGCCCATTGATATTTCTGTCAACTGCACCCTTCTTTTGCGTTGCGTATGGTATGTGAATCCAACTCATGTTGGCCAAGTTGAGCGTATTGCTCTGCAGTAACCCAATTCATATATACTGCGTCAGCTTTTATGAACTCCAGATTCAACAAAATTGAGCTCATTGAGGACATAAAAAGTTAATAACTTATACTTGAAAAAGTACTGTTCGAGTATGTGCCGAACCCTTAATGGCTACCAAACGATGACTATTTCAGGCCTCAGAATTATGTTGCTCAGTGTAAAGTCATATACATGCTGCGTTAGCTGTTAAAAACTCCAGATCCAAAAAAATTAGTCTCAAAAAAACCACCCTTTATATTGCTATTGTATTCTTATTATCTATTAGGCAGTAATTGTCTGTGTCAACGATTCAAGTCGTATAATACTGTGGAATTTGCAAATATTTGGTTATCTGCGCTATCCAGCAAATACCCTTTTTTTCGCTTGCCGAAGGAATACTTGAGTTATGTGAAGATTCATCTACATTTCCAATATTTTGCATTTATGTCGTAAAACTGAATTCCAACAGAATAATGTAGGGTCTTATGCTTTCAGAGGCAGCAAACGAAGTGACAACATTTTAAGATTCCAAATATTTTGCATTAATGTTGTAGAGCAGGGTCCAGTACAGTTTTTTATATCTGAAGATTGCATTAGGAATGCAATGCTGCTGCTTGCTCTACGGCTGAAATGCGTTAATTTGGTTTACTATTTTGAGTCAATCGTTTTGAGTAATTTTACTTTTTTTTAGTTTCAGTATATAAAGTATTCACGAATCCATTTAAACAGGAAAAAAATTACGTGGCCGAATCCAGAATTTGCATTTAGAATTCAATCATTTTCAAATTAAATAAAAATACAGACAAAGCTGCACTTGTTTGATTGCAAACCGGTACAATTTTTAATAATAATGTTGCCGCAAAAATAAGTTGCTGAAAAACCACCCTTTATAACTTAAATTATTGTTTGTCATCCACGCAATAGATATTCAAAATTCTCAATGCATTTTTTTGCTTACGTCTTCAAAATTCTCAAATAATTTATTCCACTCTGTTAACCTCCACTTCTTAATCCGCTCCTGCACGCGTGCATTCGAACATATATGTACTTGTTTATGAACAATTTAAGATATTCAGTAGCGCACAACAAGTGAAAGAGTTGCTGAACAGGTGGGCGTGGCAGTATGGCCAGCGCATCGTCGTGTATAGGCGTAGAGTATCTCCAGCGGCGACTCTTGCGCTAGTTGGTGGATTGGATGGATTGCGCATAGTTGGTAACATATTAGGCAGCGGCGGGTCTGGCCCGCCATCATCATACACCGCACAGAGGTGGTGTGGCCTGTACGAGCTGGTAGTTAGCCCGCTGGCAGCGACACCTACCGTTGGTAGTATTGCAGCTACCATGGTGACGCCTATGCCATTGTGAATACACACACGCACATACGCGGAGGCACAGACACACGCGCATAAATGTTGCTCTTGCAGCATATGGCAATGACCTGCTTGGGGCATAAAAACAAGAACATAATATACGTTCTCCGGGTTGCCGTAAATAACTACAACTACAACAACGTTACATAAACATGTCCAAAATTTTGTAGTTCTAAAAAAAAAAACGAACGAACTACAACAAAATTAGCTAGTACAAATGTATGTACATACGGCGCGGAGCGGAGCGTACATACGAGTATATGATACATATGTATATAAGCAATGTACATATATACATTTGACGTAACCTGCTTTGCTTACGGTTCAATAAACTTACCACAAATAGTAATTATAGGGCGGATAAATACATAAAAAGTTGTTTATAATAAAAACTTTTAATAAAATTGTGGCAAAAGCAAAAAAGCCAAAAGCTATGTGGACGAGATTTTTGGTGAGTTATGGATGGATATTGGTGCGGCAAGTTGTTACGAGGCTAAGAAATATATTTAGCGATTCGTGCAGATTCGCTGTTGCGACTTAATGTGAGATCCTTATGTTGATATTGTTGGTTGAAGAACCTAAGCTAGGATATCTTTTTTTTTGTGTAATACTGCTGGCTTCATTTGCAGAATACAATCAGTAATGTGATGGACTTGTGATTTTAATTTAGTTCCAGTATCTTTCCTGCAGAAGTCATACAAGCAAAGTTTTCTGTGTATGATAGCGCAATGTTGATTTTCACTTCGCAGCGCTTCGCGGACTTTGAAGAAGTCGAAAAATTGCTTGTTGGATTCTTTGCCTCAAAAAAGGCATTCATATTTTGCACAAAAGGTAGGTAGAATCGATTGGTCATTACTTTGAAAATTCAGTGTTTTATTTATCGACGAAAAATGGCTAAATAGATGGGCTAAACTCTTACAAGCAAACCTTTCTGCGTATGCGTGCAGTCAACAAGAGCGCAAATGAGCAAGCAGTGCAGTCAACAAGAGCGCAAATGAGCGCGAGAGCGAGGATCAAGCTAAGAAGTGCATATGCGCGAGTGTTATCGATGGATTTTGTGTCCTAAGTATGTAAGTAACTGTGGCAGTGAGCGTGCTCTGGAATTCAAAGCAATTTGGCAGGTAGAAGAGAACGTTCTTAAGTAGAGTCTTTAAGTGCTTCAAACAAAAATGATCATCATAACTACCATAAGAAGAAGCGACTTTACGCTGTTCGTATATTTTTGCGTCAGTATGTAGGTTTTCAATAATGTTAACACTCTAATGGACAAGTAGTATGTTGCGATTTTTCTAAAGAAAGTATAAAAAACATAAATTCAAAAAAAAATCTTTTGAAAGCAAAGTTTGAACAAAACGGCTTTCATATAGTCATTATGTTGAGCCAGATGTCCAAGAGCACTTAAGATGCATTTTAGTTATTTTGTTTCAAATATCGGGTGATCCATTTGAAGATAATACTTTCGACCAATCAATCGGCGAAGGTGCGCTCAATCAGGGACGCCTTGGCAGATTTTGTGACGTCGGCTGTAAAAATGAATTGAAATAGTCAACTAAAATAAGTTAAATATCCAACATAAATATAAATAACACGACTCAAAAAAAATTTCAAATGGTTGGATATAGTTGGGTATTTTGATTTACAGAAACTATACGAGACTGTACTTCTCTCGAAATCATCGTCAAATTTTCTACCGTAATTCAAATAATTTTCGTTTTTTTTTTTTTTTTTAAATGAACGATAAGCTATAGATTTTTTGCATATTTTGAATAAATATACGAACTGACCACTTCCTGCAATTTCCAAAAACAATCTGTTGCTATGAGAAATCAAACCGCAGGAAGCGGAATTCCTTAAAACTTTTCGGCAAACAGCAATTAGATAAATATCTTCCAAGTTAAGAGCCATTTCACTGCGCCAACGTAAACAAGGCGTCATGCAATCTCAAGCCACGCAGTTTTTCACGCTTAAATTAGCAGCAATTTATAACAAGAACACCACCAACAGGTTAATACAATAACTTAAGGTGGCTAAACTAGAACAATTTTCACTTGGTAAACCAAAAATGATACAAAAAAGTAGAAAAAGTGGCAATAATTGTGTAAAAAGATAGAAAGTTTGGCGATTTTCATGCCGAATTCGCTTTTAGCCGCTACTTTGCTGCTTTGCAGCGCGGCCCCCCACAATAAATTACCAGTTTTTCTTTTGCCAAATTGAAAACAAGTTGATGACCATGAGATTTGGCCAATTGGCTGGGGTGTCTGTTCGTGTCAAAGAAAATCAATTAAAATGGCATTAAAACCAGCTAAATATTGAAATTTAAACGGCGCAACAAATAGGCAGGAGAGCACAGTAGGAGAGCGGTAGATTAGCAATTAAAAATAGTTTCTGTCATTTGTTCGTTGCGATTTCGATTCGTTCGGCAGTTTCAATTTCACTTTAATTCTATGCGATATTTTCGACGCATTCAACGTATTATTGGCCCAATAAACTTTGCACTTTTCGTTTATTGGATGTTGGCCAGTTTTAATGTTGCCGCTGTCTTTGGGCCGTTTTCTTCTAATTAAAAACGCATGAGGCTATAACAAGCTGAACGACAAAGTTGTCCAATCCCTCCCAACTCAGGTACAATTGAGGTTAGAAACGATTTGTAAATGGATTAATAATAAATAGCTGGCTTTTGGAACAGCTGGGCAACATTTTTCTTAGTGATTAGCACATTGACAGGCGAAATAAGTCAGCAGAACTGACAAATATTTTAAATATTTAGACTGTTGTGGAATTTATGAATATTTTTGAGATTAAGCGGCAAGAGCGTGATATGCTTAGGGACTATTGAGAATTTGTGATATTTTTTTAATACCAAAAGAGCTTATATTAGATTGTATGCATAAAAAGCTTGCAATCATATTATAAACTTAATATATAGATATGGCTTTGTAATAGAATACAACTATATTATAGTTTGAGTTATAAGTATATGGACAGTGCTTCAAATTTAAGCTCTCATCATATTCATTACCCAAAAGAAGTAAAGCAAAAAATCCTACTTATATGAGGTTACCAAATGTAGTCCTATTTCTTACTAGCTTCAATCTTAAGCCATGTCTTACCGACGCTCCTAATTTGCGCTGCTTTTCCAGGTGTTTATTTCAAACATCTTTCCATCAGAGTATAAGGCATCTTTTTCATCCACCATCTTCGGCTTTCTCATCGAATAGCTTCTTTGCTGAAGCTTCTTCAGACGTTGTGCCGTAATATGCTATGTGATTGCCTTGCTAATCTCAGCAAACGCAACCCATAACTGGGAAAATCATTTTTTAGTTTAACAGGCTCGGTATATGCTCGAGAGTCTATTGGACGTGGCATGTGATATGGCTGTCTTAAAACCAAGGTGGTCAAATATGCAACCTGAGTGTATATATAACATGATGTCTGGTTTAGTTCGCCAACTTGCTGTTATTTCGCATTTCCTCCTTAGCTTGAAGCGAAGTGTATCTATGAGCTCTTCTGTTTTACGTAAACGTAACTCCACGTCGAATCATCATAAGGCTACCCGCGATTTGGTTATTAACCAACAGCCACCACAATACTTCCACTAGGGTGCCGACCTTAATGGGTATGCTTGAACCATGCTCAGCCTGTTGTACCGGTAGCTCTCTCCTTTTAGTCCCGACAACCTCGGGGCTCACGGCAGAATGGGCCTAAAGTCCGCGGTTGGTTATCCGCGCGTCGATGGTACTAACATTTGCCGTTGATATATTCATACGGCGTCAAGTAATGTTCTTGTTGTCTTTTGTGCTTCAAAGACACTCAATCTATTGTTCAGTTGGTGGATGCCAAGTTCTAGGTATCGCAAATCCTAATACATTGGGCAACCACAGAGCACTTGTTGCCAGCTCTGAAGTTCCTACCTCATATGAAAGCTGGTATTTCGCATAAGCAACTTGTTTGCAGAAATATCCTCAGCGATCAAAAAGAATCCAACCCGTTGACTAAAACAAAAGTTATGCCTGCTAAGGATAAGGTACGCTTGTGGCATGAGACGATGGGTAATACGCCCGTAATGTGCTATCTGACTGTCCCTGCAGTTCTAAGAAAATGCACCCTATTTTTGCAAAAAACTTTGTTTGAACATCAGGCTCAGCAGGCATTTTCACTAGGTGGTAGCTCCACTCACTACCAGAGCATGTATTCCTTCTATTGTTTCCTTAATTTATTTCTTAAAGGTATGACAATGGAGAGTAAGGTCGCTGGGTGAACCAGGTCTTATGCTAAGCTGGCTTTCCAAGGAATATGCGTATCTTTATTATATGTCATGCCATGTAAGGCGATTAATCGCTTAAACGCAAATTAAATTTATTGTTATGTAGTTTTTCTATGATTTAATATTTAGTTTGATGCAAATAGTTTCTTATTTAATGACGATAATTTTCTGTCGTATAAATAATCGTTTTGTATGCAATTTTTTGTTCGTAAAGTTGGCTTTTGCTTCTTCGTTTCGCTTTTGTTTTAGCAACTCAATTTTTTTTTTGTGTAAAGACATTTCGCAACGAAAAAATCGAAAAAATAATAAAGTCAAACAAACCAGAGAGCTACTTAGTAAAAAAATAAAAAACAAAACCGATACCTGACAATCCCAAATAATCTTAACCTTACCATATTTATCGCCATTTCGAAATAATTAAATTTTGCTTTTTTTCAAGAACACAAAAAAAAATAAACAACAATAACAACTTTGGCCCAATTTCCCACGCATTTGCAATATTTCGACGGGGTGCTCACAGCTCGCGCACAGTGGGTCTCAAAAAAAAAAAAAAAAGCATTTATAATTGTAAACTCTTGGCGCTTGGTGGCGGCAGCCACCCACACAAAAAAGCCGCAGACAATGAGACAGTGATCACTTTTGTCCATGGCTTAAGCGCCTGCGCAACAGTGAGCTCCATAAAATGTCAGCCACTTTATAATAAAGTGTACTACCAGCGATATCCGTATATATATCTCTATAAGGTATGTGGCATAAATGCCTAAATAAGAGCCGTGTTTAGACCAAGAAACGTGGGCGTGGCACATGTGGCACTATATATTTTACTTTTGTTGGACATCGCGTGCGGATTTGGATGGTAGTAGTCGTTGTTTGTTGTTGTTGTTTGTTTGGCTAGCTTTGTTGTTGTTGTTGTTGTTGTTGACGTGCGCATGGTAATTTTGGCCACTCACTGATTCATTGACCAGATTTCATGACGCTGCACAATGTACTTGGCTAAAATAGTATTTAACTCTCTTGTTGTGAGTTAGTTCAACTTGTTGTTGTTGTTTTTGGTGTTGTTATTGTTGTAATTGTATGTTTACATGCCACTTGCATACAATAAATATTTTTACAGGTCTTAGCTGAATTCGAAATATCCTTTGCTCCAAATGAAACACCGCATATATGAGTAGTTCCAAATTAACTCTAAGTATGGCGGAGTTGAATCCTGAAAGTACCAGTAAGAATGGTTGTTCTCTTGGGGATTGTAGTTCCTTAAAAAAACTGTTCAATCGCATATACCATATGCACCTTAAAGTGTCCTGAAAGAACTGTAATAGCGATACAATAGGATCAAATTAAGAAAAAAGTATTACAATAGGGTAATTTTTTGAATTGGGTAAATTACTTGACTTTTGAAACTAAACTGTTCCAAATAATATTAAAGAAATATAAAATTCCTATAAGAGAAATAGTTGAACTAAATGTTAAAATAATATTTTATGAAGTATAAGCATCTGTATAATCTAAATATCGACACGGTTAAACAGTTTATTCTAAATAAATTTTGAAGGAAAAATGTTTAATTAATTTCAATAAATATAAATGCGCCATCTGAAGCTGATCAATTGAAAAGTCGAATAACTTTGATAATTTTCGAACGATGATATATTTATTGGTTGCCAAGATCCCAAGATTTGATACCGCCTGATAATTTTCGAACGATGATATATTAATTGGTCGCCAAGATCCCAAGATTTGACACCGCCAGATTTCTTTTTATGGGGAAGCCGAAGACCATAGAAGAGCTAAATTACAACATTCCAGCTGAAATGGCTACTATATGGCCCGAGATGCTTGTGAATGTGATGGGGAAACGCCCAAAAAAGATCCCGATTTGGTATTCGTAAAAAGGTGGTCATTTGGTCGATGTGGTTTTTGGCAAATAGCTCAAACAAATTATAAATTTACTTTTCCTTCGTTGTTAATCCAGTAAAACGTGGATATCAATCAATAAATCTTGCTATGATCGCAAATACAGCTCCTATTGAGAAAAAATATTATAATGAAAATAAGCTACTACATAATATTTATCAACTAAAATATTAGCTAAAATAATTTCACTAAGTAGCTGTTGTCCACACAACAGTAGCTAAAAAGGCAAATCCAATTGCATTCGATTAATTACTTCCAATAATTATTGTTGCAGATGTAAAATAAGCTCGTATATCTACATCTATCTCAACAATAAATATATGATGATGAACCCATACAATGAATTCTAATATTCCAATAATCCAAGAGATTATTCCAAATTCAGGTACAATTAAATATAGACTTTAGGATGACAAAAAAATCATTATTAATTGCATACAAACGATTAGTTCCAGCAAAACAAATATTTGCAATATAATGAGCTCATTGCTCAATTTTCTTCAACTAGTTTCCCTTTACAAAACTCTTTAGAAACTCTGAAGTTATACAACCAAAGGGAACAAAATAAGTTAACAAGGCTGTGTTTATGGGTATGCTCCAAGTTCTTTTTAAAGGTTGACTGGCATCGAAATATTTTTGCATTTCAAACCAATTTTAATACGATTTTGTCCAATTAATTTGGATGTTTGTATTCATAATTACTGTTAATTATTTAGTTTTTGTTAGGAAATACAAAAATAAAAAGACTTTAAGAGATGAAATAACGCAGATAACGTTATGACAATTAAATTCAGCACTCTCTAACATATTTCAAGCAAAATATGCAGCCACTGACATACGCCGCCAAAAAGCGAATATACCACTTCGAACTATAGTGTATACAGCGTATACTTAACGCAGTCCGAGCCACATTGGTTAACCATTATTAGCAGCACGAGCTTGTTTTGGCCATGAACCAGTGACGGCCTTTTTGTTTTTCTTCGCATTTTTTTTGCCATTGTAATTTTATTTGGCGCTCTACATAAAAAAAAAGAAAAACACTTTTTTTATTTAACATTAAAAAGTGAAAAAGAAGCAGCATTTTTATAATTATTTAGCCAACACATTTAACAAAAGAAAAGTAAATACAACTTTTTCAATTATTTACGGCATTAAATCAACGTAAATTTACGCGCAGAATTTACAGAGCAAAGCGAATCAATTATTTGCTTTCACTAGTTCTGCGAATTGCAAAAGGCCTTGACGTAGAAATGCTTAATTTATATATATCTAAATTTTAAAGAATTGTAAATAAAGAAGCACTGGGGTTGCTGCAGAATATTGAGGTTCTAAAACGTGGGCGGTCTGAGATTATGCATACTACATAGTTTTTTAATTATACAAATTTATCACTATAAAAAGTGTAGCCGCATAATCGGTAAAGTCGGAATGCCCAATTTTTAGAGCGTAAGTTTTTATTGTGAAATTGGTCCCTCTTGTACTGAGCATTTATCTTCAATACGTAGCCTACTGTCGTGGTTTAATTACTAAAGGTAACGGCAGTAGGGAAATCAATCTCCTAATTCCATTTTGGGTCTAAATTCGTTTTATTTTGTTTGATTTTCAACATATGGATAAATTCGGTTTTAAAAAATATTTTTATCTTTCAAATTACTGCGTTGATTTTGATCAAAATCGGTTGACTGTAACAATAGCTGCGATTTTTTACAAAAAATTTTACTAAATGTAAGTAACATTCAGAGCTTCCAAAGGGTAAATCAGTCAAAAATATTGAGTTTTGCAAACAGATTCGTTGTATTTTGTTTGTATTTCAACAGCAAATTTGGTTTATAAAAACATTCTACTCATCTTCGACAATATCATAAGCTCATGCGGCAAATCGCTTGCTAAATTTTTTTTTTCCTAAAATTCTGATCGAAATCGGTGGACTATAGCTACGTTATATGGGCTTCCATCGGCAAATCGCTTAACAATATAATAAGACGTTCATGCGGAAAATCGTCAAAAAAATAAGGTGATCAAAATAGATTCATTTAATTTTGTTTATTTTCCACCCATCCTTATAAAATTCGTAGTAAAAAAATTTGTTTCTTATAATATTTAAACACACCGTCGTTGGGTTTGGCTATAAAGTGTTAGTTTCTCTTCGAACATTTGTTAGTAGAGATATCGCAATGCTCCCTCGTTGAAGCGATGACAGCGTAGTCAAGGGGAATAAGTTTATCTATTTTTAAACTAGGCAACATGCACTTACAGATTTTTTTTTTTTGTAAATAATTAAAGACACACTTTTATTTATTGTGTCTCATATATAAGAACTAACAATAAGTTTAAAAATCTTAATAATAGCTAAGTTTTGTCCAGTTTTTTTTTTAACTCATCTACGATTGTGTCCCGAAAACTGCATTCGCTATTTGGTACATACTTTCGGCGAAGACGGCAACGACTGCTGAGCTGCGTTAAACAACACGTATGTTTCCCTGAGTCCAAAATTATATTTATGACTGGTGAGAATGTTCAAGTCTCTTTAACTGTTTTCATTCCGAACGTAGCATAAGTGCCCCAGTGATGGTTCTCAAAATCTGTGATTGCATTTGCTGTATGATGTCAATGTTACTATTGCTGGCATTCCCCAGCATTCGAACAGCTTTTAATCGAAGGGATCGTATTCTTATTATTATCAAATGGAATAGCTTTATTTCTTGTAACGGCTTAACTACAAGTAATCAATTGTTATAAATGACAACATATAAGTATGCACATTTCGCACTATCTCATTGCAAACAACCTAAGTAATGTTTTTTCTCGTTTACACTCACATGCCACTTAATTATACTACATTTTCCCTTTGTATCTAGCGTTCGCAAGCTACTGTCGCTACCTGTACTAATTGTACCATGCCAGCAATGCTTTGTATGCAATAAGGAAACTACTGCTAACTATTGCACCATCTTTCAGAACGCGTTGGCGCATTGCTGTTCTTGCCGAATCTTCTGTACGCGACCAAAATACTACTTGATGCGTGACAATGGTACTTAATTTTTTACGACTATTTACTGTAATTGCAATCAGATTGCTCAATAAAAAATACCTTAACTGCAAAGCATTACGAAGTCATTAAATTGGCAATTCTTGTCGGTATTTATTTTGCAACTTCCAACTGTGGGCTTATGGACAGTCCAATGCAACGCCTCGTCAAGCAGTCAGCGAGGCGCCACTTACACTCCAACTCCGAAACTTGTCCGACGTCTGCCATCAGCTGCTGCTGCTGCTACTTACAATTGAAATTGTTGCAAATGCATTCATATTTCAAAAAAAAAAAAAAAAAAAAAAAAAAAAAACAGAAAAAAAAAATAACGTTAAACATGAAAACATCAATGCATTCATGCAGCAAGAGAAAGAAAACAATAAATAAATAATAATAAAAAGAGAGGGAAATAAACCAGAAATAAAAGCTGACAATATGTCAAGCGGTACATCACTGCCTTGATAATTCACGCTTGTCTGACTGCATGACAGTCTCTGTCTGACGAGACTCTCTGATACCCTTCTCCCCAGCGCCGTCTGTGCTTTGTAAATGCAATGATCGCATTTGCGTTTGCGACAACTTCCGCCGCCGCACTGACAACTGACCCAACCAACGACAGCTGGAAGGGCGAAAAAAAAAGAAAAAAATAGCAAAATACCAAAAACCGCCCACTGTACCTAACGGTAATAACTGTGCCATGTTTGGGGTTAAGTGCAAACGTCATAAACGCACTCCGCATGCCAGACAGAGAGCGAGAGCAATATCTGCCCTTTAACTGTAAATCTCTTTTGTGTTGTGCTTGTCCAGAGGCGTAGTGGGGGCATTACTTAGTACCCCATGAGGTAAGAGTATTTCGGCTGTCTGACTTCGAACATATGATACAGTGTTCAGCTAAAGACAGTTCACAATATTATTTACAAGTAGAAGAAAGCATTTCGCCGAGAGTCGTATTATATTTAGTTGGAAAATTACAATCAGCTCAAACCGCTTAAAGCAAATGATATATTCGTTTATCAACGTCACGTGAGATGAAACTCGAAGTGTCAATCAATTGTCGAAAGAATTGAAAATCATAATCATACTCATCATAAAGTAAGCCCATAATACTTCTACTAACTAATAATATAAATAATAACATATCTATTCCCATTTAACTATGAACTGCTCTTTTCGAAGATTCAAGTACTGAGATATCCAGAATAGTCAGTTGAAAAAAATCTTAATCTTACTTTAATAAAAAATCCATAATATTAAAGAATCCAATTAAGCATATGGGAATATCCCCCCGTCTCATAATCATCGCTAGAACAATGCGTAAACTACGTTAAACCCAATATTTGCTGGGTGGTTCCATGCCTCACTGAAGCAATAGTTCAGTTTTCAGGCTTTGGTTAATGCAAATCCCTATTTGTAAAAGACAGAGTTGTAAGGATTTAGACCAATAATTTTTAATATGATTAATTTTCTGAAAGATTGTTAAGAAAAAATAATCTCAGCTAAGTTTACCAAATCTTCTTTTAAGTCGATAGAACGATCGCAATAAGTAATTGCATGTTGCACGACATTTTCATGTACATATTGGCCGCGGCTAGGCTGCAAATAATTCACAATATTGGCAGTTAGTTCAAAAATAAAAACTTTTATCTCGGATTTCAATGCGTCAAGTGTTGTCTGTCTGCTTGAAACCATAGGTAGAGCCTACAAAGAGCTCGCCAAAAATAGTTTAGGTAGAGGGCGTCAGTGTTGTCGAAAATTAAGTTGCAAAAAAATCAACTTTTATTTGGATACTGGCTAGGAAACTCCCTCAATTTTATGACCGTACACATAGCACGTGTGACGCAGAGCTGGCTTTACTATCGCATCCTGCTTTCATTTTATAGGCAGTGGCATGCACAAGACCATAGATATAAATGAAGCATCATAGTCGACCATTCGACCTTTAGCTCTCTAACATTTTGAAGATTTAATTATGTTTTTGACGATTCTACGTCATCTGCTCTAACTATAATAACCTTCATAGTTTCTTCTTCCTCTCTTTGATGTTCACTGCTTTTACCATCTTCTATATACTTAATACATGATTTAGCCAGCCCCAGATGTTGGACGATGCATATCTATACCAAGTTCACCTTTCAGTTTAAGGTTGTGAATTAGTATTTGATTCGATCTTTTTATCGTATTGTACTTAGACGCTTTATTTCTATTAAACGTTCAACGATTAAGCTAGGCTTGCGCATGAGCATTATATTCCATCTTTTCCTATCAATATTCTTATATTTGCTATTATTTATATATATAAAAAATATAAAGATCTTAACATATTTAGTCCAGTGAATCAAACAATAGTGACAAATTTCGCTTTAAAATCGTAGAAATCCGCTTTTACCAGTAAAAAAAATTCATATAGGTGGCGCCAGCGAATATTACACTTTTTGTGCACACAATGCTGAAACCGTCTAAAAATAGCAGTTTCGATTTTTCGGCTGCCCAATAACCATTGATGCCCGTCCCCCTTCTTCGCCAGAAATGAACTACGCCCATGTGAAGTGTGTGTGCGCGCTCACATAGTTTAGTTACCTTTCAAAAGCAAGGCGCACAAAGAAAACCAAAGCAAAACAAAAACAAAAAAGTGATTCATGCGCAACCAACAACAACAGCAACAACAATTACAAGAAAAAGCAACAAAAACTTGTTTACTGCCCACCATAGCCGAGCAAGTTGCTCACTCACATCACTCAGCCAGTCAGGCATTTAGACCTCTGCTCCCGCTGCCTCTTGCATTCCCCTGCGCCGTTGCCCCCTCATAACCGCTCAACTAGTGCCGCTCCAGACGACACTGTGCCATTCCCTCGTTCTTTGAGCCAACGAAGCATCACCAGAAACCTCTTGGCGAACTCATTTTTATTTTGTTGTAAGGTTTATTTTCTTCTTGTTTTCTTCTGTTAACTCCGTAGGAAATAAAGTGCTGGCTGTGGGCAAAAGTTTTTACTTTTTCCAATTATTATTGAGAAATGCTTATGACCACGCCCCATTTATTGGGCTGTGGACGTGGTGCCACTGCCTGGGTTAGGTCTACGTTGTATACCGTTGGCTGGCTGCGGTTTCCCTGGCTGCCTTTTTTTGTACTGCGACTTTCCAATAATTGACCAACAATGCAGCGCGATCGGCAATTTGCGTCTTTGATTGGAAAACCAAAGACCTTTCGGTATCTCTGGCGCAATCTTACAACTAAAGCGTCGTCGTCATCGTCGTCGTACCCCACAACAATTTAGCTTATATGCAGCTGAAGGGGGGTTGCCATATGTGTTTTATGACATGGTCGATTGGCGGCTCGATTGCAGCTCGTGTGGCGCAGTTCCACAGCTGATTCAATGTTTCTTCGTTTTTATTTTTTTTCTTTACTTGGTCAAGGTTTAGCTTTGCGACGAAATTGAATGAGAACGTGCTTATCGCTTCCTTTTCTAATATTATATAATATGTAAAGTGTTGCCTATATGGCGCCGTATAGCGCACACCACTACTAACCTTATCATTCAGCTGATTACGCATTTTATA
This sequence comes from Chymomyza procnemis, assembly GCA_035046065.1. Lineage (NCBI taxonomy): Eukaryota > Metazoa > Arthropoda > Insecta > Diptera > Drosophilidae > Chymomyza > Chymomyza procnemis. The sequence continues at coordinate 22,017,038 of JAWNOJ010000026.1, forward strand.
GTATAAAAAACAATATCACCTTTACCGATACTTGTTTGGGCATTAAATTTAACTACAAAACATTTTGGCCTGATAAGCATCTGGGAAAGGCATTGCGGTATGTGTGTGTGTGTGTGTGTGTTGGAGAGAGATAATTTTGAGCTTTGGGGGATTGCTTTTTAAGGGCATAAACAAATTGTTGACCAATCGTTTTTTTTTTTTTGGAAGGTGATAAGTGGAGCGGCACGTAAGGAGAGTATTTGAACACCTCAAGTCAGTGTATTTCCAATGCAAGTGGCTTTTCGAGAGTGGCTACTCGAGACAAAGCATTGGAGAGCACTGGTTGCGGCTATACAAGGTGACAAACGTGGCTTTTTTTCGAAAATAAAAGTATCTATACTCGGTAAATAGAGTTTATAAGTGATAAGTGTTAAGCGCTATAGTTAGAAGGGATTCTGATTTTGTTGTTAACCGTAATTAGAAAAAGGTGTTATAAATATTTCTGTTTCATAAACTCAGGTGAAATACAAAACTTCTCGAATTTTATTTTTTGCGCAATGTATATTTATATCTACCGGAGGACCTCGGTAGCGTAGTGGTAACGTAGCTGCTTCTAAACTCAAAGTCTGTGGTTCGACTGTGGTGCACATATAACAGTGGCATACCTGGCAACAATAAGACACCGCCTTTCGTATTAAAGTGTAATTTCTGTTCTCTTCGAACCGCAGTTAATAGGGATGTGTCCATGACGTTTTGCAGCCATGACTCCAGTTAAAGGAGTTAAATTTATTTATTATATGGTATGTACCATTATTTGTTTACCAAACCCTTGTATACTCCTTTTCGGATTTACTTATAGTCCTCCTTCTTGTGCATCCTTTAGAAATTATTTTGACACACAACATTTTGCTTTCCCACTAGAACTTCCGAATTGTTTAGAGTTTACGAAAGTGAAATAATTTCATGCCCGCTGGCCCGATTCAGCACCAGATATATATTTTCTTATGAAACAAATCAATTTGCATCGTTAAGACTTATTTTCTTTTGATCTGTTGGGCTCACGTATTTGTCGATCTAACTTCCTGCAGTAAGTTAGTTCTGCTAGAACTCTGATGGATATTGCTGCTTTATCACGATGCTTCACTGGTCGCCTTTATCAATGTCATTGTACTTATTTTTTTTTAAACCATCTCAATGATGGGTTTTTGAGCGATAAGCTACCTTAGATGTGCTTCAGCTTTTACAACAAGATATTCTTATATTCTCAAAAAATTTTTGAGACTCAGAAATTGAAATACATTTTGGTGAATCTTTCGTTTCTCAACAAAAACGTTGTTTGAGAGATGTAAAAAAATTTAAGCAATCTTCATTTTCTTTATATATTGCTCATGAGTTGTAGATCCATTAATGCATTGCACGATCTTTTTTGCGTCTTATGCGCTAACTATATTTGATAAAATCTTGCTAGACTCAGAGCAACACACCCCTTAAGCATGCCTATGAATAAGGACGTTTAGCCTAATCAATCTCAACTGACGTAACTCTTTCAAAATGATGTAAGCATTTATAATTTTTTGTGCTTTTAATCTTAAGCTGTCAGAGTTTTGTCATTTTAAGCCTTAAAACGCTAAAACTGCCCGCAGTGCTCCATAAGCGTTCAGCTACTCACGATTTCAATTATAAATATCAAAGCTTTATAGCCACATGTCGTATGAGTAATGTGCAGCCAAAGTTCTAAAAAAAAACAACCACAAAATTCTTGTATATTTTAAAATGCCAACTGAATGAAATTGTGTCATTCGTCGTTGTAGAGTCTGCGGCGGCAACAGCCCAAGAGATGGGCTCGAACGATAGACAAACATTGACAGGCCATTTATCGATTTCGATTGCAAAATAAAACTTGTTGCAGCAGCAGCCGTCATTGAGCATGGCCAACACGAATTGCGTAACTTAATTTGCAGCTAATTTTATTTAATTTAAATGCGTTTAAATGAATTGCCATGCGTTAAAAAAAAATATTAATGTTTTATGTAATTTTTTGCTCAGCAATTGAGACTGTCAGTCAGTCGCTCGCTGCGTCAATCAATTGAGTCAAAGTGTCACAAAAGTTCAGTGACTTGATATGAAATGTTGACCCAAATTTTGGACTCAACAAAGTTAGAAACACACAAAAATAAAAACCAACAGACATATCCAATGAAAATGTTAAAAAATATTTGTGCTAAATGGAGCGGTTACAAGTGAAGCAGCAGCAGCAGCAGCAGCTTCAGCCTCATATATGGCCTGTCCGCCTATGCGTCCATGCGTCAGTCAGCAGCACTCATAATAATGTAGATAATATCATCATATTATCTACCGACTATAACAACAATAGTTAACGATGACAACGCTGCAAACGATGCCAGACCATAAAACGCATAGCTAAATAAAATAAAACTTATCGGATTAAATTTATGACAATTTCCATGCAACATTAAGTAACTGTAAACGTTCGTAGGCTTGCAACCGAAATGATGAGCTGAAAGCTTGATGCACAATCGCAAGTGGCACTAGTCTGTAGTAAGTAGAAGCAGCAGCGGCAGCTGCCCAACTGGAAGTAAATTAGCCAATCCAATCAAAATTCCTAGCCTAACCCGCAGCGAAGGTTTAACATAAAGTTTGGTAGTGTGTTGGAAATCTTTGGGGTTTTAGTTTTTGATTTTATTCAATTTTTTTTTTGAAAATTTTTCGAAGAACTTTCAGGTTTGGCATATAACTATGAGCCCTCCCTCAATTTTCTATAAGTTGGCAGTTGTTTATAATTTCTTCTATATCAGGCAACAATGCTAAATTATCAGACTTATGATAAAAATTGTCTGAGAACAATGCAAAGGATTGCTTCTGCGCTGCATTATTTGTATTTAAGTATAAGATGACATCTTATCTGAAATGGAAATCTACACGTCGAAGCTTCAGAAAAATGTTGGTCCCATTAGGGGTCTTGAAAACTCTTCATTTATACACTTTTATGATGTGTTATTTATGTATTTTATATTATATCACTTATATACTCCATTCATGGAGTTAGTTTTTATCGGATATTTGCCAGAATTGTCAATGTTGATTTCTCTGTTTCCATAAGTCAGTTTAGGCATAAGAAACTGAGTGTGTTTTAAAGTTTTTTTAAGGCGATACCATGAGGGGCTGTGATGTGCGGAAAAGCGTCAAGACACACACAGCTGCAGGACTCAGGCAGAAGATTCCGTTTCCACACCCACGAAACTTACATTAAATATAAACAAGTAGTGCATCCGATAGTAGAAGTTCGGTTTGCTTGCTATGAATTTTCCAATATCGCTCCAATATACTTGTCAATGGGCATAGGAATTGAAGAAAAATATATTTTGTATTATTTATTTAGAATTCGCATGTCTTTGTACATGGCAGCTGGAACAATTTTTCAATCAATGCTTCCAACTATCTTGGCAATACTAAACTACCTATTCGTCCAATACTGCTGTTTCTCGTCCGTTTCGTAGGTTTCTATTACAAGAATGGCGACAATATATAAGACTATAATAGTTGAGAATTTCCCGATTGCTTTTCTAGCAATTATTATGGATACTACTATAATCGCCAAGTTCAAAACAGTTTCCAATCTACATACGTCTAAACTCCAAGTTCAGATACGTTACAGTCTACAACTGCCGTAATGTACCTCATCAGTAAGCTCTGGATTGGGTGTAAGTTGGAATATTCAATATAAGTATTTTTCGCAAATTCCAAATTTTTGTGTTTTTTCGGGTGCAGAAACACCCACATGGCTTTGCCATTGTAATGAGATAGAAGAGGAAATTTTATTCGCCAACTTTCAGAAAAAAATTCCACAACGAGTGGGGGTGCAAAATCACTTGCACACATGGCTTTTTGTAGAAAATTCACTTGAAAGCAATCTTTGGCACATTGAAGAACTGCTGTGTATTGGTAATTTCGTTGAAAGAGATTTCTGGCACAAGCCTGAGTCATTATGCTGCAGTCGTTGTGCTGTTATCTAGCAGTTTGTGGCACTTCCCTGAAGTTTTATGGCGTGTTGCAAGTCAGACTATGCAGGCCATAGCTCTTTTGTGGCAATATGTATGGGGGCCCCAAAGCCCCACACACTCCACTGACAGCTGTCTGTCCGTACGTCCGTCTGTCTGTCTATCCACACATCTATTTGAGTTGCATTTTCGCAAGGCATTTTAGTGCTGCCCCGAAGGCGAGCCGCATGTTTTTCATTTCTCCTCTGGGCCTGCATTTTCATTTCTCTAGTACCAACCGCACTACTTCTATGGCGTGTGCTCACTCAATTAGCGACCAGAAAACCGAAACCATGGCAGAGTATCCGTATATCTCTGCTACTAGACTCTGGTACTCTTTTTACAAAAACAAAAACAAAAAACCTCATTGTAATTGTTGTTGCAGTTGCAACGATTGTGTAAATATTTGCACTGCTAACTAACTGCAAATGAAATTGTTTTACACAAATTTAAATTGCTAAAATGAATAGTATTCGGTATATTCGTAATCACATTTGCTGTATTTTCGTCTTACGTAGTGTTGGGAGCTTTCCTTTTAATTTTTCTTTCGTTGCTGAATTATATGTTTGTGGTTCTTTTTTTTTTTGTGTGCCGCCTTAGACAACGGCAGCAATGTGTGGGGGAAAAATCGTTTAAAAATATACGTACCTCGAGCGCCGCCAAAAAAGAAAAGATATAAAAAAATAAATGGTTTTAAAAATACTTTTGCTTTTACAATTGCACTTTGGATCCACACTTTCGATTTATAGATATCAGGCTAGTATAATTTACTTTAATACGAATTCGTAACGATTAAAATATTACAAATCTTTTAAGGGTATTCACGCTTGCTTTGCGCAAAAACACAACAGTATTAAGTCCAGACCATCAGCCGATGTGCTAAAATTTATATAGAAAGTGAAACCAATACCCATTTGCTTGTATAATATAAATTTCAATTTGCGCGAAACAATGAAGCTTCAAAATTAATTATTTTTGACCATCGAAGTTCTGAAAGAATCTGACTAAAGATCGATACTGCTCAAGGAAGAGTTTTTCGTGCATTACTATCTCTAGCATTTGCTTCGTTCCTGCAGTGTCATAGGTTTCTCCCATAAGTAAGCGCATACAAATGGTACCTTGTTATTTTGTGATATTTGAAAAAGTTAATAAACAAACAATATGCTTCACTACAACGATTGTAAGGTCATCTGGTTGTCGGTGACAAACTTTCGCTATAAAAATATTTTCGCATCGTTCATCATAGATATGTGTAGATACTGCCTGGTCTTTCTTAAACAAACTTAGACAACGGCTTACTTTTTGATTTTATATTGAAGATTTGCTTACTTTTTGTGAAATGAAAGTGTACAAAGTACTGTTTTCAAAGTCAGTACACTAAGATTACAATAAATCTGGAATAATCTTTATGTTAATTACAGAAGAAGCATTATTTAAGAGGATACAGGTAATTTCTGTATCACTTCCAGAAGACAATCGAGAAGACGGGTTGAACTCTGTGCTAGTTACTGAAGACAATTAAATTGCAAAATTTTTTAGAAGAACAGGTAACTTCTGTTTTAAATCCAGAAGATATTCTAGAAGACGGGATAATAAACGCTGTTGTAGTTACTGAAGATAATTATGATGGCTATAGAATTAATTACAAAATACAGTTTCAGATAAACCATCAGCACATGAAAGAATCGAGTATTCTTGTGAGAATTTTGGCCACAGAATTTTATTTTAAAATTTTTTGACATACAGTGATTTGATTTTGTTGAAATTGCACACAGTTTATAAAATAAACAGAAAAACTGAAAAAAGTTTTTGATACCTCAGCAGGTATTATAAATTTCAAAGCGAAAGTAAAATTGAGTCTGCACATAGAAAAAGAATCTTATTTTTCGAGGCTTCATAATTGCGAATAAAAGTTTGTATGAGAATCAAACAAATTATCAGAATTTTCGAAACAAAATCCGACAATCTTTATGAATTTGGGAAACAATTCCGTACGGTCCAGTGCAATCTAGCTTCTGGATTAAGAGTCATAAAACAACAAAGCCCACGTTCGCTATATCATGCCCTCAACTTAGAGCTCTGAAAGTTCGTCGTGTCTTTGAAATTGGTAAAGGGCCAACTTCTGTCATTGCACTTCACAAAAGGTCAAATAAAATTAACCAAAAGCCAACAGCTTAGATCTGCGAATTGGGAAAGGAGCCACAAAGCAAGAAATCAAGGTCACTTTGAATAGAAACAAAGTTAGAAGAAGTAAAGTAACTTTTAAAAGAAAGACGCTTGCAATCGTTTTTGTAAAGAATATGGAAAATTACATTTTCAAGGCCAAGAAATCAAAATCGCAAAGCAGGCAGAATGAAACCAGTTTGAGACGTAGATGCAAGCTCGAAGGTTGACTTTTAATTCTAAGACACTTGAAAGGGTTGATCACATGGCTGACTGTTAATGCTCCTCATATATTTTAAGTTAAAAAAGTTGTATTTTATTTTACTTTATTTAGATCGTGGATTTAATGGGATAAAATTCAGAATTTTTAGTTCGTAAGTTTTGAAATTTCTTGTACAATAACTTCATAATAACTAAAATTTTTGATTAAAAACGATCTATATTTCGAGAATATTTAAAGATGTTTGCATTGTTTTCTTGCAAATATATTTTTGTACTATTGTCATTTGAAATGAAATTTTCGTAATGAATCTTTAAATTAAAATATGGAAAGTAGTAACTGAGAAAAACGAGAAATAATTGTTTAAGGGAAGAATTTAGTTTTGGTTATTTCAAGGAGAACTAGAAAAAAATCCATTCAAGGGGCTTTTGGTTGATTTTATTTTACTAAATTAGAATTTGCTGCTAGAAAATACAATACAAGATATAATGCTCTTCAAAGTAAGCCCCTGACCCTGATCAAGTTTATTTTTAAAGATCCACAGATTTTGAGGAGTTCTCGCCAAAAACTTAATTTCAGGCGTGTTCTTGCTGCGCATGTTCTGTATTTTGAAATACAAAATATTATACCATAAAATGAGCATACCTGGCGCTGAACTAGTTTTTTTTCTCGATATCCAAAATATATGTTTATGAGTTCTCGTTCAAAAACTTCAATTCTGTTGTATTCTGCACGAACAGTACAGCTGTTCGCCAAAAGTAGTGTATATTGCAGCCCATGCCTGCAACTATCTAGCAAGATAAAGCTACTATATGGCTTATTGATGAATCATCTTAGGAAAATACATTTTAAAAAAAGTGCTACGTGCTTGATTAACATTAACGCAAATGCAATGGAGTTAAAAGTCCATTAAATTTCGCCACGAATTAGGCCCACATTTTCTTCAAAAGAATATTTGCAAATCATGGCTGCGTTCAAAAGTCACATAAAAGCTATCATAAATTTTAATTAAATAAGCATTTTGCAAGTCCAACACAATCCTGTACAGTTGATGGTTTAATAAAGTCTCTATCATAAAATTTTTAACTCCTTAAAAAACCAGCTGGCTGGGCGAACAAGGCGTATTATGTTGCAAAAAAAAATAAAGATAAAAATATTGCTCATACGCGGCGTGTACATAGTAAAACGCAAACATGATGAAGCTGCATTTTTAGCCACATAAATATAAATTTATTGCACTAATGACATTTTAATTATACATCTTTGAGGCTGCTGTGTTTTTTTTTGCTGCACACTAAAAACTGTGTTGTCATCGTTTATAGCCTTTAAGTAGCTGCAACTATCCATGGCGCATTTATTGCTCATACGCCGTGTATTGCACTGATGATTAATGCCTTTCACAAAAAATTCAAGGAAAATCAAATGCTTAATGTTGCTTGTTAAAATTTATTTAGTTGAGCGCAATTATAGAACAATTATTGTCATTATTATTATTATTATTGTTTACTTGTGCGAATATTTTAGCAGCTGACTAAATGCAACTCTCTTATCTTTTTTCCAGGTAAAACGCACATTCAGCTGTTTAAATCAACTCTGCACATTTTTCACTTTTATTGCAATCAACTAACGCATCTTTTGTGGCAGAAAACTTGTTGCAAAAAATAAAAAGCAACAAAACTGCAGCAGCTGTTTTCGGCTTAAATATATCATGACACATGCGAGTTGTGCTTGTGCCATTTGAAAGTGAAATTTTGTTTGCCACTGGTTTGTATCTATATTAAGTCAAATGGTTTTAAAATATATTTATATATATATTCATCAGTCGCTATATGTGTAAAATGTTAGGCAAATAAACTTATCAAATATTATATATATATGAGCAAAGTATTTGTTTAGTTTACTTTGTTTGCATTAAATTGCCGCCTAACCAAATTCGACTGCGTTGTCCGTAGCAACTTTTATTGTCAGAGTTGACATTGGGGCGCTGCGCTTATTTGTTTTAGTTATTTGGAAATACACTATAAAGGGTGTGTGCGAAGTGTGAAGCTGTTTGGCAGTTAAAGTTGGCATACACTGCGTATACGTAATATTTCGTTAAAACTCAATTTTGCTTTTTTAAAGTAATAAAAAATAATTCTGTAGCTGTACATCAATATATTAATATCAATATCAAGATCAATATTATTTATTATTTTTCTTTTTGTATATTAAGAACTAAAGTTTAAGCTGCCAAAAAATGGATAAATGATATATCTGAATCAGCTCAATAGAAAAGTCGAATAACTTTGACAATTTTCAACTGATATTATTGATATGTTCTTATTTTCATCATTAGTGGCGCGACGATTCTAGCCGAAACTTGGCCTCCCTTTTAAATCTACTCCATTCTTCGCAGTGTTCTCCAGTTTCTTCTCCCAATAAGCTCTGCCGTTTGCTCCACATTGTCTATCCAATGAGCATTTGGACGCACTGTTTTTCTTCTTCCTTCGGGTGTGTTTCGCAAGAGTTCGCTAATTGGGCTACTGGGGCTACTTCATACTTTGGATATGACCAGCCCTCTTGCTGATTTATCAAGTTCTTCCTTGCATTCGCTATTATATCGAAGGCGATAGAAACATTATACAACAACCTCATTTTGAGAACTTAGCCTATCTATTATTTTCCACTTTTGTTTATACTGAGCTTAATATCTTAATTCAGTTATCGGGTTCTTGGTTTCGTTCAAAAAGGTACGTCTCCACGTAGTCCTAGGGCGCCCTGCGTCTAGTACCAATGGGGTTTCAGGTAAGGGCGGAGGGTGCAAGATTTTTCTGTACCGAGCGTGTGTCCTAGCCATCTGTATTTTCCTCTATTGATGTCACTTAGTAAAGCTTTTTCTCCAGTTAACTCCCATAATCGCACATTACGGATTCGTCTAGGCCAGAATATACCGACTATAAGCCTAAGACATAGGCTGACGAAGCATCGCAGATGTTGTTTGATAGCATTCCTCATATGCCAGGTTTCGGTACCAAAAATTACCATTACGGCTTAGTAAAGTTTGATCCAATACAATTGTAATAATGTAACGCTATATACCTCAAGTACGCGCCGAAATAGCGTCGCTTTACATTGAAAATAATCGGTCAGTCTTCATATCACCGAAAATATCGTAGTCGTACGTACTGCACCCAAAATCGACACGATAAGTCATTTAGTCTCAATTTTTTTAGGAACACGTATCTATAGCAGTTCCCAAAGCAACCGCAAAAATCGCGCCCGCGTCTTTCAAATGAAAATATCGAAGCTGTTCAGCAGGTGTTGCTGAAAATCCTTATGTTATGTAAACACGCCGATCTCAACAGTTGAACATAAGTGTAACTACTTTAGGGCGCATTTTGAAGAAAGATCTTAAAAGATTTTCACATGAAGTAAAATATTCTCAAATATTATCTAACCGAAGGAGTTGAGCCGCGTTTTTGTGAGAAAATTCTAAAGACAGATAAGGTTTATTTCATACTCTCTGGCACCGTCATTAACCTAAATTGTCGCTTTTGTGGCACCGATAATCCATAGATTATCCACGAAACACCTTGACACTAACAGAAGTTGTGTGTGTTCGCAAACCATCACTGGGTCGTTCTTCTTCAGACCTGGTTAGACCAAAACGGGTATGTCAAGATATAGATAGATATATAAATGGATGTTGGCGTACTTTGGGTAACATAAAGTGCGTGAAAAAGGCCTGGAAAATTGTTGGTGCCAACAAGATGATATAGCGCCATCAAACAGTTAGTGCAACATTCGATTGCATCGGAAATTTCCGGATCGTGTTGTGACTAAAAACGGTGATATTGACCGAAAAGATTCCCAGATTTGACACCGCAAGATTTCTTTTTATAGGGATTTTTGAAGAGCAAAGCTTATGCCAACAAGCAGAAAACAATATCGCCCGAGATGCTTAAGAATATGATGGAAAAAAAGGGTGAGCTTTTGTATTCGTAATAAAAATTTGGTCATTTGGGCGATATAACGCCAAAGAAAGAGCTCGCTTTTGTATTCGTAATAAAGCAGATCACTTGGTCGATGTTGTTTTTGGGAAACAGCTCTAACAAATTGTAAAAAGTTTACAGTAACAAATTTTTTTTTAGAAATACATTGAAAATTCTTAAAGTTTTTTGACGTTTTTATTGACCCGATTCCGATGGCGCATACTGCATTAAAATATATATTTTTTTTGTTTATTATTAAATTACTTAAAAAAGATATTGAAAAATATTTTTTTAAAGTGTGTACTGTTATTTAGTTTCTGCGCCTACTAACAGCGACTGCATTATGCTAAAGATTATAAAATCGAATATTCAAAGTTTTTAAATTCTTTGATTTAAACGTACTGTTCTTTCGCAAAAAAAAGCATGCCTTTATATAAAATCTGCTGCTTGGGAAATAAATATAATAAACCAATGATCAATTAGAATGAAATTTTGTATATATTGTGAATAATTTTATATATCAAAAAAATTCTCAATGACTCAACATATGTTGCGGCTTGTTAAATTTGCAAACAGGTAAATTAATTGCGTTGTTTGAAAATAATTTTCAAATAATGAACGCTTTTTTGCGTTATAAAATAACAAAAGGCGTTGCCAAACCAGCTCGATTTAAAGTGTATCTAAAGTTCATTTGTCGTTGCTTTTTTTTAAATATTTTGATTTTGCTTTCGATAACTGTCTGTCAATTGTTATCGAATGCATTACATACGGCTGAAGCACTTTCAATGAAAATCCAAAAGAGTAAAAATGGCAAACCAAAATTGCTCTTGACTTTTCTTCCCGTTTGAGCTTATTTGTTTAGTTGTTTTAGCCCGTTTCGTTATTGTTATTGTTGTAATTATGTGAAATCTTAACTGAATTTCGTTGGAACACGAGAGGGGGGAAAAAAGGCGTCATTAAAGCGCATTTTTCAAATGCAACGTGACATTTTCAAGGATTTTTGCCGTCATTGCAGCTGTACGTGTTGTTGCTTTTGTTGTAGTAATACATCTTAAGCGGCAACTTGCACCATAACATTTTTTACCTAACATGCTGCATAAGAGATTTGTCATGTGTTGCAGTTGCAAGTTGTTGTTGTTGTTGTTGGTAGTGCTTTTGGTGTTGTCATAGTTGTCTTAGCCACAGACGCATAATTAAATACTTTCTCCCGTACAGATGCAGATATATGAACGAACGAACGGACGTACCACGACGCACAGCTACAATTTTAGTTGTCGTTTCATGGCCAACCTTAAGTTGCAACCAAGCCAACAACGCACTAAAAATAAACACATGCCACACTTGGTGGCATCAACAGAGACAAACAGTTAATGACTTTTGCAGCAAGTTTCTTTGACTGCAGCAGCAGTATTGTACACATTAAGCCTTGCCACGAACACTTTGATGTATCTCAAAGTTGGCTATAAGTCAAATGAAATTGCCCAGACGGCGGGGCAACAACCAAAGGAGACACAACGACAGCTCGAGTCTCCTTTACATATAAAGACATTAAACGCAAATATACCCCGCATACGCTGCCAGCTGCCGTTCTCCTGCAACGCATATACATTTCAAGTGCCTGAACCTGTGCGTGAAAATTGCAATTTTTCACCTCGGGCCTTGTCACTTTTGGTGCAATGTCCCAGGCGGCGGGCGGTAAGGCCAAAGTCAATCGTTAAACCATTTGCACTTTCCCAAGAGCTATTGGTTACTTGGTAGTGCTGGATACCCGCTGGCGTTCAGTGTTGGTAGCAATAATACACTGCACACGTATTGCATCGTATAAAGGGAGATCTATGTAGGAACATTTGGAATATATTCTTGGGAATGAACTTAACTCAGTTAGAAAGGCGAAGCTAGTGAAGTCTGCTTTAAACCGAAAACTGACAAAAAAATATTGACCAAAGTAGAAGAAACAAGTAGTATGATAGATCACACCCGTCTGGTTGCATTATATGCCGAGCTTGACCTTGGAATCGCAGATGTCCGTGTAATCGATGAGGAAATGGGTTCACCAAGTATTTTTTGCTTTAGTTGTATATTCAAATATCAAGTAAAGAAGTTAAAAAATTGTCTTTCGGCTTCTCTGGCCTTTAAACCCTTTCTAGAGTCGCGTCACCTATGGATCTGTAGATGATACTCTGCGTCTGCGAATGAAAACTTATAAATTAAAAATAAATCAGTTCTACAGTCTAGTTTATTTCGAGCCATGGGTTTGCATGGTGCTAATCTTAGGGTCTCTAGATCTTAATTAATGATAATCTGTCAATCTAAATGAATTTTTTTTAGATTATTCTGTAAATATATTTCAATCGATTGATTTATGCATATTGCTCCCATAGGGTAAACCGTTTAAAGTGTTGCACTTTGGCACTTAATTCGATGTTTTTCGCTTGATTTTCAGATTTTCCTATCCTAATTCGGGTCATACAAATATTTTAAGCACTATGCTCCCATAGGTTAAGTCGCACGAAATATTGAAATTTGGCACAAAATTCGTTTTATTTTGATTGGTTTTCAGGTAATCCTAACCTTTGTTGAATGTGATCACAATCCATTGACGATATCATATATTGTAGCTCCAATAGGCCCATCCATTTTAATTCATTTCATTTTGAAAATTTCATAATAAATTGTAGTACAGAAGCCAGATCGTATTTTAGTCTTCTTAATTTATTTTTAGGCATTGCGTCGCAGAAAAATGTCTTACATAGTTTCTTGGATTGTATTTGTTTTCTAGATATTATAAACCAATTCCAAAGTTTTCACTTTCGAGCATTATGGCGAATTGGTTTCAATTCCGTTGGCCATATCATCTAATTTCCATAGGGATAATCGCTCAAAAAAGGCGGATTTTTTCAGCGTTTGTTTTAATTTATTTATTTTTTTCAGATATTCAAACCCAATATTTAAGAACTTTTTTGGCCCTTTTGTATCAAAATCTGTTGATCTTAGCGTTTGGCCAACGTATGGGATATCGGTAAAAAACTTTTTATACAAAGTAATTGTGTTAATCAATCAAACGCATCTATTACTTGGCTAATATTACTAATTAGTTGGCCTCAGAAGCTTAGTGGTAGCGTACTCGCCTCCAAATCTTAAAGTCGGTGGTTCGATTCCATCACTGCAGCACCGCTGCATTTGCCTAGCACTGGCGTTGCTAGCAAAACGACGCAATTTTCCAAAGATAACCCCTTCTTCAGAATTCATCTATAAACTGCAAGTCTCTGTTCTTTTCAAACATCAATTAATATGAACATCTTCATGCTCCGCGCTTTTGGAGCGATGACCGGTATGGTCAAGGGAAATCCATTAAAAAATCAATTTTGCAGAAAAGTGTTAAAAGATATACACAAATTGTCTGCATGGGACTTTAATATTCGCCAATGCATTTCGTTGGGTGGCCTTTTTACAAATCAATACCTAAGAATATGTTTGGGTATACGAATATGGTAAAAACTAGACACACTTGCGTATACTTACTATATGCCCTGAGTTCAAATTTTGTGTCGCTGAACCCAAAAATAGCCGATAAACTTACATTTGATTATTGAAAAATTTTTCTTCAAAAATCCCCAATTTCACATTGATTTCCGTTTGTTGAAAAAAAAAAATTTCCGAATTCTCTCAAAACGTTTCACCTTTAAGATCTCTATCTACGTGTGTATGCAGATTGTTTTTGGTTTTCAATTTTTCACAGCCTTGAATTTGTTTTGTCTAATTTTCAAGATGCTAATTTTGGGCAGACCGAAATGAGAATTTTTTCATATGGCATAGTTAAATGTTTACGCAAGCGCATGCAGCTGCAGCCAAAGAGTGGGCACCGAGACATGCAACCAACAAGCAGCAAGCAACCAAGCAACAGATAAATAGATAGATAGATAGACATAAGATACATAATGCAAGATACGCGAAGCGACGAAATGTTATGGTTAGTACTTTGGTATATAGCCGGCAGATACATTTCGATGTTTATTTTTAAACAAAATGTGTGTGTTGGCTTGGTATGCGTTCTTTAGGTTCGCCTTTGTTGTTGGTTGTGGCACGGGTGTGTGTGTGTTTGGTTTGGTTTGGTTTTGTGTTGGTATTGGTAGTGGCGCTGTGCGCAGCTTTCTTTGCTGGCTTGTGTGTGTGTTTGTGTGTAACTTGAAGATACTTTTGTATCTTTTGTTTCGCAGCAGGGAACCTGCGCTGGGACGCTTGCAGGCGGCATCTATTATAAATATAAAGAAAACTTTTTCCTTTGACAAAGTGTTGAAAATGCGCTTAAATTCAATAAGACTTACGAGCGACGCTTGATCAAATATCTAAAGGGGGTAGGTGGAGGGTGTGCGTGTGTGTGTGTATCTGTGTTTGTTGTGTATGCAACTTGACATTTGACACGCGTCAAGCCAACTCAGTATCTTCGTGTCGTTGACAATGAACGACAAGCAATGGACAGACGCACAAATGCATGTACGTTGAGACGGATGCGCATTGAACTTTACACTGAGAGAAAATTTCGAACAGTTCCTACGATAATATTTTTGACGGTAAAGTCTTCGATTGCCAAAGTTAACTGTTTCACTGCAAGTGAGTGAGACTTTTTTTTGCATATTCGACATCTTTGAGTGCTTGTGGGACTTACTTTTATTGATGGTCAACGTGGGGTTCGGTAGCGAAGTGATGGCACACTCGCCGCTAAACCCGAATGTCGGTGATTCGATTCCACCCTGCAGCACTGGTGCATTTGTCTTCTGATATCATTTAAGATAAAGTGACTTAGTTTGTGCCCTAAGCACGCGTGCCATGTAAATTAAGAGACTGCCAAGCGCTATGTTCCAACAATTGCCGTACAGTTCTTTGTGAGATTTATTCCTGTCCTTTCAGATCTGGTGTATCTAGGACGGTTCCTATTTAAGCCAAATTTTATGATACAAATTCCAACAAAGTTTACAACTCATTTGGATTTGGGAGTTCCGCAAAGACACAACTTTTTCGCTCAGTGCATTCGATGAAAGTGCAATTCAATTTTTGTACAACAAAAAGTGGACTCGGCCCCATTTTGCTGCAGTTCGAGGCTGTGGTCGGGGCTAACAGCGGCTCGACTTTGGATGGGGTTGGGTCTAGGTCTGGGGCTGGTTTGCTGTTAAACTGCAATGCAAGCGCTAATTACATTTATCGTCTGTTAGATGTTAATTATGAAAGTTTAGCTGTGTATGAGTGTGTGTGGAGTATCTGTGTGTGCAGGGTCTGAGTGCAGTATCTGTGTGTTGTATCTGCGTGTTGATGCCCTGTCAATGATGACGTTTTTGATTAGTTAAAACGTTTTTCTAAAACACTGGAGGTCAATGCTATTGTTACCATGATTAAGCGTTGACTAAACTGCATGAATCCTATGCTGCTCTGTGTGAACACGCTCATAAGGTCTTGTATCTATCTAAAGCGCAAAGGCACACACACACACAGCTGACTTTTTTGCCAAACGCAGCAGATGGCAACACTGGCTTAACTACAACAAAAAAGCCATGAAAAACACGTTTATTTGGATTTATTTGTTGTAGTTTTTATTTTATTTTTATTTATCTAAGGTTAAAGTTGCAATGCCATGGCTAAGTCCATAAATGGTCTGGCACATTTTCGTATTGTTTGGGGATTTGTTTTACGTTTTTTTTTTTTTTTGTTTTTTTGGTATTTGTTTATTGTATATTTTATCTTTGGGTTTGTTTGTTTGTTGATGTGTTGAAGATTAATGTTGGGTTCAGAGATGTTTAGTTTTTTTGCTGCACTTTATGTTGAATCGTTAAGATTGAGAGGTAAATTAAATTGTTATAGTAGCTTTAACAAGTTTTGAAATTATTTTAAAATTGTCGTTATTTCTTGTAGCATAGCACCACATTTCGGCTTGGGTTTCTTAAATATTTAAGGATTTACAACATCTCGAAAGAAACGATAAAATGCGTGAAAGTAAATCGTTTGATTACGACGAGATAAGTGTCCGAACCCTGTATGAAATATAATCAAATGGGGCTGATTTTATCAGACAGTATATATTGCTCCAATATCTTGAAAGAAAAGAAAAAAAAGGTAAAGTAAATCAAAGAGCTAGTTAGTTTTCTAGAGTGGCCGAACTCTGTGCCAAATATGAGTTAGTTTTACTAAATAGTATACACATCATATATAAAAATCTTCAAAATCTTGATGACAGGAGTAAATGCGAAAAAATAAATCGTTGGCTTACAAAGTAAAAAGTACTTTTCTAGAATGTCCAACCTCTGTACCATAGTTAAGTTAGAGTTTATTTCACTGGATACGCAGCTCAAGAATCTGAAAAGGCTGCCTGAAATGGTTCATTTTCTATTTTTTTTTAAATGAATCATAAAGTGTTTGTCCCATCAAAATACAAATAAATACCTAACGGTTGTAGGAGGCGCAGGATGGCACATCTGTAGTTTATTTCACATTTTATAATTTGATACAAAATTTTCCAATCCCATGTATTTTATTTGGTGAATTGAAGTTTCATGTGCTTTGCTGCATGCATTCTTCCAAAAGTTAGTTTTTATTGAACTTTACTAAATATTCTTATATACCCAAACGTATTTCTATGGGTAATTTGTATTTGCTGCAGTGAATAATACTGATGTCATCATGACGAATCCACCATTCCTGCTTCACTGCCGTCAGAATTTTCGTAATCATTATCGTATTCATTATCGGTTTCATTATTATACCATTCGGGAAAGGGAATGCAACAAGCATTATTGTTTTCATGATAGGCTTTGAATTTATTTGAAATGCAATTCTTTACATTTGTAAACTCGCAATCTGCTGACTGTGCATCCTCAACTTCGAGCATCGTAATAGATTTGTGCACTTTTCGCAATTGTTCCCAATGATCCATGCTTATATATAAATTTGGAACGCAGTTTTTTTGATAGAAATATGTTTTGTACTTTATGTGTTGTATTTTGTAGTAAAACTAAATGTAGCTCGAAAATGAATTTGTCAAAATGTTTTTGCCAGCCTATTTGGTTCAATAAATTATAAGGCTTAATCATTCCCAATCTAACAAAAGCCAACTTGGTTGTCTAATTTCCACCGTTTAAATTAGAACTTGGTTTATAACTGGGCAACACTTTAACGAGGGTAGGGAATTTTGTCATAATATATTTAAAAACTAATGCAAAAACACAAAATTTTGTAAAGCATAAAGGTTTTTTTGTACGACTTGCCCTAAAAGAGATATAGACGCAATGATTTGGAAGAACCAAATACTTTTATAAATCGTATTATCAAAATCAACTGAAATATAATGTATTGCATTTGATCCATTTTTTGCCTTATCTGCCATATGTTACAGAGATCCGATTTTTGTTAAAATTGTCAGTAGTGCCACCTAAATCTATATCCGAGCTAAATGCTGAAAACCAATTGCAATACAACGATTTGAACTATATCAGCCATATGACATAGTGCCTGAAATATCCAAAAACTATATGATGTTGAATTTAACCATAATATTTTTATAAACATCCGAAATTCATTTTTTTACAAAAATCATATATCTCCCCTATAGCAAAGTCGATAATAAACTTGCATTCCCACGACTAAAAAGTTGTTATGCGTAGAGTTCTAGGCCTTTAATCAGAATAACAAAGGGACAGACAAGCTTGGGTGTATTAACTTCTCTAGGCATCCTGATCACACATTTGATAACTTAAGCTGGGGTCTACGACTTTTAATTCTAGGTGTTATGTAAATATTCGGCTTGCACAAACTGATATACCCTTTCTAGAATATAGTGCCTAACACAAAAAAAGGTTTTTTTCTGGTTTAGGTTTAGAAAAATAAATAAACAAACCCTTGGCTATGGTTATCGCTCTAACGGCGGCAGGGAGATATCTCTATAAATAGCTCTTCGAAGAAAACAAGAGCCTAACGTCTATAGCCTAAACCGAACGTCGGTGTACTTGATTAATGGAATAAATGGAAATAAAATAGCTTCTAATTGATAGCTGGCCATGTCAAGGCTAGACAAATACACCAGTGCTGAAGGTTCGAATCGAACTACAGAGCTTCGGATTTAGAGGCGAATATGCGTCCACTACGAGACCGACAAGATATAGCATGGATTTTCTTATTTTTTTTTTTCCTTATTATTCCACCTGGGAACTTAGGGCTTCTACAATTTTCTTATATTTGATTCAAAATTCTATTTTAAATGAGTAGAAAAGCAATCCTAGGTGTTTTGCCTGCTGTCTACTTCGCTCGATGATACAAAACACTATTCGAAACTATTTTAAAAACAAACCTGTGGGCTTTGTCCCATAACGCATACATAAGAAAACGATCTACATTGACCAGGGCAAGAAGTTATCGCTGCCGAAGAACAATAGCGAGTAAAATCGTCTGGGTATTGTAGACTGGCGCAGCGAGCAGTTGCGAAACCGCTTATTTTTAACTTAATTTGATTAATTCGAAGCAAATTAAATAAATTTCTTATAAAATAAAAAAAAAATCAAAAAGATTTGGCCAAGTTTACACTGCGCAAATAGTTCAATCAAAATTCTTGCTAGAAGCGAAGTTTGGAATATCCGAAACCTTCACATTCACCATCTGTTTGTTGTGATAGTGAAGGGTCTGTCAGACAGACATTATCGACAACAACATAATTATAATATTTGTTTATTAAACTTTTAAAGCTAAGCCAACAGCATTTGCATAACCTTTCCAATATGTGTCTCCGCCAGCACCTGTCATCTTTAGTTGGTTGCTGCTACTTTTTTTTCCTGTTTCTTTTTCGTTTTTCTATTGTTTCTTTTGTTTCTTTTTATGCGCTCTTCTTCATTTCTTTTAACGTTTAGACGCTTACATAATCGGCTTTTTGGCATTAATCAACTGGGCTTGACTAACTCTAATAAATATTTCACGCGAATGCCCAAAAAATTGGCATTAACAGTGGGGAATTTGCATATTTATGTCCATAAGGCAATGATGAACATGTTCAGGGTGTGTTCCCCCAACTTGCACCAATATATTTATTTTCATTTTTTTTTCTAATAAACCAAGTCAAGAATAGCGTTTCGTTTTTTGTCTCTCTGCATTTTTTAAGCCGCCTGACAAATGGCTTAGAGCAGACACCGTTTGACCCATTAGGCGTGATTACTTATGTCGTTGAAAGTTTATTGTGCCACCAAAAGCAAAACCACAAAAAATCTGAAAAAAAAAAGTATCCATACACGACACTAATAACTGTGCAACAAGTTAAGAGCGCCTCCAAAGAGCAAATATAAACAAGTTTTTGATAAAGTAGTACCATGTTTATTTTTTCCTTCTTTTTTTTAATTTTATTAAAAATTTGGTTTTTTGTTTTGGTTTTTTTTTCCTTCAACTCAAGTGAAAGCGCCGCAGTCGACAGCGTTTTTCCTTAAGGCGTCCCAATGTCCTATTGTCCAAAAAGTTGCCGCCAATTTTCATGACTGGTGTTGGCGCTGCATGGCCCTAGGTTTTCCTCGAAAGCTGCAGTGAGAGTAAGTGCAGTGATCGCAGCGATTGAGGTGGGGTGGCAGGCACGGCCAGAGCGGTTGCAATCATATTTCTGCCGCCAGAGTTTTACCTGCACTTGTCGTGCTCGTGTTGTCGTTGTTGTTGTGGCGGTGGTTGTAGTGGTTGTGCTTTGGTGCAGTGTAGCCTCTGCGGCAATGGGCCATAAAAATAACTGAACACTTGCCATTGCACACTTGGCCAAGTTGGCCAACTTTGGCAGCTTGGCGGCGCGAATGCCGAAACCGGCAAATAACTTGCAAAGATACTCTACAAATGAGCCTGTTGACTTGGGTACAAGGCGTGTTATTGTGGGGTTTGAAAAATATAGCTTGTAAATTAAAAAAAAAAAAAATTAATTCCTCTCACTATAGTTTTCACTCCAAAGACGGAGACGAATCATGGAGATATTTCTACTAATATCTGTTCGAAATGAACAGGGAGCTAGAGTTTATAGCCGAATCCGAACAGCGATGTCTTTAATTGATAAAGATATTCCTAGATAAATGGCATCTATTTATTTCCTAGCTATGCCACTGCTAGAAAAGTGCGCCAGTGCTGCAGGGAGGAATAGAATCAGCGACATATCGTTCCTTCACTTTACTATGAAATAGGCTTAAAAATCCTTAGACACCAAACCCTATCCTGAAGCAATGATATTTATATAATTGGACTTCTTCTGTATCTTCGTGTATGCATATAGATTTACCTAAAATATCGGAATCGAAGACGATTCACAACGAACTGTGCGTTACATGCATCCAAGGAGTAATATGAAGTGTCACACAACTACTCATAAGCACATACAAAAGCAGACTCCAAAGAACACAGCTCCTTGAAACTGTTGCAGGGAAAGACATAATAGTTCTAATAACTCAAACCCTACTCTGAAGCAATGATACCCATCAAAGTGCAACCGAGAAGTCTTTTAAAAAATTTAATTATAGCCAAAAAAGTGAAGATCTTCAGAAAAATATTAAGTATTAATAAAAAAAATATATTAAATATAGCCAAAAACGTATATTTTTTAGAAAATTCTTGCTTTAGTCATCTCAAAAAGCTTGTAAAAATATTTTTGAAAAATTTTAAAGAAATGATGCATTTTCTCTCTATTTTTTTCTACCGGAAGTTAACATTTCGTAAAATTTCAAATAAAGGCAACATTTATTTTTACTCTTTTCTTTTTGCTTTCGAAAGTTGTAATTATTTCGTAAACATCTAAAAATATTGCTTATATTTATCCTGACTTGCTATAACTTTCTTCAGCTGAGTCCCAGTGCCGTATCTCAAACTCTTTCAGTTTGCAATCTTCTGAACTTTTTGTTTTTTATTGGTTAGAGTATCGCTATGTTGCCATAGTCATGTCCAGCTTTTCCATCAGGTTGCCGTTTTGTCTTTACAACTAACCGCAGCTTGAGTCGGTCGAGGTGTCCGTCGCTTTTCCTGGCCAACGGCAACTTTGGTTGTTTCATTCAGACTCCATTCAACTGCCAAAACAAGACGCTGCGGCGACGTTGCGCAGTCGCAGCGTTGTCTTTGGCGTTGTTGTTGTTGGTTGTAGTTGTTGCGGTTGGCCACGTGATTTTGCTTTGGAGCTTAGTCTTTTCGTAGTTACAATATGACGTTTTTTTTGTTGTTGTTTTTTGTTTTATTTTGGCCAAGTGCTTTGTCTGGCCAACTCTTGCGGCTGCAAGTTGGACTTTTGTTATTGTTTTTTTGTTAAACAACTTTTATGTGCAGTGCCTTTTGTTGTTGTAGTTGTTTTGTTTATATGTGCTGTTGTTGTTGCTGCAATTGCCGTTGATGGCTTTTGTGCTTTTTGGGCCGTTGCTTGAAAAACGGTTTTAACTTTGGCGCGCATTTTTCGCAGTTGCATTATTATGGCACACTCCGCTACACTTGATTAGATGCATTTTCACATTTTAGTGGTCTTGAAAAAAAAATCCATCACGTATTGAATGTTTGTATTTTGGAACTGCTTGTAATGTATTGTTGTAGTGTGTAGTTTTGTATAAAAGAAGTCAGTAGAAAAAGGCTTATGACTAACTAAGTGAAAAAAGTTTTGAATGATGAAAATATTTTTTTTGAGCATAAATTTTTGTGAATAGAAATAAAATACTAAAATTTCATATTGTTATTATAAAATAAAATGTGAGTATATCATTTAAATTACACTTAAATTGATATGAATTAAAGGATCGATTTGGATTTATACTTCAAATAAAAATGGGAACCTTATCATAACACGAAATTTGATCTATAAACTGAAAACCGCTGAACTGCCTCATAACAAGGTGTATATTAGGTTGGAGAAGGTCTAAAAATGTATGTAACACCCAGAGCGAAAAGTCGTAGAAACTCTAAAAGAACCTAATGTTTTATCAGGGTCGGTTCGCCCATAAGTTCGTGGTGTGTCGTCTATATTTCAAGTCATGCCTACCAAGATTTGGGCAAAAAATTCTTGTAGTTTTGCAACCCTTACATAATGCAAAAGTTTTGTGTAATTTGATTATTTAAATATAAAAATATTATAGCCATTTTTAGCACCCAAGTGTTTTTTTTTAAGTTAGGATTCTGTTATACGGCAAAACGCGTAAAAAATTTAAATTTGGCGCTGAATATTATTGGATTTCTTTTTTTTTTAAACTTATTCTAACCAAAATCTATTAAAATCAGTTGACTATATCATATAGCTCTCTGTACAAATCAATAAAAGAGTAATTTGTTTTACAAATATTGCATTTCATTTGTTTTTAAATTTATTATAATTAAATTCCCTGCTCCAAGATGTTTTGCAATTCTATTTCACGTTTGATTAAAATCGGTTGACTTGATCAAATTAGGAAAATTGCTCAGCAAAGTTGGTTGGCTCCTTAGCCAAGTACTTGAGGATTATGACTAACTCTTTAAAACAAAAGTAAAAAACAAAAATATCTTGTTTTATTTGTTGTTTAACTTTTAACTTATAACTTAATTCAAAAAATTAAAAATTGCTTTCTTAAAATAATGAAAGTCATGTCAATCTTTATATGCAGACAATCGCCAGGCTTTTCAGCTAATTAAACTTAATTAAAAAAAAAACCAAAACAAATCGCTTTTTTAATGCGTGTTAATTAATTATTAAAACAATTAAAATGCGAAATGATTTTTATATTAAAATGTACTAATAATAAAAATAAATTGCTTATATAATGCGCTTAAGTCTCACAGCCAACAGTCTAGTGAACATTAACAATAAAAATGCATTATTCACGTGGCGCTGAGTGTAGTATTCTGCTACCTTTTGTTTTTTGTTATTATTAAAGTTGCCTTGTCTGTTCCTGATTGTGGTTGTTGTTATTGTACTGGTTGCCTCAGCGCATTATGTTTTTATTTTATATTTTATTATGGGATTTTACTGCAGATTTTTTTTTATATACATAGACCAAGCGTCTAAGCCGTATTTTTTTAATGCAATTTATGCATTTTATAGAAAGACAAAAAAAATAACGAGCAGGAAATAGGATGCGGTAATTACCACGAAAACAGGTGTCCCAGTGAGCTAACGTTCCAAACGAGCATAACTGTGCCAAACTAGCAAATTAATTTAAGTTTTAAGCGCTGGTTTTAGAGAAATCTAAATTTATCGGATATAAGAAAATTAAAAGCTTAAGCTGCTTTTGTAATAAAAATGTTATCACAAATATTTATAATCATTTTTAAGATGATAAAAAATTAAGAACACTAAAATTAATCTGAAAAGTTTACAACTATCTGAAGTCTATTTTAAGTGCGAAACATAAAACTAACTGAGAAGCGTAGTAAAAAAAATTATAGTGCTTGGAAAGTTTTGTAAAGACTTCCGAAGTGTCCTACAGCCATTCAACTTAACCCATTTCCAAAAGTTTTTTTTTAGTTCTTAATAGGCTGTCACCATGCATTTATACTCTGTAAGCCACAAGGCTCTGTTTGAAGGGCAATCTATAGGTTAAGAAAATCTCTGAGTGCGGTATTAGGATCTTTGAGTGGCATAATGCTCATGGGGTACTCATGGCTAATTTGTTAGAACTTCCAACGAATGCTAACTTAAAAAACATAAAAGAGGAAGAAACTATAATACCTTCGAGACTCTCCAAACTCTATTAAACGTTCAGCAATTCTTGTAAAAATTATTTTTCCAATGAATCCGTTTGGTTTCCAAAAGTTGACGCTTGTAAGATGACATTTCGTACTTAAAATGCTTTTCTGACAGTTTTGTGATTGGTCGATTCAGTTTTGTTTGAGATAAAATACGTTTTATTTTACAGTTTGTCTTCGATAAGGACGAAAACGCAAGTCAGGCAACTGAAAATGTAAATAGCGTTTATGGTCCTAATACTGCAACAGTATTCCCGGTAATTTCGATGTCAAAGATGCATCACACACTGGAAGACCAATTGTCGAATATGTCGTTAAAATCATGGACGATAGCGGGTCCGAGCGTTACTCCTAAACCGCATTTCCACGCATTCTCGATCGCAAGAAAATCGTTGCATTTCTGAAGCGGTTCGAAACTTGTATGCTTGGTGGGATGGGCATGCAATGTGCCCTATGAGCTGCTGCCATAAGCCAAAACTCTCAACTCGGAACTGTAATGTCAAAAATTTAACCATCTGAAGTTAGGAAGGAATCGATGGCAGCGGCCAGCTTTGGCCAATGGGAGAGCAATTGTGTACCATCAGGTGAACACCAGACCATACACATCAGTAGTGATACGCCAGAAGCTCCGGGAACTTGGTTAGAAGGTTCTTCCACCTTTTAGTTCGCACCATCTGTTCCTGTTCATGGCGAACAATTTTGCTGGTAAAAAATTTGCTTCAAAAGTGGCTTGAAGCTCTCAAGTTTCTGCGAATAGGAACAAGGGCTACTATGAGAGAGGCATATTGAAATTTTCTGTAAAATGGTAACAAGTTGTTGAACAATATAGCGCATATTTGAAGTAAATCGTATCATTCTATGGTATTTAAAGTCGTTAGCCAACTTTAAAAGCAAATTGAAAACGCAAGTACAAATTATACTTTCATAACGCTGCAAACTCTATCAAAGAAATAACGATTCTTACACGAGAGCCCATTAAGACTTGTAAACTCTGTTAAAATGTTGCCAAAGATCTTAACAAATGATTTATAATATTAAAGCTTTGATCAGAGAGTAGTTGCTCGCCAGTTTATATTGGTATCACTCAAAGGCGAGCTTCGAGTTCTTTTTTGGCTCAGATAACTTCAACTTAAATAAACTTCAGTCAATATTTTGTATATAGAAATACCAGCGATTTAATTTCAAACGTCAATTTACAACCCACAACGCACATAATATGTAAATTTTTATTTTTTTATTTTTTTGGGATTGTTGTCAGGGGTATATAGAATTTCTTTAACAGTACTTTTGACGTTATGGCATATAATAATAATCATTTTTTTGCATTATAAATACAGCTGGGTTCATGGCTTGCCACCGCACCCACATGAAAAACGCTTATAAGTGCCAAAAGGCATAAATAAATTTGTATGTTTTGCATAATTTGCAAATGGCCAACCCACATGGCTAACTATGCGCATTAGACATATGGCCAATTGAGTTTTATCGAATTATATATATGTACATCTATGTATGTCCAAGTCTATGCGCGTCGTGGCACTTTAATTGGCCTTAACATTGAAATGCCAATTGCGGGCATTATTTTGACATAAGCTTACGTAAAATAAACTTTTTACTAATTATAAATTATTTTTTAATCTCTCTTACAGTTAATGCAGCATATATGACAGACTCAAACGATACACTGCGAACGACTGAAACAAGTAAGTTTTTTTTTTGATTTACTAAATGTAAATTAATGCAAATTGTTATTATATTAAATTTGTGCAGCAATTTAAGTGTGACCTGAATTTAAGTTTCAGCTGTATTTCCTACAGTGCACTTGTGGTACACATATAAATTGTATGCTACACGGGCGTTGGGCCCTGTTGCGGCCTGTTTTAATTCTATGCAAATGTGCTATATAAAGGGGAATTATGAAGCGCGCAAAAAATATCAGACTAAAACTTTACTTACATTTTGCATTTATGCATATAAATGCGGAGTAGGCATAAGTGTGCAAATATACACACGTACACACTGGCAGGCAGGCAGCAGTTGCATACATACACACGTACACACTGGCAGCATGCAGCCCATGCATTATTAACACTCCACTTTTTTTTTTTGCAATGTTGCATTGTGCCAACGCAGCAGCAAATTATGTCACTCTTAGAGGGGGCGGGTAAAGCGCGCCCTCTACATATATATGCGCATTTGTATGAGAAAGTCTGTCGACTCTGTCGCAAAGCTCGCTGCTGCGTGTTCATCTCTGTAATCTTAACAAGGAAATGAATTCGCCAAGTGTCGCTGGAGTCTGCATACTCAGCGAGTGAGATACATTTGGTTTTTGGGCCTCCTCGCATGATGTCATTTGTCTGCTGCCAAGTGGGGGAACTATGAGAAATTGATTTCACATTAAACGTTTTTGGTTGCGCCGCAGTACAGGGGGAAACACTAGAAATCAATTAAAATGACTACTTATGCTTGAAATGCCATATTGAGCAAGAGAGAAGGTAGACAGTTTCAGAGAGTAGTGTCATAATATGTGAATTAGGGAGGTTAAATTCTGGTATTAAAAAAATTCCAAATAGATTGTTTCCAAGCGATTCAAATTCGAATTTTAGATCTTAACCTATTGATTTGCACTCTTTAGTAATTCTCATCAGTTTTGTTTTATAAAGTCGGAGTCTCAAGCGAATTTGAGTTATAATCCAAAATAAATTGTTACAAAAGAGTTTGATTTCCAAATTTTATTGCAACTTTTTTTTACCTTAACCGATTGTGTAGTTCGTGTGGGCTACTTAATGATTTTTTTTTTCTTTAGGTATTTCTTATAATATTTAGCTTAGAAACTATAGGTCGAAGGTAATGTGTGAATAAGTAACAAATCCAAAAAACGTTGTTTCAAAAGAGGTTTGAATTTTGTATCAATGGTTTTTTACCTCAAGCAAATATGTAGTTCGTAGCTTGTGTGGACCTTGGTAACGTACTCGCCTCTTAATCCAAAGGTCAGTTCATATAGTACATTCCGCTGAAATTAAGCCACTTTCGATTTCTACTGGGATCTACTAGAAGCTAGGAGTAAGTTTTTTAAATTCTGAAGATCCTTCAGTCGTGAGTGAAAAACTGAGGGAGTACAAATTGTCATGCAACCACTTTGCCTTTCTTGGGCTCAGTTTTCCATAAAGTTTATGCGTTCAAAGTGTTACATATTAGGGGACTTCGCTTACTGCTCACTTTACTTACATAACGACTTTTCGTAGCGTTTCGCATCGAATATTTTCTTTTCAAAGATTTGTACCAAATAAGCGACCGCTAGGAAAAATTGCCTACTTATTCTTGCTTGCTAGACAAACATATAATTCATGCACCTCCTCTGGCAGGGTATAATCAGAGCTATAATTGTAAAAACAAAACTTGCTGCTGTTGCGGCGCGTTTTCTGTGGCGCCACACAACGCGAAAAACGTATAAAACGAGTCTATGTAGAATTAAAATTCTCTTTGACTTTTGCTAAAATGTTTGCAGAGTTTTTTGCTTGCCACAAGCTTTTCATTCTTTTTTATTTTTCATTTGTTGACCCAATTTAGTGGTTTAAAAATAGCGAAAATTTAAAATGAAACATTTAGCATAGAGAGAACATTTCGTTGTCTGTCGTTGGCTGAATGATTTTTTGCATCGAATTACAGCTGTTTGCAGCTCGATGTTGGCTATAAAGTTTTTACAATGCAAAAAGATATTTTTATAAGCAGTGAGTGGGGGGAGAGAGAGAGAGTTTCGCAAACATAAATGAGCATAACTTCGGCTGTAATGTGCCAAGCGTGTGCATTAGGGGTATTCAGCTGTAATAATAAAAATTTTTTCGTTTTGAGTTTTTATTGCTGCAAAGAAATGCATTTAATTAATTTCTATTGTTGTGCTGCTCGTTGAATTTTCACGTAATTAAGCAGATGACTTTTGTTTCTCACTAATTAAATTTGATTAATTTATTAATGCCTGTTGCCGTCTAATAAATATCATCAACAGTTTATATTTTTGGCTCTCAACCAAAACAAACGAAATTCAAGTTGTACTCAACAAAATAAATGTTATTTGTTACGTTATTTTTTTTTTTTTTGCTTGTCATCTTGTACAAATCGTTGCATTTCCTGGCATTCGAGTGACATATAAACTGAAATACAAAATAAACAAAAATAAATTATCAAAAATTCACAAAATTATAATCCCTTGATTGCGACAGCTTTATGCATTATATATAATTTTTCAAATTGTATTGTGTTGAAGTGCTTGCCTGAATACCCCTATTAACGCCTACTTTGTGTCAACATGTTGCAAGTATTTTAGGCTACTCTACCCTCCCTTTTGTTTCGGCGGCATTTCCGCATTGTTTTTCGTGCTCCCCGCTTTTGTTTGGCGTCGTTGGCTCATAAATCAATTTGTTGCAATTTAAATAATTTTTATTTGTATAGCCAACGCCCAATTGGCGCAACTTTGCCAAAAAAAAAAAAAATAATAAAAATAAACATAAAATTTTGGGGAGTGAGACAAGAGGATACAGACCAAACACTTGAAGAATTCAATCATGCATGGGCTCATTTGCACTCACATAATAGTTTGTGTAAAAAATTTCCGCCCTAATCTATTTTTAATTGAAAGTGCAAAGTGCTAGCTATGCTAAATGGAAACGCATATTAGCTTTTTAGTAGAATAGTTAAGTGAGTTATTCGATCGAGATAAGGTGTGCATTGTGCCTTTCTATGAAGTTTGAAACTTATACCTCTATTTTATAATAGCTTTGATAAATTAATTTATAAACATATATTTTTATTATTTAATCATTTAAGTTAAATGGAAAGATATATGATATGTTATAAGAGTGTTTTAATGTGGATCCATTCATGGAATATTAAATTTCATTCGAGAAATGCAAATAAATGGAACTTCATTAAATTCATGTTTAGAATAAAAAGCTTGAAGCAACTAAGCAATAAAATACTTTTATTTGATATTTTTTAAGTTCTTAATTTAAAACAAGGTAAAAAAGTATAAACTTGGGGTCGAGAAACTTTTACGATAGAGATTCGAAGGTATCTCTGCGTTCGGCTGGCTTGAGAGACTTTGTTTTGTAAGCGTACTATACTCGAGGATCACAGTGAAATAAACTGTTTAATTCCGTGCAGGACTAAACGAAATATAAAATCTATTCCGATTAAGTATTATCGGGTTACAACAGACGTAAGCAGCGCTCGTCAGGCGCTCCTGTGTAGTGCGCGGCTGCTTCAGTTGGATATGCCAAGGGAAGAAAGCTTCACTTGGTCTTTGAATTGGAGTCGTGGTCGAGCCTTTTGTTCTCATTTCTCGACTTTTGTGTTCATCTTCTTTGATGCAGCTTTTTCATTCACAATCGCTGTACGATATATTTGTCGTAGAGCTATAAGTTCATAAAGATGCGATTGTAACCAATACGAAAGAGAAAGAAGGTTTCTTGAAGGAAGATTTCTCTCCAACGGGCTATCCGTCCGCGTTGTGACTCATGCTTTTGCGTCATTTAATTGCATGAGTAGGATAAGCGTCTTGTAGAGCATCAATTTCTTCGGTCGAGAGTGATCTCTGCTACACATTTGAACGCAAAACCCATGGTAAGCGTGATTCTTCCTTAATCCGTCAAATATTGTTGTTGTTCTTTTTGTGGCTGTTTTGGTGCAGCAGGTATAGTTTGGGCTTCCGAAACTGAGAGGGCAGGCCGGAACTTGCGTCGATTATTCCGGTATGAAGGACCGACTGCCGGTGCCACATAAATTCGTTGATACAACGCATGCTTCTTCGCCATATAAGAGCACAAATAGGATGAACGTCTTGTAGAGCATTAGTCATGTGGGTGGAGAGAGATCTCTACTACAGATCTGCCTTTTTAGCCCATGGTAATACCTATTGGCAAGTGTAATGCTTTCCTTAATATCCGGATAATATTGTTGTTAGTGTTCACAACGGTTTTGAATTGCTCACGAATTAATTATCTGAATAAACAAGGGAATATCACGTTTATTTTCACTTTTTGGTTTAATTAAAATTTGGAAGTATTGCCAGATAAGCTTACGTTTTCTACATAGGTACATATGTCTTTCAAATCTTGAGTTAATTGATAAAATAATTTCCAAAATATGATATAAGTAATTTTATAAGCAAGGCGAAGCCATCCCACACAGAAATTATTGTCGATGTAATGCAATTGGTCTACGCCAAACGTCTAGAAGTTACAGAAACTTACTTTACCATTATTTTAGCGTTGAAAAGCTTACATTTTGAGAACCTATAGCATGATAGAACCTGCTTGATTTTAATCTATTGAAAAGGATTTTCTTGTCTAATAGTTTGTTGATGCGTAACTCTTTGATTCGAATTCTAGGGTTTCTATGCATGGAAAGCATATACTTTGTGAGCCTATCACACAATAGAACCTCATTGATTTCGAACTATTCCAATTGATGATTCCAACTCCTATTTAAAAGTCTCTTGATTATTAACATACTCTGCTTCGAATTTTTTACTAGCGTTTCTAAGGATAAAAAGGTGAAACTTTGTGAATCTCTCAAACGGTAGTGCCTACTTGATTTCGACCTATTCTAAATGAGCTTCTTGTCTAAAAGGTGTTTGACTTTTAATATACTTAACTTTTTGTTCAGAACTTTTTACTAGGGATTCAAGTGACGAAGGGCTAAAACTTTGTGAATCACTCTCACGGTAGAACCTGCATGATTTCGATCTATTCCAAATGAAAGTCTGTTGACTTTTAATATACGTAACTCTTTGGTAACAATTTTGAGCACGCATTTTGAATCTCTTTCAAATAAACTTTCTCATATGCTTTAACTTTTCTAAAAGTGTCAAACTCGCTGCATTTGCATTAAAACTCT
Source organism: Chymomyza procnemis (assembly GCA_035046065.1). Lineage (NCBI taxonomy): Eukaryota > Metazoa > Arthropoda > Insecta > Diptera > Drosophilidae > Chymomyza > Chymomyza procnemis. The sequence goes on from JAWNOJ010000026.1 coordinate 22,048,003, forward strand.
AACACGTATTTCTCACATATTTCTAGTACAAACAATTCTCACAAATAAATTGACAACGAAATATGTAAATTACGTGACTCAAAAATATAAATAATACTGCCTAATATATCGTTCCCCTATGCCCATATAAGCGCATTTGTTTTTGGTGCACAATTTACCAATATTAGAAGTATGAAAAAAAAACGTAGTCTCTAATATTTTCAACACACTTTTTGATGGATACTTCTTATCAATATTATTGTGCTGCCGCGCTATATGTAGACAACACTAATTATCTGGCATTATCTTTGTGGTTAAAACATGTTGATTACGATAACATTTGTAGCATTGTACACAGTGATAGATACAATATCTATAAATCTATAATTAGAGATATGTACATTATACATCGTGTTTTGTGTCTTTCTTTGGGTATCTACTATATGCTCTATATATATAAGCTATGGCTTAGTTTCTCTATAGACAAGGTACTATAAAAGTTCACACGTTGTTTTCGTTGTTGCTTTTGTGCCTTCTTACATTATCATTGTTTACCTGTTGCCCCGGAAAATAATGCCGTAGATTTATTGTATCTTTGTAAGTAACATAGGGAATCTGTTTACTTTATAGATCATTTATAATTGATGCGTGCGGCTTTTATTTAATTTTGTTTAAAATCTGTGCAACAACTGTGCTGCAGCTTCATTAAGCTGCCTGCCGCTTATTGAAGCGCAACGTATAAAAATACCAAAAAAATTATAATTTTTATTATTCAATAAATTGCGCGAAACATTATTTTGGTTTGTAAAACAAATTGAACAAATAGCGAAACTACAAAAGCTGCAAAATCAAAATATATAACCGACAGGTAAGCAAAACAATTTAAAAAGTGAGAGCGCTACAAACAATAAATGCCACAATAACAATATAATTAGCTGATTTTTCCTCAAATATAATTTTTTGTGGTTTATGAATGAGTGAACATTTGTGTTTCTTCGTATTGAATAGTTATGAAAAGCAAAAAAAGAAACCGATTTGGTGTTGTGCTAGAAATCACGCGTCAATGCATTTGGCAGCACATAAGAGAGCGCCATATTTCAAACAATCGATAATTGTTATCGACAAAGTGTGCGGTGCAGTTAAAATGACTTAGTGGCAACACTGTTTACACTATGTAAGAAATTTGTAATTTTAGTGATAAAAAATTCAAAGTGTTTAGTGATCTTAGCTAAATTTTAAATAAATTTTGTGCTTTGTTAAGAAATATTTATTTTGCGCTTTTGTTGGAGAAGATTACAAGCAATCTTAAAATCCTAAATTGTAAAGATAGTTGACTTTTTGAAGGCAGCTGTATTAGTAGTAGTAGATCGTTTTAAAAAGTGTTAAGGTAAAAATTAATTTTTTTCTATCTACAATTTTTTATTTAAATGTTTTCACTTAAAATTAAATTTTTTTCATTTAAAAATTTAATTTTTTTATATGCACTTCATGAAGGCAGCCGTCTTTGAAGTAGAGTGTTCTAACATTCAAAGGTTAACATTCAAATTTTATTTTAATTTTTTTTATTTAGAAAATGATTTAATTTTTTTCATTTAAAATTAAATATTATTTAAGTGCATTTGATGAAGGCAGCTAACTTCCAAGCAGATCGTTCTAAACAGGCTTAAGTTAAAATTTAATTTTTTTTTCTTTACATTAAAAAAGTCGTCTGAAACAACTTAAAGTACGATCATCTCAGTAATGACAAAAGCAATTTTCCAAAACTGCTTGCTAAAAGTTCTTAAATTCTTGAAAGAATAAACTGAGAGAAAATATCCTGTGTAGGCTAGAGTTTCACTTGAACGAATAATTCGCAATCTTCGCAGCGCATTCTTAAACAAATTATTAAGTTAAAATAAATTGAAAAATAGAGAACGGTCCCCTGTTATCTTCGAACAGTTTACAGCCGAATCCAAACGGCGGTATCTTCAATTGATAGAGATAAACTTTGGCAAATTGCCACCTGAAAAATACAATAGTTCTAGTTGCAGTGTAAATTTTAAACAACGCCAAATATTTACTTTGAAAATAAACGCCAACCTGTTAATAACCAATCCCTGTTGAACAATGTAAAATATGAACAAAAAAACAACAAATGAAATGGGGTTTGTTATTTGATTTTGCGGTTTTAGTGTTACATTCATTAAAATTTGGTCAAATTCAACAAAAAAAGTTTAATTGCTAATTAAATTTTATAAACAATTTTTAATTCCAAAATAAAGTCTTTGAAAAATACAAGCAACCTGATCTGCTACCTTAATCCACTTTTTTTTGCTGTAAATGCAGCAAACCTTACCTATGCAGTTATCGATAAATGCGTGAACAATCGAAATACTGTCATCAAGCAAATAAAATCGAAAATGTCCGTTCGCTTCGATTACCATTTAACTCCGAATTTTACAGCTTTAAATCAATATCTAAAGAAATGTAAAATTGACCAACCCATTAAGTGATCTCTAGAACAACGACAAATATATAATTTATTGGCCATTGGCCAAATATTCTTTTGTGGTTATGTTTATAAATGTTTGTTGTTTTTGTTTATTTTTAATAGGCTTTAATTTTCGCCCGCGTGTGAAATATGGCAGCAAAGCGAAGAGAAACCTAACATAAGCCGGAAAATTTGCGAGGGAAACCAAAAATTATTTGCTATAAATAGCCCAGCATTTTCTAAATGGAATGTCTATAAACATATTGAAAAATATTATAGAACTACTACCACTCGAAACCTTGATCTTGTCATTTTGCCACATGGCATATTTCTTATATGAAATTAAGCAGATAGAAATGTCAAAATTCAAAGCAAAGTTATGAAAAGTTGCAAATTGCATGTCATTTATATCTGCTGTTTTTTTCCCCCATTTTTAAGCCAACCCTCAAAAATATTGCTGCAATTTGCGCCGGAAGATGAGTCATAGCTGAAAAATAAACCCCCCGCCAAAAAATCAAATAAATGCGCGTCAACCCCCTTGAGTGTCTGGCAAGTGCTGCTGCTGCTACTCCCTGCCTCAACAAACAAAACATTAGGAACATACCAAAAAAAAAGCATTTTCACGAAAAAAAATCGATAACTCTTCCTCTTCTACATAATTCTTTTATAGCACTTTCGCTGTACATCCTTTAAGTTTAATTTTCTACTGTTTAATATGTTTGTTTGTGCCGCAGGAGTAGTGAGTGACATAATGTTTTGTGTGCCGAATGTGTCACACAGTTGCTCTCTGTTGGGCCAAGTTGGGCAGAAAAGGGGAACGAACGTCAAGAGGAGTGCGTCGTCAGTACGTCGCCTGACTACCAGCACATGGCGCCTGCCTGGTTTCATTTTTTATATGTTATGGTGGGTCTGGTCTGTGGGTAAGTTAGGTGGGTTTTGTTAGACAGTTCCCGAGCGCTGTGTCTCATTTTTAGCTTTGATAGTTCAATGTGCCCAATGTGCGTGCGTTGGTTACTATGTTTTTTTTTATGATTTTCATGGCGCCACTCAAATTCTGGTGCAGCTTTAATAGACGATGGAACCAGAGCATTGGGACGAACAGCTTTTGGAAGGTTTGGGCGTTTAGAAGATTGTGAAGCGCTTTAATATGCGGCAGTTATTTAAAGAGTTTGGGAAGGGAATTAAGTGTTGAAGATTAATTAAATTATGAGTATTAGTTAGAAGAAGTATGTCTCGCTTGTTTTACAAGTTGTAAATATATTTTAGAAAAATTTACCCAAACGGAATAGTTCTATATGTTTATATTTTAACATGTTTTATGTTCCATCGGAACTGCTGGGTTCCTTGAAGTTACATATGGAAAAAGGCTTTAAACTTACCAAGTTAAGAAGTTTCTTGAGATTATATTATATATTTGAGATATATATATAGTATATCATATATTTGGCATGCTCTTTTTCAAAAAAGAATTCAATTTGTTCCTTTTGCCTATGGTCATTGTTCCAAAGGCGAAGCATGAAGATATCCCTATTAATATGTGTTCGAAGAGCACAGGTACCTACGATTTATAGTCGAATCCGAATGAGTGTGTCTTAAATTAATAGAGATTTAAATAAATAGTGTATATATTTATTTGCTAGCTATACGAACTACTTTGTCGTTAAAGATGGCCATTATCGGGTTACAGCCTCATATAGATATCCCCGTAAGCCACGCCAAATCTTGCCTCTTTGTAGATTAATAGATCTGTCGTATAGGGTTATCTGCATTAACCAAAAAATTAATAACATATGCGGTCCGATAGAGTATTACTAAGGAAATAGATCTGTAAAAATAAGTCGGTTTTAAAGCTTTAGTTTACAAGCATTTTCATGCTTAAGTGTTCTAGTTTGGGATTTGCCTCCGGACCTCCGGAATCGAATTGTTTAAAAATAAGTGGCTTGCACGCTTTATAGTCAAGACATCCTGGGCAAACTGCCACTGCCAACACAACGTACACATACAATTTATTAAACTGCTTTTCGTTATTTATCCTTAGTTGCTTGTTGGTTGCTTCAGGTTGTGACTTAATTAAGGTGTACTCTTTTTTTTTGGGCATATAATAACTCTTAAAATCGCTGCCTTTAGATTCAAAAATTTTAGCGCCGGTTTATGACGTGCACTACTACAACAGCTACCTCTTTGATGTCCGCAAAACTCTTAACTCCGTACCCTGTTTTTCTTTGTTGTCCTAATAGTGCAAATAAACTTCGGGCAAAACATTTGCCATGTCTATGCAGCAGTTCCAGGAGCAATAAACTTAGACTCAAATGCGTCTTCAATTGGCCGCAGGCGGGCGTGCTCGCAAAAAAAATACATTCAAGCTACAGACAGTAGGACAGACTTAGGTACTTAGCACTCTCTCTGTGTTGCCGACAATGCGATTATGTTCCGGCTCATTCAATTCGCAAAATGGGGCAATGACTGTTTTAGCTGGCTTGGGTACGGAATCCGCCAGAGTTCCTTCCCAGACGCAGTGCAAATTTCCGCCCCGAAAGTTGTACATATACATATATATTATGCCTGGGAATCCTTTGTTGAGCTGAGTTTGTATGGAACTTTGTGTGTTTTTTTTGTTTGTTTGGAATTCGTTTACTTTTATTTTTATGTATATTTTGTTTTGCGAGCAGTTTGCAGCAAACAAAGACAAACTTCTGGGCAAGCTCATGAAGCTCTTACAGAGAGTTTACTCTTAATTTTATTGCATTTTTAAGGCCAAACTTGGGGCTGTGCTTGGGCTCTGGAGCTCATTTTCATATGAATGCAGTTAGTAGCTGCGTAGAGTTGCTGCTGGCTCTTTATTTGGCCATGTTGCGTACATTTTAGTCATGTAGCAGCAGTGCTGAACAGCTGGTCATAACCATTGTTGGTGCATCCAAATGTGGTCGCTTGGTTGCGTCCAAAAAGGTTGTTGCCTGTCTAGCGCCCACATCAAATAAAAAATAAACTAAAAATAAAAATAAAAGTTCAGATCTTGCAACAACTTTAGCTTTTGTTTGACTTTAAAAAAATATTTGTTGCTGTTGTCACACAATTTTTTTAATCATTTTATTTTTATTTTTTGTTTTTGTTGTTGCTTCTGTAAATGGCAAACGCATTTTTACTTTAGCTGCTTTGTGCGTAGATAAGTAGATACATACATACATATACAACCGCAATGTATCCATCAGATACTTTAGCGCACACAAAAGCCTTTGCCAGTTTTTTTTGCCTCTTTTGCATGAGTAATCATCAGTAGCCTCTTTTATGCGCTTGTTGAAATTTAATTTATTTCCTTTTTAATTTAATTAATTGAAATATACTGTTTGGAAGAGATTTTCCCTCTCTGCGAGTTGCTGATAAGGCAAATAAGTGCCAGCGAGCAGAGAAATATGACACATTAAAAGATTGTAGAGGGAAGCAGCTTATTATAGGCGGTTTTAATGGCTTTTAATTATATATAGATGGAAGTAAAAAGCTGACTTTAAAACCTTTTGAGGTTCCCCACTATTAGGGATTTTTGTGATTTCTACATTTGTCTTTGACAAAAAGGAGAAAAGGTTTGTGTATGGCGTGGTACACCCCAGAATGCTTACCTTAAGCGAATACAGCCATGTCCGCGTCTACGTTCATAATGTAAGTCTAGCTGACTATAAGAGCTAGTGAACTTTAGCATTTCATGCGAATTCTACAGAAGATGAAGTCTTTTAAATCATATCAATATCTCTTTTCGTTCCGCCGCAGTAGGGTTTCGTGGTTTTAAAGCAACTTTTGAAAGAACATGAAGCATATTTTAGGGAATTAAATTTCTGAATATGCTAAATTTTTCAAACTTTTTGAGTATAAGATTGAAATTGGCTGGGGATTAAAAAGCCTCTGCTTTCTAATGGATTCGCAGTCTTCGTGCTTTGTTGGTTTTTGTTTCGAAATCGTTTGTGAAATTTGCGTTCAGTGAAGCTAGAGAAACCCACATACAAGGTTTTATCTTTTGAATTTCCATTTCAAAATGATCGAAACGCGCATCTGAGAACTTCGAATCATATTGCTGACCGCAGCGTTATGCATTTTGCTCTCCGTTTATGCCGCAAAATATCCATAAGAATGACAAATAAATACAGAATAGTATGTCAAGGAAATATAATGAATAGAGTATACCCTAGTCGCAATGTTAGCTTACTACTTGCTTCTACCAACTTTGTTGTTGCAAAAGGTTCATTCACATCTTTTGAAAAGTTTCAACAACAACAACAACAATAATAATTAAGGCGAAATTTTTGAAAATGTCGTCCGAATACAATTAATTAAAAAATATATCACACATGAAGCACTTGTGTTTGACAGTTTTGAGAATTTATGTTTGTCTTTCACAAATATCAGGAATCTTTCAAAATTTATACAAACATGTAAATCTCTGGTTTATATGTTCACATCCGAGATAACCAGGAGACGTTTCATAGATTTTATATACCAAATTGCCTTATCACATTTTCATTTGACATAACCCAGTTTTAATGGCTTATTATCCTTCTTGTCGTTGCAGCATGAGCCGCCAGCAACGGCATCAGCAGCAGCAGCAGCAACAACAACAGCTGCTGACTGCACAACAGCAACAACAACAGGCGTTGCTAATGGCGGAGCATGCCGCAGCCGCGGAGGCAGCCGAGCTGTTTGATCTGCTTTGTGTCGCCACAACTATGCGGCAGATCTTGGCGTTACATCGCGCAATGTGCGATGCAGTGGGCCTGCGTCCCTCGCCGCTAAATGAGTTCTATCCGAAGCTTAAGGCCAAGGTGCGCTCGTGGAAGGCACAAGCGCTGTGGAAAAAGTTTGATGCACGCGCCGCTCATCGTGTCTATGGCAAGGGTAATGCCTGCACAGGCACGCGTGTGCTAGTCATTGGTGCTGGACCCTGTGGGCTGCGTACGGCTATTGAGGCGCAGCTGCTAGGTGCCAAGGTGGTGGTGCTTGAGAAGCGGGATCGCATAACACGCAACAATGTACTGCATTTGTGGCCATTTGTCATTACGGATTTACGCAATCTAGGCGCCAAGAAGTTCTATGGCAAGTTCTGTGCGGGCTCCATTGATCACATTTCCATCAGACAGCTGCAGTGCATGTTGCTAAAGGTTGCGTTGTTATTGGGCGTGGAGATACATGAGGGCGTGTCCTTTGAGCATGTACTGGAGCCCACTGGTGATGGCAGCGGCTGGCGTGCCGCAGTTACGCCCACAGATCATGCTGTCTCGCATTATGAATTCGATGTGCTCATTGGCGCTGATGGTAAACGCAATATGTTGGATTTCCGGCGCAAGGAGTTTCGTGGCAAGCTGGCCATAGCCATAACGGCCAATTTTATAAACAAGAAAACAGAGGCCGAGGCTAAGGTGGAGGAGATAAGCGGTGTAGCGTTTATCTTTAACCAGGCTTTCTTTAAGGAGCTCTATAGCAAGACGGGCATAGATCTGGAAAATATTGTTTACTACAAAGATGAGACACATTATTTTGTGATGACCGCCAAGAAGCATAGTTTAATAGATAAAGGTGTTATAATTGAGGATATGGCTGATCCCGCTGAGCTGTTGGCTCAAGCGAATGTGGATACGCAAAAGTTGCATGACTACGCACGCGAGGCAGCGGAATTTTCTACACAATACCAGATGCCTAATCTGGAGTTTGCTGTGAATCATTATGGCAAGCCGGATGTGGCCATGTTCGATTTTACATCCATGTTTGCAGCAGAAATGTCTTGTCGCGTAATGGTGCGTAAAGGTTTTCGTTTGATGCAATGCCTTGTGGGTGACAGCTTGCTGGAGCCCTTCTGGCCTACGGGATCAGGTTGTGCGCGTGGTTTTTTGTCAAGCATGGATGCAGCATATGCCATCAAGCTTTGGTCCAATCCACACAATAGCACATTGGGTGTGCTGGCGCAAAGGGAGAGTATCTATAGGTGAGGTGCTTCAGAACACCGTACATATGTGGCGATGCTTAAGCTTAGTTTTTGGTTAATTTCAGATTGCTGAATCAAACTACACCGGATACGCTGCAGCGTGATATTAGCGCCTATACTGTAGATCCTGCCACACGTTATCCTAATCTCAATCGTGAATCAGTCAATAGCTGGCAGGTGAAACATTTAATAGATACCGATGATCCGGCTATATTGGAGCAAACCTTTATGGACACGCATGCGCTGCAGACACCACATGTAGAAACACCTGGTAGACGCAAGCGACGCAGTGGTGGTCAGTATGAGAATGCATCTTCAATAGAGTGTACATATTACTAAAGCCTTTTTATTGCAGACAATCTGCCACAGGGCGCTACCTTATTGCGCTGGATCAGCGCACAGCTGCATACACATAGATTCGTAGCCGATCTGAAGGAACCTTCCGATGTGTTTCGCAATGGACGCGTGCTGTGCGCACTCATAAGCCGGTAAGTTTGTTGCAAATGCAGCAGTCTAGCTATATACACTAAAATCTTTGTATGATTGCAGCTATCGTCCAGATCTTATAGACTATGCGGCCGTGCAGGACATGACACCCATTGAGTGCAATGAGCTAGCTTTTGCCGTACTCGAACGTGAACTGCACATTTCACGTATTATGAGCGCCAAGCAATCCATGGAGCTAAACGATGTTGAATCACGCATTTGGCTGCACTATCTGGATCAAATCTGTGAAAACTTTCGTGGCGAAATACCGCATGTTAAGCATCCCAAGATGGACTTTAGCGATTTGCGTCAAAAATATCGCATAAATCATGCACATGCGCAGCCAGACTTTTCCAAGTTGCTGCAGACCAAACCAAAGGCCAAGTCACCCATGCAAGATGCTGTTGATGTGCCGGTGACCGTACAGCGTCGTTCCGTGCTGGAGGAGGAACGTGCCAAGCGGCAGCGACGTCATGAACAACTAATGAATCTGAATGCCACAGCAACAGCTGGCGTTGTAAACGTCAGCGGCGTTGCCAGTAATCCCAATGTGCTGCAGGGTGTGTCTAAACTTACTTTTCTGCATAATACATCCGAAGCTTAAGCCTGTCCAAACTAAACTTGCAAGCTGCTAGTTGCCCTTTAATGTTATCAATAAATACATATTGTGTACGTAACGTTTTTGGTTTTCGCTTCTCATTTGTTTATCGAAGAGGGCAGCTTGCAACATTTTTGTTTTTGTAAAGGCTTAGGCTTTTGAGATTCATGCAACATACTAAAATGTGGCTATTTCTATTTTTACAGCTCAAAATGAGACACCGCGCCGCTCTAAGAAACGTCGCCAAATGGATAAATCTAGCAACATTGTGAGTAAATGTATACTTCATTTTTCGCATTGCATTGCATATTTCTTTGGAAAATGATCACTTGGATGCTTTTTTTAATTTTTTATAAAATTTATAAAAAATAAATTGTTTAAAGAATATTAATTATGCAAGCGATCACTTTTCACTGCATTATCCTTTACTGAAATGCACACTCTATGATCGCATTTGCTCATACATATAAATTGTTGATTAATTTGTTAAATTTTTTGCCATAAAAACCACAAAAAAAAAAAATATGTACAAAAATATATATATCATCTAAATAACGAAAATACCAAAAAAAAAAAAAAATCAAAATATGTTAAACCAAGGTTGAACTCATACTACAAACAGCTCTCTTTCATGAACTCAGTAACGTCATGAACGCATACGCATACAATGAGGTCAGTTCGCTCAGTGTCCATTCAATGTCAATGTGTTCCATTGCCAAATGCCACCTTTACTAACAACTCGGTAGTTTTTAGTACTTTAGTCTTAAGCTCATCTTGTCAACAAACCACTTATTTATACTACATGCAACACAAAACACTTGTATACCCCCTGTACATGTCCCTAAAAATTGAACTACTTGAAATCGTAAAAAAAAAAAAAATCGTACACAATGTTGACTCTGAACTCTGCTGCATAGGAGGAGCGACAGCAGCGTCTGCAAGAGATTGAGGCAAATCGTCAAGATCGCATGAGTAAGCGGCGTCAGCAACGCTATCATCAGACGCAAAATTTCTACAAAAGTTTGCATATGCTGCAGGCTGGTAATTTATTGCTTGAAGGTGCCGAAGACGGCACACCCTTTGAAGACTATTCGATATTTTTATATCGCCAGCAAGCGCCAGTGTTTAATGATCGCGTCAAGGAACTGGAACGCAAGCTACTCTTTCCCGTAAGCTCTGAAAACCCTGGAAATGCTCGTTTCAAAGTTTGTCTTGTTTTGTTTAATGTGGCTGCAGCGTTTGTCCGGAATGCGCTACAACTGCTGCTTAGAGATTCGCTTTAATGGTACAAAATGTTTAAGTAACTCCGAACATTGTTTAAGTAACTGCAAACATTATACCAGAATGAGACTCTCTGTGCATGTCAGTCCAAACACTAATTGGCCTGCTGCTGTACTCCTAAAAATGCTGCCAATCTACTATGTCGGCTAACGCGTTTTGAATATGTTCTAAGCCTACTAACTGAAGCAGCCCGCCTTAAACTAAGCTTTCTGTTTGGAATAACTAACATGCGCTTTTATAAACTGATAATAGAGGAGCACAAATGTTACAGGCATGCAGTTTAGATATCTATAAGTAGATGGTGGTTTCTCATTTAACTGGTTCAACTTTTATATGACAGCTATACGAAGTAGTGCATCGATTTTGTTTAAACTTGACACAAAGGCTAGAACTAGTAAGAAATGCATTTTTTTAAGTTTTCATCAAAATCGTAGCTTTCTTTCGTTTAGCTACCATAGAAACTTTGAACCAGTGCTAACGATTTTAGGTAGAAAAAAGTAGCGTCAAATAGCAAAAAACAGTCAGTAATTTTGTTCAAACTTTATGCAAACTTGTTGATTGGAGGTAAAACAATAGTTTTGATCAAAAGTAAATGTATATTTGGTATAACTAGCATACAAATCGACGCCCACTTTTTCAGAGAGTTTTGGGATTTGGGCTATTTGCAAATCCTTTTCAAAGTTATATTGGCACTCGTGCTAATTAGAGTAGCTGACAACATTATTGCCTTCCAAAAAGATTCGATCGCAATATCAGGCTAAAAATATTCGTTCTAGTTGGTTGTAATTTCTTTAACCTTAAAAATTTAAGTTTGTCGCTGCTAACTACAATCTAAACAAATGTGTTTTAAGCTTTATGTTTAATTTTAACTTTTTTGTTTGTTGTTTTCAATCTTCATGTTTTACAAACTTTTTTCAATCAATTTTTAAATAAGAAAATGTATTACTTTTAATTTCTTTACCACAATCCCAAACCATAATTTACGTACTGTCCGTCCACAAAAAAATAAACCCACATTAAAAAACCCCTAAAACGCCATAAACTACAACAAAATGTGTCCACCTCCCCCCAAAAAAACAACACAGGATCGCGAACGTAGTGATATACCCTCTGCGCAGCCACGTAGCGCGCTTGATGAACAGTTCGGCGATCGCATTAAGAACATGGAGCAACGCATAGCAGGACGTGCTGGCCAAGGTAGTGATAAGAAACCCAAAGATTTAATGCGCGCCATTGGCAAAATAGACTCAAATGACTGGAATGTGCGCGAAATCGAAAAGAAAATAGAACAATCGAAGAAAACCGAAATACATGGTCCCAAGGGACGTGAGAAGGTGCCCAAATGGAGTAAGGAGCAGTTTCAGGCACGTCAGCATAAAATGTCCAAACCGCAGCGGCAAGATTCACGTGAGGCTGAAAAGTTTAAAGAAATCGATCAGACCATCAGGGATTTGGACAAGCAACTTAAGGAGGGGCACAATCTGGATGTTGGTGAGCGCGGACGCAATAAGGTTGCCTCTATAGCGGGCCAATTTGTCAAAAAAGATGATAACTCCGATGAGAAGAATGCGACCAGCACAAATACCAATACAGTCATACCCAAATCCGTGAGTAATTTTGCGTTGTTCCTAGTTGTTGTTGGTTTATGTTTTGATTTTATAATTATTATAACCCATAATTAGTTGCTTTTGGGTTATGTTCATTTGTTTTATGATTGGTGCGTCGTGGTTTTCCTTCCACCCCGAGCTGTGGTTATAGTTGCTCCTATTGCCAGCGATGTGTTTGTTGTTGCTGTTTTGCTTCTGACCTAGACAATTGTCTCACAAACCGCACAAAACATGCATCCCGCCATTCATACAAAGACACAAACACATGCACAATCCATCTGTATATATTGCTAATTTAAAGTTACTTGTTATATGTCTTCGTTGATTCGAGTTTCAAGATTTGATTAACTTTTCCGATTTCTTTGCATACAGAGCTCCAAGGTGGCGCTGGCCTTTAAGAAACAAGCCGCTTCGGAGAAATGTCGCTTCTGCAAACAAACAGTCTACCTCATGGAGAAGACAACCGTTGAGGGTTTGGTGCTGCATCGCAATTGCCTTAAATGTCATCACTGCCATACGAATCTACGCATGGGTGGTTATGCCTTTGATCGAGATGATCCACAGGGACGCTTTTACTGCACACAACACTTTAGGCTGCCAGCCAAACCATTGCCACAGCGGGTGAACAAACGTGTAAGTTGCTCTAATTATAAGAAAGCAGGGAATGCAGTTTTAGCAAACTGCAAGAGTGGAAAACGTAGCGAATCTTCGTTTATTAACTTATTACCAATAGCCAGTTCAAAAGAACTCCAAAGAAGGGTAATAGCTTCTTTGTCCCTTTTGTCTAGCTTCTAGAAAGAGTTTTATCTAAATCGCTGAAACTTATCAGAAGTTCTCTGAATAGAATTCTTCGCTTCAACACTGTTAGTATCACATTAGAGATGACGTCATGATCAATGGAACAAAAGGTTTTTTGAATGCCTTGTTTCTTCGGGTTCTCTAGGATCGACTTTTTCAAAATTGGTAGAGTTCCTAACTTTTTGGGTTGCTTTTATTTGCAACAAATTTTAAAACTAGACAATCACGCGTCATTGGTTTCGTGAGCGTCTTAAGAAATCACAAACAGAGCAGTGCATGCCCAAGTTGGCGGTAAAAGAGGAAGTCAAGCCTGCAGTGGCCAACAAAACAGTGGCGCCTAAGCGGCAGGCGTCCCTAGATACTTTTAGCCTGCGTGAGCATCAGCTGGATGGCGCCTTAGATTTGAGCAAAAAGAAGACACCTATAAAGGTGGTCAACGAAGCAGCCAAGTTGCCGGTTAAGACAAATAGCGCCACAACAATGACCAAAGCTGCAACTACACCAAAGGGTAAGGTGAAGGTAATCAAAAAGATTGTGCCCAAAGGCACAAAGGCCAAGAAGGCCGCGGCTGCAGCTGCTAAGTCAGAGGAGGCGCCAATGAAAGAACACTCCGGACTGCCGCGCGATGAATCCGATCGTATACTCGACGAGATACTGGGCGATGGTGAGATACGTTCGCCTAGTTCGGATTATCAGCAACTTTTCTATGGTGAAAAATCACCTAGCGATGTGTCCGACAAAATTGATCGCTTGCTTGAAGAAGCTGGCATTGATCTGGGCATACCCAAGCGACAGAATAGCAAAAAGTTGCTCAAAACCAAGTCTCTGGGCGAAGGTGAATTTGACTTGCAGGCGCTAGGTGGTTCACGTGATAGACTAAGCGGTGTTCAAAACATTCTTAAACGCTATGAGTCCATGAGCTCAGTAAAATCCAACGAAGATCAAGCTTTTAAGCTGCGGCGCATGGAATCCAGCACTAGTAACTTAAGCAGCTTGACTCGTTCTCTGAATAGAATTCTTCGCTTCAACACTGTTAGTATCACATTAGAGATGACGTCATGATCAATGGAACAAAAGGTTTTTTGAATGCCTTGTTTCTTCGGGTTCTCTAGGATCGACTTTTTCAAAATTGGTAGAGTTCCTAACTTTTTGGGTTGCTTTTATTTGCAACAAATTTTAAAACTAGACAATCACGCGTCATTGGTTTCGTAAATCCTCATCCAAAGTAGAGAAAGCTTAAATGCTGCATAACAGCATTCATACAGGAGTAGTCTCCAAAGACAGTTGGGACTTCGTCTTAAAAGTCCGTTTTGTCCGCCTTCGCTAGTTTTTCTGTTGTACTAATTGGAACAGTTCGTTTCAGTGTTATCGCTTCATATCTTCATCTAGCTGTAGCCTTTTTATACATTCTGACGAAATAACTCGGCGGGTTTACAAGCTTAGCTCATAATTGTTCGCCCGGCAAGGCGTAAATCTTGTGAAGAATTTCCCTGCCCAATACTCCCAGAGCCCACTCATCGCTGCTAACAGATTCACTTAATTCTCAGTGCATTGTGCAGGGAATAAAGCTCTGCTACTTTACTCTCCCTTGGTCGCTCAACTCTCAGCTCTTGGACTTAGTCAAACTGTACCAAATTAATTCGAAAATTTTGCTTATAGAAATCTGCTACACCTCAGGCCACACCAACCACACAGCCTGCCAAGCCACAAACAGCAACGGAGCCTATGGATACCACACCCACTGGAGATCAAGTGGACTTGTTGGAGCATTCACGTGCTGCCGCTTCTGCCGATGCCATGTCCGACGACGAGGCAAACGTTATTGATGAGCATGAATGGTCTGGTCGTAACTTTTTGCCGGAATCGAACAATGACTCCGAATCAGATTTGTCCAGCTCGGATGAGTCCGATACAGAGTCTGAGTCGGAGCTATTCGAAGAGGCAGATGATTCGCCATTTGGCGCACAAACGTTGCAGCTGGCCAATGATTGGATAGGCAAGCAGCACTATGAGGATAGCGATGATTCTGTTGGTTCCTATGATTCCAGTGAAGGTATAGCAGGTAAAGTCTGCTATTGTAAAAACAAATAACTAAAGCTATATTATGTTTCATCGATTGTTAGATGACGGCAAAGATGATACTGAGGGCGAGGAGTTCAAGAAAGCACGTGAACTGCGTCGTGAGGAAGTGCGTTTGCTGCCACTTCCCGCCAATTTGCCCACAGACACAGAAACCGAGGTAAGTTGTATTTATTTAAAACCAGGTGGTGGCTTTTAAGAAAACTAATTTATTTATTTTTGGTATATTTTTTATTATTACACTTTTGTTTTGGTCATTCATTTAAACTGTTGATACCTTCTCGTGGTGTTGGTTTCATTTTTCCAAAAATCATGTAATATAGAAAATTGCCTTTGAAAACAAAGAAAATAAAGATGCTAACTCACAGCGCAGCTCATTAGCATCGGCTCAATCGTTTGAGTCGGCCAAAAGTCAGCCGTCCACGCCCATTACAGCCACTCCCACGCCTAAACGTGTAGAATTAGAGCAGCTGCAACGCAATGCACCGCGTAAGTTTAGCAACGAAATAGAAGCTATCAGTGAAAAGTTGTATCATTTGAATAATATGGTCAAAATGAATAAAGATCTAGAGATCTTGGCCAAAGAAAATCTGGTAAAAAGTGACATATTGCGCAAGCTAACGCTTAAGGAGAAATGGCTAGCGGAGAATGCTGCCATAGCAGCAGCAGCAGCTAATTCCGCCGCAGCTGCTGTGCAAGCGCCTAAGTCCACTTTTGATGAAAAGTTTAAAAAACTGGTAGCGGCACCTGCTGCTGCAACGCTAGCCAAGCCCAAGCCCAACATCGATATCAATTTGGATGAGCTCAAACCACGCACTCCCAATTTCAATGAGCGTCCCAAGGAGCTGCTACAAAAACCTGCACTTAGTGATAGCATTAAAAAATCCCAGCTAAGTCCTAAACCGGAACGCAAGAGTAGCGCCAACGTTAGCCGCTCCAGCAGCATGAAGAGCAATGCAAGCTCCAGTAGTCCGCGTCCACCACATCGCAAGCAGTCCAAATCCGCTTTGCCGCATGACAGTAAAATGGAAATTGAAAATATACTGGGCATAGTGAAGAAACTGGATATTGGACGTCAACCATCCACGGAGTCACTACACAGCGAAGAGTACCTGGAGACAGGACCCGACGGCAAAGCCTTTTATGATGCCGAAAGCCGTCTCTCACCCAAGCCCAATAAGCGTTTAAATAAGAAACTTAAGGAGATACAACAGAGCAGCTTTGCTGGCACTATGGATCATATAAAATCGCAGCTGGTGATGCCCACTGTAAGTGCACAAGCAGCACCAAGTGTAGATCTATCAAAGTACTTTCCCGAACAAAAGCAGGAAAAGAGTAGTGCAGTTAATATAAATAAGAATCAAAAGACGCTTAAAGATGTGGATTTGACTAAATACTTTCCCAGCAGTCCGGCGCCGCAGCGACGCGCTGTAGAGACCGTAGCTGAGCGTCTTAAGAAATCACAAACAGAGCAGTGCATGCCCAAGTTGGCGGTAAAAGAGGAAGTCAAGCCTGCAGTGGCCAACAAAACAGTGGCGCCTAAGCGGCAGGCGTCCCTAGATACTTTTAGTCTGCGTGAGCATCAGCTGGATGGCGCCTTAGATTTGAGCAAAAAGAAGACACCTGTAAAGGTGGTCAACGAAGCAGCCAAGTTGCCGGTTAAGACAAACAGCGCCACAACAATGGCCAAAGCTGCAACTACACCAAAGGGTAAGGTGAAAGTAATCAAAAAGATTGTGCCCAAAGGCACAAAGGCCAAGAAGGCCGCGGCTGCAGCTGCTAAGTCCGAGGAGGCGCCAATGAAAGAACACTCCGGACTGCCGCGCGATGAATCCGATCGTATACTCGACGAGATACTGGGCGATGGTGAGATACGTTCGCCTAGTTCGGATTATCAGCAACTTTTCTATGGTGAAAAATCACCTAGCGATGTGTCCGACAAAATCGATCGCTTGCTCGAAGAAGCTGGCATTGATCTGGGCATACCCAAGCGACAGAATAGCAAAAAGTTGCTCAAAACCAAGTCTCTGGGCGAAGGTGAATTTGACTTGCAGGCGCTAGGTGGTTCACGTGATAGACTGAGCGGTGTTCAAAACATTCTTAAACGCTATGAGTCCATGAGCTCAGTAAAATCCAACGAAGATCAAGCTTTTAAGCTGCGGCGCATGGAATCCAGCACTAGTAACTTAAGCAGCTTGACTCGTTCGCGTGACTCAATGGCATCGCTAGCTTCGCAATCGGTTGACTCCATGAGTGATCTGGACAAGACTATGGATTATCTGCGCAATGAATGGCGCAATGAGGCTACAAACTTTTTGCAGAAAAAGCGCGACAAATTCTATGCACAAAAATCTCAAATGGCTGAGCAGATAGTGGTAGAAGAACCACCTGCTTTTATGCGGGATAGCCTACCAGTGCAATACCGTGATTCCAAGTTAGCCAAATTTTTTGGTTTAACATCACGCAAATCGCCGGAGAAGCGTAAATCACCAGAAAAGCGCAAATCACCTGAAAAACGTAAATCGCCTATTAAGAAAAAGAAATCGCCTACAAAAGTGCTGAAAGCTCCCAAGGTCAACAATTCACTTGAGGAGCTGGCCAATATTAGTAATGCACGTCAAGCAAAGCGGGAACAGAATCCGAAAAAAGCTGTTGATATTATTAAAAAGTTTGAGCGCAAGAGCAATAACTTTGAAGCGAAGCCCAAGGAGGCGCCAAAACCAACACAGCCTGTAAGTCCAGTCCCTGATGACTTTGAGATACTCGATTTGATAGACAAAGCCACCTTAGCCAGAGAACAAGAACGTTCAAAAACAAAGAGTCCCGCAGTGTCGGCAGCAGTAGAGCTACTTGGCACCGTCGATGACTTACAAGTCACACGACCGTTGGTTGAAGATATTAAGAATCTGCCCAAAACGGGCTGTGATAAATCGCTTAGCAATTCGCGACGCGGTTCGCAATCCAGCTTGCACTCCAACCGACGCTTATCCGACATATCACTGACAGAGAAACTGCAACAGGATGCGCTCGAAGCACTTAACAACTTGGAAAGCGGAAAAGCAGCAGATCCTGTGCATGTAGATGAACTGTTTCAAAATATGGTTGAGGAGTTGGAACAGTTGCCGGTAGAGCCGGCACAAACCCACTTCGAGGATAGCTTGGATGATTCGCTCTGCACAACCATAAGTAAAAGTCCTAGTGTGCAGCCCATAACCGTGGTGAAACGTGGTAGTTCGGAGGAGGAAAGCATTGAAAAGTTGTTTGGCAACTTTTCAGATGAAATGCTGGTTCATGTAGATTTTGATTCCAATGATGAGTTGATTGCCATTACACCACGTGCCACAATTATTTCCAACTCCGCAGAGCGTGATTTCATCGAAAAATTGGATTCGCTTGAACGGGATGATGTGCCGGTTAGAGTATCAGAACCCATAGAAACAGCTGTTATCATTGAAGAGCAACCTCAAATCAATGGACATGATGAAGTCGATGCTGTACAATTCCCCAATCGCCCACAACGCAGGCAGAAAAGTAGCTCGTCTTCTAGCGAACCATCCGTAGCGCCAATAGCTCCACAACGCATGAAGAAGAAGCTGGCGAAAATATGTCCTGAAGATATGGCACCTTCGGTGCAGGACTTGTTACAAAGTGTTTACAAAAAAAATGTTCAGCCCGAGCACGCGGTAGTAGTGCCTGTAGAAACCGGCCAAACTTTGCGATTCCCAAGACTACAAAGTGCAGAGGATGAGACAGATAATGGAGCAAAGAAAGCTATGTCGCAAGAAAATGGAGCAGATACAGCTACAAATACGACGCAATTAGAGGTGGCTAAGGCGGAAGTAGATATTGCTAAACCTATGGACACTAAAGTGCTTCCGACGGACAACGTTAAGTCTTTGTCAAACCCACAAATAGCAGTGGTAAATGAATCATTAACCACCACTGTTGTACCTGCGCCTGCAGCTGATTCACCAAAGATCGTAACACCTCTAGCTAGCACCAATTCTTCACGTAGTAGTCTCAATGAGCCACCAAAGATAGTGACCCCACTAACCAGCACAAATTCCTCACATAGCAGCTTAAATGAGCCAATTCCAAAGATAATTGCACCAATGAAACCGCGTAGCAAAGAGAACTCACTTGAGTGGGACATGGAAAAGCTACCCGCCTCACCTATGCCACGACGCAAACAGATGCCTGCAGTGGTAGCCAGCAAGGAAGGCTCCCTAGAATGGGACATGGAGAAGCTGCCCAAGAGTCCAATGCCAGCTCGACGCCGCGCAGCCGCTTTAGCTGAAAGCAAACTACGCGATGTCTCACCTACTAGTTCCATTAAGCTGCTTAATAATCTGCCAGATGACAGCGAATCGGAAGCAGCTCAACGTCGTCTGATTGAAGAATTTGAACGCGAACGCCGAAAGGCCTTGATCAAGCGCGATGAAAACTTCGAGCTGACAGCCGCGGAACAACGCAGACGTGAGTCATTACAAAGCAGCAGCAACTCCAGCAGCAGCAAGCATAGTCTACCTCCGCCCTCACCGAAACCTATGCTACGTGGTGGTACCAAAGAAGGTAGTCGCGTAGAGACAGTCAAGCGTGAGGGCACACCACCCATGTTCAAGAAACTTGATGTCAGCAGCACAGATACTAACTCAACGCTGGACACCACAGCGTCATCGACAAGACGCAGTTCATTTGCATTTATAGAATTACAGGATAACAAACCGGTGATAGTGCCCATGCCCAAAAAGCTCAAGTTACCGAAGGTAGAGCCGCCACGTTATGTGCCAACTGTAGCAGTCACGGATGAGCCTGTGCCGGAGGTCTTTAAAGACAGACCTTGGCCAAAGGCACAGATTGAAAGATTGCACACACAAGATGAGCAGGATTTGGAGGAAAATCCAAAGGCACAGCTGCCGGAGTATGCGCGCTCGGACTCACCGCCTGCAGAGATCTTTAAAAATCGTCAGTGGCCGGATGGTAAAACCAAATTCGAGCATGAACAACGTGCTGAATCGCTGGAGGCAGATGATATGCTCAGCATATTGGGTGTGAAAAAACGTAGCAAAGCTACACTAAACAAGCCGCGTTCCCAGTCACCACAGGGCTTGCGTGTGTTGGAGCCGCTACAGCCTAGCAGTCGTCAGACCTCCAAGTCATTTAGCGATCTTAAAAAAGGTGCCTCCATGCAGTCGTTATCGCAACAGAGCAGCCAAGACACCTCGGAAGCACATTCAAACATAACTGCAGCGGACTTGCGCGCACCACGTCCCTTGAGCTATGCCAGCTATGAGGATGATGCCAGTACGCGTGCACTACTCGATCGTGGCAAGCGTTTGCATAATCGCAAACGTGAATTTGTCAACGAACGCGTGGTGGAACGTAATCCCTATATGCGTGATGTCATACGTACGGAACGCAATGACTATGAGCTAGACGATGACTTAACCGGCTATAGACCGCGCCACTATGCCAGCAGTCTGGGCAGTAGCAGCGCAACTACACGTTTTCCCTCCTCACGCAGTGCAGGACGCAGCAATAACTATGACTACCTCGGCAGCAGTGATTATCTTAGCAGAAGACCCTACTCAACGCCACTGAGCGGCAACACCAGCAGCTATTATACCAGCAGCATTACCCCGCGTGGTTCACATCTAAGCGATATGTTTAAACGTAGCAGTCCCGTCTCGAACTTGTCCAGCTATGGACGTGGCGATTATGGACTGCCCAGCAGCAAAGAGTCGTGCGTTATCTCTTAGTTGTATGCTTTGCTTTCAAGTTGATGATCAAAACAAACAAAATTTTCTTTTTAAATTTTATTTTCCCCTCGCAACAAACAACGCACAACAACTTATAGACGTCGTCTCAACCACTATCTCTACTGAGGCCAACACCAAATCCCTACAAGAAAAATCAAGTCACAAACCCAACACAAGCACACGCACACACACACACACGTATACACAGACATAAGACACCACCCAGCTAGTTTACTTAAAAAATTATACGTCAGCCTACCAAAAGCCAACCCAACCAAAATCCAACGCTAGCCTCAACAACCGCCCGCCCGCCCGCCTGTCTGCTCTTGAGTGTGCAACGCCTACAAACTAATTAAGACAAGTAATAATCGTTGGTGATGCCAGACCCATTTGGGCACTGGCGTTGTCAACAAAATTTCGCGTCAAAGAGTCCACAGAAAAGAGAGCAAGAGTAATCACACACTCCTTTGTTAGCCATGTAAAATGCGTCTGGGTACGATCTATGAAGGTAAATTACAACAAAATTGTACACGAAATGTTGCGCTAACCCCCGAGCAGCCCGTGCCAAAAGTTTGTAGTCTCTAAAAAAATGAAAAATTACGATAGAAAGAATTGTTGTGCCGTTCTGTTGTCTTTGACTTTGTTGTCTCGCCTCATATCGTCTAAAAATCCACCCAACTACCAACTGCACAGCTAACCCCCAGTCCAAGTGCTGCCGCCGTTCTCATCCTGCATTACGTTTCGTTACGTTTGTTTTTTATTTTTTTTATTTTAACGTTGTACCTTTCTGGATCGTACCTCCAGGCATGTCCAGGCCTATGTCGTTCGCTGCCCTTGCCTTTTTTGCTGATTAACCTCAACTAATACTGACGCATGTTTGTCGACAGCCGCAAAGCTTTGAACTTAAGCCAGCTCTACTTAAAAAGTTTAATTATTTTCTTAATTCTTTTTTTGTTAATTGTTTTTGTTGTTGCTGCTTGATGCCTTAATTAATTTACCATGGATTTGTTATGCATTTACAGGTACAAACCGAGTCAGAAAGTACATCGCCCGACGAAGTTGAGCTTAACTCAGCTACCGAAATTTCCACCGACTCGGAGTTCGACAATGATGAGGTCATACGACAGGCGCCCAAAATCTTTGTCGATGACACGCACCTAAGAAAACCCACTAAAGTACAGGTAAGCGCTATGAGTTTAGACGCACTCACTGTATCACTGTTACCCCAACTCTTTATAGATAAAATCCGGCATTATCACGCCAAGTGCAGCCGGCACTGCGCTGCATCAGAAACAATTGGCCGTGCGTGAGAAGGGCGTTAGCTATCTGCAAAAATACCAGCCACAACCAGTGCAGCCACAATTTAAGCCATTGGTGCAAGTCGATCCTACACTGCTTATAGGCAGCAATCGTGTACCGCTGCAAAATCCACGTCCCGGTGACTATCTACTAAATAAAACTGCCAGCACTGAGGGCATAGCCTCCAAAAAGAGTCTAGAGCTGAAGAAACGTTATCTGCTGGGTGAGCCGGCCAATGGCAATAAGATACAAAAATCTGGTTCTACATCGGTGCTGGATTCGCGCATACGTAGCTTTCAATCCAACATCTCTGAGTGCCAAAAGCTGCTTAATCCCAGCAGTGATATCAGCGCAGGCATGAAAAGCTTCTTGGATCGTACCAAATTGGGTGAGGGCGCCGGTGGCAATGAGCTTATGCGCTCTGCCACCAGTAATGTTATTAACGATCTGCGCGTAGAGCTTAAAATACAAAAGGCGCCTTCGAGCACCTCCACGGACAATGAAAAAGAGAATGTTTTTGTCAATAGTAAAAATGAGCTTAACAAAGGTATGGAGTACTCGGATACGGTGAATGCTACACTAATGGAGCTGCTCAATAAGAAATCCTCACCCACAACACCAACCAACAATAAAACTGTTATTGAGGTCATAGATCTTGTAACACCAGAGAAACCAATACCCATCATAGATCTGACAACTGTGGAGGTAAACAAAAAAATTGCCGAAACCAATCTGGAGAAGCTAACACCCACAAGCGATAGCAATAAAATTATAGATCTAACAATTGCTACTCCCATTAAGGAAGAATCAGCTAAGACAACTAAGCCGGATGTTTCTAAGGATGTAATGGAGTGCATACCAGACATATTGGGACATATAAATGCCGAAAAGCAGATTGTGGGCAATGTAGAAGAGCATCAGGGACTGTTGTGCAATTCGGATGAGGAAAAGCGCGATTCACCAGAAAAAGCGGCGGATCAATACGAACCGGATACAGTGCAAATACAAGTACCGAATATACCTTGGAATAAGCCAAAATCAGAGGCCATGTCGACAACTACCAGCGGCTCCAGCTGTACCTCAGACAGCTCAAGCATTGAGGATATACAACACTATATACTAGAGTCCACAACTAGTCCGGATACACAAACTGCCGGTTTAACGGGTACAAATGGCAAACACAATGTGCCACGACTGGAAGTAACCGATAGCAGTGGCGCGCTTATGCAAGTGGATAGCCTTATGATAGTAGATGGCAAGTATATAGGTGATCCGGAGGATGTAAAGTATTTGGATATGCCTGCAGGCGTAATTGTACCAGCAGCAGCGAGCATTAAAACCACTGAGATTGATGAAGAGCATGATGTGGATATAGAACCAGTAACTGCCACACCAGAGCCGGCTGAGTGTACGGTAATTGAAGCCGAACGTCAGCCGCCACCACTGCCTGCACAGGGACCACCATTGCCGGAGACGGCACCACCAAAGATGAAGCCTGCCAATCTAAAGTTCGATACCAAGAACGAAAACAAAATCGAAAGCCTTAAGAATCTGCCACTTATAGTGGAGAGCAATGTGGAGATTGTCAAAGCGGTAAAGCCCATAACACTCAATTTAAGCAGCGTGGCTAAAACGCCGGATACGCCTACGACACCAGTGGCAACGCCACAACATGATAGCGATAAGACACCTACAGCAGAGTTGCAATCACGCGGTTCGGACTCTGAGACAGAGCCAACAGGCACTGGTCAGGTGCTAACCGAAACAGAATTGTCAGACTGGACGGCAGATGATTGTATTTCCGAAAACTTTGTGGATATGGAATTTGTTTTGAACTCCAACAAGGGCACCATTAAACGACGCAAAGAGCGTAGAAGACTAAGCGCGGGTAAATTACCCGGCAGCAACCAGGTGCTGCATGAGGTGGCACGGCAGGCGCCTGTTGTTGATATGGATGGCATATTCAAGTGTATAGATATTGACGATATTGAATTTATGGACACAGGTTCGGAGGGCTCGTGTGCGGAAGCCTACTCTGCAACAAATACAGCATTGCTGCATAATCGCGGCTACATGGAGTACATAGAGCATGCACCCAAACATGCAACGCAGAGCAATGCCACTAACAACATGGCTGTAGACAATCAAAAGGGTTTGATAACCAAGCGTGATGAAAAACTGGGCATTGACTACATTGAGCAAGGTGCTTATATAATGCAAGACGATAAGACACCCGTTAATGAGACGCCAGTTTGCATAGGAACTGCAGCGCGTCAAAATAGTGCATCCAACATGACACAATCCCTTACCGATTCAAGCACGCTTAACGATCTGGATGATGATAGCTTGGGCATATCACAGACAATCACCAAAACTCAGCCCACAACTACGGAGGAAAGTGAAGCACTAACCGTAGTAACCAGTCCATTAGATACCTCCTCACCACGCGTGCTAGATCAGTTTGCCACCATGCTGGCAGCTGACAAGGATTCTGCAGAAACTGCAGGCGTTTCTACACCCAGTAGCTCAGAAAAGCAGCCCAAGACCTCACAATCAACAGTGACCACAAGCAGTGGCAGTGGCAGCGGCAGCGGCGCTGGCACAAGTAACAACAGCTCTAGCCATGTCTCAAAGGATGCTGCAGCGCCAGCCAACGCACAAGGAGATGAACTGCAATTTCAATTTGAATATGTGCGTGCCTTGCAGCAACGCATCTCGCAGATAAGCACTGCGCGCGACTCATTGGACTCACGCAAACAGCGACGCAAGAGCTCCAAGGGTGAGCCACCAAATCTGCAAGCACAAACTGTGATAGATACTGCCGCATTGGCGAACCAAAATTCACAAATTGACGCACAAACGGAGAGCTCAAATGCCGCTGCTACGCGACCAAGAGCCAGCAGCATTTCAAAGAAAGTACCTGAAATACCTACGCTCAGCAGCAAGCTGGAGGAAATCACCAAAGAGCGTACTAAACAAAAGGATCTAATTCACGATCTGGTCATGGATAAGCTGCAGTCAAAGAAGCAGCTTAATGCCGAAAAGCGCTTACATCGCAGTCGTCAGCGTAGTTTGCTGACCAGCGGCTATGCGAGCGGTTCCAGCTTGAGTCCTACACCAAAGATAGCAGCCGCTGCTAGCACAAACGACACCAATTGCAGCAGTCAAGCGCACTATCATGTCTCAACTGCCGAGGAACGATCCAATGCACAACGTGGCGGCGCGGCAACAACAGCTGAGCCTAATCCCTTGCAGAAATCCGTCAGCTATGTTTCACCTTATCGCACGGTACAAGCGCCCACACGCACTACGGATCTCTACAAGCCGCGTCCTTTTAGCGAGCACATTGATGCAGAGCAAATCAGCGCGCTGGAGAGCTACAAGCTCAATAAAACACCATCGTTTAGCTACAACTCCAGCAGCAAATTGGGTGAATTTTCCACACCAATCGCACCAATGCGTGCACAAAGAGCTAACCAAGCTGCCAATGCGTGCAATATTTCCGCATCAACGGAAAATCTGCGCAGCGAGGCGCGTGCGCGTGCACGTCTTAAGTCCAACTCTGAGCTGGGTCTGAGTCCCGAAGAAAAAATGCAGCTGCTGCGCAAACGTTTGCAATATGATCAGAACAGTGTCGGCAAGTCCAAGCAGCAGAGCATAGCTGCAAATGTGGAGGCACAGGAGCAAGATTTGGCTGCACGTGCACGCAAAATGAGTGCCTCAAAGAGTGTTAACGACTTGGCCTATATGACTAGTCAACATCAGCAGCAGCTGGACAATGATGCAGCCGTGGTCAAGGCCAAGGCGGCCGATTTTACTTCCGATCCCAATTTGGCGGCAAGCAATGACAGTAAGCTGGTTAAATCCAAATCCGGGCGCAGACAAAAGGATCCCGAAAGACGCAAAAGCTTGATACAATCATTATCGAGCTTTTTCCACAAGGGCAGCAACTCTTCAACACTTGGCTCAGTGTCCAACAGTTCAAAGGAACAGGGTGTTGCTGCCGCTGCCAATCACTCTGAGCAACCAGAGCGTCCAGGCACTAGCAGCAGTGGCACACCCACGGTCTCCGTGGCCAGCGATGGTGGCGGTAGCGGCGGAGGTGTATTCAGTCGCTTCCGCATCTCGCCAAAGTCGAAAGAGAAATCAAAGGTAAGTTGTTGCCCGTCATATCTATAAAAAATTTTACAAAACTGGTTGTGGTGCTCTTTCCATAAATGTTGTCTATCCTGTGATAATGCTAATCCAGAAGTTAGCATGCAACTCATATGTACATCTGATAGCATTTGAGATAAACGAACTTAGTCTAGCTGCTAAGAGCCCCTAGTCAGAAAACTCGGACTAATTTAATCTAAAATGTGTTTTAAATATTAACCCTGAATAATTTTTTTCAACATTTTACAGTCTTGCTTTGATCTGAGGAGTTTCGGGTTTGGTGTAAGAACTTTTATTTCTGAACTACTTTTATTTCAAAATTTTTTTTGTGCTGCTCTAATTTGGCATGGCTTTTTTTAAATGTGCTTCATTAGTTTTTAAAATTAATGTTTTATTTATAGTTTTTATGTGATTTTTAGCAAGTTTAATTTATGGCCTAAAGGGTTGAGCAAAACTGAATTAGTTTTTTGAGGAGATTTGGTGCTGTAGATATTTGAGAATTTTGGTATTTTAATGTGCTTGATTGATTAATTATTTTTTATCTATTTTTCAACAATACAATTCCTTTTATCATCTGGCATGCTGACAGAAAAAAAAATAAACAAAAATAGAATACTAAGACAGATAGAGTCGCTAAGAAATTTAATAAATAATCCTGTATTTTACGTAAGAATCTTCTTTCAACATAGTAAAGCTTTTGAACGATCTTATATATAAGCTCAAAATTATTGTGCACAAATTTAATAAATAATGAGTACATACTTTGCAACAAAAGACGAACTCTTTAGAAGCACGTAGAGCTCTGTGCTTGTTTGGATTTTGGGTAAACAGTAAATATATACGAACAGATAACATATATAATCTAATTTCCTGGTCGAATTAAAAGTTTTCATATAAAGTCTGCTAGATTTTCAGATAAACTATATAATTACTTTAAAAATTGTGCGTTTGGAATACGTCTGAGTATTTTAATTTTACGAAACCTCTACAATAGATTTAAAAATTTCACAAGAACCATCAACACCACTTCGGGAGAAAAATAACTTTGCTTTTAGTATACAACGGACGCGCACAATCTATATGACTGTATGGCACAAAACTCAGTTAGATCGTTAAAGCACTTCTAAATCAACTGAAAACAGACTTTTTCGACCGATTTGCCAATTTGATATAGTCAACTGATTTATTCAACAATTTTACAGCACCAAATAAAGCTAAAAACTTTCTGGCTAAAGAAGAATTGTTCTTACGAAATACAACCAATTTTGCGTAATTATCGATTTTAGTTACCGATTTCCCTATAGGAGCTATACGATACTGTCAAATGATTTTGAACAAACACAGCGCAGAATTTGAGACAAAAATACTTATACATGGCGAATTGATTAGCCAAACTTATCAACAATTTTTTTTTACAAATTTTTCGCAAAGTCAACCGATTTCGTTGAAGGTTGAATTTTAAGAAAAAATATAGTTCACTTTTGCTGCATGAGCGTCCTTTGATATTATCAAGTGATTACAATTAAATTCCAGGCAGTCACACCTAGTTATTAGGTAGAGTAGACTCCTTTTTAAACCGAATTTAATAAACTAAAAAGTCGAAAACCAATTAATTTTAAAGAATGTATTGCCAAAATCGAACAATTTGAGCGTGTTGACTCATGAAAGCTCTTATAGCTTTAATCTACCAATTTCGATCAATTTTGAATTTTAGTAAAAAATCTATATATAATCGATTTGCGCATGAGCATCTTATGATAAAGTCAACCGATTTCAGTTAAACTCAAATTTCTAGTGACTAGAAAGAATAGAGCAAATAGAACTTTTCGACCGATATTTTCTATAGGAGCTGAGTGATGTAACATAGTTAACCGATAAAATTAATTATACTGCTTGGAAACACAAAAATTTGGTTATAACATCTTAAGTGCCTGATATGGTTATAATATCTTAAAAAACAAACAAATTACCTATTCAGAAGTGTTTGATTTTTGTAGGAACGTGTGGTATATCCGAAAAATCAACAAAATTACATCCCTTCGCATAACAACTTTTTTCCAAGAGTTGGTTGCTCTTTCCATCCCTGAGATTCCAACGTTCTTACAGACGTACGTTGCTTATAACTGATTATTCGCTTAAAAATGCTGTACAGGCCAAAGATTTGACATTTGCTTAATAATGGTTATTTGCATATAAATGCAAAATATTTGCTGTAAAAGCGCTGCACATAACTTAAATAATATTAAAAATTAGCTTAGAAGCGTTACTTGTTAGGAGTACAAAATTATTGCTATAAAAAATATAAATAAATTATTTCAATTGCTTTGTATTTACATTTTTTACTTAATATTTGCAATCCATTTAGATTTTTAATACATTTGCTTTAATAATAAAAATCATTTCATTTACAACTTTGCGTTTAACTGCTTGCATTACATTTTATGTTTGCTTTCTTAAACATAATTTTAATTCTGTCTTTTAATTTTTGCTATCTCAGGAATGATTTTGTTTATATATTTTTCATTTATTTTTTATTTTCATTTTCTTTTCACAATTACAGCTCAAAATATTTAAGTCATAATTTAAGACATAATCTATGTTCCCTCTACACATTTTATTTTTCCATTTTGAATGGTAAAAAGAAATTACTATTTTGTATAAATTCAAAACCAACTACATGGTTTGGGTGAAAATGTTCGAAAACTTTATATAGTTTATTTTTAAGTCTAATTTTAAGTTGCTGCAACAACCTTTGCATGAATTGTTTATCCCGGCTATGGGATTGACTTTTATTTATCTTTTTGGTTTCGGTTTAGAATTTCCAACTTTTGGCATTATTTGCACGTTTGTCACACACTTTTGTGATTAACTTGATTTTTATTTTATTTTGGAAATTTGTTTTTTTTTTGCCATGTTTTTGTTTTTCCTTGCTCGAAAAATAAACACACAAAACTTTTTTATAACCGAAAATGTTTCTATAAATTCAATTGCCAAACAAAATATTAGGAAAAGGATGCGCTGCTAATAAACACAACAATGCCGACAACAACAACATCAACATCATCATCAACAACAAAAGCAACAACATCACAAACAAAACACTCGCAAGATCATCTGAACACAACGAACAACAGTCGCCAACAAAAGCAAACGAACAGTACGCGTGCCACAACGAACGCAAAAGTTCAAAACTTCTCATCATCGAGTCCGCAGCTGTACATACACAAGCCCCATTATATGGCCAGCGCCAAAGCCCTGGACGATCAGACTCCGCCACCCATACCGCCTTTGCCACTGAACTATCAAAGATCCGATGGTTTGTTCAAATCAATTATGTTTTATTTTTCTAATTAAAAAACTAACTAAGCATTTAAAAAATGTTTACCCATTATCCCAAAACTCTCGTCCTGTGTCCGTCTGTGAGCATGTGCCCGAGTTGCTTGCAACAATATAAAGCTTTTATTGTTTGTATAATCACCACAGATGAGAGTTACGCTACCGAGACACGAGAGCATAAGAAGCAACGTGCCATATCGAAGGCTTCACGACAAGCTGAGCTCAAGCGATTGCGTATCGCTCAAGAAATTCAGCGAGAACAGGAGGAGATCGAAGTGCAATTAAAGGAACTGGAGGCGCGTGGTGTACTCATTGAGAAAGCCTTGCGCGGTGAAGCACACAATTTTGAGACGTAAGTTGTGCTCACACATAGGTAGCTTTCTTCAATAATTGGTTATATTTCGTTTTGCAGCTTGGATTCGACAAAGGACAACGATGAGAAACTTTTAAAGGAATTATTGGAAATCTGGCGTAACATCACAGCACTCAAGTAAGTTGACGTAAAGAGTGTGTGGATAGTCTAGACTTTGTTGCTATAGATCGGAGTTGCTACGCACCAGCAAGTGTGAAGATAATCCTTAGCCTGTTCTGGTCTCCACTGTATAGCAACGGCTACTACTACTGCTCTGCTCTTCAGTTAGTGAAGCAGTCTCGACATAGGAAACTATATTTCCATTGCAAAAGAAAATCGATACCATACTTACTATTGGGATAACTGCTCATAATAAATTGTCCCAACTCTTGACGCTCATTTGAGATGTTTATTCATAACAGCGAATATTTTGGTTGACTAAACGAGGTTATCTATTAACTTAAGCCTCCAGTACAGCAGAGTTCAAAAGATCATATTATTGTAAACAGTTAAGATCAAACTTTAGGTACATTTGGGACTCTTCGATTTTTCCTTTTGGGTGCTACAATATATATAACTCAATATACATAACTCTTTTCCTAACTGCTTATAAATGAGTCTAAATACCCATGGCGTCTATATTGTCATCTTAGCAGATGTGCAGGAACGCCACTTGACTTTATGTTGCCTTTGAACGTACGAAAGACGATTTGACAGTTTTCGACTTATTCCAATAAAGTTTTTGTTACTTTCGTCGATCCGACAAGACACAATTTTGCCAATTTGAGTTCGGCTATTTAAAATCTCCTTTATCTAAAAACTCGCCATGTTTTTTAACTAAATAAAATAATTGGTACAAGCGTTAAAAAAGTTCGAAAAGGGCTGAGCTACACTTCATATTCTTATTAACTAAATAAAAACGGCTTCAAGGTCTAATAAATTCTACGTACACTTTTCTTCAAAATCATAAGATTCCGCAAATCGGAGAAATCCCGCCTGAATGATCTTATGATACAATTTTTATCGATAAATTTTCCAACTTAGGTTCGTATCTTCAATATTTTTTATGATCTAAAAATTTGTAATAATTGCTAGAGAAGTTTCGATAAGCCCCCCTAATATGCTGCCAACTAGGTCTCGACTATTCAAAGTCGCCTGATCTAAAAACTAAAAAACATGTTTCCAAATAAAAACTTTGATACAATCACGAAAAAGATATCGATGGATCCCAGCCAAGTGTTTTTAAATTATGCCTTCCCCCAAATCTTGGGAATCTTGCATAAATTCTGAGCTCAAAAACAAATAACGAACAAATATTTGTTGCAACTCGGCTCCAGGAAGCAGATTTCTTATGGGAAAGATTTATTTTTAAGGTTGTCAGTTCAAAACCTATTAATTCGATTCATATCCTATCGATATGTCGTGTTGTTGAGTTATACTTGCTAAAGCTTTTAAGGATAAGCTATCTTAATTGTCTTCTCTCAGAACCCTGATATCTTTTATTAAGCGATATTTATAACAGAAAATTTCTGTTGATCGTAATATCTTTTTTAAGCACAATTTGCTTTTCCAAACTAATTTTCTTCAAAATTTGCATTTTGCAGAAAACGCGATGAAGAACTGTCCATCAGACAACAGGAACTGCAATTGGAATATCGGCATGCACAACTTAAGGAGGAACTTAATCTTCGTTTGTCTAGCAATAGTAAGTAGCGTCAGCATAGCTACAAGATGCGGCCTATAATTTAAGCGCATTTTCTACTTCACTTTTTTTTAGAACTCGATAAAAGCTCTGCGGATGTAGCCGCCGAAGGTGCAATACTCAATGAAATGCTGGAAATTGTGGCCAAACGAGCTGCACTGCGTCCCACAGCTTCACAATTAGATTTAACTGCCACGGGTATAGGCGGTGGTGCCTCCACTACCACAGAGGCGGGCATAACGCTTACGTCACGTGGCCAGCCGCATGGACATGAGGAATCGAATGTAAGTAACTCGAACTACATGCAACGATAACGAAACTAGCATTTTTGCAATTTACAGATTTGAAGAACAGAACATTTTCCTTGGAATATACTCGCCTACGAAATCTTTCAAGGAGTTTTAAACTTAAATACTTAGGAAGAACGTACCAAAAAAAATAAAAAAACAATATATATAGTATATATATATATATATATTTGAAGAGAGAATACACTAAAAGCAGCTGAACATTAAACAATAATTTAACAAAAAAAACTAGAAGAGCTGTAAAAGTAACGAGCAAAAAACTATTCAAAGTGAAAAAACAAGGCAGAACAATTTTTAAATATTAAGTAGCATGTCTAAGAACTTTGAACAAACTTTTAGTTTTTTGGCAAGAAAGTGCAACATAAAACAAAAAAAACCAAAAATTAATTTGCAATTTAAATGATTTAATATAGTTTTTGTTTTACGTTTTAAATGCAAAATTTTAATTGTTGCTGCCCGAATTGCAATACGAACACTGTCTGATCTTTGTACTATGTTGTATTATGTTAAATATTGTATTGTATTTTATGTAACCAATTTATATGTAAATGTTTATGTGCAAAAGTTTTTATAATTGCGAATGTTTGTAAATGCAAAATAATGTACTTGTTTGTAATTTAAAGAAAAGGCAAAACCCGCATGTAAAGTTTAAAGTTTTATTATAGTTTATTTTCCTTATTATTTTGTTGTTGTTTTTTTTTTTGAGGGTGTCTTTTGTGTATGTATTTTATTTATTTCTGTATAATTTTTATTACCATCTGTAATTTGCTGCCCAACTAAATAAAAAGAAAATAATAATAAAAAACACAAAAATTATACACACAAATATTTTCTATATAAAAAAAAGAGAAAACTAGCGTTGTCTGTGCAAAGGCAAAACAATCTTATATATGATAAACTTATAATGAAATGATTTAAATTATTGTATAATTTTATTTATATAACCTGCATATATATGAAAATGAATATTTATCGAATTTATTATGTAATTTTTTGATTTATTTAAAAATTGAATAAAGATTTTATGAAATGTAAAAAGTAAAATGTTCTATTCCAAAACTGACGCCCTTGCTTAGTGATACAGCAAGAGGATGTAAAGCAGGCTCTGTGGCTCTACGTAGGTAAAAAATTCCAAAAGGGCAACTTTAGGGCACAAATAGATATACTGAATAGCGGACACCATCTACAAATCAACAACCCTAGATCAAAGGGAATCACACTTAGTTTCACGAAAAACTACAATGTCGTTTTTCCGACAAGAGTGCAATGGATTTCTAATCCATCTTGGCTAAATGACAACGTACAGAAATGGATCCAAAATAGCATCAGGGATAGGAGCAGGCATAGTGGGTGCTCGCATACACATCTCTCTCACAATTAATGCTGAATGCACCAATAGGACTTCATTGTATCTGTATTGTTATAAAGATCTGCTTCCCATTAAAATGGCGATAAGAGTATGCAATATTTTTTTGAAATTTGAACTGCCAAATGTTCTCATTCAAAATGTGTTGCCTACTTTTAGTTGCTGCTTAAAAGTAGCTTGCTGAAAAATGGGCATTTATGTTCGCCTGGTAGTTTTCATGCAAAAATTATTTGACCAGCAGAGAAAATTTTTTATTTTTTTTGTATTCTTAAAAATGCTCTTATATACTCTTTTGTGCTATATACTCCTGACTAATATTTTTTAAGTATAAATAACGAAAAACAAAGTTAAACAAAATCGAATTCATAATTATTTCTCTACAATAATTGTAACTTATCTGTTTGGGGTTCTGTTAAAAATATTTAAATATATTTAAGTCTGCAACGTAAATAACAACATTTTTGAATTTGGCACCTGTGTATCGCCTTGAAGACTCCTTGCTCGATTCCATGATATTTAATAATAAGAATATGCAGGCTTTCGTAAGTAAAAACTTTTTTATAAAGACAGCCACCAAGAAATACTTTGAAATTCCAAAATAGACAAAACAACTTCGAAAAAACATTTTAGAATTATTTAGAATTAATTATTTTTTCGAAATCAAACGTGTAGAGTTTTTAAGCAAATGAATTGTGTAAAAGTGTTACAGGGGTTTTCAAAACACCCACGTTAAAGTCCTGCCGCGTTTTATATATAATTGATAAACCTGGATTAAAAATGTCCTGATGAATGCTACAGTTCCTGCCAACCTAACTACCCAAGCTTTTAAAATTCTATGCAATCATTTTTAAGCAATGAAAAACCGAATTTCAAATCGGAAGCACTTAAATACTTGTAAAAAACATTTAATTGTACTGCTGCACAATCCTGCCGGGTACAGGCATACTGAGACGCACAAAAAAATATAACTAAATTGACTAAATGCGAAAAATGCAAAAACTCAGCATTGCTTCTTCAAATAAAAACTGAAATTAATTCATTTTAAATTGTTTTATTATTTTTAAAGTAAATATGATAATAATAATTACAAATAAATTCAAAAATTTTTGTTTTATATTATATTTTTATTAATTTTTTGAAAAAAACTAAAATTAGGTGCGCACAAAGAAACCCTGATCCTTTCATCATAATTGAACTTTTCAACACTTTCTCTTTTGTATTGTACAGCACTATAAATGCAATGTTGCCAGATACAAACAGCGAACAAATGGCAACTCCAAACAAACCCACAGCTGTGAACCGAACTAGTAATTCAAACAAATCCAACTTGGACTGCAACACAATTTACGCTGCTTGCAACTACATTTATTATTAATTTTACCTTTGTTTTAATAAATAAAATAATGAACGTGGAAAAAGCTATAGAAACAGTTATGCATATGGAGACGGATGTGCCTCAGGAAGTGCCTATAACCCAAGACCTAGACGTAGACAAAACACCTGAATATGCTGATGATGAACAAATCCAAGCCGACACAACGCCGCAATCCAACTCGTACAGATTGCGTCCAAGTTTTGGTGAAGTGTTTCCCATACCAATTGTGAGAAATATAATCAATACAGTTATGGCAGATAAACTAAAAGGTAACATTTGTCGTGTAATAACAAATATTGTCGCTAAGCAACCAAAATTTGAATATTTGTTAGATAAAACATATGAAGAGAAGTTGGCCGGTACTTGGAGCATGGAAATAGCAGATGAGGTGAATTCACAAATTGCAGCTACACCCGAAGTGACACGCTACAAGCATGTGGTGCAAGTAATGTTGGCACAAGAGCTAGGCGCGGGCAATCAATTTGTAACACGTACCTGCTGGGATCCTGAGTGTGATACCACAGTTGTGGATGTGTTCAGCAATGCCAGCCTGTTCTGTGTATGCGTTGTCTTTGCAACATATCAATATTAAGCCGACGTAGCACTGGCTGATCCTAAACCGTTACCAAATGAAATACTATTAGTTTATTTTAAGTTATAAGCTGCGTAACCTAATGGCAGCAAGCATAGTGCGTTGCACCCAGCTTCACTTTCTATGCGCAACTAAGCATAAAACGACTGACCTTCATTAACTGCATACACTACCTTGTGAATCGGGCACTTTAAATATATAGCCAGATTTGTACCAAGCATATTAAGTTTAATAATTAAATACAAATATGTTTAAGTTAAAATTATTTATTTTTGTTAATAATTATTAATTGGGACTTCTCTCATTGTATGCGCACATTTAGAGGATTTAGTATGCGTCCAGCCATTACCGCCACATCCATGTCACGATCGATGATGAAAAACAAAAACGGATGATTTACAGAGATCTGTATGGGCTTAGTTTGTGCACCATAGTTGCCTTAAAGCAGAAGGAAATGGTCATTAGCAGATGTTGTTGCAATCTTATGCACACTTGGCAGCTGCTGCAAGGTGGGGCACACCATTCGGTTGCGCCTCAATGCATTCGGGTGTGCTGCAATAGTGTCTACTCACGTTTAAGCTGATTGATGGGATGCGTACGAATTGACACGTCTATGGATTGCTCAATATGACGCACATAGATGCTTTTCTCATCGGTCATGGGCCTAAAGTCCGCGCGGTTCGGTTCGAATATATCACAGATGCCCATCTGCAAAAAGTAAAAGTCTTTTAGCTGTGCATTCCAAACCGTCAACAAATGCTGCTCACATTTTGCAAATCGTTGGTCAGGAACATGGTGCCGTGCAGCTTGAAATCGGGTATAATCGCCTGCACCCAGCGTGGCTTTAGCTGCTTGCGCATCAGGCGCAGCGTAGGTCCCAGTTTCAGTGAAGCGGCTGCCGCCACAATATCCATGTGATAGTCGGGTAGTAGTATCATCAAATTGTATTCAGGTGTATCTAACTCCAGCTCCAGCACGCTAATCTTTAAATGCTCAAAGTACTTGTAGTAAAGCACAGCATTGTATACCTTGAAGGTGGTGTGCACTATTTGCTGATTGCCCAGGTAGAAAACGTGACTGATGACATCCGTATTGTAGTTCTGTTTGGTCTCGCCGCCGTTGTTGATAAAATGCGGTTCAACGTCTATGGCAAACTCGTTGGATATATGCGTAAAAGCATGTCCGGCAGGATGTGCTGCCGGTAAGGGCAACAGATGATGATGATGATGATGTGGTTGCTCATGTGCATGCGGTGCATCTGGACTGAAAAGCGTCACAAACAGATTAGCATCTAGCTCCTTGTAGCCTATGTGACGTTTCTGGCGCGCTTGTCTCTTGGGCTTAGCCGTAGTAACTGGCGGCGACGTAATGCTGAACACTTGTCTCTGCAGCTTCGGTGCTGGTGTAGTCGG
The DNA here is from genome assembly GCA_035046065.1 of Chymomyza procnemis. Lineage (NCBI taxonomy): Eukaryota > Metazoa > Arthropoda > Insecta > Diptera > Drosophilidae > Chymomyza > Chymomyza procnemis. Next base: position 22,084,922 of record JAWNOJ010000026.1, read on the forward strand.
TCTGGTCGTTGATTTGCTAGGCGGCGCAGCTGTGGTGGCAGCCACCTGACGCGCCATCATAGGCATGGTAGCTGCTTGACGTGCACTGGGCAAATAAATAGGTTTTGGTGTTATGGGATTGGAATGTTTAAGCGGTGCTTGCAGTTTGCTAGTGGGCAAGCGTGAGACTCTAGCTTTTTGTATGCGCAGAAACGGTTCGGCATCCTCTTCGGCCACAAAGGCGGATACCAGTTCAGCAGCTTCCTCATCGCCTTCGCCTGCTGCTTCGGCAGCATCTTCAGCAGATGCTGCAGCTGGTGCTTCAGTCGTTGTGGTCTCTGCTTCCTCTGTGGTGGTCTCTACTGTTGTTGTGGGCGCTTCTGTTGTGGCTGCAGTTGTAGTTGTAGGCAACTCAGTTGTTGTGGTCTCCGTATCTTGCAGTGTGGTCGTTTCCATTTGTTCAGTGGTCGTATTGCTGGACATGGTTGTGTTGGCAACATCGGCTGTGAGATTTGCATTATTGGGCGATAACATATCAACGCTAAGATCGTAGCCATAAAATGTCAGAACAATTTCAAAGTCTTTTAAAACTGTCACATTGCCCTTGTTGAGACTGAGACCCTTCAAAGGATTATCGGAGCCAAAGAAGTAAGTCTGAAAATATTAAATTGATTTAAAGCATTAAGGAAATTAAGCTAATTTTTAAGAAAATAGTATCGTATCAAAGATTGGTCACAGACTTAGAGTACAAATGACCATGACGAGAAGACAAAAGAAAGATTACAAAATTGAAACATTATTTAGAAAAGGAATAAAAAGTGCGCTTTTGGTACACTAGCGGACAATTACATGGAATTGGTCAATGACGCTGATAGGAGCTGATGAAGACGACTTTGAATTGAAAAATATATAGAAGGACTGGGTTGTTCGGCTGAGAATATTATAAAAGCAATTATATTTTACACATAAGATACGAAAAGGATCGTGCAAAACATAATTCAATCTAGCAAATCATAGAACTTATGGGACAAAATTAAGAGTTACCTTTGAAGGAACACTAAAGTTAACTTTTTTAAGAAGAACAAAAGGATCTATTAATCCGAGTAATAGTTTTTGCAGAAATTGTCCCCCGTGGCATTTTATAGAATTATTGAATATAGATAGCTTTAGAAGGGAAAGTCTTTTAGAAAAAGGAAGCAGTCAAATCGTTGGGTCTCAATTCAAAACTGCGCAGTGCGAGAAGAAATATGAACAGTGTTCTTAAAGTGGATGGACAAGAGATATGTAGAGAGATTTTGAGATGTAAGGGTCATTCATTAAGCTCTTTTGATCATCGCCTAATTAACGCAAGCACCCCTTTAGTTTTACAATATTATGGACATGATAGTCAAATTTAAGTTTATGCTCAAACAAAATTCTAAGGTCTGAAACGCTGGAGACGTTCTACGGTAGAGCTGTCTATAGTTAAACTAGCCAAATAAGGAACAGAATAGTTACCAACCAACATCAATATTGCATTATTTCAAAATCAGACTTAACATTAACAAAGCACTAAGCTTCCAGATACATTAGAATACGAGACGTGATCACTTGAGGAAGATCATTAATGAATAGGATAACAAGAAGAGGAGTAAGATGGCTGCGTTGGGGTTCCCAATACGTCACGATTTTTAGACTTATTCCTATAAAGACTAATTTTTGCACTCGGCTCGATAGATTGTTTATAAATGAAGTGAGTTCTAAAAGATAAGTAATAGTAGATAGAGTTGTGAACTGGATATTAAACAACAACGCTGCTACATTAAGGTGAAAATTTTTTCAAAAACTTTTTGCACAAAGCTGAGCAATACCGCGGTAATTTTTAATATTAGACTTAGAACCGTTTTTATGAATAAGGATGATAGGGATGCTACAATTATTTTAAAGAGGTGCTGAAAAGTTAACGAAAATGAAGCGGCACAGTATTTTGAAAAACAATTAAAAATTGCAACGGGATCAGAGGTAAAGAAAGGTTTTAAAGACGTAAATATCGGAAAACATCTTTTTTATCATTAGTTTGTAGATTGAAAAATATTGTAAGTAATAATGGATTAATGTAACTTAAACTTTGCCATATGCCACGTTGAACAAACGCTGAAGCGCATCGAGTTTGACTGATAGTCTGCATCAGACTAGTGCACTTTTAGGCCACTTAGGCCAAGAAAAGCTTTCCGAGGTGCAACATTCTTGTACGGATAACACACGGAACACATTTTTTTTCAATAAACTTTATGAAGATCGTAAATTAAATATGGAATAAAAAGATGCTTCACATTACGATTCAGAAATTCTTCGAAGATGCTTCACATTACGATTCAGAAATTCTTCGATGATCTGTGCAACTTCCATAAAACTATTTGTTACCGCCAAAAAAAACCACGTTATCTTTAAAAACTTCTAATTTACAAAACTCATTAAAGAGGCAATTAAAATTTCGATTATTCAAAAATTTCTGCTTGATCATGGCTCAATATTTAGATCAAGTGGCAAACAGGGTTCAACGAACTACTGATCCACGTTTGTAAGTTAATCTTATGCGTAGATTCCAAATGTGTAACATTTCATGTCAAGTGGTCAATGTTTTGGCCAAGGGCTAAAAACCACATAGACGACACGAGATCTAAGCGCTTTCTAGCACGTTTGTTCTAGCATTGGCATTTGTTTGGATAAGCGGCCAGAAGTGGGCGAAACATTGGGTCACCAATGTGCTTAACGATGCATGTAAAAGTGCGTTGGCTTATTATTTTGAGTTGGCCAAATTGGAGTGCCGCCGTTTTGGCTACGTTTATGAGCGGGCAAATAGTTTGGAGACAACTCTAGCTAACTCACTCTCAGCCGGCGATGTATGTCACGATAGCCAATGCGTATGATGTCACGATTATTGGGTAGTTGGAGTACATTTTTCAGCTCCTGTGCGCTGCGTCCGGCAGATCCTTCATATAGCGCCACCAGCACGCTAACCAGTGCCGTCGGGGAGAAAGCAAAATTATTGCGATTCAGTATGGAATGATAATGTAGTATACGATGTGTCAGATCATTGGTAAGATCGACCATAACTTCGGCGGGTGTCAGCTCCTTGGCCGAGACGACCTGTGGCAGATGCTCAAGCACTGGCATGGGTGGTGGCAAGTGTGGATGTGGAAAACCGCTGGCACGAAATTCCTCATGATCGATTTGTATATAGTGGGCCCGAGCGAGATTACTTTGGGTTAGGCATAGGAATAAAAGCCAATAGGCAGTTCGATATGACAGCGTAGACGCACACATAATTCGGGGGTTTGGTACTATAGGCTGACCTTGTTGCTATTGAAATTAATGCACATTTGATGGGTGTGATTAGAGTGTCAGCTTTTTTTTTTTTGTTTCTAATGCTGTTTTAATCAAATATTTCAATTTTGCAACTGAAGCATGAATAAATGCCACCACTAACACTCAATTTGCTAAAAGCAAAAAATTAGCAACTCTTTTTTTGAGTGCTTACAAATTGCATTATTTCTATTTTTTTATTTTACAATTTTACACTTAAAATAGAAATAGTTATTTTTTTTGTTTTAATTTCTATTAATCAATTAGCCGTGTTGGAAACTTTATTTAATTTGTTCAAGGTGATGACACTATTTATTATGAAGCTTTTGCTCTATAATTTTGAAAATCAGCGCGGCAATACATTTTGACTTCCACTTTATACGGTTCGACGATTTGCGAACCGATTCGCGTGAATGCTGGCAGCAGACTAAAAATTTCGTTTGGCACAGCTTCATGGTAAAGTACAAAGTTTTGCCGTTTATTGGCTGTCTATCAAAAACTATATCGATTTAGCGTACGAACAATGGATACGTGGATAGTTGGCAGTTGAAGTTGTCTGTTTGAGACGAACTGCAAACTGCAATCAAATATATTTTTGATTACTTAAGATGCATAAAGTTTTTAGCAGAAAAAAATTGAAATCACAGTGATTTTATTCAAAGCGATTGATTCCCTTGAGTACTAGATACCTTTATTCATTTCGACGCAGCCGAGTTCAGCTTCCATATCAGTGTTGCGTCCTGCTCAAGGTTTTTCGGATGAGCATGTAACTTGCTGCTATATGTTTCCCATTTTTTGGGCAATTTCATCTCCGAGCGGAAGTCTGAATAATTAACTCTGGATTGAATTGTGTGAGAGAAATAACATGGTTACAATAAGAAAAACATTTATTTTTTAGTCCAATAGGAATTAATTTTGTTAAATATCTTAAAATACAAAAAAATAAGTGAATTAGACAATTTAATTTTATTATATAAAAATATATCGATAAAACGTAACATTTTTGTTATTTTAAAACAATATTACATATTTTGAAAAACAAAAACACAATAACATTTTTATTTCTATTGTACCCCTTTGCGGATTTGCTTATTCTTCACCTGGTGTGTTGACATGGTGGACGTGGTTAAAATACACTAAAAAGTAAATAAAAATGCGCTTAGTTTAATTTATTTTTTAATGCTTCCCAATGATTTATTACTCTCCTACAAATTATTGCATATCTGAGTCGAAACACCAGGCGAGCAGAAACGGCCAGCAGGTAACTGAATTAAAAATTTGCAAAATATACATTTTTCTGTAGCATACTTTCAGTTACCCTTTTAACTGATATTTTCAAAATTTAAAACCATAACTGATATTTTTAAAATTAAAAAACTATAGCATACTTTTAGTTGCCCATTTTAATGCACTTTCTGCTGTTTTCTGCTCACCTGGTATTTTCATTTGGACCTAAGTCAATTTTATATGAAATTTCTGTAGCCAATTTCTGAAGCAAAAGCGTATCGTGCCTATTATTATTTTTATTTAATAAAAAGAAACAAAATAAATTAAATAAATTTATTCAATTTTTCAATTAAATTATTTATTCTAATTTTCTTATTAAGTTAGGTATAGGTATATAGGCATAGGTAACTTTACAACTAAGATAGTAAATAATGATGAAGTGCACCTGTTTGTATTTATAAAAGAAATATTGTTCTTGAAAATGGTTTCAATAGCTTCTGTTTCCAACAAGATGGCACAACATGTCATACTGCATTTCAAACAACATTTCCCCGGATGAGGGAATTGTCTGACGGGCCACCGAGTTTTTTGTGGGATATTTGCAAGGTATACGCTAATAAGTCAAAGACTTAAGCTTAACTTAAAGATAACATACGACGTCAAATTGCAGCTATATCGACCGATTGTAATGCTAGAACGAGGTTGAATCTACACCCTTCGGCACTGCGATGCCCATGGGTCTATTGTGCCCCCTACTTGAACCGAAATAAATTATTTTCAAAAAGGAGAAAAAAAAACGTCATTTATTTTTTTCAGAAAAATTAGCTTCCACTTCAAATTGCATGCTTACTTTGTAGACAAAAGATAGGGGGATAGATTCTCAATTTACATTTACAAAGTCTTCTTGTGCTCTTACAATTGAAGTGTCCAACTTCTCTTCGAGCTTTTGCTGCATTGTCACTCTCACTCTCATTTGCAGGCTTGTTCACTGCACTGCTTAGTTATTCAAAGCAATATTTACCAATTTGTTATTTATTTAAAAGGATCAACCACAATAGACCAATAGAGCTTGCATTCGATGCAATACGTATCTACAAGTTAGCACATTCCTTGGTAATGGGTTGGGTAAATCCGAAGCCTTCATTTCGTCATTGTTCTTGACTATTACCCAGGCATTGTCCTCAAAGTATATACTCTTTAGAGACTTTTACTTTGGAACCTTGGTGTTTGGCTTGATCAAAAACTTAATTTAAATAATATAGTAACCAAAGCTAAAGTGGTTCTTGCATTTTTAAATAGTTGGGCAAAAGAATTTAATGACCCTAATACCACCAAACTGCCGTATGTTTCACTCATCCATCCAATTCTGGAATATTGCTCTTGCGTTTGGAGCCCTCAATACCAATATTCAATTAGAAATTGATTGAATCGGTTCATAAACGCCGTTCCTCCTTCCGCACGATTTGCGCTGCCAAACCTTTATTCTCAATTATGACATGCCCTTCTAGACTGCGGTAACAAATATGCCACCAATGCCAGCAAGGGGCTGATAATTCCAGAGACCGTCTATTCATTCGCGGCCATAGGTCTTGGCATCTATGTTGTCAGATCAGTTCATTACATTGACTATGGAAAAGTGCAGCGAGTTGCCGAAATTAGCTGCTGCGTTGGGCCCTTTTTTAACATTTTCTGCTTATTCGGAACCAAAACTATGTAAGCAAAAAGTTAGCAGTTCGCTCTGTACAGTAAACCAGAACATCATTACCAGATATGATGCAAAAACTCTGAAAACTAAATAGATACTTTTTGACAAGAGGGAACCAATTTAGATTGAAATAATGTAGAAATGCGGAGACCCTGAGTAAATGAGTGGAGAGGCTTCACTGCAGCTAAATAGGTAGCCCAAAGTGTGCAAAGCATTAGCGTGTCCAATCCGGGCTTTCACTTACCAAACGCCTTTGTCAATGGGCCTACCATAAAAAAAGAGTTACTTCAAGTTAATGACAAAATCTCACTTTCCCCAGTTCCTTCCTCTTCGAGCTGCGATAAAAATCAAACAAATTTCAATTAGTTTTCAAAGTATCATTTGTTCATGTTTTTCATTTTTATTATAGTTATATTCAATGTATTTTATTTCGTTCGGTTTTTGCTTAATTAACTCTCTTTTTCATGTAATTACTTTTGCTTTGTTTTTTTTTTTGTTTTTACTTTTTGTAATGTTTTTGTTTTTTGAGTTTTTTTTTTTTGAAAGTATTTGTTCTGCTTTCGCTTCATTATGTTTAAAATCAACATTTACAATACATTTATATTAATGATTTTTGAAATTTGTTGTTTTTTTATATATATTTATGCCTTAAATTAGTTTATATGCTCATGATCATTGTGTTTCTTGTATTTTTTTTGTTTTTGTTTTTAAGTTAAATTTAGCGCTTTATCGCTTATGTGGTTTGCTTATACAGTGAGTGAGTGAGTGAGTGAGATAGAGAGAGTTGTTTATATATTTGTTTATGTATGTGGGCGGTAGGGTTGGGGGTTGTTACATATATATAGATGTAATTGTTGTTGTATATAGTATGTACATACATAAGCTAGTACAAAATGTGCACAATTTATATATGCAAGTGTGTGTGTGCGTGTGAGTGACTGTGGTGTGTGTGGGTGTGAGAGAGTGTGTATGTGAGTGTGTTGTGTGTGTGTGTGTGAGAGAGTGTGTGTGTGTGTCTGCGAGAGTGTTTATTTATGTAAATTGTTATACTCTTTGCATACGCTGGAAAGTATGCTACATTTTTTGCATTTCTACACATGTATTGGTAAAATATACAGCTGCTGCTGTGTTAGTGTGCATGTGTGTGTATCTGTGTGTTTATGTAAAATAAACACAAAATGAAGCATAAAAAGCGAAAATATTAACAATTTGCATTTAATATTGTAGTTCAAAGTTTTGCAACTTTTGCTGATCAGTTTGTGTGTGTGAGTGTATGTGTTTATATTGTACATGTGTGTGTTTATGTGTGTGTGTGTGTGTATGTGGTAGTAGCGTGTAAATGCCTTTTGTACATTTTGTGTTTTGTTTCCTTTTGCTTTATATATAAAGACGCAAAATATATATACATATATATATAGTTATATATAACTCTGTAGTTTTGTTTGTATGTCACACCGGTTTTTGCTTTCTAAAGTTTTTTACGCCATTTTTGCTTTGTTTGCTTACGGATTTTTTTTTTTTGTTTGTTTTAAAAAATTTTGCTATATATTTTTGTTTATTTTTTAAAATGTCTGCATTTAGTTGTTGCTTTTTTTTTCATTTGTTTAATGTACTTTACACTGTTTTACATTGTTGCTCTGCAAAAAATATATATACTTTCTGTTTAATTTCTCTTTAGTTTTTGTTTTTTGCTTTTGTAGGTACACGAATCTCACGTTAAATTTCTCAACATTTACGCTGTATGTTTATGTTTTATTTATATATTTTTGCAAATGTTTTGTATGTAGTAGTTACGTTCACAAATATCTAGATTTTGCTTTGGGTCCTTCATGTATTGTATGTAATGTATATATAGATTTTCGTTTTTGATTTAAGTTTTAAACGTTAAGTTTTTATTTTTTATTTATTTTGCATTTACAAAGCTAAGCAAGTTTCGCAACTGTTTTAATATTTAATTCTTTTTATTTTTTTTTTTTAAGTTTTATTTTGCTGGAACCCATACTAAGTAACTGTCATATGTAGCATGTATGTATTTACTGTATATATATATATATGTATATATTTCATATATGCTTTTTAGCTGTAGTTAAATGTTTACTTTGCATGCTCTATTCATAAATTTGTTGGTTATTTTTAGTAAATACTATATATGCATATGTTTATGTTTATGTATTTTTTTTTTGTTTTTTGTTTTATATATATTTATGTAAGTATTTTTAAATACTTGTACTTGTTGTATATATTGTATATATATGTTTTATATAGTAGTTGCAAGTTTTTAACATGAATATACACGACACTTAAGTTGCTGTTTTGTAATTTTTTTTGTTTTTTGTTGCTTTTATTTAGATTTTTTTTTTATGCAAAACTTAGTTACGCTAAATTCAACGTTGTTTGTAGCTGTGTGTGTGTGTGCTTGTGTGTTTTTCATGGGAGTTGTTCTTATTTTTCACCTGCTCCAGCTGTTTGGTACAGCTATGAGCGTCGCTACAGGACGTCTCACGGTTTGTTGTGTCTGTGTCTGTGTTTGTGTGTCTAATTTGTACCTTGTTATACGGTGATCATCTATTATTTTATTACAATACATTATATTTTTTTGTTTTGTTTTTAAACCTAATTAGATGCATATATATATGTAATGACAACCAGTTCAACTAGTTTGTAATAGTTAAAGCAAAACTGAGTTAAGTTTTTCATATATGTTTTATAATTTTTAAAAATAAACCATAAATAGTTTGTATATATACTTGTAGTTTTATTTTTCTTTTATATATACTTGTATTTTATTTTGTTTCTTAGAGTTTTTATGTTCAGCATAACAGCAAAATATGTCAACAATTTAAAACAGAAACAAAATTTGGGTTTTTTAAACATAACAAAATAATTTATCTGGTTTTTTTTTTTATGTGAATCGCTAAAACTTGTAAAAATTTGTTAAGGTTTAAGGATGAAGACACAACAGCAATTATATAATATTTGTAATATTTATAGTTTAATAATTATATTATAAGTTTTAGTTTATCCATTTTTTGTTTAGAAACTACGTGAAATTTTTAACTTTATGTTATATGATTATAAAGTATTTATGTGTGTGTGTGTTTATGTTTATAACTAATAAATGCGATAAATTTTATGTTTTTTAATTGTAGCTTAGAGTCATAAAATTGGCGTACTTTTTGTTTATTGTTTGTTAAACATAAGTTTAACTTTAAAGTAAATTTGAACTTAATAATGTTAAAGTTATAAAGCAAAATAAAATCATTTTTTTATTTTTTATTTGTTTGCACAAAAAATTAAATTTTTTTGTCTTTACTGAATCTGTATAAGCAAGAAACTCAATTTTAAATTATATTTAAAAAATTTTAAATTTATACAAATTAGAAAATTTAAAAAATTTTAAATTTATACAAATTAGATAATTTAAAAAATTTTAAATTTATGCTAATTATAAAATTTTTACACTTATTTTAAAAACCTTAAAAAGTTATTGTTTTTTAAAATTTATACAAATTATTAAAAAAAAATTAAATTTACAAAATTTGTTAAAACTTTTTAAAAATGTTTTTATTTAAAAATAAATTTCAAAGGGAAAAAATTGTAAGCATTTTAATTTTTTTAATTTATTTTTAATTTAAGTTAGGGTAGGTTAAGCCGGGAAACCTTCAGAGAAGTGGGACCTCGCATAGCTGATCTATGATCCTTAGTGGAAACGGATATTTTTAATTTCTTTAAAAACAAATTGATTCAACTTTAAAAGAAAGTTAAGCAAAGTCTAAGCGTAAAATGATGAATTTAAATTAAAAAGACACTACTACATTTAAATTACAAAATATTTAAATTTATAAGTGTGTTTCCTTCGTATTTTTTAATGGATAATATGGCAAAAAAGTAATAAGAATCACTTAAGTAACATAATATATTGCCAAAATATCACTAAAAATATCAACTATTAAATCATAGCATGGCTGTTTCACTGCTGCTGCTTTTACCTGTCTCGATCAACAATTGTTTTGCAAAAAAAAGGAAGAAAATAAGTTACGCTCTTTTTATGCTCCAAGTTGCCAATTAAAAAACTGCAATTTTTTCAAAGTGTTTTTTGGTTTTTGAGGGAGCTAAAGTTGCTCCCACAATGCTAATATTTATAAATTCTTACAACTAGAAATGAACGCATGTTTTGTGTTATGGTTTGTGAGTGTGTGTGTTCTATGTGAAGAAGGACATAGATGCAACCTAATGATAACAACGTTAATTAATTAATTAATACAATTAAGTCAGTTGAAGTGCTTGCAATTCGCATATGCGTGCTACATATGACTAAATCTTAAAATATGCGTTAAAAAAATTTACCATTTTCTTTTTAGTTTTCTTTTCAAATAGCACATATTGTAATTTGTTATTGTTTTTTTTTTCTTTAAATTAAAATATATATATTAAATTTTAAGATACTTGTCGCACGCTCAGTACAATTGTTAAGTGCAATTAATATAATTTTTTTTAATATTTTTATTAATTTTGTTTATACTTTTTTTTAGTCGTTTATGTTTTATGCCGAATTGTTGGAGCTGTTTGAGGCTCTTAGTTCAAAGTCTTTTGAAAGTAAAGTTTGTTAAATAATTTTTTATAGCCAATTTTGAAGACATCTTGTGGTTTTTCTTAAGTTTGTCAATTTTTTTTTGCCAATCTATGCAAATATATGTATAATTAATTGTTTTTTTTTTTTTTGGGAAAACTTTCAAGAAAATTTGAAAGCCTCTCGCACTGAACGCGCGCTTTTTTTTTTAGTTTCAGTTTGTTTTGTTGCTTAAACATTTTTTGTTTGTTTTTGTTAGAATTAGTTTAAGCTACAAAATATGTTTGTTTTGCCAATTATCATAAGGTTAAATCGTAAAAATGTTACAACAACTTGGGTAGAAAAAACTTATTTAAAAACTATTATTGAAATTATTTTTACGTTTTCACTTAAATTAAGCGGCGCCGCCATTTTCGTTTTTTTTGCGCTCTTTAGCTGGGCGCGCTCTTTGCCATGGCAGGCGCTCTCTCTTTTTCTCTTTAGACTTGTTAAATGATTACGTTTTTGTTTTTGTTTCACTTTCAATTTGAAGTTTCAGTCAGTTTAAATGTGTGTGAGTGCGTATGCGCTTGTGTGGGTGTTGGAGAGTGTCTGTGTGTACGTGTGGCAGAGTGTACCTTTGTGTCTGATTGAGTATGAAGTTGATCTCTTTATGTGGCTACTACAACAAACACATATGATTGTATAAACAGCATATTGCTTTCTTTATATATTATATACAATAAATATATATTATATATAAGTACTTTGACTATAGACTTTGATTTAAAGGATTTTAATGTAATTTTTTTGTAATGGCTGGACAAGTTGAAGTGAAATGCATGAAAAGTTTTAAAAGCTTTTGGTATGATTGGAATGTTGTAAACATTTTGTCAATTGTTTACGCTTAATTTTTCGTAGCTTTGGCATGTTTGTTGTTGTTATTGTTGTTGTTGTTGGCAGTGTAAAGCAGTTCTTACTGTCAGTCGCAACATTTGTTGTCATCAATTTGGTTTTTTTTTGTATTTTAGCCAACAACGCAAATGGCGCTACTCAAACTATGCAACATTTTGTTTATACTCTTTACTCGCTGAGTGGAAAAGCAAGTGTGCATTTTCAAAGCTTTTTACGGGAAAGTTTACGTATTAAAAACACTGCACTGCTTTAAATTTTGGTTTATGCCTCATTATAATATCGGACTAAATCGAAAAGAGTTTAACAAGCGAATGCGAAGCAGCATTGTTGCACTTGTTCAGCACTGACATCGCAGGCAAAACCTTTAATTGGAATAGTAACTTCTTACAACTAATAACAGAGATGCTTGTGTTCCAACTTGGCCTTATTTACCCAAAAGGCAAGTCCAGGAAAACTATTAGTTTTAGTTCAAAAACTTTGCCGCATTCGAGTTACTTATAGAAGTGAAGACCCATTATAAGCTCAAACACTTTGCCAAATTGGAGTTAACTATACAATAGCCCTATTTGCTACATATTATAGTATCGAACAAAATCGAAAAAGTTTGTCAGATTCAATTTCAAGCAGCAGCACTGGTGCACTTGTTCCGAACTGGCATCGTTAGGAATACTATTTAATTGAAGTAGACAACAATTTCTTAAAACTACTAAATACTAAGAAATGCCTGTAGTACAACTTGGACTTAAAGAATACTCAAGTCAAGACAAATTATTAGTATTAGTTCAAAAACTGTACCGCATTGAAGTTACTCAAGAATAATGAAGTTCAGGGACATAATTAGCATTAGTTCAAAAACTTTACCAAACAGAAGTAAATCATAAAATTGTCGGTGCATGGAAAGATTTAGCTCAAAAAAAATGATAAAAATGAAATGAACCTACAGTTTATAGCCGAACCCGAATGGCGTTGTCTTTAATAGAGATTAACTGAGGCAAATAGCGTATATTTGGTATCTTTGGCAATGCTAGGTACATCAGTGCTGCTGTGGGAATTGAACCTTCGATCGTTTGTCTTGGAGGCTACAACTAAGTTAACGATAGCTACAAGGATCATATTGTCATAAAAAATCTTTTCTGTGCTGATTTCGTAGCTAATTTGGTTTTTTTTTTCTTGTTTTTTTTTTTGGGATGTATTATTAATAATATTATCTCACTCAAATATCTTAACTACTGCTTAAGAACAGTTTGAAGTGGTTGAAGATTTCGTAGGCTAAAACAAGCCGCACTATTTTAAACGCAACTTTTGCTTAGAGATTAAGCATTTGCGTCCTACCACTTGAGTAAAGAGTATCTTGCAGTCGATTAGTACCGACTTATACGAATTGCTTTGCTGGCGCGCTTATATGCTTCATTAAATACATGCCATTTCTTAGTATGAAATATCTAGTGAAATATTTGTTGTAGCGAGTCTTAAAACGCAGCTAAATAAATGATTTGCAAGTCTTTTTTTGCTTGATACACTAAACTAAACAATTTAATGCGAGCACTTGGTAAAAATTTGACTTAATCTTAAATGGAATTCGTACTTAATTTCTCTGATTTGGTTTTGCTTAAAATTTCTTAATTATATGTTGTTTAATTTTGTTTTTTTTTTCAAGCTGCAAAATGGTTGCAAGCATTGCGCTTCATTTTGCTGATATGATGCAAAGCCTGTTGGCCATTTTGTTTGCCAGCGCCATTTTGTCGTATGCTGGCGTGTGAGTGCGTGTGCGTGTGCGCCTTACAGTGTGTTGCTGTTGTTGTGTCGTAATGTGCGTGCCTTTTTTTTATCATTATTATTATAATTATTTTTAATATTATATAAATACATTTGTATAAAAAAAGAACAAGTCAAATAAATCAGCCTTATCTTTAATGCAATTTTTTTTAAAACTAATTTCGCTTTCCAATTAGAAAATTTGAACACAACAACAGAACGCACACACACACGCACAGACACACACACACACACTGAGACAGCAGCGCCTGGGCCAGCTTGTTCAAAAACCAATTACACGCATTTATATATAAAATGCCCGTACATAATATACTTCTAGTTATATATGTAATATATATATATATATATATTTAAAGTAATTTAATAAGTTGTATTTACTTAAAATCACGACACTCAATTCAACATCGGTTTCAGCTTACCAAAACTTTAAATTAACAGAACACACACATCGCCCTATATGTAGTTTAAGATCGTACTCTATATGTATATATATATATATTTGTATATTATAGTTATTATATACTTAGTGGATGCAACATACCGCGCTGTACCAGCATATGCTAGGCCAGCCTCCTCATGGAGAAGAGTCCGGCCAGCTGCCGATGAGTTTTCCTAATTGTAAACAAAAACACTCGATAAACGCAATTATCGAGTGCCTCGAGTTATGTAGGTTAAATTATTGTTAACACATCAATAACGTTGATACGATAAATATCTGAAGAAATATCATAAGTTTCAATCTACATAGTACATACAGTACACATTTTGTTAAGTAATTTTGTTTTTGTTTGTTTGTTTTTGTTTTTCATAGCTTAAACCTTTTGCTTACACATACATACACATAAACTGCTCTATATATAAGGTATATATATATATTTATATATTACCTAAATTACATTGTTTTAGTTGCTAACAACATATTTCCCTTACGGAAATTGCATTTAAATATTTTTGAGAATTACTTTGGTTTTTGTTTTAAAATGGAGTTATTACATGATATATTGTACATCAGAAGTAAAGCAAGCCAGTTTTATAGTTTTTAAATGATATCGAAGAAAAATATTTTGTTTTATAAAAAATGAAAACCAATATTTTTTATTTATGAAAATCAAATATTTTTGTTTTACGGAAATTAAATATTCAAATAATGAAAAGAAATGGTTTCTAAATAAAACACATACAAATATTATTTTTTGTGGCAAAACTTTCAAATTATTTTATGGAAATTTTTATAAAACAATTTTATTTTTTTGAAAGAAACTAAAATCCATTGGAAAATTGCTAACCTTAACTTGGAGCTCAACTGAGTTATTTATTCTACAGCAGATGCGAGCAACTTGATTCTTTGAGATTATTTTTTCTATACAAATTTATGAAAACTATAAAAAAAATCGTTTTTTAATAACAAACCAAAAACCATCGCTATTCTTAACTTGGAGTTCTACTGATCGGTTTCACCGCAGATATAAGCAACTTGACTCGTTCATATTGTATATTATATGTTTATCCAAAGAAGTTAATAGTAATTTTCTTGAATTTATAAAAATAAAATTTTTGTTTTTATTTTGTAAAAGTGATCTATTGCCTGAAAATGTTATATTATTATGTTGGAGAAATCAGACCAGTTTGACAGGTACGCCATTTTGAAATTATGTCAGTTTGGTAGTTAAATTTTAGCAAAATGTCGCCATGGCGTCTTTTATAATTACACAAAGCCTTAAAGCTGGGGAATATAGGTCTATGTAATTTTCAATTAGTAAATAATAAATTAAAAAATATACATATTTCCGCTGTAGCCGCATTCAAACTCTTTAAGAAGCTCTTATGTACCAATCGATATATCGATGATTTGCAGCTCTAGTAGAAGACTCTAGAGTGAGTTATGCTTTTGGCTTTAACTTTTTTGCTGCTTTGGCCCAAGTCATTCAAATCGAAATGATTTATAAATTAAGATTATAAAGTGGAAAATTTAGATGTTTTCTTTGTAGCTGAAACTCTATAACAAGCTCTTATAATCCTAATATAGCAATCGATGCATCCATGATATCTAGCGCTACTTTTCTCCAACTCGTTTAAATCAAAATGTAAAAATAAAATATAGAAACAAATTTAGATAATTCCGTTGGACCCGAAACTCTAAAGCAAGCTATAATTATCCTTATGTGAACCAATCGATCGATGATTTCTAGCTCTATTTTCGAATGAATTAGGCTTTTGTTGTTTACTTTCTTGCTGTTTTTCTATATTTCATTCAAATCAAAATAATTCCGTTATTCCAAAAAAAAAATAAACAAAATATAAAATTTAGATGGTTTCAATATAGCCGAAAATTAATAACAAGCTTTAATTATCTTTAAGTACCAATCGATACATCGAAGATTTCTAGCTCTACTAAAAGACTTTCTTGCTGCTTTACTTCAACTCATTGAATTGAAGATAGTCGACTGCGTTTTTAAAACTTAAATAGAAACATCATCTTTTTTTTATAAAATGAAAAATTTTCACTCTTTAGGCTTTGTTAAACGAATAAACTGAAAAACTTGCGAAAATTGTTGCTTTATATCGGCCCACAAATCGGACTGCTTGTTTTCCAAATTAAAGTTTAAAATGACAGAAGTTGATCTTTGCTGTTTCAAACTCAAATAAAATACTTTTTTATAGATTCTTTTATAGATAACAGATTTGTTGCTGCAATTTTTAACAGATTTCGAATTTAAGACGGCTTTATCATTTTCTTTAAAAAATCTCATATCAATGTTTTTCGTAAGTAAAAAACAAACTTTCAAAATTAACTGAAAAAGCAAAACAACTGAAAATGAGAAATAAATAAAAACAAAGAGTAACATTTTTTTTTTGGTTTTTTTTTAATTATAAATAACAATTGTATATTTTTTAATAAAACGGGTGTGTTTTGCTTGCTGTTGTTGTTGTGGTACTTTCTAGTGTTGCTTGTTGTTGTATTGGTTGTTGTTTTTTTTTGCAATTAATTTCTTTTTAAGAAAAATTTTCTCTCTTAAAAAATAATCAAAAAACATAAAAATTGCAAAAAGTGTTGTAGTTCATATTTTACGGCTATTTGCAGTTTTTAAACGTTTTTTTTGCATTTATTTTTTTGTAGATACAATAATATTTTCTACAGATTTTCTTTATATATATTTCTATAACTTCTGGCATTGTATTTGTGTGTGGCGCACAAAAAAAATCGGCCATTTTTGTTTTTTGTTTTTGTTTATTTAGTGCTGTCGACGACATTTTGAGGATCCATTTGTTTAACGAAGAATTTTGTAGATTTTTTTTAGTGTTTTGAAAAATTTTGCAGCATAATAATAAACATAAAATAGTACGAAAATATTAGCAATAATTATACAATAATGGATAGTTTTTATTTGTTTAAAAAATATCACTTAAATTTAAATAATTTCCAGAACGCAACATTAAGAATCGAGTGTGTGGGGGTGGGAGTGTGTTGTGTGTGGGGTTGTAGTGTGAGCGTGGAAGTGTTGTGAGTGAGTGTAAGAGTGTATGTGAGTGTGGTGTATGAGTGTGTATCTGTGTGAGTGTGTGGGAGTGTTGTGGTTGAGTGTATTTTGTGTGAGTGTAGTGTGTGTGTGTGTGTGTGTGTGTTGGTGCACGAAAATTAACATAAACAAGAATAATGTTGATATTAAGCATACGCAACGTATGCCTGAAGCATACGTGACAGCGACACATGCTTGACGTTACGTTACGCTGCGTTACGTCATTTCAAATGTAAAATATTCGCATGTAATCACTCCATTTTTGTTGTTAATGTTTATTTTTGATGTAATTACTTGATGTATGCGTATGTATATACGTGTAACTACCAAACGTTGTTGCTGCACTTTAGTTTTTCTTTACATTTTCATTTTTGTTTTGTTTTGTTTTCATTTTCATTTCCCTTTTTTTTATTTGTAAACTTAGATATAATAAAAAAACGAAATACGTTTTGTAAAAATTGTTTGTTTTTTTGCTTAAACGCATTTTTGTTAAACTTTTTTGCATTAAACAAAAAATGGCCACCATTATGAATTTCATTCAAATCACGGCAAACAAAATTTCAAAGAAATGTGTGCCTGCCTGTCTGCCTGCAACTATGCTTCACTTTTTGTTTTTGTTTTTTTTTTTTTTTAATTCTTATAGAAAACTTGAGATTTGGAAAACATCAATGTTTGTTGTTAAAAAAAAGTATTTTGTTTCTTTACAAGAAATATAATCATATTGTTGTTGAAAAAGAGTTAAAAACTTAAGCTCACATTTCTTTGCGTTAATATTTTGCCCAAAACTATACGGCTGCGCTCTCTCATATGCAATTTTGTTTGTTTTCTTACTATAAACTAAATCAATTTGCCAATTTCATCGTTTTCTTATAATTATTGTATATATATATATATATGTTTTATTTTTTTTTTGAATACTCATTAACGTATTTTGCAGCTTACTGCATATTTCCCCACACTTTTTTGTGCATAATTCTTTGCAACATTTTCAACTTTTGCTCAAACTTATCGCTGCGTTTTTGTTTAAACTTTACAGCTTCTCACTATATATATATATGTCCGTTGGCTAACACTTAGTTATTTTTTTTTGTTTTTCCATTTTTTTTGTCCTTTTTTTAGCTTTTATGTTTTATTTTATATACATATACTAGATTTTAGTTTGTACTTCCAATTTGGTTAAAAATTCCTTGTGTATTTTCTTACATTTCCCCAATGCCCATGCTTTGCTCTCTGCTTGCCTGCTACGAATTAATTGCTAAAAACTCTGCACTATATGCACTGTTTGTGACTTTGTTTTTTAGCAACAATTTCAACAACTTTAGTAACTTTTGCCTTTTGTTTTTTTTTTGTCAATTTTTTGGGGCCAACGCCGTCGCCGTAATTTGAATAATTCACAATAGTTGCACACAACGCAAAAATAGTTATTTCTTTTTGTTTTGTTTTAAAGTTAGCTTTGTTTGTTTTAAAAATTAATTATATAAACGCGTAAAATTTTGAAAAATATAATATATAAATGAACTTAATAAAATATTTGAACATGTTTACGAAAAATGTTTGCTTCTTGGCTCCAAAAGAAAATTTTGCTGCTGACGGTTTGCATTTTATACTGTTGCTGTTTTTTAGTTTTTTGTTTTGACGTTCTTTTTTTTGTTTGTTTATATATATAATATAATTAACTACATATTTTGTTTAAGTTTAAATTATTTTAGTTTAATGTGGTTGGTCTGTGTGTGTGTGTGTGTTTGTGTGTGTGCGGGAAGGCTGGCTGTTTGCGGTTTCTGGGATAATTGTTCTATAGTTGTGTGTTGGGCTTATTCAACTAGCATTTACTTTATTTTTATTTATTTATTTATGAATTCAGCTGTAGAATTCTTTAAGTTTTAAATATGTTTTTGTATGCATGATTTGTTTTATTTTATTTAATACTTAACTTTTAGCGTTATGTTTTTTTGTATTTTAGACACACATACAAATTGTTGAACTGCTTTTGAAATTGTTTTTTATGCAAGTAATTTAACTATTTAATTTATTATATGTACGTTGTTGTTTATGTAATAATTATTTTGTTTTTGCTTTAATTATATATATGTAGCTGTAACGCTTTGAATATTACTATATGCATATTGTGTTTATGTACTTAATATTTTGATTTGCTTTTTGTTTTTTTTGCTTTGTGGATAATTGTTTAAGTTTACTTTGCTTTATGTTCATTTTGTTTTGTAGTTTTTAGAGCAAGAAGTAGAACAAAAATTGCACTTAATACTATGAAAAAATTTACTAGAGCCTTAAAACTAAAAAAAAATCAAATGTATATTTGCTTTAGTTAAATTTTTTTTTTGTTTTTCGTTAATATACATACACATACATATATATATATATAAGTATATAGTACTCATGTATATACATATTTTTAGTTGTATTTGTATTTTGTTTGTATATAACAAAATTAATTGGCAATTATTATTGCGCTGTTGTTTTATACTTTTAACATAAAATTTAACAAAGTCATTTTTTTTAAATAAATATATATATATGTATTGTATGCTTTATAATTATAATAATAATAATATTTAATAATTATTGTAAATTGCAAATGTTGCCCAAGCGCAAATGTTGCCAGAGCAGCAAATTGCACGGCAGTGGCAACACCAGCACAACAACAAAAGAGATACAGTTACAGTTAGCGCTAACGCGCGTTACGTTTACGTTTACGCTACGTTACGTTACGTTTAGGGTGTGCACAATTAATGCAGAGTAAATAAGAAAGAGACCATATTTATTTTTTTGTTTGCTTCCTGCTACGTCATCTTATGTATTATATATATATGTATATAAATATATAAGTATATAGCACGCAGCAACAATAACAAAAATACATTGGCTGCGCCGCTTAACATTGCAGCAGCACTGCCTGCTGCTGATGCTCCGCAGGCAACAGCAGCGTTTGATTGGCTTTGGCGGCAGCGTCAGCGTCAGCAGCATCATCATCTGCAGCTACATGCTCATGGCCAGCGGGCACCAGCAGCTTTTGGCTGGTGGCACGACTCCAGGCTAACAGTCCATTGGCAGCGGCCACTTGTTGCTCATAGGCAGCAACGCTATCGCCCAAAACCGAGCCGCTGCTGGACGAGCAACTGGAGCTGGGCGATGGCGTGGGCGGTGGTGTGGCAGCTGCTGAAATGGGTGCCACTATAACAGAGGTGGCTACGCCGCTTATGTGCGGCAAGCCAGTGGTGTTGTTGTTGTTGTTGTTGTTGCTGCTGCTGCTATTACTATTATTGCTGCTGTTGCTGCTGCTACCGCCACCATAGCGCCTATTGGTTTTAATTGTAAGCGAGGCGGGCAGCTGTTTGCCCGCTGCTACCTCGGCTGCCAGTCGCACCACAGTTGTGGTCAACTTGGTTGCTGCTGCTGCTGTTGTAGTTGTTGTTGTATTTGAAGTTGTATTTAACGCTGCTGTTGCTGCTGATGCTGCTGTTGTTGCTATTTTGGTCGTCGCGGAGCTCACGCATGCCGTCTCCGTCGACGATTTCTGCCGCTTTCAGTCGCCAAAACGACTGCAAGCCTTCTTCCATTTGCACTGTGTGCACCATTGATCGCGACGCTCCATGCCATAGACTTTTCGGCATTTCTTATTTTCGCCACGTGTGCGTCGATTCGGTGAGTTGGATGTGGACGCATTGACTGCACGCTGCACGGCTACATGCTGCAGCGGTACGTTCTGCGTATTTGCAACCATGTTGCTGGCAGTTGTCTGTTGTTGGCCGCGCATATGCTGTGGCTGCTGCTGCTGCTGCTGCGACGGATGATAGTTCGGCGTTATGGTAACGCCGGACAGGTGGTGTTGCTGTTGCTGATTGAGACCGTTGTTGGCACTGTGATGCGCAGTGACGGTTACATTTTGCTGCGTTAATTGCTGCAACATATTGTTGGCACTGTTGTTGCTGTGTATGACCGGGCTGCTGCTGCTGCTACTACCACTGCCGCTACCGCTGCTGCTATAATTGTGATGATGATGATGATGGTGGTTGCCGTAAGTGGGTGATGGATATGGCGCTGTCGAATGGGACGGACGTGTCGATGGGCGTGTATGTTTGAGTGAGGAGCCCGAGCTGTGATGTGTCTGTTGGTGGTGTTGGTGGTGGTGGTGCTGCTGCTGCTGCTGTTGGTGTAGATTTGGCGGCGTCGCTGTGTTGGCGGCGGCGGCGGCGCCGGCTGCGGTGGTCACTGTAATTGCAGAATTTGGTTGCCAATTGTAATTGTGTTGCACCAATGACGATGTGGCCTGGCAGCTTGTATTGTTGCTGTGCAGCTGCTGTTGCTGAGTGCTAGTGATGTGTGCATTGTTGTGATTGTTGCTGAGATGCATGGAGCGTTGTTGCAGCTGTGGCTGCTGCTGTTGGTGGTAATAAGTTATAGCGCGTCCTTGTCTGCAAGCGGCAAAACCAACCAATAAGTTACACTTACTTAAAACAAACATCACAAAGTACTTACTTCAAATTGTCAACAAACTTTTTTTGGATCTCTGGATTCTCGTGCCAGGGACGTGGCATGCTCCCATGGTCGTGTATGGGTGGTGATGCTGGACTAGGCGTTTTGACAGATTCGTCATCGTCATCCTCTTCTGTATAATAAAATTCCTCTTCGTCATCACTGCAGGCCTTTTTGCTGCAAATGCATAATTAACAAAAACATTGCAAGTTATTTTCAGTTTGATAAATCAAAACGAGCACAAATGCAGCATTAAATATTATGCGCTGCGCAGTGTTGCCCAACTGACGTGCTTGCGCACAGCTGGCAGCACTGCCATGGAACTAGTTCGCTGTCTGAATCATACACAGCTGTGCTCAAGTGTGAGCAGCTCAGCGCTAGCATGCTGTTTTTTGCGCATGAGATAGCATTTATGACGCGCGCATGCTGTGTACACACTGTTTTTAATGTTCGCAAAAAAAGGCACGTTCTTGGTCGAAATCAATACGAAATCAACAAAAATCGATCGTTTTTGTGCTAAGCGACCGCTTTAATATTTTATTAATAAATTGCTAGTTTGCCTGTGCCAGCCAACGCGCCTATTAATTAAGTTTTTTATCAAAGCGCGCAACAACAACAAAGCGGTCGTCATTTTGTTGTGTGGAAAATTTTGCTGCTAAACGCGAGAAAAAAAGTTTGCGCGTCGCAGAGTCTCGCTTGGGCAGCTGTGTGTGTGCGCGTGTGTGTGTGTGTGTGCGTGCATGTGTTTATGTGTGCGTGTGCTTGTCTGCCTGTGTGTGTGTGTGCATTTCAGCCAACATTTTAAGTGTCAATTATAACGTAAATCATTGTGATTCCAAACCCTTTTCCTACGCTAACAGCAACAAAACAAAAAACAACAACAAAAATACGCAGGAAAATGTCCTCCAGTCGGCTAGAGCAAAATAATAAATACATCAGCAGCGGCATCAATAGAGTAGCAGCCGCACTCTGTCCACTGAGCAATTGCCAATTTGCTGGCGTCGTTATTAGCACGATAGTCGATGAACAAAAGCTTGAGTTTCGCAATAAATACAAGGGCAGCTGTACGCTGCTCTGCAGCTACGATTCCCAAGGTGTTGTGCTGCGCATAATGCTGGGTAAGTACATTGTACGCTTATAAACGTTTGCCCTTAATTAATTATGCTTTGTTTACGCGCTACTACAATATGCTAGATAACGATCATGCGCATGTGCTTAAGGAGTATATGATTTCGGCCGATACGGATGCTGCACAAATGGGCAAAAGAAGCTATGCGGTTACATTCGAATCGGACAATTTAGTGCTGCGCTTTGCCAGCGATCAGGATCAGCAGCTATTTCGCAAGGTTGTGGAGGATGTTAAGCATTTAAGACCGAAATCTGTGTTCTCACAACGCACTGAGGAGTCATCGGCCTCACAGTATTTTCAATTCTATGGCTATCTTAGTCAGCAGCAAAACATGATGCAGGATTATGTTAGAACCAGCACCTATCAACGCGCCATTTTAAATAATTCGGTTGATTTTCTGGTAATTAACTAAGGGTTGCTATACAATGAAGCCTTTGAGCAAAGAACACGCTAAACATGTTATATTTGTACTCTCCCTACTCTTGCAGGACAAAATCGTTTTGGACGTTGGTGCTGGCTCAGGCATACTATCATTCTTTGCCGTGCAGGCTGGCGCTGCCAAGGTCTATGCCATTGAGGCTTCCAATATGGCACAATATGCGCAACAGCTGGTGGAATCCAATAATGTGCAACATAAGATCTCTGTGATACCCGGCAAAATCGAAGAGATTGAACTACCTGAAAAGGTAGATGTCATCATATCAGAGCCTATGGGCTATATGCTTTACAACGAACGCATGTTGGAAACCTATTTGCATGCACGTAAATGGCTTAAACCGCAGGGTAAAATGTTTCCCACTCATGGCGATTTACATATAGCGCCCTTCTCCGATGAATCCTTGTATTCTGAGCAATATAATAAGGCTAATTTTTGGTATCAGTCCACATTTCATGGCGTCGATTTGACCACTTTGCATAAGGAGGGCATGAAAGAGTATTTCCGTCAGCCCATTGTGGACACTTTTGATATACGCATATGCATGGCCAAGTCGGTGCGTCATGTATGTGACTTTTTGAACGATAAGGAGGATGATTTGCATGTAATCGGTAGGCGCTCAAAAAAACAAAGTCAAAGCTATATGCACTGCATACTAAGTTGCATTCTTTTTTTTACAGATATACCACTTGAGTTTCATATACTGCAAACTGGCATTTGCCATGGCTTGGCATTTTGGTTTGATGTGGAGTTTAGCGGCAGCAGTCAGAATGTTTGGCTATCCACCTCGCCGACAGCGCCGCTAACACATTGGTATCAGGTGCGCTGTTTACTGCCCATGCCCATTTTCATTAAACAAGGTCAAACGCTGACGGGGCGCGTTTTATTGGAGGCTAATCGTAGACAGTCGTATGATGTGACCATAGATCTGCATATTGAGGGTACATTAATATCATCTAGCAATACATTGGATCTTAAGAATCCGTATTTTCGGTACACGGGGGCGCCGGTGCAAGCGCCGCCGGGAACTAGCACGCAGAGCCCATCTGAACAATACTGGACGCAGATGGATACTCAGGTTACGCGTAACTGTAGGTAGTCAAGCAGTGCTATAAATTCTAGAAAACTCTGACAAATGGATGTGCTAAAATTGTTGAAACTTCTCTTTTGTCTAGCTACTAACATGCTCAATGGCGGCCTGAATGTTAATGGTATGGGCGATGCAGCTATGGACTTAGCACACGGACTTATACATCCACACTAGAGCTGACTTTGAGTGAGCAATTTATGTTGCGAAAAATTTTTGCCAGAAATTCGCTTTTCCTTACAATTTGTTTCTTATTTTGCCAACGCTTTGAAGATGTCCTACACTATACAAAAAACCGCGCGACATATTTTATTTATTTATTTAATGCTAGACTTTAAAAAGCAAAAATTGTAAATTATTTTATGTACTATTCGTTTACGCTTTATGTACTTGAAATACTTCCCATGTTGTATGTACTAAATTAAAAAAAAACAAGAGTCAAATCAACAACAGCAACAACAATGTAGACACAACAAACAAACAAACAACAAGGCAGACTAATGTAGTTGTTTATAAGCTAATTTTTAGCCATTAGTATAACAAAAAAAAAAAGAAAAAGAAAAGAAATGTTTTTAAATGTACTCTTGTCTGTAAACAATAATCGTCATAACACTAAAAACACTAGTACTAGCCGTTAAGCCTAAAGTTCTAAAGTCTCTTAGTTAAAATGCAGTTTTGAAAAGCTTTGAACAAAACCAACCCAACCCAACATGCATTATATTTTATTATATAAACTTATAATTAATTGTAATAATTTAAAGTCACATAGCATTTGTATTTCAATTGTTTCATGTACCTTCAACTAGTTTCAATTTTACAATATTAATATATATTTATATATTTTTTTAAACGCAAATTAACGATATTTATGTAATTTAGTTTTTTTTTCAAATTTATCAATTTGCTCATTTTATTGTAGCAACTAAGTTAATTTATAAATAATGTACACCAATTGTCGAAAGCAAAACTGCAACTGAGATTAAATTTTATATATAAATATAATTATGTTCGCGTTAAGTGTAAAGTGTAATAATTTTGAGTTAAGTTTAATGTCTGTGCATGTCGCATTAGTTTTTAGTTATATTAGCTCTTTTTTCAAATTTTACAACAAAAAACAAAATATACAAATATTTATAAATACAAGACATACCACATGTGTTGTTTAGACGCATTATCATAACTAGCTATATAATTTGCTGTCAGCCTGCCAAAATGCGTGTATTAGTTGCTTGCCAACAACAATAGCGCAAAACGAAACTGAAACTGAGCTAAATCGGTGAAGTCGAAACTCGAGAGTACGGCAGCGTTTAGAAAGAGAACGTTTTTTGTAAAATTTTCTAAAAAATTTAGTTGTTTTCCAATTATTTGGCAAAATTATGCGAGTCCAATTGAAGCCTATTAGTACGTTTTTTATTTTAGCAACAAATTTTTTTTTAGTTTGTTGGGCTGCATCGCTTAAGCTGAAGTCTAAAATGCCAAAAGATAATGTTCACTCAAAAATTATTTGTTTTAAAATAAATTAACTTTTCTATGTGTCTCTTGAAATGAAGAATTCCATTTCAATTCGAATTTTTATTATTTTTTAAGAAACAAAGTTTTTAGAGCTTTGGCAAAATTTACATTTTCGAACTTTTGTAACAATGGTAAATGCCTTCAGCTGAATTTGAAAATACAAAAAACAATTTTAAATTGTTTTTTATAGCAATTTAAACATTTGGCAGTATTGCGTGAAAGAATACCTCTTAATTTGCAAGCCAAGTTTTATAGTTCATTGAATCGATTAAACTAAAGTCTAAAATGCAAAAACTGTAGAAAGATATTCTGCACTCAAAAAAGATTTGTTTTTAAATGAATTAACTTTTTTATGTGACTGTTTGAATGAAGATTCAAATTTCAATTAGAATTTGTATTCTTTTTTTTTGAAGAAAAACTTTTAGATCATTTAGAAACTCAAAATTTTTAAAACTTTTGTAAAAGTGCTTAAGCTATTCCAGCTGAACTTGAAAATGTAAAAAGTTCTTTATGATTTTTTAGATCATGAAATTTTTTAGATCATGTACAAAATTTGCTTGAAGAAACAAAATTTATTTAATGATTTTTTTTGAAATAGTTTTTTTTTAAGGCAACTAAAGTTTTAAATTATTTGCCAATATTATGCGAATCTTTAATTAAAGAACAGAACTAGTAATTGCTTAAGAAACGACATTTTTAGATCATTTATCAAGTTAAATTTTTCAAAATTTTGTAGCAACGCTAAATGTATACAGCTGAACTTGAAAATGCAAAAATTGATGTTTTGATTTTTAGATGATGAACTTTTTTAGATCATTCAAAAAATTTATATTTTCAAACTTTTTCAAAAAATGCTAAATGGCTAAAGCTGAGCCGAAAAATATACAAGTTTCTTTTTCGAAATAGTTTTTAATGTGACAACTTCAAAATTCAGCTGCTTTCAAATTATTTCTGCATATTATGTGAATCTTTAAGTGAAGAACAGAAGCTGCAATTAATGTTTTAGAAACCAAATTTTTAGACCACTTTTATAACTTAAAATTTTCAAATTTTTATAACAAAGCAGAGAGGCGTTACATTGCGACAACTTTGACTCTTATTAAATATCAACATTTTTTTGCAAACTTTATAAAATTTTGTCAATTTTTTGAAAATCGTTTGCGAATTTTGACTGCCTAGGCGCGCTTCAGTTTCGTTTTGCAGCGCACTGCACGCTACAAAATAAATAGTATGAACTTATAGTTGTATTAGTGTGTGTTATTATTATTGCTATTTATTAAAAAACAATAATTCCAACTTGCAATATATACATATAAATATATATACACTGAGAGAAAGAGCATAGATTGAATACATATTTAAATGCATATACAATACATATACGAGTATATTATAAACATGCTGTACTTTTTTATTGTGTAGTCGAGCTGTTCGTTTTTTCGCCAATATACAAGAATTAACAACAACAATAAAACGACATCAACAACAACACAAACACCACCATCACCACCAACACATACAATGCATACTACAAAATACATAAATATAAACATAATAAACTATATAATAGATATACTATATATATAGATACTATATTGCATACTTTATGAGAAAAGAAAACAATAATTTCAATGCAAAAAAAAAAACAAAATGAAAAAGAAAAAACAATAACTAAACATGTTCTTTCATTTTATGCTGGGCTCTGCGACGTCGCTGCTGGCAGCGCTGCATGCAGCCTGCTGCTGCTGCTGCTGCATTTACTATTTGTACATAGGAAACATTGGCAAATGTCAAAGCTTAAGCTGGGGGGCGGGCAGCGGCAGCGGCTGCACTATGGAACACAAGAAAACAGCCTAGAAATCAACAGTGGACCTTGGCCTCAAAATTGCAGCGCTACGCGTTGTCATCAAGCAGCAGCAGTTGAAGCAACACGGGCCGCACGCCGCCGCCGCCGCCTTCCCCTACTAAACGCCAACCCTGCGCAACTTGAAATGCAGGTGTGCATAGTCCGCAGCGACGCCAACGCAAAAATCACACTTCGTGTGTGTGGGTGGGTGGTTGTTTGAGTGAGTGTGTGTGTGACCTGCTTGCTATATGTACAAGTGTTCTAGTTTTTAAGTTGGAGAAGCGTGCAGCGCAGTCGCGGCCGCAGCGACTGCGTTTTAAAGCAGCGCACAGTGGTTCAAGGGTAGGCAATAATGGAATGAATTGAAATTTATGCACTTTGAGTTTGGTATTGATGACGAGTGTCGACTTTGTTGTTGTTGTCAACGTAAACTATAGGCCTATTGTTGGTTTCAGTAGAAATTTATCTGTACACTTTAAACTTTGGTGTACAAATAATTTAAGTTTGGTTGGAAATTTAATTAATAATTAATTTAATATTGCGTGTCGTAAAAAATCCATCATTTTAGATGGAGTTATTTATCTGTATCTCGCGTTGTCCAAGTCCGTTCGGATTCCGCAAGTTGGCCTTAGAAATATGACATTTCATACTAAAAAAGCTTTTCGTAGCTGTCGTAGATATTACAAACTAGCTATGGGGAAAAAGCTAAAAGGCACTAAATGGATGAACTAGCTGAATTGTGCCTTTAACAAAGTGTTATTTAAATTTAACAGCTCCAGGTCTCTTTTAATATAATGTAAACTTTTTAGAAGAAGGTTTAAAAGATACATTTTATTACATTATTGTTGAGCAAGATTTGCAATGTAGTTTGTAGGTCTATTGTGCCCAAAATACTTCATACTTGTACTTTCATTACATCGTGTTACAGCCGACTCTTTTATATTCAGATATTGAACAATTTTAGCGGGTTTCGACTTGTGTTCACTAACGTTTTTCGCATAACAAACTATTTTATTTTGATTTATTTAACTTTCTTTCAAGTCTGAATTATTTGTTTCCACCATCTCTATCCCTATATGACATATTTTAGAAAATGACTGAAGAAGTCTTGCATCAAATACTTAATTTATGGGCAAGGGCAGTATGGCGCGTTAGAGCCGTATTAAAAACTCTAAAAAGATGTATCGACTTCGGCTTATATTCGATCAGAACTCCGTTTAGAAAATAAAGTATGACTTAAAAAACGCTTTTATTTAATGGAACAATGTGCAGTTGACCTTAACTTACTTTGAAATAATTAAAAAAAAAGTAGTGCGAGCAGCAAAAATATAGATGTAAGCTTATTGGTTTATTCTATTGAAAAAGAGTGGTTTGAAAGCAAAGAAAAGTCTAAAAATTAGAGTACACTACATAAGAGATACAATTAGGCAAATAACGTGAAGATATGTAGAGGGAAGACTAAATATGAAGAATCACACTTCGAAATAAACAGCTTTCATAAATTAAACCTTTTCATCGTTTTGTGTCATAAGTAGCTACTGCACTGATTAGACTCAATCAAGGACAGACAAAACATATTATAATCAAAAATGTAAATAAATAAATACATTTTCCTTAACTGTGCTGTCATCGCTTCAAGAGCGGAGCATGCAATTATCTGTATTAATAGTTTTGTTTAAAGAGTACGGGGGAATACAGTTTATAAACATGAATTATAATTGTAGCTTGATATTTTTTTGTTAATGATAAAGCATATTTCTTTAATACATATTGAAATTAGTGGCGCCCTCTAGCGCATGGTATTTATGTGTATAACTTTCTTTACAAAAAAATGTTGTAGACCCTCAGAATTTAAGATGAGGACACAAATGTTCAAATTACCGTAGTGCTAAAATGAAGACTTCATCTTTTTGATTTAAGAATTTTCAGACGATTATTTAACTTAACATTTTTTTCAAGCCAGAACTAAGTTTGGCTTGTACATCAACTCAAAATCAACCCTAAAACAAACAGCTAGTAAGTTAATAGTATTCTCGTTTACGTTTTTGTTCAGCTTCCGAATATGAATGCAAGCGTGAATACCCCAGAGGTGTTGCAAATATTGTATTAAGCAAAGAATTGCTTGAAATACGTATAAAAATATATTATAATAGTTTATGAGGCAGCAATTGGCATGCCAGCGGGGCTCACGTGGCTTGAACACAGCATGGGCAATTCTTATGAATACAAGCTTTGTTTTATAAAATAAATATAACCAATTTGACATTGGTTAAAAAGTTATCCAAGAAAACTTATTTATGAAACCTTTTTAAGAAGATTCTGCACTGCTGTAATTTCCACTTAATTTCGAATAAAAATTTCAACCCAAATGACTACTTAAGATCAAAGCGCATGCCCATCAACAGTTAATTGAGCACATTTCTTATCTTTAATTTTTTTCAACTAGTTTTGTACCACTGTGCAGTTGTTGGTATTGTGTGTGTTGTTTTTTTTATTGTTGCCCAGTTCCGTGGATTGCTAAGTCAAGGTAACGCAAGCCCACTTGCTGCTGCTGCTCTTTGTTGTTGTTTTAGTTGCTGTTGGCTCTTGCACATGCCTTCAAGGACCCTCGGCACTTTAATACACTTGACGCAAAAGCACAAAGCTTTGCTTGCCACACAGGACAGGACACCACCCCCTCCCCCCTACTTATATAGAAGTTTCACTACGCGTGTGTGAGTGCGTGTGCGTGTTGCTTTGAACTTACCGCAAATGTTTGTATCTTATGTGATGTTCAATTTTTGACTGTGTATATTCCACATGAGTGCAGCCTTTCCAGGTACAACGGAATTTTTTCTGCAAGTAAACATTAAAAAAAAAATCGAGTTTGTGATAAGTTTGTTAATATTATATATTATTAATATTATTATTTGCTTGCTAACTACATATAGGTTGAACTTTGGCCAGGCAGGCACTTGACATACTTGACGCTTATAGCAATTTAGATACGCTGGTGACGCGGAGCGGGAACGCGATGAAACGGAAACGGATGAGGAACGACGGCCGCCATCGCTGGCCTCACTTTCGCTGGCGCCGCTATATGCCACCACATCCGCCGACTCATAGTCACAGCGTTCCACGTAGTAGTTTAATGCGGCGACAGCGGTGTGCATGGCGCGTGTAACGATGTGAAATGCGCGTTGAGAGAGAATCGAACCGGTGCCGGGCCGGTGTGAAATGCGACTGTAGTGGTGGCGGACAATGCAACTGATGGCTGATGGCTTTGCTTAAGCGTCGTCAACGAACATCAAACGATGCCGCGCACGAGCTGCATTCCCGGAGTGCGCTGCCACTGGCACTGTATGGCACTGATAACGTGGCTTTGGCCGTGCTCGCTGTCCTTGTGGCATGTACATGGAAGAAACGCACGAGCCGAGTTGTGCCGAGTTTACCGAGCGAGCGAGCGCGCGCAAGTGTGCCAATTGCAGTGTTGTGTACATAAAGCTCTGGTCACACTAACTGCGTTGCCTTATATACTGGGTCACCTTGAGTTGCATGCAGCACAGACGCGCGGCGTGCGGTGCAGCAGTAGTGGTAATAGCAGCCGCAGCAGCAGCAGCAGCAGCAGCAGCTTTACCAAAGCCTTGACATGCTTTGTTTTTGTTGATTTTGTTTCTGTTTTTCTTTTATTTTTTTCTTTGATTTTTACTTTTTGTTGCAAGCAAAGCGCGCCTGCAGTTATGCTGCGTTTCATGTTGAAGGTTAGACTGCTGTAGCGTCGGCTGCGCGTTTGGCCTAGTTTTTGTGTGTTTTGGGGGTTTTTATGTGGCATGCAGCATAGTTTTATTTTTTTTTCTGATGGGGTTTTTTGTATCCTACTGATTGCGTCCTTGTTACTCGTTTGCGCTTTGGCCTTGTATGGCTTTGGCGCTGCACAAATTAAAATTGAGTTTTCGGCTTTTGGCAGCGCTACACAGGAAAAAAAAAACTAAAATTGGTACATAAAACCTTTAGACATATAAAATGCGTACTAGCGTATCCTATAAGCAAAAACTTTGTACACTTGGGGCGCAGTTGTGTGTGTGTGCTGTCCTTGTGGACAAATGATTAACGATTTGTTTACAAGTTGGTCGAGAGTTATGCTGGCCAAGTGATGTATGTATATTTCGGCCATTATTTGTGTATTTGATATATAGACTTGATGCCTAAGCCGGCGGCGGCGGCAGCGTCAGCGGCAAAACATTGGGCATTTGATTTGTTTGTATTTGTTCGAGCAGTTTAGTGGTTTTTTGGTTGTGCGAAAAAAAAAATGCTGAGTCCAACTGAGATGCATATGCCAGAAGGCAAAGTTGTGAAAGGCAACAATTTTTCATAAGCAATCGCTAAGGAATAAGCTTGGTATAAAAAATTTAGCTGTTCAAGAGGCGTATGCGTAATATTTGTATTACTTTGCATTGGGCGTGTTTATTATGTCATGAAGTTGTTCCTAAGGCGAAGCACTACAGCGTCTTGTGCAGCTTCTATAATGTTGAGATACACTCAAGGATACACGAAAATTGAGTAAAACTGAAATTAACTTAGAAGCTTTTAAGCAAATACTAAAAGCTGAAGATGATTAAAATAACTAGATTTCGGCTAAAAAATTAATTTAGTAAACGTCACATGGGGCGTATGCGTAATTTTTGTTTGCTTTTCATTTGGCGTATTCCCTGGGCAACCAAAGCAAATTTATTAGGTATTCTAAAATGTTTTATGTCTTTAAGGAACTACCATCAACTACTGTGGTAAAACATATTTCTGAAATATATGGACTAAGCTGCGTGCTGCTTCAAGTAAAATGCGCATACGGCTCTATTCTTTATACGCCAAAAACTAAAACAATTAATTTTCTTTTTGCGTTTTCAAGTGTTTTCTTTTCGCTTGCTTAAGCTGCAAATAAACTAAAAATTATATAATAAATTAAATAAAAATAAAAAAATGAACACGGCCAACTTAAGCCAAAATGTTTTGTGTTGCTTTTGTTGCACGATTACTCAGGCTTTCTCTGCCTTGTGTTGCAGCTCTACGCTTAGCAGTGCGAAAGCGAAAGTTGCTAAACGCAATGTAATCATAAACATAAATAACTTGGTCCATAAGCGGCGCAAATTGTTAACACACACACGCACACACACATAACCTTGAGTGTAGCCATTTTGAAAGTTAGAGGGCGCAGAAGGCGCAGAATAAGCGCTACATACTTTTCGTTTTAACTCCAAGCAATTAGTGGCGCAATAATTCGTTTGTGGCCAGCCAACCAGCCTGCTAGCTCAGGCAGGATATAGCGCATATCCTGGCTGCAAAGCAGGTAATAAATATATGTATATATGTGCACACACACACACACACACACACACACATTCATATATAGTGCTGCCGCCATTTGCGCCAGATGTGTGTTGGCGTTGCGTCTGTTGTTTGCATTGCGGTTGAAATTGTGCTTGGCATATTAATATGCATGGCCTTTTGGTGTGTGTGCGAGTGAGTGTATAGACACATACACATAGGTATGAGTGTGTTTGTTAGCCGTGTTGTATTTGCACGCGTGTGTGTGTGTGTGTGTGTGTGTAACCAAACAGGTTTATTAATGCGACTCGTTTTGTCGTTGATATGCGTCACATGATAAGCATAATACATGCCAATCGCAACAACAATAAACAGGCTAAAATAAATTAAACAGTTTTAGATTGGTAGTACGCAGTGGGGGGACGCCCTCCCCACCAAAAGCAGGAAGTGTAACAATTCCAATGGCTGGACGGAATATGAAAATTGGCACGGGCTACGGAATGCTACGTTTGTGCGTTGCGTAGACGTGAGTTGTTTTAAATTGATTTAATTTATTATTTTTGATTCGAACTTACACTTTCATTAAAATTTTGATTTGCAGTTTAATTTGAAACTCACTTTCAAAAGTGAACATTAATTTGAATTGTTTATGAAGCACTTAATTG
Source organism: Chymomyza procnemis (assembly GCA_035046065.1). NCBI lineage: Eukaryota > Metazoa > Arthropoda > Insecta > Diptera > Drosophilidae > Chymomyza > Chymomyza procnemis. The sequence continues at coordinate 22,118,403 of JAWNOJ010000026.1, forward strand.
AAATTACTTTATTTTCATTTATTTTCATTAATTTCTAGCAAAATTTCTGCTGTTTGCCTTATTTTTGCAAATTTTTCTCAATTTAAAAAATAAAATAAACTTATTACCCTTGACTATGGTCATCGCTGCAAAGGCTGAGTATGAAAGTATCTCCATTTCCTATCTCTACCGCATAAGTACGCAAACGAGCTACAGGTGTACGGGTTTAAGCCGCATTTTTTTCCTTTTTGACAAAAATCTATAGCAGCTTCAATGCAGCGGCTTATAAAATCAATGCCAACTAACAATATTGATGTAGACTTGTTACTAATGAACTCAAAAGCTGCCATCAGTCATTGTGGCTGCCATACTTCGCTCCACGCTCTCTGCGTTTAGATTTGTTGCCATAAAGTTTTAGTCAAGTGCCAGCATGGCGTATACTTAACAGTCAAACAAAAGTCTGCTTTTGACTTCAATTATTTTCAATTAATGCGCAAACAAGTTAGAAATCATTGTGGGCTATCAATTTCTTGACAGGTTTTGCCAAAAAACCCAACGTGCTGAGGCACTACCACCAACGTTCCAACGTCCAAACGACAAGCAACAGCCACCCGCATCACCAGGCAACACTTCAGTCATGACGTTGCCACCTGCCAAGTTACACAAATCCAAAAGTAAATTAAAGCAGCTTGAGTTATGTGTATGATGACTATGTGGTGGGTGTGTGTGTGTGTGAGTATCTATATATATATATATAATACTTTTCGTTGCGCCTGTGTGTGTTAATTATGTTGCTTCTAATGACAGACAGCGTAGGAAAATGGCGCCTGCTTTTCCACTAATGAAACAAAGCCATTTACTGGCATTGCCAACGTGTCTTTGCAGCAGCAGCAGCAGTGTCTTTCAATGCGTTGCCATAAAGCAAATTCAGCAGCCAAAGATGGCATATAGCAAGTAAAACTCCAACTGGCATTTAAAGCAAACAGCCGGCGTTACCGTCAAGCACTCTGTGTGTACCCCCCAGACATACACTGAACTCCATCCAGCTTTTTGACGTGCTGTGAGCAGCAGGCAGCAAGCATTATACAATGGCTGTTCATTTCCTACCGCACTATGTCCTGATTTAGCGCCAAACCGTGCAGAGGCGAGCAATGCTGTAGCAGCACAGCGGGTTGTGTTCCGCATAGCAGGCCTACAGGCACTGACAGGCAGCCAGCTAGCCATAAATAGACAACATAAATGGGCGGAAATGGTAGGAATAATGTGAATCTTGTTTGGGGCAGAGTGAGTGAGAGTGAGAGTGTGGGCGGAATTCCCTGTTTTGGCCTATAACTCCAGCTTTTTGCTGAGCACAACAATTTTGCCGCCACCCGCCGTTTGGTGGCGCCACTTGTACGTCGTCTGATCTATGTGTATATAAGTAAGTGTTGCTACAACAAAGGTTATTTATATTAGACGACTATTTGCAGCTCTCAAGCACTGCTCCAGTAGCAAATCCTTGTTTAATGTTTTTGCTGCAAAATCTAGCAAAGTTGTGCAAATGTTTCAAATAAATAAGGCTGTAAGCAAGCAGAGCATACTGCAGACCTACATATGGCTTTGATTAACTGGGTCATAAGCGCTGCTGCTGCTGCTGTGGCTGTTGTATACTTAAAAGCTTGAAAACTTGTTTCAAGTTCAAACAGATAATATGCAACTGCATGTGTTCAATAGGGGATGCCCAGCCCCTGCTGCAAGGTTGCTCGCAATCGAGGCGAGATAAAAGTTGTACAGCAAAAACAAAATGGTGCCAAGTTCAGCATTTATATTTGTAGTTCTTAAATTTCGGCAATAATTACGTATTTTGCTTTAAATCTCAATATTTTTACAGGGTGACACTACCTGCTGGCTTCAAACTACTTAGTCTATGGATTGTGTTGGTTTTAAAGGCCTTAGAGGCGCAGAGACTCTACGCGCTGTATGCTTTGTTTATGGACTTCAACTGTAACTCTTAGAAACGAGGGAGATATAAAGCGCATGACTAATTGTCCAATTCAGCAGTAACAACTTTACTATTAGGGTAAAAAAAGGGAGCTCTAGGCCCTGTAAGCTTTGTTTATGAATTTCAACTGTGCCTCTTGATTAAGAGCCGATCAGATATAAAATGTAATTTACATGCCCAAACCTTACTTTGCACAAGTTGCATTACTTCCTATAGTTCTACTTTATTATTTGTAAGCTTTTTAATCGCAATTTATTTCAGAAATCAGTTGTTTCATTATTAGCTTAATTTTCTATGGAACCAAAGGCTATCTCTACCTTTAAGCTTTTTATTCACAAGTTTGTTGAGAAATGAGTTGTTATCAAAAGCTTAAACTCTTATGTAACTAAGAACCAACACTTCTTAAAAAATTTTCATAACTTTGTTGTTACTTCGCACCAGGTATGCCCAACTCTAAGATTAAATAACTTTTAATACAGTGTTCTTTCTATCCATCATAGCAATATGTTTGTTTGTTCTTTTCGGCAAAACTATTTGCTTAAAACTTCAAGACAAATATGTAGCCGCATTTGAAGTCCACAAACCACAAGGCCTTATATATACAAATACCTCACAGCTCAAAGGCAACCTAAGCTACATATCAATTTCAAGTTCAAATAACAAAAAACTTCTTTAAACAAAAACACTTCGGGATATGTGTACAACTTCTCTAGGTCTGAACTAGGCTTACACAATATCGGTTAATCTAGCTGCACATGCTACTATATACCTACCCACCATCTATTTATAAGCATATCTTGTATCTACCATTTTTTTTTATTTTTTTTTGCAAGATGTTATCCAAGTTGGCGCAATTTGTTTGGGCACAAAGCTGCAAACGGTCTTATCGGGTTTCCCTATGCTATGCAATTTCCTTATATCTTTCATATTCAATGAAAATTTACTTGACAGCCCCAACCAAAGTCGCACACACACACACACACACACTACGTGCTTTGTATGAATAAAAGTTTCACTGTTTGCCAGCTACGACGAATTTTTGCTGCCATTTGTGCGTCGCGCAGTCTTACGGGCCAAAAGCATAAACAACCCCAGACCATCAAAAAAAAAAAAAACGTATCACCCACTCCGGCAATCAAACGACCCAAAATACAAATAAAAACGCAAATGCAAAGCCAAAAAGCAGCACAGAAACCAGAACAGCTGTGTAAGGACAAACACGAAATTGGGTCAACTGTATATAGCCATTTGGGGCAAATGTATATAAAAGCCATGTACAGCCCCGCAGGGGTAGCAAACGCCGTTGGCCCGGCATATGGCAACGTCAGAGCTCTGGCGCTGTTAACTTGAAAAAAAAAACAACAAAAAACTGGGCCAAAAACAGCGGCCAACATGGCTTAACAGCGCTGTTAAACACAAGAGCGCACTTAACAGCCGCAACAAAGAGCAGAGCTAAGAGCATGGAAAGTGCAACAGCGCAAGCGCGCTCTCTTTATGTTGCAGCGCCTGGAAGTATGTTTGTTTTGATTTTGCCCAATAAATTGGGTCAATGGAAGTGAATTATGTTGCTGCTATATATAGAGACGTACATATAACTTCGTTATGTATTTATATGTTTTTATGTATTATATACAATAGATATATGCCTTATATGCTTGTATTGACTTTTGGCAGGCAGGCGAGCGTGTAGAGGCAGCTAAAAATAGCACAACTTATATGTACATTGAGGTTGGTTGAGGAGGCTGGGCAGAGCGGCTGCAGAGGCAGAGTTGAAAGTGAAGTTTTTCCAAAAAAAAAAAAAGAAAATAGAACTGCAGCTGGCGGAAAAGCGCTTAAGTTGTATGCTGTTGGCTTGACTGGAAATCAAAGGGACTGCGCAATTTCCGGGCATAGGCTAAAGTCAGTTAATTCCTGACAATGCCAAAAAAGCTCTTGGGGGAAATCCCGGTGACTCTGTTAGAAGTAAATTCATGCTGGCTTAGCTTTTGGACAGCTGAAGTTTGTGGCATTTCTTTTTTTTTTGGGCTAATTTGCGACTGCTGCTGCGGAAAAATCTTAGACAGTTTCAAAAAGTAAATTGATTTGGAATTCAATTAGATTTTTGCTTTTTTTGTGGCTAAAACGTATAGAACAAGCGATTTTCTTCAATAGGCTTGGCTGCAGAAAATGATTTGTTATCAATTTTTGGGGTTGGTATGGATTTTAAGTAACAAATGCAACTTAAAACTTGTTTGAGTTGATTTGTTGGTTTTTAGCTTCATTTTCAAAAGTTGTTAAATTAAACTAAGATTCAGTTCAAAGCAGAAGTCAAATTAAGCACTGCCATGACGAAACTACAAAAAGAAAGAAGTTCACTCGAAACTTTTACAAACCACTTATATTTTAAGTTATTTTTAGTTGCATCAAAAATGTTGTAAGAATTGGTAAAAGAATTTCTGAATTACTAATTTCTTTTCGATCGAACTAGGTAGGGTAAAGAGAAATCCATTATTTTTGCATGAAATTGAAGGTTTTGTTTGATAATTTGTTGCCATTTTAAAGGATATTTCATGATGCCTCTCTTATGTTGACAAAAAATAAAGACTGTCGATTTTTACAAGCCTCTCTTAAACGATTTTTTCACCAGCGAAATTGTTCGCCATGTAATGAAACAGACGCTAAGCACTTGCTGCCAGATCAGGACTATAGGGTGTTTGCATAAGAATGAACCTCCCAAACAAGCTTTCGAAGCTTCAGGCAAATCACTGTCGATGTGTGTGTCCTGGCGTGGTTTTGATGAAACACAATTCCTCTCATATTGATCAAAGCTGGCCGCTTCTGGGCTATTGCTTCCTTGAGACGGTCCAATAACTCACAGTACAGTTTGGAGTTAAGACTTCTGCCTTACGGCGCACCAAACACTCTTCCTCGCCGTCAATTCTGACTTGGGCCACCATTTCTGCCGGCTTACTGCACCGTTTCCTTGCAGTGCGTGGTGCATCTTTGACATCGAAATTATCGGAACGGAATTAACTTACTCAATTTTACTATAGTTTTATACTTACAAATTCAATACATTCAAAATAATATTTCATATAAAATGGTTGCCAAAATTTACCTGCAAAGATAAAGAAAATCACGAATTAATTAAATGTTACGAAACTTCAAAAGTAAAAAGTAAAATTTCCAAAGAAACCCTTAGATAAAAAATATGAAATGACATTTAAAATTTTTTGGCTTAAATTAATAAATGATTTTTCAAAAGTTTGACGTCTTTCAAGTTTCTAAAAGCCATCTGTCAATCTTAATAGTCTATCTGGGTTGTCGTTGCTTGTTTTTCTATGGAAATTTTTTTTGACAGCTTTACTTGAAAGCTATTTATTAAACGAAGAGCTACAACACCTTAAATCAGGATTAAGTTTTGTTTTATTTCTGAAATTTTTTACAAAATTGAAAAATTTATGCAAAATTTTCAACAAGATTTCGTCACAGCAATACACTTAAATCTATTTTTGCCAATTTTTTGATCCCGAATCATTCTAAGTGACGCGTGCCTTTTCACTCATATAATCATTAAAAGGCGAGCCCTCACTTTGTTTTGTCCATCAAAGATTATGTTCCACGTCAATCACCTAGCTTCAAAGTAAAACCTCTACACTTCAGTTGCAACCCCTGCCACATACACACCTCTTCTCGTCCCCACCGCCACAATCTAGTAATGGCAACTTCGCAAAAAAATAAAAAAACGCGTCTGTTTTTCACGCACAATTCCCAGCTGCCGTTAATAATGTGAAAATCTTTTTCACATTCCTTCACCACTCCACCCTCTCTTCGGCTTTTCTGTCGTATTTCCGCATTTTCCGTATATCCGCATTGCCTCCTTTAACATTTTGTACCATTCTTACTGGCTTTCATGGTTTATGCGTTCGCATTCTTTGCGCCTAATAGGGCTTAATTTTTGCCAAACTCAAATTGCACTCAAGACGACATTGTACTGCTACTACTACTACTACCACCTACACATGCTTAAAGAACAGGGGCGTAGAGCCTTAGTGTGGCATGCAGGAGGGCAAAAAAAATAAGATCACTTAAGAGTTTTGAAAATTAACAGATAAAAGCAATTTTCTAAATACTTCAATGCAATCTAATAATTTTTAGGTTTTCATAATAATTATAAATAAAATTAAGAATTTGTATTAAATTTATTGTAAGTTGAAAATTTTCAGTTGTTTTTTAATAATTGTTATGAAATTTTGAAATTTGTCATAATTTGAAAAAAAGTAACATTTTTAGCAAGCTTTTTTAGATTTACTATATATTTTGAGATTTATGAAAAAATAATTAAAGAACTAATTTATTTTTAAGTTTATAAAAATATTAAAAATTTTAACGCTTTAGAAGTTTTTTCGTAATCTTTTGTTCATACAATTTTTTAATCATTTGAATGAAAATTAAAATTGAGAATTAATGTTGAGAATTATAGTTGGTAGACTTTTGTCGTAATTTGAAAATGTATATATTTCTATTAAAAATGTATTTTTTTTTTTAACTTTTTTAATGTAAATTGTTTATTTTTTATTTCATATTTCAAAATTGTGATTATTTTTCTATTTTTACAAAATGTCAACCAACAAATGTCACTTACATTTTTTTATGCAAATTTTAGATTTTGGCAACAAGCAGCTTATTTAGTACAAAAACTCCATCCTCATGTAATTTTGTCGCCTACGCCACTGCGCTCCCACACACACTCACAGCCTACTAGAGAGCCGCATAAAAGCCAGACGCAGAAATGTAGGCAACAATAAATATAGACGAAAGCGCTAAGACGCCTTGAGGTGGTTACCGGTGCGGTTGGTGTTGTTACCAGGATTGCCAAGCAGCCAAAAGCGAATTTTGCATGCGCTATTAAAGCTGTTTAAGCGCGTCATGGCAATTTTTGGTTGCCAATCATTTGCCGCTTCGTTTGCTTTATCCACGAAGCACACACACAAATACAAGCCGACACTTTGGGAATTTTTATTTTTTGCTCATTTGCATTGCTTAGCTGCTTAGCGAAAGAGAGAAATACTTAAGAGTTGCTCCCTGTGGGTGTGAGTGTGTATGTGTGTGTATGTGCGTGTGTGTGTGACTATATGTTTTATGTTTTGTTATACTCATTGATTGTTTACCTCTGCTGCGCGTTTGTTAATTTAAATTAAAAAGTTATGCTGCCAATTTACCTGGCATTCTTTTGCTTTTTTAGCTATTGTTGATTTTGTTGTTGGCATGTCTTATCACTTTAATGTAAAGGCATCAACGTGCGCCTTGCACAAACAAAATGAAAACGGAAATTGGGTCACATCAGATAAGCGCAGAGCAGAGTGTGTAGGCAGCAGAGGAGTAGGCACAAACGCAGCAACATTCACAGACATAAACGGTAAGCGACTCCGAGTTGCTTTCAACAACATTTCTGGCGCTTTATCAACTGACAGACAGACAGACAGACACACACACACACACATACCAATACACAAATAAGCAGCTACAAACGCACATAGGCGCACACACACAGGCCTACATACACTCACACAGATTCTCCGGCACACACACACACACAGCCACCACATTACTTTGAAATGTTTTTATAACGAGTTGAACGTTAGGCCATAATTGCCACAAGCGAACCACTTCCGGCTGTGTGTAGTTTAATGTGGTTGCCGTTTAGCGTACCCCCTGCTACCCTGTACTATCCCCCAAAAGCCACCCTAGTGGCAGCAGCAGTCAAGCGTACCACTCAACTTGAAAATAGTTTAGCAAAAAAAAAAAGTAGTTTAGCCTAAAAGTAGGCAACATTTGCACACCAAAAGCGCTCTAAAATGTCTATTTGATGTACTGCTGGCAGGCAGGCATGTGTTTTGGATTTTTTGATACACTTTAGACGCAAAAGCAGAGTTTATTGAGTTGCTGTCAAAAAAAAAAAATACGAAATTGCATGTTTTCAGCAGTACCCAGCCGAGAGTCAAGTTTTTCGCTGTAAAGTATGTAAGGATTTTGGGTAACATGCGCGCTTATAGCTTTGATTTAAGTGTGTTTAACTTCAGTTACAAAGTTCTTATATTCGTTGTGGCATTGCGCACATTTCTAACACTCTTTGCTATAACTGCAGCATATTTCAGTGTTTCACAACACTGTCAACTCCATAGTTACGCATTTGTTGCCACATAAATATGATTATCTCAATTTGTAGCATTCTCTTTCGCTTAAAACTTAATTTGATTGCGTAAAAATAAACACAAGCGACAGTGATAAACGCACACACGGTTACACACACTCCCACACACACTCCCACATGTAAATAAAGTTGTACATAAACATAGATTACGCACACATGCACAGGCGCATAACTGATGTGACAATCACACGCGAAATTGTCATTGCGCTGGCGTTTTGGATGTAACATGATTGAGCTTGTTGCCAAAACGAATATTCATTCCATTCATATTGTTGATTTTAATGCAGAGTATCTGTGTGGCGGGGGTGTAGCTAAGTGTGTGTGTGTGTGTGTGCTGGTGACAATGTGAGGGTGCGCTGATAAAACAGCGAAAAAAAATCAAATGACAATGGCGTTGATTTTCACATAAGCGACAGTCTTTGACAGTCAGTCAGATGGCGGAGGGACGGACGTGCGTACGAGGGCGAACGAATAAACATTCGTTCAGACAAAAACATTGAGACAAACAATCGACAAAAGTCGCACTAAAAGTCATTCTGACTTTGACATAGCGCAAATTACCAAACATCAGCTCAAGGGTTGCCTTTTATATACTGCTCACATGCATACACACACATACCCGCCAACACACACATACACACACACACCAACACACATACTTAGACATTTGCTGTCTACATAAATACAAAATTTATGCGAAAAGTTCGTGGCAAAAGTTTTTAAGCCGTTTTGCCTTTAGTTCAGCTTATATTTGAAATGAAAGTTTTACTGCGTAATTTACGTTTTAACACTAAAAAAAAAACAAAAACAAAAAAAAATGTTTTCCTTTAAAAATCGGGCGTGATCGAATAAATGATACACGCACTGAGCAGCATTATTTAATGCGCCCAACTTTGCACAAAATGTAAGAAGGCATTCCAATTTTCGAAATAAACTTCTTAATTTTTAAACTAGCGTTCAAAATTGATGTTCCGCATGCGAGCTATACTAAGCAGATTCTCAATGTGCCTCAATATCTTATTTGGAGTTTGAGGATTAACCCAGGCTGGAAAAATTTTTTAGTTTTAAATATCTCAAATAGAAATCCATTACTTAAGTATTTCATCAATATTTTCCTTATTTAGATGCCAGTGATTAAAGCATGTTGAAAGCTAAAAAAAACGTTTGTACTTTCCAAGCCCTATATTTGGGCTCTAGCTTTCCTACCAATATTTAACCATTACAACAGCCCCAATGAACTAAACATACCTCTTATCTTATACCAAGTAGTTCACATAAAAAACATTCCAAATGAAATGAAAAGTTTGGCAAGGGCAACACAAACATTTTGGGCCACTTTATTTTTTTTAAATGTTGTCAATTTGCAAGCAACGCCCGAAAGTATGCCACATTAAATTTGTTTGGCCCAGTTTACGTAGTAGCCCAAGCAGTGGCAGCCAAAAAGGCATGACCCATATAGAAGGCAAGTTTTGCGTATTAAACACTGCCCTCCGGCTCAGTTAAAGCAAATGTAATAAAATAAAGCTGCGGCAGTCATAAATTTTCCCAAAAAATATGCGCATGCAAAAATTTTCAGGCCCGAAATGCCCAAAAAAAGTGTGAGTAACTTTGTAATGAAGCGCCAGCACGTTGTTGTCAGCCATTTTAGTTTTACGTTTAAATGTTGTGCAACACTTAAATAATGCAAAAAAGTTTGCAAAAACTTTAAAATGTTATCAATCAAATTGTATTATTTGTTAGCGGAAGCTACTCTAAAAGGCAAATGTAAAATAAATAAACCAAAGGCAAACAACATCCGGGTTTCGGCAAAGCAACTCAACCAGCAGCAAATTAAATATTAATAGAGTGTGGAACAACGACAGCAGGCAGGCAGCAAAAGGCCAGAGAACAGGCTGCGGCAAGCACCTGTGCCATGTCCGAGCATGTGTGGCTGTGTGTGTGTGATAGTGTGTGTTTGTGCGTGCGTGTGTGTGCTGGCCTCCCAGACGTGACAACATAGCCGGACGCCATTTTAAAAGACTTACACTTCCGCTGGCCTGCGCTGCACATTAGGCTTCTGCGTTGGCGTCGACATCGTCGTCGTCATCGTCGTCCCCGGCGTGTATCTATGTGCCTGTGCATGCGTGTGCGTCTGATAATAAGCGACGACAATATTCTGGCACGCTCAATTAAACACAACATGTCCCAAGCTCAGTACCAACAGCACAGTTCCAACCTCCCACAGGCAGTTAGCTCCGAGTCGCCCCGCACCCGCCAGGCTGCTTATCAGTATAAATTTCTCAAATTACAAGCAATGCATACCCTTTGCCGCAATTTAATGGCAACCACAAGCCAACTGCGCTTCTATGTAAAACTGCCTTTTATATAAAATGAAACCCTTACCCAACCAACATTGAACCCTACTTTGTGCGCGCTCACACTCCCTCTCTCTCTCTCTTCCTGCATCAACTTGAATCCTTGTAGAGCCCGCCGCATTGTTATCAATGCCATTGTCACATATCTCCAAATTTTGGCTTTTTGTTGTTGCTGCTGCTACTGCCTTGTTGTTGTTTAGCCATTTTGAAATCCAATTATGACATAAAAATTTTCGTAAATTGTAAAATGTAAATTCTGTTAACACTTGCGACAAGCCAAAGCACTTGGAGCGTAAGTCCTTTGCCCACACAAAAAAAAGGGTTTGCTTGTGTTTTTTTTTTGCCTTTGCTGCTTATTTTGCCAAGTCAACAGCGACAACAACAACAAACTGAGATAAGCCCAAGCAAAATTATTATTTGACACACGTAAATTTCAGTGATAATAAAATTTGTGTCCTGCTGCTGCTGCCGCCTTTGACGTTGACTTTTATTACTGCGGTAATTGGCAAATGGAGCTTGAGCTAAGCTGCAACTTGGCATTTTGGCTAATCCCAAGATCTTGGCCCAGTAGTACGTCGTACTGCGCTACCAGCCAGCCTGCCTGCCACAACGTACAAGCAGCCGGCAAATGTCAACAAATTTGATTTGAATTTAAATTGCATTTGTGTGGTAATTAAGTTTAAAGTTTTTTCCCCCAAACTTTTAATTTTTTTTGGGTAAATGACCATATAGACAAGTGCAGCTATAAAACAGGATGTAAATGACAAAGCTAAAACAAACTTACAACTGGCCAGGGGGCAGAGCCGCCATGGCACAGTGGTCTTAGTGGCAGCAAAAAGTGTATAAAGACTTATAATGTTATAAGTTCTAGATAAGTTTTTAGTTATCAAGAAATAACAAAATTATAAAAATAAGATTCTTAATATTAAAAAAAAATTTTTGTTCTTATTACAAAGCATTTTATTTGCATTGATGCTTGAAAGATGAAAAAAATTATAAAAAAAAATGCATTTAATAAAGAAATTGAATTTCAACTATCATCAGTTTATTGTTTATATAAAAAAAATTAATAAACAAATAATTAATTAATATAAAAAGATTAAAGTGCAATTCAGATAGAATTGAGATAATTTAAATTAAAAATATTTTTAAAATTCTATATTTCAAAAAACTTTTTAAATAACTGGGAAATTGGTTTAAAAAAAATGCTAAAGACTTTGTTTGAAAATATTTAAATATTTATAAAAATTTAAGAAAAAAAATTGATGAACTTTTTACAAACAATAAATTTTGTTTTAACGCCAAATATATTAATTTACTCATTATATTTGCAAAAATTTTCATTATTAATATTTTTGCAATTTTTTATTTTTTTGTGCATAAAATGAATAATGAATAATTAGACGAGCATGATGCAGCTTGACTATAAAATTCATTTTATTTTTTATGCCAAAACACAATGTTATTTATAAATTAGCGTATAAATTTTTGCCTAAATTCGCCCAGCTTGTTGTGTATTTTATTCCAACTCCTGACCCAGTGTGCCTTATGTGGGTGTTGTATGAGGCAACTCTGCTAATAACAATTTAAAGATCCTGACCCTGAACCTGACTCTAAAGCGCAGTGTGGGTATTGAAAATAATTGCCAGTAGAGCTTGGGGACTAAGCCAGGGTTGCGCATGTAATTGGCTTATAATAAAATGCCAAATTGCTGTGGTCTTTGCCACATGACAACTTATTCCCAAAGACATTTCTTTGCACTCAACTAACTGACAGCTAGTGACTGAACATGTATATATATACTATATATATACATATATATACACACACTCGATATATAATAGCTAAATGCAAGCTAAGCTGTGTGTGTTGAGCTATGCTTGTGTGCGTGCCTGTTGGGCAGCTCATCTATTTCAATTTAAGCTCAACTACTTTTTTTTTGAGCTGCGGGTGAGTCTATTTGAAGGGCGTCGAGTGTATCTGTATCTGTCTGTATGTGACCCGCATTTTTGCCATGTTGACCCAGTATGCAAGCCAAGTGCCGTACGCAGCTAGTGCCAGGGGTGCAGTAAGCTTAAGTGGGTCAGTAATGCTCATTGTAGTGTAGTAGTCGTTGTCGTCGTCGTCGACGTGGACGTAGTATCAAAAAGCCGGGGCACTCTGTGCAATGGCTGCCTTTGTATGTCAATTGACAAAAAAAAATATATATATATACAAAAAATTTACTTGTTAAATAGACGCGCACACACCAACACGCATATAGATACCGTTATGTACATAGCAAAAATTGCTGTAAATTACTGAGTTACAGTAATTGGCACAAGGCTTGCCTAGTCTTGCTCTCTTTTACGCTCGCGCGCGCTCTCTTGGCATGGCTTTGATGACCTTGTTCAAGCACAACTGTACCAAAAAAAAAAAAATGCATCAAGGCCTGGCTGACAGCATGCACAATACCCAATACATATATATACATAAAATTTATATGTATTTACTGCGATTTATATACATATATACAGATATACATATGTATGTAGCTGCAATTTATGCTTACTTGTATCAAATGTTGGGTAGGGGCGAGTAGAGATGGTAAGGCTAGCAAAGTAAACCAGGTCAAGCATAGACAAAACTATATATGCTAGCTGTAAGTAAGTATATACATATTTATGTATATGCTGTATGTATGTATATGTATATGTGCATTAACATATATATGCTTTTGTCATGATGTCATGTGTCCTTGTGTGCAACTTGCTGACTGCTCTTTCTAATGCCTTGGACAGGCTCTTGTTGCGCTTGAATGCCTTACATTGACTTTTAATCAAAGTTTATATATATCGTACAGAAATATATGCAAGCAGCATTACTCTAAGTGACAACAGGAGCGGAGTTCGTCCAAAAAAGGTGATATGAATAGTAAATATGTTGATTATAAATTTATATATATAGTAAATTATGGCTAGCACTGGCGAAGTTAGCAAAATGACCTAAGTGAATCTCTGTTAACCAAAGTAACCGCTGTTCGAAATCATAGATCCTGGTTATCTTTAAACAGTTATTAATAGAGTTATCTCCATGCTACGCCTTTGGGGCGGTGTTTACAGAATTTTCTTATCTCTCTTCTCTTTAGAGTTAAATAAAGGGATACGAGTACGGAGTTAGCCCGAAAGATTGCTAGAGCAAAAAGCTGGTTAAAAATAGACATTTATTTATTATTAATTTAGGTTACAACAAAGTGCAGTTGAGCAAGCAAGACCATGTTCGAACTATGAAGATTTAGAGCAGTAGGATTCAGCGGATAGAAAAAAACTTGTAAGAACTTCGAGAATTCTCTTATAGCTGCAGTAGCGGCTAAGCGCTTAGACAGTCAAAGTAAGGCCAAAAACTACGAAGATTCGAAAGAGTAGAATTTAACAATTGTACGAAATAAATTAATTTGAACCTTCATACCAATTTGGTCGCCCTTATTCTAATATGGTCGCCCATCTTCCAGTTAACTGCCACTGACTACGCTGCTGTCTTCAAAGCAATTTATCAAAAAACAAAAGCCCCAATAACAACAAGAAATAACAACAAAACAATAACATCTTCAATAACAAGTACTTCAATCAGCCCCCACTTAAGCGCACGAAAAGCTTGAAAGTCCTCAAAAAAAACGTAAACTTTAAAACAAGTAAAACTTTTTAATAATTTGAAGGCTAGCTACCAATTTACCTTCAGGCTCCAAGCCACAACCCCAAAAAATATGTAATACATATAACAACCTCTACGCCAGAAGGCAAGCCACAAAAAAAGTTGTCCCCAGCAATGCACATAATCAATTTGTGGGGCCAGCTCAATTTCGTACGAACGTTGTCGTACATCATATTGGACATTTGGAGGCACCTCAAGTTGCTGCTGCTGTCATGCAGCTGACTCTAAGCTGCTATCTGCCCCCCAAGGGCAGTAAATAATGTTGGGAAGTTCTACTCTTATGGTTTTATATTTCGAATTTTTTTTATACATTTTCCTAACCGTAGCGCGTATTACACACGCATGTGGCATGTGGCACAAAGTGATAGCCCAGTTTTTTTTTCTTGTAGCCTCTTTTCGCCGTTTTTATAGAGTATAGCGGGCGTAGGCAATGCTTCGAGCAGAATGTTACAGAAACGGGTACTGGTTGGGGAAAAATATTATGTAAAACTAATACGTATCCCAAGCCTGATGAGTGAATTTTTTATGGCATTGACCAAGTTGGGGTTTTATTCATAGTTCATAATGGGAAAGAGCTGCACAAATTGGCGTAACAAGATGCGTTGAGATAGAGAAAGAGTTGAAGAGACCGTTCATAAGATAGGAAATCGTAAAGGGTAATATGGTTTGCGCATAAGACGCGAAAAAGATCGTGTGAGGCATAATTGTATCTACAAAATGGTAGTGCTAGAAATCGAAGAATGAAGAGTTACTCTAGATGCAAAGACATTAGAGACTTCGTTTAGAAGTCCGTTCGAGTCAATGGAACCGAGTTGGAGCTTTTGTATATCTACAAGTCTACAAGAATAAGTCGGCAATCGAATGGTAGGATGCCAATTTACACCCCAGCAACAATTTACAACAGCAAATAATAAAAATTGTTTTTGAACGGACTCAATCATATTATTAAAGAGTCAGTTGAAAACTTAATCTTACTTAACTCAATTAAACTTACGTCTTATGACTAAAATAAACATTTCCGCTAACAATCGGTATGGCGTTTGGCCGCCATTTTGTCTGCACACTGCAAATACAGGGCAGGCCATTTAAAGAAGAAATCTCATTTTTAATTTGATAATCATTTACTTCGGTTCAGGTGACATCTTTCAGCTACTTTTTGCATGTGTTCTCACGTAAATGAGCACCTTCGGCCTTGAGCACAAAATCTGTGTACTTTTCGTGGCGTTTTCCATTGTTTTGGCCAACCTATCAATGGCTGCAATTTCACGTCGTAAGTTTTATAGAGGCTGTTCCTTAGGTAATTGAGTATTTTCTTTGGCATTAAATTGACAATTTTGATTACACATTGTTACTTCCACTTTAAATGAGCCACCATGTTTTTATTTTTTTTTTTCTATAAAAGCAGGTGGCTTGCTTAAAGTATATATTGAAGTCGGTAATATAATAGCATTTAATTTTTTATTTTTTGTGGTAGTTTCTAGCTGGCCTGGACCGCAGTCAGCGACTTTATGTGCGGTTCAACTTGCTATGTGCAGCACTCTACGGCTTTAAAGTAGTGCGGGTGTAGTTGTTGTTGGTGGGTAGTTGTGTGTGTGTGTGTGTGTGAGTGTATTTAAAATGCTATTTGATGTGCTGCCAAAGTTGCTGCTGCACGTAAGCTGCTTATGGCCAACAAATTAGACGTTTTGAAAGCCAGCGTAAAATGTGCTATGGCATTGCGAAGGCTCTGCACTGGCTTTTTGAATACAAGTCGGCTTTAGTGCTATAAAAAGAAGTTGTCATAGACACAAATACGCACACACACACACACAGAGGCAAGTAAATAAGCCTGCATATGCATATTGCATAGATAGAAGCACATAGATACACACACATACACTAAAGCAACATGTTGAATTTTATTGAAAATTGTGCGCAAGTGTTAATCCTAAAAAAGGCAAATAGCATGATGCATGCAACTTTGAGTAGAGCAGCAGAGAGCGAGAAGCGAGCAGCGCGTATCTACGTCACAAAATGGGGTTAATACGTGCTTAGGCGAAATGTTGAAAGGGGTAGCCAAGTAAGACACACACACAAACGCACACGGACATCCATAATCTATGCTTATATAAGGTATAGGCGATTTACGATTGATTTGTGAGCCAAAAGTGGTTTCATTTGGTCAGTGCAAAGGGTTTTAACAAAGCGGAAGTAGCTCAAGATACAGAATAAGAAAACAAGCGCGAAAGAAAGGCGAGAGAGAGAGAGAAGCGGCAGAGAGAGCGTGTGTAAAAAGTGAAGGTGTTTAGCTAAGGGCCAAGTTAAGCCTAAGCTGTCACCAAGGCTTAAAGTGAGCTTAAGTTGGAAAAAATGTTGCAAAAGTAAGAAAGTTTAAGTGAAAGTCAGATAGACCAGTCCAATCTATCAATTTATCTATTAATTCATTTAAGATTAAAAAATATTGAATAAAACGAAAAAGCCACAGCTATAGGGCCCTAAGACTAGCATACCGCATGAACTGACTTAACTTTATAAGTGAAGTAGCTGGCAATCCGAATCTTGTTGAGACACATGCCTTGGTTGAAACGCACTTAATCATGGCTGAGCCGCATCTGGCGTTGAAATGCTCAAGTACGCGGCCGAGTTGGATACAAATTGTGCCAAAATATGGTTTAACTTACATCGATACTTTGTTATTTTTTTTACGAATCACTACTGAATCTGGTGATTAGCGATGAAAAGTGGATTATTTACGACAACGTCAAGCGTCTTGGTCAAAACGCTGTCAGCCATCGGAAACGGTGGCCAAGCCAGGATTGATGCTGTGTATTTAGTGGTATAGGGGTTATTTAGTATATGCACTGCTCCCATACGGCAAAATTCTTAACTCCGAACTGTGCTGTCATTTCTAGTACCGAAACCCCAACAATACTTAATATATTTAGCACACAAAATCACTTTAAATATTCTACTTTGTTGTGCGCTCAGCTAAATTTCATTTTGACAGTAATCATCACAATTTTCTTGACGCCCCATTGAATGTGAAACCAATGTTGTCCAATTGTTATGCAGTTTTCATGTTATTCATAAAGTGCTCGAAGCGTGTGTTGCCTTTTAAAGTGGCCAGATTTAATGAAGCGTCACAGCAACATACAAAGCAAGTGTGTACACACTGTTGCCTACTTTTCATGCAGCGCACATGCCAGCAAACGACGAAAGAGACAGTCATGGGTAAAAGATACAGGACAGCAAGTTAGTGTTGCCACAAAGAGACACAATTTCAAAATCATTTCCATTGCACTTTGAAATCGAACTCTCACGTATTTGCACACAAGAAAAATAAAAGAAAAATAAAAAAAAACCGCGTTGGGGCTGAAGTTACACACACACACACGCACACACACAAATGCAAATACAAACACATATGTACGAAAATATAAACGAAAAACTCTGGTCACACGGGCGCACTGAGTTGTAAACAGGGCTGGAGTTGGATAAGCGCGCTTGACTTGCAAAGTGAGTTTGCGTATTTCAGTTCAAAATGGCACAACGCTTGGTAAGTTTTTCAGTTTTAAGTTTTTCAGAACTTACAAAGCAAGTTTACAAAAATGTAAAAATATTTGCAGACTATTTTCAAATGGTAATCAACTGATAGCTTTATTTTAAGACAAAAGCAAATATTATTTGATTTATGAACAGTATAAGAACAGCTCAGAATGTTCCAAAAACTCTAATGGAGAGTGTGGCACCATCACGAAACAGTTCAATTTTGCTTTATAATTCAATATCACTTATGCAAGTGCTCCAAAACTTTACTTTAACAGCGTCACACTCTGTCAACATTATAGGATTCTTCATTTAAGAAGTTTCAAAATCTTTTAGACATTTTGAGCTATTTTCATATAAGTATGCTTTGAAATTTTATGAAATTTTCTGCAAATAAGCAGTGTGTCCACACTATTTTTTGTGTTGTATCAACGAACGAATGTGTCACATGTTTCATGAAAAATTCGCGTAAAGTAATAAAATCAATGAAAAAATCTTTGGCCTCCTTGGGCCTGCGGCAGTCTAAATCCGTCACTGTTCGCAGACTCCCACACACACTGCCGTACACACTCGCACACACACTTATGCTCATAGTCAATTTGAAAGCAATTTGAAAAAACAAATTTTGCTACGCATTAGATTATAATTTCGTGTCTTTTTACGTATTTTCGCTCTGTGCCTTTTCCCAATTTATTTCTCACAATTTTTTTATTCGTCTTTATGTTTGCATATTTTATGTGATTTGAAGCAAACATTTTGTTTGTTTTTTTTTTCTTTTTTTTTTATATATTCTTATGAGTTCGCATGTGTATATATAACCCTTTTTCAATTTTGCGCTAAGGATTCTTTCATGGATTTGAATATTCAATTTTGTGCTTATTTCACAACACTTGCAATTTTGCTGGGATAAGCTTTATAACTCGTGCTCACACTCCATATAGCACAGCGCAGTCCGTAACACCCACAAAATTTTCAATTTGTTTTCCATATACTATATATATATATGTAATTAGTTTTTGTTTGTTTTTGCGTTTGCTTTTTATGTTTGTGTTCGCTGGCAAAGTTTTTTGCAAAGTTCTTAGCCAAAGTTGTTGTGGCAAGTGTCAACGTTAACGCTTTTAATTGTGACTGATAAAGCGCCCTCTATGGAGCAAGTTGTTGCTGTTGTTCTTGCATGCATTTGACCCAATTCCGGGATTTTCATTATTTTTATGGCAGCCCCAGAAAGAAAGTCAAGCGAAAGTGCCCGACTTCCCGACTGTTTGTTTTTTTTTTTCATTTATTTGCAGTTTCCCCTTCACTTTCCTTTGACTAACAACAACTTTTGCGCAAAAAAAAAGCGAAACAGCGAAACTCAACTTCACTCCACGCAACTACCCTCAACTAGGCGAAGCCTTCCTGTTTAGATAACGCCAGCTTCGTCAGTTCCTTGCAAACCGAAATACCAAGGCATTTTTAATTAGAACTCTGTTTTTTCTGGGTTTTGTCACTCTTTCTCTCACTCACTCCCTTCTCGCTCTACTGTCTGCATTTGTTTCTTCTGTTTTTTGTGTAGTACTTCATTTATTGAGTTGCCGCCGCACAAACTAACGATGCAGAAAATTAATGTAGTGGGAGTTGTCGGGAACGTTAGACAAAGCACTGGCCCTTTTTGATTTGCTTTTGTTGGTCTTAGCAACTTGGCTTAGAAAGGAGTTCAAGTGAAAGGAGTTAAACAATGCTTCAAAAAAAAAAAAATGAAGACGGGGGAGCAAAAAATGAGAAACAAAAAAACTTAGACCAGCTGGATTCTGTTAGGGATATGTGTGATAACTTGTTAGCTGCAAAGTGAGAGCATGAACCAGGAAATTTATTTTTGTTTTTTTTTGGGGGAGGGACGGGGAAAAAAACACAGCAAGTATTGGGTTTGTATTGTAGCAACTCATGACTATAATTTGTAGGCTCATAATTTCCAGCTCATGTAGTCGCTGAAAAACTCTGTTAAATTAAATAAGCAAATTTCTGGAGCACAAGACTTTGGTAGGAATTGCTGAAGTTGCGAAAACTTGAGCTGAGAGAGTTACTAGCTTAGTTTTTCAGTAAGTAATAGCAGCTTTTATATATTTTTAGGGAAAGGGTATATTTATGGTACCAATATGCCTTCTAGTTGGAGCAAACCAAGCCAACCGTCACTGAGACAATAAGATGAATTTATTTGACATATTTAACTGAATTTACGGTACTGAAGTCCCAATGCCTGCCTACAGTTTACAGCAAAAAAGTTTTTTTATTAAGAGAGAAAGCTGAGGCTTACCCGACTACCAGAGAGAATAAAGTAAAACCTTTAAAGTTAAAAATCATATACCGCTTTGTATTGAAAAATCGGGTCCTTGTAGTTAGTAACGATCAAGGTTGTGTGAAGCCAAGGTTTCATTATCTCTTATTAGTCTCTCTTTCTAATTAGCTCTTGTTTGTAGAAGCATTAACTCTCTTAGATGCCTTTAACTGAGTATCACTCTCACGCTCATTTTTGCTGCTGCTGACTGCACTGCTTATAGATGCAAAGAAATGCTTAAAAGCTTTGAATATCTCTGCACTAGTCTTTCTTTCTAATTAGCATTTGCTTGTCTGAGCCATTCATCGCGAACTGCCTACAGCTAACCTCTGTCCGCCTTCAGCGTCTGTGATGTCTAAAAATTCCTTTTTCCGCTCATAAAAATAAACAACCCACTTTCGATGTTGGCAACTTTAAAAACAACATCCTTCTGATTTCTGAGTAATGCTTTTGATATAAAAAAGCCTTAAACTGCTGTCCCCTACATAAACCAACAAGCTACGCTTACAACAAAGCCCTCTTATTTGCTGCTTTCGCTTGAGTTCTTAAGACTCTCTTCCTTCTTTTTTTGGCCAATACCCACTTACCACTCTTCCTTGCATATTTTCATAAAAAAATAATAAAGCTTTTCATTTTGTTCAAGCACCGTTCTCCCCTACATCTGCAGCTCATTAAAGTAATTTGGAGCTTAAATTATTTTTAATAAATATAGCGTTTTTTGTACTTTACTTATTGTATTTTTTTCTTTTTGCCTTTTGCCTTCATCTTCAACTTTTGTCCTCATTTACTTGTTATATAAATTTCATCATCTGCTGATTGTTCTCGTTGTTCTTATGATTGTTGTGGTTGTTTTTTTCTGCTGTAATTTAATACACATTTCTTAATTAATTCAATTTTTTGCGTTGGTCCTGCCGTCTGTAAAGCGACCATTGACTGTCGAATATTAAACAATTCGTAATTCGAGAGCTGCCAACTGAAGTTGTCATGGTTTATGGATTTATGAGGGAGTGAGTGAGTGAGTGAGTGCTGCAGCGGGTAGGTAGCCCCACAAAAGCGCACCCCACAAAATCTGCTTTAAGCTGCTTGTGCTGCGACCATGTGCCGCATTAAGGGGCACCACCACCTGCACGTTACATGCTGACCATATATAGACCTGAGCATCGATTAATTTAAATTTATAGCCATTTTACATGACTTTTGCCAGAGCGTTTATTATCTGTCAAATTGAGTTTGGAACGAAAATGTTTATTAAATTTTACAAAGCAAAACATTTTTATGGCGCATTGAACAGTATTTTTTTTGCAGCCAAAAAATGCAAATAAGCTGTTAGACCAAAATGGACAATGTTGCCAATTGACTGGACAATGGAGGCATAATGCTCTAACCGTGTTAAAGACTGTCAGCTGCCTGAACCAAATCTATTTAAGGCTCAAAATCTATGTAAGATGGGTTACATGCAGTTGTTGGTTATGTTTGTAACATGCAGATGGGAAGTTTGAAAAGCTCGTATATTTTTGATGCAGATTAATATACAAATGGTCAAGAATGTTAGATAATGTAAGCAAACTGTATCCATGTAAATTGGGTTTATTTTTTGGATTTAACTTTAACTTTATCGCTAAAATTTGCGAGGATTAAAAATTGTATCGATGGTAAGAAAAGTAGTTGGATTATTTCTAACGCAAACACTAAGTCTGAGGCGATAATTCAAATATTGCCTTTTCAGGGCCATAAAAGTTGGAATTCTGCTTTTTGTAGTTAGTTTTCGGTTTATAAGTTTAGGGCTATTGCCAAAAGTTGCTTTAAATTCAAAATTTTATTGCAGACACAGAAAGCCAATGGCTTTTTTTAAAACCAAAAGTAGGTCTAAGGCTATAATTCAAATGACTCGGCTCTTAGTCAACGAAAAACCCGTGTTTATCTTAAGCTAAAAGTTCCAAAAACTCAAAATTTAATCGAAGACAATGAAAGCAAGTAGTTTCTTTCTAAAGCAAAAACTAAGTCAGATGAAATGATTGGCTCTACCGCCAAAAGTTGCTATGATTACACATTTTAACGAATACAAAGCAAGCGGCAAGTGGCTTTTCCTTAAGCAAAAATTAATTCTGAGACAATAATTAAAATCAATAGGCTCTTGAGTCAACGAGAAACCTCGAAATCTCATACTAGAAGCTAAAGTCAGAATCCTTTTGGGTTAACAAATAAATCAATCGGAATGCTACAACATTGAAAAAGCAACTGAAATAGCACAAACTTAAAGCATTTGTAAAGTAGCTGGCCACACTAATAATTTTTGGAACGAAATTGAAGGACGTTGAGTTAATTGAGCCAATTGGAATAGTTTCTGAATAGGTTTTGGAAACTTGCAGAGCTGTTAAGCAGCCACTGCCTATGAAAAAAAGACTTGAAGTTTTAGTGGAGTAGCTGGTCACATTCATAAATCTTGAATAGCAACTGGAGAGCTAAATTTACTGAAGTAGCTGGTCACACTAATCTTCTTGAATAGAATATTGGAGAGTGATGAATTAATTGCCGGAATGGGTCTCGGAAGTTTGCAAAATTGCTCAATAGGTCTTGGGAACTTTCATAGTTTTTAAGCAGTCATCATAATTATGTGACGGCACAATATGTACCAACGAGGGTGGGTATACGCCCTTCGTCACTGCGTCCTCCATGGGTCTATTGTGAACGATATGAATGTTATTGAGTGAATTATCAATGTATTACACTCGCCTCGAAATCAAAGGGTTATCGATTAAAAATCGCCTACATGTTTTAAAAGGTCTTGAAGGGAATGCAGGAATGAGTAAAATATCTTATCATGTAAATAGCTAGACACCCATATCATTCTGCAAAGCAAACAGTGCATAGTGTATGCGCAAGTTCTCTACTTACAACTTCCAAACCAATTTTTTCTTTATATGTATATGTATTGTTCCCTACTTTTTTGTGTACATACTTTTTTGGCTATCAGCGCCATCGATATCGAGAGTGAAAAAGAAATGTTAGCTGACTGACAAAACAAAGCAGAATCAAAAGAAAAAAACATTACAAGCGAAAGAAAAAAATTTAAAACTAGCAGGAGTTGTGCCACAGTAATTTTCATAAATTTTCCAGTTTTCAGCTAACAAAATTTCCGCATTTTTTCTAGGGGGGCGAGGCGCCGTCAAAATAAGAAAAACCATGCCAAGTGGCTGATGTAATGGCCAACCAAGCAACCAGTCGTTGTTGGTTGGCCAGGCAGCGCGCAAACATTTCATTTGAATAACTTTGTAATGACTGAAAGACGTGGCGACTGCATGACAGACGTACTGACTGACTGACAGACGGACTGAGCTACGGGGACGTACTCAATAGATTGTTTGTTGTTTTTGCTCGCTCCAAAAGGCAACAAAGTCGGCAAAGTCGTCAAAGCTGAAAAGCAGCAGACGCAGCACGGCTAACGTGGCGTATGTGCAATGTCTGAACGGAAAACAAAAAAAAATATGTACAAAAAATTCAAAATAATTTTCCTTTGCTCAATGGCCGATTTTTCGTTTTGCCGTTTTTCGCTGTTCAATGGGTTTTATGGGTAACTTTTCTTTTTTTTTTTGGGAGTTTTTCCTTTTCGGCTCGTTTTTGGCGTGGGTGGCCCACATTTTAGCCTCAGCGACGGCCCATTAAACTGTAGCCGAAATGGCCAACAAATTGTTTTTCGTTTTGGTTCGTATTGCGCGCTGCCAGCGGCGTTAATTTTTATGCCAGTTTTTTGGATTTCATTCCCTCTTATATTTAAATTTTTATAGACCAACAATTATAGTCGAGTATTTTATGTGTATTTTTTGTATTTTTGCAGTAGCCAAAACTTTTGCTTATATAATCAATGGCTTCACTTACGAAGTTGCAGCTGTTATAAGGTTTTTGGCTGGGCAAAACTTTTTGTACATTTTATGGCTTGCGCTTACCTGGAAAGAAAAAAATAAAAATAAAAATTAGTTTCGATTTTGTTTTTGCGTTTTTTTTTTAAGGAATTGTGTATTGAGTTTGAAGCAGCAGACATAGAAATGAAGCAGAAAACTATTTTTTGCTAGCAGCAGCGATTTGATGAACAAAATTAGCTTTAAATTTTATCTAGATTTTTGGGGAAAAACTTTTTTATAGTTAACTAAATCAGCTTCAGTTTTAGCGCTTTTTCAATTAAAAAAACTTTATAAGCAAGTTTGCAGAACATTTTTATTTGATTTTTGTTAACATTTTTTTATCTTCATAGACATAAGTTCTAGCTGCTTTTTTAATAGTTATTTTATTTATTTTTTATGTACTGCAAAAGTTTGTCAAGAAAATACTTTTATTGAGTATACTTTATAGTAAAATATAAGACAAATATTTTTTGGTGTTCAATAGAGCAGTAAATAAACGTTTTTATAGCGTTCAACTACTTGAGAGCGTTATAGGAACATTAAAGAATCATCGGCAAAAGTAGTATAGAACTTAAAGAGCTGTACGTCAAATAGGCTTAGTGCTGCTTCAACTCATCAAAAATCATCAATCATGTATTGTACGATCCTTTGCGCGTTTTGTGTTGAAACTATATTAACCTCTATGATTTGCAACCTTATGAATGATCTAAGCAACTCATCTCTTTCTTATTCTTAACTCACATACACAGCCTTTTTAAATTATCATATTTCTGCTGAATATATGTCTGCTAATCGCGTGCTTATCCTTAAAACGACACAAAATAAATATATTTTACCAAAAATTAAAAAAAAATCTATACTTTTTACTTTACTCAACCGCAAATAATGTTTTTCATAAAACGTTTTATCCAGACTTGATTCAGCGCATTAAACTCATGCCATCTCAATTAGTGTACATTAACCACTTTCATTGAAATTCTAGTTAATTTCACAAGAAAAGTTTAACTTTTGCATATTTATGCAACCGGGGGTTTTTCCCATTAACAATTGTTACACAATTACACATTTATGAGTTGGCTTTTCCCAGTAACTTCTATGGAATTTTGCGTTCTACCCGCCCGCCATTGGCATACCCATTTGGCATTGACGGCGGCTTCAAAAAACGCGGCAAAATCAATGTGACCAAAGCTATCAACAAATGAAAAAAATGAAAAAAAATTTGTGCCACAAAGTAAGGCCAACTTGGCAACCCTTTTGAGTTGGTAGATTTTCTCGCCGACTCGTACAGACTGTGTGTGCCCATTTCCAAGTTTACCATGTCGGGGTCAAATTGTATTGCAAGTTTCGTGCCACATACAAATAGCGCCTATAAATATGCACGTGATTGTATCTGCTCATGTGGCACAGCTGTATGTTTTGTGTTGCCTCCGCAAATAGCAATTCCACAAAAAAAAGTGCGCTAGGCATAACTTAAATTCTAGCGCAGCACAAGCATTTTTTTGCATTGACATGAGTTTGCCACAAAAGTACGTTACATGTGGCACAGCAACTGCCTTAGGTGGCATATAGTACAATAATTGGCTTGTTAATTGTTTGTAATTAGTCTTGTTGCATGTTGCTTCAAAATTTTATTGCTGCGCGACTTATTGTTGCAAGTCAATTTTCATGGAAAGCCAGCCGAATGCAACTATAATTGGCCTCAAACAAAAGCGTTGATTAAATATTAATGCATGACAAAAAACAATGAGTTCTAAAACGCGTTTGTGCAGCTCATAAATTTTGTTAATTTAAACAAGAAATTAAAAAAAAAATAAATAAATTAACAGCTTCAGGCTGCAGCAGCTACAGCTAATTTCTGCGGCATGTGCAATTAATCATGCGCACAGGAAACCTGGCTCAAAAATTGGGCTAAAAGTGAGTTCAATGACTTGCCAGCAATTTTGGTTTTTAATTGTTATTGTTTTAAAATTCTTTTTTTTTAAATCAGGCAACAATTTAATTTTACCAGCTAATTTTTATGACTAAACTTATTAGTCATGATTATAAAATGGCAGACTGAGTGCATGACTGACTTGACAGGTTGAATGACTGCGGCCACTGCCGCCGCCGCCTGCCTGACGTCACAAGTCAGCAAGAGCAAAAATCATTGCATACTTGTGGGCGTCGCCCACAATTAGAGTCAAATATAGACTTTGATGGATTAGACGCACAAATGCAGCCTGCTGAGCTAATTAACCTCTAAATGTACTTGGCCCTGAATCCATGCCGCATGAATCCAAGCTCATTCAGCAGCCAGCCATTCACTTGGCCTGGCGCCGCACAGTGGTCGTAGTGGGCGTACAAAGGCGGCAAAAAGATTTTAATGAGAAATGAGAATTTAAGCAAAATGTTAAGTTTGTTTTTGTAGCATATGATGAAGTCGGTTAGTTAGTATTGACGCAAAACTTCAACAAAGTTGAAGCAAGTTCGACCTAGTAATTGGTAGCGGCTACTTTTGTTCTCTTGTAGTTTATCGGTAAATTTTTAGTTCTTATAGTCTGATCAATTTGAAGCGAACGTATAATAATAATTCAATCTGACTCATACTGCTTTGTTGTTATTTAAAGATAACTTCTTTAAAAAACTATTGCGGCAAACCCGACTACACACAGAATAACGCCTGATGAGTAAGGTGCTGTGTTTATGACAAGTCCGACCTAGTAATTCGTTTTGGATACTTTTGTTTTCTTCAAGTTTTTGCAGTTAATTTTTAGTTCTGGCAAAAAATATTATAATCTACAAATTAATTTGGGACAGATATTTTCTACAATTTGAGGACATCAGCTTTGTTATTATTTTAGGACAATTTTTTGAAAAAAAAAAATATTGGGGTAAAGCCGGCTGCCTACAGCCTCCCTAACCAATACTGTATTGAGTAAGATGGTATAATTACGACTGGATAATTTGTATCGGATGCTATCTAGAGGTGTCCATTTTTTAAAAATTCAACTATTGTTACTACACAAGTTGATGGGGTAGATCCGCAGTATATTTTCAAGCTGATTTAGCAATTTAAATGAAATTTATGTTAAACAATTACACAATTTTTTCGCTACCAAAACCTTGAAAGCACAGCATGTAGGATTAGATTTTATAGTAAGCTATCATCTAAGTCAAATTTTGTTTGCGTCTTTTCACTTCAAGTGTAACGTCAGGTTTGCTCTTGCACTCGCAGCTCGGAATTGTCAATTTCTTATATATTTTGCGAATTTCTTAAGCATTTCCATAAAGATTTAAAAATAAAATGAATGAGTCTAGATAGTAGGTCATTGGGTTAAGGCCGTGCCCACCACTGACTTCATTTATTTAATGTTTGGATTAACCCACCTAGCATTTTTTTTTATATAAAAACAATCTCATATGATTACTGTGTATTTTACTTATAAAAGATTTTTTCTGTTTACTCTATTAAGATAAGGTCGCCAAATATTTACGAAATATTAAACAAAAAGATTTCTGTTTATTTTGCTGGTAAAACTGTACGAAGCCAACATTTTCGGAAATTTGAATACTCTACAGAACAACACTTAGAATGAGCTCGATCAGTATTGCCCTCACATCGTGCTAGATTTTCCCAATATTTCAATGTAGAAAAAAGTTGGTAAGCTGTTGCTACATTTAATGGATCTCAGTAGATTGCAAATGAGCTCGAGTAGCTCGGGGTACTTCAGAAGTAGAAAAAGTTGAAAATTGAGCTTTAACTATTGTTTCGCTGAATCGTTGCTAAAATACTCTGATTTCATGGATCTCAGAAGGTTGCAAATGCTACACTTTCGAACTCGAGCTTCGAAAAACCTAAAACTTATCGAACTTGTTGTCTTCTCTTCTATTCGAGCCACCTTGTGCAATTTGTCCCACTGTGCGCCACTAAGTAGGCTAAAAATATGGCACAAATGATGTAGAGACGGTCCAATAACCTTTATAAGCAAGACGCATGCGGTGTGCACAGCTTGAATATGCCATTGACATGGGTGCCATACATCCTGGCAGAGAGAAAATGCCGGGTAGCTAAAAACTCTTAAGATATGTTACAATATTTACAATAAGAAGAAGCTGCTGCAGCAAACACAGGCGGCATAGGACGAGGCGAGTGGTGGTGAGCAAGTGGGGTAGGCGCAAATGTGCCGGCCGCGTAAAAAGTCATTGCACGCATGTTGAACGCGCTGCGTCAGCCGCCAGAGGCAACGGCAACGGCAACGCCAACGCCTCGTCTTTAGACGCATTTTGTTTTTCTTTTTGGCCAAAGTTTAACTTGATTTTGTTTGTTTTGTGTTGTTGCTCATTTTATGGCCCTGACGCAGTCAAGTTGCGTGGGTTCGTACGCTGCCGTTGTCTGTCTACTGGGAGCTACGCCTGCTCTTGCGCGCTCACTTCTCACTGCGGCCGCTTGCGCTGCCGTTGCGTGCGAATGCCTCGTTTCAAGGATCTTGCCTCTTGTTAGGTTAGTCCGTCGACTTGGATTTTGCTTTTTATTGTGTCGTTGGCACGCATCCAGCGCAAAAGTTAAATGTTTAATCATATAAAAATAAGAAAATAAAGCAAATGTAGATAGGTAGATGCTCTTAAGCAGATAGCATATATATATATACTCGCAAAAGGGCTTAAAGGCTTTGAAGGTAAAAATATTTGTACGTGTTACATTACTCAAAAGGATTGCGTTTGTATTGACCAAAAAGCAAGATTACATCTGGAATGTCTGAGTTTATTTGTTGGTCTTAAATTAATTAAATTAAAGTTTTATTACTGCGCAAAGGCACAATAAAAACTTGTTGCGATACTTTAGCTATGCGAAAATAGTGCGGTTGCAGCGGTAATGAGTTTCTTGGCACGATATTGGGTTCGTTCTCAAAAACCATAAGAATTTTAACGAAAATTATGGTGTTTTTGGGTTTAAAGCGTGGTTTTTTGTCTAAAGTTATCCATGAATGTTATTGTTCATGCTGTAGTGCTTGAGGTTATCACTTTGATTAAAAAGTTTCCGGTATCAGCAACGTGTGATGCTCTGATGCACTCGAATTGATTTTTTTGGGTTGCCACATTTCTCAGTGACATTCTAGGACATCGTCAGCTTGACATTTGAAAAAGTGACGCCTCTCGAATACATCAGTAATTGTGTGTATTCTCGATTTTGTATAATTTTAAAAATGGATTTGACGCCTCTCGAATACATCAGTGATTGTGCGTATTCTCGATTTTGTACAAGTTTTAAAATGGATTTGAATTTGCAACAATTGATTTACATTATATTTAATATGATTCCATGTGATTTGTTCTATATGGACGAGTTAGGAAACCCGCAATGAGTTCTGAGAAAAGTGAAGTTGACCATACCGCCAACCGAATATGAAAAATGTTGCTAAGATTGCATCAAGCGCAGGCATTTGTGCGTTGCAATCAATGGAGAGTACTTTGAATGGAGCAATATCGTTTTTAATGTTTAATCTTTATTTTTTTCATTTTCTGTATAAATTCTTATTCAATTATTCAATTCAATTATTTTGTTTTCTTTGGAACTCTGACCCACTGTAGCTGTTTTTAGAAAAATCTCTAGAGGTTTTTCAAATTGAATTAAGAACCAAAATAGAAGACTCTCAACGCTTAAGCGGCTATCATATCGCCAATTGTTGAATTTGCGTAGATAAACGAATTCCCAAAAGGTTTAGCAGTATTTTCCTGGAAAAGGTCAACTTAAGTGGCGTCTTTGTATCTCCAGTGCCTTAATTCGTGCTACATGTTTTGAAATTTTGGCATGTTTTTTGTTATTGCCGCCAAGTGCACAATGCCTTTAACCGTTATTTGAAATGACCTTCAATGTCTAGACGTATTTGACAATTTTACATATATAAATATATCTACAGACCGACATAAACAAATACACAGACACACACATACACACAATCATATACACCCACAGCTACACAAACACACACAAATAAATAATGCGTGCGGCTTGCGAAAATTCGTTTGGAGTTTATTCAACTTGCCGCTTTCAAAGAGAGCGTGAGAGAGCGCGTTGAGGCCCAGGACATTGGCACAACGCTCAAATAACAGTTACATTGCCTGCAACAACAACAACAACAACAACGTCACTCAAAGCACAAAGTAACGTTAAAAGCACCGTTACCTCGCTGAGTGTAGCTTAAATGTAATTTACTGTTACTAAGTATTCGTTCGAGCAGTAGAGCGCAATGCACAGTTACCCATACACACACTAGTCGTCTCGCTCACACGCACACACAGACTTGGCCATGTTTATCGTTTTGAGAGGTAACAGTAATTAGCGCATACCGTTAAGTGTGCTACTTTGTGGGCGCCATCAAAAACTTTGCTTTTAACTGAAGATTTTTGCACTTTCACGTTGTCGGCCAAAATCAGAGCTCATTTATTTGATAATATATAGAGAGAGTTGTAGCTGCATAAGAGAGATAAAAATATTGATGGGATTTATGTTGATTGTAGCTGTAGAAGAGCTTTAAAGCTTAAGTAGAAGCTGAGAGAAGTCGATCTGGAAATGTGCCTATGGATTCTTGATTAATATGAAAAACTCGAATATAGTTTGTGGTGAACTTATACTGGATTGTTTAGAAGTGAAAAAGTTGGTGAAGATTATCCATATGAAGTTTTGAAAGCTTTTGTTAATGCACTATGTAACATATATACCATATAGACTGGAATATATAAAAACATCCTTACACTTAAAATAATACAGATGTGTAAAAGTTACGCTTACGATAATGGAGTAAAGGGTAACGTAGTTTTAATGAAAGCGCTCGTAATTTTCAGGCACTACCTGTCTTACCAAATGTAGAATATTGATTGGCAAAGTTAAAACAAACACGATTGAGCAGTTAATTTAAGATTATGAGTTACTGATAATAAATTTTAAATAGATGCGATTCATGGGTAGGGCTTCATACTTCAAAGCTGAGCTAAGCTACAGATAAGCTTACAAATTAGTGTTGGTAGGTGTAGGTAGCAAAGACTATAAAAAGAAACACACGAAAAGCGAATTTTAAGCAAAGACAAAAAATTAAAAAGATTTAATATTTCAAGAGAATCTGTCTTTTTAAAAGTTATTAATCTAAACAATTATTCAAGTTGTTTGTTGAAAAAAAGTCATAAAAGTGTCAACTTTCTTGCAAAACGTTCGAGTGTCTGAATGATGTAATATTTCTTATCAACAGATAAGAAGAAATGCACTGCCTGCAGGCATGACAAAAAAACTACCTCTAATGTAGTTTTATCAACAACAAACAATTCCGACTCCTCAGCTTTCTTTTGGTAGAGCACATATAACAGCCCAGTTCATGTAAATAGCTACTTTTTTTTAATTGTTTTATACAATTTCTATATAATATGGCCATGTAATATTTACAAAGCGTGAATAAATGCTGCGCATTTAACTATTATGAATTGCAAAATATTAGCTAAGCTAATCAGTTATTGTTGTTATTGTTGTTGAGCTGAAAATGATAAAAATAAAATTGGGTTTGTCGTACTCTTATCTGATGTTGACCCCTTTATTTTCGTTCAATATTTTGCGTTTTAATTTGTGCCAATTCTACACAAAAACAACAAAACAAAACGTCAAAGAAAAACAAGTATTTTGTATGTACTCATTTTACCTGCTTTTGCGTATACTCTATATATATGTATATTTGACTTCACTTTGAATACCTTAAGTTTATGCACATTTTATAAGCAATAAACTGCAGTGCTCAAGTGCAATTAGAAAGCTAAGCAAACAAACTCCAACTTATACAGATGTTTAAAAGCAAAACTTGCATTTCGAACTTTAGCTAGCAATCAAACAAAAGCGCAAAGAGTCAAAAACTTATCGAATAAAGCAAATACTTGGCCACACTGCTTGTGCTTGGCTGCACTGCTTGCGTTTCGCACACTTGGCCAAATTGGCTGCCAATAAGCAGACAAGTGCACTATAGCATGTTTTTATTTGGGAGCTTAGCTTAACTGAACTGGCTGACTTTTGTTTTGCCTGCTAGCCCAATTGTTAGATTTGTAGATTCTGCTACAAAAAAAAACACCCTTTAGCCTTTACCACTTAGCACATCAATGGCCATAAAATCAAGCATTTCAGCAGACTTATTGGCAGCACTTGGTAACCGTTCTGCTTATGGCCATAGAGTATATTTCTTTTTATGTACTAAACTATTATATACTTGTAGTTTAGTGTTTGCTGGACTATTAGACTATCTTATCAGTGCGGGGCAATAAACTAGCACATTTTATTGTATTCCATGCAGTTTTTTTTTTTCGTTAAAGTAAAACGTCATTTGGCTGACAAACAAATGACAACTTGGGCCAGCGTGTCTGTGTATGTGTGAAGGCATTCGAGTTCATTGTCACCAAGGTCGTTGCGTATACGTCGAGTATTACAAATTTATATAGACGCAGTCAATCAAGTATAAAGGAATATAAAAAATATCTTATAGGTTGATCGCAATTTGCAACACTTTTCGTTCATGGCTGTCAATTGTGTGGACAGCCGGCTTTTGTGTAGCTGTGTGAGTGTGTGCATTTGTCTGTTTCAGCTCGTGGCTGATAAGCGTGAAAACTGTTGTTGGGTTAAACAAACTGCATGCAAGTGCATTCAACTTTTTATTTTATATACTTAACTACAATTAAGCATATTAACATGCAAATCAAATTTAGTTTAATTAAATTAAAGACACAAATCAAAACAGTCCGTAACACAACAACAACAACAACCACAACAACCGCAACAACAATGACTAAAGGCAACAATGCACAAACAAGTTGTTGTTTTTGTTGTTTTATTTTGTTGTTGCTGTCAAAAGTCAATGCACTTGACAGCTAAGGAAATGAAATTGAAACAAGCAACAAAATGAAATGAAACAAAAACGTGCACTCTCAGCCTGTACTCTCAGTCCTCTCTCTGCCGCTCAATTAGCATGAGATCATTGCGTATTTGAAGGTTTAATCAACCCTAGCAGCGGAGTTTTTCAACACTTGTAAACACGTAATCGTAAAACACTATGCAACACTGGTTGTATTGCATTTTCAAGCAGCGTTTTACATTTTTAAATGCAATTTTAATTAGGTTTGTCTAATGTTTTGAACCTATTCAGCAGGTCGCAGAGTGTTAGTCACGTTTTTGAGGCAGACGTTTTGACTACGCAATTTGACATATTGAAATGTTGCACAAACAAACAGCGAATGCTAAAACAAATTATCAGCATTGATAATTGGCAAAGCAATCAAATTGTATACAAATAATTCTAGTACGTTTATTAAAAATTATTTTGCACAAATTAGAAACTTAATAATTTGAACGCCAAAATACAATGAATAGTAATTTCTTAAATTGTAGAATATATGGAAGCTCATTAATGATCAAACTGTAAAGCGTTGTAGCTGCACAACTTAGTAGTATACAAGATTTTGTATGTAATAACAACGATTATCTTTTTTTTTTGGATGAGTTTTAAAACGCATTAATAATATAACTCGGTGGGACTCGGTTGCTTACTCGTCTCTTGAACAGAAGGAACGATGGTTTGATTTCTTCACCCTACAGTACTGCGGAAATTGTCTAGCAAAGAAATAGACTCTGTCACTTGGGAAATTCGGCTCTAAACTGTAGGTCTCCAAGAACCGATATTAATAGACATAGCTTCTTGCTACACCTTTGGAGCGATGATCATTATTAAAGGGAATATATTTTTATACTTTTAATATAACTCTTTTATCGCCAGCTGTTTCCAAGGAAATCGTTTTTAAAAACGATCGTTTATTAAGTATTAAGAACTTGCCGTAAAGAATGTTAGGAGCTCCACTGCAATATTTATATACAAGTTGAACTTTGGCCTTTATTTCGGTAAGATTATTAAAAATTAAGTTGTTGAAAAGCTTAAATCACTTTCGCGTTATTTAAGGTTATGTATGCATTTGCATATCGTAAATTCCGTGTGCACTATCTTAAATCTCTCAAAATCCTGACGTGAGTTATTCGAAATATGAAAAACATTTTCCTGTAATTGCTTGCGTAGAATCTGCGTCCAATGTTTCTGGTTATATATGTATATGCATATTGAAATTTTTTATAGTTGCATACTTAAGGAAAAACATCGGGCTGAAGATCCAAGTTCGCTCTTTAATTCCATATATACACATAAATGGGAAAAATCACAATTTTTGTGTGACAATCTTTGATATCTGAAAACCCTGATATGAGTTGTTTGAAAGTTAGGACAATTTTTGTAATAATTGGTTGTATAGAATCCTAGATGCTATATATATCATACCAAAAAGGTTACAAACTCACGATTATGGAAAATATCATTAATTTACGTGTGTACAATCTTAGATATCACAAATTTCTGAGATAAGCTGTCCAAAGCTGAAGACCAATTTCATAATAATTAGTTGTGAGGTATCCGATAGCATCGTTGCCCCAAAAATCATAACATTCACAGGACAACTGTAGTAAATCCGTATTTTACGAACCACACTACCAAACATCGAACACGACATGGCCTCAGTGATTGCAGAGCGGCATTATCCAGCTGGATGTTAAAATTTTGAAGTTATTTTTCGAACTGCAAAAATGTTTCTAGTAAACACAACAAAAACAAAACTATGATTTTTTGTTACTGTATCAAACGACTATCGATTTCTCAAGAGGAACCTCTCAGTCTGCCAGACTGTCTACAGGCTTATTTACCACGCGGCGTCCTGTTTATGCAATATTATCAACTTGCACGCGTTTAAACAATTCCAGCATTTTGTTTATTCCCACCGAACTCTGAGCAAACAAAATGCGCTGCAGTTCTGTAGCGATGGAGGAACTTGTGGCAGCAAAAAAAAGCCACTCTAAAATTCCCAGCAATTATTTAGCTAAACGTTTTCTGTAAGTCACTTAACTCGTCTATTGACTCCGTATAGAGTTATGGCAAAAAGTGTAAATAAAATATATATATTGACCCGGCCATTAGCTGCGCTAGAAAGTGTTGGGTCAGCGCGAGGCGGGGAGACACCGAGACCTAAAGCCGGCCGGCGACAGTTTCGATGATGAGCGACCGAGAGAGAGAGAGAGAGAGAGAGAGAGAGAGAGAGTACCCTGTAAGTGGGCAACCTGGTTGTACATATGCAATGTGTTTTGCATATTTACAACAAAACAATTACAAGTGCTGCGCAATGGGTCGGTCGGTGGGCTCTATTTGGGAAAAGTTATAGGTAAAGCCGACATGGCATGGACGTGGATGACAGAGACAGAGAGAGAGAGGGAGAGCAACAGCATAAACCGGAAATCCTTTTGAACTCGCATATGGCACGCAAAAGGAAGACGGTTTGAGTGCCGAGAGACGCGGAAAATTGCCGCTTTTAATATTAGCTTTTATTTGAAATTGTTGTTGTGTGGTTGTTGTTGTTGCTGTTGTGGCAGCTATTGTAATAATGCAGTACATGTAATAGGAGCCAGGTGCCACAGCGTCGACTGGGTTAAACGCGAAGTCGACTCAACTGTTAGTCTATACCGACTATATGCCATATTCCCTGGGCAATTTTTTTTTTGTTACTTTGCTTTCAAAGCAGTTTGCAACACTGAAATGCCGTTGTTGTTATTGTTGTTGTTGCTGTTGTCATCTGCCACAATTTGTAAGCTATTATTAACTGACAT
Organism: Chymomyza procnemis; assembly: GCA_035046065.1. NCBI lineage: Eukaryota > Metazoa > Arthropoda > Insecta > Diptera > Drosophilidae > Chymomyza > Chymomyza procnemis. The sequence goes on from JAWNOJ010000026.1 coordinate 22,154,036, forward strand.
CGCTCGATATAAGTACTTCTTTTATCCAAATACTCTTTAGGCGGGCGTATGTGAAGTGCCTGCAGGAAGTTACTCAAAATCACGAGCAGCTGTTTCTCAGCAGTTTCTACATTTCCCAGAAATTTGGCTTAGAAATCGCATGTAAGTTATAGTGTAGTCCATAGTCGTGGTTTCATATGTTTTACCGAGCTTTTTTTTTGAATATTTAATAGCATGATATAAAGCAATGTAGGTAATTTCATATATAGCTATGTCATAAAGTATTGTATTCTTTTGTTTGGTTCAATATTTGCCTTCCTTTTTTTGTGCCATATCGATTGTTGTTGACAGTTGTGGGCGTCCGACTAACTTAATGTTGAAAATTAAATGCATTCGGTCACATTAAGCAAAATACTCGTATAATTGTATGGAAATGCAGTCGGTTTCTAATCAAATATTAATGCAATCATAGCGAATCCTCAACAGATGTACATTCTCTGCGATTGCAAGGTAATATTTGCAATTGTACTTAAGTTATTGTGCTTATTATAAAAGATTATTGTATAATTATGGTAAATGCTTCTTACGTGGTGGCCATAGCTATAGGTATAGAGTACATTCTCGTAGTACTAAAGAAAACTATTAGCGGTTGCCAGTAGGTCAATATTCTTTTTATAATAGTGCAAAATGAGTGTCCTTAAGTTGGATTATTTATAAAATTATACCTGACAGTTGTGCCAATTAAAAGCCATAATGCAACAAAGTTAAATGTTTAATAATAAGGCTCCGTTTTTGCCATAATCTGTAATTTGTTGTTTTAAAGAAGTACTAGGAGATTATAGCTGGGATTTCATTTGAACAGGGTCAGTCAAACTTCTGATTGCTGCCAAATATGCGATAGCCAGAGCAGCCAGAGTAGCCCCCATGGAACATCAACTTGGCAGCTTCCTAAGCAAACTCCAAATAGTAAACTAATGTATGCAGCGAGTCATGTGGACGATAAACGAGGGTTTGGGAGTTAAACAAAAAATAAACCGATAACTTTAATATTATGGTAGTTTGGTATCGGAAATAATGGTATATGTTTAATATTTCAGATTCATTCCGATAAAGAGTAATTTTTTACCAAGTTTTTATAATAAAATCCTTTAAGTTGAAAATTATTTTAGCACATATTAAACTGGAAAAGTTAAATATCAGATGCAATCCGGAAAGCAGTGCTTTTTTACCTAAGAAATGTTTATAATAAATTCCTATTACTTAAAGTTCATACTAGCTTTACGTAGTTGTTAAACTAAAATAATGAAATTTCAGCTTCAATACAATAAACAGAGAGATGCCATCGCATTTTTACCAACCAAGTTTTTTTTTACCCAAACGAAGCAAATATTTGGCCAAACAAATTAATATTTGCTCAAACGCAGCAATATTTGTCAAAATGAGGTAAACACCTCTGAAATACCATCAAATTTCAGCGCCCATTGGTATGCAACACTATTTTCTTCGCACGCTTTCTGCTAATTTTATATTCCATTTAATTCAATATATTTTTACTTATGTAATCGTGAGAATGTCACTTTCACAAAAAACCCCAAAAAGAGAGCGAATTTCATTAGGCTGCTGCTGAGCACATTTGCCGGCATGGCAAATTTTTTCTTGGCTTTAAGTTTTAAGCTGCTTAGTGGCCAAGGCAAAGCCGTTGCGCGCCCGCTCTATAAGTCGCTGCTGACATGGCACAAAATCCAAAAGAGCTGAACAATTTTTTTGTTGGCCATCTTAACGCCTTTTTTTGCGTTTCTCTCCGTAAGTGTGTGTGTGTGTGTTTGTCTTTAACCAATTTGTGCCAAATTGTGGCAAATTGTGTCTGCCTAGCGTTGTTGCCTATCCCTTAAAGCTGCATGCCACATCAGCAGCGCTTTAATTAACTGGGCTGAGGGGGGAAGGGTTGGGTACAAGTATCTTAAGTGCACACCGATTTCATAATTCGTAGTTGCATTGCGCCTACGGCAAGTTGACTGTAAACGAAACCGAACAAAAAAAAAATGAATACAGCAAAAATAGCGACAAAAAAACAGGCAAAAAATGAGGTAGTGAAAGAGGAGGTTAAAGAGAAGTAAAATAAAGCAAAGAAAAACAAAAAGGAAAAAAAAATAAAGTTTCAGTAAGAATCCATTAAACTCGAACATATGCGCAGAAGGGCTCAATAAAACCGGGAAGCATGTTAGCTGAAGGGGCGCTGTTAGCGGGTAAGGAGTGGTGGAGCCTGAGCAATGGATCAGCGGCAAAGGTAGTGCACTGCGCGAAAAAATGCGAACTCAATCTAAAGAGTGCAAGTTTCCATGAGCGAAATATTTTAATAATTATAAGTAATTTTTAGTAATTTTTAAATTTTTTGAAAATCTTTTTAAAGATTGCTTCACGCAAAGAAAAAATGCTTTATTTTTTGGAAATCGTGCACTCAAAAAATGGTTGCCTTTTTCCAGCCAAATTTTCTTGCAGTGTAACACAAGTTGTTACTACAAACAGGATACACGGCGCAGTGAATTTACATGAAGGCAGTCTAGGTGACCTAGGTGGGTGATGGAGCTTGCCAGGCTGCTGTTGCTGCTGTTGTTGTTGTTATTGTCGTTGCCACTGCCACTGCTGGCTCTGGCAATGTTTGCCTCAATGTTGTGCTTCGTGCCGCGTGCATGTCGAGTGGTACACACAGGTTTAACTTGTTGTTGTTGTTGTTTTTGTTGTTGTTGGCGTTGTCATTGTTGTTGTTGTCGCTCCAGCTCTGTTCCACTGCCTTTAACCTCAAGTGCAAGCAACGTGTACGTGGCATACGTGCTGCCAAAACCTAGAAGAAAAAACAGTCAGGCCACGCCGCACGCCCTTGGCTGCCCCGCCCACGCCGCTGCCTTAGCGCTTGGTCGACGCTTTTTAGCCATGGCTTTGTTTTCGGCCTCTGTCTTCTACGTTTTGTTGCCGCTTTTTGCAACGTTTAAATTTTCACTGTGTGTGTGCTTATGCCGGCTTCCAGTTATTTCTGTTGTTGTTGTGGTTGTTGCTTATCCTGTGCGTTGTTGCTTGTACATGTCATTGAACCCTAGGCAACAACTCTAAACAGGGACTAGGGCTAATACCTGCCAAACAGCCTGCTGCCGCTGCCACTGCTGCTGTTGCATGTCAAACTGGTGTTGCTTTGAAGCAATGGCCTTCTCCTCGCACCCGTTGCGCCACTACAAGTGCTAGCAAGCAACTCCTGCACTTGACTTTGCCACGGCTAGGACATACAGGACACAAATGTTGGCTACCCTGACAAGTTTTGCTTTTAATTTAACGTTGCTATTTAGCATTTATTTTCTATGCAACAATTACAAACAAAGGCACATTGCATGTTCAAAGCCTAAGCAAAGTTTATGTACGGAAACGAAAGCAGTTTAAGCCAAGAAAAAGCAAAAGAAAGAGAGGGGGGAAACAAAACTCCCCAACAGCATAAAAGCAGACTAAGCAGAACTAGAGATTCAAGAGTGAAATGAACTGAGCCAAAATGTAAACAAAATGCGTTGTATGTTTGTTTTAGTTGTTTGGTCACACTGTCTTTGGTGCCGTCACGTTGCTGGGCAGCACTTTTTGTTTTGTCACTTTTTTTTTTTTTTGCTTTATAGACAAGCCCGTCTTGAAGGTTGGTCCGGTCATCCAACCACCTGGACTGATAAAATTCACAAAGCGTGGCGCTGTTTGAAATTTTTTCCTAAAGTTTGCAATAGTTGTGTGTGCATAGATATGCAAAAAAAAGGACGTGGTGAAAAAATGCAGCAAGAGTCGGTAAACATATGCCAGGAGCGTTGAAAATGTATGCGTAGAGGAAGCAAAAATATATTTAAATTTCTTTCAAGCGTTGCTTGGGTCATGCTCAAATTAAATGTCATAATATTACTTTGAAATGCTGAAATAGACATGCTTGTGCGTCGCGTGGTATCAATTATGGCAAATTAATCCATTGAAATGCCTAAGAACAAACTCGACTTTTGGAAAAAAATGATTATGTCAGATGAAGCACAATTCACCTTAAATGGAAGTGTAAATTTTAAAAATTGTTGGTTCTATGTCACCGAAAACAGAAACAAATGTTTGAAATTTAAATGGCCTACGCTGTAGTTGTATAGAGTCGAGGCTTAAGCTCTCGAGGACACTACAATTTAACTGCTTTGAAACAAAATTTACAGCGTAAAGACAATAAATTGATGAAAAATATGCCGAGCCATTGAGCGGAAAACTGGAATTGAGATCTCTATCAATGGCAGAAGCATTAACTATACTGCAACTCTTGGGATACTAAAAAAAATAGGCAATCATAATGGCAGTTGGATAAGTTCTGTATCAATCTTTTTAATGGTCTTTAGAGATATTTCGCAAGCTTTAAACTCTCATTGCTCAGCTGAACAAGATCTCTGCATTCTGTCGAAAATCGATAGCAACTAATTTTTAAGTTCCCCTTTCTCTTGCTTTTTATAAAAAATCTGTAACATAAATTTGCTCGCTCGTATTGCTTCCTTCAATTCGGCAAATCTACAACTGCGGTTAAATAAAATCTTAATTTAAAATAATCTACACCATCTGCAACACTTAATTTCGTATGGAGATATCTATTAATTTTGCAATAGTTGACAACTGCAACCAACAACTACCACAAGATGCTACAAAAGCAACAAAAACAACAACCAATTGTGCTTAGATTTATAACATTGGCCACTGAAAACCGCTACGAATTGGAGCTCCTTTCACTATGCACACTCTCAGGCCAATGATGGTATGGTCTGACCATAATATCGGATCCGTACAATACATAGTATATATATACATATAAGACAAAAAGCTGCAGGCACTTCTAATTCGTGCTTAAATGTACACATCACGAGGAGTTCATTTCTCGAATGGCTTAGAATATCTCATAATTTTATAGTTGAACTTGGTGAAAAATAAAAAGCACAGCATGGACTAAGCAGTGTTGCAACCAAATGGACAGCACTGGACGGCATTGGACTAGACTATCATATCATGGCATGGCTTTGGCAATGGCAGCATCTTTTCACAATGCTGCCGCAGGGCACAATGCACAACAATCACACAAACATATTTGTGTGCGTGTGTGTGTGTGTGTGTGTGTGTGTGTGTGTGTGTGTGTGTGTGCAGCACGATCTTTGATAGAGTTGGTCCGCGCCCATTTGCCGACATATAAAATGATGCGTAAACAATATTCTGACGCATCATTAAAACGCCTGAACAAGCGAATAGGTAACTCCCAAGTCCCTCAAGTGCTGCACCCCCTGCACGGCCGCGTGTTTGTGTAATGATCGTGTTTTTACACAGAACGAACATGATTATGATGACGCATCAAGATGCCTGCTTCGCCTGCAACAACTTGGGGTAAACAACAAAAACAAAGTAGAAGTAGAAAAGCAAAAAAAAATAATTCAATTTTGCTCGCTTGGATCTTGGACTACGTTGGGTTAGGCCCATGTCCACTAGACACACTCTCTCCACACTGCACTCTATACGAGCGTTGCATCCATCCACCTTCACGCGCTGCAACAAAAGTTCAACTGCCCCAACAAAACTACGCAAAAAGACATTGCCTCTTGGGGTCTCTGCTGTGCTGTCTTCTCTCTCTCTTGACTCTCTGCTACTTTTCTTTTGCAACGTTTCTTTCTTTGTGTGTCCATATGTCTGCGTCCGTCTGTCTTTGGTGCCCTGCAGTTTGCAGCAGTTGACTCTATGGGGAATACTTGCATACATGCAACTTAAATGTATCGCTTAATCGCTGCATGCCCATTGCAACACCGCAAGAAAAATCGGTTTTCTAAGAAGTCGCTAAAGTCCAGACATTTGCGTAACTGGAGTACTCAAAGTTTTTCCTACTGAGTTGACTTCTAGGAAGACATTCAAAGGTAGTTTCCAGTGGGCTACCTGACACTTGCTAATGACTGCCATACATTACGTGTGCTTGTGACGGCATCGAAACACAGCAGCCCTACTGCTATTGCTTAAAAATTGTGTTCTCAAGAAAGAACACTCTGCACTATCAGAGTAATCGTCGATCCTTATATCCAGAATCAGGGTTACGAACATAATCATATCCATACAGAACGTTAAATTGCTAATTGAGTGACGGCCAAGATTCAGGCAGAAAGAAGACATAGCAGTAGATGCCTTGATGGGCGTTGGCAGTTCTACACTCCATGTGCTCCACTCGGAAATCCCTACATGGAGCAATCAAAAGAGAATACTTGAGCTACTGTCTGAGAAAAACTGGCTCAGAGGATGTGCGTTCTCCGAAACCATTTCGTCGCAGCTGTGGAGACAAGTGTGAAAGAAATCCAACTCCCAATCGCTGACTTAGAAGTCGTTAAGAGATGCACGCAAAACCATTCCTTCATTCTTTGTCTGTCAATTTTCTTTACCCTTTTCTCACAGTGTACGTTATTATTGGGCTTGTTGTTTTGCTGACTGCAACGTGTACACTGCTTATTTATGCTGATCTCTATAATGAGATATAATGCCGGCCGGCCGGGTCTCTAGCTCCTTTACATGGGCAGCGTTGTCTATGGCAGCGGCACCTGACCTCCTGCTAGCTGCGAGGCAGTTCAATGCGCTTTCTGCAACATGTGGCATATAGTAAACTGTAGTATTTTGCTGGCTAACAGGGCGCGTAGCCCCTTTATGGACAACGAGGACAACTTTTTCGAGGCAGCGATTTACGAGCTTGCCCATTGCTATTGTCCATGTTCGAAACATCATTATCAGCTTTTGGGCACATCATTATCATTAGGCTGCTGCGCATTCGTGATTGTTGTCGCAGCGGCAGTAGGCACAACAATAACAACAACAACAACAACTTGGGAACTGCTGATAATTCGTGCCCGGCTTTAGCAGCAGCAGGCACATTGCTCTGCAAAAGTAACTGACCTGGGCCAAAGTGAAATGAGCAACTACAGCATATATCTCAGAAAACTGCGAATTACTGACGCTTAAGCGTCGTCCCCTACTCTGCATTTGCCAACGCCTATAACCAAGTCTGATCATGCAGTCATATTGGACACAGGCGTAGGTGTACTCTCTACAGAGTTCGTTGCGCTGAACTGCATGCGTACATATTAATGACCGGCCTCGACCTCAACAGCAAAAGCCGCGTCCCCTCAACGAACGTGCCCAAGTAATAAAGAAATCTTCATGCTGGCAGTGGCAACGGGTGTTGGCGGAGGCGCACAGGTCGCAGTTACCGGCATATGCTTCTTGGAAGTGCATGCAACAACAACAACAACAACAGAAATTGGCAAGCGCGTCGAAGAGGCGCATAAATTACATAAAAGAAAAGAAGTTGCTCGAAAGGGGTTTTCGCTGCAGCAGGGGGCTTCCACTTGGGCTTCCACAGGCAGGAAATGCAACACGCACTGTGCCACATGCTGCGGCAATGACACTGCCTTCGACTACGTAGACTTCAAGTTACAAACCGCTCAGCCCACCCACTGCCTACAGCCACGCCTACTGCTACGCCTTTATTTGTTGTTGCAAATTTTTGCTTAATTTTTTAATTGCTCTTGCGGTTTTGTTTCACAATTTTTCCCATTTTATTTTTTCGCTGCTTGCTTGGTTTCCTTTTGTTTAGAACTCGTCGAAGTCTCGGGCAATTAAAAATGCGTACGCGGTTTCTCAACTTCCAAGTCGCTGGCCGCCTTTGTTCTCTTGTTCAACATGCTGGCAATTCTTGTTGCAAGCATGATTACAACTCGATGGGAGGGGGATTTTGCCATGAGTGGACAGCCAGAAGCTGTGGGTATTTTAACGCTAATGAGTCGCCATCGCCGCCGCCGCAGTCGCCGCTTGGTGCCTTTGATGGCAGCGCGCGCACAGCTGTTGTAAAGCCATATGGGCGTGGCTGCAACAAGGCGGTGGCTTGGATCATATGGCAAGACTTGAAGGAACGAACTTAAAGGCATAATCCATGACGAATATGTTTAAAAAGAGATTAGTTTTATATGATGACTATCACAATTCGTAGTATGAATATTTTAACTTTTTAGGGGCCTTAGGCAGTTTTCTTACTGTACGGAACCTTCTTTCTGCATATCCCTTATATTAAATAATTTATGAAGTTTTTGATATTCTGGATATTTAAGATAATTTAAATATTTTATTTTTTTTTTATATTTTAGGTATTAGAAATATATGAGATATTTGAAATATATGAGATATTTTAGATATTTTTGGTATTTCCGACATTTTTGGTATTTCCGACATTTTTGGTAGCTTTGCTATGCTTACTATTTTTGATACTTCTAACATTTTAAGGAGTTTCGATATGTTTTCTGTTATTGATATTCTCGACAGCTGTAATTTTTTCCAATAAAAAAGAGAAATTTTAATGCTAGATTTCCTTGAAAAAGAAAAGCTTTCTAAAAATCTCTCACTAACAACATCTTAACTTTCCCTACCGAAATTTTATAATTAAAGATAAGAGCTTAGACATGATTAAATTACGTTTTATCACGCCAATTTTAAGATGCTCTTAAGTGTTTAGTTTAAGTACATGAAATAACTCAATATATTTTAAACGAGATGCTCTTTAAAGGCTGCAACTTACATAGAAACTAGACCCCAGGTGTCTGTACTTTAGTATGAGAGTAGAGTTGGTAACTCACCTGCAAAGAGAGAGTAGAAAAAAATTGTTAATTTTATTATAACATTTTTAAGATCTATTAAAAATAACATAAAAAAAATACTTAAACATTTTAGTACAATTTTCAATTTTAAGAGATGTAAATCTTGTTCAACTAAATCCAAGCTATGCTTCAGCTAGACGTAAGCATGTCCCATATGCATGTTCCTTGTAGAACTTGTTGCCATAACAAGATGCTAAGCGACAATGGAACATTGGATTTGGACTTGGATTCGATTGTTGCTGTAGCATTTTGGTGCCCACATTGCTAGGCAGGCACAAATGGTTCAGAAAACTGTTTAAGATGCATCTAAATTAAAACAACAACAAGCTAAGCTACAATAACAGCAACAGCAAAGGAGTAGAGCAGATAGAATGAAATGGGCGGACTACTGCACAATTGTTGTTTTGGTTGTATCTTGAAGCTGTAAGAGAGGAAGAGCCACCAAAACCAGATGATAATAATGTTGATGATGACGTTGCTGGCTGGCGCATTAAGAACATTCTGCCGGTTGCCGCAACCCAGAGCCCAGATCCCAGCACATGCTGGTTGGAGGTAGAGGATAGTAACAACAACAGCAATTCTAGCCAGGAGAATGGTAATAACATTGGGAATGGAAAAGGCAATGGCGACTGGAAACGGCATCTTAAACCGAACCGAACCTAACCCAACAATGTTTTTGTTTTCGATGTCGTCGTCGCCAGGCTGCTTGTTCCCATTGTTGTTGCTGTTGCATTTGTTGCTCTTGTTGGTAGTTTTTCGTTTTTTTTTTTTTTTTCTTTTCTTTCGGTTTTATATCTGCGACTCAGAATCATGTCGCGGAGCCAGTGAGCAACATGTTTGTGCAGCAGAGGCAACAACGCAACAGCAACAAAAACAACGGCAATTGCAGCAGAGGCAACAGCAACAGCAGTAACAACAACAACAAATTGCGAGTACCGAAGCACTCGGCGCGGCCAAGCCTCTTGCCAGCTGCTATTTCTTGTTTTTGTTTATGTTTTTGTTTTTGTTTTTTGTGCCACTTCTACACTCTCACACACAAGCATACGTACAATGTGTACGATAATGTTGTTGATAATGCCTCTGCCACTTGCCACAGTCGCTCTCTCTATCAAGCGCGCTTTTACTACACAACTACTACGACGCTGACGCTGACGGCGACGTCGAAGCGCAGCGCTTGTTGCATTTAGTCATCCTTTTCAACATCATCAACAAAAACATCAACAACAACCCAAGCAACGCAAAGGCAGAGGAGGCAACAGGAAGTCAGCAATGACGAATTGATAATACACTGCAAAAAATGTTTGGCTACTTATTTTTTGAATATTACTTCAATTTTTAGAGCAAACAAAACAAATTTACAGTGATTAGTTCTTCCAATGATCATCTGATTTGTTTTAGGGTTTCTTTTCTAAAAGGCAGTTTCAAAAGTTTCAGAAAACATGGTTTCTTTCAAATTCGATGGCAATAGATGATGACATTTTGAAGTCATTTTAAAAGTTTATCCATAATTTTTGAGCTTATTTTTGTAGTAAAGTTATTTTAGGCAAATGTCAGTAAAATCAAATAAAAGGCTTGACGGAGAATTTAAAAGTTTGAAGGGCTATACTTCTAAGTCCATGAATCTAGGAGATTCAAAACAGAATGATGATAAAAATGCCGATAACCAATAGTTAACTAGATTTCTTTCTTATACAAATAGACTTGAAGATCATCCAAAACTGGAATTTGTTAAACTGCGGATGAAGAAGAGAAGAGTAGACGTCAAAAGATGAAACCACTTCAACAAAGGTTGAGAATTGTTATACCGAGTTTTACGAGTATTAATGTTATAAACAATCATTGAAGAGTTCTTCAAAATACAAATTAACATAAAGATCATCTAAAATTGCGACAGAAGAAATTCTGAGCTTCAAAACACTTTAAAAATTTTTCATTTTGTATGACTGCAGTAGACAGAAAAATTTGTTAAAACTTAGCTATAAATTTTGCAAAATTTTTGGAGATGATCGTGTTTTGCAGATAAATAATTGACTAGACAATCGTATAAAAATGCGTTACAAGAATTGGTTAAAATGCGGATGAAGAATGCTATACTTCAACAAATTATTGGATATGTTTAATCTAGTTTCACGAATATTAATGCTAAGTAGATTCATATGGCTGCAGCAGACAGAAGAATTTGTTTAATTTGTGATTTTTTTTTTGAGATGATCTTGTTTTGCAGATGATAATGCAATTCGGAGACTTGGTCATTTGAGTAAAATGGATTAAAAGAGAGTCAAGACTAAGCCAAAGTTTTCTAATGCAAAAAGTGATTAATTTATAAAATATATGAACGATGTGGTTGAAATCAGCGAATCCTGCAGTTTTCTACATGCTAAGACTAGGTGTGCACATACACTTGTCCAAGTGTATGCGAAAACAACAGCTTATTCGCCTCAATTGTGTGAGCTGCTGCTCAACATCAGCAGCGTCATCTCTGACCACCACAATAACCACTACCACCTCCACTACCGCCTGCATCATGACGTCCAAAACTGGAGCTGTTTGCTTATTCACATTCGTTACACTTCAACACCCGTCACCTACTCTGCGCTTTCCCACAGCTCGATGCTGCGGCTGACGCTGCTCTCAGAGTGCAACAGAGTTCGTTCCACTCGCGTTGTCTTCTTTTGCTGCTGTTGTTGTTGTTGTTGTTGTTGGTGTTGATGCTTTTTGCAGTCTGTTTTAGACGGTCGTTTGTTTTGTTTTGATTTCATGGATTTTGTTTTGCTTTTCATATTTCTTCTGGATTTTTATTTTGCTACATCCCGGTTCCCGGTACGTAGTACGTTGGCTGATAATTGCTGCGCTTGATTTCAGTGAGTGAGCGGCCGCGTAGAGTGTTCTTGTGTGTGCGCATGACGTCATCAGGGCATTCACTTTATTTTTGTATTTCTGTATGCAATTTATTGCTGCAACATGTTGCTTCGCTGACAATGCAACTTTTATGTGTATCTGGCCCGATCTGTGCTTATCATTTATGTTGTCATGAATTAACATTAGCTGATTGAAAATTGTTTGCCAGCGCAACTCTTTGACCTGTCAGTCGATACATTGTCTATTTTATGAGCCACGATATTCAAATTTACACATTGTAAGTAACTACAAGCCGCCATGTGGTGGCATATACACATATGTGTCGCATCCCAGGCAGGCAACAGTGAGTGGCCGCCGATTGAGTAGCTTAGCTAGCTAGCTGGCTAGTCCAGGTAAGCTGCACAGCCTCTTTGTATGGCATTGCAACGTAGCCAGGCTCATTGTCACGATAAATCAATTGCACTTTTGGCCTCGACGGCTCTACGGCTACCGCTGTAGACGACAACAGTTGCTTGTAGACGTCTACGTCGTCGTCGTAGTCGTCGTAGTCGTCGTTTGTGGACGGCTTTCAACGTCAGCACGTTAACTTTTTAACGTTACGGTAGCGCAACATGTCAGACCCCAAAAGATACAAACACACACACTGCCATTGTTGCAGTTTTTGTTGTCGCTTACAGTAGCAACATGCAACTGACACTTACGTATGTTAATGTTGACAAAAGATGCAAGACAACAAGGGTAAGCGGCTGCCTGCCTGCCACATTGTGGGGGAAAGTGCAACAGCAGCAAGTCACTGTTGCAGCTTGATGTGCAGTTTGGCAACCTATTTCAGATAGATATCATTGAAATTATCGTTGGCCATAAATTTTGAATTGTCATGGCTCTGCTGTATATATAACTAAGATAGCCATAGCTAGATTTGTATCTTGTGCTAGCCAGAGATAGATAGTGAGAGAGAGAGACAGGCAGCGAAAGCCAAACTTGTTTGGGGCCAATTGATGCGTTGCCATCAAACTTGGCGTTGTTGACCTTTTTTAGACTTTGTTCTTGTTGTTGTTGGCGCCAAAGGTCTGCCACGGGCTTGGTAGCAATTTATATGTGGCAAGTAAACGCCAAAACGGTCAACATGCAAACCCGGCCGCCATGTCAAAAAAAAAAAAATTATGAAAAGGATATGGCCAAAGCTATAACCGCCCAGTTGTTTGCTGCGCGTCAGCAAAGCAATTATTTTGATTTTTTAGCCATGTTTTTTTTTTTTTTTTGCTTTTGTTACCAATGTTTTGCTTAGTCTGCTTCTGCTTTTATGTATTTTTATGTTACTGTTGCGTTGGCACCGTGCATGCCAAGAGTAAATAAAATACAATATGGCTGACATTTTCATTGGAGGCAACAGCAGCAGCACCAAGTGCCAGTTAGTGCCATTGCAACATTAGGCGGCAACTGCACCTCGCGGCATATTGCTTTTGGGAACAGATTGTAAAAAAATAAAGTCAATTTTTGAAATGGCCTTAAATATGGTTTTACGTTTATTTATGTGCACTGGGCAGGTCGACGATTTTTATAAAAAAACATGAAAATGAATTCTGCATTAAAAATCGATAAAAAAAAATACTTTTAACTTTAAATTTAGGTACCTATGTTGCAAGTGGTATTTGCTGTGCAGGCGTATATTTTTTTAATCATTTTAAAATTAGTCAAATTTTTAAAATTTAAACAATTTCTTACATCAAGAAAAATTGAATATGGCGCACTGCACGTTTCAGTGCGGTTTCGATAATAGTCGCGATAACAGCTTCAATGTGAGCAAGAATTCGATATTAGAGAAAGACAGAGTGCGCTGTATTCAATTTTGTGTATATATTTAAAAAAAAAAATTATTTTACTCAAACTGCTGCATATTTACCAAAAAACTATTTTAATAAATATTAAAAAACTTATTATAAAATCTCAGTTTCGAGTTCAGTTGCAGTTAAAAACGCAACCTTTGATTATTAAACCTTTTGCCGCGATTAAACAAAGCAAGAGAGAGCTCGCTTCACAGACAAAGAGCGCGTTTTATTTCGTAGTTGCCAACATTTTAGATAAATCCGCATTGATTTGGCCAAAAAGGGCTCGCAAAAAGGAGCAGCCAAAAGCCGAATGTGAGCACATAAAGCAAATGGCAATCAAGTTCAATGCACACAACAAGAACTAAGCGAAAAAGAAAAGTGAAGTGAAGAAGCAGCTAAAGGTAAAAGAATTTGTATATATATAAATGCGGCTAAGACTTGCAGACTTGGGCCAGGTTCTAGAGATGGCCAGATATCGTTTGTTATTGGCAATGAACTTGAGTTGCGCAAAGCCTTGTAGACGTACAATATTCGGGGTTGTTGAGGGGCGCAGTTATAAAATGCAAAATTTGCAATAATTTCTGCTCGAACAACACTGCTTGCTATGCTGGTCTTTGTCTTTGTATATTTTGGCATTAGAAAAGTTCAGGGCCCAATGAGTTTGCACGCATAGACAATGTGCGCTGCTGCAGAAAAGTCTTCTTATTGCCTCATTTGCTGCGCAATGATAATCATGTTGCATCCACTGCATCCACGCAGGCAACGTAAACAAAGCAAAAACAACAACAATAAAAAATCAACACATAAAAGCAATCATAAAAAAAAACAATTGCCTCATTAATTACAATTAGAAGTGTTTATTGCTTAAGCTTAGCCATAAAAAGGCGACTGAGCTCAGTCAGCCACAACAAAGCTTGCGTCATCATCAATCTTTGGGCCAAGAAGCGCTCTGAAGCTGCCACATATATGTTGGGTGTGTGTGAGTGTGTGTGTGTGTGTGCAAGTTTACTTAACGAGCTATGCGCTTTGCAATGCCAAAGTTGCCCCCTAGTGGCAAACAGTTGATGGCTGACATGAGGCAGGCAAGGCAGTGGTGCTCTAGGGGCATGCCGTAGGATTCATCAATCAACAACTGTCACTGCCATGCCGGCCGGTTGCCACGATCACTGCGCGCGCGCGCGCGCTCTCGCTGATCTAGAGGCTCACTCTCTTACTGGCGCGCCTGCGCAGCCTTTGCTCGCTGGCTTCCTGTTGCAGTGGCGCAACTAGTGGCTTGCACTTGCGTGCAAGTGCCCCCCCACCTGCTCAACTACGCCATAGACTTGATGCATTGCATCTGCTTGTTTGTTATTGTTGCTTATTGCAAGCTCTACACTTCCTACGTTTGTTTATTTGTTTTTAGTTTTTGCCTTTGCTTTTGCAGCTTGTTTTCATTGCAACTACGGAAAATTGCCACTCAATCAGTTGTCTACGCCTGCAACTTGGACTCTGTCGTCGTCGTCGTAGTCGTCGTCCATCCGCTTACGCAAATGTTTGCAATAATTGTTGCACGAATATTGCATAATCATGACACATTACAAATGATCCGTTGTTTGCTGGCCAAGCTTTCAACAACGGCAACGACGATAAGCACTACTAGAGAGTAGCTGCTTGGAGTCACTCCAATTGTCATGCAGCATGTTGCAAGTGTCCATCTTGCTGTCAACAACAGCAGCCGCAGTGTCAAGGCTCATTAGAAACTATCAACAATTTGTTGCAATATTAGTTGCGAAATGATATTGCGGTAATGGGTAGGAATTATTTGCTTTCTTATGATAGAAACGTATGCTGCCCCTACCAAAGCTTGACATCTTTAAAGCTAATATGCGGCAGCAGCCCCTGCCCACTACCCAGCGCTAGACTTTCTTTACTTTTTCCAGCTGCAACCACTCTCTATACCTTAAATGTTGTAATTAATTGTTTCCATTTCCAGACAAACTACTGTTCAGTTATCCTAACCCTTTCAACAACAGCTTCGGTTGCATTGACCAGCTTTCAACATTCTTGTTATCTATGGCTAAACCTTGTCATGCCATTTATCTGATATACGTCCAAACATTTAGCTTTTGTGGACTGTGCTGAGTGCCACGCCCACTTGTGTACTAAAATAGTCATAGCATATACCCCACTACTCTGGACTTTCACTACGGCTCGCACTCTGTCAAAGTTGCCGCCATTAATTTAGCTATTTTTACCTTTTAGCCCACGCCTTGGTCATAGTTTTAGCTTCTACACAGCTTCCAAGCTCAGGAGCTGTTTGTGTTGTATCCACTATGGCCATAGCCCGTGGGTTGTTTAAATATTAAAACAGCTTCACACGCACACACACACACACAGAGAGAGAGATGGAGACAAGCCTGAAGGCTTTTTATGTGCTGCGGCACACCCGTATCGTTCCCCCTTGACAGACACCGCCCATGGCGCGTGGCACTGGCACGCACCTGAGTTGCTCAACTGGCCATTGCTTTGACAAAATGCTCCAATGCGGATGTGAAGGCAGTGTGTTAGGGAGTTTTCGGGGGCGTAACCTGAAAAGCCTTTTAGCTTTAGCTTTGGCTTTGGCATAATTGCCAGCAGGCAAGCGCGGCACAGCTGGGGGTGGCGGAGCAGGGCGTTAAAGTGACATAAAAAAAGGAGCATACTGTCTATAAAGAAATAAACTGCTATTGCTGTGCTGCCTCTTCTTCTATCGGTTGACAAGAAAAATGGTTGCCTGACTTGACTCCGGCTCCCTGGGTAACTTTGTGAGTGAGCAGCAGCACTATGGCAATGTTTGCATTTGGGTTCTTTGCTTTATCAGCATATTGTACGCTTTGTGTGTTGATTTTTTCTACATTTCTCTAAGAATGCCCTTCATAGAGGAGCATATTAAGTTTAGCTACAACTAAGTAACTGTTAAGCAGTTGAACAAAAATTTGTTAAATTATAAGTAGGTGAGAATATTATTTGGTATGCTTGTTATTTTCTGAGTTGTAGGAGAGTTGTGCTCCCGACAATTTGGCGGAAATGAAAATTGCTTATGCGGAGAGATCCATCAATCAAAATCGAAAATTTTTTAAACCTGTGTAAAAACAAAGCATAGATTCGGTCCGTTAATTTTCTGAGGTATATGGATGGTAAAAATATCTTGTTTTAAGTAACAAACGAATTTTTTTCAACTTTAGAGACCCCGCCCTAAGTTGTAATACTTCGTGACTCCCAATTTTTTGCAGAATTCTGTTTTTTTTTTTTTCAAAATACTTTACTTTTCATTTAGAACATATGTCATAAGTCACAAAAGCTATGTTGAACAACCGATTTCGTACAATTGAATTGCATAAGGTATTTGGATGAAGCAAAAAGACTTGTTTTGCAAAATAATAAATAATCTATTAAAATGAAAACTATTTGACGGATTTATATTGCTGTTTTCTGAGGGTTATGGTTAGTTTAAATTTTCCAGAAACAAGCACTAATTTGGAAGCCTAACAAACATTTGTTAGTTTTGAAATGTACTCCCAATCTACGGATTTTATTTTTACCTACTCTCAATATCCTATAACTGAGTCCGAGTTTCAAAAAAAGTGTCAGTAGAATGCGGTATCAGTTAGTTTTAATTTTATGCAGCTTGTTTTGGAATTGAAATTTAAGGAGGATTGGCATTAAAATTAATCTTAAAGCTTTGAACAAATACCTTTTTTGCGGCTTATAGCGTGTAGCTTGCGTTTAAAGATAAGCGCAGGCTGCGAAAGATACAAGAGTATCTAGATCTCTATAAAAGTTTCGTAGACTGTCGAAAATATTCCCGCGTCAAAAATATTTTTGAAAAATCCAAAAGCATCGGTAATTGTTACCAGCTGCATTTTTAAGACAATTATTGTTGTAATTATTTTTGTTCCGCTTGACGCTCGGATACGTGCATACCCCAGTCGTTCATGTCCGGCTAGAGCTACGCCATTTTGTTTTTTTTTACCACCCTACTCTCATTTCTCTCATTTTTGCTGACTGCCTTTTGCATATTTTGCCTCAAAGCGTTTGAAAGTTTCAGTTGATTTCCGTTTCCGCACACAGTTTGTTTATATTTGCACGAGCTTAATAAAGTTTCATATTCTGTTGAAATACATTTTGCCAATGACTTGGCCAAGACTTGCACAGATAAGAGACGCTATTGACTGAAACTTACCTTCATTTTCATGGCTTTTACAAAATGCAGCATTTTATTTCTTTCATTTAATACAAAGCCAACGTTTCGATATGCTGGTCAAAAGTAAACTGAATGTTTTGATTTTCAATATGATTGCAAATTGGCTTTTGATTGGGCCAACTCAGATAAAGCACAATACTTTGAACGATAAGATTTTATGACCAAAACAAGTTGCATAAATATTACTCATCATCCGGAAATACTTTTTCATCGCAAGTACGGTTTGTATAAAGAAAGAAAAGCTGCAGCAGCAAGTACCCCAGCATGGCCAATTAGTGTCAGTAGTAGTTCTAATCTTATATTCTAATTGGCCCTAATACAACATTTAAGCCACTTTGACGTTTGTCAAATGACTATTTAAACAAATGCATAAAAATAATACTACTGTGCACAGCACCAGCAGCAACAAAAAGCGTCATAATTTGACGTGGGAAATGCACGCAATGCATAGACATGTACATATATATAGATATTTATATATATAAACATATGTATATGTATATAGGGTGTGTATTTGTGCGCATTTGTGTGTGTGTGCCTCGCACATAAATGTCGCTTTGAGAATTATGTTATGGTTTTTTTGTTGCCACTTGCTGGGCAAAAATTTATGGGCACATTGCAAAACTGAAACATGAAACCCACTAATTGAAGGTAATTTACACGTGAACACAAGCCAGAAAGCAGTCAAAAGGGTGCGTGATTATGGGAAAAAGGGGAGGGGGCACACTGCACGATAAAGACAAGGTGTTGCATTTTTTAAGCCATAAAGTTCCATGTGCTACAAATATTAATGGAAAAATTAAATTTTATAAGTTAGGGTGCTTCACGTGCCGACAGCTGCTACTGTCAATTTTTGTGTTTTAGCATAAATTAGTGACTTTATTTTTAGTTAAATTCGTATTGTTGCTAGCGCCATCTAATGATAGTAGCGACTGTTAGCGGAGAGAATGCAAAAAAGGATACCAGAGAAGTCGTAAGCTGACATTAAACACAGCGCCATCTATAGCAGATCTAGAGAGCAGACTTCACAACCTAGTACATGAGAACTATTGTAGAAAGCTAAAGTAAAAGAGCACCAGTTTTTTAAAATATCAAAATCATTAGGTAAAATATAAATAAGCAAAACTTGCTAACGCCATCTTGCGACAACAACTTGCTTGAGCCATCATAGCAGACTACAGAACTCAGTAAATGAGCAGTAGAAAGCTGACGTGAAACTTAAGAAATCTTTAGCAAAAACTTATATAAATAAAATTTGCTAACGCCATCTAGCGACTACAGCTTGCTGGCGCCATCTATAGCAGAATATATGTGAAATAGCGTGCAGACTACACAACCTACTATATGAGCACTAGAAAGCTAAAGTAAAAGTGCACTAGTTTTTTAAAATATCAAAATCATTAATTAAAAAGCAAATAAGCAAAACTTGCTAGCGCCATCTACCGATATAACAACTTGCATGCGCCAACTATAGCAGAATATATGTGAACTTGAAAAATGTCGTCAAAAATCTCTGAACTTTTTAAATTCATGTATTTGAGTATGAATACAAAAATATTAATTTTTTGAGATGATGAAAAATATTTACTGACGACACAAGAAATCAACAGCTTGGTGGCGCCATCTACTGATAATAACATTTCAATGAATTGCCTATCTTCGAGACTACAGAGAGTGCATAAAAACTTGAAAGTTTATTTTACCCAGCTCGAAGTTAATTTACCTTAACAACTGTTGCACAAGTCGAGTGCTCATTGCATTTGACAGAGTTTATGCAGCTGACAGTATGCTTTGAGCATTACTTGAGTAGTTTTAATTAAACAAAATATTTTAAGATACTTTCAGCTACAATGCAAGTTTATAATAAAATATTTTATGTTAAATTATGTATCTGTTTATGATTTGCTTACTCAACTGGGATGACATTTAAAGCAATACAATAACAGCAAATATTTAGAGATTACCCTCAGGTGCTCTACATAAATGCGAACGCCCAATGCACACAGCTTTATTATTATTATTATTATTTGCGTTAAATGGTGTAAGCGAAAGCGGTATGTTAAGTAATTGACCCAGTAAAAACGAGAATATTGTATTGCAATATAATCTCAACATAATCTCTACGTAAACAGAACTTTATTAACTCATTTAAACAAAAGGTGTTGTGACGTCATTAATTGCATGCAATATTTTGTTGTAGAAATGCTAGATGGCGCTTATAACTTTACCAACAACTTCACTTTGAAAATGTGGTAATAACAATTAAAATCGTGCTATTTGAGTGAAAATTGATAAGAATTTGAGTAATTTTTTTGCAAGTTATAAAAATTTGTATAGATTTTAAGATGACATTATTTTTCTTTAAGATGTTGGACCGCTAGATGGCGTGTCTGCAAGTAGCCAACGCTAGATAATTATTATTTTGTAAGCATTTCTTTGGCAATAATAAACAATAATATTAAAAGAAGTCGATAGCGTAAAATAGGCTGTAATTTTAAATACTTTGCCGCACATGACCCTAACATTTATTTCTGCCTAAGATGGCCGCTAGATGGCGCAAAAGTATTTGCTTGCTAGATGGCGCTAGTAGCTTGGTTGATTTTTGTTTGCATCCGCCTTAACTTTTCATAGTATATCAAAAAAATAGTAAGGCAAAGCAAAATCCTTAAATCATAGACGCAAATGGAGAAAACTTCATAAGAAAACTATACGAAATTTATGTTAAGATTATTGCCGAACTGCTAAGTGGGGTTGGTTTTGGAACTCGAACTGCAATCATTTTATTTGTGGCGAAATAGCGTCCAAAGTAAATGCCGGTATTATGTTTCTTACTTTACGTAGTGGTTTTGATTTTGAGCGCTTACTCGAAGTTTAAGTAGAAAAAACAGCAAAACACTTGGAGATCCTTAAATTTGTGACGTCATGCGCTGTGTACTCTCATTTCAAGCTCAAACAAATCTACGAAACTATTTAGATTCTTTTCGAATTGTGTCCAGGCTCATGGGACATGCTTGCTTACATTTCTGCTTCTGCAACTTGCAGTACTTATCAGTCAGCCCTCGCATGTACTATTGCACATATAACTTTACATAGATTTTTACCTTTATGTCTATTATTTTATTACACTTTTTGTTGTTTGTTGCTGTTTGTTATTGTTGCTGCTTTTGTGTTGCTATTTGACTTGGCATGGAAATCCGAGCGCAACATTTGTGTGTCATTATCATTGCTTATAATTTGCTTTCTCTCTCTTTTTTGCTTTGTTTAAGCTTTTGTTGCCGGCTGCAGTTGCCAGCAGCGGATTCAGCAAAAAGGGGTAGCGTCCATGCGTTTGCCAATAGCGAATTGCTAGTGATCCCCGCTGCAGACGTCACTGATAGCATTTTCATAAACTGCAATGGCAATTTCCATAGCAGCGGGGTTGAGAGGATCACACTTTAATTGCCATAGTAGTAGTAATTTCACTGTTGCTAGTTGTTCCCCTCAGTTATTGTTGTTGTTGCTGTTGTTACTAGCAACAAAAGCTTCATCATCATTACGCGAGGCTTTTCAGCTTTGTTGCTTTTGACTTTTTGCATTTAACATTTCGCATTTTGCTTTGGCGTCAAGCTGTCTGAGCCCGACTCGGTTGCGTTTTTCCCCCAAAGCGTTATAACAAATATTACTATGAAGTACCACGAGTACATATGATACTTAATAATTTTTTTTTTTTCATTTTTTATGTTCCAACTAACACAATGCTAGATACACGCACATGGCAACAACAATTACTAGCTTTCGTGGGTTTTTTTTTTTTTTATATTCTCGCAATGACAAACGAAACCTGTGAGTAACACACACATACAATCATCATGGCAAAATGCATTATATGCTCATAATTAACTTAACGATTTTGACGATTTCACTCAAATTAACTTTAATTCTAGCTTATTCCGGCGCATTTTATGACGGCATGTAAAAAATTTATATGAGAGAATACTTTTTTAATGAGTTAACTAAAAAGACTTGAAAGCATTTTTTTTGGCGCTGGTCAGCAAGCGAAAATGGGACTTTCGTTCCGAATGTGTAAAATTTTGTTAAAAAATACAAAGACTGTATGGTTTCATCTTTACAAAAATAATGCAGGTAGGGGAAAAAAGTAGTAGTAGTAAATAAAGGGCGATTTTTTTGCAAGTTATTTTTGGGCAACGCTGTTTTTAGCTTGACTTATGATTTTCCCATGAATAGAATTTAAACCGAACAGTACGTAATAGGTTTTGCATTTTATTATTCTTGTATCATTTCTATACTATTTTCTTGAATGGAGGCGGGAATTAGCAAAACTTTCTTTATCACTGTAGAGTAACCAGAAGCATTGCAAACCGTTTTAAGTTTGTGCTTATTTTTAGAAATCTGTCAAAAGCGCAATTTTTTTAAATTTTAAGTTGATTTCGCTGGAGAAGAAAACTAAATAAATGGTAATTTTTTTAGGTAAGCAATTTTTTGGTAAGATTGTTTTTAGCGCTGAATCGGTTTTTTTTATGATCATTGATTTATGGTATTGAATTCTATTATTAATGTTGTAATAATCTGGAAATTAGCAAAACTCTCGCACCCCGGGTCGTAGAGCTGAATGATGATAATATAAGAGGCCCAAGTATTTCGGGATAAGCACGCGACGTTTAAAAGCCGAAATTGAAAAATTTTCTATCGAGAGCTCAGTCGATATTTTGGTAACACTAATTAAATCGCATGTATAGCTCAAGTTCCACTGCACCCTCAGCACTGCTGCATTTGGCTAGCACTGACATAGCTAGCAAATAAGTAGACGCTACTAGGAAAATCCCTTCGAATTCGTCTATAAGCTGTAGGTGCCTGTTCTCTTCAAACACCTATCAATAAGGTTATCTTCATGCAACGTTTTTGGAACGATTACCATAGTCAAGTGGAATACATTTATTTATTAAATGTTTATGCAGAAACTCGCTGTACTAACTTTTCAATTTTTCCATAAAATATATATGCGAGTACGTTGAAACAAGTTCGTCATATGTTAGCATATCTACCTTAACTTAGCTCATTTTGCATATTTTTAACAAAGTTCTAAGCTCTACAATCTAAGAAGCGTTTCCGCACATTTCAAACGCTGCCGTTTTAGCCAAACTAAATACCTTTTGCCTTTTAGCTCTTAGCCAAGTTTGTTAATTAATTTTTTTTTTGGTATTTTGCTTAAGAAATAAATGCGCTCTCGAAAACGAACGCAAATTAATTAAAAACTAAAGCCAATTTTTTTTTGGCATTATATGCATCATAATTTGGCTGTTAAATTTTCGGCTAATTGCAGTTTTTGCTCGTTCTTTGTAGATTTATACACAAGTATTATTCTCGGCATACATATATACAAAATTGTTTTTTTTGGGTGAATATTATTATTAAATGAATTTTACGCTTTGCTGCGCAAATTGGCAAGTCAAATTTCAACGGGCCAATTTGTTTGAGCCACAAAGTTGCAAGTCAGGCAGCTTGCTTTTGGCCACTTGGCAGCAGTGCCCACCAGCCAATTGATTAATTGTAGTCAAAAGGTTAATAGGATTACATGAGAGGTTTAAGATTACCTTATGAATGCCTTTTTTTTTGTTTGTACTTGTCGTTTTGCGCATGCTGCACGCTAGATGGCGTGTCAGTGTGCATTTTTGTTGTGGTTGTTGTTTGCATTTAAATTTGACTGCTTTGCAGTGTTTATTTGTTGTCACATTTTTTGACAAGCTAAACAACGCTGCTAACAACAACAACAATGAGAACAACAACTGCAATGAACACCTGATAGGCCACTTAACCTTTGTTGTTAACGTTTATTTTGTTGTTCTTGCTGGCTGGTACTCACTGACTGCAAAGCAGCTTTAATAAGCCGGATAAATTTTCAGTTAACAAATCGTTAGCATTGCCTGCAATTCGCCATGGATTGTATGTTGTTGTAGAGCGAAATAAAGCTTAAAAGTTGAAGGACAGCAAAAAAAAAAGTTAAGCAGATTTTGGGTATACAGTAGTCCGCGAGACTTTTGGAATTATGCATATTATAGAGCTTATTAAATGGTACAGCGTCTTAATTAGCTGTTGGCTAATTGTCGGCGGTTAGTTTTGACTTTTTTCAACATTGAAAAAGTGCGCAAAAATAGATTTTGCATATAGCCGATTTAGAGAGAATACATTTGTTTTTGAATATAATAAATGAAGCAGACATTTCTTTTGTTGTAAATTTGAGAATGATTTATTTCGGTTTAAGAAGACATCTTTCAGCTACTTTTGGAATGTGATATCGTGTATGTGAGCAGCTTTGGCATAGAATACAAAATGTATCTTTTCCGCGCTTTCCATTGTTTTGGCAAACGTATCACTCGATATGACTGCAATTTCACGTCGTAAGTTGTCTTTAGGTTGAGCCATGGTGGTCCTTGGCATCGGTAGCGTGAGTGGTAGGCAGAGTACTCGCCTCTTAATCGGAAGGTCAGTAGTTTGATTCCATCCAACAGCACTTTTGCATTTCCCTAGCAGTGGCATGACTTACAAATGGAAGCTATTTACCTAGGAAAATCAACCGTTGCTTCGTCTTTGGAGCGTTGACCGTAGTCAAGGGGAATTATGATGTTCCTCGACCTATTAGCTAGCGTAAAACTGGGATTTCAAATATCTCGACAAAAAAAACTCTACCGGGATCTCGGAGGCCAATCAATATCTCACTTTTATGTGACTCGTTCGGGGAATAATTTTTACAGTCAATCCATTGTTAGACCTGCAGCATGGCATCTTGCGCCATCTTGTTGCAACCGAAAGTCATTCAAAAGATTTTTACGAAAAAGAGGCAGCACAAAATCTGTTATCATTGCTTGATAACGCTTGTCGTTGCTCCAACATCGTCTTCGAAAAAATAGGAACCAATGGTCATGTGCGCACAAACAGCACAACAAATGTCATTATTTGATCGAGGTAGTTCTTTAGTTAATTGAAAACCGACAATTTCAATTTAACGTGAAATATGCTTCATCTGATGATTTTTTTCCAAAAGTCGAGTTCGTTCTCAACCCATTCAATGGTCTGTTTGGCATATTTCACACGACGCGGTTAGTCAGCTGGGTTTAGTTTATGTGTCATTCGAATTTTGTATGGAATCATCTTCAAAACGACATGAATTTTGGGAGCAAAAGAGCACCGCGCGATGCCCAAGAACAACAATAACAAACGATAATAAAACCAACGACTTCCGATTTAGAGACAAGTGCACTACCGCTAAGCTACCGAGCACACAGGTTATTTTAAATACAATTAATAAAAACAAATATTAAAGAAAATTTATAAATTAAAAGATTAATAAACTTGAAAACGCGCAATTTTGCTTAAATATTTTGTTAATTTTTGTAGAAATCACAACTTTTTGTCACTAAGCTCAAAATTTGTATTTTTATTTAAAACATTTTGTCAATATTTAGATAAATAATTGTTAACTTCATGTTAAGCTTATTAAAAAATAAATGCTATTAGCTACATATATCAAAGTTTCAATTAAAAAACAAAAACTATTTAAAACATACATACTTTTTTTAAAGCTGTCATATCTTTGCTCAACTGTCAATTTTATTTTGACTGACAAAACAATGCAAATTATTTAACACAGAAATAATTTTGAGTTTAAAAAAAATAAAAATATTTACAAACTTTATTCATAATTCCCAAGCTAAGCTCAGTGAAAAAAGTCAGTTTGACCACTTTTTTTTTGCGTCATTTTTAGTATTTAATTTTGGCAAATTAGTGAGTTTCATATTTTTTATATTTTGTATTTTTATTTTTGTATTCAAACGCGGCATTGTGTGAATTTGTGTTTATATTTTTATGTTTTTATTTTATTTGGTCTTATATAGTATATAAATATTGTGTTTTTTTTCTATTTTGTTGGTTTACTGCGTTGAAATCTTCAAGGCCATGCACTTGAATGAGTTTTTGTCGGTTTTCATATACATTTTTATTTTTATTTTTTTTTCATATAATAGCATGTATTTTTTTTTTTGCTGCTTTGGTGTTGCAACCTGTCCCAAAAGCGAGCAAAAAAAAATTTGACGCATTTGTTATGCTTAGGTTATTCCATTATGGTGATTGCCGTGTATATATATTTATAAGTATATTTATAACGCTGCAGTCATCTATCATATGAGCAAGTGCTGGGGGGTGCCTTACCCACACTGCCTTCACTTAATAGCCACAAAAATTAATAAACCAAACCAAAAACAAAAATATAAAACTCAGAACTACAGCCCACATGCACAGCAGGAAGTGCGCCAACAACAACAAGTAAATCTACATTTCTTATAAATTACTTACTGTATATACCATATACAATAATTATAAAATCATAAAAGATAAAGTAAGCAGCACTTGTTAAATGTCTGACACCTTGGCTACTTAAAAATGCCACATCCAATGTACTACAGGCGAGCGGCCAACAAAT
The DNA here is from genome assembly GCA_035046065.1 of Chymomyza procnemis. Classification (NCBI taxonomy): domain Eukaryota; kingdom Metazoa; phylum Arthropoda; class Insecta; order Diptera; family Drosophilidae; genus Chymomyza; species Chymomyza procnemis. Next base: position 22,180,106 of record JAWNOJ010000026.1, read on the forward strand.
TTATAGCAAATCATGCCTTCGATTTCAAATCCATAAAACGAAACCACTCGTACACATTTCTGGGGCGCGTTGTCTATGTTTTTTAGGTATATATTTGTTTTTTTATTTTTAAATTTATTTTTAGTTAAACGCCAACGCGCTTTTGTATAATTTTGACCGATTGCATGCGGCGTCAAGGTTAAGTTTAAAGTCAGAGTTACTTGTTATGCGGCCAAAAATTCACTTTGCTATCTTTCGGTAGCCAAATAGACTCAACGTACTATCTACTCAATAAATCATTCATGAATACAATATGGGAAATGAATAAGCGTTTTTTTGGAAAGGCCAGAAAAGTGTTGAAAAACTGTAAGACTTAATGATTGCAAGATGTAGTTAAAAAGGCATTTTTAAACTATCTGGGCCTCTGCTACAGGCAAAGCTTTAGAAATATTGGAATTGAAAAACTCTAGGTAATAACGTAACATTGTGGAGTTCAATAACTTGCAAAATGTGTTGCAAGACGAATGGAAGAAACTGTAGTAAAGTAGAACGCAACGGTATTAAATCAAAATGCATTCGCAACTTTTCGGCTCATAGTTAATTTTCATGGCCTATGCGATAGCGAAAGATTCATACAGATTGGAAATGGAAGATTTGATAGCTTGCAGAATGTGGTGCATCTTAAGTGGCGCCAAAACACGCGGAAACAATGTGGAATATGGAAAAAGGTTACAAAAAGCACTGCATTTTTATGGTGCTGGAATTTTCACATAGTATTCAATAAATTGGGGAGCATTGTGGAACATGCAAAATGCGCTGTATTTTTTGTGGCGCTAAAATTTCTAAATGGATTCAAGATACTTATCGAGGGCGCAGAACAATACGGAATTATATCCCTTGCAAAACGGAAAATGGCTCAACATTGTAGAAATGCATAGTTCGCAAAATGTGCTGTGCTTTTTGTGGTGCTATACCTTCTGGCTGGAATTTGGAAACTTGCAGAGAACGCGAAACGTTGTGGAATTGTAAATTTGTGGTGCTAGAATTGCCGCATGGAATTGCAAAATCTGCGGAATATTGTTGAATTGGAAACGCTAAATGCGTTGCACTTTTAGTGTTGCTTTAATTTCTGCATGGCATCGAAAAAATTGCGGAACAACATTGTAAAGCTCACATAAAGGGACTGCATTTTTGTGGCGTTAAAATTATCGCATGGAACTAGCAAAATTGCGAAGCATTGAGGAATTGGATAGCACACAATTTGGGGTGAATTATTTCTGGTGTTAATATTACTGAATGAATTCGAGAATCTTACCGAGTATCTTAAAAGATGACAAAAATTTCAAACAAAATTATAACAATACTCCGAATACGCGGAACAATATGGAATTGTATCACTTGGAAAACCTGCGGAACAATGTTGAATTGGAATTGTTAAGTGCTAAAATTTATGCAAGGAATTGAGAAATTTGCGGAATATGTGGAACAATGTGAACAATGTGTTTGTGGCGCTAAAATTTTTGCATGGAACTAGGAAACGCAACGAATTTGAACGAGAATACGCAAAAAATTGCAACTACTTAAACTTTTTAAACAACAAATCGCAGCGAATTAAATATTGCGTAACTAAGGTAGCGCCAACAAACAAATACTTGCGGATATTGTGCGACAATAATACTAATTGTATCATTTACTCGCAACGTAACTCGAAAGTATCTCAAGCATTAAAAAAATAAAAGATTATCTCGAAAAAAAAAATCAACAATTTATGCAAACGCTTTTAAGCATAAAATAAATTTCAAAACTTTGATCATTTGTTAACTGTCGCTCGCCTTTGAGTGCATTTATTTAAACAATTCATTTTGTGCTTATTGCCTTTTTTGGACTCATTTGTATAAAATTAGTCTTTGGTGTTGGATGTTGGTTGTTGTTGTTGTTTGATTTTTTTTTACTTTTAATTTTATTTTAATTTGAAATTTTGTTAATTTATGATTGCGATGACGTGATGCGTTGTCTGACATGTTTTTATCAGCAGAGCGCTTGCTTAGTTAATGCCGCATGACTAACTAACTGAGTTAAGAGCTACTAGAAACAGCAGATAAACAATTTTGTTAAGTGGCCGATTGTTAACTTATTGCATAAATTAACAAATTAAAGGTTTTTGCTTTTTTATTTTATTATAATAAAAAAAAGTGTGTGTTTAGTAATTGATTTGTGTGCTGTAGTGTATAATGTTTTATTTGATTTTAAACAGGAAATATGAACAATAAATTGTCTGTGAGTGCAGAAAAATTTTTATAATAAAATAATTTGTAAGCAGGCAGCAGGATGGGGGGAGCGAAGCGCCCAGTAGCTGCTAAGCAGGCACTTGCATATTATTTTTAATAATATTTACACTTGGTTATTTCAATGTAAATATTTAACTAAGTATACATAAAAATTGTATATTATATATATAAACACACACACACAAACAGAGTCAAATGCGAATGAACCGCTGCGGGCAGTTGAATGCACTGCGGCCTGGAAACAGATCCAAGCAATCCCCAGCAATAGCAAAATTCTAAATTTGAATTATTTATATTTGCTTGTGGTTTTGTTTTACTTTATTTTTTTGTTTGCTGCTGTGTATTTTGCATTTGTTTTACTGTTTTTTTTTTGTCTTTGGAGCTGCTTGTTTCCGATTAACCGAACTGACTGGCTGGCCATCATGCAAATGTAGCGCAATGAGCAAATGTTCTTGACCAAAGAGGATCTCCGGCGAATGTTAAGTTGGCCAGTGGGCCTTTGGTCACTTGTATTTGGCTTTGTCCTGACACTTGTTATGTACATTTTATTTAAATTTCAAGACGTTGGCAGTGTGAATATTTTTTACCAAAAAATCAGCAAATGTTTTCATGTTAGCTTTGATTCGCAGCTCAGTTGTCTCCGAGTACAGTGACTGCAGATAGTTTGCAAACATTTAAAATTTTTTTATAGCATTTGTAAAATGCCTTTATCAGTTCAGCTTTACTTAAGAAAATTTTCATTTCGTATCAGAGTTCTTGCTATCTAAAAATGTCGCGCATTCAACTTAAGAATTTTCCAAAATGTTCTTTGTGGATTTTGAGACTACTAGGTTTCTAATTAGAAATAGTGCTTCAAAATGGTTTTAGTTTTTGACAACTTTCTTCTAGCAAAAAATAATACGAAATTTTTTTTAAATAAAAGCACGCAAAAGTGTTTCACAATAGTTTTGTTTCTTTCTAAGATAAACTTAGAAAAAACTATAAAATTTATACAAAAATTAGAGAACACAACGCAAAACAACATTTTATATACATCGAGAAAACTGCCATGGAAAATGTATGAAATTTTTTTTTTTTTTGAAAAATTGACTGCTATGCAGCAAATAAACAGCAAGTATATTTTTGACAATCTTTTGAGATATTTTGGAATTTTTTTTTAGAAAAATTGACTGCAATTTAAGGAATTAACAAGAAAGTTTGTTTCAATCTTTTGAGATATTTCTCTACATTTGGCAAAATACAGAGAAATTTATTTCGATACTTTTGAAAATTTTGTATATTTTTTGTTTGAAATAGGTTTGTTTTGAACTTTTAAATTAAAAGCTTCTGCTTAGCATTCTGCAGTGAAGTAGTAAAATGGGTGGCGTTGAGTTAAAAGCCCGGTTGGGACACCATACATTCTCAAGAAACCAAGAAAAGATTAAACGAGTGAAATAAATCTTAATTACACAATAATTTTTGTAAAATGATGTATACTTAATTATACAACAAAAATCAATTCCATTTGAGTTATCCAAATATTTTTTTCTGCATTTCGAAGTATGATATTTTTGCTGATTTTTTGTTTATTTCAAAAATGTTGAGATAGACACAAAATTAAAATTTATGCAATTTTTATATTCATTTTTTTTTTCTAATTAAAACTGGTAAGATATTGATCTAAGTGAGCGCTAAAATTTGAGACTTTAACACAGAAATAAGTTTTTTAAAAAAATTATGTATAGTTACGTTGAATGATAAATCTACGTCTTGATTCACATATATTAGTTTTAAAATCAATTCAAGTAAAAAAAAAGTTTCAAAATATTATAGTTTTGTTTCGAAAGCATTTTTGTAGAGAAATTCTAGCATAAAATCAATAAACCATTGACCAAACGTTGAAATTTGCGCTTTATTAAATGTTAATTATATTACAATAATAAATTTCTTTTTTTTTAATTTCAAATTCTAATTAACTAACTTGATAATGCATGTGTAAACTTATATTCAAAATTATACAAACGCCTCAAAAAAAAAAAAAGGTTAAAAACCTTTCAAAACTTCAAATGGGAAGCTGGAAAAACTTACACCAAAAACGTGCTGTTTCTAGGGTAACATTTTAATTAAAATTGTCAATATACGATTTCGTTTAGAAATAAATACAAACCGGAACCGGTCTAAATGCAAAGTTAAGCAATTTTTTAGTTGTATTTATTTTATTATTATTATTTTTTATTTTAGTTGATATTATAGACAGCGCGTGCTGCTGTCGTCATTGTCATGGGCAGCAGAGTCAGCAAACAAACGACGACGACTGACTGTCTTCTGTGTCCGTCCGGCTGTCTGCTACGTCCGTCAGTTAGTCATTCTTGCGTATTTTGTTGTTGCTGTTGTTGGGTTTTGATTTTGCCTTTGTTTTGTTATTGCTTTGCCGGCAGTGCAGGCGCACGGGCGCACTGACAAAACGTACGCACAGATACAGAGATACATAGATACACAGATACATTTCAGCGACGGTAGCTAAAGCGCATTTTATAAATAGTTGCTGCTGCGGATTTTAAAATGTATGAAACCCGCGCAGCAACAACAACAGCAACAACACTAAGTTGTTTGTTGGGTTTTTTGTGTTTTTTCTTTCTTTTTTTTGTAGGTGTTTTTCTTTGCTGCTTTTGCAAAAACAAATAATAAATAAAGCAAGCAAAAAAAAGTAAACTTAATAAAAACAAAAAATAAAAATAAATATAAAAATCACACTAGCGAAAGAGACAGCGCGGGATTTTATGATAGTCCAAGTGTTTGAACGGGATTGACGGGGCTGCGCGTGCAAGTGAGTGCGCGTTCTATAGTTGCGATCGTTTTCAATTTTTCGTTGTTGTTCCTGGGGAATGGCTCGCATTGTTGCTGTTGCTGTTGTTGTTGTTAGTCGCCACCTTCTACGCGGCGAACGACGGCATTGACCGCTAGAATGCAATCAACCTAGTCCAAGGCCAAGTAGTCAGCGGCTACATACATAATCTACACCTATATAAGCTCAGTGTGTGCGTGTGTGTGTGTGTGTATGTTTGAGTGTATCTATGTGCGCTGTATAGCTGTATCTGTGAGTTATTAGCCAGCGAACGCGTTTGCATTTGCCAGCAACAACTACACAAAAAATATTAATGAAAATGTCAACGCAAAGGTAAATAATATATAAACACAAAAATATTATATGTGATTTCTGTATGCTTTGTGGCGACGTGCCTCTTAAAAGCAGTGGCCTAGCGTTGATAATAAAAAAGGAACAGAAACAGACTGTCGGTCCAAGCATTTTGCTTATCAACCTCATCATGACTAATTGTTTTGTGCTCTGCGAGTCAGTGATATTTTCCAAGAATTTTCACAATGCTCAATTTTTTGAATATAAGTTGCCAAGCGCGTCGCACGCTATATGTGAGTCACTTGGCATGTAATGCGAGAGTACTCGATTAATTTATTAAAATTTTCCTACATAAATGTTGCATAAATATATGGCTCTCTATTTCTTAACTGCTTAGTTCTCTGCTGTCAGGCTGCCATTTGGTCATTTCCTTCAGCCCTCGCTGTATATCCTGGAAAATTGCTGTAGCTGCGAAAAATATACACTCTACTATATACTACAATGATTTATGTTTTCTTTTAATTGTGTAAGCTAAGCGCAAAAGTTTGCAAAAAGCGCGTCTGACAAGTGCGGAAGGGTAGCGAGTTGCATAGGGCACAAAACCGGAATCGGAATCGAAATCGGAACAGCGCTAACGGATATGCCGCCAATGTGCCATATTTACGAATTGATTTATGCCCAAAGCGCTTAGCTTTAAAGTCGCAATATTCTGGAAATATTTATTTCTACGCTGGTAAGTATAAATATTTTTGTTTTTATGCAGTAAATAATAGGTTTTTGTGAAATGTGGGCTTAAAGTAACTGCCTCACAGTGAAAAAAAGAGTTGTTGCAAACATGAAATCAAAAAAAAAATATTAGCAATTTTAGCTAAATTTATGGAAAAGAAAGTTTTTAATTGATTTAGGGGAACAACTGAGTTCAGTTGGCCTTATAATTAAACAAAATTAAATTAGAACGAGGCAAAGTCCATATAAAAATAATACGAATCCGCGGCCTGATGGGTGAATTTTGTATAGACACGCACGTCTTACAACTGGAGCTGGCTAGAAACTTTGATTTGGACAGAAGGTAAAATAAAAATTGAAACTTTTCTTAACAAGGGAGCCGTGATTGATCAAAGATGGTCGATTTGGCGAATCAAAATGAGTTAAGATAGAGCAAGAGATGCATAAGAAGAGAACGTCTAAGGTCTAAGGAAGGTCAGTAGTTTGATTCCAAACTGCAGCACTAGCGTATTGCCTAGCACTGACATAGCTAGCAAATAGATAGACGCTATTAATTAAAGAAACCAACGTTCATATCCGATTGGGCATACTTTTGCACAATCAAAGTAATTTAATACTTCTAAAACATCTGCAAGAAGCTGTTTCTAGCAGATTTTCAACTTACAACATTTGCTATTTAGAACAAAGGCATCTTACTCAAATAATTACTTTGTGCTTACATTATTCTTGCTCGCTGCTACACGTTGCAGGCAAACATGCCCACTAACTTCTCTCCCATAGCACATACCTCTCCCAAACAAACTAAACAAATAAAAAGCACATAAATATTTTGCCAAAAAACCAACAAAATATTTTGTCGTCTAGACAATTTTAAGTATCATTATGTTAATTAAAGCGTTTTGAACGTGGCTTGAGCTGACTGACTCTCAACATAAAGTAGAGAATGTTATTTGTTGTTCATATTATTAAATGCCATTTGAGACATGCTATATTTTTGGCATACTTTTAGGTGCATAATAATGAGATTTATGAGCTGGCAGCTGTTCTAAGCCCAGCTTAGCGCAGTTAATAAAAGATATATGCTCACACATAGAAATCGTGTCTTGCATTTAATTTACAGCTTAGCTGTATTATAACTGCTGACTGTCTTGACCTTGTAGCTTGTGGCTAATAACTGTTGCCCACATATGGCTGGCTAGAGCTGGTTTACAACATACGGAAATACTTGGCTTTATTTAGCGATAAATCTTAAAGCTAAGACTACGTCATACTCACTATGATGCTTGCGCCCCACCACTTGGGTAATGTGATTATGTGCCAAATTACTCACCTGCAATGAGAGAAAGAAAAGTTAAATAAAAATATATTTATTAGTTTATTAAATTATTAACATATTGCTTGGATTAAACTTAAAACCATAATTTATTATTTTTTTCATGCTTAATGCCATAAATCAATATATAATTTTGATTGCAATGGGAAATGCTCATAAAATAAGTGTTGGCTATATTACGCATACGCAGTGTTGCACGCGGCACAGCTTATGTCACGCTGCGGAAGAGTGCGTGGCATACACACGCACACACACACGCACACCTTGTGGCATTTTACATTCAAACACGTAGCTCATATTAAGAAATGGCCAAGTGGCAAGCGGCATTACTGCAAATTACTACATGCAAAATTCACGTTGACCTTTGGTTTTTCGCAACAACGCTGTGGCAGCGTGGGCAGCTGCGGCAAGGGCATTGTTTAAGGCGTGGCACGTGTTTGCTTCTGTTTTGTGTGTGTGTGTGAGTGTATGTAGCTTGCAAATTGTATGCAAAACCAAATTGATTCGAAATGGCACGCAACTTATTTGGGTCTTACAACACAGATTACTGCGATAGGCAACTATAGATACGTCAGCACTTTGAGGTCATGCCAAAGAATAATTATTAAATCGAAGAGTCAATCATCTTAAGGTAGGCAGTGGCATAAAGGTTGCTTGATTTTATCGATTATTTATATTTGTTTTCATAAAATAACCTCAATTTGTTTAAAGTCATGAGTGGTATCAACTGAGTTTGTATGGAACGAAAATAGTCATAAAAAAATAAGTACACCTAAATTTTCAGTTAGAATGACTCAACTTTGTACTGCTCCAAAGTCGTGTGGATAATGCCAAATTTAACATGGTATTTGACGTATACTTCATTTAAAGAATTTTTATCCCATAAAGTAAAGGCCGAAAAGAAGTTCTATGTATGCTCGAATGTCAAGGTTGTTTGCAATTTTTTGAAAGACAGAAGACTAGCCTAAGAGCAGTTACGCTGAAGCAGGCAGCTTTTGATGCAACTCTGCGTATACTTAATATTATGTATGCGAATACTTCATTAAAAATAGAATTCTTTTCGCAAATGGCACCTATGAAAGTCTGTAGAGAAGTTATAAATATGTATTAGACTTGACCTTGGTCATCGAACCAAAGGCGGAGCATGGAGATATCTCTATTAGTAGCGGTTTGATGAGAACAGGGAGTATTTCTACGTATACTTGACATAAGCAAGGCATAAACTTAATTTTTTCCAAAACAACTTGGAGTTTTGATTCTTCTTCTAGAATTTAATGATTTTGTAGGGAATTAGGGAGGGGAAAATTAGTGTAAGCTTTTATGCAAAACTGACTCTTTGGAAGCCAAGAGCTGCTCTAATTTAAAAAAATGGTATAAAGCTTTATCTCTTTTTAAGCAGCCTAATTTCCTCTTTATAAGCAATAATCTTGGTCATACTTAATCTTTCAGAACAGCCTATTTGTGAGCCTACGACTTTTCTAACTCGAACAACTTTCTTTACTCAATCGTAGAGCTCTTCACCAACAGCTCAAGCTTAACGAAACCTCAACTTACCGCTGCTGCACGTGCTGTCCCAACCCCACGATCCCAGCTAACCCCACAAAGCAGTGTAGGAAGCGCGCACGTTAATGCTACGATTAACCTTGAAATTTATCGATTGTTTTTTTTTTCGACAAGCCAGAAAATTACCCGTGCTATGTTTTGAGTGCTTCGCTCATATTGGACAGCCACCAGCGGCTACTCGGAAAAAGGTGGCTGGCTGCAAAATGACTGCAATTGGCTTGACTTAATTAGAGTTGAGTGTGGCACGCCCCAAAGCCGCAACTAAAGTTACCTTACAATTTTGGCTCCGTGCGTCTTAGCCTGATGCCTTGCAGCTATAATTAAATCAAGTCCCGATTTCTGGCTGCGACGTCATGCAAGCGGTTCGCCGCACATTGAGCCAATGCCAAAGTAAATTTGGCTCAAAGTGCAAAAAAGAGAGCGCAAGAGAGTAAGACCGAGCGTAGGTGTGAGTTGTAGAGCGCGCCTGCGCAGTTGTGTGGAGCAACCGGCTTGCAGTTTGCCGCCATTTTTGTGCTCGAAACGTGCGCCGCAAAAAGAGCGCAAAATGCGCGGGAAATACCAATGCGAAAAGTTCAGATTGCAGCGCTACCAAATGGCATTGTTGTTGTTCTTGTTCTTGGTATATTGCCTGCGACCCAGTGAACCACTGAGCATTGACGTTGGCAAGAGGTTTGAGTTGTTTTTTTGTTGCTTTTGTTTTTGGCCATCTTGCAATTCGCCGCAACCCTTAAAAGTGTTGCCATATTGATTTTTTGTATTTTGCGGCATGTTTAGGTGTGTGTGTATGTGGGTGCTTTGACGTTGCTGTTGCCGACGCCATTTTTCATGCGCTACTTTGCTGCTGACCTTGAATACATTTGCATTTTTGCGCTCTCTCTTTGTATGTGTGCGTGTCGGCATTTTGTGTTCTATAGCTATATATATGTGTGTTGGTGTATCTGTGTGTGTATTTCGCCTTGACGTTGCTTGCAACTTGGCTTTGCTGCTTTTGTTTCTTATTATTTCTTGCCATTTTTTTGCTAATTTTTTTTTGTACTTTGTTTTCTTGCTTTTTCTTGTTGTTGCCTGCCTGGCTCTTTGCAGTTTTTTCTAGTTATTTAAACTTTTTGCTTTGGCATTTTATGCACAACTTTTTTTTGCAGCTGGCCCTTGCTTAGTAGCTCTTATTTGAAATATGATTTATTTAAATGTATCTGCGGTATTGTAGCTGGCACCGCCGAAATGTACAAAACTTAGAAATTTGTTGTTCAAGTTTGTTGCGCAGCCACTTGTCGTTGTTGTTGCAAATGTTTCACATTTTTGCTGACATCCATTTTGTTGTATATTTTTTCAGCTTTAGCCAGCTCGGTATTAACATTTCTTGTTGCCGTCATGTATTTTTTTTTCTGTTGTCACCACACACAGAGTATTAATTAGTTTTCGCTTTTAATGTGACATTGTTGAAAATTTATTTGAAAAATCATAAACAATTTTTCCAACAGTTTATCAAGCATTTATAGACATAAATAAATCATAAACAAATTTGTATAATTTTTTTAAGGAATTTCTAAGATATTTTTAATTTTGGCCGTGCTGCAAAATGCGTAAACTAAGGCGTGACCCAATTTGGGAAATACTACGGAAATATACACGTTTGCTCAAAAAGTACTGAATTAAGACAATAGTTTGAGATCAACTACTGAAAAATACTCTATAAGCAGCAACACTCGAAATAAACATAACAAACATATTCCCTTATTTGAATTCTTCAGAAACTGAGTTTAGTTTTCAAACTTGTGCTTCTTGATACAAAATTGTACTTCTTATAGTTGAATTGTATATATTTTCTACTTAAGAAGTCAATGTGACAACCCATTGTTTTGCACTGCATATACCCCTGGTACCCTATAATTTATGTTGTCTTAAAAGTTAAAGCTACTTCGTAAAAAACTTTCCATTTTACAGGCAAGCCACTGTAATTACTTTACATATTTCTTATAGTGGCCATAATCTTATAATCTTCTTGTCTTGCAAAAAAGTTTAGTTTCCATGTACAGTCAACGTTGGTTGTTGTGTGCAAGTAGCTTCTTGCCAGCACCGCATCCGCACCCGCATCTTTTCGCCACAAGCAAAGTTCCCACGCACTAAAACCAAAGCACTTTGAACTACTTTATATGCCACACGCACGCACACACAGATACACAGCTTGCAGCTATCTCGTTCTAACGCTGCTGCCATCATAACTGCGCGCTCTCACTTCCACTTGTTGTTACCTGCATGCGTGTGCGTGTGTGTGTGTGTATCTGTGTGCGCGCATCGTTGCATTTGCCTTGACTTTGCCGGCATTTGAATTTTAATGCATTTTTGCTGCTTCCCGCCCACATTGCAACGTCAGCGTCTCTACGTCAGCAGAGCTTTTTCCACTTGACGCTTGAGCAACTGCAGCATATGCATAAAAATAAGCCAGCAGTAGCCAGAAATAGGCATTAAAAGTAATAGATAGATGAAAAGATAGAAGACATAATAGACTTGGCAATAACGCAAAAAGTCAATCGTTGAGGCGTGTTGCGGCCCTGGTTCAGCTTTAATTAAGCTCAGCTCTCCAGCTAGCACCGCCCTCAACTGGCCTCATTAGACGCCCACAGCTCGACCCAACGAATGCAAATGTCAAACGGTTGCATATATTGACTGCGCTGCCGCTTGTTGCGCATCAAAAGCAGCAGCAACTTTTGCATGCCACGTGCCAAAGCTTGAGCTTTGCAAGCATCTCACACTCTCACACTCCCACGCTCACACACGTAAATGCAGCAAATACCCTTACGTAGTAACTTAACGCACTGAAGTTGTGGTTTATTAAGCGAAATACATAATTTTGCTGCTTCCACTGTGGATCCATATAAGTTAAAGAACAAAATTTAAGTACTTCAGCAGCTGGCCCACCCTATATGCATGTGCTCATGTGCAGCAGACTGTCAGGCCTCAAATCTTCAAAATTATGCAAGCAGACTTTTAATTTTGCATTTTTGTTCCAAAATAAACTTTGGACAAACGTACTTTATTCTACTACAAACTATTTCTACAATTGTTACAATTGCGCGGCGATTGCTCCCCCACAAATTGTCGCATCTCTCTAACTCTCCCTGGTTGTATCTTTATCTTAATTGCTGTGTGATGTAAGCTTTTATACCATTTAAAATTACATTTTCGACCCACAAACAATGATTGACACACGTTCTGTTTAGTTATTGAGATACATTGCACGAGCGCAAAGTTGACAGATCATTGGGCTGTCAAGTCGCTACCCGCGCGCCCATAAGCGCACGCTTATTAACCACATAAAAAAAAATGATATATATGGGCGGCATTAAAATGCAAGTTTTGCATATTAACGTAGTATACATATCTATATACATTTTCCTGACTTTATGTATATGTCATTAAGCTGCAGATACAAACGTAGCAGCTATATAATTAAAAGCGCATTGCAAAAGGCAAAAACTAACCAAATCACACAATTTGCAAATGAAATCACCTGGCGGAATTGTCGGAATTGTTAGAATCGACGTCAACGTACAGTGGCAGCGATGTTGCCAACAGCGCATGCTGCTTTAGCTTGTTTGGCTTTTAATTATGGCAATGCGCCGACGCCGACAACAATAAATTTTTTTGAAATGCATAGCTATATGTGTGTGCGTGTGTGTGTGAGTGTGTATCTATGTCTGTTGATTATTAATTAATTTTGCGCAATACGAAAATTAATTGGGCATGAAAAGTGAATCGACCGCAAATGTTCAAAAAAAAAAAAAAACTTCAATCCATTGCAAATGCAGCAGCAAACGGAAATTGTTTATTGTAGCTACAATGAAAGCAACAACAAATAAAATAATGTATATTATAAACAATATATACATATATGCATAGAGTAGCTGCGGCTAATTGTGGGCACTGCATTAATATATACAATAACAAGAGCAGCTGATGCGCAAAATTTATGAGCAAAATATTTATGGAAATGTTTCATGGCATAAAATAAATGGAAATTTAAGTATGAGCTAAATAAACACATGTCCTCCCATTAGCATTGATTTATAAACAACAAAATAAAATGTATTCAATCAAAGACATAAATTAAATCGAGCAGCGAGCGGTAGTACAGTGAATGCTTGAAATGATTTCTAAAGAAGAAAAAATATTTAAAGTTGTAGAAATTTTGTAAAAATTGCTTTAACTTTCTAAATGTGAAAAATGTATGTAATATAAATGAAATAAAAAAAAGACAATAAATTTATTTTCGTATCGTAAATACAGCATAGTTACAGTTGGGAAATGGGAAAAATTTTAAAGCAGACTGAGGTTTGGGCTATACCCACCTGCGCTTGGTTTTTAAAGTGAATGAACTATTTAAAGGCTTGATTTAAAGGCGTAACGCCATGAAGTTGAACTAAATTTTATTCTTAATGAGGCAAAACAGTGGGTCGACGAATTTTCGCTATTGTCTTAAAATATAAGCAGCATTTTTGGAAAATGTTAATAATCATATGCAGAATATTTCTTATCCTTTCACAACATGTACTTCATCTACACAAACGTAGTACTTTGCATCTCATAGATTCACCAATCATTACTAAGCAGTCCTTGCTTAAAAGCAATTTTAAAAAAATGTTAATCAATGCAAATGGTACATGCTTATCCTGCTTAACAATAAATAACGCCGAAATACCTCAGAAGCCACATAAACTCCTCACATCGCTATGTTTCAACTCAAAAAAATATAGTCCACTCGATTTGAGCCCGCACGATCAAAATACTGAAAATATCACGATAAAGCAACACTAGCTACATCGTATTGGCCCCACCTTAAGTTATATAAATTAATATTATTGCTAAAATATTCCAATTCACAGCATCGCAATGCTTTACTTTATATATATATATTTAAAAGTTACGCCATCCGACTGCCCGACTTGTTGCCGCAAAACTTTAAACTACCAAACCTTCCAAACCACTTTCGCTCTGCTTTATGCCAAAAAACTTTTTGATTTGTTACAATTTTATGCAAATGTCTTGAACCAATTCGTCGTTGTCAACATTCACTGTACTCGCTAGCCTCATTAATGCAAAACCGGTTAGAAGCAAATTAAATGGCATTTAAATAAAAATTTAAATTAAAAGTAGTTTGAATTTTAAGCCAAATTAGCGCCTATTGAGTTGGCAATAAAGCATTTTTTATGCGGCCATAAAACATGCAACAAAAGTTTTGAGCTTGAAACATTTTTTTTTGTTTTTTGCCAACTTTTCGCCGCAATTGACGCTGCTGCTGGCGTCATCGACGTCAACGTCAGCAGCAGCGGGCAGCTACAGCAGCAGCGACAAATTGCACAAAAATTTTTGCATCTGTATGCGAACACGTGCCGTCGCAACTTTGACGTCTTGCACCCCGCTCGCTCGCTCGTCGCTGCATAAGCAACAAGAGCGGGCGCCCCTTTACCGCCCGCCCACAATGCCGCAACGTGTGAGAACTGCGGCGATTTGAACGGAAGTTCAGTTTGCGCATGGTAGAGCGTGGCCAACGGAACGAGCGACGTCAGCTGGCTGCAGTGCAGTGAGCTGCAAGTGACGCTCTTAAAACTGCAAGAGAGCGGCACAGCGCTTAAGAAGAGAGCGTACAGCACGCTAGCTGCCGAACGAAATGCATTTGAAAATTGCGCAACGTTTTGCCGGCCGGCCGGCGCACGGGCCTGCAACAGTGTGTGGCAACAATACGCTGTGTGTGTGCGTGTGTGTGTGTAACCTACAAAAACTGTGACACAGTTGCATTGGAAACGCGCCACGCGTATACATACACGAAAAAGTACAGCCACGACAACAGTTGCATTGGCAACAGCCGCCATTTTGTGTGTGAAAAGTGAAACTGGGCCAACCCTACCGGCTGGGCCACCCAGCTGCCCTTTAAAAGCCAGCCCCCGCACTCGGCAGTGCAACAGCTTTCCGTGTTGCTGGGTACAGTTGTGCGATGCTGTGTGCGCTTTAATTGCGCGCCAGCCTGCCGCCATTTTGTTTTGTTTAAAGTTTGTCTCCAAAAAAAAAAACAAACAAACCCAAGCAAAGTAAAAGGCAAAAGCCAACTTTTCATTTCAACAAACGAAAACGAAATGAAATTGCAACTTTGTTGCATTCAAATTGTTTCGTGTTTGCCAAAAACCGTTTCGCAAACATTGGCCAAGTTAGCTTGCTAGGTGGCTGGTGTTTATATAAAATTCCTAACAAGCTATATATTCATTAATCTAGCTGATTCGCTGCAGCACTCATAAAATTTTATACATATCTTTTGCACACACACACACACACGCTCACACTCATTTTATACGCTCGCTTGCCGCAAATATGTCAGGCCGTCAACGATTATTGAATATGGCCAAAAGAGGCGGTGACCGCGTTGGCCAACTGACAAAGTGTGTCAGGCGTAATGCCAAACCAAATGCAGCAACGCGCTGCCGCCGCTGGCATTGGCCAACAAGCAATGGCGGCCGCACGGTAAAACCAAACTGCAATTTGGGTGGCAAAAAAAGTGCAAGCCAAGATGAGAGAAATTTGAAACTTTTTTTGAGCAAGAAATTGAAGAGTTCTTTTAATTACAAGCAGAATTGTCATAATTAAGACTTATAAAGTCGAAAAATAGTTTAACAACAAGCGTTAAGGCGTTATAGACGTTGTGGTTGCGGAATGATACAAGAAAGTTTAGAGACTTGAGATATTTTTAATTTGGGAATACATTTTCAACCACAACGTATATAATCTCTCAATATCAAGCATTTTTATAGAAAAAATAAAAATATGTGCCTTGTATTCAAAAGTCGATTTTCTAGTACATTATTATTATTAAAATTATCCTCTCTGACTATGTTCGTCGCTCGGAAGACGGAGCATTGTGTGATTTGCCTAGATAAAAAGGGCCTATTTTTGCAGCCAGTGCAACAGCGCTGCTGGTTGGAATCGAACCACCGACCCCTTCGATTTGGAAGCGGGTGCGTTACTACTACGCTAACGGGGAAAATAAAACACATACTAAATACGCTTTAAAATCGCTTAAAGAAAATAACAATTGTTAGTCATACAAACATTTCCTGCCCCACTACGTCGTATATGCTCCTAAAATACTCTAATTTAGTTGTACTCAAAATTCAATGGCGCTCAAGCAAATTATGATATCATTGCATTTTATACATTTTTGGAAATAAAAACCAATTACTAATTATAAATTGACTAACAATTAAGTTATGCCGCCCACTGTGCAACAATGACAAATTTAACGTACAATAAAAACAAAAAAAAAAAAAAACAAAAATTTTAAAGCAACAAAAGTCGAAAAAAAAATCCAAGCCAATTGCAGCAAAAAGAAGAAGCAGCAGCAGAAACGAGGCCAACTGATGAGCGCGACGTTGAAGCATTTGGCTCAAGTATCCGCTGTTTCATTTCACGCCATTCCCCGATTCCGTTTCGTTTCCCTAACAAGCGGCTGCTTTTTTTCTGTTGTTTTTGTTTTTGTGCCATGCAATTTTTTGTCACCTTGAACATGAAAATGTTTGGTGTTGCTGTTGTTGTTGTAATTGTTTTTGTTGTTGTTGTTGCGTTTGCACTTGGCACAGATTCTGTTGTTGCTTTTGCTATCGTTGCTGCTGTTGTTGTTTGCAACTAACAAATAGTTTTCCAATAAGTTGTCCCGCCACGCCTGCGCTACCGCCCACAAATTGACGCCTGCAATTTTCTTGCTGACGAAAAAAAAATTGAAAATGGCAAATTATGCACAGCGGCATCGAATTTATGTTTATTTGTTTTATAGAACTTTGGAATGCCTTTAATTTATACACTATAGTGTTGGAAGTTCGTAGGCTATGCTAAGTGCTAAGTGCGTGTTTATCAATACAACAGCGTGGACGGTTTTCTGCTGTTTAAAGTTGTAGATTTGGTTGACGCTTATGTGAGATATTTAAGCTGTTATAAGAGTAGTCAAAAAGAAACAATTGTGAAACAAATGGAATGACACAAAAAAAATCTTTATTTGTCTGTGGGAAATGGCGGAATCTTCAATATGGGTTTGTACAAGTTGCAGGCAGTTAAAATAATAAACGAATGAATCATATTTATCATTTAATATGCATATTAAATAACTTTTTCTAAGAAAGTTGGTTTTAGATTGCTGTCAAATTGCCTTAACAACAAAAGCGATATCACTCGCCTTATTTCCACTCTTTCCACAAACAATTTTCCATGATATAAATATAAAGATTAAAATCAAATTTTTTAAGCAAATTATATTTAAAAGCATTTTATATTTTTTTTAGAAAACTCTCATAAATTATCCATACTTCTTCTAGCAGCCTAAGGTTTCAACATAGGACTTCCTTCCACCTCTGCCAGCTTCGTTTTAAATCGTTCGTCTCCGAGTTGTTTGGGGTCGACCGCGTAGTCTTGTGCCCTGTGGGTTTTACTCCAGCGCAGGGTGCGGTATCTCAACATAGGCTTTTATTTTAAGTATTTCGTCGTAAATGCTCTATTGATCGGTTCTTCTCCACAGCTCGTAAAAATTCTCAAAATTTTCTAAATTTTGCAGAAAAATGATTTTTCATTTCCACTCAGTTCTATAAAAATTTTCAATCCACAAACAGATTTTCGCAATTTTGCAGAAAATTTGGTTTTCATTTGCACTCCTTTTACATTATATTGTTATTGTTATGCAACAAAAGATATGAAAGTAGTTATATATACAGGCAGGCTTGGGGAAAAGCTTGTTGTTGAAAGAAGTGTATGCGGCTGTCATACGATCAAGCATTACTTACAAGCCCATCGAATTCGGTCACGCCCGACTTTTATGTACTTTTTTTTTTCTTTTTGTTTATTTTATTTATTTTTTTTTTGTGCTGGCATATGGCAAATTATTTTTATTATTACATTTTCTTACGACTATTTTCATTTTTATTTTCATTTTTATTACTTATTTGCATTGTTGCGCTTCGTTGTGCTTTTTGTTGTTTTTGTGGTTGCTGCTGCTGTTGTTGTTGTTCTTGTTGTACATACATTTCAGTCACATTTTTCTGCCTTTTGCAATTATGATAAATTTATGAGTTCGTTTCTCCCAGTGCATACACCTACAAGTAACGCACACAATCACATACACACGCACACACAGTCATAGCTGCCGCAGCGCTTGAATGAGTTTTGTGGCTGTTTTTGTTGCAAGTTCTTATTGCTATTGTTGTTCTAGTAGTGGCTGTTTGTTGCGCCCCGCACTACAACCACCTTCTAGTAAACTGACTCTGACTGATTGTTGCGCATTGCTGCAAGTTTTACGCCAATCTTTACCTTTGGTAGCTGCACTGCTTGCCGGCAAGCAGTGTGAAAATTTGCTGGGTTTCGTTTTAAATATCTTTTGGCAGTTTTATGTTCAATTTTAAACTCACATAAATTTTACGCTTAGCAAATACTCAATCTAGTTTTTATATATGGTTGAGTTTGTCGCTTACTGACTTGTCAGTTGAAGCCATTAACGAAATGCGTTTCGGATTGCTGCAAATCCTTGGGTGTTAGTATTGACAATTGCCACAAGTAGTACGGAGAGTTCTTTGAGACTTTTTTAATACTGTGAATTGGTAAAGTTTTCAAAGTTTATTTGTTTTAGTAATAGCTGCTGGCTTTTGGTTGTAAAGGCTTTTTTTAAAATGTTCTGAGTTTTGACGCCAAATTGCTTAAGTTTTGAGCGCTGAGTGCTTAGAATGTTGAGTTAGACTACTTTTCAGCAAAAAGTAACTTATAGAATCAAGTTTAAGTCTAGAGTATGCAGCTTGCTGCTTTTTACTTCATTTAAAAAGTTTTACTTTGCTTAGCGCAGAGTATCAATCTTTTAATAAGCAAAACAGCTTTAATAGATCTTTTTCTAATAAGCAACATTCGCCATGTAGGCAGCAACAAGATACATTTTTATTTTGCTGTAATTAAAGCTATGTCAAGCTGTTGCATGAATCATTACTCATACGCCTTGTTGCCACAGCAGCAATAATAACAAACGTTGCCGACAAGATGATAGATACATTACTTGCAAAAGCAATTTGCAATTGACTTAAAAAAAGAATCAAAGATACACACAACAACACACACACACACACAAAGCCAAACCTCAGAGCTCATTAAATTGCACTGGGCCAAATGCTAAACAACTTTTAGCGTCACAATTAACTTAATAATAACTCAATAAAAAATATATATATGGCAAAAATATATAATATTTCAAAACTCAAGTATGTGTGTGTGTGTGGCAGGCAGCACAAGAGAAGGGCGACAACACGGCATATACATAGATGATAAACGACAAGCACAAAAAGTGAGCAAGAGAAAAATGAATGATAGATAAATTTAAATCGCTTCCTAATCAAAATTCAAGGCCAACCCACATGAGTGAAATTAATACACACAAATGCGTTGAGCTGTGGCAAAGGGTGGGCAGCTAGCAGTGTGGCAAAGGCAGCAAAAAGGCAAACAGAGGGCAGCAGGGTAAGCTTTTTGACGTATCGCTCGAAGGTGGCTGCCAATCTTGAGCAAGTGTGTGTGTGTGTGCGCGCGCGCGAGTGTTGTGTGTTGTGTTTGGCAAGTGAATGTTGTTTCAAGGTTGCAGCAAATACACTCACAGCTACACACAGATACTTTGACACACTCGCACACATGAGACAAACCGCCAACGCTCAACACACACGCCGCCAAGCACTTGAAAATTGTAGGTACTAACAATACAATTTATTTATTTACTTATTATTTCTTTTGCTTAATGAAATTTTTGCCATACTTAAAAATAAAATCACCAAAAAGTTAAGCAATAAATAAGCATGAAGTATATGCAGCAACAATGAATACAGTTGAAATAGATGAAATCAAATTGTTAACAGGCTATGCCAAGTGGCCTTTGGCCATGGTAATACCCATTGCCTAGAGGCACCTGGGCCATGTGACAAAAAATGTAAAGAAATAAACAGCAAAAAAAAAACGAAATACCCTGAACAGTTGCAATACAGCGCGGTTACAAAAATATATCATAAATTTATTTAAGCTCATTTAGTGGGTAGCCAAGTTTAGATCAAGTTATGGGGGGAATAGATGAAGCGAAGTGTGTATACACCAACTCAAAATCGGTTATTATTGTTCCGCGGTTAACTTGTTCTATAAAATATGACAAGAAGTGATCTACATTTTATATTTTTGTTAAAAACATAGATTGAACTAGAACATGTGTCCTGATACCATAGCTTATCATTTCATTTGAGAATATATTGAAACAGTTTAGAACCTTCCAAGGATGTTGCATAGTTTACAAATGTTTTGTTTTAAGAGTGTGTCGAAGTTTTATTGAATATAATTGACGTTAAAATTTTTCGGATATAAAAAATCAGAAACAAATTGTTAAGGTGAACAATTCGCTGTAAAAAACTGCACATATTGAAAGCTTTTGTATTTATGAAGATTAAAATTGACGATGTTGACTGCATTTATAAAATTTCAGCTGCCAGTCTACCATAAGTTTTCTATACTTGACTGCCCCGTGTACCCAAGCTTGGGGTAGTGTTGCTTTGCAATACATAATAGCTCAGCAGACGTTTAGTGCTTACCCAGTCCATCCACTTTGAAGTGCACAAAAAAGGCAACAGTTTGCATTTGTTTTAAAAATAATTTCGATTGCCACATATACAATTTCATCTTGGGTACCACGACGCAGCAATATTTTTGTCATAGAAGAAAAAAAATCCAATACAAGTGCAGCAGTTCAGCTAAAGATACAGCTACAGCTACAGATACAGATACACTTACAGCTACACAGACACAGATACTTAGCTAGCTCATAGATACACACGGTTGTCGCGCCATATTGGCTGGGGCTTTCGGACCGGCTAGTTTTGCTCGCTTTTGTTTGACTTTGGGTTGTTTGTTGTAATTGTTGTTGCTAACTGTCAAAAGCGCACTAAACAAACCGCAGTGCTGCGTTTAGAAGCCCCGGCATTTGGCCCCTCACGGCGCCACCTCTACCTCGGCAGCTACCCCGGTGTACCTCTTCAAGTTGCCATTTTTTTGCACGGCATTACGACAATGTCAGAGCTTTGCACACGCCGCGCTGTCTGCTTTGTTCTGTGCTATAATTTGTATTTGTTTTTGTTGCATTTGTTGTTTTTTGTGTTCTTTTCTGTTGTTGTTGTTGTAGTTATAAAACAAATTAGTTGGAAAAAAACAGAATTTGAAAAATAAATTGTTATGCGAAGCGTTTGAACATGCAATTAGCCGGTCTACATTCACTTGCCGCTAGCTTATTTTATATTACAAAAAAAAAAAAAATAAATAAAAATTAAAAAAAAATACTTTTATTAATGCGTTCGAGGCAGGGAAAAAAAAGCCTCAAAGCTCAAATTGCAAGCAATTGCCGGCTGTACTTAGCTCGCCCAGTAAATAAGCGGCTTATGGGCTTGTCCTCGCCAATTATAAGCTAGAGACTTTATATAGTACTGCTGTTGCCATTTAAATGCTGAGATTTCTAGAAAAAGTGGAAAGGTTTATTTTACGAGTAAAAGCTGTAGACGTAAAATTCGTGGAACAAGTTGAAAGATGCTAAGGTTTCAAGGAACAGTGAAAACGGCGAGTTTAGTTGGGAAAGTGGAAATTAAGTAAAACAATCAAGAAACGAGTTAAAATAGAATGGAACGAAATGGCAGGAAACAGCAAAATAAAAATACAAGTTCTAGGGAACGGTGGAACTTGTGAGTTCCATATGGCCTGTTGTATAGTAAGTCACTTTTTAAAGTAATGGCGGAAATAGTTAGAAACAAGCTAAGCTGGTATTTGAAACATAATTATATGTCATAAGTTTTAAACTGTACGCTGAAATGATTAAAAGCTATTTAAACAGGTTAATATAGATATTATATTATAACATTTATTGTATATTACTTATGATCAGAGATTGTAGTATAGCATATGAAATAGATTTTACAAATTATAGATTATACAAACACTTTTTGCTTAATAATACAAGAATGTATACAGAAAAAGTGGAACTAAGTGAAACCTTTGGAACAAGTTGAAATTAAATAAGAAACGAATTGAAATTAAAATGAAATGAAATAAAAATGAAGAAATTCTCATTAAAAACATTTTTTTGCTTAATAAAATAAGAATGTACCTAGAATCAATGGTGAAACATTTAAGACAAATTTAAATTACAAAACAAATTTCAATTGAAATGAAATTAAATTGTTTGAAATGAAATTAAATTGAATGAAATGAGTTCAAAATTGAAATGGAATTAAATTGAAATGAAATTGAAAAAATGAAATTGAAATTAAAGTGAAATTAAAATTGAAATAAAATGAAATAGAAATGAAATGAATTTTAAGTTAAAATTTAACTTGAAATTAAAAAATGGAATATATTTGAAATGAAATTGGAAATAAAATTGAAAATGAAATTGAAATAAAAAAAGGAAATTGAAAGTAAATGAAATTGAAAGAAAATGAAATTGAAATGAAATGAATTGAAATGAGCCAAGAAAAAAAGGCCCTGATTTAAAAATTAAGTATCAAGTGTTATTTTATATTAAAAAAGTGTGAAATCTATGAAGTACTTGAAGCAAAGTGAATATAAAAGTGAGTATAAAAAAGCTATGTTGTTGGGTGGCCGCTTAGTCGAACAGACCGAAGCCCATGTCTTCATCCTCGGATTCAGACTCTTTCTTCTTCTCCTCCTAAGTTTAGCCAAAATAATATGTGAATCGGCCGAAAAAGAACTTCAATGGGCACTCAAATTTTCGGAAAAATGTACAAGTGGAACAGAATTCGATCACAAACTATAGGGTTTTATCGCTATACACAGCAGATTTCAAGGTAGACTTAAAAAATTATGGAATAACTAAAAAAAAGTGTCGCTTGCTTTAAAACTCTACCAAAACTTCGAAACAAAATAGATTTTTTTTCTGTAAAATGAATAGAAACAATTTGTTTAAAAAAAAAAACGGCAAGATTTTAGTAACAAATAAACAGTTTTCATTTCAAAAACCTACTACCAACTAGCACTTAAGGACTGCAAAGTAGTTCGCTAGCTTTTCTTACAAGTGCCCCACTTTAGGCATAAGCAACTCCAACACCGTACATTTCCAAACTAACTCCAATGCAGTGCGACTGCTGCGGCATGGCATCATTTCTTGCGTAAACTTCATGGGAAATCTTTGGGGAATTGTCCTGTACGCTCAACTATTGTGACGTATTATTTTGGTTAAAAGTTTTCGGTGGAACTCGGTCGCTTAAGTTGAAATTTATTGCCTTGAAAAAGTTTTTCTTTCATCTTTTTGTTTTCGACTTGAATTTTTTTTTTTGGCTGGCAAGTGGCGCTGCTTTATGCTGCATTTATGCCAAGGCGGTAACGGTGCCCCAGCTCGTGGCACACCCCATAGTTGCCCACAGCTTTTATATTTAATATGCACAACTTGTGCATTGCATTGGCGTCCAAATTGATGGCAGAAATTTTACAACAAATTGTGCGGTTGGCCGCACTGTCGTTGTAATTGCTGTGGCAATTGCCATTTGATGGCAGCCTTGCAATTGTAGCCTTGATTAAAGGCTAGTGCCAAGTGCTGAGGCAGTCTGTATGTCGTCCATGCCACTGCTGCCTACCAACTCAGCACACCCACTGTATGTATGTTTGTGTGTGTGTGAGTGTGTGTTGGATAAATGCACATAAATCTGCATTTAAAATAAAAATTTTTGTATGCCATACATTTATTATAATAATAATCATACAAAACAAAGCCAAAGCAAACATGGCGTATGAGTAATTTTCATTACATGCCGCGGTTGAGTAATGAAGGTTAATCATACGCCATGTGTTCGCCTGACACTCGTCGTCGTCGTTGTAACAACAGACAGGGCAGTATTTTTGTATTGTTGTTGTTTTTGCGGTTAGGCTAGTGTCAGTGCAGCCATGACAGACAGCGAGCCGCGCGTTGTCGACAACGAGGCCGCGTACAAAAGGGCAAACGTTTAACAGTGCGTATGAGTAATGTGCGCATTACGTATACGACACGTGGCCAAAGTCACTGCTGCATGGCATTAGTGTTTTGAAAACATTGAGCTGCCGCTTTGTCTTGGCTGCCTATTGTCATTGTTGTTGTCAGCTGTGCGGCAACCTGCGTCATCAGCAAACAGTGGCAACAACATTGCCAATATCGTCAATAATTGCACACAATTAGCCATTAATTGCAATACATACGCTGCAGTTTTTCCATTACATTTATAGCTGCTGCACAAATGCACATTTTTTTTTTTTTTTGCTCCCAATGACGCTGAGATCATTTTGTGGTTCACCAGCAACACTGCCCTCCCGCCGCTGCAGCAACTTAATCGCATTCGGCATCAATCTTTTGCAAGCTATCTAACTATGCTGCGTTTGAATTTTTGCTTATTGTTTGAGCTTATGCGGAAACCAAGTGCCTCATTGAGGCATGCAATTATTAGCTGTGTCACGCCTAGTTGGTTGCACATATAAACTTGGCATTGTTGCGCCTTAGCATGATATGAGGCATAGCAAGCTGCTAAAGTTTTTTATAAGGTCCAGCTGTGGTCATGGAAGTTTGGGCGTTGGTGTTGCAACGCTACTGACAGTTACAGTTTATGCAACAGTTGCAACAAGTGAAAGCAAAAAGGAAAGGAACAAGCTAAAGTAGCTGCACTTATGACAAATACTGTTGAAAATTGTATATATTTGTTTGAGGTAGGAAGCTAAGTGGCTGGGAAATACTTTGCACTCGTTTGGACACAAATTGAGCGTAATTTTGAAGCAGTTTGGAAAAGATTTTGGCAAGACTATTGGAGGGTAAGCAAATGCTTAGCTTTATAAGACTCAAACGAGTTGCTGCTTGCACAAAATATTAAAATGGGTTTTAACATAATTATTTTGTTTTCTAAACTTAATGGCATCTATTGCTGCGACCTAGTTGTCACTTAATTACAACTTACTCACAAAGGCAACAAATTTAATTTGCAAAATGCTTGCATTCTGCAGCAAATTTTGTTTCAAAGTGATTTATTTTGGTGTTGTCAGCCTACGCTTTCAAGCAAATAAAAAGTAATCAAATTTATTATTTAACCCAATTTGCAGTCCATAAGCAATGCATACAACTAAGCAAAGCTACAGGAATTTATTATAAAGACTTCTTTGATAGATGAGTTGCCACAGATTTGTGGACTTTTTTGGCGATTGGCCAATTAAGTACTAAGTCCACATAACCCTATATACAAGATGCGTGTGTTTACTTTATATGGTGCAAAAAATATGTTTTGCTTAATGAAAGTCAGCATTCTTCAACTTTTAGACTGGCATTCTTAAATTTTTTCACTAACAAGTGTCTATAGCAGCAATCGTTGGGCGAGTGAATGTTTTCATATCAGTATTATCTTTCCCGAACTCAGGATGATGGTCTGATAGTATAAAGAGAGCTTTGTATAAATTTGTGAACAACATTTTACAAAAGCAAGATTGTCTTAAGTTTATGGCCTGTCAATGTTTTAAAACTTCAGCTTCAAATGTCTAAGAGTGACATAGAGAAGCATAAGGTCGCATTAGTGCAAATTAAATTTCCAATAAAAATAAAACTAGATCTGCAAAAGATACTCTACTGACAATCATTTCAAAATATTCAATTTACTTAGCTAAAAATATCCACATTTCTATTGAAAAAAAATTTGTAGGCAAGATTTTAAGACTACAGCTTCGAATGTCTAAAATATAGTTCGAACAAAACTGAAACCAAGTCTACAAAAGCTAGTCTCCTAATCTTTAGAAAAATTCAATTAACTTAGCCAAGTAATAATATAATAACTAAGTTATATTTGTTTAACGCAACGCATAATTGTTTAAGCTATTTACCACCAACTGTGCGTATGAGTAACTTGGATTCTGGCCTGGCTATATAAGTACTACGGACTTAACAAACTTATTCATTTGGCATTCTAAGAAAAAACACAAAATTAGCTTACTCAGTTGAAGCAATGTAACTTCGACTCAAAAAAAAACTGCAACTGCTTGAAAATCACAAAAAGCAAGCGACATACAGTGCGTATAAGTAATTTACGTATTAAGTATACGACACACAGCACATAGTCCATGTTTTAGCTGTTTGCTTCTTGCGACTGCAAACTCTTTGCCAAAAGCCATAGTACCCCATACTACTCGAACTGCAGAGCATCACAACTGCATTAAAGGGAAAGCTCTTAAGCACTTAAAGTATGACTCATCAAAGCGACTGCAATTATGGCAATTTCTGTATGCTGTCAGTTTTTTCTTACAGTGTAAAGTTACTCTCCCATATTGCTGCTGCTTGGCTTTGTAGGGTTAAGGCATGGCATGCCATTATGTAAATACAATACAACAACAGCAACAACGAAAAAAAACCACTATGAAAATCTAATCAGACTTTCAAGGCTAGCAACAACAAATGTTCACAATGATATGTGGCTGCCGTCATTCGTCGTGCTTTATAGTTGTGGGTTTTGTTGTTGTTGCTGTTGTTTTTTTTTTAGTTTCTTGTTGGGTTTGTTTGCCGTTAAGAGCCCTTAAAAGCGTCAACCGGCAATACGACTAACAAGTCGTACATATAGACAAATAAAGCCAAGACCAGACTAGACACTAGACGGGGTCGTTAGGCAATCAGCAAAACGAAGTTACATTTTGGGTATGAAAAACGTTCAAAGAAATATACAATATCTTTGAAATATTTCTTAAAAATAAATATAACCATTTTTTTGGGTAGAACTGAGCGCATTGCGTAAGCTCTGCCGGCATTGGAGTGTAGAGCAGCTTAAAGTTCAACATAATTAATTAAAGCGCAGAAGAGTCGCCAGCGGAGTTGAGAGACAAATGTACGCGCGCAACGTGTGACGTCAGCGAGCAAAATTTGTAGGGTAGGGCGTGGATGAAGCCATAGATTTGTGAGAAATATACGAAAAATTAAAGACAAACTTAATTTTTTGAAAGCAAGAACGTGAAAATACTCTTGAAGAAACAAAAAAAAAACAATAGAGTTGAACAAGAGACCATAAATTGACAAAAAGCGGAAGAGTGTGTTGGATGCGTACAAAAATGTGAAATCCAAAAAGCAAAAGTTGATGTTAGGTTTGTATGAAGCAGGACAAAATATTTCAAATATTTGGATATAGGGAATATGAAGACAGAATGTCAATATTGTAACGCTGTTAGTTTCGAAAATTTAATATCGTGAAGCGATCCTAGAAGGGCTGGGGGTTGGCGAGTGAAGCGAACAGGGACGCAGCTACGTAGTTACATAAAAATTAACAAAAAATCTTTGAGTTTTTTAACAAAAATTTACAAAATCTGTGAATTTTGTTACGAAACATGTTGGCAAGTGAAGCAAGCATGGGAGCAGCCTATTAGTTATACATAAATTAACAAAAATGTTTCCGAAAAAAACAGCTGAAAAAGCTCGATAACAATCTTATCACACTTGATGAAACAATCAATATTCCCAACATAAGGGTAAATAGCTAAAAACAAACAGCCAAAGAAAAGCGTGTGCCTTCATATATCTTTATATGTGTATATATCTAAGTGTATGCATGTGTATATGTTTCCTTATATATATAGATTTATGTGTGTAAACTTAACGAGCTGTTAATGTTGCCCTTTTCTGTATATGATTGATGCGTTTGCTGCCGTAGGGCAACACAGCCCACAAAACGTTTTCGACATTTATTTGATTTTGTTTTTGTTAAGTTGTCGCTTTTTTCTGTTGTTGTTGTTGTTGCTGTTGTGCTCTCGGTTTCCTTTTTGCTTATTTCATTTCATATGTGAGCTTGTGCCACAGTGCGTATGAGTAATGAGCATGATTTTGCTCACCCAGCCAGCCAAACACAAAATAAAACGACCACATTTAATTATAGCAATTAATCTATTTGCACAAAGTTGCTAAATTGCAATTAAAAAGCAACCAAAAAAAAAAAAAGAAATATTAATTCAAAAATTTTGTGGCCAACATAATATGCTCCAATTGCAAACCCGAATGTATGCAAATTCTTTGGCAAGCATTTTTCTCACAATTAAATATATAAGCGAAACGAAACGATTAACAATTTTATGGCCCACTAACCTTTTTGCGTTCCTCCTTGAAGTCAATGACAATACCCTCATCCGAGGTGGACACCGATGTTGTGCGTATGCGTGCATTGGCCGAGGAGTCATCATGTGGCGATAATATGATGTGGCCCTGCAACGCATGTCCATCGTCGCTAAGCGGTGGCGATGCGGAGCCAGAACTCCATGAAGCCGACGAGCTGGAGCCCGGACTGGAGACCAGCCATTTGTCGGATACTGTGTGGGGTAAAAGTGAAAGAAGTGTGATGAGAAAGTGTAGTGCAGCTTAAAGTGGGCAGCATTGAGAGCGAGAGAGAAGCTTGTAGACTTTGTTGAGAAAACTTCAAAAATTCATATTTTATTAAGCAAAACTTTGGCGAAGTTTAATATTTTTAAAACATTTGTTTTCAACGTAGTTCATAATTAATTTTTCAAAAAAAAAAATACAAATTTGAATTAAAGAGTTGGCTGGTGGCAGCTGACTCTTAGTCTGAAAACAATACATAAGTAATGCTACGATTTCGCAGAAGTTAAAATAAAACGGACTTCTTCCCACTCAATATTTATTATTTCTGCCAAATCTCACATTATTTCGCATACTTACCGCTATGTGGCGAGTTATGTAGAGTCATTAATATTAACGCGGCATGGCAATCAGTTATCTCGTCCTTCTTCAACTGATCGCCGCTGCAATCGTTTGTATCGCTGGGTGGACGTTTGCGTGAGCTGCAACGAGAAAGAGGTTAGAGGGCGGTTAGAGAAATATGCATATAAATAAGTTTGTAGTTTTTCGTTTTTCAAATTAGAATTTAGTTTGAAATTGTTAGCATTGGCCTCGTTGTCAGTATATGCGTTAATTGCACGCCCACCCAGCAGCTTAAAGCCCAGATCAAAGCAACCGCCGACTACAGGCAATATCATTATCAACATCATCATCATTGCCAACGTCATTATCAACGTTGCACAACAATGTGGCAAATGTGTTGTTTGTTGTTTTGCGATAATCGCGCGGCATTTCAATGCAAAAGCAACGCAAAACTATTTTTCCATTTAACTAATTTGTGCCTCAAGTTTGTTGATGTTTTTCTTTGTTGCTCATTCATCATTAATTGGCAGCTCTGGCCTTACATTTTTGGACTGTTTCGCAAAATATGTGTGAAAAAAATTCACTTGTGTAATATTTATTTTTGAAATTTATTATAAACGCCATTGTCTTTTTTTTGTACATAAATTTCACTGACCTTGCGCAATTTTTTTTTGTTTTGTTTTGTTTGTTATTTTTTGTCTGTTAGTCACGTCAAAGAATTTCGCGGCGTGTTGACGTCAACTTGGCTTTAACTTCAAGTTCACCTTGGTCTAACCTTGGCGGGCACAGCAACAATTGAGACAGCAACAACAACAGAAGTTAATATCCTTTGGTTTTTTTTTCAGCTTTTGCTTTATGAACAGAATTTTTACGCTTAAATAAATTTGACAAAGCAACGCGCCAAACTGCTAACTGTTAACTGCCACAAAGGCAAAGCGCAGAAGAATGCAACGGAATGAACACAAAGGAGACAAGCTTTCAGTTGAAAAAAAAAAAACGCTATAGAATCTGCACGCATGGTGTATACTCTTTAAAGGATACTGGCAGAAGAGAAATATATAAAACAAACATAAGCCTAATATATTTTAAAAATTTTGTAATTCAAATTTGTAAACAATTAGATAACATATTATTATTATCATGTTTTGCGAAAAATGTTAACTTTTAAAAAAAATCTTAAAATAAAAAAATATATTTTTAAAAAATATTTAAGAATTATGTATGAAAATTACTAAATATTTTGTTTAAAATTTTTTAATGCTTTTGCTAATTTTTGAAATTTTTCTTTAAAATTTCTGAGATTTTTTCTTTAATATTTCCGAAATTTTTTCTATAAATTTTCTTCTATTAAATTTTTAAAATTTCAAAAACTGTTTGTTTTTTTTTTAATTTTTTTTTATTTGTTCAAATTTTTTCTTTAATATTTTGATATTTTTTCTTTAAAATTTCTGATATTTTTTCATTAAAATTTCTGATATTTATTCATTAAAATTTCTGAAATTTTTTCTCAACTGCTAAAATAAGATAAAATAAACCCTGCGACAAAATCGAGCTACTCCAAGCGCTGCAAAGTGTATACCAAAAGATCCCAGCAAGCAGCAGGGTAAACCCAGTGCAAAGTCGCAGCTCAACATCAATAGACGCGTCGCCAAAGTGGGGGAGTGGCGTTAGGGCAGCGTAAGCGGCGCGGCATATCATAAATTCAAAACATTTCAAACGGAAAAACTGATTTGAAATAATAATATGCGGGGTGGTTGGAATGGGGTGTTTGGTTTGCTATTTGAAACTGGAGCCGCAGCAGGAGTTGCTGTTTGAAACTGAAGCTCATATACATAATATAACCACAATGCGCACAATTGAGACGTTGCCATTACCATTGGCGCTGGGGTCAAGTGGTGGCATATACAATGCTGGACGAGCAAGCGTGCTGGGATTAAAATTTGCACAAAATTTGCGACTGTGTGAGTGCCAAGGAGCACTGTCCTGCGCTGTCAATAAACTGTCTCAGTTGAGTCAACGCATTGATGGGCATTTATTTTATGGAGGAAAGACTTAAGAACGACTTTTATTAAGCGGCTTAAAGCGCACAGTGTTGGACAACAGCGAGAGATTACACAAAAAGCTTTCAACACTGCATTCATATCAATCAATTACAGGTAGATCCAACATGGCGATAAAAACAAAAAGGAAAAAAAAAATCGCTGCTACTACTACTGAAAACTAATCAGTGCTCAAATCAAGCATTCACTTAACAGCTACAGCTTCAGTTTACTGACTGCCCCAAGATGCTTGCACCAAAGTACGCGCTGGCTTTTGTTTGTTGGCCAAGCAAAGAATGGCCAAGCACTTTACTATGCTAAGGCGGAGGGATGCATGGCGGCCAACAGTACAGCTGCCATAAAATTTTATTACCAAGCTACCAGCTTTTGGTTTTCACCCAAAAAGCCAGCATCTTGACTTGTAGTACTCTAATGTCGTGGCTGCCACATAAAGTAGCAAGCACTGGCAGCATAGCTAGCTGGCTGGCCTGCACAAAGGAAGCGCACGCGCTTTTTTGTTTTTTTTTTTTTTTTCAACTGGCCAAAATGGGCATTGTGCTGGGCCAAGGCCAGTGGTGTCGTTTGTAGGGATTAGACTGGCGAGTGCTTTGGTGGTAGCCCACTAACGACGGCACTGTGCTGCCAGTGCTGTTTAAGCAATATTATGGCTAAGCGGCTAGTTGGCACCTTCTAGCGGGTTAATGGCGTTGCCTCTACGTTGCACGGCCCAATTAAATTTACTAAACTTGACGATAAATTTTTGCCGCTCGGCTTGCAACGGGGCTCTCGTAATCGCATAAAAGTAAATTTGCGCATAAATCGACTTTTGAAATCTCTGCATTAACTGCAAGTTGCATTCAGCGTTGTTGTTGCTGTTGTTGTTGTTAATGTTGTGGTTGTTTTTGTTGTGGCTGTTGCAGTTGCAGTTGCAGCGGGCAGTTAATGTTGCGCCGGCCGGCAATAAATTGAGGGGCAAACAACGCGTGCCGCATGAGGGGGGTAAATATCACGATGTGGCCATTTTGTGCGCACAATCGGTACCGTTAGGTTCACAAACGGCAACAACAACAGCAGCAGCAGCAACATGCCCCATCGACCATGCCCCACTAAGCGCGGCCGGGGCAGCCTTTCCGCAACATTGCGCAGCACATTTGCAACGTTTGCGTTTCAGCTGCCGCAACTTTAATAAACTGCAAGTTGTTGTTGTTGTTGTTACTGTTGGAAAATTGCTGGAAAATGCTCCTCAACAGTCTAAGGCCGCATGCGCTGCGTGGCAGCACGTAAATTGCAGCAGTCTGAGGCAGTTGCAGTTGCAGCGGCAGCCACGGCGCGTGATTGAAATGCGATATATTCGCGCCGATTTTGCCAGAGCCTGGGAAATGCAACGTGATTTTCACTGCTGCAAAATTAAGCCAACGGCCAGTAGAGTGGCAGAGTCACTGGTTGCAACTTTGGCCCGTTTGTTGTTTTGCTGGCAATTATTTGCTTACATTGCGCGCCACACAATTTGCGCCGCAGCCGCCAAGCATCGCCAACGCCGCAGCGCAATAGTTGTGCGCAGCAGGTACAGTGGGCGGTAGGTACATTTTACTGCGTAAAATTGCATGACGTTACAAATTTGTATATCTATGCAAATATTAGTTTTAAAAATTTATTACAAACACCACTAGCGCGCTTT
Organism: Chymomyza procnemis; assembly: GCA_035046065.1. Taxonomy (NCBI): domain Eukaryota; kingdom Metazoa; phylum Arthropoda; class Insecta; order Diptera; family Drosophilidae; genus Chymomyza; species Chymomyza procnemis. The sequence goes on from JAWNOJ010000026.1 coordinate 22,212,562, forward strand.
GCCGGCTGCTAGCTTTGCGCGCCAGCGCTCAACATTTTCATTGAAATTTTGCTAGCTACAGCGCCAATTTCAGCCACTGTGCAGCGCATACTGCACAAAAAGGTGTTGAAAGCAAAATTACATTGCAATGTGCACTGGGCACAACAACAACAACAAACTACAAAGCAGTACTCAGCAGGCGTCCGTGTGGCATGTTTCATAAAGCTGCAAGATGCAATATGATAGCTCCCCCCCCCCCCCCACACACACACACACACACCATACACGCTGTGGCAACTTACAGTGTTGGCACTGAGTTCAAACAGCTGTCTGTTTGTCTGCATACGTTTGCATGCCACAAAAAAATTAGTTGCATCTTTTGTTTGCTACAGCGTTGGGGGCAGGCAGACAGGCGCAACAATGTCGGCAATTTGTAGCCGCTTTCAAATTGTTGCAAATATTTTTTTCAATGATTTTGATTGAGTTGCACTCATTTTGTGCCCAATTTGTGTGTTGAAGCCCAACTGCAAATGCAATTAAAGTTAACAAATTTAGTTTATGGCATTAGCCACGTGCGCTGTGCCACACTACGTATGCGCAATTTGCGCACCTGAGGGCTCCTCTGCCTTAAGCTGCAGCTGGTCAAACAAATAGTAAACAAAAAAAAAAAAAAAAACAAAAAATCTAGTTGCATGCAACTGCTGCAACTTTCACCAAATCAGTTGCAAATTACAACAAACCAAAAAAAATAAAGGAGGACTTTATTTGTCTGTGCATGAAATATGAGCAACAAATTGCCATAATTGACAGGCCGTAATGAAGGTAAAGTTTGGACTAGAATTAGTTACGTCTAAGTCTACAAATTGAATTCAAATTGAGTTTTTCAGAGAAATTTTCAATTATGACTTGCACTAGGTATTTGGCTTTTTTTGATTTCTCAAATAATTGCTCACAATAGTGTTGGAAAATTGTAGGCAATTTATTTTTGATTAAGTTGGCACAACTGAGCAAAACACTTGGCTTTCGAAATATTTTAGTTCTCAACTTGTAATGGCAACTTGTGCTAAATTTTGCCATCTTATCTTTTCGTAATCACTGCTGATTTGCTGTCTTTGTTGCAGTTTTGGCACAAAACAAAATAACGAGACAGCAAGACTCCAAAGTCAGCTATCTGCAAGTACTTTATGCTTATCAATATGAAAAGGCAAAATTTTAAAAACAAAAAATCCAATCTACCAATCTATTGTTCAAGTTGTGTTGTTTTCAACAAATATCACGTATACGTACGTATATTATGCATTGTCCCATTCTTTAAGCTCTTAACTAAATTTGGCAACGATAAGCAACCACATGGTACTTATTTTTTCTTCTTTATTTTTATCACAAAAACTTAACGAAATTTTGCGTCAATGGCGTAAAAAAAATTCATTGAGCATTTGCTTTTTACCTTTTGTTTATGTCAAGTACGCCAAGTCCAAAATGTTGCTAATCAGTTTGCACGATAAGAAAACATTCAAGGCATAGTGTCGACGAAAAAATAAACAAAAAATCAAATGGAATCACAAAATTCGGCAACAAAGAGTATAGTTTTTGAAGCGTAAATAAAACTAAAAAACAATTAGAGACAATAGGAAGAGGGCAGAGAGAGAGACAGTCTTCGCAGAACACAAGCGGAAGATTGTTACTTTTAAGGCAAATATTTAATAATATTATTTTTGTACAGTCAATAATTTGTCAGGCCATGCTTGTTGCTGCGTACAACGTTGCGTATGCGCAATGTGCCTAATGTGAGTGTGAAACCTTAAGATAGTGTGAAAAAATTGAAAGCAAAAAAAAAGAACAATAAAGAAGCGTGTGCTAATTTTTAACGCACATTTTTGAGCTACTACTTGTATACACTTTAATGTGGGGCATTTGAGTTTAATGATAAGCTTAGTAATGCGAAGTAGTAGGGATTAAGGAAATTTTTTGGTTAGCAAAATGAAGGCCTTTTTGAAATGTTGCTCTATATGTTTTTTATATATTTTTGTATTAATTTTTTATTTATTCTTTTTATTTTTTATTTTATTTTTGATTTTATTTACTTTTATTTTTTTATTTATTTTTCCTTTTTGTTAATTTTTTTACAATTGTTATACGTATATAATTTTTAATTTTTGTTGTAATTTTTTTAAAATTTTTTTTAAATTAAAAAAAAAATTACTTTTTATAATTTATTTATTTTTTATAATTTTTTTATGTTTTGTTATTATTTTTTATATTTTTAATATTTTTAATATTTTTAATTTTTTTAATATTTTTAATATTTTTAATATTTTTAACATTTTTAACATTTTTAATATTTTTAATATTTTTAATATTTTTAATATTTTTAATATTTTTAATATTTTTAATATTTTTAATATTTTTAATATTTTTAATATTTTTAATATTTTTAATATTTTTAATATTTTTAATATTTTTAATATTTTTAATATTTTTAATATTTTTAATATTTTTAATATTTTTAATATTTTTAATATTTTTAATATTTTTAATATTTTTAATATTTTTAATATTTTTAATATTTTTAATATTTTTAATATTTTTAATATTTTTGATATTTTTAATATTTTTAATATTTTTAATATTTTTAATATTTTTAATATTTTTAATATTTTTAATATTTTTTTAAATATGTATTTTTTTTATTTTTTTATATTTTGTTTTTATTATATTTTGTATTCTTTTTATATATTGTATTTTTTTTTTATATTTTATATTTTTTTATATTTTATATTTTTTTATATTTTATATTTTTTTATATTTTGTATTTTTTTTTTATATTTTGTATTTTTTTTGTATTATATTTATTTTTTGTATTATTTTTATTTTTTGTATTTACTTGTTTATTACTACTTTAATTTTTTATTTTTTTTTTTTTTACATTTCTGCGCTTTTTTTAAGTTTCAGTTTTAGAAAACAAAAAAAAGAAAAACTTTGTGATCTACTATAATTTTTTTTTTGCTTCATAAGACTTATAATTCTCTATGAGTATCGCAGATAATGAGCAGCTGTAAGTCTGTTATGTTTTTAAAGTGTACAATGTATTCCCCATTTTGGAATCAACCGAAAATGTACAGCAACAGGCCTATCAATATCGGCCATGCACGACTTAAAATACGCAATATTTTTCTATTTAAAAGTTTTAAATGTTATTGTATTTTTTTTTATTATTTTTTGCTGAGGTCCATGACGTTTGCAAAAAAATTTTAGTATTTCTTTTTTATAGTTGGGAATTTTTTGTTTTGCTTTTTGGCAAACAAGTGCCGCATTGTTAGTTTTGTTGTTGTTTTGCGTTGTTCAGGGAAAAATTGTTTGGCTTTGTTGTTGTTTTGTATAGACAGTGCGTGAGTCAATTTTAAGTTTTTGTTTTTCATATTTAGGCTGTGTATGTTTTTTTTTTGTACTTATAATATATATTGTTGCTAATTTGCTTAAATGTTTCCTACAGCAATAAACACGAAAAAAAATAATGTAAATTCGCTGCGTTTTGTTGTTGTTATTATTGTTATGTTGGAATTGTTGTTTTATTTACTTTTTTATGTAAACAAGGCGACCTCTTTTTGCTCGTTGTTGATTTTTGAGTGTGGTTTTTATTATTGTGTTTTTTTTGTTTTTTGCAAGCGGCCTTTTGCTAATTTGGAGGTTTCTTTTTTATTTTTTGCTTTTTTTTGGTGTTGTCTTTGCCTCTGACGCGCATTGACACACATTTTTGAGCAATAAAAACAACAATAACAACAACAAATATAACAAACATAAAGTAAGTTAAGCAAATAAAAAGCCTGGTCTGGCACAGTCTGGGCCACAAAATTTCAAGCCTGGTAGCTTCAAACGTAAACAAATATTGAATTTTGATGTTCGCATAACCATACCAAATACATAGTGAGTGTATATATATATATATTTATTCTTGAATATTTGGCAAGTCTTTTGTGTTTTTTTGTTTTGGATTTTTTGGCTAAGACGGCCTTCAAATACAGAGCAGGTACGTTGGACAGACGTTGGTGCTTGAAATGCGGAAACTTTACTATAAAAATGTATAAAATTATATACTAAAAGTAAACAAAGTTGAGAGTTAAAGTTGAGAGTTAGTTGAATTGTCAATGCTCTACTTTTGGCAATAAATTATGCAAAGGGTCTTGGGCAGAGTACGTCATAGTTGGTTTTTGTACAAAACATTGAAGCATAGGCATGCTATCTTTCAATGTAATTTAAGGCTAAATATAGTTAAGTGTAAGTTCAAGACTAAAAAATCCCCCGTTTCTTACGTTAGATCGTATCCAAAATTATACCTAAAAGCATTATTAATTTAGGGGTAGAACTAAATCCGTTGACCTTATAATTAAATTATTATAAAATTAGGAACTATTAAACTAAAACAAGTAAAATATGACACATAACTTACCCCTATCCCTAGCCTGATGGGTGAATTTATTTAGAAACTTGGAGTTACAATGTCAATGATAATGGGAAATCATATATTTTGTTATTGCTCAGTTATGTAATAGCGCAGTTCCTGTCACATAAACATATTATAGTGCTGAACGTTCTATAGATTCGTAAAGTTTTCGTACAGTTTTGTTTTCTTAAAAGGCGATAAAGGGACTATTTACAACCCATTTACGTCTAAGCTTCATATGAGAATATCTTGTATGATTAAATTGCATTCAGCACATTAATTTTTCTGAATTTTACGCTTTTTTGGAAATTAAATAAACTAGCTCTTTAAAAATCACTTTTTACTATAGAATAAGATTTTAAGCCAACATTAAAGATTTGTTTTCGTAAGTTACGGGTTCATCTGTTGCAGGGAATTAGCCAAATTCGGATACAGATTTCATAGATTTTGCTTGTGCTTAAGGGGGTTTTCTCAAAACTCGTTCTAGGAACCACTTGCAGCGCAGTTCCGTCTAACCTTAATATGAGATGTAAGCCAACATCCCGAGGTTAGAAGCCTTAATTAAACGAGATAAGAACGCAAACTAATTGCTCCAAATAAACTACACTTTTTCGCAAAAAAAAACCCAAGTTCACTTTAGTTTTTTTTCCACAGCTCAAAATAAAATACACTTACAAATCTGATACACTGCTAACCGCTTTAGATTTAGCACAAAATTATGAAAATTAGAAAATGTAGCGCAAACGAAAAGAAATAGAAAACTATGCGAAAAATCGCATACAAACTAGAAGCCATAATTAGTTGTATACCAACAACTTTCTCAATTACAACATACAACAACAAAATTGGCGCAAAGCGTGACAAACTATATAATAAATCCATGAGACCAGCGCTTGCAGAGTATCAAGTAAAGCTAGAGACACGCACACATATGTGTGTACGCTCTCATAGATACACAAATACACATAAAGACTTGAATATCTGCGTGTTGCTGGTGCTGCTAATTCGTGAATATTATGCGTAACTGTAAAATGTGTTTTCTACATGTTGTTGTTGTTGTTGTTGCTGATATCTCCAATGTAGTTGTTGTTGTTGCTGTTGCTGGCGTGGTGCGTGCCTCAGCAAGTGAGAGTGGGGCTGTCATGTTGCGTGCGTGTCAATGAGCTGAATGAGATGAGCTGCGGCAAGTGGCAGGCAGTATGTGTGCGTGTGTTTGTGCGTGGGGGGACAGCGAGGTAGTGCAAATAACTGCCGTGTAGGGTGAAGGGGCTGCCAACTTAACTCAATGGCGCATGCGTATCGTTGTTGTTGGTATTCAGTTGATGTTTTTTTTCGCTAGTTTTTTTATCGCGCCATTTTGGGCTATGCGTGCCTTTTTTTGCTATTTTATGATGTTTATTTTGTGCTTTATTTTGATTTGGATTGTAGTTAACGTTTTTTTTTTTATTATTTTATTGTGTTAGCCTTGGTTATAGATAAGCAGCAGCAACAACAAAAACAGCTACATAAAACTAACAACAATTTGTTGTATGTAAATATATAGTAATTGTAGCAGCATTTTCTACACTAGCTCATTTTTTTCGAGGCGTAATTTATTTTTTATTTATTATGTACTTGATAAGACTTAAATATTATGTATTTATATATTTATTTATTTTTTTTCGGGGAAGTAAAACCAAAGTCACGTGCTTTGGCAATAGTTTTATGGATTTTGCTTTATGCGTAAGTCAATTATAAAAAGTTATTAAATATTTATCAGCTTAATTACGTATAAAATTAAACGCTAGCAAAACGTTATTAGAGTAATATTTATTACGGCAACTAATGTGTTTTATTATGTTAATTTTATTTTAATGGTTTTTTTTTGTGGTATCAGAATGAATATGAATTTAGAAGCGATTTGCAGTCTAATAACAATATAGGTAAATAAAGTAATGTAACTTGTACGAAAATCTAACAATTTAAGATATTTGAAATTCTACAACTTCTTTTTATATTAATTTTTAATTTTAGTGAGTGTCCTGAGCGAAGCAATGATTAGAGCGTAAAACTCAATCAACTGATTTGTTTTTTAGCGAGCTCTCCAAAGGCTTCCAAGGCAAGCTATATACAGAGAAGGTGTACATCATATAGATCAGTCTGATCTTTAGTGAAAATATATATAAATAAATGTATAAAATGTCTTATTTTTTCTGTTTTCTTAAACAGGCTTCCCAATCTTCCCAAGGTAAGCCAAAACTGTTGATATTTTAGATTTCTAGCAGAAAATATATAAATTTATATAAAATGTCTTAAATTTTAAGCTGCTGTTTTCTAATATGGATTTCCAGGTAACCAAAACTTAAGAGATACCACAAAGAACATAAAATATGTACAAAATATCTTTTATATTTATTATTTTATTATTATAATAAATGTTCTTGGCAATAGCAGGTGTGCCTGGGTAGCGTTGTAGTAGCGTACTCGCCTGTAAAGCGGAAGGCCGGTGGCGCCCAGCACTGCTGTATTTGTCTAGCACTAACGTAGCTAGCAAATAAATAGACACTATTTACCTAACAAAAACTCTCTTAACGCCGTTCGTATTTATCTGTAAACTGTAGGTGGCAGTACTCTTGGAACTAATTTTAATTGAGATATCAGCATGCTCCACCTTTGAAGCGATGATCATAGTCAGGGGGAATAAAATTATTGCTGCCATCAGACAACAATTCTAGCTGAAGAAAAATTCTGCATGCTCGTAAATGACATTGGCCAAAAAAAATCTGCAGAGTTCTTTGAATTTAAAGATTTACTCAATTTTAAAAATTATTATATTGGAGCGCCCACTGCAGTTTGTTCATATTACAACTTCACATGAACTTTGCTATTTTCAGCCAATAGTTAAAAAAAGAAAATTCCTACCTTGCTTGCATGTTCATTCGAAGCACCTACACAATTTAATTAAATTTTTGTTTCTTACTAACTTGCAATTTACGTTTTGGGGTTTCATAGCTTGCATTCTGGGAAAAAATATATATTTGCGGCTAAATTTAATTTTTGTTCTAAATTGATAACAGCTCAATGCTTCGTTTCCGAGTGAATTGCACAAAAAACGCTTGCTTCCTGGAAGCAACTACCCACGGACTTGCTTCTAACATCTAATACCTAATCGCCTCATTGTGCTTTATTTGCACAACATTTTTCTTCGCTTAATACCAAATAATTTAAAAGCCTCGTTTTCATTAATGTATTCATTAAATTTAAAAAGTTTTCTTCTTTTTGTTGTTGCTACTTTTAAAACTCAATTCAAGTTAATTTCAATACATTATCGTTTAATTTCATGGGCGTCCACAAGAGCAACAACAACATCGGCTTTGATATGGCCACAACAACAATAAGGTTTGACTAACTCGCAACAATTGCAAAAATCTTAACTGCAAAAGAAAAAAAAGAAAACAAAAACCGTTTACAGCTTTCCTTTCTTGTATGAGCCACATCACTTAAATAGCCAAATGGAGCTTTTAAATTTTGTCTATTTTGGAATTTTTTTTGCTGTTTTTGTCTTACTTTTTGCTACTGTCTCCACGCTCACGTCCACGCCTTTTAGAGGCTCATTTGCACAAATTACTAACATTGCGACAATGGCAAAAAAAAACAATGTTGAAAACAACAACAACAACAACCTGGACAACAACAAAAATAATAACAACAAAAAGAAAAACAACAACAGCACACAATGCAATTGTTTAAAGCAATCTATGTAGAAAAGCAGGAAAAAGCCAACAAGACATTGTCACCACATTCCGGCAGCGGAAGCCAACAGAAGCCAGCGTTCATGTAGCTTTGGAATACACTATGCTTTGGGGTTAAGGGGCATAGTAAGTCGTTGAAGAAAAAAAGCAGCTCAAAAGCAGGCATTTCCTCAATTTTTTATTTGATTAAAACTATTTTTGCTGCGCTAGATGGCGCCAGTACAAAGAAAAACGTTCAGCAAGCTGTTTTTGCGTGCTGGCGCCAGCAGGCTGCCGTTGCTACAGGCGGCTAGCGGCATTTTTATATTTTCAACTTTTGTTGCAAAAAAGATTGCCGCACTGCTTCAAATTTCAAGAATTTTGAAACAAAAATTAAGCTTAATTTTCTAGCAAACTCCACCAACTACACTTCTCATGTTACTGCAGTGTATACCAAAGTCGTCTTATTTCAGCTATAATCAGCCCACTTGTCTCCTTTTTTTTTGGCTTTTGCTTTTGGAATTGCCACTCGATGCTCAGTAGCAATAGCTAGAGCAGCTAGCAACAGCAATGCCACACTAATAGCAGTAGCAGATTGCCAATCGCTTCATAGGCAACAAAGTGCCTCGCGGTGCCAGGCCAGGCCAAGCCAAACCAGACCCGGTCAGGCCAGAGACCAACAAAACCAATACCTTCCTTTAGTGCCACCACCATCTAGGCCTGCTGCCTCATGTGCCTGTCTAGTAGTCATGAATAAAAATCGTATTAATTCGCGACAGTGTCGATTTTTTCGAGACGATTGCAAGCCAAGTGATGGCTTTGGGTACGCTCTGTCGTTTGCCATTTGAGCTGCTGCCAGCCAGGAAGCGCTTTACGAGCGCTACTGTTCCACTACAGCGCAACGACTACAACTACGACAGACATGTTTGTCAACAGCCATACCCACATTCAAGAGGGCCAAAAAGGCACACACAGACGCGCAAAGCCTGGTCAACTTGAACTTGAAGCATTGGTCACACTGCAAACGTCAAAGCCACCTACGGATTGTGGATTGCGGTGCTTGCTGACTGCCCTGTTTCTACTCTATCTATGGCCATATAATCTTGTCTAGCTGTGTAACTGTGTCTATGTGCTTTTGTGCTTATTAGAAATGCGCGGACATGAGTCGCAGTTGCTGTCAAACTGGAGAGCTAGTCAGTTGGGTTTAGGCCCTGGCCAATTGTCAGTGCTGCTGTTTGGCTTTTCCCTAGGCGGCAGCGACAACAACAACAACAACAACGACAACAAGAGCCATATAGGCGGCTTGTGATGTGCTTTGTGTTGTTGCTTATTGGGACCTGGTTTTCTCCACAGCTTTAACTCATACTCACTCGTGCACTTGCCATGGACTTTCATGTGCCTACTGTACTATATGTGCATGGTACAAGGGAGGAGTAGAGTTCAAAAAGTGCGGTGCAGAAAGTTAAAGTTAGTAGCTGTGTAGGGGGCACATCATTAGCTCTGGGCCATGGCCCACTGCTGGCACTTTCTTTTCTGTAATTTTTTTTTTTATACACTTGTAATATAAAAGGTACATTAAGTGGGTTGGGTAGCTTGGGACTAGAGACAGCCACAGCAGCAGCAATGGAACAAGCAGTCTATAACGTAGACAGAATAGACGGACAGAGTTTTTATTAGTTGACAAAAAATTAGCTGGCGCCATCTAGTGCGCATAATTAGCTTGCGCTTGGGTGCAACCAAAAGTTAATAGCGCCAAGTAACCATTGCTATACTAGCGCTGGATTGAGCTATCGCTTAGTGGGGTGCTGCCAAGAGCATCTACAGTTCGTCTACTGTAAACTAACGTCTTTTTTTTATTAACTTTGCTGTAGCCATATCTCTGTTTTTCTCCCCCCATTTATTGATAAATCGGCGAAATTCAATTTGAAAATCAACAAAGCAAAAGTTGGCAGCAAGATGATTGCACGTGACTGAGAGGATTTCCGCTGGCCAAGACACACGACCCACTCAAAAAAAAGAAATTTTTTTTTCGTGTATATATATATATATATATATATATATATATATATATATATATATATATATATATATGCCAAAGCAGCGGCAAGGCAGGAGCAGCAGAAACTGTCAAAAGGGCGTAACAAGCTGCCAGTTGACACAGGCGTGAACAAATAGACACTGTGCGCGCTCTCTCTCTAGGCGACACACCTGCCACAGGCGCTGGCAATATGTGGGTAGCTCGTTGTCGCTGCTGTTGTTGTCAACGTTGTTTTTGGTGTATCTCAAGTGTCAGCGCCTACAGCTGCTTAACATGCAACGCGAAAAGCGTCAGGAAGCGTTTCCATTGCCAACACCAGCGCACTAACTGGTAACTGGTACGATACGAAGTAAGTTGGCTGAAACAATTTAGAGGTACTTGTAGTTGGTCATGCGGCGACCATGGGAATTACCGTCGCCATTGCCTACACTGCTTGACGCTTTTGACGTATTGGCCTAGTAGGCAGTCCAACTGCTGGACACTGCGGTACAGTGGGAACGTAGAGGTGGCACGTTGTACGTGCGTTTGCTTTTACAGTTAGGTAAGCCGTGCATGGACTGTGTGCTGGACTTTTGTTTAGAAAATCCGCAGCGTCGTTTGTTGCATTTTGATGATGCAGCAAATATTGTTGCAACAGTTGAAAAGGAAACGTTAACAATGCACAAAAAACGAGCCGCTTTAATTATAGCCAACTAACGCTTATTGTAGACATTATTTCAGTTAAAGTTACACTCGGCAGTTTTTTGCACTTTTTTTTTGTTTTTGAAAAAATTTTGATTTGTTTTAATGTTGGTTGTTGCGGCAAAGCGCAACACGGCAGCAGCAGCAACAGCAGCAAGTAGAAACGTGCAACATGACTTTGACTAGCTGCAAATCCCTTCATTAGTTGCTGGCTGCTGCTGCGGCTGCGGTACGTTCGCGCAATTGTCGTTACAGTTTAAGTATCTTGCAGATACACGCGCGGGCGTATTTGCATTGAAATTGCCAAATTAAACGTGACACAACAATTTCATGTAAATGCCTTTAACTTACTTTGTATGAGGTTGTGTTTTGATTGTATGTGTGTGTATCTGTGTGTGTAGGTCGCGCAATGACACAGCCCGCAGGCATTAACAGAACTTTTTACAGCCCAGTTGAACTTTAATTGACAACAAACTAAACTCAAAGATACTGCCAAAGCCAATATAGGAGAAAACCACAATTGGCAATGCCAGCTTAAAGCAACACTGTGAGAAAAATGTGTGCAGTTTGTTGGTTAAAATAATATGCTGTTTGGTAGTTATAAGAAGTAGCACGGAAAAATGAAAATTTCCAAAATTCGAAACTATTCACCAAAAAAATTTTTTGTCAAGGCTCCTGACAGCAGTTGCAAAACCTTTTTGAGTTACTCGCACAACTTTTGCTGCAAGTGCAACAAGGCATTGAGCCAAAAACCGTCTAAACAGACTCAACCAAAATCATTTATTGCCATAGGCCGCGCCAGAGCGTTGCCACCAAAGGCTAGAAATCTGTAACTGTAACTGTTTGAAAATTATAGTGTGCGGTTTTTCCTTTTGCGTTTTTTGACTTTGGCAAATGACTTTTGTTTCATTCATTCAGTTAGCCAGGCAGGCAGTCAGTCAGTCAGTTAGCCAGGCAGTCAATCAGTTGGTCAGTTAGCCCAGCTAGTCAGAGAGCCAAGTCAGTTACTCATTCGGAGCAGTCAGTTAGCCCGTCATTCGTCAGTGCCAACACCCGCAGCGTTTACCATTCCAATTGGAAACAACTCAATCAAATTGCCATGGCAGCAAAACACAGTCAGTCCAGCAGACCCGGTCTGGCCCGGTCCCGGTACCGGCCACGGCCTTACCCAACTAGGGAACAGTTGGAGCCGTTCGCTAGACGCTGCTTGAAACTGCAATTATGCGTCCGTCCTCGACAATTGCCAGCCAACAATTCAATCTAATTTTTGCGCTGTTTTGTGGCTCTCTTTTGCTCCACATCTTTGTCAGTTTTTCTAGCCATTTTTTTTTTTGGTTCCTAGAATTTCAGTTTTCGGCTTTGGGCTGCAGCTCAAATGTTGCGTGTATTATTGCATGTTAGTGGCAAGCAAGTTTCTTTGCCGCTCAGGGCATGCAAAATGTATTTTTAGTCATAAGTGTGCATGTAAAGTTTTATGGACTGCGATCGAAATCGAACGAAGCAGCATAACCATAACTGACCCGTGCGATCATCAACTGCACGTTGCTTGGCCAATATGCAAATTTAATTTATGGGCGTGCAATGCAACATAAGTGTGCGGCTAGCAGTGGCAGCGGTTATTTCCTCACAGTAGCCGGTCAGATTTTTCGAACTCTCCAAAAATTTACTAACTGTCAAAATGTTTCATTTCATTGGGATTGTATAAAATTGTTTATTTGTTTCAATTGTTGTTTTTTTAATGGCTAAGCTATCTCAATGAATGCACTTTTTTTGTTATTGCAACATATTGCACTTATGCCGCATAAGAGCGTCTTGCAACTTGCCCGTTTGAATGCGCATTTCGCATAAATAAGATAAATAACAGCAAAAGTGCTTTGTTTTGCTTGTTAGGATAGATAGACTCAACGTTATAGTTTTTAATGGAATCTCACCATATTGTTTTCATTTGGAATGATGCAACTTTTGCCAATGACTGCAAATAATCTAAAAATATGAAACTTATTTGCTGTAAGCTGAAGTTTATTTTTCTTAGACAGCATTTAGTGATTTATAAAGTAGGAAGAATCTTGCATTTTATCACAACTTTACAATAAAATTATTCTCAAATCGATTGCTTAAAAGTATCTTCACCAAAAACTTAGCAAAACTACAATTTAAGGCGAGTTGAGAGAATATCAAATTTACTGCACAAATTACTTGAAATTTTATATCTCTTCGGAGCTGCTGTTACAGCAGCGACATTGCAAGCCATTACGTAGCCGACATGTTGTCCAAATGAAGTTATATACTCTTCTCTATGCTTAACCACAGCAAGTCTGCACTGTAAGCTTACTGAAATACTGAAAAGTTTCAATTTCCATGTTTTAAAATTGACTTTGGCTTTGTTTACGTTTGGCACATGGTATACGCATGTTTATTTGCGTATTTTCATTAGGACAACATGTAGCCCAAAAAATGCAATCATAAAAAATTGTTTGTGCAACAAGCTCGCTCTACCTGTAGTATTTTGGATACATTTCCCCAAAAGCATACACATAACATGACCACAAATCCCACAGCTTCATTGCATCAAAATAAACAGTCACCTTATATTCCTTTTACCATATTCTAAACGTATTACTTCGTGAGCACAGCACACTGCTCCACATCCCTAGCCGATGGAAAAAAAAATGGGAAAAATCATAAACAAAAATCTCAAATGTAAAAATTCTGAACAGAATTCAGAAACTGAATGCAAAAATTGCAATTGCATTTTGGGTTTAAGTTGTTTGGTATTTCTTTTTTTTTTCGTTTTCTTGCTGTTTTTTTGTTGTGCTGCGATTTGAATGCGAATATAAAATTTTACGATCAAACAAACTATTCGTGCAGAACATGAGGGAGAAATTGTTTTTACAACGAATACTCGTATATACTTTTGTGCTGCATTGAATTGGCATTGCCAGACATCGTCGATGATGATGATGATGACAATGACGATAATGCCAAAGACTACTAGTATATGCTCATGGCCTGCACTCAAATGCATTTCAATAATTTGCAATTGTCGATTGCTACGTTTCGTTGTCTCACTGTCTCACTCTCTTAGAGCTTAGAAAATTATTATAATTTTTTTTCTTTTTGTTTATTTGATTTTTTCATTATTGTAACTGGCTCGCTTGCTCGCTGGCTGGCTGGCTGGCTGACTTTGTTTTTGTTCTGCATCAATAATAATTTTGACCTACTTTTTTTTATATTACTAAAATTACAAATCTTTTTTTGTTGTTTCTTGCGCTCATTTTTGAGGGCAAGACAAATAACAAACAACAGTCGCTTATAATAATATTTGCACACATTCTGCAATAATACTTAAATATTTGGTTGCCGGCTAATTGCCGCAGCCGCTGCAGCAAAAGCTGTTGCGCTGCACGCACAGTGGGCCAAGTGAGACATTATGGTTGTTATTTTTCCAAAATAATTGGGAACAGAAGTATGCTTGAACTTAGCTTAGGGTCTTAATGTAGCTTCAATAATATTTTGGCAAAGATGACAACAATTTTTGCGAAAATGATCGTTAATCGTGCAAAAGAATAATTTTTTTTTTAATATTTGCGGTTTTTCATTTGATTTTTGAATATATATCGACCAACTTCTCTGTCGGTCTTAGGTGTTTTCTGTCACTGCCATAAATGAAGTAAATTTGTGAAAAATTACAGTTTTTTGATGCAGAAAAGTGGCAGAATGTAAACCAAAGTGGTGCACGCTCAACTTTACAATGCGCGTATATAAAAAATTAACGAGACGATGATCCATACATAATTCAAGGTTTCAGTCAAGCTTAAATTGAATTTTCGGTGGGCCTCGTTAGCACAGTGGTAACGAACTGACCTCTAAGCCCGAAGTTCAGATTTGGCTATAAACTGTAGAGGTCCATGTTCTCCTTAAATAGTTATTAATATGAGATATCTCCAAACTCTCCGGCTTGGGAATGATAGCCATAGTCAAGTGGAATACATTTGGTTTTAAATTATATTTACAGACAAATTTTCAGTGCGTAAAATTCCACAAATTGTTGCGGTGATTGAAATGGTAGCGTAGTCTACTCTTAATTCAAAGAATAATATTCAATTGCAATAGTGCATTTGTCTAGCGCTAGAACAGTTAGCAAACAAAAATGCTATTTGTTTACAAAGACACCGCTGTTTAGATTCGTCTAAGAGCTGTAGGTGCCTGTTTCCTTTGAATAGCTTTTAATAAAGATAACTCTGAGCTCTGTGCTTTTCGAGCAATGGCCATAGTCAATGAAATAAATTTAAGCTTATTAAGCTACGAAAACAATTGCATACTCAACCACTTTTGAACTAAAATAAACTTTTGAAAGATAGATACTTCGAAAGGGCGTTGAAATATCGAAAGATATTTATCGAAAGACAGTTACTTAATAAAATCTTTATTTTAGTCTACAGAACGATCAATAGGTTACAAGGCAGAAATGCAACAATAGTTTAAACAGAAATGCTGCTATATTTCTTCTATTGGTTGAAGATTTAAATTTAGAATAGCAAAATTAAGCCGTTTTGAAAAAACAAACAACAGCCATTTTGTGCTAACAAACATTTTCATATAAAAAGCTAAGTCAATGCATATTTTTTTGTAATAAAATTTTACGCAAAATTCTTTCAATTGTACCATTGTAATGCCGGTTCGAACCATTTGTTGTTTGTAATTTTAGTCGTGCGCTCTTGTTGTGGTTTTTGTTGCTGCTGTTGTTATAGTCTTGACGTCATTTTATGTTTGTGCATTTTTCACAATCACAATTTGTTGTTGGTAATTTTTATTTTTTTATTATTGTATTTTCCAACGGTAAACTCGTTTGCAAATAAATTTTTTTATGGAGTTTTCCATGATTTTTTTTTCGTTCGCTTGGCGTAATATGCTGGCTCGCTCCCTCTAGATGTTTATTTAGTTTTATTTTTTTTGAAGTGATGTTTGTTTTTGCAATAAACAACAGCTAGCCGGCAGCCGCAGCAGTTGTTATTGTTAATCATTGCAATTACAGCAACAAAAGCCTGTAGCACCCCGCAGCAGCTACAACACTCCCTCACTATGGCGGCACTCTAGCAAGTTACACGCTTTTATAATGCGTTAACTGACAGTGTCAGGCTAGAGATGGGTGCGTGATATGGCAGGGATTTGCACACATGCAGTAAGTTGGTAAGTTGGCAACTGGGTAAGCGCTTTTGGTTAAAATGTTTGGCGTCTTGAAGAAGACAAACTATAAGCAGAAGCGCCATAAGATACGAAAACATAGGGTGCCCAAGTTGTCGCTGTTTTTGTGTATTTCAACTACAAACAAATAGACAAAAAATGTAGCTACTCATCTCTAGCGCCAACCAAACGTTGGATGCATTGAAGCGGGCGTCTAAACAAATCGCTGGACAGACAAACTACTCTATAACTACTCCATAGTTGAGTCAGTCTAGCGTTGAAAATTAGCACTGACGCAACACTTTGGCTGGAACGGAGCGAACCGCGTAAATTGACATTTACGCGATAATTACGCGCTTATTATATTTATTACCAGTTTTTTCCGCATTGAATTCATTTAGAGTACATATTTTCTTTTCTTTTTTTTTAATATTTGTATATATATTGTTTTGTGTTTTTATTATTTAGTTAGTTGTTTGCAGAGTTCTTTGTTAGTGCATTGCGGACATAGCTCGAGTAGCTTAAGGCATGTCATCCACTTGAGTAGTTGCATTTGTTTTACTTGCGTTTTTTTCTTTTTTTCGTTGGTTGGTTGCAGTGTATTTGGTTGTTATTGTTATTGGAAGCTAAGCCGGCACACCTTGAGAGGTGTCAGTTATGCTTGACGTCTATTATTTTTGCCATGTGTGTGTGTGTGGGGAGCATTGTAAATGGAGATTTTTTTCACATTAGATACAAAGCAGTCTTGTCTTGTCATGTCATGTAGCTAGCTGCACATAAAAAAAATAAAACTAAAAGTATCTAAACTGAATGCATTAGGTAACTTCGCAAAACTATTTATAACTAAGCTGAGCGCTCTTGTTTCAGAACTATTTTTGGCATTTCATTATGAAAATCAAGTAGCGCAAAGAAGTGAGTTGAAAGAAGTACTTTGTAGAGCTATGTTTGGAAACAGGAAACCCAACTCATTGTTTACTAGCTTTTGAAGTTGTTTGTATATATATGTGGTTTCATTTACAAGTTACTAATAAGCTAAGCTGGCGTAAATGCGACCTACTAGCTACTAACAATTGCTTGCTACTACTAAATGCTTGTTCAAAAACATAAAGAAATTTGCATAAGTTTTAGATATTCATATATCAATTAAGCTTAAATAGTTTTCTGAACTTTTTTTAAAATATACATTTGAAGAGTTATTTACGAATTTTTTTTATCAATCAATTCATAATTGAAACTGCCAAAAAGCCGCTAACAATTTCATGAACGCACTTGAACTAAGTCTAAATCTGAGTGCCATTTCTGTAGCTGCTTAATTAAAGTATTTTCGTCTTAAAATTATAACAGACCCAAACAAATATTATGCTTATATGCTCTAAAAACTAATTCACACTTTATGTATCTGACGTCTTAATAATATTGTTTATTTAGCAGCTATGCTCACTCGCTCATAAGAACAATCAATAATAAACAATGCTACATAGTAAAGAAAAACAAAATAAATAAAATTCCAAAGAAATTGATAGTCAAACAAATAAAGTAAACATTCAAAAATGAACATAATCAAAGCTCAATTAAATTTTGACTGCCATAAAAAAAAACAAATTTTTGGGGGAATTTCACATAACTTTCGCTGTAAATTTCCAGTGAAACTGTAGCTACAGCAATATATTTCGATTTCAAACAAAATATTTACATTATTTTGATTTGACAAAATGAATTTAGAAACTAACAAAGCACGTGTAGTGCACAACTGCCGGCATAAGTACGCACTTCAGCTGAAAAGCCTACACGGATATTTGAGTCAACTTGAGTGAACTAAGTTTAAAAATAAATATTATTTAATAGTTACGTGTGTATAGCTTGTTTACATATGAAATTATCAAAAAAAAATAAAAAATAGGGAAAAACATAAAGACAACAATGCGCAGAAAACTTAAAAAACAAAAACAACGTGATATTTATGAGATATGTAGCTACGTCTAGCTGAACGCCAGCAGCAACAGATTCCACAAATTGTTTACCAAAAAAAACTACTTCAATTTACTTGAGAGAGTTATAACTGGTGCTATGTAAATTAATAAAAAAATTAGAAATATAATTTATAATAAAAAAAGCGTGAAAAACTAGCAGATTAGCGTAAGCTGCTTGTATGAGCAACGGGAGGGAGGGATTGATTGTACGTACGTACGGCAGTTGCTATTACGTCGTATTACGATTACGTCGCAAGAGGAGAGGAGAGCGCAAGCAGGTCAAGTTGATTTTGGGGGAAGAGAGCGTAGCTGAGTGTAGCAATCTTGTTTCGATTTTTGGTGGCTTCGTGCAAGGTGAGCGAGTTTGCCTTATGTGTTATCATTACAGGCAGTTTGCCAATATTGCGTGTGTGTGTGTGTGGGCATAATATCAAAACATCAAGCCAATGATGGCTTGGAAGAAGCAGCAGCAGCAGCTAAGCAAAATGGCGACGAGCGACAGCCAGCTAAACGTCACACACACACACATACGACGTCTGCTAAGAGAGCAGCAGCCACTGTGGCGTATACATAACTTTGTGTGAGTGCAAAGTAAACACTTCCGCATTCGAGTTCGAATTCAATGAAATATAAACAACAACAACAGCGGCAACAATAACAACAACAACAATAACAATAAAAACAGTATCTACAACAATATAGAGTATATATAATGGCATGTGCGTTGACATACCCGCTTGGTTATAAGATATACGCTGCCTCAACCGGCAAATGTATCTGTATCTGCATGCAGACAGAGACAATAGCTACACACACACACACACACATACGCACACACTATGACAGCTCACAGGGTGTCTCATAGTTATTTTTTTGTATTTTGTAATTAATTTAATTAAAGTGGCGCAGGGCTTGAGCTGTACTCAATTGAATTTTATTTGAATTTTATTACAGACGCCATTGTCGCCATTGCTTTTACTTCTGGCTCTCTGTTCTTAGATATGTATACCTGTTGTCCAAGGCGGCAAAAGAGCATATTGAGTTTCTGGCAAGCTGTGTGACAGCAAGTAACAAACATGGTAAAACTTTGTATTATAGGCTGCAGTTAGTCAAATTGTCAGTTCTTTTTAGATCTATCTCTTATGAAAGGCGCCAAAAGTGCATATTGAGTTTCTGGCAAGCTATGTGACAGCAAGTAATTAATGCTTGGTGCTTGCTTTGGCTTGACTTGGACTAAACGTTGCAGCTAATTAAAGCAAATTTTGTTAAACGCTCTAGCAACCAACTTCAGACCGTTTCTGCAGCTAACGCATGGGCATCAGCTGTCTTTAAGCTAACTGAGAGTATTGTTTACAAGCGCACAAAAGCACTTTGCCAAAAGTGTAGGTGAAAAACAAAAATCAGTAATGGATTTCAAACGAAATAGTGTGATTGTATTATTTTTAGCTTGAAATTACAACCAACTGTATTGTTCATGAGTTCAAACATCTTAAAATGTATAAAATTTTCGTCACCATAAATAACTCTTTACAATGAAATTGGTACCATCGCAATACGTCATGAACGTGGTCATCAAAAGAATACAACGTCACTTGAGGTGATTCAAAAATTGATGAAAGACGAGCAAAATTCCCGAAGAAGTGAATGTAGCATGTTGTCAAAGTCAAACCTTACAAAGATCCATGATTTCACACCGAAGCAGCAACAAGTCAGATTTGAGAGAGCATAGGAATAGAACCACCTCTCTAGGCCGAAAGTAATCAATTTCCAAATCGCTTAGGTGCTGTGGGCTGACAAACATTTGGCTAGCATACTGTCCCATTAAGCTTGGATAAACCAACAATGGCTGAATAACAAACGTTCCGAACTTCATAGCGTCCACACAATGGCTCTCGCATACACCAGACGCGAATTCGAGAGATTATTATGTTTGGACATATTTGAAGAGGTCCCGACTAAAAGATACACCGTTCTCGAGGCGCTGAGAAAAGCTTGTGCGTTGTCCGCGACTGGGCCAAATAACCGGCAAGTCACATTCAGGCAGCTTGAGAACCAACATACTTGCTGGGTAAGTTTTGCATGCATCTATTGTGCCCCATAATTACTTTGCTAATTAGAGTGTATCTGCACTTCGTACACACGCATAATTGTTTTATTCTTTTTGCTGCTTTTATCGTCATTGTTGACTTTGTCTCTTTGGCTGCGGCAAACTGCAGTTTTAATATAATTTTTATTTTTCTTTTTTTTTTGGTTTTCCTGCGCTTTTTTTTTGTAAGTTTTAGTTTTTCCAGCTGTTTTTTTAGACTTTGACTTGGCACTACGTGTCGGGCATTTACGGCGCAATTGACTGGGGAGCCGCCAGCCCCAGTCACAGTCGCTGCCCGTTTAAGTTTGAGTCGGAATGACGCGCCATTTTGTTGTTGTGTTTTTGCGTTTTTGCTGCTTTTTATTTTTATTTTCTTCTATATATGATTTTTTTCCATTTTCATTTTGATTATTATTGTTATTATTTTTATTATCAATTGGGAACGTGGCCGGCATTTTTGCGCAGCCCGGCATATTTGTAAAAGGCTAACTAAACTTATTGTTTTGTTGTTGCTGTTGTTGTTGCTATAGTGCTTGTTGTTGCTTTTGCACACTTGACTAATAATTTCAAATGCCAAGCGCTAGCTTATCAATTAAAATTGAATTGAAATATATAGCAACAATTAGTTGTATGTATTTGAAATGAATTCAAGCGCAACGAAGCTTAAATGCTCTTTGTCTCGGCACTAAAAGCCGCCGCAATATTTATGATTAAAACGAAGCTGTAGTAGTTCAACTGCAAAAGTTACAATTACTAGATTGTTGAAATTAGAATATGTAGAAAATGCAGTCTGTTGGCTACAGTATAGGCTTGCCAGCTACAATTTCCATACCTATGGTATCAAATGCTTTATGTGACGTAAGTTTAAATCACAAAAGATACAAATTGATTTATAAGTAGACCACAAATTTGAGTTGTTTTGTATCTTATGGATGCACAATTGTTTTAAATATATAATGCCATGCAAAAAAATATCTAAAAATGCTTGTTACTAAAAAACTCATGTATGCCAACTAACCGCACGCACAGTATAGGCAATGAGGAAAAATGTGTATATAAAATAATTCGCATATCGCGCGACGACTAATAATCATAATCAAATGTCGACGTTGTTCTGCTTGTTGTATTTAGTTGTTCTTGAAGTTGTTGTCATTGTAGTGTTGTCGTCGCGACGTCTAAGCGGGCATTAATTGAAAATTTGAATTACATATTTTGCAATCAAAATAGTGGAACTGATATCAAAACATTGCCGGCTGAGTTTATGTAAGTGCAAATTGCAGCGAGTGTCGAACACGTAGTTAATTGGCATGCGGCGGCTTTGGTGGGGTGCTGCTGTGGGGCACTATGCTAAGTAGATGACTAGGGGCGCAGCTTTTTTATTATTATTCTGTTTTTTTATTGTTGTTGTTTTTTGTCTAGCCGGCCTGTTGCTTAGATAAGCCATAACGCGCACAGATACTATTACGTTGTGGAAACATAGCGCCATAGAGACCGTGACTTGTCGTCTTGTTCCGCTAATTTGTCGCCGCTTATAAATTATTGATATGGCAGCAGCGCAGTCTGGCAAATTTTTATGCAAATTATGCGCTCACGAAAATATATAGAAAGCGAACAAATCAAAACAGGTATCTTATAGCTATAGATAATGGATTTTCGTTTTTATTTTTTTTTTTGGTGAATGGGGGCCAGTCGGCCAATGGCTAAATGTTGTATAAACAGCGGGCGGTTGATTGCTTTTGCTGTCAACCACCAAAGTATGCGTTATTAGATAGTTATGAACTGGCACTTACTTTTGTTGCGGCGTCGGCGGTAATGGCACCTCAATACTGTGTGTGGCACGGCGACGATCGCCACCCATATCGGCCAAGCTTGCAAAGTCCGTATCGCGACCCTGATAGGCCAGACGTTGCGAGCGGCGCGATTCCAACAGACGCACTTCCTCTAAACGTTTTTTCAATTCAATAGGTTCCTGCAAATAACAAAATAAAACAACATTAATTAATTAATGCACAATTAGAATTTAGCTAAACAGTTGTGGTTTGGTTTATAGTCTGTACAATAAATGATGATACTGGACTTGTAGTGCTTATCGCTAGTAATGCGCGGTTTTTCGGGCTGTTCTACTTTATTTATTTTTTTTTGTTGCAAGTCGAAGTCGAAACATGATTCATATGATTTGTACTTAATTGTTTTGACGCATTTAATAGCTCATGCAGTGTAGTAGTTGATAGTGGGAATTGGCACAAAACGCCACAAAATAAATTCTGTGCTGCTTCAGTGATAGCAGCGTCAAATAAAAAGCGGCACAACTTTGATTAAGTGATGTATATAATAAAGACTTTCTGAATAATGTAGATACATTGCAATGCAAAGGTACTTTTGTGTTTGAAATGTTTGTGGCAAATATCTAAATTATAATGTACTTGTTCATATGAAAGATACAAGCTTTTGGTGAAAACAAAAGTTGCAGCAAACACAAAATTAAGGCAAGTTTTATTGCATTTGGACCCAAAGATACTTTTAAACAAAACAGAAAAACACGCAACAAGCACAAAATGTATTGCAAGCCATAAACATACGCATATAAGCTGATTTTATTTATAGAAGATACATTTAGATTTAAGCGCATTTCACAATGAATCTGAGTAAGTGGTTATGCAGAAATAAGCGGCAATCATAAGAACGTTTGGTTCTTTAAAAAAAATGCAGCATTCAATCAAAAAATACTTAAAGCTTAATTAAAATGCAAAAAATAAAATAAAATTACACTTTATAAAATTTTTTTCAATTTGCTGCATTAGTAGTCAATTGCTTCTGCGTTATTTTTGTAGCTTGATTTCAGTTACAAAGCTCAAAAAACGCATTTCAAAAAGTTTTGTGTGTAACGCTCTTAAAGCAGCGCCCTGGGAACTTAAACTTTGTTGAATTATGCGCTGTCAGGCGGCGACTACCAAAAAATTATGCTGCCAGCCAAGACAAGCAGCGCGCTACCGAATTACTCATAATGAAAATTTCTTAATTGCTCGTTATGCCAAACTAGGCAAAAAACAACGAAAAAAAAAAAATTGAGAAAAAACCGAAACGTTTTGCCCTGGAGCATAGGCCATAAATCTTGCTTTAAATTTGTAGCTTTATTTTGAAGTAAAGTATATAATATATTTTAAGGCTTAAAGCGTGGGCGCGCTAATTGGCAAACTAATTAAACAAACTTTAGTGCTAGTTGTATATTTTTTTATAGCTCAAAAAAAAAAAAATACATTACAAATTACATACACTTCCCAGTTGTCTTGCTGTAACTCATTGCAACACAATTTGGCATAACTTTTGTTGTGCATATATACAAAAATTTGTAAAGACATATATATGTCTTATATATAACAAACAGTTGAAAATCACCTTTTGCCTTTGTTGTTGTGCGCAACCTTGAAATGTAAATTTTTGTAGACACCGATAGAGACACACTCACACACACGGACACAAACACTGCAACTATCTTATAGATAGTTTTTGTTGAATTTTATTTATTTTTATATATAAATTTATATACGCGGTATAAGTTGTATTTGTGTATTTATATTTATTATAAGTATATATATATATATGCAAATATTTTTGAAACACACAATTACAATGTTGAGTATTTTAGTTGATTTTAAGCAATTGATTGTGACACTTATTATGCACAGATGTGCATATGTTTATTTGTTTATAATGTAGCTATAAATAACAAGCTGCTGCTGCTGCTAGCATTAAAATTAAAAGAAAATTATTTAATGTATATTCAAGTTTTGTTTGTTGCTGCATTTGAAAAAAATCGAGAAATTTTAGTTTATTAGCAAACAAAATAACTGCCAACATGTAACTCAAAGCTACAACGAATTATTTTGCCAGCTGCTACAATGTAGCTCAAAGATATTTAAGCTTCATATTCAAAGCATTAGTTAATTCATTTAAAAACACACATAGTTTGCAAATTGCATATTGAAAGTATAATTTGCTAGATAAATTTATTTCTTTAGTCTACGCTGCCATTCTCCAAAGGCGGAGCATGAATATTTGCGTAGTCAAGCAGTCAGACTCTAGGCATAAGCGCTGATCGAAATTAATCGATTAAAAATCATGTCATTTTCTTAGTTTGCACAAAACAGCTCAATATTATTAAGCTATATCTTCCAAACAATGCCGTTATGTACTAATTTCATTAAACCAAAAAAGTAGCAGCAAACGCTAAAACGGACATAAACTATCTTACAGATGTAAAAATATATACATTCTGCATTTTGTAAACTGACAAAAAATAGCTCAAATATACAATATGTACCAACGACTTGTAAATTTAACAAAAAAAAAACAGCAACAAACAAAATAATTTGCACAAAGTAACTGAAAGATACTTCTGCAGCAAAAGTATCTCACAGCTACAACACAACTGCACTTTGTAAGCAATTTATTTAGTAAAATTTATTAAAAATTTAAATAAATCTGGCACACACACACACATGCACACACTTTATATTGAATGCCAAAAAGTACACGCGCCGCTTTTAACTTGTATCTTGTCAGTTGAATTTGTATCTATTGCCTGTTTCTGGCTAGCGCTGAGTAGCTGGCAGTTGCTAACCACTCTTGTCTGTGCGTCGTTTTTTATTTGGTACTGCCGCGTAGCTTGGCTATTTGTTGAATGTGCGTTAATTGGGCACAAAATGCCGGCCGGTGTTGGGCCAGCCAAATGCGTCAGCGGCGCGTATCTTACAGATACTCACACACACGCATACAGCTACGCACTTGTTTGTGGGCCAGGCGGCTTTGCCGTTTCTTCTGCTGCTGCGTCGTCGTGTTTATTTTTAATTATTTATAAAATTTTGTTTCTTCTTTTTTTTTGTATATTTTTACGGCTTGCTCTCGGCGTTGCTTTCGCTGCGGCTATGCTTTGTATATGGGCTACTAGGCCTCGTTCTTATTTTCACGCACTCACACACACGCACACACACACACAGATACACATAGCTACAGTTACACGATTTCCGCTGTTGTTGTTAGATTTTAGCTCGTTTTCACGCACCTTTGCTGTATTTTCTTGACAATTTTCACTTTTCTTTATATTTCTACGCTTTAGTTTTTTTTTTGCACTTTTTGTTGCAACTTTAATTTTGTTTATTTTTTTGCTGCATCAAATTGTTGCTTTGCTTTTTATGAACTTTTTGCTTAATTTGTATTTTTGTTGGCTTTGTTTTTGTTGTTATTTTGTTGCTCTTTAGCTCTTGGCTGTGATGCGTTGGGTTCGCGCGCGCGTTCAAGAATGATTCTGTGTGCCGCTCGCCAGTTATTGCCGGGCCGCGTTTGCTTCGGTTTTTGATTGTTCGGCTTGCATTCGTTTTGGCATTTGCTTCGTATGTGCGCGCGCTCTCTCTTTGGTTTTCTTGCGCTCTTTGCAATTTTCCGGTCCGCTCTGCGCACACATACAACCATACATTTGTCGTTTGTTTTTGTTTTTATGCTTTGTGCTCGGTTTTCGCAGTTTACTTGTTACGTTGTTTGTTTATGTATCTCTCTTGTAGCTTGCGCTCTTTGGCGCTCATGCGCTGCCTCTTTCACACAGGCGCTCGCTCTCTTGCGCGCCACTCACTCACTCAAATTGTTTACGTAAGTTGTGTATGTGTGTGTGTGTGATTTTTTTCTTGTTGAAACCGGGACCGGCTGCTGGCTGCGCTACAAATGTATCTTTGAGTTTGTTTTGCTGCTACATGCAGTTGCTCTGCTTGCAGGTAGTGGCAGCAGCGAAGCAGCCGCTAGTTGCAGCTCTGCCGCACCTCTTGTATCTAAGTCACCCCCTTAAGGGTCCATAGTATACCACGCTACCTGAGCTTGGCCATTGTTGTTGTTTTGCCATTTGGCGATCGCGTTGTTTACTTTGATTTAAGAGCAATTAAATTTGACTTAAGAGAAACATTTTTCTTGTTTATGACGCGTCATCCGATGACGACATAGTCGGAATTTGTCGGCATTGTTGTTGAGTTTGTTGTTGGCTTTTTTTCTTTTGAGCTGAGCTCATGCTGGGTTTTTTTTTGCACTTTTCCATAGGGGAATTTTCGGTTTTCAACGAAAAACAGCAGCTCAAATTGTAAACAATAAGCAATAAGGCGGCATTTGGCTGATAAGCTGAGTTTTAATTAATTTCGAAATAATTTTCTGAATACTAGTATTGTGGTGGACCCCATTACCGTAGTAGGGTGGAGTACCCGCCTCTAAAATAGAGGGTCGAAGGTTCGCTTCACCGTAGCAGTTCTGCTGCATTTATCTAGTACTGGCACAGCTTGCATATAGACGCTATTTGTCTAAGTCTTTATTATCTAAAATCACCGACATACGCATATAAACTGTAAGTAAGTAATCATAACTTAAACTGTTTAATAGAAATATCTTCAAGATCCGCTTTTGGAGCATGGTCAGGGAAAATAATACTATTTCTACCAACGGCCACGAGCACTAAACTTGCAACATTAAAGTTTACGTGTACTTCATTTTTGAATTTGTATTTTGTCAATATAAAGTTAAAAATTACAAAAAATTTGTAAAATTGTTCAAAAGATTTTAATTATACTTTTTTTATATTGTAAAATTTTCCAAAATTTTTTGAAGATTATAGTAATTTGTGCATTTTTTTAAAACTTATACCATTTTTTAATATTTTTTAAAAATTGTTTTTTTTTTAATTTTTTTAAAACTTTTTACCATTTATTTAAAATCTGTACTTTTATAAAATTTTTCAAAATAATTGAATTTGTTAAAAAATTTTATAACTTATAAGTTTGCCAAACTTGTTTAGATGCTACAATTTTTTAAGATTTTTAAAAAAGGTTTTTTTTCTTTTTTTTTTTTTTGTAAAAATGAAATAACTTTTTGTATATATATTGTAAATGATTTAAGGCAGATCTGAAATTTTAAGCTAAATTATCGTGTCCTAGGTAAATGCCGTCCAGCTTGCATTCATGCTTATGAATAATATTCGATGATTCGCTTTGCCAACAAATGTAAAATTTAGATCTTATGCCACTTTAAACTGAACAGCCTATGATGATTCATAAGGGTAATATGTCCGGTTTCGAGTTTCTTGCTTTCAACCATCTTTTGCCAACCAGTTTAATTTAGTTTGTGGCTTAACTGTGAGCTTTCAGCCACAGATAAAAAATACCTCAATGTTGATGGCTTGATAGGAAAAAGCGATTGGTCAAATCATAGATTTTAGGCACAAAAGGATAAATAAATAAACCAAAAAGGTAATGAAAAAAATTTGCATAAATTATTTAATTTTTATTTTTTTCTCTTTTTTTACAATAGCCTTTCTTCGCAGTAACCTAAGTTTCAATTTTTGGAGTCAATAAAAACATAAACCGAAGCTATAGATTTTTAATAGTGAAATATAAACAAAAATTACTCACATCAAGCGAGCAAAAATTGTATTTCTTAACGATTGAACAATTCACCAAACTTTTTTATTTTTAGCTTCAATCTTTGGACATTGTCCATTATATGAGCCATTCGAAATGCAGTTGTAAATCTCTCTTATATATATTTATTCAATTTACCTCAAAATGCATTATTTAACGCTTTTTGGGTTCGGTTACTCCATCAATGTAAACAATTTTGATGGGCTTTGTTATTTTTATGTCTAAATATATAAAACTTATATTAATTTAGTTTTATATGTGAAAAAAAATCATAAAAATGATTATTTATGCGACGAAAAAAAAAATAAAACGTTTTAATAGTTTTTACTTGTGACATTTATGTTTGGGCATCAGGTTGCGTTTGTGCGAAATAAAAAGAAAATTTTTAAAGAAAATGGGCATTTTTTATATAGTTTTTACTCTTAAAAGTCTATTTATCATTAAGAAATATAGTTCATAGTTTAAAGTAATCGTAAAAAAATGCTTGTACTATACTGCAAATGCAATTTTTAAGCACTTCACTTTCATTTAATTAATTTTACCTAAAATTAATTAAAAGGCATTAAAAATGGATAAAACTTAAAGACAAGATACAAAAAGTATCTTTGCATTACAAAAAATATCTTTGAGCTCAAAGTATGCGTAAAATATGTTTATCTTATTCAAACAACCGATTTTTTGTTTTTGGAAAGTTTTTTATTTATTAAAAAGAAGTTAATAATTAATTTTCCTTAAATTCAAATCGATAAATCGTTACAGTAAGTACGGAAACAATTGGTTTTAGATACAAAGATTTTAAAACGAAAATAATAATAAAATATTATTAACATTTTCTACATTTATATGATTTAAATCTCATTTAGCAAAAAACACATGCTAATTTTCCTGCTTTTTGATAACATTTTTATCTTTGAATAGAATGACAAGCATTAAAAGTTTGCTTGTTTTTTAAATATCCCAAACCACATTTAATTTTACCAAGCCAAGACTAACAAAGTACATTTTCGCTGTATCTTTTCAGAAAATCACAAATGCGGTTAAAAATAATGTTCAGATATAGCAAACCATAGGACAGCAAAGTTTCCCCGCAAATCTTTGACCACTTTTGCTGATATGCTGACCATTGTTATATAGCTACTGATAATGACTGAATATTTTCGTAGCTTATCACTTACACTTATTTACACAAAAGTAACTTATGCACAGATATGTGGTCTAGCAAAAAAAAAAGAAACAAAAAAATCCACACTCAGCCATATGTATGTACTTATGTACATATGTTGTGCTTGCGGTGGGCTCAAAATATCACCAAACAAAGGGAACACGCCCGAAATTTTTAAAAGAATTGAAAACGACAGCAAAATAATGCCAGTCATGTGCTGATAACACAGCCCGAAACACATACAGATACAGATACATAAATTCGTTTCGTAGATAAGAGAGCACTTGAGTCTGAGGGCGCGATTGCTTTTGGGTTCAAAGCAACTAAAAGTGCCAAGGACAAGCAACCGGTATTGACAAGTCAAACTAATTACAAAAAGTAAATATTGCATTTTATATATTGAAATACTTTATATAAATGTATACACAACGCAGCAACAGCTGTTTTTTTTAGCGCACGTGTATCTGTCAGATGCATTTGCAGCCAACTGGAGCAATTTTTTTTTTACCTTGGCAACTGTCGCTACAGTTTTTATCGAATAAAATATAAAAGATACATTCGTTCCATTTGTCACATTTTGAAATGCGTGAACGCGTGGCCCAAACACGAATTGCATGCCAAATGAGTTGAGCTACAGATACTTTGTGTATTTATTTGGGTAAAAATAAATAAAAATCTACACAATTCGCTGCATATTGATGAAGTACGTTTGGGGGCCAGCTGATTGACGTATATGCACTTGGCTGCATATGTAAGATACTTTGTAAGCGAACTTGTGCTATTTGTGGCCAGCGCTGAACTACAATTTGTTACGCAGATCCATGCAAGATAAGCTTGATGCCTGCAAAGCGAACAGCGTTAAGCCACTTTTAAACGTCAAAAAAAAAATTTAATTTGAAGGTCTATTTTTGAGTAGTTATCAATGGAGATTTTATCTATTTGTGTTTGAGGAACTATTTATAGTCAAACAGCAATGTTATTTTTTTTCTGTACTGCTTAAAACATTCAAGAGCAACAGGTTTCCGGTGTGTGTCGGGTGTGTCTAGGGGCATATGAAAAGCAAACAATGTATTGAAAGTTTTTCTAAAGAACTTTGGACGCACTGTAAAATCAAGTTGAGTTGTTTAGGTAAAATTATTGTTGTATTGCTTTTGAGAAAATAAACTACTTTTACGGATGTATCTATTATATTTGCATGGGGAAAAATCGACCTAGTAATAATCAACTTTATAATTTTGAGTCGTTTATCAAATATAAAATTTGTTGCAAATTTCGGTTAATTTGACACAAATTCCGAAATAATTTTCATATTTGATTTCGAGCCTTTATTCTAGAATTATTAATTATTTCAAAAAAACATTTATATCGTTTTAGAATATGAGAGGGTGAACCGGACAATTTTTTATTTTATCGTACTTAGTTCAGATTAGAGCTCGAGCTTTTAAAACCTTTTGAAAAGAATAAAGTTGTTTCTTTTGGAAAAAAAATATTTTGATAAGCCGTCCGCAGCAAAATTTAATGGTACATGAATTGAAGGTAGGCCGAAATATTGCTGCCAGCGCCATTTGTTGCACAAATTTAGTGAAATAATAAATGATGAAGCGAACTTTGAAACAATTGTTTAATGTGTCTCGACTATGAACTCAGTTTGACAGCTTACATTCGCCCTGCCCCAGACAATCTACAAAAGAATGGCTTGCAGCCTGCTGTCTTATATACGACAAGCTTGCAGCCAAACCTTAGACATTTGCAGCCAATTATGCTCTATCTGTAACTTTTAAGTAGAATTGCAAATTGCTTGCCACAACTAAACGTCAAATTAACCCACTTGGAGTATAAAAGATTTTCCAAATGTTTGGCATATATTTGAACTCCAGCACAATTTGTTTGCCTAGCCCAAAAGGTTTCGCTAATTGCTGGTATTTCAAGTCACTCAAACAGCCTTTCCAATGCACTCCATTGGGTGCATTATTTGCTTTAGCTTTTAAGTGACCAACCAGTTGGTGGCTGCCAGCTGCTGCCAGATGACGAAATATTTGCTTGCATTTTTTTTTTGTATTATTTTCGAAAGAATATGCCAAACGGAGCAGCCGATATGCCCACGTGCCGCTTTTTGTGCCGCAAATTTGGGTTAATTGTCTCGTGGATCAGCAGCCAAAGGCTGACCGAGCGTCGGGTGCGGTGTGCGGAGCTTAACGCCTTGAAATTTTTTGACACTTTGGGCGCGCGTTCGCTGTCTGCCAATAGACAAAATTATGGCTTACGTTTAAGGCAAACAAACAGAAAAAAAACTGTCAGTTACAAAGCGTTTTGTTCATGCAACAGCGACAAAGACAACAATTGTGGCAGCTACAGTGACGCATGCGCAGTGGGCAAAGGGTATAATGTATGTCTCATAATTATGTTCAACTGGGGAGCGGGACACTGACTCGACTTACAAACATAAATAACGCAAAAACAAATAATATATACTATATGCCCCATATCTGTAGCAAGTAGATAAATGAAACCGAACTGAACTTTGTAGCATGTACAATGACGATCGACAGCTGACGCTGACGTTGAAGCAGGCGATAAATTTTAGGCGTCATTTGACGCGTTCTGAAAACTGAAAGTTCTCATTGTTGTTGTTCTTGTTGTTCTTAATGTTTTGTAGTCAGTTTTTGTTGTTGCTTTTGTTGTTGCTGTTTACATTTAATGCTAAATATTTCTTACGTAATATCGTGCGGCGTAGTATTTACTTAGTTCCATATCAGCACCCAAGCACGTTCTTCATAAGATTCGAACACGCGATTGTCTTATGCATTTGATGTACACTTTTTTTGTATGAAAAAACAAAGTACTTTGGATAGCCGCAACTTTTGGTAACGCTTGCCTAAAGGAGTCGTTTTTTGGCAGCCGAAAATAAATTGTACAAGCTAATGAATGTTAAGAGCAGCTTTAATCTATCTGAAATTTTTCAGCGCCACAGAACTTTTTATGGTAAACAATATGGCTCCAAGTCGAAGTCCAAGCTTCTGCAACAATCTTTGACAGAGGCTAGTCGACTTATTCGAATCGATGGGGCAATGGAATGATTCTCATTGTACAATAGATTGTACGCATACAGGTTTTACGGTGGCAGCCCCTGCGCCGACTTCCAGGAAGATTCCACTGAAAAGCCATGTTTGCAATGTTATCGTTTCTACATAAAGTTCTACCTAGTTCCATTTAAAAACAATAAAACATTTTATAGTTACAAAAAAACATCTTTCAGCTAACAATGAACTGAGTGCTCCTTGGGCCCAAGAAGTAAGGAGAACATCCAGTGCTAGCTACAGAGAGAATATGCACAATGTACTGTTGATTAACCAAATACGTTTTGCGATCAAACTTGGGAGTTGGAAGTGCTTAAACTTTAGCTAAGAGATAATTTGAGAATGAATAACAGGCATTTGAACGATTTGACCCATGACAGCTATATAAAAAATGTTGATTAGCTTGGAAAACCTAAGGTAACAATTTAAAAAAAAATTTTAATCCTTATGGGAACGTCTGCTACATCTTATTTCTAGTTTCAATCTTTTTAGGTAATTAATAATTAAAATAAATTTATAGGGCTATTACCTGTTTTAAGCTGCTTTTGCAAAGTTCCTCTCAAGAAGGGAAATAATTTCAAATCAGCTGAACTAAATTTGCTTTCTAAAGATACCATAATTATCAATCAGAATTTATATCAAACCAATTATTTTCCGTTATTTTAATTTATTTAAAAATCGAAATGAAGGGTGATTTTTTTCGACTTGATAAGTTGATTAAACAAATTTGTGCCACACATCATGCGAAACCATGCGAGGCGGGAACTGCAAGCTAATATGGAGAATTTTTTTGATCAGATACCGGCTGATATGGCGAAGACAATGATCAAGGCGAGTAGAAAATTTACAGCATAGCCGCAGCCGACATTTATACAAAATTGTCTTTAAACAATTAATTAGAGTTCATAAATTTTTCTAAATTGGATTTTATTTTAAATCCAAGTTAAAAGCTGCTAAGAATCACCCTTTAGAACGCTAGACTGGCTTAAAATATAACCTGAACTCAAATTTGTTGAGCTTTGAGCATTCGCTACAGACACTGTATTTCCTAAGCTTCAACTCACACAACGCATCCATTTACCCGATAAAGAGTATTTTAACAACAGTCAAGTCAGCAGTTATCCATTTCTTCTACTTTTTTTTTGCCGCTCTGTTAAACTTTGACGATCTTTATGACAAATAGGTTTTAAGTGTGTTCAAGTATTTAGCATATTGTTTGCTATAGTTGTGAGTCAATCCAGGGCGGAAATGTTGTGCAAGTCAAATGTAGAATCTCGTGTCTGAGGCGTGCCTTTGTGCGGCTCGTGAATCATCGCATGCATTTAAATGTAAAGCGCTGTAGTGTGTCTGTATGTGTGTGTGTGTGTATCTATGTGTACATATGTTTTTGTATTGCGGATTGACTGAACAACAAATGGAATTCAATTTTCTACAGTTTGTTTAAATTGAAAGCCACTTAACCCATTTGGAAATACATAATGCGAAACAGCCAAACTGGCGACAGGCAGCTACGCCATCCATTCGGTGTCAGTTGCTGCTGCTTCCCGCTGAAGCCAGTGGCTGGGCCCAAGGGGGTTGCATTAGGAAACAAAAAAAAAAAAACAGCAGTAGCAACAGGCGGCACACAGCTGTGGCACATTTATATGTATATTGTTTTATGGCCTATTTGATCATCGGCGACGTCGGCGACTAGGATGCCTGCTTTTTTATCATCGCTCTGCGTTCGATTTATGAGACTAATGAAGTTTTTAAAAGTCATTAAAAAAAGCTATTTGTCATAACTTTGGCTAGTTTAAATGATGTAAGAGCCAATCTTTTGAGATGGCCAGCTGTGCGTAAGAGTGATCAAGCGGCAGCAAAGTGGGTGAGAGATATACAGAGAGAGAGGGGCAAGTAGAGATCTTGTGGCACATGTTTCGCATATTACTTCGTTTGTAATTAGTTTTGGTTTTGCAATATGCAACAAAAAGTGGCGCCGAAAATTGATTGGATTTATTTAACTGTTTTATGTGAAGATGATGGCTGTTAAAATATTAAGTTAAGTTTTAAGCAGCAGATGATATTCACGCATTGAATACACTGCAATTGGGGTAATATAGGAGAATGGTAGCCGCTGCAAGACTATGTCAGCGCATTAATAGTTGGTTATCTGGGCAATAGAAATTATCAAGCTCTTTAAAATGGGTATATGATAAGGAGTATTGTACATAGTTGTAGACATGGCATCTCAGATTATTAACAAGCTAAATCGTCTCTAAAATAAATTAAGCTCTTGAGCGCATAATGTATCATCTTAGTTTTAACATCTTATTTTTTATTTTAGGAATTTGTTGAAGAAAGATTCAATTTCTTTGCTTTTCAATCAATACTGAAAATAATTTAAAATAAGTTTTAAATTTGATTCGAGAGAAAATTTCTACGAAAAATCTTGGGTACCTTTCGCATTGGGGACGACTAGATAGAGACGAGGAAGGTAAGCCGTTAATAGAATGTTAGGTTCTCTTAGATACTGAGCTGCCTTATTGTAGATACTTTATATTTGAAAAGAACTTTGATTCTTACTAATAAATGGTGTGCACAAAAATGAAAAATCCGAAGAGTTTTTGGAGCATCATCTTGAACTCTTCATCTTAGATATATGTCAATTAGTTTTTTAGATTTCTCTAATAAAAGAAAAGTTCTTGATAATTTTACAGCAGTTGAAAAATTTTGTAAAATTGATCACATTTTTATTGAGAAAAACATTGTCTTAGATACTCTCATGTTCTTAGGTAGTGTTATATTTGGTTACTTAGATTGATTGTCATAGATTTCTTGTTTATTATATTCTTCTTATCAAAATCGTTGAATTTCTCATAAATGAACTATTTGCGAAGGACATATATGGCAGATTTCTTATAAATAAACTATTTACAAAGGAAGTATACGGCAGACTATAAAATTCAACTCTACATATAGTTAAAAGTTCTTACGTATCGCATGATTGATGCTCTAAGTTTCATCATCTTAGATTCTTGGGTATCCTGTTATTCTTAGGAACACTTATATTTGCGTACTTAGATTCGGTGTCGTAGATTCTTTATTTAAAAATCGTTGAATTTTTGAAATCGGAACTATTTACGGTATAAACTTTGGCAGCCTATAAAATAAAACACTTCATTCAGTTAAGGGTCTTATATATCCCATGGCTTGGGCTCTTAATTCCACCATATTTGATTCTTCATTATTTTTTTTCATAGTTATATAAAAGAGACTAATGTGCTTGAAGATGACAAATCTAAACTATGAAAAAAAGAAAGTTAAATTATCTATGGCTGAGCAGCATTTTTAATCTTTGTTTTTCGATATTGTAACACTTGGATCATTTGTTTCTTCAACCCAGAATTGTCATCTTTCAGAACTGAAATGAAAACTGAAAAGATGCAGTTGACTTGATAAAGCTGCAATGCTATTTTCTAGTGAGAGTAAGCTTGAAAACTTATTAAGAGTAGAAAGTAACTTCAAAAAACGCAGTTAAATCTGATTGCAGTCATTAAATTTAATTTGAAGCATGCAGAATTTGTTTTTATGAGACACGATTTCGATTTTGGAGTACAATTTTTTTTTTAATATTGCAAAATGAAAACTTGTCTATAAGAAACGCTACAACAAGCAACGTTCACATACACAAAATATTTGTTTTTCTCAGCATAAGTTTTTGCGAGATTTTCCTATAACGCTTGCGGCAAAAGTGTATTCCCAAGTCGTCTTAACTCATTTACATGATATTCCCATTTTTTTTTGTATATTGTAATTTTTGATATTTTACGATGCACTTCAAAAGCTTAAACTAATCGCTTGAAATGCCCACAAAAATGCCCAGTCAACGCCATTCGAAAGCAAAATTTTGTGTTTGTTGCCAGATTTCTGGGCAGCACGTTCATGCCACAAATGCTAACGGTAAACCAGCATAAACATAACCGTAATTACCAACGGCCGCAGCATAATTGCAACGTAATTGCAGCACTGTGGCTTCAACATAAAGCGGCCAAAAAAAATAATATATATATATACAAAAAAAATGAAAGTGCAGCAAATAGTAGATGAAATCCAAATAGACAAGACAAGACCAGACCAGAAAAGACTCGAAAAAATAACACGAAAAATTTTGAAACGCATTTCGATTTAAAGGCATAGCAACAATAATTATAGCAGGCGTCAATTACAACAATCAAAAAAAAAAAAAAATGCCTTACGTCAAAGCCTCGGGTGTGTCTCGACTTTGAGATACCTTTTGTGAGCGTATTAGTTTTATGGACTACGAACTTATTGAAGCATTATAACTATCGCTCAGCCAAGGTCTGCTTGCATGCTGTTTGAGTTGATACGTTCAAAGATACTTGCTGTGTACGCCAGCAGATGTATTTTTGGTTTCTTTCGCCTGCAGCCAACATTTGCACAAACTCTATATACCCTTTTTACCCTACGTTTAACGTGCATAAAAAATAACGTGTCTAGTTAACCAAAATTACCGGGTCAGCCTCAAGTACTGTAGAGCTACGAAGACAAAAAAAATATATATTTCGAGGCTGGGCTTGCATACAATAGCATAATTGTGTCTCTAGCAAACTTAAACACTTTAACTGCATTACAATTTCAATCAAAGCGAATCGAATTCGTTTTTCAATTTAGAAAGCCAGACAGAGCGAGATAGTTAGCATTTGGCTAGCACTACACACAAAAGAAAAGAGATAGCTACATCAAGAGACAATGAAATTGAATTTGATTTCTTCTGTCTTCACGCTGACCAAAATCTTGGAACACAAAAACCAAGTGAAAGTAAAACACCAAAATTAAAAAGAGAAAAAAAAAGTGAAATAAAAACCCATAGCAACCGAAAACGAGAAGCGCGCTTTCGTGGGTACGTATTATGAAACGCGCAAGTCAGTCAACCGGCTTGTAAGAGTTGGAAAAAAAAAGAGTTGGCTGCCACATTGACGCAAGTCATGGCTAAGCTGCGCAGACGTCAACACCGCTGCTGTGGCAGGTGTGCGATCTGGATTTGCGCAAACAAAAAAAATGAAAATAAAAGACTTTCAAAACCCCAAAAGGGGTACAGCAGGTGGCGCTACTATAATTTGTACAAATTTGATGACGCTTGTTCACACATTGCAATAAGTTGTAGCTACGCATTAAAAATTAATTGCCAGGTAAATTGAATTGAATTGCATTGAATTGTATTGAATTGGTTGCAGATAATCATAGTTTGCGAATAAAGTTAGGGTGAGAGCTTGGAAAATGCTGCTTGGGGTACGTGACAGGGGCGCGCATTGGTCTGGAGTTGCATTTAAATTCGAGTGAGAGAGTAAGGCTACGCTTGATATTTGGAAATAAGTTTTGGATAAGAAAAATGGCGTCGATAGCGTACTCGCCTCTAAAATCGAAGCTCGTTTGCTCGCAACAGCAACGAGGCATATGGCCTACCCTTGGCATTGCTAGGAAGAACACATTACTCGCCTAAGTAAACTGTCTTTCGAATTCGGCCAAAAACTGTAGTTCTCTGTTCTCTTCGAACATTAATTAATAGAGATATCCCTATGCCTTTGAGGTAATGACAGCATAGTCAAGGGATATTATATTATTTACATATTTAGCTCGGCTATAAACACTTTATTCGAACCGAGAAACATGTGTGCTGAGTGTGCTGCTCAGTTAGGATCGTTATAAATTGTATTCTTTTGCTTTGAGTAAGTTCGGAAATTTCGCCGAAAAATCATGCATTTTCTGGTTTTATTTGTTATGACCTATAAGTTTATATTTAGCTCGGCTATATTCATTTATTCGAACCGAGAAATGAGCCGAGAAGTATGTGGATCTTTTGCTTTAAGTAAATTCGTGCATTTCGCCAAAAAATCAATCAATTTTTGTGGGGGTTTCTTCGAGTTAGAGGACATATGATACAGCCTCCATAGCAATTCTTTGCACTACCTCAAAAACTCATATAGTTTAAGATGAATAATATAGCTGTTTATAAAGATAATGTAACCGAATTCAGCAACGAATAGTTTTTCGTTGCTCCTAAGCACTATATCAAATCTACTCCAATCGATTAACTATATCAGATAGCTCTTTATATGTTATAGAACAAACATACTTTGATATTAGATATTCAAGGCTGTTAAGAACATTTGCAAAAATTTTGTGTGTAAATTTAAGTAAGTTTTAACGTTTAAATAAAACTAATTACTTAAAAAAAATATATGCTTCGAATTTTGTAAGAAATCGGTTGATTATATTGCATAGTTTCCACGAAAACAAATACCTGCTTCGAATTTGAACGAAATCAATTGATTATATTTTATAGTTCCCACGACACAAATCGTTTAAAAAATGCAGTTCTCCATCAAATTCATTATATTTTGCTTGTTTTGAAAGATATAATACTTTGTGTTCGGAATATATTTTTATAAAAAACTAGTTTTTATTTTTAAGTATTAAATATTTTTAATCAATGCGATGAATTGCATTAAAGTCGGTTTCTCTATCTTGTAGCTTCTATGGGACAGTTGGAATAAACAATCCGTTGGGATAATCAATCTATCGGCTTATTTTTAAACAAATGTGATGTTTTTTGTTTCCTTTGAAATATATTTTAACCAAATTCCCTAAACTGATAGGCTTTAATGTTTTTTTGGTATTTAAAATAGGTCGACTTCAAAAAATTTAACCAAACGCTCAATAAAAAGTTGGATTTTGTTGCTTAAGCAATAGAAGTAATTCTTTTGCAAAAAAGTGGTATAGGCTCTGCCTCGACCAACTTTAACTTCAACCACTTGTTCCACTTTCTTTACTTCCAGCAATATGTGAAATAAGTCAGTGGCATAGATTTAGCGCCTCAAACGCACAGTTATCATACCACTTCGAAATTATTACTAATATACAATTTTTGTAACTTTTTATGCCACTTCTTCAAGCATAATAGAAATATCAAAATCTAAGCACAATAAATCTTAATACCTCCCTCAGGATGACAGCCCGCACTTGAGACAACAACAAAAACAAAAATCATCTTTAAGGAGCGAACGAAGAAAGAGCAAAAATTTATTCCAAAAATTGCTTTACGCTTTGTTGCTAGGCCTCTCCGCTCAGCACCGAAAACCACATTACACATAGTGCTATGAGTATCATATAATATATTGTTAAGTATCTCTCAAGTTGTAGCAAATTGCTTGGAGCTGTCGTAATTGTTGCAGCTACTCGAAAATGTACCGTTAGGTCTGTTGTTGATTTTCAAAACATTAACTTGTTTTTTTTTTGTACCATTTTTACCCAGTTTTTCTTTTTTTTCCACTATTTATTCCCGCGCTGGCACTGAAATTAATTATGCGTTTGCGCTCAATTTGTAGCCCAAGTAATTTACTGTACAGTATATACACATGGAATGGTACAAGACAAGAGGTAAAGCAGGTGAAAGATTTGCGGGTGGCTCCACCTTAACGCGACTTGAGTTTGCTTTTGGTTGCGTCTGGCATGGGCTTTGGCTTCGACTCGTCGTACGGCACTCGAGTTGGCATGGCGTCGGCTCGGTTTCACAATAGCTCGAAATCTCGGCTGGTTGTTCCTCACCCAAAGTAGTATTCCATGCTTGAAGCTACGACGAATTGCCGCTGGCACTTTTGAAATACTTCTACCCAGTTGCGTTGTATTACTAAGAGCTTCTGAAGCTCAGTTTGTTATTCTTTTATACGCTTTACTTTTTTTTTTGGGTTGCGGGTATGGCGGATTTAAAGAAAGCTTTGGCACAAGAAGTGAGAGCGGTGACTGAAATTTGGTTTGCCAGAAGACAGCTCTTTCTTCACAAAAAGACAATTTAAAAAAGTTTAATATTTTAAAGAATTTCCCCCCAAACATCATACAAACCAGAAAACTCGTTAGATAGAGAATAGTGGTATTGTTAATCTTCCGAATTCCAAAAGTCGTAAAGTTTGAATAATTGTCTGAAATCTTAACGGAATATCTCAAAGAACATTCCGCTTCAAACAAATTCTAAAAAGTTCATTGGTTCGTCGTAGACTGTAAGTTACACTGAACTAATTTCCGAAATGCAAAATGTTCGTTATGATTAATTTTGACTTTCTTCTGCGTACGTCGAGAGTGTTGAATTTTTGAATACAGAAATTGTT
Source organism: Chymomyza procnemis (assembly GCA_035046065.1). Taxonomy (NCBI): domain Eukaryota; kingdom Metazoa; phylum Arthropoda; class Insecta; order Diptera; family Drosophilidae; genus Chymomyza; species Chymomyza procnemis. The sequence continues at coordinate 22,252,500 of JAWNOJ010000026.1, forward strand.
GCTTAGAATTTTTGGGGAAGTTACAACTTAGTTTATAAACCTAATATTTTGAAATACGAAAGTGTCCCCAAGGGTAAATAAGCTGAATTTAACTTTTTTTAGCCAAATTTTTACAGTGTATGCCACATTCGTTTTGCAGTCTTTTGCCTATTTTGGCTGCAGCAAAGTCTATCAGCAGGTGGCATTCTGCAGCGCTTTGAGAGCTGCTCAACTCTGCAATAAAGATTTTAATTAAGCGATTGCTGGGTGTGCTGGTCTTACCTGGTATTTGGACCGAGGGGTTCCAAATGGAGACGCAGGCACTTGTATGCTGATCTTAATTAATTGTGAAACAAATTTGTAGGTTTGAGTATGTCTTTTATATTATATATTTCTTGTTGATTTGTTTTGAAGTTTCATATGTTTTGCTAAGTAATTAAAAGTTTTGTTTTTTTCTCCTTGGGTGAAAGTGTCTCGGATGGTCAGCAGGAGGGCATGCAAATGATTTGGAGACTCAGTTTCTGACTGAGTACACGAACAATTTATTTTATTTAAACAAATAAACATAAGTGTTATTAATTAGCTTGTAAAGTTTTAAGACAATAAACATTTAAATGAGCTTAGGTCATTAAGGCGTGTTGATGTATAAAATCGAAAAATTGGAACGATTGTAATCGTTAAAGTGTTTTTAAGAGTAAAGGCTTTCAATCATGCAGTTTGAGTTGTAAAATGCGCTTATCTCAAGCGTTGCTTTGTTTTAGCGAAGTGCGCAGTCATAAAGCGCATAAATGAGCATAAGAGCGAAAATTAAGCAAATACGTGTAAGAGAATTGACACAATTCGTGTACTGTTTGCATTGCGGCTTTGTCTGTCGACTGCCAAACTTCGACATTTGCTACCGGCAAACCCCCGGTTTCACGCATTTTTGGTGTTCAAGAAAAATTTATTTTTAAAAATTTTCTTTCAATAAAATCTACAGTTGTGACTCCTACGGAGATAAATATAATAATCGCATAAGTAGCTTATAACTGCAAAGTGAAGACCCATGTTACCTTGTTGGATATATGATCATTTTTAAAAATATCTTAGAACTCAATGGCAACTGACTCTCCAACCCATTACAGAGTTCAAAAACGTTTATAACACTAATATTTTCCAAGAAAATAAAACTTATTGAAAAGTTTTGGAACCCTAATTGGAAAATTTGCTAAGTTCGGCAACGAGTTTGCGACTACCAGCTGACTTTTCGAATTTGGCGCATAGCAAGCTACCCTTTACGGTATTGGGAACTTAAAAACATGCCAAATACACATTTTTTCAAGGAATATAAAAATGATTGAAAATCATAGCATTTAAGCTTGCTAGACAACGTAAGGAGTTGTGTACTCTTAAAAGCAAAGAAAAGTAGAGTTAATGAAAGATTTATGGGAAGCCAAAACTTAAATAAAATAAAATAAGAGTCGCACATAATGTAAAATAGAAAGCCCGTAAATGTGGAATGGTTTTCGGTAATTGTATAAAAAATTAATAAATTTCAAAAGGTAAGGTACTCAAAGATAACATAAGCTTAGTAATTCGGGATTTCAAACTTTTCGAATTGCAAGAAACAATTAAAAGGTTGACGTTTAAAACTTGAGAGTTTTTCAGGCCTTTAAATGCTGTTTAATTGGAAAGAGATATAAAAAGTCGTAAAGCTAATTTTTTATACAAGTTCAGTTGTTCCAAAACCAAATTGCAACATGACATCAAGTCACTGATATTGCTTCATGACAAATTCGTATGTATTTGTGCAAAGAAAGATTTTTCGGCCGTCCGACATAACCATAAAACAGTTAACATATGCAAAGACATTTAAATAAAGTATAAGTTATCAATCACTTAATTTCAATATAATAAATTTTTTTTAAGTTTTGAAGTTTATCAATCTTTTACTTTCGCTTAAAATAGTTTTTAAGCTGCCTCAAGTTTTCTTTTAAAATTTATTTTTTTACCATATCATTTGAGCGCTACGTCTGAACGAATGTAATTGAATTTAATTGGCTACGAAAATTAAGTTTGTAAATTTAAAACAATAATAAATTGTACAACACTAGTTGGTGGTGTTTTTTTTTTACGTTTTGGGGCACTATTATGCCAATTTTATGCAGCTCCTGTTGCAGCGCTTTTTTTCTGTTCAATTGTGCATTGTTGCTGTTGTTGTTACACATCTAATGGCAAGGTGGCAAAGTATCTATTAGATGCCGTTAACTATAGTTGCAACTTCTTTATTCGCTGCAAACACGCAGCAGCGGCGGCAGCAACAAGCATTGCAGTCAGTCAAAAGCGCGTCGTGTGGCAAGCAAAAAAAAAAAAAGAAAAAAGTTTAAAAAAAAAATTGTATGTGCTGCTTTTCATATCAGCGTTGTTGTGTCTTGGGGCAAGTTCGTTGACTGTTGGCATATAATTATGTGCGACAGGCGCAGGAAACGGCGTATTAGAAGCAACTTGCAACTTGACGCTGCAACATTATCCTGCAGCACTCCGCTGGCAGCGCAGTCGACGTCAAGCAGCAAAGATTAGCTGCGTTGTGCTTGCCCGTTGTTTGTGTGTGACACGCGAATTTGGCTTAAACACGGAAGTTGGCCAGCTTTTTATTATTATTGTTTTTGTTGTGGTTGTTACCACTTTCATTGGAATTGAGCCATAAAAGTTAATGATTTTCGAATTAGCTGTTAGGCTATTGTGTATGGCTTGATATAAAAAAAAAAAAACTCTGCAGTATGTAGAAGAAAAAAGCTTTCATGCCACCAAAAAACATGACAAATTGTCAATCTGTAAATCAGCTGGCTGGCTAGTTAGCCAAGTTAGCTGGGTTGTATGTGGTTAGTACTACTAGTGTGCTGCTTGTTGACCAACTTAATGCCCGGTGGCGTGTAATTATTTTTTATGTATTATAGATAACCAACATTAAACTAATGTGTGGCCTCTGCAGATTGTATTGCTTTTGTTGCCTCTTCTTGTGGCTCTTGCAACAAGTATCTCAGGCCACAAGTGTATGCGTCTGTGTGTATGTGTGTGTATCTATGTAATGAGCATTGCTAGAAACTGGGCCATATAATGGCAGCGAGACGCTGGCAATTATGTGCTTGCTATCCATAACAAGAGAATTGTGCCAAAGAGGCTACCCACCAGCGTCAGCCAAGCCACAGTTGTATGTACGACTGGAACCCTCAACTTGGCAACAAATGTGGCTATATAGAGAAAAAAGTTGGCATGTTTGTATGTACTACATATAATATTTTGTTTTCGAAAACAATCATACTTCATAAACAAAATCCTGTTTAAGTTTATATAAATTTTAAAGTACCTAAGCCCAAAAACTTTAGTTGCTTTTAGCCAGCAGAATTTTGCTATATAAATATTTAGTCAAGATAGTATCTAATAATGAAATATGCGCTCAGATGCACAAATGTTCAGATGGTCATGGTCATATGCAGTCAGCTCGGGCACACCTTAAGCTGAGCTAAGCAAATTTCCCAGCCAATACATTACAGCCTTGTTCTAGGGTATATACCTCACTGTAGTTGGCCATAAGTAAACCTTATAATTTAGCTGAACGCAATTTATCAAGCACTTTTGACATTTGGCTTTAACTCGAGCTAATGCAAAAAAAAAGTGAGCTGTATCTCTGTGCGCTTGCATTTGTATCTTTTGGCCAGAACAATAAGACAAATGTTAAATTAACATTAACCCGGAAATTGAATGTGTTTGCGCCTTAAAAGGCCATGCAGCTGCTGATCTTGTCCAGCTCGCAGCACTGAGTCATGTGTGTGAGTGTGTGTGTGTGTGTGTGTGTGTGTGTGCCTGCTGCAGTTGCAGTGTCAGTTGCAGGTGTGGCACAACGACGTCCAGGCCATGGTATGGCCCACTTGGTGCAGCACTGTTTGAGCTTGCCGCAAATTAACTTGTTTGCCAGCCGATTAGAAGCGGAAATTTATGGTTTATATGATTTGCAGCAAGTGGGTCAACACATGCAAATGCGGGCCAAAATGCGCAACAAAGCGTATGCTTTTATTCTTGTATTTTTTATTTTTTGTTGTAGCAAATCAATTATGCCACAAGTTGGCACAATTCCTTTTGGCGGAAAGTGAAAATGACAGGCTGTGCAGCATTTATTGTTTGGCCTTAATTAACATTTAGGCCAAATACTGGAGGCCTTCAATTAATCACCACTTAGAGCCAACTGTTTGTAAATTGTCAATATATTATGTATCTTGGCCATGTTTGCTGTTTTTGGGCTGCTTTTTGTTTGATTTCATGCCATACAAACGAGTTGGAAAGTGCGAATTTTTGCACGTCTTTGAAATTAGCATAAAACTGGAAACAATTTTTTGTTTTGTATTGTTTTCTGTCTTCGTCAAGTTAAGACAACAAAAATATTTAATATTTAAGTTGGTATGAGGTAGACCGGGCCGAATTCGGTTATGACGACAGTTGGACTGCAAAGAAGTTTGCACAGTTTTATGACAAGCATGTAGTGGAGGCAGTGAGGTAGTTAAGCTCCTGTGCCAAAGGGGGCTAAGTTTGCAGTTAGTTGGCTGTAAAGTTGTGTAGTTTCTAGCTCTGATAACCGTATCACATCTACCTCCCATCAACTACACCGCTGTACCTACCAAGCCAATATTTGGCTACAACTGCAAAATAAATATAAATATCAAAATATAGAAATAGAAATAAATACATACATATGTATGTTAATATTTATTAGTTGACTTGTTTGGCTAGCCATGTTTATATAATATGCTTTATAAAACTAACGCAAATACTAGTTAAGAAAAATTTCATCTTCTACTACGTAGTATTCATATACTATATTGTATCTGCTACTGTTGCTTATTCAAGCAGCTAAACAAGTTTGCATAAAAATTGCACACCTTGCAAACTGCCATACATACATAAGTAGATACAACAACAACAAAAAAACTAAAAAAATAATAAGAGTTACATATACATACATTTATTTATATATAAAAAAATAACAAACCAAAACATATAAACAAGAAAAACTCAGCTTGAAGTTAAATAAACCGCGCCAAGTTGCACAGCAGCAGCTCGGCAGCAGTTTCACACTTTCGAGTATCTACGAGATATGCTTGAGTAAGTAACGGCATGAACTAAACAAAATAAAACTATCTCATAGATACCCAAGCGCGGGCTGTGTGTATCTATCTGTGTGTGTGTTTGTGCCGCAAGTGGCGAGTGGCAAATTGTGAACTGTAAACTATGAAGCACGGCATGGCAAAAAAAAAAAAAATAATAAGAAATAAGATTTGCTTTGAAAAACAGACAAACCCGGCAAACAGCTGCTCTGATGCGCTATGCAAACAATGATTGGCATTTGTTGTTATCTTTGTTATTATTGCTGTTGCAGTTGCAAGTTGTTTGCAGCCTCTGTGGCATATTATTGCATGGCAAATCCAACTATTTGCGCGCTTTGTAAACTTTACAAATTTCAGTTACTACTGATATCCATGGCGCTATTTTAAAAGACTTAAGTCCAAGGCATTTGAAAGTTTGTTTCCAACTAGTTTATAGACTCTATGATAGCAATATCATCTACTGCTTAGAATGCAGTTAATATTAAAAGCTAGTCAAGCCAAAATGTTGTGGCAATTAAATGTATCTGAAAATTTGCAAACTATGAGCAAACTATCTACCTCAGTTCATATATCCGCAGTACTGCCAAAGCAGTGCCAATTTTAGTCATTTGGCGTTACTGCAAACTGATATCTCATCAAACTTTACGAAACTGCAATCGCTATTTAAAAATTAAAATGCAGTTTTGATTTTAGCGATACAGTACAGTTTGACTGATCATTTTTTAAATTATAGCTATAAAGGTGCAATAAAGCCCCCTTAACGGAGTGCAACGAGATTTTTTATTGTTTCTGATTTGTTTTGTCTTTTCACAAGTGAAAAGAAAGTAGGAATGAAAAAAAGGCGCTAGTTCTTCATTATAGTCTTTCACTGAACTAATTTAGATATCTAGTCGAAACATTTATTACTGTCTCGTAATAAGCGAACAGAAGAATCGTACTACTCTAATTTTTTAGCTATTCAGAAATTTTTATGAGAGAAGTTCAGCAAAATTATGATTTTCAACTTATTCTGTTTGCCTTAACATGAACCAGAATCTAAGCTTAAAACGTAAAAAGAAGAATCGTCTACTGCTTGTTTATTGCTTTTTCAGATAATCTTATAAGCGAAGTACAGATAAAATTATGATTTTCAACTTTTTCTGATTGCCTTAGGATATTCCAAACACAGCTTCAAGAGCCAAGGGAGGAATCGTCTTCTCCTAGCTTATTGCCTATTTAGGTATTCTTATACGCAAAGACAGCCAAAATTTGGATTTTCAATATTTTTTGAAAGCCAAAAGGTTTTGGAAAGTCTGAGATAAAAGGCGAAAATAAGAATCGACTTCTACTTGTTTATTACTTATTCAGATATTCTTATAAGCGTAGTATAGCCAAAGTTATGATTTTCAACTTTTTCTGCTCCAAAATCTGAGCTTAGAGAGCGAGAAGTAGAATCGTCTTCTGTTGGTTTGTTGACTATTCAAATATTCTTATAAGCGAAGTATAATAGTATAGTATAAAAATATTTCTTGAGTACATTCCAAAAACTAACCTTAAGGAGAGTCAGCTCAAAAAAGGGTAGAAATTAATTATCTATAACCTTACCTAATTGCATGTATCTATAAGCGAGTTACAAATAAAACAATAAAATTAACTAAATTTTCAGCTATAAAAACTTATTCAATGATCTTCTGTTAGTAGTTCAAAGAGCTTCTTCATCCACTACATAATACTCTCCTTGTACCACATGTCGTATACTTAATTTACCTTGTACACATTAACAAAGTCAGTTACTTCTTGCAAATATCGTACATACCTGAAAAAGAGGAGAAAAAAATGGTATTTAAAACATGTTAAACATTTTTTTAATCATAAATATTTTATTTAAATGTTTATGTTCAACATTATGAGATACATAAAAAAACGCTGCAAAAAAATGGCTCTAAAATATATAACTATCTTACAAGTGCCATAAATATGCACAGAGTTTTTCCTTATTTGTTGTAAATTTTAACTGTTTGCTGTTTTTTTGTTGGCCTTTTTTTTTACTGTCTGTGGCAGCAGTTGTGGCGCCTATTGTTTAGGATTGTTTTTGTAGAGTATACTTTGGCCAAACACCTGTAAGCCACAATTCGCTGGCATTTGCTTTTCTTGCTCATTTGTTGCATGCAACTTAAGCAACAAGATACAGCGGCAACAACAACAACGACCAATACAAACAACTGCAGCAGTTTAAATGTTGAAGTTGTTGCATAAAGCTGCAGTGCTGCACTGCTGCTGCTGCTCTAAACCAATGCACACACTCACACATACAGATACAGTCAGTGCCGCACACACACACACAAATTGTGGCTTGCAGCTGCTAAGTTGGCTAGAAGAAATGTTTGTTTCTTTTCAGTTTGTTGCGGCAAAAAGTGAAAGTAACGTCAGTTGCCGACTGACAACAGTAGCCAATAAACAACAATAACTGCAACAACGACAACAACAACAATAACAACAACTGCTGCTGCTGCTGCTACTACTTGCAACAAACAACAACGAAAGCAACGAACTCTCAAGTGGAAAACAAACAAAACATTGTTGCAACCAAATATAAATTTCCACAGGTGAATGAATTAAAACTTTTTTTTTTGCGAATAAAAATTTTCAAACATTAAAAACAAAAGCAAAGCGAGCAATTAAATAAAATCAACTGCAAAGAAAAGTGGCCAAAATATGGCTAGAGCGCATGATGCACAGAACGAAAAATTTTTGGTTTTAATTTTGAAAATTGTCTTACAACATTTATATAAAGAGTACTGCGACTTCTTTTCTAATTTCTTGTGCTTGGGCAGCTTATTTAGACTGTGAAGCGATGATTGCGTTATAATTTTATTTTCAAGTAAAGCTTTTTTGAAATGATTCTTATTTTTATAAAAGGAACGACAGCTTCAAAAAGCGTATTCCCCATAAACTGCATTGAACTAAATGAAAATAAATGTATTTATACAATGTAGTCCGGAATGCGTTGCTTTTTGAAAAAAATCGGTTGCGAATTAGGATGATTTGGAAATTAATTTAGGAAAATTATACAAATAGAATTCGGTGTTTTTCGATCAAAATCATTTTACGGACTAAGATTTTCAGAGTAATTCAAAAATCAAAAATTTTCCAGAGTAATTACACGGTGTTGTAGAGGATTCGATGTTTTTTAAATAAAATCACTTTTGGAACTTCTTTTCTGATATCATACATCACCTTCATGAAAATATAAAATCTTATTTTTTTCTATATTTTGATTTGGATTAATTTTTACTAGATATATACTGTAGATACTTTTAATACTTTTTATGGTATTGTCGATAGACGTTTTTGTGAACCTATTTATTATTTTTATACATATTTTTTAGAAAAATTCTTTTTCAATCGTGCGTGTATTTTCTTTTTATTTAAGGTTTTAGGTTCTTCTGTTACTTTAGGAAAATTCTGCATTTTGGCTTAAATTTCAAATAAAATTACGCAACTTAAAAAAGTTCAAGAATTTTAATAAGTATCACACGATAATTCTATTATATTAGGAATTAAGAATTTGAAGTTTTTTTAGCATTTTATGTATTTTAATAATATATATGAGTGTGTTCATGAGATATCGTCCGAATCGTTTTTGAGAGCATGCAGCGCAGCCAGTTCAACATTTCCATACCTTACCTTAACATAACATTAAATTAGTTCAATCGTTCTATAGACTAAAATTATAATTTTATTAATAATTCCCAAATTTATTACGATTTTTTTTTGACAAAATTTGTGAGCTTGGTAAAATCCACATTATGTACAAATGTTGTCTTTATTACACTAGAGCACTTTAAAAACTACCCTTTATATATGAATGCTTTTTTCATTTCCCTGTCATTACTCCTCAGGCGGATCATGGAAATATATCTATGTATAATATGGGGATATAATAAACATTTTATTAATTTTTCTGCATTTTTTTTTTAATATTTCACTACCTTGGTATATGAATATTTTTCTTTTATTTCCCTGGGCTATGCTATCGCCACTTCAAAGTCGATTCATGGCGATTCTTCAATTTATTTCATATAATATAATATACGACTATATAATTTTACGTATGAGATTTTATTAACTTTTTTGAGTGATATTCCGATTATTTTTTGACAAAATTTGCAAGCTCTTTAAAAACCACCCTTTATATATGAATGATTTTTTTATATCCTTTCGAAGAGAACAGGGAATTACAGTTTTCAATCAAATCCGAACAGCGGTGTCTTTGATTAATAAAGTTTTACTTAGGAAAATAGCTTATTTGTATTAGCTATAGAAGTATTTGGTAAATTCAGCAGTGATGTTTTGGGGAATCGAAGCACTGGCTTTCGGTTTTAGAGAGCGTGTACAAAACCAACGGTAACACTGCAGATACATTAAGATACATACGTATCTTCATTCTGAACACATTCTGTCAACTACTAGCAACTGTTCACTCCTTTTGTTTGGCTACTTGCTCATTTCTCGCAGTGCACTTAGTCCATACTATCTAGCTTGCCCCAAAAATAATGAGGGAGAGTTGTCTAATTTAATGGTTAAATATAAATTTTAAACTAACAAAATTTTTAATGACAATTTGTTGTAGTTGTCTGACTTTGGTTACTTTTTTTTTGGTGTCTGTTGACTTTTGCAGTTGCGCAGGCGCGCGCACCTGTTTTGATTGTTGTTGTTATTGCAGCTAGTTGTGGTAACTGTTGCGAGTTGTTGTTGTTGTTGTTGCTATTATTGCCAGGCATTGCACTTACCGGTCTATCTCATGGCAACGATCGCATAAAGCCGCAGCCACAATGACAACAACAACAACAAAAACAACCAAAAGCAACAAATTCCGCATTTATCAAGCGGCGGCCTGCCACAAAGCAACTTGCAACTGGCAAGATATAAAAATATCTTATACTACATATCAACGTGTATCTCTTATACTCTACACATAATGCAGCAACAACAATAATAACAACTCTAAATGCCGCCACATTGTAATTGAGTTAACTTTGAGCAAAATGCCAGCTTAGCTGTCAAAATGCAGAAAAGCAAAAAAGCAAAAAAAAAAAAAGAAACCGAAAAACTACTGCATACGATATATAATAAGCAATAATAGAGATATAGAGATATGGCGATATATAAATTTTATAACATTATGAAGTTAGGCAAATAAAGAAATCAAATGTTGAAGATCTCAAAGTTTATGTGAAGATTATTTTGCAGTCTCGACTCTAATGCGACATATGCGGAAATTAGCAAAAACAATCCGTAAGGCCATGACCATAAGATTTTGTTTTTTGTTTGTGTGGGTTTTGAGGTGTTTTTTTTTTTTGCTTTTTGCTTAGTATCTTTTTGTTCGTATCTTGTAGATACAACGTTAACAAATCGTTTTTGTACTTTTGGCAAACTGCGCAGAGCTGCAACTTAATAAGTGACTGTCTTGTTTTGCATTATGCCGGTTCCGGCTTTAGAGTCAAGTGAGTGGTTTTTGATGTAGATACTGCGTTGAGGTTTGTTTTTGTGGAATCTCGAAAAAAATAATTAATTATTGCTGGAGAGGAAAATTTTTAAATATTAACTAATTTGTGGTGCTTGTACTATGAATGTTGTGTGGGTGATGTAAGTTTTTTTTAGATGTTGAAGAACTGCAAATGTTTGATTATACAAAAAATAATTAGCAGGATTTAGATGCAGCTACATTTTTTGGAGTCTGCTTACCGATATGGGTATATTTTCTACTAAAAATCTATAATAAATAATTCACACAACTTACTACTTTTTAATGTGCATGAAGTCAGTCTGCAAAAGCTGTATCTATCAGGATATAGGCTCTTATGTATAAGAATATAATAGAAATATATCTAGTAATCTTGTTATATATAAATATTCATACTACAACGGAAGCATAAGAAATAGGCCTTGGCGAGTTCGACTATGCAAAAAAAAAAAAATGTTCGTAAAAGCTAAGCCACTGAGACTTGTATAAATTAATATTTAAAACTAAAAAACGTAAACAAATTTTAAAATGTAGTAATTGCTGATTCGTTCAAAGATAAAGCCAGTGTTTATTGTTTAAATAACAAATTCAATGAAAGATAATTCATATAAATGTAATTTTCAAGAAATCTTGAATTCGCACTCAAAAATCTACCCGTGGAACACATGTTTGATCTCAACAATCTTATTAATTATGCTGCTTCCTTTTGATATCAGGTACTTTTAGCCCAAAAGACCCGAAATACATAGCTTCACTTTTGAGCTTTTCAAAATGTGATTGATTTTCCAACATATTTTCTTCTTTATTTTGGTGCAAAACCACACTTTTCTTCAGATTTAAGGCCGATATGAGCAATATATTGTAGATTCGGTTACCAATTAAACAATATTAAATTTATTCCACCATTTTTGGTTTCTTTAATGTACTAGTAGGCTTCGTCCCATGCTCGCTCGCTCACCCACCCCCTTTCTAGGTTAGTGTACGAATCCTTCCTCTTTTTGCCAATTTGTTCTCCCTTCAAGTGTCTTAACAATATTTTTTTTGTTTTTTCAAAAGTTGATTTTTATCTTAATTTTCCACGCGCGCATTGTCTTTAATTTTTGCTTTTTTTCCATTGACATTTTCTCTCGATTTTTAATTTTTCTTATTCCTATATTCAACTTTTTTCTATCCATTATCTTTCAAGCGTATCTTATATATAAAACGTGACTGACGTCGTCAAACAACTTTTTTATAGAATAGAGGTATATGGAATAAGATACTTTCATCAGACTGTTTCGAGATATGGTATTTCAAACGGCAAACTATTGTTTTCTGACCGCTTTTCGTTTAAAGATTTCGGAATTGTATTTAATGGGCTTTCTATTCTTAACCAAAATACCTAGATACAATATTTATATTATTTATTTATTTTTAAATAAGGGTGACCACTGTCTATATTTTAGCGATAACTTCGGTAACTGATTTAAGTTCATTAGTTCATTTAGTAGTTTACTGTAGGTACCCTAAAAACGTTTAAATCCCCTATTTACCATCAAGTAATTGTAAAACACTCACTTAGTTTACTCTGCCTAAACGCTTCACATACAAAAGCTATAAATATTTTCTGATCTTTTATTCTAACAAACCCCCTCCACTTAAGTTCCTTTCTACGAAACTATTGAACTCGTAGATTATGATCATAAAAAGTTTTCCAACTACTTTTCTAACATTTTCTGTAACCTCCAACTATACAGCTGGCTTATCCTCCACAGAAAATCTAAACATTTATTGTGTTAGAAAACCAATACTCTTACGCTTTTAATTTATTAGATCAAATTTTGTTAGTCCATTTATTGGTGCGCATGAAATAGGGTTAAGCATTTCATTGACCTTTGACCCAACTACAGCAATATTTACCTGCCAACTCGCTCCCGCATACACGCTCTCAGCAGCAGCAGCTCACTCACTCTAACTTTGATATATGCTCAGCTATTTCATGGCCTGCTCAGTCAACATTTTCCAGACAATTTTCAACACCTTTTCATGGAAATTTTTTTTTTGTGTTTTTGTTTTTTTTTTATTTTTTGTCTACCTTTTACTTTGCTGATTACAAAGATATTTCCTTAGAACATTTGCAGCCACTTTGCCGGCTATGTATTTATGCCTCGTGTATACCAATTTATCTCCTGCCAGCATAGCCAACCAGCCCAATTGATATCCAAAAGTCAGGTGTTGCTTTGGCTGCTGCAAGTTTGGGGCGTATTACTTGCCTCAAAGTGGCGGCCTAATTAGATACACACAGCGGCATAGAAGACAGGCACTTTGCAGAGTTAGTATACACTGCAGAAACATGAGGTCAAGGGTAGTGAAGATTGGTCGAAGTATCTTCCCAGAGGGAAGAAGATTTAGGAGCGTCTAGGAAATTGAAGTTTGCAAACCATATCACTGCGTTAAATTAAATAAAGATCTTTTCAAAAATTGCAGCCCTACATTTTGAGCATATTTTGAGCAGCGTAGGTAGGGTATTAAAAAGTCGCTATAGCCTGCAGCTGATTAAATTTTTTGAGACACTGCAGGTAATTAAAGGCAAATACTTGAGTGACAGCCACAAAGTAAAACGAGAGAGCATCAGCGCGCTAGAGGGTCTCTGCACTACGAAATGACAGAGAGAGAGACAGAGAGAGAGAGAGGCCGCACAGCTCGGCATTGGACCAACAGGGGGACTAATTTATTCAAAACTAACGCCTATCTTTGTCGAGGGTCTACCGACAAGTTGAGTTGCGTTAACTTCATTTGAGTTAACAACTTGCAGTGCAGTGCAGTCACCTGATGTTGGTCTCTGTACCACAAAAAGCGGCAACAACTCAACTCTACTCTACTCTGACCAAACTCAACTCGACAACTCTGCCGCTCAAGTTGTTGCTTTGTGTGCAGCCCTAGATTTATATTTCCCCCATTTTAAATGCAGGCGACGAATTTTCTCCCTTTTTCGGTTGTTTTTATACATTTTTTTTTTATTCTTTCGGTGCACTTAAACTCTAGGTTGTTGTTTTTGTTTAATTTGGTAGCAAAGATATGTTAATGGGGTCATTTGCCTTTTGGCGCATTATAAAACATAGAAGGAATGTTTTAAATATTTTCAACGCATTTATTTAAATTCAATTTTTTTTTGGGTAATGCCTATGGTGCCTGCATACGAGTGAGTGTATTTTGTATAGGTTTCAAGTGTGTGTGAGACTGTAAAAATTTTGGTTATGGCTGTGCGTGCTCTTAGCCTTGTTTTGCTTTAGACTGCATTTCTCTGGCATGCCACTGCGTATTGGGGCGCCATGGAATTGACTTTTGTAATCGAGACCAGCTACTTGTGAAATTGCAACAGACCATACTTGGCTGTATTTGAGCTATGCAGTGGCATTGCTGGCACCTGCTTGACGCATTGAAAGCTGTTGTAGAGCAAGTTGCTACGTCTATGGAAGTCCCTACACTTAATTTTATAGCAAAAGATACGTGAATTTTATGACCGACCACCTTTTAGCTGACGTCATCTTATGTTCAAACTATCAAAAAAAAAAAATAAATAGTTTGGTCTCTAAATGTCGCTGATAAATGTCTGCTTGCTCAGACAGAGACGTTCGTGCAATTGCTGGTTTTTGGTCAGTCTGGGTTGCTTATCAGCGTACGAGTGTTGGATATGCATGTTTTGTAATCGCAACAGGTAAACAAAGAGCAAAAAGTCATGAAACTGTTACGACAATAAGAGTAAAAACAACTTCCGCTTGCATAAAACGTAAGAAGTGGCAAGGTTGAGTGAGAGAAAGAGCTTTCAAAACTCACGTGCCTTTTGCAATGCACTTTGCTTTGAAACAGATAAAAAAAAATAGCTTATCTACATTAACGCATTGAGTAAGTAAATAAATATAAATTAGCTTTGTTTTGTGAATGAAAAACTTTTATAATGGCGTGATCGACTCAGGGTATTCTTTATGATTCAACTAGTTCTTTCAGAAGTTAAGGCATTTCAAATTCACAAAAAGCTTATTTTCGGTGCACATTTATCTTTTGCTGCGTGTAATTATCTGAAAGCCATAGAAGCTCTTAGTTGTCACAAATTTCAGAATATGACAGCAAAATGTGCAGTTCCCTATATTAATTTTAGTATATTTTTTGTTTGGTTTGAGTATATGAGCAATCAGAATTTAAAATCGTGAGTTCTCTTTGATATGGGAATTATATCAATTATATTCGCACTAGTTCATTTTTTGTGAGATGAAGTGCTACTTTTTTATAATTATATATAGGACAAATATTTAAATAAAAATGAAAAATCATGTGAAATAGTGGAGCTGAGCTATGAAAAATTCTATGTGGTTAGAGTATCTTTAAGTAGCATCCTTTTGATGCAAATATAAAAGGAAAAATAGAGACGTTCTTAGTGTTCTCTAATCAATTAGTGTCTTTTGAAGTGATTCAAAGATAATTTTTAAAGAATATTAAAAAAAAAAAATGTAACATTTTTGTAGTGAAGTTCCATGTAGAAAGCTTCTAAGTCATTTTATGAAATTTTGGATAATTTTAGTTCAAACTGGTTCATTTGCTGCGGAACTAAATTTATTCCCTTGTACTCAAACTGGTTCTGCACTTTTTTAGTTATAAAAATTATTCAAGCTGTTCGGAGCTCAACTACTTTCTGTACTTTATAAAAAGTGAAGCAGTTTTGTACAAAATGGTTCAATGTCTGTAGCCATTTAAAATATTGTACCATTTTTATTTAAGCTGTGTAAATTTTTGAGAAGTATCTTTAAGATACAATAAAGCATTTTTGGGAAATTTTGGCAGTGCATCGCTAGGAAATATGTTGGTTGCATTATTCATTTTGTATTTTAATATTCACGTAAATTAACAACAAATTTCGCATCTAAAGGATGATCCATGTATGAGTTCGAATTTAAAGTACCATTAATTGGCTTTTAAAAAATTATAGATTGAGTAAGCCTAATATTATGGAAATGCTACATAAATTTTTCAAAGAAATTTGTTAATTTTTAAGCAATATTTTTAGGTAATGCTAATTTTCACTTTGTTCAATAATCAGAATATGGACACATAAAACCCAAACGCAGTTGTAGAGCAGCAAATACTCTCGCAGCGAGTGACCGTTTGGAACGAATTCACGACGGTCATTTGACTGAAATAGTTATACAAAAGTAGAACAAGTCTTTGAATAAAATCTCAATCGACAACTCAGCATGGCTCTCAAAATGCAATTTAACTTCATTCTACTAATAGTGCACCCTGTACAAAATAGATCATATGCTCCCTTTATCGAAAAAAGATTATATACCAAACTTTTGCGTTGCGTCACCCAAAATATCGACACCATTTCTACTCTCGAACCCCTTGAAGCGTAGTTTTTCTTTGTGCTTTGTTTCCAAAGCTTTATGCAACAGCAGCGACGCTGTCGCTCACGTTGGCGTCGACTTTGATGCCTATGCAGCACACGTGTCGTTTGGAAATCGCGACTTTGGCACGTCCCATTTAGCGACAGCGATGTTGACAGTTTTGGTGCGGCCTTCAAATGTCTCATCTCTCAGCGCTCTTCTAGAATTATTTAATTATCTGTTTGCTGCGTTTTATTTACAGTTTTATATTTTAATGTCCATTAAAAAGTCAACGGCTATATGGGGTTCTTTATGAACGTTTGGAACAGAAAGCAAAAGATCATTGGGAGGTTTCTTAGTGTCCCAAGAAGAGCACACAACCAGTAACTGTTTGAAATGTTAGATTGAAAGTGATTTTGCAGGGTGTTTGATATTTACTTGATGCTGCGTATGAATGCTTCTACCATTAATTTTTTGAAAATAGGTAGCACCATTTATTTTTAGTTAAAAAAATGTTGCGCAAATTTGCAAGAAGGCAATGTTTTAAAGATTGTCATAAAAAATGTAGACGTGTAGCTACAGTTTTAGAAGAAAAAGGCCACAGTTCTTCAAATTTAAAAATAGTTTCTTTTCATACCAAAACTTGCAGGAAGACAATGTTTTTAAGAATACCACAAATAAATGTAGCGCTTTAGGAAAAATCTCTAAGAAGCTACTTGCAAATTTACAAACAGTTTCAAATTCCACAAAAATTTTTGTTGTTGTCCAAACTTGCAAGCAAATAATGTTTTGAAGAGTACCACAAATAAATCATGATGAGATAATTCCGAAGTAAATTTGCTTAAAAAGCATCATACATCAAACAATTGTATTGCTCAAGCTTCAATTTTTAAAGAATTAGCTCAAACTTGCTAAATACAATCTTTTGGTGAATTCTACAACAAAATAGAATTCGGGAAGATTATATATTTTGTGAAAAAAATTTTAATAAAATCGCCTAATTAAAAAAGCCATTCTTGTAGCCTTGTTCAAGTGCGTAAACTGTACTAATTTTTCAGAATAAACAAATATTTTAGAGAGTATGCGGAGGCATCGATGGAGATCGAACATAGAGAAGTCGGTCACGTTCTTTTTTTTTTTCAATTCGATTTGCTCATTGACATTAATCTAAATTAATTTCCATATGTATTTCACACAGCTGCGTGCACTTGAAGCTGCCAACGACTATTTAATATTTTTGCTTTTTTAACTCATTTTTTTATTGTATATTCTTTTTATTAATTATTTTGCATTGTGTCGCGTGCATATAAAAATTTCAATTTTTTGTTTTTGTTTTTGTTTTTTTTTTGTAATAAATTATGTGGCATTTTTTCTAATTAGCTCATTATTCTTGGTTGAATTGTTGTCATTGTCATTTTGAATAATCGTCGGGGTGATAATTAGACACAGAGGCGTCGATAGAGTGCAGCAAGTGCGCAGTTAGTGTAGCCAATCAATAGAAAATAGTTTTGCATCAACTTAATTATCATCAAAACGAACGAACAAACAAAAAAAAACCAAACAGACAATGAGCAGTTTCTGCTCTCTTCTTAAGCGGCAAAGAATTGCAGTTGCAAAACTTTCGAGTATGTGACATACTTGCGAAATGTTTTTCTAGATTTGATTTGGGAAAGTGTTTTGTGTGTGTGGCGGCAAAAATCTTTTTATGCAAACGTTCAACAATGAGGAAATCTTTACGAGCACATCTGGCGCATAAAGTCTTCACCTTCGGCCCCTTGCACTTGGTCTTGCTCTTGGTCTTGGTCTGTGTCTGGCTGGGTCTAACTTTGGGTACACTCGCTGCTGCGGCTGTGGCAAGTGCTGTAAAACGCAAACATGAAAACGGCGTTCGAAAGATGCGACCAAGTTGCTGTTGTAACTGTTTGTTGTTGCGGCAATTAATTACGGCTAGCAGTTGACAGTTGAGTGCTGCCGCTGTTTCTGTAGCAAGCATAGAGCGAGACAGCAGCATTATACTATTTGATCTTTGCACTTCGATAGCGAAACGTGAATGAGGCGTTGTTGTTGTTGTTTATGTTGTTGTACTATGCGTGGCGAGGTTAAGCGGCAACCATGCAGAGTATCTGTGTGTTTCTGTATAAGTATCTGTGTGCTACAAAATGTCAAAGCAACCAGGAAGTGGACGACCACAGTAACAGCAGCAATGGCGGGCGCGGCAACCGCAAGTCTTTCATATTGTTTGAACAACAACAAACAAAAGCAACCATTTACATTGTCAGTTGACTTTATTTAGGAAATTAGTGCTTCTCAAACTCGTCATCTTGCCACAACCTCCATTATAAGTTACGAAAATCAAAAAGTTAGGCTTGTCAGAATTTTTTACACAGAAATAGCTGCTGCTCACTGCAAATCACAAAAACTTGAAAGCTTCTTCGCCGCCATTTTAGTTTCGCCATTTTGTAACTACTTATCTTCTTATCAAATCTTAAAAACTATTTGCTGTGTATGATATTCAAAAAAAAGTTAACCATTTTTGGATCTACTTCACTTTGATGATCATTATAGCTACACCATAGCGAAAGGTAAATAGAACGACCTAAGGCTTTGAAAATTAGATAACACAGTTTTTAAGTCCAAAAACATTGAATCATCCTAAAAATGCTCTTATCAAGAATGATTCAGTGCAGCGGTTATTCTTGAACAATTTATTTTTAGACATTTATTGTCGCTAGTTCCACCGCTGGATAGTTGACCCATCCCGCGCATTCAAACTGAAACTGACGGAGCTCGCCAAGTTCGAGTCTGTCGGCACCAAAAACTGGGGTATCTCAGCTGACTTTCAATTTCGGTACCACGGTTTGAACATGGTTACAAGCGTGCTCATTAAGGCTACTCCATCTGTGCGAATTGCGTGGTGGTTGTGGTTGACACCCAAATTGCGGGTAGAGTCAAGTTGGCTCAATTTGCAGTTGCGTTCTCAACCGCGTGCTGCTGCTCAAAAGGCAGAAGAGGTGTTTGTTATAGTTCTACCCAAAGCCAAGGGGCAAATGCATACCCAACCGTATGCTTCAGTTCTGAGGGGCGTTAGTGGGCGCATTAAACCAGACTCATCATGCTATGATGAACAGTCAGATTGCATATTTGACCACTGTGGTCGAGCAAAAGCGAAGGCAGCCACTTTAAACAAACGCAGGAGCGGATGCAACTGATAGCGTCAAACGCGTTCAGATTGTTGTGAAATTTGACAATAAATTGACTTACAAGCAAATAGCGCAAATTGTTGTGTTTGATAATCAAAATTCATGAAATTCATGCTTGATAAGGCAAGTAACATTTTAAATAGTCTCAAGCCAAATAGACGTATATAGATTAAAGAGCAACCGGAGACATTACAAGAATTTTTAATGTATACCAAAATCAATATTTTGGCGATCATTATGGGATCATCGAGTCGTACTTTTCCAAAGACTGTGATGTAAGGAAACTTATGGTGATAGATCAGTGCTACCAAATTATGCCCACAAATTGTTTTTTGCCCAAAAATGTACGTGCTGGACTTGGTCGAAGTATTGCTTCAATTAGATGAATCCGCATGCCACAAAGCACCCGACCCAATGATCAATAGATAGACAAGTTCTAGTAGTTAAGTCATGAGTTCATTTTACGTCAAGGGTTAGTCAATTGGCGACCTAGATCTTGAGATTCAACGCCTCTATACTACTTGGGCTACTTTCTAGCTCATTCCGACAAGTCTGTAGCCCTTAATTGTCGAGAATTTTTTCGTATGATATCGGACCAGATGTTGACGAAAGAGAGAGATACAGATTATTGAAGGCGCAGGCACACGTTGTTGATAATATCTTTATATTGCATCAATTCCAGCAGTTGAAATAGATTTCATTTCAATTTTTCTGATTTATTTGCTTCACAAATTAAGCTCTCAAAAAAATCACCCTTTAGTAGTAAGCATCAAATGCTTATCAACTAATAGTTTCAACATATTTAGGTGCACCAAACCAAACCTAATTTATACAGCTCTACTCCAAATGAATAAAGCTCGTGAACCATAACTTCTAGGAAATACCCAAGGTCTGAGCAGCCCTGACTTGAGCAGCTCAGGGTCTACAGTTTCACCACTCCGTTCATAAGTGCTTGACATTCATGAAATAAAAGAACAAATCAACAAAGTAATGCCGACATATACAAGAACGTCCAAGTTGACATTTGTAAGTCATGTTAATTGGTTTGGAAATCACGCAAACATTTTCAACTTTTGACAGCACTGGCCAACACACTGGCACTCGCCCCCACCACAAACTCATAGCCCGCGTTGTAGCATATTCAAAACTATTGTTAATCTTTTATAAAAGAAAAACTTTAAATAAATGCTAGCTAGTCCCGGCAGCAATTATAAATTGTATTTAAATGAAGCCCAAGTCCATATTCCAAGTCACAGTTGGAGATGTTTTATGCAAGATATGCGGAGTCATTGTGGGTTTGTTGAGGTCGGTGGTGTGCTGCCTCATTAATTAGTTAAAATTCCACACTAATTTTGTGCTTTTGGTTTAGTATTTTCAGAGTGTGAGGGGTTCGTTTTTTTTCGGTTTTTGGGCCAGCTACAAACCAATTTCAAAATTAAATGAGGTCATTTGTGAAAAGCCTACAAAAAAAAAAATTGTCGATGCGTGAAGCGCGCGCGAAGGGTGTACCAACAACAACAAAACTACGGTAATATGTGGCTCTTGTGTTTATGCAACTCACGCACCCAAAATGCCGCGAGAGAGAGAGAGAGGAGAGTGGGGGAGCCGCAAAGACAATGGATTTGGTAAATATGTAAAACAAAACAAAATACAAACTGTGCAAAGAAAAATGTAGACACATTTTCGTAGCTGTCATTTGGTAATTTTTTTCTTTTGGGTAATTTTCTTTTTCTTTTTTTTTTGGTACGTTTAGAGAGCTCTCCGGCAGTGTCTGTCGTCTGTCAGTTTGATGGCGGCGGGTGTTAGAAATGGGCAACTCTGGATTCAATTAGCCTCAGGAAATGCAATTGGTATTTGTTGAAATTTTGTTGGTTTGCTTAACAGTCTCGTTGTTGTTGTTGTTGTTGGTGTAAGACTGCGCCAGTTTCGGCGTTCGACTGTGAAGTGAAATTTATGGTCTGTAACTGGGAATGGGAATGGTCAGTGCCTGGCTGAGCTTGCGGGTGTATGTGTGCCACACGCTTTACTTTATTGTAGGTTTTGGTAAGTTACATTATCGGAGTATCGAAATTTGTTATATTCACAATTTTTGGGAAACTCTCTGTCTCCCCTTTGCTTGAAGTTGTAAAGGGTGATTTTTTGAAAACATTTTTTGTCAGCTGACGTCAACTACGTGCCTTATGTTACTGTGAAACAAGTTTAGTCGATAATTTAACCATGAAAATTACAAATAAAAAGCGCTTAGAAATTATTGTTACTTTTTAAATGGAGATGTGAAGAGGTTAAATTTAAAAACTAAAGCTAAATATGAGAAAAAATGTTAACTTTATTTACTTCTTTAAGAATCTTTGTAATCGCACCTGCCTGATTATTGAGATACTAAACCTGTATAATTCCTAGAAATTTATTCTGAAAAAATAATTTATTTAAACAGAGAAAGTCTTAAAAATATAGAGCAGAGCATAAAAAAATGCGATGATTGTAGGGATTGTAGATACCCACTCCAAACTGAAAGTTAAATAATATTCAAAATGGATTCACACGTTCACAAAATTTCATGCTTAAGAAAAGTTTTTTAAGTCGTATAAGTCGTATCTAAAATATTAAATTCCGTGAATACACTCTTTCTAATGTATTCGGGAACTTTGTGGTCATGTTCAATTTACATCATTTGTATCCATAGTGAGCTCGAGAGAAAAGGTCGGTTATGCACTGAAAAAAAGTGTTTATTTCAAAACATACTTAATTGAAAAATGCTAATAAGAAGTACAAAAATAGTTTAATTTAACTAATTGGAAATAGAAAATGTCGTTCTATTAAGGCGTTGAATATTCGATCTATAAAAAATCAAGTATCATAGTAATTTTCCTAAAATATAGCTCACATAATAAATAAATTAGTTTCAGTTTTTAAGTTTTGTTTAGAACCTCTTAGGTCTCTGTTATACATTTTTTTTGATATCCTGCTTAATATAATATTTTCTGTTCGCTTACACAACTTTGTTTGGCATTAAATCGATTCTGGCAATTCATATTGAAAATGTTTCCATTTAGATTCATTCAACATACCTGAAAAGATAAAAAAATAGTTTTTTTTTATTCACTTTATAATATGTACATATTCTGATAAATAAATCAAGAAAGTATTCTATGCTCCCTCTGGTTTTACTTAAGGATTTATATATTTCCGCAAACAATAACTAAACTAACTAATATGTGAACAACAAAATAATATATGGGCACAGGTATTACAATAACATCTAGATGATGGAGACATAAAGAAACTTCCGGAAACTACTAAATTTAATGCATTTTCTTGCTTTAAAATAAAAGTAAGTTCATGATCGACGAATCGAGTCAATTACTTCACATTCTCCAAAGTAACTCTTTGTGTTTCCTAAACACGCAAGTTCTGTATGAACTTCATACCAATTGCTTGAATATTCCAACAATTTTAACCCACATTCTTTCAGTTTTATTACCAAGCCGTACGTACATCTTGTATTCTAAACTAATTAGCTTTTACAATTTTCACTAAATCAATCACCGTGTGCATCTGTCTCTCACACTCAATAAAACCAAAGCAATTAGGTAAATTGGAAAATTGAAAAATTGTTACATAGAAATTCAACTGCTAACTGGAAACTGGACAGAAACTAACCGTCTAATTTAGTCATGGCGTGTGTGGAGTAGCAAGTGGACCCCCCCCCCCCCCCCCAAAACACTTCCCGACTACCCACAAGCCCCTGTGCTGCTCGTGCGTGTGTGGTTAGTGCTAATAGATACAGATCCGACAAAGGCGCGAACAAGAGCGCATGAATAGATGCGCAGGGAGCAGCGTTGCAGCGAATTAAAATGCCGTTAAAAATAAATGTGAACAAATTAACAAACTCTTTAGAGGCACGTCCAGTTTTTTTTTTCATAAACACTTTTTTTTCATTAACCAACCGGGTAGGTGAGTGAGGCTGGAAGCGTCTATAAACTGGCCACCAAGAGTCACAAAAAATAACAAAAAAAAAAAAACCAACGCACTATTAAACAAGTTGGAAAGACAGCTGCAATGTGCAGAATATGCTTGGCTGTGTCTTCTTTGTACTCTTGGCAAAGTTTAAAATTTGTTGATTAACTTCTTCTAGGCTTTAGCTCAAAAGAAATTTTTATTTTAAACTTTGCATAAAAACGTTCGTGCCAACGACAAAGATATGCAATTTTGTATAATTTAATTGCATTAGTATTGCTGTGTTTCTTCGTTAAGCGAAGCACATCTTTTTGTGTATTTCGCAGATTTTAATTTAAATACTTTTTTTGTTAATTTTGTATCATTAGCTTAATTTTAATAAATTTTTTTCGATTTAAATACTTTTTCATTGAAAACATCATAATACTTCTAAGCAGCGTCATGAACCTTTTTTCTAGACTTCTATGAAGCAGCGATACAGATTTTTCTCAAAATTAAATTTCATTTTTCTTGACAGCTATAGATTTCGATATCATCTTCAACAAAATTAACTTCAAAACATACTCATAACTGTTTAAAATCTATAGTCATGTATAGTTAGCATATCGTCTTTAATAAAACTGTAAAGAAATTATAATAAGCTCAAATTAATGTTATAATTAACGATTGTTATCTTCTAAGAACTTATTTTAAAACACATTCGTAACTGCTTGAAAATGACTTTATCGCTTACTAAACATATCATCTTTAATAAAACTGTAAAGAAATTAAAATATTCTCAATTGTAATATAACAGGTAACGATATCATCTTCAAAGAACTAATTTCGAAACAAATTCGTAACTGCTTGAAAATGACTATATCGCTTACTAAACATATCATCTTTAATAAAACCGCAAAGAAATTAAAATAAACTTAAATTAAATATATTTTCTTTAAGAGCTAACGATATCAGCTTCAAACAACTTATTTTATACCAGATTCGCAATTGTTTGCATATCATCATCTTGCGTACTGAACATATCTATACTAAAACTGTAATGAAAATGAAATTTTCTCACACTTAATATCGTTTTTTTGACATCTACCGAAATTATCTCCAAAAAACAAATTTCAAAACTGATTCGTAACTGCTTAAAAATAATCATCTTGTATACTAAACATATCATCTTTAACAAAACCTGCAAAGAAATTTAAATTTTCTAACACTAAATATAATTTTTTTGACAGCTAACAATATCACCTTCAAAGAACCAATTTAATATCAGATTCGCGATTGTTTGCATATCATCATCTTGCGTACTAAACATATCATCTTTAATACAAAGATGACAATTAAAAAAAAAAATATATATCATCTATCAAGAACTAATTTCAAAACATATACGTAACTGTTAGAAAGCCATCATCTTGAGTACTAAACATATCATCTTTAATCAAACTACAAAGAATATATTTTTTAAAGCAGAAGACGCAACATCATCTTAACGATTTAATACATTCGACTTCACATATCTTAGTTATTTCCTTCACATATTTCACACAAAATTTGTTGTTACTTGAACAAGTTAACCCCTTACCCCTTGCGTAATGGCTATTAAGATTTACATGACGCAAAATGAACAGCTACACAACCGATTTATGTATAGTTAGCAACCAAAAGCCTTGCTTAAATGTCACACACAACTGCCGCATTTATTGTGCCACTAAAAAAGATTATAAATTAATCAGCGACAACTCTTTGACTGCAAAAATAAGTAAAGAAAAAAATCGAAAATACAACCATGTGTTGTACCGTTCGTCTCAAGGCTTTGTCAAAACGTTTTAACGTTCTTTTTTTTTCTCTCATTTTTTTACGTTAATTTATGTTTGAAATCAGCAGTTATAACGGTTAAACTTAAACGAAAAGTAAAACGGCCGCGCCTGCGCCTGAACCACTTGGAAGTTGCAGTTCTGGGAGTGGCACTATGAACCAAGACCCGCAATATTAGCCCCTCTCTCAGTCGGGGCTAAACGTTTGCTAAGTCTCCGACTGAGTTGACTTAAAGACCCAAATGCTGACAGTCAAATGAATGACTGCCCAAGTCAAATGGTCACAAGTTGTTGTTCTTGTTGTCGTTGCCGGGGTTTATTATTACAGCCATAAGACCTTGGACTATGATTTTTCCAGTATTTATGTGAACTCGTTTAGAAGTCTTGCATAAACTTGAAGATATTTATGTTCTGTTTATTACATAATTCGTGGTGTGTGTTCTTAGGTAAATCTATAAGGAGGATATAGTTTTTCGAAAACATGGGACCACATACAGCGTATTTAATGGGTAAATTTATAGTTACTGCTACATGTAGATCAATATGGTTTATTATCGTATCATAACTAAAAAATTGCTCAGTAATTTGTGATCCAAAGTTATCATTTTAATATGACTTTAGATATCTCTGAATCTATATAAACTTTGTAACTTCAAAGTTTTGCATTAGAAACATCGGAAATACTGACGTACTTAGCGTCTGAGAATCTGAAGACGTCTGCAAGTCGCGTGTTGCCATAAAATTTTTTAATTCGTATTTATGTTTAACATTACATTGAATGTATTTATTAAAATGTTAGTTTTGTATTCATGTCAGCGATATTTTGCCTTTAATGCTTTAATTCAACTGTATAATTTTCTTTAAATAAATAAATAAATTTTCTAAGCAATCAACTTAAGCTTATAAAGTGCTATGGTCCAACATATTAAAGGCAACATAAATTTTCAGAGCGTATACTTAATGCCTCCACTTAAAATCTAATTAGTGTCAGTGCCTCATTTTATATGTTCTACAATCTACTTCCAAAGTATCCATGAACTAGTTTTATAATAAAAACTACTATATTTATTTTGTTTTTATATCACATATTTTGCCAGCAAATATTTTCCTTGGCACACCACACACACAAACACTAATAACTCATACTCGCACAATACACACTTGAAGAGATATGCCTAGTCAATTAAAAGCCATCTAATATATACCAGATTTACAAAATATTGCGGGGGTGTTACATTTATGACAACTATTAACAATATCAAAAATTTGCATATATGTATCTGGTAGATACATTTTGTCTTTAAAGTGCAACTGCGCTGCATTGGTATTGGTTTGTTATGATCCGTGTGTGTGTGTGTGTGTGTGTTGGCATTTGAATTGCCTCATAAATGCCAACACCCACATGTTAACCTTCTTGGCATCAATTTAAGCTATTTAATTAGCCATGAAGGCCTACAAGTGTTAGGCACACTACTAGCCCAGCTCTACATCTACATACAAACATTTACATAGATACTATGAAATAATGTTGTATTCGCCTCTTATGTAACTTTGACGCACTCTATGTACTTTATTGTTATAGCTTTTTGGCTTGTTTATTTGCTAATTGGCAACAACAATAAAAAAAGGGTAATACCTAACATTTTTGAAATCTCTTCAATCTTTAAGTATCTTGTAATCTTTTGGCAACTTTGAAACTTTATCTTTAACTCAATTGAATAATTAAAGTGGCTGCCACTTAAGATGAGCTTGCAAATTTTGAGAAAAAAAAATTTTTAAAGTGCATCTTAAATTAATTATGCAGAGAGCAGCAAGCACATTATATACATCATAAAAAATGAAGAACAGCTCAAGTTGTCTGTCGGCTCAAGTTGTCTGTCGGGAATTTGCAACAGCCAAAATTTGTTAACACTTTAAGAGCCAAAAAATCAGCTACTCGAAATGTGAATAAGAACGGTAGGCAACAGTTTGGGTATAACGAAGTTTAGATGCACTCTTGAATGGATTCTTAAATTTTCATAATAATAGGGCTAAGTCGAATGGAAATGACGGTAAGATATACATCTCTGTTGGATAAGTTGCAACTACTAATTAATTTTTCTAAGAAACATTGTATTGATGAAAGAATTTAATATAATGTTGTTGATTGATATCGTATGGTTCTCTGGCTTGACTATACTGCGTGAGCATCTTTATTAAAGCTGTTCGAAGATAGCACAAGGTCCTTCATTTTATAAATGTTTCTGAACACACGCCAATTTTATTTCTTACTTTCTTATTTTTCTGTATACTTCTCTACAAATCAGCATATTTCTTATTTCGATTTTTACATACTCTGTTTCGAATAAAAAAATCGTTTTAAGCGATGTTTTCAAAACAGAATTTGTTTGGGATAGAACTTGGAGACCCTGACTATATGCATAATATATATATATATTGCCCTAAACTAATACCTCTTTAATTTTAAAAGGCTTTTCCGAAAGATTGTGTTCAGGCTTGGCGGTCAAAGCAGGCCCTTTAGTAATTATTTGATTCCATTGCAAGTTTCGTCATGGTATAAGGATTTATCATATTGATCAGTTCATCATTAAGCCCAAAAACTTCTTGGAATTTATCACTCAATAATCATGCTGCTTATAAATAATTTCGTTATCCCGTAGATACCCCCTGCAAGGGTATTAAAAAGAACGGAACCACAATAAGGAATTAAAAAAGGCGACACATTCAATGTTGGCATTAATTTATTAAAAAAGTTGAATGCCATCAGCTAAATGATTCCCGGGAAGGTGTAAATGTGTGTGTGTGTGTGTGCTTGTGTTTTTCTACCTGTAGATGTGTGTGTGTGTGTTCGTCCGTGTGTGTGCGTGTGAGTATTGTGCTTATCTTGATCGGCAAACGGCGTCTTGGCCAGGTCAGACCGGGTACAAATGAGTTGGCAATATGTTGGTAGCAAGCGGATTACATGTAAAACTTCAAATGAAGTGGAGAGTTGGGCGGCTTAAGAGCCTGCGGTGGGTGTGGCTGAAAAGGTGAAGAACAAAAACAACCACAACAAAAGTGACAACAATAACAAATGTGACAAGACGAAACAAAAAAAAAAAACAAGCAACTTGCATGCGGATTAAATTAAATTTTATGACTGTCATTTGCTTTGTGTTTGTTGTTGTTTGTTGTTTGTTCCATTTGTTGTAGTTGTTGCACTTGTTGTTGCTGTTGTTGTTGTCACTTGCTGCGTTGTCACAATAAAAGCGTTTAATTTGCTCGCTGTTTGTGACATTTTACAACAATTTGGACAAGTGAGAGCAAAGGAGCCAGCAAAGCCAGCTGGTTGGCTGTATGGCAAGCTGGCAACATTGTTGCATGCAACATGTTGCATAGTTGCATTGGACTATCTCTCTAGCTGGCCTAGCTGTGTAACCAATTTGGGCAAGCAAGCAACTTGCCGGCCGGCTGCACCATAAATTGCCAGAAAACTGGCCCGCCTTCCATTTATTATTGCAACACGACAACAACTGCGAATAAATGGCAGCGGCGTCCAATGGGAGCTGGTGTAAGGGGTCGCTGGTCATAACAAATGGAATGGAAATTGCAGGAGAAATTGGGGAAAAGATTTAGGTCCGTCATTAAGCTGGAATCTTGGCACTATAAGCAAAAATTCCAACTTGCTGCGCTAAAGTATTTTTGTTCAAAAAAAAAAAATCAAAAAGTCAAATTGCATTTTTCTGGCCCCCTTGCATTATGCACTCACCCCGCCACTGCACACAATATCCAACTTGATGACGCTTAAAAACGCTGCACTGCTTTTGCCACAGCCAAAAGCCAAATTTGGTTAGTTATTTCGTTACCAAACGGCCAGACTTAGTTAAAGCCAGACAATTTGGCATTTGTGCAATGTTTTTTTGTGATTTTTTTTTTTTTGATTTTTTTAATTTATGTTTAATTTTTTAGTATTTATTTAATTTTATTTTATTTATTTAGCCCGTTGTCTAAAGCATTTTGTCATAAGCCTAGCATTAAAGCCATGTCACGCTGAGTTCATCAAAGTCAACAGCCCGCAGCAAAGCCAAGTTTCTATTTGGTCAAAACAACAAATGCTACAACAACAAAAATATATAAAAAAAAATACATGTTGCAAGTGGCAAAAACTTAATTGAAGTGGTTTGTGAAGTGGAAACAATGACCTTTCGTTTTGTAAATTAGTCACAAGCAATTTGTGTTGCAAGCACATTGAGTGCACTTGACTGACTGTCCTGGGGCTTAAATCATCATTACAAGCCTTATAAGGTTGGGAGTTTGGAGTTTATTTATTTTTTTTGTTTTTGCTGCTTTTAATTTCATATTTATAAGCTAAGTGATTTCTCTGGGAATCGGACTAAAAGTAATTGCTGATTACGAGTGCAAGCGATTAATGCTATATATCTAGTCAGGTTCGTTAAATCAACCAAATGGGAAATATAAAATTGAAAATTTTGCTCCAAAATTAACAACGCAGTTGAAATGTTGATGAATTTTTGAAATCTTTACCATTTTGCAAGACAGAAAATATTGTGGGATATAAAGGATTTGGTAAGTCAATAAGAGTATATCATTTTTGGCGAATGATGCGTAACTTAAGTAGATTAACTAATACATTTTACTTTATAAATAAATCTTACCGTATCATTTCTGCGCTGTTGAATGCTCGTTCACAGTAAATAAAAAAATATATTTAAGGTCTGTACCCTAATCTGAACTTGAAAACAGTGTTTCCAGATAACTGTCATTTAAAAATGAAACTCATGAAAAACGATCTATTGGGGATAGTAAAGAAGAAGAAGATGACCAAGATGGGTTTTCTGCGTGTTAACTGGGATTGACAGGGAATTATCTACTATGAGCTGCTCTCAAAACCCAACTGTTAACTCGGAACTGTTCAGTTCCAGAAGCGGCCAATAGGAGAAGAATTGTGTCATATCAGAACAACGCTAGATGTGTGTGAATATAGTGCCTCGCAAGAAGCTTCGGGAGCTTGGTTGAGAAATTCTTATACATCCATATTATAGTCCAGACTTGGCGCCAAGTGATTACAATCTATTCCTGTCCACGACGAGAACTTGCAACCTGAACTGGATGGCCATCATTAAAATCCAGCACAAATGGGACAAGACGTGACGTTGCTGTCTTGAAAGAATTTTTAATATCTTAGAACACTCTAGGTGTTGTATCTCTCTATCACATATTTATAAATAGTTTACTTAAAGAAAAGGGAGCAAACAACCCTCAAAAACCCTCTCGGTTGGTTCGACTTTTAATACTTGTCTTGCAGTCTTTTGGTCCTTCAGTCTTCCGTTCTTGCAGTCTTTCGGTATTTCAGTTTTCGGTTCTTCGATCATTTATTTTTTTAGATTGGAATATTTGTCTTGCAGTCATTCGGGTTTTCAGTCTTTCATTCTTTCATTCTTGCAATCTTTCGGTTTTTCAGTCTTGTATAGTTAATTCGTTTATTAATTTGTGTTTTTTTTAATTTGGCTTGCAGTCTTTCGATCTTTCGGTTTTTCAGTCTTCGGTTTTTTCATGTTTCCCATCATTCAGTCTTTTATTTTTGTATTCTAGTAGTACTTCTCTTCTTTCTTTCTTAGACTTTTAGTATTTACTGAAATTTTCCTAAGTGTCTTAGATAACTTGAAGTTAGTTGCGTTTTTCGGCATTATTTAAATGCTGGCATTCAGCAAAAAAGAATGCTTCAAAACATAACTTTTTTAAAGAAAGCAAGACAAACCATCTTATACCAAACATTATCAAATTTTGCATAAAAGCAACTAAATACAAGCAGAGTTGTCCTTGGATACTTCATGTGCTATATCTGCCAGCAACTTTTAAAATTATTGTTAGAAACTTTAGTAAATTCTGACCGCCATCTTGCTTTTCTATTTGTCCTTGCCATTTACTTTTTCGTTCAAAAATGTGATTTGCTTTTTTTTTGTTATATTTTTCTATTTCTCTTTGTTCTTTATTTATCTTTTTGGTTTGGTTCCGTTTTGGCATGCATTCATTTCGGCCAGTTTGACTTGGGACGCGCTTTTGAAATGCAACTCGTCGACCGCCAATTTTGTAGCCCGTATTATTTCTGGTTTTATTTAATGACTTTTTGCAATTGTTTTCGTGAGCAGATTTTGAAAATTGGCTTCAATGAGTTTTGTTGTTGTGATTGTTGTTGTCTTGTGGTATTTGTTGTAGTTATTGTTGCTGCTATTTGGTTCAGTTTGGTTTTTGTTTTATACATTTTGCAATAGTATTGTGCTCAAGGTTAAGCGGCTGCGTTCGAATTTGCTATTGAATGAAATACAACCCTGCTTATAAGCCGCTCTCCAATGCGGCCTTTTGTTGTTGCCTTTTAAATGTTTTATGCGCATGAGTTGGCAAATAATTGTTTTTGTTGCAAACTTGATCATTAAAATTAAGTACTTGCTGCAAGTAAAGGAGGGAGGAGGCCTTGTATGTGAGTGCTTTCAGTATTTTTTTATGTGGGTTGCAGAGGCACTACTTTAGCTGAGTACACGGGGCGTATGCGTAATCTGCCATAAAACTAACTGTAAATGGGCATAAATGTGAGAGGTTCGAGTGTGTGTGAGTGTGAGTGTTAGTGTGCAGTGAGTGTGTCATACGCCCAGCACTTAAGGAGTCCTCCAATGGGCGGCTGTCCAGCAATGCCAAAGTCTTTTATTATCATACGCTGAGGCACATTAATTAATCACAATTTTGCTTTAAAATATAAAGAAATTGCCAAGAAGCGTTGCTAAATGATTCACAAGGAGCAGAATAGAATGATTGCGACGAGCGGAACAGCTGTCAGTTCACGTGGAATGTCAAGCCTACGTTCAGATATTTTGACGCGCGGCAAGCGTTGGCAAAAATAGAATGTGCTTATACACTACAGGCAGAATGGGTACAATTGGGCAGAGTACTGCGGTGCCTTAGAATAGGAAGAGCGCTCCTTCAGTCTTTTGGATGCGCTAAATGTGCTACAAGGAATGTATGTTAGATTTGCTTAAACGAAATCCGAGAAAACTAAAAATCTTAAGGCATCGCGCTATTGTCCGATAGTCTTCAATCAGCTCACAAGTTATGCTGCCTCGCTGGCACCTACATTTCGTTGCAGTGCACTCTGACTTCGGTTAGTCCCTACTTCAATCAGCCCACTAGTTACCTTCTGTCATTGGCACTTACACTGCAATTTACGCATTTCATTTGATTTGTGACATTGTCATGACGCGCAGCGTGTTTGGGGGGGACTTACACGCCACTTGGATCAGACGACCTTACTTGTTACCAATGCACCGTGGCGAAATTAACAGCAATTAACTTGATTTGCTTTGTTTTTTAGAAGTCCACACTGCCTCCCCTCCAAGCGGAGACTCTCCCTCATTTCTTTCTTTCTTGCTGCTGCTGTTGGGTTTATATTGCACAGTGGCATGAGGTAATAATTTACGAAATTGACAAGTGAATCACCCGTGCGCTGTTGGTAGTCAGTCCATAAGAAGCGGTTACCATGGCGGGTATACGGGTGCGGTTACATATTATATGCATTGCAACGTTGTGTTGCGTTGCGTTCTCCGCGTTGCTTCCAACCAAGTTGGACGCCAGCGATGGCGACTAAGCAGAAAATTAACGCGTAATTAGACGTTCCTTTTAAGTGGAGCGGCGTCATCTTTATTGTTGTTGTTGTTGCCTTGGGGCGTGTTGTTAACTTGAGGAAGTGTCGCCACTTGGCTGCGCGTTGTTGTTGTATTGTTTTTTTTTTCTTTTTACTTGGCTCTGTCTTTGTTCAAAGGCGTTGATTAATAGGCCGAAAGCCTTTGCTTGACTGCCAATATGGCTGCAACTGGTGGCTGATTGCGTTCCATATATAATGTATATTCAACGCGTATATCTGTACATATACTTAAAGTAGCTACAAAAAAAGATATAATATATTTATAAGTACGTATATGGTATTTCGACGCTTGCATGTTCTTATATCATTTTGAACTTGAGTGACTTTAATTCGAGCGTAATTAATAAGGCATTGTGAAAAGCTTAACAGATTTTCTGTGGAAATGTTGCAAAAAGTAGGAAATGATGCAGCAACCGCGTATTAAATGCGATTGGGGTTGTTTGGTGGTAGGTACTTGTTGAAAGATAAGTAAAATGTGGATATGCATATATGTGATATTTTTTCAAGTCAATATTTAAAAATTCTACTTTAATAATTTATTACAAGCTATATGGTAAGTATAAAATTAATGCATTTTAAAGGGAATATATTTTTATGTATTCACCCATCAGGCTAGGGAAAAGTATGAGCTTTATATTATATTTTGCTCGCTATTATTGAATATTTCTTAATTTTTAAAATTAAAATACTAAATAAATAAAATAAAACTTTTTATCTAACGATTTAAGGTAAACTTAATCGCTTTTTTTGCACATAATAATAAAAGAAATTTTGTAAAAAAATTTATTCTTATGAAATTGTAATAATAATTTTAAAAAATGGGAGTAGTATTTGGTGTTAATTCCGATATCTTCAGCTTTTAAGAAAAATGCGCTTTATAGTTTTCAAAATCTACTTGTTCATACGAACGGTAAGACGAATATGATAAGCATCCAATTATGTCTAACTTTCTTAATCAATCTGTATCCCAATTCCTAATATATTTCATCAGGCACTGGAACAATCTAGAGGGTCTAAGACACTCAAGAAGATTTGTGTGCCTGGATGCGGCAAGAGCCAAGGAAGCTCTATGCCTAAATGGGACATAGCTTAGGCAACTTTGTGGTGCGTCGCCAGGCCATTTTCCCTGCAACGATGCCAAGGATGCCGAGTCAATTGAGCGCCTAATCACCAACTGTGCAGCCCTGGCACCAATGCTGCTAGGCAAACTATATTCTCAGTGAGAAGAAGCTGATGTATATCTCGCAGACTGGTCTGACTCAGTTTCTTAGAACAGATCCATGAGGGTCACAGTGCCGAAGGGCGTAGGCCCACCCTCGTTGGTACATTACATTACATGAGGATGCTTTCGATATTTCGAGAAATATATTTGATTTAAATAATAATTTTAATTGCCATTTTATTTAAGTAAACAAAAATATACTATTTATGTGCAATAAATAATTGCTTCTATGCAAATTTAGTGAAATATCCCGAACTAATCTTGCTCTAGGATAAAAAATAAATTGCTTATATGTAAATTTAGGAATAATATCCTAAACTACGCGTGCTCGAGGCTAACCTATATTTCTATGCAAATTTAGAAAAATGTAATTTTTAAATCTTTCTGCATAAACAGAACTACGATAAAGCTAACTACTAGGATACATATTATTACAAAGTTATCAACAAAATGCCTAATAACTAAATATACATTTTTAACGCAACCCAAAGTCCTAAACATTCGCTAATAAAAGCAAACCACCATTAATATAACAAATTTCGAGGAACACTTCTGTTAAACCGACTAACTGCCAATTTCTTGCTCAATATTTTTTATTTTTTTTGGTTTTGTTTTTTTTTTCTTATGCCCTCTGCAGAACAAACACCAGCTCAAGCCCATAAGTAACTACAACACTTAACAAAGCGTAGCTTATAAAGTAACACCCACTGCCACGCCCCCTCACACAAGTGACCCCTAACAATATGAGTGACCGAAACCCTCAAAACTTGCAACCATTCATCCATTATTTCGACACAATGCCAATTAATTTGTTTTATGATTTTACGACTTGGTGCAACCTACTAAAAAAAAAAAATAAAATGAAAAGAAAAGAAATGAAAAAAATAAAATCCTAAGGAAAAACTTGCGCGCATCCGCAGATGAAAATGCCAAGTAAAGCGAAATTTTTCCAGCCAGAGCCGGCAGCAAAAATGGCAGTAAAATGTTTTACATTTTTTTATATTATTTTTTTGTAATGCCCGGCAACGGTGACATGGCTGTAGTCGCTCTCTGTGTTGTTTGAGGATTGAAGATCGGACAGGGAATAAGGAAATTAAATGTTATGTAGAATACATTTTTGAAATATCTTCAAATATAAAATACAACGAAATTTGTTTTTCATATAATTAAAGTAATACAGTTCCCATCACCGCAGCGAGTGATGTGTCTTCTGCTACTGATTCGGTTATCTAAGCTGGCCCCTCTCCACACTTCATGCATTACTGCCACGCCACTGTACCGCACGAAGCGCATTGGGAATAAAACTATGGATAGTCTTGGACGCCAAATGTGCGTTGCATGAAGTTGGGGTAAAGTGGCAGCCAGCCCATTTAAGCCAAAGAGGTCTCTCTACCCTAGTCAATGGCTTGCAGCTGGCTTTTGCCATTAGAAACGCCCCTTAATGGCCAGTTAGCCGCCTTAAAATGTGGCAACAACAACAACAATACAACAGCAACCACAAAAACAAAAACAACTTTGGCTAAGACTAGAGCCAGCAGCGGCAGCCACAGCAACAAAAATGCAATAAAATTGGTTGATAATGTTTTTCTCAACGCCATTCAAATGCTGGCTAACAACAAAAACAACAGCAACGGCAACAACAACAAATACAACAAAAACAACGTATTATGAGCTAAAATATAGGTTAGAGCTGCATTTTAGCCAAGAGTCCGCGGCGCAGTGCAAGAGCCATGAAGTGGCTTTAATGTTGATGATCAGCGAGTGCGCTAAGTGTATGGCCAACATCATAATGTTGGCCAAGTTAATAATGAAGCTGTTGCTGTTTTTGTTGTTGCTATTGTTTTTTTTTTGTTTTATTTTTTTTTTGTTCTTGGACAACGCAACGTTTAACCTCTGATCAAAAAGGCAGCGCTTCAGGCTAACCGGGGCTTGGTCCAAACGCTTGACCAAATAACTTAAAAAAACACACACACACAACAAAAGCGACAACAATAAAAAGGCCAGCAACATGAGAGTTTGCAAGAAGCTTTGGCTGCACTTGGCATTTACTTGCTACAACTTGTTGTGCCACAACAACACAAAGCACAACATAGTTTAATTAAAAAACAAAAAGAAATATGGATCGGTTCGTTGAAAGAGATACGCGAACTAGCTGTACACTTTGAGGGAAAATTTTAAATAAGATTAAATTAGACAAAAAAAAATTCACAGAAGTGGCCACGTTTTGCCAGAATTGGCAAAGCTTTGTACGAAAAAGGATGATTTTTCGTGGTGTTTTTTAGATCGAAAATGACGATTTAGCTTTTGGTGATCAGAGTACTTGGAGGAAATTTCAGTATTTGGTTTTAGATTGCAAAGTTTATATTCAACAAAGCTTCCAGTCTATTTGTACAATTCGTTTGTGGTTTAAAACTCAAAGTTTCTTTTATGGAACTTAAAGTCAAGTTTTAGTTTTATACTTGAAAAATAATGATATGAACTTAGCAAATATTATTTTAATTTACACTTAAAATTGTGAAAGTTGGCCTACAGTAAACTTGTATCCAAAGGCAACTTAGTCCAATCTATTTATATTGATTTGCACAAAAATCTCTTCAATTTATATGAAATGCTTTACTTATAAAGCTTGAAATTGTCATTCTAGATACACCTTGTAGATACAGTTTCCATTCATATACTATGTTTCGACTTTTCGTACTTCTATACCGCACGAAGCGCATTGGGAATAAAACTATGGATAATCTTGGAGGCTTTTTGGAGCTAAGGTCAGACTTTATGTCAATCTTTATAATTTAATGCTAATTCGCTTTAAGACTTTTTTTTCATAAATTTATCCATATTATCATATCCATTATTATTGATATATAAGATACATCTTGATCTGATTTAAATTTTAATAGCAATTTTTGATACGCTCTTACGCCACAAGCTTGGAAACGCAAAATTATGCGCCTAACCAAATCCTCTAAGCCGCAACTAAGCCTGCCACCAACTGTTGCATATTCAGGCCTATAACCAATATGCCCTTTTAATGCACATTCAAGTGGTATGAAAAATAAAATAAATAAATGCATATGCAGAAAACTAAAACAAAATCTAAATACGAAAATTCCACATTATTCTCACGTTCATAAAAATTCCTTTGGGCTGCTTTCGCTGTGTAACTTGAGTTTAGCTTTGGCTTTGGCTTAAACGTAGACAATGTTGCCACAAATAATTTACCAAGAATTACGAGCATCATCAGCAGCAGCACAGAGTGCGACAGAGAGAGAGAGAGAGACTGCCGTTTGTTGCAGTTGCAGTTGTTGCTGCCGGCCGCAAATGTAATTTCTAGTTGAATTTTCAACGCTTTGCCGCGCACTTTGTGCTATTGTTGTTGTTGTTGCTGTTTTTTGGGGGGAGGAGGGCAGTGGAAAACTTGCCGACTTTTGAAAATGATTTTCAAGTGAAGCTAAGCAGAGGCATATAGCAACCATTAGCAATGCAAGCAAGCAACAACAATTCCGAATGTGTTTTTCATGCTATTTTTTTTTTTTTTTGTTTTTAGGCCAACATACCAACTAAGTAATTTCTGTTATCTTGTGCATCATTTTGTAGCAACGACCCAATGACTGGCTAACTGGCCGACTGACTCTGTCCGAAAGTTTCAATGTCCGACTAACTACCTAGTTGTGCCTTTCATTTGATCCTAAGCCCAGTTGAGCTCTAATTATCATATGATATATGTTTGGCTTG
Organism: Chymomyza procnemis; assembly: GCA_035046065.1. NCBI lineage: Eukaryota > Metazoa > Arthropoda > Insecta > Diptera > Drosophilidae > Chymomyza > Chymomyza procnemis. The sequence goes on from JAWNOJ010000026.1 coordinate 22,290,101, forward strand.
CTGCATATGCGCATGTTGTTATTTATTTCCTCTTTTTTTTGGTTGTTTTCTTTATAAACAACCTTTAGCACATTTATTATAAATAAAAACTCAACCATCATGCACTTTGTACAAAAAAAATGTGTTGAGAATAGGTTTCACATTTGAAAAAGTTAGCAAACATGCTTTCTCCAGTTAAATAAATTTGTTGGTCATAATGTTTTTTTGTTGTTGTTTAATTTTTGTGCAATCCTAGTAGGCTTGGCTAAGTGCATTTCAAGCAGTTGCAAGTGGTCATCATTTTGGGCTATCAAGTGGACTTAACAATTTTTTATAAAATTTTTTAATGTATTTCTAACAGAAATAAGAGAAAATAAACTAGCCTGAAGGCTCTGTGCTTACGCTATTAAAAAAGTATTAATTTCTTCTGGCTTCACAAAGAAAAATCAATCTATTTTTAACAAGCCTGAGCAATTTGTTCATAAAATATTCACTTAAGATTTTAAGCTATATATCAGATTTTATTGCAAGACTATAGTGCTTTACGCGTTTTTTATTTCAAATAACAGATCCCATCAAAAACTTTGGTTTACACTTTAAACTAGCTTTTCTTCTTAAATCCACATATATGCTTTGGCTGTGTGGCGCTTAATGTTGCTGAAGAGTGGACCACCAAAAACTTGCTCATGGTTTTTTCAAAGAAAAAAAAACTTAGTATTGCATAATTGTACCCTAAATATACTTTTGCATTTGAGTGCAGTTTGGAAATAAATACAAACTGATTACATTCTTGATAATTTACAGATTAATTATTGTTTACAAGAGCGAATCATATGCCACATGAATGTTGAACTGAGAAAAGACACACATTTGTCAGATCGGCTGTTGCTCGTCAGCTTCCTTATCGTCGAAACGTAGTTGTCTTGGCAAATATTTGGAAATTTGCACGAGGATTATAAGCGCCAAAACCAGGTAGACTACTCGATATTGTGAGCCTCGTAAGCATAGTGATAGCACACTCGCCTCTTTTTTGGAAGGTCGGTGGTTCGATACCACCCTACCATCTGCCTAGCACTAGCATAGCTAGCAAATATATAGACGCTATTTTTCCAGCAAAATCTTTATTAATTAAAGAAACCGCCTTTCGCATTTGTCTGTAAAGGATTAGTTCCTCTTCTCTTCTAATAGCAATAGAGTTGTCTCAATACTCTGCCTTTGGAGCAATGAACAAAGTTTAAGGAATAAAAATTTTTTTTTTATTTTTCTTAAAACTTGACATGTCAATATAGAGTTCAAATTCTCATGGATATCCACAGCTGTAATTGAGCCGAGCAAAGTTGCACAAAATGCTCCACACGCTGCTTTCGGATTGTAGCTTATGGTAAATATTGTCTTTTAAGAAGTTTGAGGAATGTAGTTTGTCTAAAAGCAAATTGATTTGGCCAAGATGCTTCTAGCAAGCTCTTAGGAGCAACTTTGTATAAGAGCTGCAAATATTTTGGCTATATTTGGGAAATCCGGAGGCACCAAGCTGCAACTGCCCGAAATTAACATAGTTCAAAGTTCTCAATAACTAAAACTTTTATCTTAAATTATGGTTACAAACATTTTATAGATATTTAAAAATGCAAGAACTTACAATTTTGCTAAATTTAAATGTAGAGTATCGTTGGTAACTTCATAGCTTTTAGTTGCAACTTATACATTTTTTTCGTCTACATACCTGCAAAGATAAGAAAAAATTTATAACTTAGTTCAATAAAAAAACATATCAGTTTCATAAATTTTTTAATATTTGACTTACAAAATATTTCCTAATAAAGTTTGCATTTGGAAAAGCTCCATTAGGCAAATATAACAACTGAAATACAGCTCAATTTTCCAACTGATTAAAATGTTTCAATAATCAAAACTTTGCTTGAGAAAAACTATTTGATAAACTTTGCTAACTTATTTTTTGTAAGTTTTAGTTGTTTGTTCTCTCGTACTTTTACTTTGTTGCTTTTTTTTTTGTAGTCATGTTGCAGTTGTTTTTCTACAAGTTGCACAGTCGACTTGGCAACTTCAATTGTTTCTGTTTTTGTTGCATTTATTATTATTGTTGTTGCTATTGCTGCTGTTGTTGTTGTTGACATGATGAATGTTGCTGCTGGGTGCTAACAAATTGATATCTCTTACATGATATATTCATATAAAAAAATGCATTCCGTATACCCCACCAATGCCGGAATTTGTAGCATAAAACTAGCTGTGCAACAATTCGCAGAGAACTAACTATTTACACAACACGAACATGCAATCGACTGGCATAACAATTGCGTCGACAACAACTACAAACATCTTGTTGGGGGGGTCTTTAGTAACGTGTAGGCGTGGCTGGGTGGCAAATTCTCTCAACATCTATAACAATTAGAAATATGTGCATAACTATGCAGTTCTATAGCTTTATTTATGCTTAAACAATATTTGTTGCCTAGAAATGTTGCACGGTATTAGGGCAATTATTGTTTTGCACTTCTACGACTTACTTTGATGGAAATATTTACAAAATACATAGAAAAGACGCTATAGCTGCTGGCGCCATCTGGCGGGAAAAAAGTAGAACAATGATGCAAACGTGAAAAGCTGCTTTTTTAATCGTTGAAAATAATATTTCAAGTCAAATATAGCAAAAAATTTTGGTTTTTGCAATATTGTAACTAGATACTTACACATAAAGGTTACGCCATCTGAATCGGTTCAATAGAAAAGTCAAATAACTTTAAGAATTTAAAGATCGAGGCCGCTACGAAATATTATGATTTTCAGCAACACATTTCTGAGATTACCGAGTATCTGCTACAGGTCCGTGTTCAAAAAAATTAAACCTAAAGCGCGTATCGTATCGCTTTTGGCTACAGTGCGGCACGATATTTTAGGCAATATGCGCGCTGGGTTAGCTTTTCAATGTAAAGCGACACTATCTCGGCGCTTTTTTGAGGTATTTAGCGATATATGGTTAAAATTGGATCAAACTTTACTAATCCGTAATGGCAAAACTGATCGGTTGAAAATAGTCAAAGTCTTTTCAATTGAGTTCTATCGTTGAAAAGGAGCACAGCGCAGGAAAGAGATAATTAATAATGTTAAAGCTAGTTCCAGCTCATACAATAAGCATCATTTCAAAAATAATATAACTCCTAAAAGCAATGGAAGCAGCAGACGCAACTTTACAGATTATGTTGGTTCCGTAAGCTTCATCTCAAAAACAATATAACTGCTGAAAGCAATGGAGGCAGAAGGCGTAACCTTAGAGATTAAGATAATTCTATAAGCGATATCTCAAAAAATGAATTACTTCTGCAGACTTAGAACTTCGAAGATTATGCTTAGGCGTCTTTTTAAAAATAATTTAACCCCTGAAAACAATGGAAGCAGCTGTTCCAACTTCGAAGATTATGCTAACTCCACAAGCGTCATCTCAAAAGTAATATTACTACTGAAAGCAAAGACAACCGAAGACGCAACTTCAGAGATTATCTCCAGCGCGCATAAAATATACAAATACAAGTTGGAAAATTCGCAAATCATATTGAAGTCAATCAAAATAATAGCTCTTCTATCAAATGCGAAAAGCGTATTTAATAGTCATCTTAATACACTCAATTTTTTTGCTTCAATGGAAATCATTAATAATGCGCTTGATGATGTTGTTCGTACTGTTAAAGTGTTGATATCGTTAGCTGAATGATAATGTCGCAGCTAATACTGATGCTGCACTATGGGGAGAGTACTGTGTGGCGATCTCTGCTCCATTGGGGATACCATACAGAGGAGGAGGGTCTATGCAACGCTTCGTTGCGTTCAAAGTTTTTTATTTTTTTTTTATTTCGCCAAGTCATTCGATAGCGGCAATGTCTGCCTCTTTCATGTTTCTTTTTTTTCGCTCTCTCGCTATGTTTTTTTCTAGCTCTCTTGCCATTAATTAATTAAAATTGACATTGAGGCACATCAACAATCGACAACAACAACAAGAAAAACTACAGCTACAATGGCAACAAATTGCAAACAAGCTTCTAATGATTAGTTGCATGCCTTTGGCTGTTAACAATGTGCAAAATGCTGTTGCCTCTTCTTGAACGTGAGCCTTAGTTATATTTATTTTTTTATATCTTTTATATCTTTTATCTGTATCAACTAGTTTAGTGTCTATGCTGGCAGCTGTTGCTGTACAAAAATATGAGCAAGTGAAATTACTTTGAACAAATTAAATATATTTTTTCTTTAAGACTAAAAAGTTTTCGCTTACAAATTACTTTCTGCTGAACAGTAATTTCTTAGTATCTCTCACAATCCCTGAAGCTCCTCTTTATAATGATGAGAGGTATCGCAAGTGCTTTTACACGGCAGATTTTAGCATACATTTCCAGTGAATTTTAATTCTTTACGGAAAAATTCTGGGAAAATTATAGAAAATGCAACAAGTATGGCCACAGAAATGCTAGATTTATTATAAATCTCTTTCAGCGGTATCCGTGTGTGCGGTGCAGCACAACAATTCTAAGGAATTGCAACTTACAAACAATCCTTTTTTTTTAATGACGATGGCAATGAGCTGGATGCTTCTGCAAAAATCACTTTTGACGGTTTTTCTAGCGAAATTAATTTCAAGCGCAGCATTTTTTATTTTAATTCCAATTGAATTTTTTCTAGGAAATATTGGTACAAAAATTTAAGGACATGACAATTATTGCAAAAGCTTTAATATATATTATATATGAATGCAGTAAAAGCATCCTGCTGGTTGGAGGGAAAAACCATTTCAGTATCAGTTTTGCCTCAATTACCTACTTCGAGTTACCAATTAGTATTGTAAAGATATTAATTTTCTTAGCTTGCCACTCGACATTTATTTTTAAAGCAGATCTAGTCACTTAAAAAACATAATAAGTTTTACGAAACTCAATAAACAATATAGATTTTTAGGTTTTTAATTGTGTACAGCTTTCTTCTGTTTATTCTCGAGAACTTGTAAAAAATTATTCAAAATGTTTAAGACGCATGTACAGTCGCGAAAATTATTTTGTTGAAACGAAACCCAAGTGCGACTCTATTGATACCCCTAAGCAATCATTCTCTATCTTCCAGAAAAAAATCACTGATTCTAAACTTATATATTAAGAACCAAAGATAGAGATGTCCGTCGTTAGCAGCTTTAATTGTGTTTTGGCTTTATTATCCTAATCTAAAATTTAAAATTGGGGCCATTTGTACCAATTACTTATTGTCAATCTAAAGAGATATCGATATATATTTCTAGAGTTCAATATATCTATGTTTTTTCAGCTCTGGAAAATATGTGGATACTTTAGGCGAAACAATCGAGCCAATTTAGGCTTCCGTTTTTGTATACCAAAAGAAATTACTTCATTCAACTTTTTGAAAGAAAGTAAATATGTTCAATTCCTTCTTATTGTAAATTTATATATTAAGGACCAAAAATAGAGATGCCCGTCGTAACTATAACAGCAGATTTTATTGTTTTTTCGCTTTATTATCGTAATTTAACTTTTAATTTAAGGTTTGGTCTCCCATTTACAGAATTACTTATTGCTAATCTAAACAGATTTCGATATATCGATACATATGTAGAGTTCGAAATATTGTTGTTTTTCAGCTCTGGAGAATAGATAGAAACTTTAGGAGAAGCACTCGAGCCAATTTAGGCTTCCGTTTTTGTATACCAAAAGAAATTACTTCATTCAACTTTTTGAAAGAAAGTAAATATGTTCAATTCCTTCTTATTGTAAATTTATATATTAAGGACCAAAAATAGAGATGCCCCTCGTAAAGATAACAGCAGCTTTTATTGTTTTTCGCTTCATTATCATAATTTAACTTTCAATTTAAGGTAAGCCCCCCCCCCCCCCCTTTACAGAATTACTTATTGTTAATCTAAACAGATTTCGATATATCGATATATATTTAGGGTGCGAAATATCGTTGTTTTTCAGCTCTGGATAATAGGTAGAAACTTTAGGAGAATCACTCGAGCCAAAACAAAATACTTCATTCGACTTTTTGAAAGAAAAAAAAAAGATCTTCCTTCCTCCCAGAAATCTGCTATTAACGACACAAATTAGAATTAATTCTCCACTAAATATTAATTTAAAGTTTACAAAATTAAGATCTAAACAAGATCCACATAAAATACTTCACTAGATTTAATGAAGGAAAATCAATGTGATCACTAAAAGAAATTAGCCAATACTGCCACTAAGTTGAATTGATTGAGTAACTTTTCTAATGATTAATTTTAAATTAATAAATTAAAGATCTACACAATCACATATAAAAAAACTAAAAAGCTTCTCTCTGCACGCCCTGAAGTATTTGGTTCGACGAAGCAACAAAGCAACCACCAAATACGGCAAGAAACACTTGTCTAACCAACCCGTACTTAAGATTTCGAACTATAAAATATATCATCATCGCTGTAACTTATTATCTCAGTCACTTTAAGCAGCCAAATCAATAAATATCAGTCAGTTAATAAATTTATGTTGTTTTTTTTTAATCTTTTTTTTCGCTGAAAGTTTGGAGCGAACGTATCTTTTACAACTAATGAAACGTTGGAAATGAATCGGAATTCATTTAAATTTTTTCATATTTACATACGCATAAAAAAAAGAGAGCATAATCAATAAATAACGAAATTCTATTTATGCAACGGCGCTGGCAGAGAAGTTTAAGTCGATATGGACGGCGATGTCGGCGTCGACGTCAGTCGTGTGGCAATGACAAAATAACGGGCTACAGACAAGCAGCGCTGCGGCAACTTGTCATGAATGCACAAATGCCCACACAGCAGTGGCGTAGTTCGGTTTTTTTTCAAAAAAAAAGGGAGTTAATTGATATTCCCATTTCAATAGATTGATGCTTATGCCTCAAATCGGGACCCAACTGCGCATTTGTGTTGGCGTATTTCGGGAAACACTGTGTGTGGTCCAACGAAAGATTGTTATTTTAAAAGTTCTTTGAGTTTTATGATTTCAAGAATTCTTCCTTTTAAGTTGATTTTACATAAAAGATATATTTTGCGCATTATTTAGGCAGCGGGAACTTGCCCTCTTGTAAAACAAGTTGAGAAAAAAAATAGTAATATTATTAACTCCAAAATTAATAATAGTCATTAAACCTTGAAGACAACTTTTACATTTTATATTTATTTTAAAACCAAACAAAATATTTTATTTTAAAAACTCGGTTTAAAAAAATTAGGGAGGAAAAGACTTTAAGAATATTTTGGTTGTTATCTAATATGTAATATGAGGCAGATTAAGAAGTTCCGGGCCTAACTAAGAACAACATAATGTTATCCTTCAATATATTTTAGCTCGATACAGCGATTAAAACGATCTTCAATCATTTCAATACCCTTCCTGTAGTAGTCGGCTCAAAGATTCTCAAATCAGGCGTCAGTTTCGGCATTGACTGCTTCGTCATTTTCAGTTTTGGGAAGATCTAATAATCGCAGCAAGCCAAATCCGGTGAAAACGAATGAATTATAGTTCTTTTATTTTTTTAACTCAGTCAAGTTTAGTTTTCGAATTTAAATTATTAATTTCTATAAATATTTTGAAGAACTTTAAATTGTACATAATATTTTTTAATAATTATATCATAATATTACTATAAAGAAAAATATGTCGTAAAAAATGGATTTCTTTGTCTTTTAATCGTTTTATTATTTTAAAAGTGATTTATTTCGCTGTTAACTTCAAAAAATTTGATTTTGAAAAATATTGCTACTTATTGTTCTGCTGAAACGATATTCTAAATACACGAAAAGATAACAATTTCTGAACACCGTTTTAAAAAACTTCGAAAAGCGTTTCATTGCTAAAATAAAGATCGTGTCTATCCTCTTCAACTACTACGCCACTGGCTCACCCGTATACACGCATATTTTGACCAATGTGCATATAAAAACCAAAACATGCATAAGTTTATAAAAAAAAACTACACACACACACATACACACATAATTTTTTTTTTAATTTATGCAAATAAATTTCCACTTTGCACTGAAATCAAAGTGAATTAAGTGCGAGTGATAGAAAAGTTGTTGCCGTTGCATGTGTGAGTGAATACCGTTGTTTGTGCCACTTTGGCCGAGTTTAGTTTTCTTCATGTTTTCGATTTTTAATGGATTTTGTTTTTTTTGTTTTTGTTTTATTCGTTGGACGACGGTCGGCCGGCCAGCTCTAGTGTAGCCGGACTGGCGGTTTGGTCCGCTTGTTGCGTGTCCATGTTGTTGGCGTCACAGGCGGCGAAGGTGGCGCTGCTGGCGACAATGGCGTCTCGAGACTTTGCCGCTTGCCCAGGGGCAGGCAGCTATGGCCCGTACCGGCAAGTGCGTGCTTTGCGAGACTTTCGGTGTCACAGACTCGTCGCAAGAAACTTGTTTCTTTTGGCTAAGAAAATACTGCCGGTAACGGTGACGCCGTTGTACAGACAGTGTCGCCTCTGCCAACGCAGACGCCAACGCCGCCTGAGGCGCTAAGTAGTCCAAGGTGCGTGAAATAAATTTACAGCTGACGTCCGTGCGTTAGTCCGTCCGAACGGCTGCTGGTCCGTGCTATGCGTGCTGCCAAGTTTTCACAATTTTCATTTGCCTGACAATTTTTACATGTCTGGGTTGGCGTTCTGGTTCCCACCTTCCAACGACTACCGAAGGCTTGTTTTCATAATTTTTGAATTTTTATGAATCTTGAGTAGTATCAACTTTATGGCTAAGGTTGTTAGGCCACAGGGAGTAGGCGTTTGAAGGTGTTGAAGGTGTTTTTAAGGTGCAGCCAAACGGGTAAGTGTATATAACTCGAGATTAAGGAGCGTCATAATGCAGCATGAAAAGTATCATTACTCTTTCAATGTTTTTTTTATTATGCTCAAGTCGAAATTTTTGTCTTAATTTCACAATTTAAATGCAATTTTGATAGCTTTATATCATCTCGATTGTTTGTAGAAAGATTTCAATTATCTTTGAATGAACATTTTATCATTTTTTGGCCTTGTTAGTTCGTATGTTTACTCTTCTGTACTGCACAAAAGTTTATATAAGCTTGTGGACTCTTTCACCTGAAATCACTTATTATTCTTCATCAACAATCGATTGCGAGAGTTGGATTTTGTTATTATGTGGTTAATCTCATTCATTTTGTAGAATCTAATTAATAATGTAAACCTATGTGATAATCTTGATCGCAATTTGTCCTTGTAATGTAAAATTCTGGAAAATATGTCATCGTTAAACATCTTTGTGGAATAACATCATCATCTCTTTTATATACAAATAGATCCGATCATCCCTGGCATATACAAGTTCATAGATCTGATCATCTCTTGCATATACAGTTTCATAGATCTGAACATCTTTTGCATTTACAAGTTCATAGATCTGATCATCTCTTCCATATACAAATTCATAGATCTGATCATCTCTTGCATATACAGTTTCATAGATCTGATCATCTCTTCCATATACAAATTCATAGATCTGAACATCTTTTGCTACAGGAAAAATTCTTTAAAAAAATTCACGTTAACGTATTTGTTCTCATCTCTTTCTTGAAAACATCATCTCCAAGTCTTCTCAAAATTATCTTCAACATTAACAGCCGTTGGCTCATTTTAAAGGTAACCAAGCATAAAAAGTAAACATCTTCAAGCCATATAGACGCTTGGTGTAGCACAACAAATTTTTATATGCGTTTTTCGATTGCTGTTAATGCCCAGTAGCAACTTGGCTTTATCCATGGATTAGGTAGCTGCGTGACATGCCTTTGGCAGCCCCTTAGCGTTACCGTTGCTCGTGCCACGCCAAGTTAAGTTGGAGGATGGCTTGAAATTGCGTGAATTAACATAAATTACGAGCAGGAAAAACTTTGTACGCAATTGCCTTGAAAAATGTGCAACGGAAATTTAAGCGTAAATTGCTCGGGCTGACCGGCATGTCCAAAAGGCTTTTAGGAGTTTGAGTTTAGGAGGTGCCGTCGCCACCGACATGTTGCAACGTCAACGCTAACATGGGGCGGGCAGCCCAGCGGCCACCCACACCGCAACTCAGGTCGCTAATTAAGTGGAAATTTATGGAATGAAATTACTTTGTGCACAGCTCGGTGCAAGCATAAAAACATTATTTTTACGAGTAGCCAACAACATCAACAGCTGAAGTATACCCCCGACCGCCGCAGCAGCGCAGCAACTACCACTGCCAATGGATGGGCTACAACGACGTGCATATCATAGCCATCAAGAGCGTTGCATTTCAGCACGTGAATTTAGTGTTGGGCAATTTACTGGGCAATTTGAATAAAATTGAATTAAATGCATATGTGGCTCGTTCGCATTTTGCATGTCTTGTATGTAGTAGGAATATATAAAGTATCTATATATTTTTGTATATATAACATACCTGCCACATATGCCGCTGGGCAGACACACACACACAGACACACTCGCTTGCTCACAAATTGTCTTCAATGCAAAATAATTTAGATTTTAGCTAAAACCAACTATAACTGGTATCTTGCAAAGACCATCATCATTGATTACAGCTGAGTGAATTGCTGGGCTTAAAGGTTAATGTACGGCCGTACACCCTCCCATACGGCCCACAACTAATTTATTTTGCATACAAACGACACACACACGCAACCACAACTGCAAAACTGAGATAACATACTTTACGTAAGGCATTTTGCTGTGTGTTGGTATGCCACCAAATTAACCGGACATGCAACAAGAGATGCCACAAAATTGCAATAGACTTAGTTACAATGCAACGAGCTTTGGGTATACTAAAGTGCATTGGATCAATAAGTATTAGGAATGCGTTGCCCGTAAATAGTAGCTCTTGAGAATGCTGGCTTTTAATTGAAAATGTTAGAAGGTAGGCTACCGTTGACGCGCAAGTGTTGGAAATAATTTTGCAAAAGTCAACTTTCAGCTTAACTTCATTTACACATTAAATACTTTTTGTTAATATTAAATGTTTCACTTCAAAATTGTACAACAAAACAGCTGAAAATCTTTTTGCAACAATTAAACAAGTAAAACACAAAAAAGCTTTTTAAATGTTTACAATCACACACACACATACACACTCATTCACAACAATTAATGCCTTGTAAGTGTTGGTAAACGTATGAATGTATGTGTCGTTTTGGTGTTGTTAAGTTGTTTTCGATCGGATCGTGTAAACATTATAAATAATTGAATTGTAATTTTCGCAACTTGTATTAAAAATCGCCTACGAAGCAGTAAGCCAAACAGTGGCGCGCACCAGAGGGTTCAATCAACTATGCAGCGCACTTTTGACCCTTTCTGTAAAATTCTACTTTACCGCCGCCACTGACACATATATTTTTGCATATAATATTGCGACCGCAGCTCCTGCGGCGGCATTAATTGTACTATAGCAACAATGCGGCGGCAACCAAAAAAAAAAAAAAAAAACAAAAACAAAACCGGTATGTAAATACACGTCAGCATTTATTTGGTAGTCACTGTGTAAGTGCGTGTTGTAATTAAGTTGAAAATAAACGCTCGAATGCCTTTAATATCATTGAATTAAAATTGACTCAATCGCAACTCTCTGACTTTGCCCCGTAGTGGCTCGGGGCCAAGCGAAATTGTTGTTAACATGTTTGGTGAGCTGGTGCGCAGCCAGGGGATTACAATCGCTCATGTGCAATATAACCGCATTGTCTAGGCGTTGCAGTGTATATTACATAAATTTCCTGCTCCACAGAGCCTGCACATACTTAAGCAGTGTATAATTTATTGATTACCTTCAACAATACAAAACTCTACCCCGCATGCTACCCACCTGATGCACAGCACAACAGGCAACTGTTGCAGCCTATCGCATAATTTGGCGCGTGGCCTGACACTGATAAGCAGCTCAGTGCAGTAGCGTAGTTGAGTTTTTCGTCTTAGGGAAGGGGTCAAGAAATAAATGCAGATTAAAAAGTGTCCCCCACACTAAACAATAAGAAAACATTTATGGACGTATAGACTGGAAATATGGGAAACTTTTAGTAAATCCAACTTACAACTACTTCAAAACACCCAAACTAAAATACTAAGAACAATAACAAATGCAGACTGGTACATACGAAATGATGCTATTCATCATGATCTTGCAAACTATTGAGAAAATATTAATGGGAAGAAATTTTAAGTATGCATTGCCACTACTTCAGCACGAGAATGTACAAAAGAGTCAAAATTCTGGATTGAATGAAAAAGAAAATCGGTCGAAGCAAACTCCCTATCGTTGGGTTATAGCTGCACTTTTCTTGCCATTAAAATACACAATCAAAACTTTTCCCTAATGACGGAAAACTGAAACCAATTTTATTGTCAGCTATACCCACTGATGCAATCCGATTAATGTCAAAAGCTGTAAAATTTTTTAATTAAATGGGTAAACACGTTCAATTATGGCCACAACTTGCAAATGCAGTCATCCTTTACAAACGGATTGGATTGATTTTTACAGCCAACGCTTTACAATAATGGTGGGCAACATTACGACTCTTATTAATTTCCATTCGTCGAAAGTCAACGAAAAGCCTTCGCTAAGACTTAGAGTAGCAATTGAACAAATCTGTTTATTTTTTGTCGCCCTAACTAAATCCTATAATGACAATTCTCATTAAATTCGATAAGCTCAACGGATTTCAAGAGCTTCGATGCGAAGCTTGTAGAGGCAATCCCCTTGAACTATGCCACTGTGCCTTGCTTGCATACACTCAAGCAGCTGAGACATGACTTGACTCTAAGAGGCGGACAAATGGATGAACTGACTGGCAGCTTGGACAGACTTTACAGATAGACAGACTGTCGGCTATTTGATAATGACACATTGGGCAGTAAGGTAGAACTATAATATTATATTATACAATAAAGACTTGCCAGTTGCAACTGATATAATTATAAGATATGAATGAATGAATGAGCTGTTGAATAACAGTCTTCGCATGCATTATATTAAGTATACGCATATATATTTTATATATATTTTCCTTATACATAAGTACATATGTACATCAACATGCAGTGTTTGAGACGGGTTAATTAGAAAGCATTAGCCGGGTAGTACGTCATTTTGGGCTACAACTAAATGTTATTCACTGTACTGCACACAATCTGGGCTAATAAACTAATTATAACCATTTGCAAAAGAGCCCGTATGCAGAAATTTTGATTTCTGATTATTTACCAACAAAGAACATATATATATTTAAAATTAATTATGATTTTATGATAAATGCAACGTTATGCTTAAGATTTGGTTGGCTGTATAGCAGTCGCTCGGATGTTGCTGTGCATTTTGCTGCGAAAACAAGCAACAACTAATATGTTTTTTGTAAGTGATACAGTGTTCCACGTTCTGAACAAAATATAAACATTAATTTAATTTATAAAATAAAGCTTAAATAAAGTTTTTTAAAAAAATACAAGTTGTTTTCTAAAATATAAATTTCATTATTTAATTTAAAGTTTTAAATACAATTTATATTTGTATTTAAATTTTAAAACAGTTTATATTTTAAAACGAACCTTTTAATTGAAAAATATGTGTTTTTCATTTAATTTATAATTTTAAATCAAAAAAAATTTTTTTAAATAAATGAACAATTTATGCCCTAAAATTAAATTTTCATTATTCAATTCATAGTTTTAAAAATATTTTGGATTCAAAACTATATTTTTAAAAGTATATTAAAAAAAGTTTGTTTTATAAAAATTTCAGCTAAAATTAACAAAAAACCTCACTAATAAAAACTTTGTTTAAAACAATAAAAAATATATCGAAACTCTCATTTAGCTTACATTTTAAATGAAATTTATATATTTTATTTTAATTTTTTAAAATATATAATAAAAATAAAAAATAATTTGCTTAAATTTGTTGCTGAGAACTCATTTTCTTTAAAAAAAAATATGTTATTCGAAATTGTATCTTTCGCTTTTTTTATAAAATTTTATAATATCCTAATAAACAGAAAACAAATTTAATAAAAAAACCTTTTTAACCAAAACAATTTATTTTGAAAATCATATTTAGTTGTTTAGTTAATTAATTTGTCTATTAAATTTTATGTACTTTATTTTAATTTTATTAATTTAATTTATAAACGTAATAAAAATTTAAACTTATTTTTTTTAGTTTGTCGCTGAAAAAACATAACCTTAAAAAATGCATTAAAAAATTATATTTAACAATTTCTAATTAATTAATAATTAATCTTATTAACGCTTAAATGTGTATCTTTCACTTTTTTTAATACTTTTATTCTGAATTTTTCTATTAGTTTTCATGTACAATATGTAATTTTCATTTAACCGTTAATTTCATTATTCATAATATAATTTTTATGTTTTTGTAGTATCATTTTAATATTAAAACTAGAAATTCGCCCCATTTAAAAGTTTAATTTTCACATTTACTTTTGGCCTATAACAAATTTTATTTCTACAAATAAAAGCTTGATGAAAGCATATTTTCAGCTCTACACCAACAGTTTATTTTTTTTTTAGACTGCTCGCTTCCTTTTACCACTAATTAATTTTTGTTATACATTTTTTAATTAATGCTGAATGAACAGCTTCACAAATACAAAAAAACACTTTGCTGCTTGCCCCAAATTACAGCCTGAAAACCTTTAATTTTTATTTTTATGCCGCAATAAAAAAAAAACTCAATTCGTCTCTTTGGCTAATTAAATCAAAAGTTTTCACTTTATAGACTTGTACGGGTCTCAACAAAAAAACAATACATAAACACGAAAAACTTCCGCGTGTAAAATAAAGTTAATGAACTTGAGTCAAAAATGTGCATCATCAATGTTAGATAATTCCCGCATTGATTTAAATCCGAAGTTTAAATATTACCGAGTTACTTACAATCAAACTGTTGCTTTCACTTGCATTGAAAAAATTACAGAAACTTTTTCAAAAATAACAAAAATATTTTCATTTTTACAAATGAAATGCAGAAACTTTCGTGCGTGAGTTTTTAAACGATGTGTATGCGTGTGAAACACGTCAATACAAATATTGCGTATACGCAGTGTTGTCAAAGTAAATTAAGCTACATAAGTTGACATGAAAACAATTAAGCTGCTTATGAGAAATAAATACTGTATGCAACAACAATAACAATAACAAATAAACAACAACAACATGCAACAGCAACAACAACAAAAAAATGAAAGTCGCAAGTTCACTTTCAATTTTTGTGCATAGTTTTTGACTTGAATATATAAACGAATAGTCGTTGTGCTGCTGCTGCTGTTGTTGTTGTTGTTGTGCAATAGCCGGCGCCACAAGTCCAACAACAACAACAACAGCACAAAGTAATGCTGTAATCGCTGTACGGGCAATGTCTTTGCGGGTGTAACACAGCGCTCTCCATAGATACTGAAATTTTCGCATAATTCAATCAAAAAGTGCTGCATGAAAAAAACAAAATTTTATGCCAACCGTCACAGAGTAAAAGTTGAAAAGTTACTTGCAACGGTGTGTGGCACGGTAAAAACCGACTGTGGCACGTTGTCGAACAATTTTCATATGCAATTTTCAATTTCAATTCCGAATCGCTGATTATTACTCAATTCGCGGCCTTTGGCCATTCACTTGTCGCATTGCTGAGTTCAAATAAAAATAAAAACAAAAAAAGAAACATGCTGAAAAACGATTAATTGCATTGCAGTGAATATATGATACACTCGAAATATATACATATTTGCATATGGAAAAAGATACGCAAAAGGATACTACGTTCCTGTGGCATTTACTTTTTCAAATGAAATTCAATAAATGCTCCTTTGAGCAAGCTTGAGCAAAGCAACGAATTCAGCAAAAAGGCAATAATTTGGTTTATTTGCTGAAAACTGAAAATGTGAAATAAATCAGAAATTTCTTAAATATTTGGTATATTTTGTTTGAAGTAAAGTTAATATCAACGAATATTTTGTAAAAACGAATATTTTTTCAATTTTACGACTAATTATGAATTTAACTTAACTGAATATTATTGGAATTGATAAGGATTTTCTTTGAATATTAAAGAGCTCATTCTCACTAATAAAATCAAATTTTAATGAAATATTGGATTGAAAAGCGCAAACCAGGCGGCTGAAGAAGATGTGTGTCGCGTTTATGGTGATGGTATAGCAGATAACCACGCGCAATTTTGGTTTCGTCGATTCCGTTCCGATAATTTCAACATCAAAGATGAAACTCGCACTGGAAAGCTAACTGCCGAAAATGTCCATAAAGATCATGGACATTGTCGAGTCAAGTAAGCAGTATTTCAATTGCCCAAGAGCTACAGATTGCACAAAAAACCATTTGGAACCATTTGAATAAGGCTGGATACGAAAAGATGCGCGATATATGGATGCCACGCGAGTTAACGCAAAAAACATCTTGGACCGATTTTCCATCTATGAATCTCAACCAAATCGCCCAATTTGTAACTGGCGATAGAAAGTAAATCACTAACGACGTCAACTTTAGACGGTTGTAATCGAAACGCGGTAAGCCGGCGGAAACGGTGGTCAAGCCAGGATTGACGGCCCGTACGATTTTGTTGTGTGTTTGGTGGGATTGGCAGGGTATTATCTACTACGAGGAACTAAGGTCGACTAGGAACTAGAAACTGTACTGCCAACAATTGAATCGTCTGCAGGAAGCAAACGCCCAGAAGCGGCTAGCTTTGGTAAATAGAAGAGGAATTGTATTCCATCAGTTCAACGCCCAGCCACACACATTGATAGTGACTCGCCAGAAGCTCCACGAGCTTGGTTGGATGGGTCGTATGCATACATACACCTTATAGTCCTGAGCTGGCACCAAGTTTTGTTTGTAAAATATTCCCTTCAAAAGAGGCTTGAGAAAATCGACTGTCTCTAACTTAAGCTAATAGGAGCGAGTGCATGAAATTACCTCACAAGTCATCAAACAACATTGAGCATATTTTAACTAAATCGGATCATGCTTACTATGGTAATTCAAGCCTTCAATTTCATGCAAAATCGGATAGATTTCCTTTTACAACCATTTATTTTTTAATTCCCACAGTTTTCTCCTAAACTCTTCTAAAAATTAATACCTTCTTCCTTTAAAATACCCTTACCAACGCAGCATAATCTTATCAATTAACTTCAAGCGCTAACATCATTCACAACTGCTTGAAGCAGTGCCTGAAAGCAGTTGAGCGAGGACACACATACGCCACGTTGTCAGTGGTTTTTCCCATGGTGGGCTACCACTACCCTATGTGTATCTATGTATCTGTATCTGTGAATTGTTATTTTTAGCCATAACCCACATGCAGCCGCTACATGTGCCACATTTTTCTATTATTAATATTTCAGCGTACAAGCCCAACTGGTTTCCTACTAAAATTTTAAATCAATTTTTTAAACTTGCAACAAGTTTCAGTTTTTTTTTTCTTGTATTTTTTTCGAGCATAAAAATCATTCAATTGGGTTTGTTACAAACCAGTTTTCGTATCTAGCCCAAAGGCCTCATTCACTCGATTTGCGATAAATGTTAAATGCTACGCAGATTGATTTCGTTGTCGATTTTTTTATTTTTTCTCGTATGAATTATTAACTTGTATGCAAATTGCTTGAAAATCAAATCAAATCAAATTAAGCAACAATGTCACATTTGTCCCACTCGCTCTCAATAATGCCTAAGTGGTTTGCATGATATATAAATGACAATATTTTTATCTACAAAATTAATGACAGGGAAGAAAATTAAATGCACAACAGCATATATTACCTATAAATTCAAATGACCAACGCCTTACGCCCTTTTTTTATTTATTTATTATTTTTTTTTTGCATATATTTATTTGCTTTTCATGTTCAATAAAAAAGTGACAAAATATTTGCATAAAATTGTAATTAATATACGAGGTAACTTTGACATATGAAAGCTGTAAGCAAATATTTTATATTAAATAAAATATAGAAAATAAAAATAATACTTTCAGTCTTTGGAACGTGTAAATACAAAACGCAGTCAAGTCACTTAATAAATATTTAATAAACTTGCAAACGTTACCCAAAATAAAAAAAAAAACCAAAATGTCATTTAGTAAACAATTTTTAGTTGTGAACAAAAAGTTTATAGTTTAAAGCGTTAGAATGTTTGCAATGCAATAAATGTATATATTTTGTACAGAAAGTTTTTAATCGAAACTTTTTAGTGCAAATGTGTGATGAATATTCCAAATAATGCAATAAAATTATTTGGCGTAACGATATTGAATAAGTCGAATATATAAAATCTTTCAATTGTTTGAAATGTTTAATGTTAGAAAAGAATGTGAAAAAGCTGACAAAATGAAGGGGGCGACCTATTATCGATTGCAATCTTTAGCTCCATTTTGTCGCCTTCTTTAATTTAGACATTATCTATGTTACAAATCCAAGGCTATGTATAAAATTTAGTTGTGTGCCTATGGTGTAGTTTTTATGCAGTTTTGTTTGGGAATATTCCCGGTTTAGTTAGGTAGGTCATAGTGCGAAGGTCGTATGTGCTCCCTTCTGTATTCTAGAGATTATCTCTTAATCAAATATTATCTTCCGCGAAGTATCTACAATTGTGCAGCGTACTTTATATAAGAAATGATCTTGTGATCCATCGCTGTATACAAAGTTTAGTAGTGTGCCAATGGAGTAATGTTTATGCTGCATTGCTTGAGAGTATTCCCAGTCTAGTTAGGTCCTATTCTTTATCCTAGAGATTATCGCTTAGTACAATGGTTATATTTCAAACTATAATGACTTGTTAGAATGCCTGTAACAATTCTTAAATGGTTCTTTGCCAGTTTTATGCTTTCAATCAAAGAAAACTATTACAATCTAGCACCTCCACTTTTTTGCCGCTTTCATATACACAGCAGCATCTTCAGCCAAATTTTTATTCTTTTTTTTTCCGTAACGCATTTTTAGCTTTTACATAGCTAATCAGCTTTAACAGCTTCAGCAATGATTTCAACTTAATCTCTCATAAACACAAATAGAACATTTTCGAACTCTCGACCATGCCATTCCAGTTGGTAATAACTTGATTTTAACACAGAAAAAAATCTAATTAACTCAATGCATGCATTGCCAGTTACCATTAGCATTTAGAATATCATATTAAGCTCGCTCCAGCGGGTTTCTACTATTTTACAACTCATAATCACATATTTACAAAACAGAAACAAAAACACATATAACCTGCAGACCCTTCCTGCATAAATCCGGCCGTTGAGTATAATGTGCTTCAAGTGTGTGCATAACTATGATACATTCCCCGTAAAAAGTTTCAACCGAAATACCAACCGGAGAGAGAACGAGCGAGAGAAGAGAGCGCGCAATGTAGTATGAAAATTAATTTAAAAATCCAGAACACGTTAACCGGAAGTTGGAAGCACAATAAATGTACCTGAATTATTATGTTTTGTTTGTTGTTTGAGTTGTTTGTGTTGCCACCCCGCTGCCACACTCTGCACCTCACTCACTCGACCGCCAGCAGTGAGTGCAATTTTTCCCGTTACAGCAACGGCATGCGTTCTGGATGAGTGCCAGGAAAGTGCGTTACCCGCAGTTAGTGGGTTCCCACCGGTCTTACCAAAAGAACCGAAACCACCAAAAAGGGTATATGAGGTGTATATGTATATGTATATAAGTTAGGCGGGGTGGGTCATTAAGTCTGCTTATTGTTTTTGTTGCTTGCAAGCATTGTTGTTGCAGCCACATTTTGATCTGTGGCAAGTTTGTGTCTCTGTGTGTGTGTGTGGAAAGCACAAGGAAAAACTTTTGTTGACTTTTCAAATAAATTAACATAAAAATATGCCACCAGAAAAAAAAAAAGAAAACTGCATGCGCCGCATATGAAATGCGGAAATCTATGACACTTTGGTGTAGGTAACGGCCACGTAATGAGGCGCAGTCGGGCTGTAAGTCAACGGGTGCGAGCTGCTGACGACGTGGTCTGCCTGCCACGGGGTGCCTGGTCATGGCTTTATGCGATATGAATGCAAGTTATTGAGAAATGTCACGCAAATTTTTTTTTTTCGTTTTCATTTCGTTTCTCTCACTCTTTTGTGCACTGGCGTCCATAATATTTTCTCGCTGTGTACTACGTCCACAATATACGAAATTAATAATAGTGAAATATGTGAGAAATTGAAATGTCTGGCGAAAAAAAAAAAACAAAAAAAACCGAGTACCGAGTGTTGACATATGAGTTTGAGTGTGTGTGTGTGAGTGAGTGTGTGCTGGGCATGTCAACTGATAATGATTATTTGCTCTATGCGCATGAAATTATGCAACTTTTATTTTTTTTGTATGCGTATCGCACACAATGCGCTTAATTTTATGTTTTTAAATAACAATTTTTTTTTAGCTTTGTTAAATAAAGTATTCAAAGTAACGCGTATGATATGTTTAATGGCGAGCTACTGTGGAATGCGCCGATAAACTTTTAAAAATAAGCATATTAGAAACTTTGAAAGTTTACAATGGTAACTCTGTTGTACAGCCAGGGGCGGACTTAGGTATGCAATGGGGCGCCCACATATAGAGTACAGTGTGTCAGAATAAGTTATACTCAATGATGTATATTTTTTTTATATATTCATAAAATGACCGACTGGAGTACTGTAAGCTCCTGTCATACCACAACGCCTCCAAAATAAAACATTGCGACCAGTCTCTCAGGTGCCAACACATTCCATGACAATCAGACGAACCACAACGTACTAGTTGTTGCCTGCCTCAAAGAAGTAATAAAGAAAGTCAGCAACAGGTACACCCAATCTGCACAACCACCCAAATCTACTTGCCAGACTTCACGGAAACTCCAAAGAACATACCGCCTCGACCTTGCTTAATAGGTTTAAATTTCCTGATACCCCAACCCCTTGACAAATGATAACTATTCAGATAGAAAAACAAATGGACAACTTCTAGCACTAACGAAATTGTATAGAATTTTTAGCCTGTTGATTCATAACTTTCAACAAACTAAAAAAAAAAATGTTTAATATTCATTTTTTTATAGATTTGTTATATGTATTCATGCTATTTCCTTGTTAACTCCCTTATCGTCCTACTAGACCAAATATTTCTATCACATACGCACTCAACTATAAATTAATTTCAACATTAAATCTTTAAACTCCCTACAAGTTCTTTAAAATTTCAGCCATCTCCACCGCACAGCTGCGGCACTAAATAATTCTTTCATAATTACTGCGAAATAGATACCCAATTATTTCGTATAAGTAAATCATGTTCATCTTAAAGCAACTATACTTAAATATTTTCCCTGCAGCTTATTTTATCTTGCAACTTAAATTAAAGTTCATCAAAAATGATTAAGATTCCCTAACCGAGATATTGATTTACTCTCAAAATAATTTAATTATTGCAGCTGTTGCTCTTCAATTTGTACTTACATAACTTGTAATATGAACCCACTTGAATTTTGTTGTTTTGTAAAAATTCCTTACCTGCAATTAGAAGAGAGCAAAGTATGAAAAACAAATATTAATATTAATAATAACTTGTGGAATTAATTTGCATGGCATTTACAATGGAAGTTCTACTTGTTTTGGATAGTTGTTGTAATAATGTGGTTGCATTTTATGCTACAACAAAAATTATGCAAATTAATTTTGAAAACTAAGAGCTCAACACAAAAAAAATCACAAAAATAATTATAGCAATGTGCTCGGTAGTGCAACAACGAATTTTGTATGCACTTAGGCAATTTTTTTGTAAAAGTTTTAAATCAGCTTCATTAGCGTTCTCGGCACTATTTGATTCTACAATCTAAAATGCTATTCAAACACGCACGATTTGGACAAGAAAATGAACTTTTAAATTTTTAAACATTATAATTAAACTAAAATTTATATTTTTTTCACCATATTTGATTTTTTTTAATATTTATAAACGAAAACATAATTTTCTTTTAATTAAAAAATTACATTTTTTTCAAACTGAAAACAGTTGGGCATAAAATTAATTAAAAAAAAACTAAAAATTATTATAAAAAACTCTTTTTAGTTTTTTTTTTAACATTAAATGATTAAAAAAAGTTTTAGTTTAAAAATTAATTAGTAAAATTCCTTAAAAAATTGGCTTTCGATTTTATATTTAAAAATCAAAAATTAAAAAAAGGAATTTATTTAAAAATTTATTATTATAAAAAAATTATTATTATTAAAAAAATTATTCTACCTACAAAAATTTTATTTAATTATTAAAAAATTCAAACTACAAAAATTAAATTCAAAGACAAAATCTTCTTAAAACAAAAAATTTTCTTCAAAAAGAGAAAAATAACTAAAAATTATAAGAACATAATTTGAATCTTTTTTTTATATCTTCTAAAAAAAAAAATTAAATCGAATTTAGTTATTAAAAAAATTAATTTTTTTTTATAATAAAAATAATTTTATTATAAAAAAAAATCCACTGAAAAATAAATAAACGAAATAAAATTCGTTTTTGTGCCTTCTCTAAAAAAAGACAAAAAATTGAATTTAATTTTAAAAATTTTTAAGTAACAAAGTTATGTTAAAATTTTTCCAGAAAATTTAGTTCGTTCTGTTTTAGAAAATATTCCGATTAACAAAAAATTTAAAATGTTTCAATTGAAGCTGTAATAGTATTTTAAAATTAATCATATTTTTTATAAAATAAAAATTAAAATTTTGCTTTAAATTAAGCAATTAATTCCTTTGTTAAAAAATATGTTTTTTTTAACAAACGATATATTTCGCAGACACAAATCGTAATTTAAAGTAAATATACATTTTATTTTAAAAATATAATTAGCACTTAAATATTTTCTAATTTAACTTATTTAAAAAAAATTAAGTTAAAATTTTAACGGTAAAAATTTCGATATTCTTAAATTGTATACCGCAGATTATACATTTTAATACGAAAAACTTTTTTGGACACTCAAATTTTTATTGTTGAAACCAAACGATATACTAAATTAAATATTGAAATATTAATATTAAAATAAAACTAGAAGAATATTCTTAATGTGACTATAAATTAGGAAATGATGCGACAAAAAAATATTTTTCTCTAGTGTTTAGGTTTCCCATTAAAAATCAAAAAAATCAGTTTTGCAATTTTTGACAATTTCGCATTGAAGCTACAGAATCATAATACCCTATATCGTCCGCATGCAGTGTATTCGAAAAAAGTCTAAACCAACTGCAACAATTCTCTTGGCCCGCTCGGGCCAGAGTTGGCCATGAAACCATTGCCGGCAACAATTAAATTCAAATTTCAAACTGCAAACGGCCAACTTTATACTTTCAATTTTTTATTTTATTTTTTTTTTATTTTTCTGTTGCAGTTGTTGCGTGTTGCAGCGGTTCTTTGGTGGAAGCCTTCGTTGTTGTTGCTTTGGCTTTACCTTTGCTCAAGTTTTTAATTATAAAAATATTTGTCAGCGGTCGACGTTGTTTATAATTTATTTTTAATTTTTCATGTATTTCTTTTTTAAACATGTTCGTTTTTTTTATTATTATTATTTATTCGCGTTATTAAATTAAAAACAAGCTGCATAACCTAACTTTGAAAGTGAAACCTGAACATAAACAATAATACTTTGGCCACTGCCACATTGCTTCCACGCTGCATAATTATGTTGCCAATTAATTAGCAACAACAAGAAAAATGCTTACAAGGTTTTGGCCCTGGTGTCTGGTTTGTTTGGCTCATATGATGGCTTGCAGCCAGAGTTATCGGCGGGATTTGCATATTTACAGTGCAACCTGACTGCGTCTTAATTGTTTGCCAAGTTGTTAAGCGAAAACAATAAAAATGAAATAAAAAAAAAAAAGAAACACCAACATGTCTGGCGCAATACCAACAATAGTTAAGCTAACTATATGGCTATAATTAATTTTGCACTTTAAAAAGCACACCTCAAAAATGGTTATAACATTTATTAACTGCTTTGAAATGTCAACAAATGCATTATGGCCAAATGTCACGAGACTGATTAGTTATGAAGCGAAGTGGTATCAGTTTATAAATAGAGCGAAATCTGTTTACCAACTCTAATCGAGTGAAGGCTGTAACTTGGAGCAGTTTGTATGATGAAGATGCTGCTGTTTGAACTAAAATGAGATATTGTTTGGTAAAGGGTGTTTTTTTCAGGGCAAAAACTTTTAGTTGGAATTACTGTTCGAAATGGCGAGCGAGCTTTGGCCACTCATCATGACTCACGCCTGAACAACGCTTGAAAATAGTGCAATGAGTCCATCCGTCATCGAGCACAGGAATTGAATCTGTGTCCATCTACTTTATGGAACATTTTGCGGAAGGATATTATCTTGCGTGCTTAAATAATGCAGCTAGGCCAAGAATTGAAGCCAAACTATCAACAAGCAAGGCGTAGATTCTTCGAATGGGTCCAAAACGAGATTGCCGTTGTTCCCAAATTTTCATAAGCGAATTTTGTTTAGCGATGAAGCGCACTTCTGGTTGAATGATGACGTTACAGTCAATGGTGATCAATCGGTATAGAGCCATGATTACTAACTTTTTCATTCCTGCATTGAACAACCATGATGTCCAGGACCTATGTTTCCAACATGTCACATAGCTAGTGCCACAATCGATTTATAGACAGACACGTTTGGTGACCGCCCAATTTTACGTTTTGGACCTCTGAATTGGCCTTCAAGATCTTGTATTTTAACACAGCTAGATTACTTTCTCTGGGACTATGTTAAGTCATTGGTCTACGAGGATAAGCCACAAACGCTTAACCATTTATTAGGCAACATACGCCGTGTTATTGTCAAATTACAGCCACAGATGTTGGAAAAAGTCATCGAAAATTGGACGTCCAGATTGGCCAACATTTGAGCCAGCCCAGGCGATCATATGCCAGAAATCATATTTAAAATGTTATGCCACAAGATTATCTTTCGGATAAATAAAATTCAAGTCAATTGATTAATTCATACTTGATTTATTGCAATTTAAAGTTTTATACCTCTACAAAAACACCAAACAAAAACATACATCATCGATGTTTCATCACCCCTAGGGCTTTCCATGTAATTGAAGTATTTATCATTTTAATGACCATATTTTAATATTGACTTGAGTTATCTTAATTGACTTTGTAGCAATTAATATCACAAGCCTCTTGATATAAATATGCAATTTTTTTAATAACTCTCTGTATGACTACCAGGTAAGGTAACTTAATCGCAACGAATACCTATAACTAACTTTGTTTACTTCATAAACTATATTTGATAAGTTCCAGACAAATTAGATTAATATCTTGGAGAGCTTCCAACTATCATATCAACTTAAGGGCTCTTAAAAATTATGCACATAAAATTCTCGTAACGTAATTTGCACTATTTTAAGAAAAACATAAACTCTCGAGACTTCCCAACAAAAATACACTTGTACTTCATTTTTTGCATACTTTTCGCGGGTCTCTTTTTCTTCGAGCTCATTTGTAAGCGGCTTAAGTGCATATTTAACAGTTTACATTACTTTTAAAAAGTATAACCATTTATTTTTCATTTTTTGCTACCTGAATTCAGTTCTGGGCCGTCTTGGCCTGTCATTGTCTGTGACGATTACGTGAAACGTGTCAAATTTATAGCCATTTTATTTGGTCGCAGTCGATTTGATGCGCTTTATCTTGTCACGTAATTGTTTCTCAAACGTGCCGAACTTTCAATTTTTGCCAAAACGAAACGGAATCGTAAATGTATCGGGCAAAAAAAAGATAAAAACAAAAAAGTAAAACAAGAATAAATGTATATAAATTAAACACGAATTCAGTCAAAAATCAGCAGCACTTTATGTCAATTTCGTGTTCATGCGGAATGAAGAAGTCAAAACACAAGCCACCTAAATGACCCACAAAAAAAAAATCCAAAAATGTCATAAATTTTAGTTAAATTTTTAGTGAACTGCCGCCAGTTTTATGAGCTAGTAAAAATGTTTGCCAAAAACAAAAAGGTGGAAAAAAGTAAGAAAATAAAAATATAATAGATAGGGGTTCTATGCTCTTTCAGAAGTTTTATTTCTTTCGAAATGCATGCCATGTGCTTCAAAAAATGTTATACTAGATAAATATATTTTCCGAAAGTTACTTTAAACTCAGAATTGTTTAAAGTTGAAGAATTCTGCAAATCTTAAAACGAAATTCCTTATATACAGAGAGAACTTCTTAAATGCTTATCGAACAATCTATTTGTCATCCCACAAACTGCCATTTTGTAAAAGATATGCCAGAAAACCTATTATCTGATAACTTTATGATCAAATAACTAACATCTCAAATAAAGAAATCTTTCTTTATATGGAAATCTTTCATTTTATAAGATAACCTAATTGATCATCTCAAGATATTTTGTTTTTAAAACTATATAAAAACTATATTTTACGAACTTACACCTCAAATAAAGAAATCTTTGCGATAAGAGCAAAATCTTTCTCTTTATAACAAAACTAAACTGATCCTCTCAAGAAGTCATGTCTTAAAAACTCTATCTTAACTATAGTTAAGATGTATCTTAACACGTCAAAAGAAGATATCTTTCGATACGAGCAAAATCTCACTTTTTAGAATTTAACAACCAAACTGAGCATCTCAAGATGTCATGTCTTAAAAAGTGAAATTAATTTGTATTACAAACTTATTGTAAAAAATTTCATTTGCGGAAGACTTACTCATAGCTTATTTTCTTATTGAAAATTTGTTCAACAGAAAGTGTAGATTATTTTTGGGAAAAACTTACAATTCGAGAAATTAAAGATTTACCAGTCATCCCAATGCTTCTGTAATGCATATTTCCATTTCATCATCCACTATACTTTGACCCAACGTCTACACTTTATAGGTCTGCCCAGTTCACTTGCAACACATAAACTCAGTAAAGATCATAAAAATGATTTTGTTTAATAAACGAAACAGTTTCCGACTGCATCCCACTGTAGTGGCTAAGTAGCCATTATACGAACATTTAGCAGAGTCCAATGAACAAAAATTTAATGGCCTTAAAGTGTTGCTCAGGGAACAGGCATCATCAGTTGGTTGGTTGACTGCTGGCTGCCACGTCACGATTCAGCAAACTGAAGCTTCTCACCCAGTACTCCTCCCACGGCGTTACCTTTGTACGTTGCTGCACGTACCACATATTCTCGCATTGCAAGAGCAACAGGAACAAAACAGTGTGAGCAGGGACTGTGATAGAAATGGTCAGAAGTAGCCGGTAGCAGGCAACGTGGCTTAATGCCTTTTGTGCGTTGCATTTGGTTGCGACAGGAGTTGGAGCACAACAACATGAACAACAACAATGAGTAGCAGCATGGCTCAAATGAAGCGCATCTGTTGGCCAAGCGCACATTCCAATGCAGGCCAACGCATCATTTTCGTATATGAATTTTTCATATCGTCGACAGACAGCGGCAGGGGTCTAAACTAGCGATGTGAGCGTGACTCGTGAGTCGCGTGAGACATGAATGTTGCAGGTGTTGTTGAAAGCAGCCTGCAATATCATGCCGCCAAATATACTTTGAATATTTGCACAAGCAGCAAAAAGCAGCGAAATATCGGCAAAAAGCTATTCCAGACTAGCGTGCTGATCAGCGTTCTAAACAGTCCATCGCTAATAGCAAACAACGGGGCAAGCAAGGCGTCATTGCCGCTTCTGCCACATAAAAGTCGCTGCCAAAATGTAAAAGCCCAGTAGCTGGTGAAATGATTTATGCCGAACATATGCGCATTGACTTGCCCGTTGTTGTTCAGGGTGTCCCCGCTGTCCTGGCACTGCGGACTGACACTGGTTCGTCCGGTTGGAGGTAAAAATTTTTTTTGTGTCTGATTTTTTGTTTTTTTTTGCTGGACTGGTCAGTAAAGTTGACTGCTGTTTATGTGCTGAAAGTGCGTTTTGTGTGCGCTCAGCTGCTATGTCAGGTTAAACATGCTCATAAAAGTTACTTTAGTTCCTCGGGCCGAGAGAAAACCAGAATCTTGACAAATATTTGGGTCACAAATAAATAATTGTTTTCTAAAAGGTTGTACAAAAATCATAAATCATTGACACGAAATTATGTCATGTTGGCCACAATTTCAATCAATTGTTGATACAACTTATTATGGCTAACTAAGTTTGCTGTCAGCTGCTGGGGCTATATACTAAATTCTCGCTTATCAGCTGCTTGGTCAGCGCTCAGCTGGAGGTATGTCATTAACATATTATGATAGATAGTTTATGCCGCAAACCAAGCCAAGACTGGCTAGTTTAGAAAGAAAATGAGATCATATCATTTTGATAGTTGTGGCAAGTTAAGCAATTGCATGATTGATTGCAGTATTTTTTTGTTATCGCACACTTTAATGATGGCTCTTAAATAAAGCTTAGCTCTGGGCCACAAGCTGGGTAGGAGTCATAAACTGGATTTAAAAGTTTCTGAGCTGGCACACAGCTTGTTTACTACCCGCTACCTAATTGAATTTCAGCTGTACCCTGAAATCCACGAGAAGAAAAAAACAACAACAATCGAAATTCCCAAAAACTCTAACGGTAAACGCTACGTCTGAGTCAAAATAAAAACTGAAATTTATGAGCTTGATCAGTGCAACGACCCAATATATTGTGTGTGCATTGCTCATCGTTGAAATACAATCGTTGGCACAGCTGTGTGCCTGCCACACGTGCCCCAAGTATTGCAACACGCACCTACCAAACAATGTTGTAATTGAGGGAGAGAGAAACTCTGCAGCAAATCAGCAAATCTGCTGGCCAGAATACCTTCGAAATTCGAAAGTTATTACGCTTAATTTGTGGGTCAACAAAGTTGCAACACCACATTTTCCCTTTCGCATCGCTTGCGATATGAAAGTAAAGATACTTTTTGTAGCTGCCTGCCACGGGCCTTAATTTATATGATTAGCTACCTTTCCTTAACTGCGTATGCAAAATGCAATGAAAAAACTGCATATAGTTGGCGCTGATCCATGTGACCATAAATGGCAGTTCCAACGAAATGGAATTTTTCCATAAAACAAAGTGGGTCAGAGTGTAAAGGCAAGGATTTGCATGGATCTCTTTTGGTCTTGCGGCAGCAACGCCTTTTAAAGGTTGCACAAAAACTACCAAATTCGCGTATGAAAATTGCAAGAAAATACGCAGGAAAATTGCATATGCGAAGTGCAGTGCATACAAGCGGTAATGACGACACAATTCGACTTAAGAATACTCTGCAAAGCTATAACCTAACTGTTGTGGTGGTGTTGGGTTGCTAAAGCCTGCAATTTTCCAGCTGGCTGGTTAAAGTTTCGAAAGAAATTAAAACAATATATCTTTTCCAGTCTCAGGTTTTAAGTTTTACTAAAATATTTTGAGTTTGGAGATTCATCGAAAACTATATTGTAAGTTTCTAGTTCTAACAATCTTGTAAAACAAAGAGTCTGAAGCAGCACAAAAACAAATAATTATAAAGTAACCTAACGAAACAGCATTACATTTTACTCTTGTTTCACACTAAATCCTATAAATATGTTCAAAGAAAGATAACAAATACCCTTTTGTAGTTACTGGCGCCATCTAGCGGCTTTTTCAGCTCTTAACTTAATAGCTGACTTGCGACGATGATTATAGCCGAAACGTATCGCGTATCGCAATTCATTTTAAGACATTTATATCGTTTGCCGACCAATTTTTTGAGCACGGGTTTTTAGCAGATCCCAAATAACCTCAAAATAAACCAGAAGGTGACTATTTGGGCGGGTGTTTGCTCACAAAACATTAATTGGACCGTTCTTTTTCAGACCTGGTAAGACTATCAACGGAGATCGGCATAAATGGATGTTGACGCATTTTGTATTACTCCAAATGCGTGTAAAAGGCATGGAAAATTTTTGGTTCCAACACGATGATGCTACATGTCATACAGAAACTTCCGGTGATATTGACTGAACGCCAAGAACCCCAGATTTAACACCGCCAGTTATTTTTTTTGGGGAGATTTTTGAAGTCCAAAGTTTATGCCAAAGCTGAAGACCAAAGAAGAACTTAAATACAGCTTAAGAGCTGATATGCCAGATATATCGCCCGAGATGCTTGTGAATGTAATGGAAAACGGCAAAAAAAGAGGCCGTTTTTGTATACGTAATTAAGGGCATCATTAGAACGATGTTGATTTTGGTAAAAAGCTCAAATTGTAAAAAGGTTATCTTAATAATAAAAAAAATGTTTAAAAATATCAAAAAATTCTTAGCTTTTGGCTTTTTTATTGACCCGATTCAGATGGCGCACCTTGTAGGAATCACTTTAGAGATTTAAAAAATGCTTGCTTAATTTTAAAAACCCTCCATTGTCTTTCCGACAATTTTAAGGGATCTTTAAAAAATAACAAATAAAAAGTAAGAAACTTAGATGAAGCAAAAACTTAAATCATGTCTGGCTCTCTAGTGACTGCTTGAAAAGAAAATAAAAAAATTCGAATAATAGTACAAATTTTAATTAAAATCTACTGATTTATTTATTTTCCAGTCGACTTTTTATTGATTGATTTTACTCAAAAAAAAGACTCCAAAGAGCTACGAGAAAAAGATTCAGCTAGGCTGAGCTACGCTCCTTTTCCCTTTGTATGCAGTGTACACATATAAACTGAAAACAAACAAAAATTTGCAAACCATATGCAACATGAAACCTTGTTGCCACAACAACAAAAAATCTGCAGCTGTACGTATTGCGCTGGCCTGGTAATGCTCATACACATACTGAGCCTGGCCAAAATACAAAAGACCAAAAAATCATTTCGTATGCGTAACGCATCGTTAAAGCCTGAACATTTTTATGACAACTTTGCCAAGTGCATTTCATGTTGTGCGCTCAAGCAAGGCTCCTAGGGTTGCCACAGCTGCATGCGACCACAGTGGCACGCTGGCCACAACACTGCAAGATACTATATATTATATATATGTTATATTGTACAACATATAAAAAACAACCACAACACAGGTGTGAACTTTAAAAGCTCGGCCAACACTTTGGCGCGTTGTTGCACGAGTTTTTAATGAGCTCTAAATTTCGTAGTTTCATATGGCCTGTGGCAAAACTGTGATTCCTGCTGCTCGCTTCGATTTTGCCTGCTAATTGAGTTATATAGAGTGATTGAAATGTCGGGTCTGCAATGTGAAGCAGTTAATTGAATACAACTAAAGCGCGCTCACTCTCTCTCTCCCGTCAACGAGCAGAGTGACAAACTTAATTAAGTTGTCAGTGCATTTTTGAATTGGCCACTTGCCAAGGGAATTGGTAATTTACGGATGCAACAGTGTATGTGGCATGGTAGTGAACGTTTTGGGAACTGATTGATAGCGTAATAGCATAAAATATAAAAGTAATTGAAATAAAAGTTGTCAAAGAGTGCAATTTTTGGCTGTAGTTAGGTTTACATTGAATCGACGAAGTTTAAGGTTAAAGGAAATTGTAGGCGATATTATTGTTGTTGTCCCTGTGGAAGAAGAGCAGAGTTACATATTTCTGTTCTTCTGTGTCTTGATGTTCTGTGCCACTGTTCGATTGTTCCAAGGATGCACCATCCAGATCTTAGTTGCGATAGAGTGGTTCATGTTTCTGTATACAGCGTTGATTCAGTTTGGAATTTTTTTGGTGGGTGCTCACATAGAAGACGGTTTGAGTTTAAATTGTTCATCATAGAAGTGACAGCTTGCTGGTGAAGTTCATTGAGCGAGTGGCGAACGGATTTGGAATTCCAGTTATTGGGTAGAAACTGTTGAGTCAGTAGCTCGTAATGTTCTTTTACTTAAAGTATGGACGTTTCCTCGTGTAAATGATCTGGATGTGTCATCATATATCACTCCGTGGTCACGCGCAAGGCGCTGTTTTGGCTTGTCTGTAATTTACTCCATTGACTTGAGCTAAGCATCGAAGTCCAGACAGTGGCCGCTTACTTTAGGAGTGATCGTCCTGTCGCCGTCACAATTGCCTCTTTATCGCTTTCCCAGTTGATTCCGGCCGGATGCTGGAAGATTCGGAAACGCGCATTGATTTTCTTCTGTATTCGAGCTGCATGCCTAGAGAAAGTGAAGGGTTGTCGATGGTGACTCCCAGAATTTTCGGATTTTTTACTGTGGGGCTAAGTTTACCGTTTACAAAATCTTGTTGTATTGTTGGTTAGATTTAACAAAATATTGACAAAAAATTGTTGCTTAATTATAGAAAACTGCATAAAAGTACTCGAAGCCGAGTTAATTATTAAATTTTAATTATTAGGAATCGAAAAATGCATGCCCCCATAAAGCAAAAGTCAAATAAATAACAATTATTTATAATAAATCAATACAATTACGCGTTATTTGAGATAATAATTGATATAAAACGCAACTAAAACAAATTATCAATTAATGTGTTCAACAAACACTAATAAAATACACAAAAAAAAAAATGACGGAAAAACGCTGACCTTGTAATTAGCCAACAAAATTGTTTATATGAAAATTTGTTAATAATTACAATTTGAGCATTATAATTATTGACGAATTTCACGCTCAAGTCACACGCTAAGTTCAAAGCACAAAAAATTAACTGACTAATTCAATAAAAATCGAAATGGAGTACTTAGTTTTTGGCCATAAAAAAGTGTGTATACACTAATGACATTATTTGTTTTGTAATTTGGAAAAATTTTGAAGTTATAATGAAAGTGGCGCAAAATATTATTTTTGTTAAACTTTGTAGACTTTGTTTTTATTAAAATTTAATGGAAACTAGCTTTGAAGTTAAATTATTGGTTGAAAGGATCTTTTGGAATATTTGTTAAATTCCAGGTACGAAATATTCTATAATTGTTAAAAACAAAAACAGAAAAAACATTAGTTATAATGTTAACCATATCCTTTAGAACCTCAAATTAAGTCAAGATTATTACATATTTTTCTAAGATTTAGAAATACAATCTAAATCGATGTATATACTATTTAGAAACCGAATTGTTTAAATCTTTGTTGCTCTTCTCACTTCATTTTATCAATCAACAAAGAAGCATAAATAAAGTGCAGCAGTATAGGCTGGTTCAGCTGGGTATAGGCTGGGTCAGCTGGGTATAGGGTGGTTCAGTTGTAGTTCAGGCTGTAAAACGGCTCTAAAGCTGGAACATTGCAATTTTTGTTGCATTCACTTTATACAAAATATCCTAAACTGCTTTGTCACAAATCTCATCAACTTTTTCATATACTCTCATTTGGAGTTTTTTTTTAATGAAAACTTGTGCATTTGCGGTTTAATTGTTGAACTACCAACCGTAGAGTCGTCAATTGATTGAACTTATCGGCGCCTTTTCATCACATTGGGAAATTGTACGCGCCAGTTATAAGCACGCACAATCTATGAGGCAATATGCTGCTGGTTCGTTCCAAGGCAAGGGATAGCCAACTTGGAGTTGCCCCAAAAACGGAGGAGCAGCTGCATGGGCAATTGCTCAAAACTTTCGTTGGCCATACTGCGTTGTCCAAATATGCATATCACGCATTGTGGCTATGAAATTTATCAGCGCCATATTCTATGTACTGCACACAATGAAGCCCAGAAAAGACGTAACCAAGCCCCAAAATGTTTCAAAGCGCCGCAGTCAAAATTTTTTTTTGGATTGAAATAATGAGCAAAACCGAAACTCACGTTTTCCTATTAGCATTCGAAGCCGTAGCTTTTCCAGTCAGTTCAGCTGCTTCTATTGTCTTTGGCTCGGGGGGCTTGCTTTTTTTTTTGTTGTTGTAGGTTTTTGGTATTGCAAAATGAACGAACGCACAGCTGCATGGAGTTGCATGTTGTTGGAGGCCAACTACCGTTAGTGGCAATGCAATGGTTGGCAAGAGGGGGGCAAAAGAGAGTAGGGACATCATGTGTAGCCGTTAATCATTACATCGAGCCCAGTAACAGAGGCGAATGGCAATCACGTGCGTAAGTTCAATAAAATTCCAATTAAAATGCAAAAAACTTTCATAATCACAGCTCGTAAGTCAGCAACAAAGAATTGAAATGAAAGGCGTAGTAAAAAGGGAGTAGGGGGTACTTTGCTTGGAAAATGCGAAAAAGTGAAAACCCTCGCAGGCTTAAACAACAAAATGACCAATTGAAAATGTACCAAAAATGCAAAAAAACAAAAAAAAAACAAAGCAGCACTTAAATATGAAATTTCGTTTGGTACGCAATTTTTTACTGGCACTGCTTGAAGCAGTGGCGTAGTTTGGCGCTGCTAAAGGGGGATGCTTTTCAAGAGCTAGCAAGAGATTTTTTCGATTAAAAAATACTTGCTTCAAAAAGTCTGTTCAAGCAGTGAAGATTTCAAAGCAATGCAAGTTAACGAATAAAAGTAAGTCGAGTCTATCTCTTTTTAAGATTTTGAAGCTTTCGGGTCGTATCTCGCATAAAAGATTTCGAAGGACTGCAATTTCTATCGTTTTCTTTCATATTGTACATTCATTTCGATTCCAAAAGATGAAAACTACTGTAGAAGAAACTACACTTTTTATCCAAAAAGTTTAAACTTAGGTGAATAATTTTTACAGATCAGAAGAAAGTATATGCAATGTGAACCACAGCATGTTCTTGCTAGATTTTAAAACTAAAGAGTCTTTTGAATATACGATAATTCAGATAGCCGCAAAGTACCCTTAAAAAAGCAAAACCATCCAATAAATATGGTAAAATAAGAATTCTTTAATAATTTTTTTTATTAAAGGGAAAAAAGCTTGAAGGAATATCGTTGATGGAAGTTATGGAAATAACAAAAGAAAATATTTATGAAACATTTTTCTGTAAGTTCTTTTCCACACTACAAAGCAATTTTTAAGCTAGAAAAAATGAAGATGATGAAATGTCATCATAATAGTAGGATTAATTAATAGTAAGATAAATAAATTTTTGTAGATTACTAAAATGTTTTGCATAAATTTCATCAAAACGATAACCAATTCTTCTGCCTAACTTAACCTGAATTCGTTGCAAAATCTTTGCTTCTTAGGGGAAAATCTCCCCTCTGTAGCATAAGCCGCACGGCGTCACTGGCCGAGTGCAACTGCCTAGGTTGTTGTTGCCACTGAATTTGCACGCAATTTTATTGGCATTGCAGTTGGCGTCAGTTTAACAACTGTTTTATGCTGTCGATTGCAGTTAAAATGGAAATGAAAATGGAAATGACTTGTATTAACTCGCTTAAAAGACATTTTGCATTTAGTCTTTATGTTTCTTATCACTCTTTTTTTTAGTACGTATTTTCGGCATAAGAAACCAGTTAGTGCGAATATCAAGCCATGCTGAGCTAGAACTGTAATAATCTCTCGAGAAAATTACGCTTATGCAGTTTGAAATGACATTATTGTCTACAAAATTATTGCTCATATAATGAATCAGTTTATGTTTTTTGGGGAAATAACAAGTTTCGAAAGCATTTCGGCAGTTTTTTCGGGGTTTATGAGAATTGCAATTTTTTAATGACTGGATAATATGGCTATGGTTTTTGCTTAAAAATAAGAGCGCTTTAGGTCATCTGTCTGCAGCTTACGAGTGGAGATGATATTTTCAAGATGGCTGCGAGAGCTTTCTTGTACATCATCTGCGCTTCTTTTGTTTCCATTAGCTTTGAATATTTTCGTAAGTCAAATTTCAATATTTCGGGGTTTTTAAGAACTAAAACGAATCGCTAACTAGAGATGAAGCGTTCTTAAAATCCTATTTTCTTTTAGTTTTTCAAAGAAATTATGTTAAAAGTTTAGGAAAATGAAGTCTTTTTTGACATAGTTACTATGGTGGGCGCAAATCTAATGTCCCGTATGCCTTTTAATTTATTTCGGTCTTCAACCATGTCCTGCCTAACTAACATATTGCACTCAAACTTGGCTCATAAAATGTTTAAACTAAACCAAAACCTTTCCGGCTGCTTTTAGCTCTATTAAGTAAACTTTGTTGCACGCTCTGGTCAAACAATGCGTGCCATGGTTAGCACCACTTTGTTCTTTGGCCCTAGTAGTCATTCCACCGTCACCTGAGCGTCATTGAATATTATTAATTCTGCTTGAATGTAGGCAACTCCGATTAGCGGCATGCTTTGTAGTGCATAATTACGAGGATAAATGAAAACCCCTTTTTGAAATTTAATACAATTTCAAACAAGAAGGTAGCAAAGAAATCGTGGCAACCAACTGAAGCAAATCAGAAATGCAAGCAGGGCAGGAGCAGCTCGAGTGCAGCAAGTTCACAAGAAAGCGGAAGCAAAATTGCATTTGTTGAGTATTTTGGTGCGAGCGGGGTAGCCGCTTGTTTGGATCCTGGTCAGAGGGCTCTGATGGTGGGGCGCGGCAAACAAACAGCTGATGTCATGGTATAAAAACAAAAAAAAAATACAACAAAGGAAAGCGGAGCAGAGCATGCTAAAGCGAAATGTGAAACCATTTTTAAATATGTGCAAGCTACAAAGGTAAATAAACTAAATGAAGACTTGGCTATAAGTAGTAGGTATACATACACTGAGAGAAATTAGCAACTTGATATTTCGTAGCTGCCTATATTAAAGGGATAATACAAGCTTATTTTAGGTGAGATGACGAGCTGAAAATCTAAACGGAGTTCTAAATTATTATTTCAAGTAAATGTAGAAGCTGTCATAATGAATTCTTCTGAAGATGACAATACTAAAGAAGAAAGATTCTTTCATAAAAACTGCTCTTTGTAGTGTATTCGTCAGAGCGCTCAAAACATTTTCTACACATTTTTCGAGCAATTGTACATCTACAACTTTGCGCCCATCCCAAAGCAACCAGCTTTGCATCTCTTTTGAGCTTTTGCGCCATCGCATTTTCTTTTCAACAACCATCACATAATTTCTCTCACTGCCTTCAACTTTATTTACTTAAAAGCTACTTTTGGACAACATTTAAAAAGTAGAAGTGTTCATTAAAGCCAAAAACATACAAACACCGTTACTGTCAGTTTTGTGAGAAATTTTCCAGTGAAAGTCTCTGATAATTATAACAACAAAAGTAAAGATCGCAGCAAAAAAAAAAAAAGAAGACGCATAAATATAATAAGCTTCGTTTTAATTTGAAACGCTGAGAACGCGCCATGGCCATTTTTAGAGAACGCGTCAGACGATTAGCAAATAACTTGCTTGCAGTTGTTGTCATCAACTGTTGCCAATTGTTGTTGCCATTTGTTGTTGTTGCTGCTGCGGCTGCTGCTGCCTCTACCGGCAGTTTAGCTTGTCAAATCAAAGTCGGACGCACCGCTGTTAGTTGTCAAAAGAGCCGCTAACACGTCGAAGATGATGCCAAGTGAAGTTACCATGACCAACGTTAGTTGAGTTGGTCTGGCTGGCTGGCTACGTCATTATTGCCAGCATCATCTTCAACATCATAATGATCATCTTGAATAACTTAAGCATCATCTTCAACAGCTTGAACATCAACTTCATTATTATCGGCATCGGCACTCTCGGGCATACGATCTACAGCTTAAATCAGCAATGCGGTGAGACAACAATGATGCACAGCGAGAAAATGTGCTGAGCGTAAGTGATTTTGGCATTAAAACAGCTTGCTGAAGCTGACTGATGCAAGAGATTAGAAACTTTAGAAGCATCAACAAGCTAGTAGCGATTCTTTGTCAACTTCATTAGTTAGCGTGCAAGTCATCATCTTAAAAAGCGCTACTAACCAAACTAACTATATCTTCATTTTTACGTTACAATGTCAATTTTACTTCTTAAATTCTTTCACCATAAAAGTATCTTCAACTCTTAAGTAGCGTGCACACACAATTTTTCTCGCAGTTTATTTAGATTATTTGCTACAATGTTTTTGCAAACCATGTCGGGCCATACGATCTGGGCTAACGCTATCTGGCTCCTTGCTTTACCATAATTGCCTCGGGACGCATTTGAAATGTCAAATTAAATGCAAATTATTTCACATTTGTCTTTTTTTGGTTTTCGCCTTCTAAATTTCACTCTGTTCGCATCAAATTTGTTTTACATTTGACGGTCTGCCACTGCTCTGTCCGTCTGTCTGTCTGTCTGACATTTGACTCTACCTGTGTATTGGTTTACTAGCTGGGCTTGTCTTTGGCTGCTACTTCATCATCATCTTCAGTCGACAAGAAAACCCATTAAAATACCATTAAAATTGGCCTTACTTTGAAAATTTTTCTGCACTTTTGTGTCACTAATTTTCATAATCACAGTTAAGTAGCTTAAATTTTTGTTAGTTTTTTTTTTTGTTTTTGGAAAACCAACCTGTTGCCTTGCTTAATAATCTGTTAATTTTTACTTGCTTAATGATTTTTTAAATATTATTTTCAAAATATTCAGATAAGTGTAACAAAAATGTCGGTCATCTTGGCTGCTATTTTTAGAGGAAACAAATATTTCGCTCAATTATATATATATTTTTGGATTCTATGGCAATTTAAGTAGATATGTTTACAGTTGATTGCTGCGCATAGAAAAAGCTTTGAAGAGATAACATAAAATTGAAGTTAATTAAGTATAATTATTTTAGAACTGCAATTACTGAATCTTGTAATATTAGATTTTGTTTTTGTTAAAGTGCAATAATTGTACATTTCCGTGATAGGCAGCTGAAAAACTTGAGCTACGATAAAATGTCAACAGGAAGTGTATTTATTTTTTGTTTGTTTGTTTGTTTGTTATTTTTAATTGGAATTAAATCAGATGTGTGTTAGAGTTTTAGAGCTTAATTATGTTTGTTATGAGTTGTTTCAAAAAGCATCTGTTGCAATTTAGTTTTCTGCATTGAAGCATTGAATATTCGCTAACTTTGCTGCTTCCACAAATTTAAAATATTTAAATTCAGCTTAAATTTGCTAGCATTGTCTCTTTTTTTTAAATAAACTGCAAAAAAAGTGTTTATGACTAGCTACTTTTTCAGCTTAAAATCAACAATTCTAACAAATTAGTATCATTATATACAACTAAAAACAAACTAGAAAGCATTTTATTAAATAAATCCGAAAATGCAGCGCTAATCAATCAAATTGAACCAGTATTGTTGCATTTAAAAAAAAAATTGCTTACAAAAATAATGTAAACATTGCAGTATCATTTCCCCCAATGGGGAAGTAAATTAAATACTACGATTTGCACTTTAAATGACTGGGAAATTTGTAAATAATTACACGCAGTGGCGGATTGAGAATGTGGGCGCCCTGGGGGTAACATGTTGCTGTGTTATTAATATTATACAAATCATATCATTTAATATTTTTTTGGCAAAAATTTGCCTAGAAATAAATTGCAGTTCATAAGAAATAATAAGCTTTGAATTTGCATTCGTGACATCTATGAACCCTTTAATTAACAACATTTAATTCATATTTTCAGCTCATTCCCAGCAGAATCTTCAAAATTGAAGAGTTCAAGTAAGAAGTGGCGTTTGTGACATCTATGAACCCTTTAATAAAGAATTCTATATTGATACTTTAAGCTTTTTTCTAGCAACTTTGAAATATACGAGTGCGATGGAGCTAGAAACATATTTTTTTAACATAATCAATCAGTTAAGTTATTAATTTTGAAAGAATGAACTTGGGTACAGTTAATACAACACTGAAACACATTGGAATTGAAACAGAATTGGAAACATTATGGAAATGATACAAAATTTATATCTTAAGGTACAGATATAGATAATTATTAAAAAGAAGTGAACTAAGCAGATGCGGGACTATATAAAAAAAGTTAGAAAAGAAATTTTCACTAAACAAAAAAAATTGACAAAATGAGGCTGAAAATAGAGCGAATTAATTGAGGCAGGCTTGTAAGAGAGATGGAGAAATAGAATGACTAAGTGCGAAAAAAAACAATTTTGTCAGAAAGTGTCGAATATTCAGACGTCTCTGCGTTGATCTGGCCTTGATAACACATATTCTAAGCGAAATAATTATTTCTTAAGCAATTTAATGAAAAGAGTAAGCAATATAGTAATTGATTCTTAGTATAAAAGAATGAGAAATGTTTAGAGCTTAAGATGAGTAAGACCAGCTAGAGGATTTGAGTGTGTGTAAAAATATTTATTCACTCTTTATTTTGACAATGTACATATTTTTAAAATAAATCCCAGAGCTTTTTAGTGCTCTCTCTAATCCTACTGGCATTTCCTAAGAATTCACATTTTTCCATATTCGCGGAGAATAATGTAAACGAAATTTTTATTACACTTAATGCTTGTGAAATATTGTTTAATTACTTTTGTTGAATAGTGTAACTAACTATTGGAAGTGAGCTTTGCGCACTCTTCACCATAGTTTCCGTCTTTACGTAAGTCGAGCTGTATTTAGAATAAATATATTGACATAAAGTCAATAGAAATTGAACTATCAAAAGCTGCGAAGGTCGTGTTTTTATATACTTACGTGGAGTACAAATACAGACTATATCAGATTTTGTTTTTTGAGTGTTTGTTGCTAAGCGAAAGAACCGTATTATGATATAAAAATCCATGTGCTGCTCAATGGGACTAAATTCTATGCTATTTAAGATCATTTTTGGGATCATGAAAATAAAACGCATAGAAGAAAATAAACGGGTTTTTAGGAAGTTTCTTATCAGAGACTTCTAATAGAATATATATTGCTGGGGTTTGTAACTATGAAGTCCAATTATAAATGTGACGGTTTTGTGAGTATAAAAATA
Organism: Chymomyza procnemis; assembly: GCA_035046065.1. Classification (NCBI taxonomy): domain Eukaryota; kingdom Metazoa; phylum Arthropoda; class Insecta; order Diptera; family Drosophilidae; genus Chymomyza; species Chymomyza procnemis. The sequence goes on from JAWNOJ010000026.1 coordinate 22,330,894, forward strand.
TCAATTAAGAGCTGTAAATATAAGGATTTCTACTTTTGCCTACTAATCGTAAAAGATTCTTTGGAATCAAAGCATCACCAGTAATATTTCCAGCTTTGTACAGCAGAATTCTAACAACAACTAATTGTGGTTTTCCTTATGTTGATAAAAGTTCTCTAGGACATTTCCTTAGTAGTTTTTGAAACCATTTATGCCAAATGCACATGAGCAAACCCCAAATGGCTTTTAATAATAAAATAAAAATCATATCTAAAAACGCGTTAAGTAGTCAAAAGCTTCAAAATATGTGCGAAAACACAACAAAACAAAATCCAACAACAATAACAACTACAACTTTTGTAAAAACAACAATAATATAATATGCATAAATTTCTACATAAGGCAAAAATTGCAAACGTCGGAACGTTTATTTATGTAAAGGTCAATTTGCAATATTTGCGCAAGGTTAGGCATCCGAGGCATGCCGATGTATGTGTGTGTGCGAGTGGGATGACTGCTGTTGGGTCTGCTAATCGAGCGAAATGAACGATGATTAGCGGTACCGACGCTTATGTAACTGTGAAAATGCAAACAACAGACGATTAAAATCGTTGCAGTGCACGCTCACGCTCTCGCTGTCTCACACTAATCACAGTAGGTACAGTAGGTGCCGAATATTTAACGAGACTTTTATTTTCTTGAAAATGACAATGTCACTTAGTCCATAATGCAGAGAAAAAGTCGCCAATTGACAGCTGACTGACTGATGCATAGCCAAACAAACAGTGTTGGAAAACTTATTGGTGAAAACTGTGTAAATGACATTAAAAGGCATTTGTGCTGACATTGCGAAACGGATTAGCCAGTGCGGAGCGGTAGCGAAGAAAACTGCGGAAAAACTCAATGCTCACAACCTTGGCAAGTTGCTGTAGTGGTAGCAGAGTAGCAGTTGCAGTAGTTCTGGGGCTGCTTTTGACATTTGTCAAAACGTTTCTATTAGATTTGCTTTTTGCTCTTGACTTTTTTTATGTTCTTTATTTTTTTCTACTTTATTTTATTTATTACTTTATTTTTTTCTACTTTTCTTCTTCAACGCTTGTCGCGTCATTTATGCAAATTTGTGTGGCATGTCAAATGAACGCGGTGGCAAGCTGCAGCAGGTAAGTAAGCGTGTGGTTCGCTATGCGCTGAGCCCTTCAGTTATTTGTGGCCAAAACGAGTGCACGAAACTAGAAAATCCAGGAGAAATGGCCGAAGACGGCACAGAGCGACTTTAAAATACACTAGCTTGTTGATTTAGTTTACAGACTTGTCAACTATTTTCAAAGGTATTTGAAAAAAATGTTGAGCAGTTTTTGCCGTAATATATTATTCTTCACTAAAATGCCTGTGAGCGGTACAGGTCGTCATCTTTGCATAAAAATATGATAATTATTTTATAGTAAATCCTTTATATGTGAAAGTAATCTTTTTCGTAATTTTCTTGTAGATTTATATCATTTCATATGTATGTTATTTCTTTTGATTTTTTGTAATGTGCCGTTTTACCGCTACACGTGAAAAAATATACATCTTTCATCAACTCTCATTTCCTTCTTTTAATATTATGCTATTTCTGCAATACTTAAAATCTTAAATTACCTGCTCTATTATATTAGTTCGTGTTCTCTTAACTTTTCTCGAAATCTTACTTATACTTCCACCTTTAATGTTCGTTGGCTTCACTAGCAATTCATGAAAGTCTACATTACTAGTAGATAACGTCATTCGAGTTGATTTATTTGCTTTAGTTTTATATGATCTTCTGAAGAATCTAAAGATCCTCTTGAAATTATTATTATTTTTCTCTTTTGGGATATTCATTATTTTTCCTAAGCTTTGTTTCATATTTTCTTATTGTCCTTTCCTTACTCTCCCAACTTGCTGCATCTTAGTGCGTCTTTCATCAATTTTCGGCTTTTCTCACCATTTTTATGATCTTATTACTCATCATTCGTCTTCCTTTATCTTTTTATCTTCTTTAATAATCTACCATCTCCTTTCATTTTATTTAATGTTTTTTTATCTTCTTGTATTTTCATCTTCTTTCATCGTATTGTATTTTCCTTTCATGGCCTTTAATCCTATTCAATCTTTTTGCATCTTCTTTTATCTTATTTCATACTTTTCCGTAAAAGTTGAAAGATTCTATCTTTTCGCATTTTCTCTTCACTTCTTGTGCATATTCTTTCATCTTCACTTATCTACTATCTTCAATAGCAATTTAGCATAACCCGGAAACGGAATGCATACTTAAACAAACATCATTAATTTGTAAATTCCAAAATGCAATAACTATTCCGCGAGTTCGCAAAACTTAATGCAACCTATAATCTCAAATTACAGTGTATCAAAGCTGTTATATAAAAATAGCAACGCCCGCTTGGTAACGAAACTATGGCAAAAACGTGCCAAAACCGGCCGCCATTTTGACATTGTCAGTAGAATGCTACACACACACACACACTGTTACAAACACTCGCACATACACAGATGCACTTACTTGTATATACTAACAAGCATGCCCATTGATGTGCTGTATTTGCCTTCATTTTTGATTGTATTGTATGGTAGTTTGTCAGGCCTTTTGAAGGTTGAATGCCGCACAATATAAGGGCGCATTATTGCATTGACAACAGACCCTGATGTTTGGTAGGTAGCTTGCTTGCATGCATGTTCATAGGTATTACATATATATAGGGTATTATGTAGGTGGGTGCGGGCTCAATATCAAGCCGCTCTCCGATACGCTCTTCGTTGTGCAAACAAATGCCATTTATTGAACAGCAAGGTTGCCATTGAACAAAGTAATAGCCCAGCCATTAGATAATGTCAAGTTAATGTTAACAATTCGTTAATTAGGTAAAACGGCAACAACAATGTATTGGTTTTCACTCTATGCATAGAGGTGCCACATAACAATGCAGCGGAAAGACTGTATCGCTACAGGCAGTTCAGGGCTAAGTTGCATGTTTCTATGTTTACAATTGGAAAATCTAAATTACTGGCTTGATTAATGGCTGCGTGATTGAAATATCGTAAGGAAATAACAACAAAAAAATTTTAATTGATTAAACGCAAAGTAAATAAAAAACTTGAAGCTGTAATAAGGAAACAAGAGTTGTTCAAGCAACAATATAAACAATGTGAGTATATCGGCCCGAAGGCGACTTATAAGTTGAGCACTTCTACTTCGATACAACAAGTCGCTCTCTCACATTAGCCGCTATCGTGACAGACTTACGCGTGCTTGCCGCAGCAAACAAAAATATGCCAAACAATAAAAATTATTTTCAGTTTTTCACAAACTTTGAAATAGTAAAATTCTAGTTTTATTATTGTTTAGTTTGTTTTTGCAACATTAACGTAAAATGCCATTCATATGGCCGTTAGTTGTCTATAATTGTTTTAAAACTTTTATTTGTTTTAATTTTAACAGCCAAAAAGCTAACAAACCGAGCCATAAAGTTGCAAATGTAAAAGATATATATATATGTTATATATATAAATGTTTGCACATACAATAATAGACGGCTGCATTATGCAACTTGTTGTAGCTGAAACTTATTTATTTATGCAGCAACAATAAACATTTTTATAGTCAGCCATTTGATTTGCATTATATAAGATCGCTATGGGGCGAGTACAACTCTACGCCAAAAGCTGCCCTGCCACGCAAGTTGCACGCAAATTCAATAAAAAAATCGGCCAACTCCCCCAACAAAAGCAACAAATGCATTTTCACTTCATTTTTTTTTATTTTACATAAAGTTTTCCTTGACTCTGTATCGACTTCATTGCCTTTTGCTGAATTTCACCTACTCGATTGGACAATAGCGTAGTTCGAGGGGGGCTATGTTGCTTAGCAACAAACAAGCAAAATATTTTATTGTTAAAAGCGTACAAAATATACCATTCGCATTCCTACTGCTGTTTATTTTATCTTTATTGTTATTTGTATTTATAAATCTATTATTTTGCTTTGTCAGCCTTTGCCTGCCTTTCTTTTCTTTTGTTGTCCTTTAGGTTATTTTTTTTATGCTTTAAACATTTTTCCAAGCTTTTACTCATCCTTTTATTTTTACCCTTATTGTCCTTTTTTTCTCTCATTTTGATATGGTTTTTTTCATCTTCTATGTCTTTTATCTGCTTCTTTTATTTCTTTTTCATTTTTCTACTTATTCTTATTTCTTTTTATTTGTTTTTTTTTTAACGATCTTTCTTTCATCTTGTTTATGCTTTTCTCTATCATCTTTTATATTTCCTCATCTGCTTCTTTTATTTCTTTTTTTAATGTCCAAAAATTTCTTCAAGGCCACCTTAATTTTTACTCATCCTATTTCTTCTCATCTATATTACTTTTCATTTGTTTTTTTTTGTTTTAAGGATTTTGCTTCTTTCCTTCATCTCATTTTGGTATCCTGACTCTATCATCTCTTACGTTTTTTATCTGCTAACATTTTTATTGTGATCGGTAGCAACTTTGCATCTTAATCCAAAGGTCTGTATTTCCAGATCCGCAGCAGTATTGGTTCATTTGCTAAACGCGGCATATCTATTCAAACGTCCTTTTTTAAGCTGTATATTTTCTTCGAAAGAGAATTTACTAGATGTACCCTTAAGCTCCGAGAGCATAGTCAAGCGAAATAAAGAGTAATTCTTACCTAATATTAGTGTTTATCTCATGGCAGTTTCTTAGTTTTTGTCATGTCCTCTTATTAATATCTTCTTTAAACTTTTTTTGTGCCTTTTATTGACTCTTTAGTACTGTTCACTTGTACAATTTTTTGTCAGTTTTTTTTTATCTCTTTTTGTAATTCAAAACTTTGGTTCATCTACACTTATCTGCTAACATTTTTCAAACTTTTACCAATTTTTGCATCATCTTGTATTCGCTGATATCTCTTTCAATTTTTCTCATACCAATAATATCTTCTTTTAACTTATTTTTATTATTATGCATATTATTATGCATATTTTTGACCCTTCATTATTGCATAATTGTATTATTGTTTTCAGCATTTTTTTTATCTTATTAAGTCCTAAATTGTCGATCATCATCTTTAATGATGACTCAAATTTTTCTTCTTTGTCCTTTATCATATTATAATTTTTACCTGCAAACAATTCTTCACCTTAATTAATCTTTTCGAATTTCATTTTTGTACATATTTTTATTGCTGCTTTAATTTTGTGTTCTTTTATTCTAATTTTCATTTTGGTTCTTCTTTGCTCGTCTTCATCTGCTTTCTGTTACTTTAGTTTCATTAAGCTTATTATCATCTCTTTCATTATTTTTAATCTTTGTACAGTTTTTGTCATCATTTTCATTAGTTTTTCTTCTACATTTTCCTACGCTTCTTTTATTTGATTTGCATCGCTTTCCATCGTCCTATATCAATTTTATGCCTCTTCTATCATCTTTTTTCTTTTGTTTTTAGTCCTATGTCACTCTTCGCATAATAAACATTACATTTCTTACACAAAATTATTTCAAAAACTTTTTCATTTTCTAAATAAATGCATTTTATAAAACTTTTATACACTTTTCGTAGGCCCATGGCGTGATTGATCACCCAAATTTCATTTCCCATGCTTTCGTCCCCCGTACGCTTTCTATCAACACCACTGACTGAAACCATTTATTATGGCGCATCGAACGAACATTTGTACAAATGTGTTGAATGCATTTTCACATGGCAACTAGTAAAAGCGCATTGAATGCGGAAAATAAATTTTCATGTGAGAAGAAGGCTTTTCAGTTTTGCAATTTGTTACGGCCAAGTACTGGCCATTGTTGTTGTTGCTGTTGTTGTAGGTGTATTTGTTGGTTGATTTGGTTGTAAATCGCTTACCAAATGTTTGCACATCATGTTTTTTCACTTTATTTTACTTTAGTGCATTTTGCAATTCCATAAAGCTTACCTAGAATGAAAGAGAGAAAAGAAATATATAATATTAGAATTTGCTTAGTTTGATTGATTGATTGATTGTTGTCGAATTGATGGCATGAAGATGTCAGTTATTATATTGTCTCAGCAAGTAAAACAAACAATGGCTTTATCAATAAAATACTCGTTGTGAATATATAATATTCAAATTGATTAATTTTCTGTCTTTGCTTAATTATTGTGTAAAAAACATTTAGAATTTGAAAGCAGGTTAAATGGCTGAAGCAGACAAATTCTTAGAAAACAAAGCTGTAAATAGATTTCTGATGAATATACATTTTTTTTTTTAAAAAAGAAGTTTTTTTGCACTTTAACGATTTTGATTACTGTGACGTCATACTGTCTCTCGTCAAAAACTCTCTCATTTAGAAACAGAGTCAAATATACAGTCAGAGCTTTATTTCTTTTATTTTTCCAATTCAAACAATTAACGATTTTCTGACTCACTTCCTGCTGCTCCCTCTCTCTCTCTCTCTCTCTCTGTTAATACTTCATGTACTACAAGACAAAATCTCCACTAGACAATGTCAAATTGATTAATCATTTGTAAGCCCTATGTCAAACGTCTTGTACTTTAATGAATTCTTACAACTCGAGTGCTTTATCTTAATTTCAATAATATAAACACAAAATCCACTTTAAAGTTTTACTCATATCCGAATCATTAAACAAAAAGTGTTTAAGTAAAATTAATTGTAAAATTTTAGACAACTTAAGACTGGTTAACCTTGTAGAGCCAGAAACTTATAATAAAGACTTTGCTGCACATACCCACCAACGTACCAACTAACAATATAAACTAATGTAAGTCATAACTCAATCATGAACGCTGTATTTTTTTGTGTTTTTTAATAAAATTAAAAAAAAAAAATAGAGAAACAAAAAGAAATGCCTTAATTTGTTTGTAGTTCTAGTGTGTTTTTTTTTTTTTTTGTTCAAATGTTTTTCCTGATTTACAGCGCAACGAAACGTACAACGAAAACTGAAATAAATTACATACAACTACAAAAAAAAACGAGAAACAAGCGCGTTTTTTTAATATAATTCACCTTGAAAAGACAAATAGGCAAAGAAACAAAAAAAAATGCTGAATACAAAAACAAATTTCAACAAACGAACTCACGAAAAAAAAATTACGAAATTACAACGAAGCTGATAAAAAAAGCTTGTGGGGGGAACTTTTTGGAGGGGCCACCAATAGTTGCTGATAAATAAATTGAAATAAAATATGAAAATATTGTAGTATTATATCGCAGCACATTTTAATTTTGTATGAATTGTTTACATGGCCGCAAAAAGTATGTATGCACTGAGAGAAAAAGTGGTTAGTTGATGTTTTGGTGTTGAAAAAGTTTGTGAATTCCTGAGAGAATTTCAGTCGAGACTTACGCTTTGAGGATAAAATTTTTTGAACTGAGCGAAAGATTTTTAGAATAAGTCAGTCGCTTCAAGTCAGTACCCAGCGGCCGATTGGTAGGGTGGCACTTTAACACATTCGTCATCTGAACTGATCTAAGCTTTATCTCGAGTATTATGGTAAGGAGCCAAAAAATTTAAAGTCAAATATATTACAACAAATAAATCGCTTTGAAGCAGCAAAGGTAAATGTTAATCTTGCATTTTTGCCTCGTTCACTGATTTACGCCTTAAAGAAAGTATTTTTGTATTGAAAATCTACATCTTATAGAATAAAGCATCACATATATCGATCTGATACTTTTGCATTTTTGCCTCATTCTCCGAGTAACTCTTTAACTTTAGTATTTTTGCACTAAGTGAAAGAGTGTAAATTCGGGCACTTTTTATAGAATAAAGAAACACATGTGTCGCTCTGGTACTATTGCACTTTTGCCTCATTTTGTAAGATGCGACATGAGAGTGTAAAGTCTGGCACATTTGCCTCATTCGCTGACTCACAACTTAAAGTGAGTAAATTTTTTAGAATAAAGAACCGCTTTAAGCACTGCCAAATAGCTGATCTGCTATTATTGTACTTTTGTCACATTGACAGACTCAGGCTTCGACGTGAGTATTTTAACACTGTATGAAAGAGTGTAAAGTCTTTCCTAAAGCGAAATTTTTTGTATTGAAATCTATATTTTTCAAAATAAAGTATTACTTAGAACGCTGACCGTGAGCTGATCTGATGCTTTTGCAGTTTTCCACCATACATTGACTCATGCTTCAACATAATAGATCGCATTGATCGATCTGGTACTTTTGTACTTTTGCTTCATTCAGAAACTCAAACTGCGACATGAGAGTGTAAAGTCTGGCAATATTGCCTAGTACTTCTGCAGCGAGTGATGTTCAAATTTTTTGAACTTTTGCACCAATGCCCAACTCTCAAGCATTCTTGTTTTTAATGCGCTTAAAAATGAATAGTTCTTTGCACTTAAGTGATTTTTCTCACAGTGTCTGCGCAAACATTTTTCAATATTAAAAAAAGACATAGACACGCATATTGCTAGCTTCACATATATGAACATAGATACATATATACATATATATCTGCATATACTCATATACTTGTACATGGTATACAAATGTTATATACATGCCCAGCTGTAGAATAGCAACTTAATTTATGAAATTAACAAACAGCCAAAAAAATGTTTCCTACATATGTGTGAGTGTGTGTGTGTACATAAATAATAATAAAATAAAAAAAAATACCAAAATATACAATAACAACAACTATGCTGGGCCCTTTTTGCTGGTACAGCCTACGAGAATTTTTCATATGTCGCCGAAATCGTAGAATAACAACAAACACTGAAGGTGATAGCAACTTGTAGGTTGTTGGGGGCAGACAGGGTGTGAACTGTAGTAGCTGCCGCTGCTGTTGTCGGTAATCAACCTTGAATTTGTTTATTTACACAAGCACACACTTCAGCACATAGATACAACCACACATACACACGCACACAAACGCACCTACACAGCAACTACTTGCTTTAGGTATTTGTCGCTGTATCTATGTGCTATCTGTGGTGCGGAAAAACGTGCCGCATTTTAAATAAAATTAGAGAAATATACATAAAAAAACAATGGTAGCAGAGGTAATCGAAGAAATCATAGAGCACAAAACGCTGCATAAGCAGAGTAAATGTTATTATGACTGCAAAAAAAAATTTAACAAAAATTTGTATACTTTATTATTTAAGTACCGCGATGCGAAAATAAATGTAACGATATGGATTTATTTTAATGTTAATGAGCTACTTTAGTGTATTAATTACATGGTACTTCATATATAATAAGAACATATAAAAGGGAACACTCATAAATAAAATTATATATTTTTCAATATTTTCTAGTATGAAAAAAAGTGAACAGAAAATAAAAACTCCAACAATTTGCACTCAACAAATTATAAAATTAAATATTATTGAGACGCATTAATTACACTTTTTTTCAAGTACTTTTGCACTCAACCGTATTTAAAAAAAAACTACATAATTATAAAATAAATTCTTTTCAATTTTGTTAGTAAAAATAGACATTTTTACATTAATTAAAAAAAATAATGGAGGAATTTAAAAGAAATTCTATAGTTTAATAAATAGATCGAAATCTACTTTACATTAATATTTTTATATTAAATGTCGATTTATGTACTGGAAAAAAAAGCTTACATATAAATCAAAATAATTTACTTTTCAGTTTTAATAGAAAAAATAGACATTTTTACATTAATAAACAAAATCAAATAGCAGCGTTGAACAAAACAAATTATTTTGCTAAATAAATAAATCAAATGCTTTTATATATTAATTATTTTTTATTTAATATCTATTTATAAACTTAAAAAAAATCTACATATAAATAATAAAATATTTTCATTTCAATTTTGATAGTAGAAATATATATAAATATATTCATAAATAAAAAATTAAATATTGGAATTTAACAAAATAACTTAATTTGTTTAACAAATAAATCAAATGCCTAATTCTATCAATTATCTGTTTATGAACTTAAAAAAATCTACATAACAACAAAAACAATTTTCTATTTAGTTTTAATTATAAGCATTAACATTTATATATAAACTCAAAATAGTACAAATTATATTATTTTAAGCATAAATCAATATTAAAAAAGTAATTTTAAATAAATATCTTTTTTTTTAGTTTCAATAGTAAAAATAATCATTCATTTATAAACAAAAGCATGAACAAGAAACTGGCACGCAAAAGAACATGTTTTACAGATTTTGCATAAATCAAAATTTAAAAAAATATACAAATAAATACAAATAATTTTTTTTTAATTTTTTGTTTTAATAGTAAGCAAATTTATACATTTATAGATTAAAAAATAAAATAGTTGGCATTTAGCAAAATAAATTGTATAATTTAATAAATAAATCAAGTGCTACTTTATAGTAATTGGTTTATATTAAATTTCTATTTATGACTAAAAAGAAATTTAAATTAATATAAAGTTTTTCAGTTTTTATATTAGGAACGAATACTCATTTATCAACAAAATAATGAACAAAAAACTGGCATTCAAGAGAATAAATTTTATTGTTTTATGCATAAATCAAGTGCTTCTTGTTTATTAATTACTACAAAAATAAAAAGTATTCAATATTGCAAATGCGATAAGAAAAATCTAAAAAAAAATTACAATATAAATTTTAATGAGTGCATATATTATATTATATATATTAAATAACAAATTGAGATAAATAATAAATGCCTAAAGTGCTAAAATTGGAACATTATGCAAAATATGACACTGCTACAAATTAATAAAATAAACTTAAAGACATTTTGTCAATAAGCACATTTTAATTAATTAATTCCATGGATGTACTTCTCTTAATTTTACAATTACATATTTAAGACTTTATGTCAGTTGCACTTTATTTGGATTGGCTACTCCAAAGTAACCTTTAATTTAATATTATTTAAGTAATATTTTATATTAACATTCCATCATCATATTTAGTGTTTGACTTAAAACTTCATTATTTTTTTTTAACTTAATCTAACTAGCAAAAGTTTAATGTGACACAAATGTCAAGCAGATTCATTAAAATGTAATTTAAATATGTTAAATGAAATAAATATATTGTAATAAACTGAAATATCTCATTTACAACATAATGCACATTCGATCGTATTATATAACAATTCGTTTGACACAAATCAAATGAAACGCATATGTCTGAACTATTTGCATGTTTTGGGGGCATAAACTGCATAATGATTGACATTTTAATTATTTATTGCATATTAAATTTTACATTTCAATAATAGACTACTCAGTCGTAAACAAAAAAAAAACAAAACTTAACAGCTTTTGTCTAGCCTGCCAGCGGCCAAACTGGCGTATGAGTGATGCCAGCAACACACACGCGTATGTAACTCATACGCCATGTTTGCCCGTGTAAAAAACCAAGTTTTTAATTATGCCGGCTAATTGCGTAAAATAATGTTAAAAATTGTAAACATAGTTTATAGTTTTATAAGAAAACCCGGCAAAAAAAAAAAACTAAAGAAAACTTTTTAAAGTTTACAGCAAATTAAAAGAAATAAAAACCAGAAAATATGCTGCTGAGAATGCTTGCGTCGCATTTGTGTTTTTGAAAGAACGCTTATGACGTTGATAAAGCTTAATGATTGACGCCATACCTTGAATTTTAAATATGTTACCTTGAGCTGTGGCTTTTTGTTTTTGGGCAAGGGAAGAGATAAACAAAGTTGAAGCGAATGTGCGATAAAAAAACACAAAAAAAAATGATATGTTTAAATAATAATAAAAACTAATAATGGAAGCACATAAAATATAAAAATATTTCTTTGGCGTTTTTGAATAAAATTTAATCACGTGCAGCGATATGTGCTGGGTGCTCTTTGTACAGTGTGCGCTCGCAAAGTGGGACAATTTACTTAAGGCAATGTATTATTCCCTTTGACAAATACCGCTTCCGTTCTGTTAAGGTTACAGCAATTAATTTATATATATATTATATATTTTTAATATATTTATGCATTTTTTTAGTTAAGCATAGACTTATTTACTTATAAGTAGGCAAATTAAAATTAATTCGAAATCTATAATTATACTAAATTTATAGTGATTCCCTTCAATAGTTTTTCCTAACTGCTTGGAACCAGCTTCAAGTAGTTAACTCATAGCAAGCATTTAACTATATGAAGCAACTTAAGCCCACGAACAGTTGGATACTCTTCAAATGCTGAAACTGTCCAGTTTGAAAAAATTATTGAACCCCCAAGGTTGCAACTTTGCATTTCCTATTCGCTGGAATTTCGATCAAAGTGTGCCCAGATGAGCGAAGTTCCAGCAAAGTTGTGAGCTTTTGCTGTGACAATGTAAAATATTGTCAATATTTATAATATTGTATTCACAGTTAGTAAGTTTGTCTTAATAAATTATGGTAGCTGTGCAGCACATAAAGGAGGAACTAGTTCATCGTTGTGTAAAATGTCAAACTTTTGTGGGAATCATTTTTCAAAGCCGACTTAATGGTGCAACAAATTAGTTGACGGCTTCATTGTTGTGATTTGTAAGCATCTGGGAATACTATTGTGTACCAATCATCTAAAACAATATTACAGTTGGACAGTTAATAGTTTGACCTTGCAAACATCTGGCCACACTATTTGATACCTCTCACCACAGTGTGACTTCAATTTCTGTGTTGTCTTTGTTGGAACTACTTCATGTTTTGGGCTCTCAATATAGGCACCCTTTTTTTTGTAACAAATTTTACGATTTCTAGATTTATTCATTGCTCACTGTGTGGCTCAATTTTTTGCATTGGTTTGTTTCTGCTGAAACTAGTTCATTGTTTTAAATTGAAAACACATGGTCACAGTTTTGTAATGCAACCAGCATCGCCGTAAACATGTTTCATTTATGTTTCTTAGTGAAAATTTATTTCAAATCTTATTTTGGCCGAAAAAAAGTTCATAAATGTGTATAATTCATACAAAGCAGGAATCTGTACTAACAGACGAACTCACCAACTGCACAATGAACATCACACCTTCTATTTAAATAGCTACAATCCTTGCATTCAGTAGAACTACTTCTCTCTTCGCGTCAGAGTGTATCGCAGTGTGTCAGTAAATAAAATATGTATCTTTAAAGTACATTAAACTCTTAACTCAGATTTCATTTGACGGCTTTGTTGTGTCAATGCACCCTGTGGCAAATGCAGTAATAAATATTTGATTTGATTTTCGTTTCATTTTCGTTGCTGATTTTTTTTTTGTGTAGATTTGCCAGCTTGACAACTAAATATCAATTAATGCTCGACTATGCGACTGTGCTTGAGTTATTTGCATTAATTTATTTGATTTACAATTGGGCTAAAGTGCAGCCCGACAAAGCGTCAGCCACTGAGGCAGTTACTCAGTCAGTCAGACAGTCAGCCAGTCATTCATGCCGTCAGTCTGTCACAATTTTTTTTTTGTGTATCTTGAAGCTACTTGGCAACGTTTCAAAGTGCAAAGCGAATGCAAAACTCAACAGCAGCGACATAAGCCAAATTTGTAATTAATACGCAAAGTGCTTGCCCCAATTTATGCCCCCACCGTTGCAGGCAGGCAAGTCAAAGCTTTAGGCGGGCCGGGGTGAGTGTGTACGCAGCAAAGTGGCTTAATTAATATGACAGTCTACGTTTATTGCAATTTTTTATAACCCCTTGTTGTTGTTTTTATTTATTTTTTTTTTGCAGTTTGCATAACGGCAAATGAGATAAGAGCGCGAGCGCGATTTTGTATCTGCAGCTCTAGCACGTATCTCTTGCCAGTTGGCAGCTGCACACTTGAAAGATACACACACACTCACGGATGCCGATACAGATGCAGATACAATATATATAGGCTGGCACACACTCACACACACAGCGTTATTTTGTGTGTTAACTAAAAATAAGCTTATTTATTGCTATTTTGTTTTGTCTTCCGTTGCATTGCAAATCAGTGGGCCAACTGGCCAGCCCCTTGGCATCCCTCAGCGCAGTTTTGTAGCGTGCCTCGCGCTGGTCAACCCCAGCTCAATGCCAGCGGCAGTTTTGCGCTTTAAGCTTTAAATGTATCCAAGTTTTGTAGTTGTTGTTTTTTTTATGCTTTTGTATCTATGAGATACATTTTGTTGCTGCTGCTGCCGCTGCTGTTGTTGCTACTGCACGTACGTCCGTCTATGGCGTCCGTTGTCATTGCTGTCTCAGTTTTGAGTGCAAGCGAGACAGCGACTCTATAAAATTGGGTTATTGGGTCATGATTCAGTTCGACGCAAGCGACACAAAAACAACACTAATGCAACAGCTAGCGCTAAAGCAGCGCACTCGATTTGTATTTCAAGCCGACGACGTACTTGTAGATACAAAGCTATATATAAGCATAGCTTTTTTTTCGCTTTTGTTGTTTTGTATATGTTTAGCTACTGTTTATCGTTCGACTGATTTTTTCCAGTTTGGTTGTTGTTGCTGCTGTTGTTGCAAGTTGCAGCCCACTGTGTTTGTTTCTAATTGACTTCCCTCTTGACTGGCTTGACGCTTTTGTAACTAGCCATTTATTGTGTGGCTTTGTTGCCTGTCATCGATGTTGTCATTTTCATTGAAATTTTTCTTCTTTTTTATATTTGTTGCCCCCACTTTCCCGCTTTTGTGGCAACATTTGACACTAATTAGGCCAATCTTTTGTTTTGCTTTTTGACTTTCTTGCTTAGTTGCAACTCAAAGTTTACTCGTACTTTTATGCATCTGCCTGCTGCAGTCAGTCAATGTCTGTTACCATGCTGATGCACTTCATCAAACTCAAATCAATTGCTGGCAACTATCGGAATATAGAGCATTTAGAGCCAGAGCACAGCATATCGTTAAATAAATATGCACAAATAAACTTGGCTAATATTTGTTTTTCCAGCTACTGGGAAATGTAAATAGGAAACAATTTGAGCTGCCAATAGTTTTTGTGCAAATAAACAGATTAATATGAAAAATATTTTAACAGCTTTTAGAGCTGCCACAAAGACGCTTTGAGAAAATATTTGTGAAAATGTATTTCAAGTGGACTGTTACAGAAATCTTATTTATGTGGTTTTTGAGATAAGCGTGGTTAATGGGTTTTGTGGTCACTTTAAATTTCTGCGATAAGCAACTTGACTAGAAGCTTCGCAACAAGCTCTTTAATGGGGTCAAGCATAAGGAAATGCTTTTGAACAGAAGTTGTTTGAAGCTAGTTTTAAATGAAAGACAGGTGCCTAGTGACTTTGGGAGGCTCTTATGGCAAGTGGCAGTTTGATGTTTAGTGTAGGTATAGTAGGGGTCATAAATTCATGTGCGTCCCTGACCACGCCTAGTAGAGAATCAAAATGAAGACTTCAATATAAGTAGCAGAATTTTCAACGTGTAAGCAAATTTTGATCAAGTAACGTCTTGCAATGATATAGAAGTCATACGATTATATTTCCTCTCAACAACTAATAATGTCATATTCAGAAGTTTGTCTAAAAATTATAAAATTCATTCTGTTTCGTTTTCGCGCCTTAGTACTTGGTCTTTTTTTGTTACTCTTCCAGGTATAGCCAGTTGAAGGACATTCATCCAATGAAAGAGCTATTTTTTGAGTTGTTAAAAAGAGAGCAGCTGATATTTCTTTGGAAATATATTAAATTTCTTCGCATTTGTTGTCGAAGCACATGGAGGCAGCTTAACATGGTGATTACTAGTACTGGACACTTTTCAAGGGACTTCTACAATTGTTACTCAGCCTTGTACATTCTCTAATACAGTAAAAGCTGAAAACGAGTTAAAAGTGCCACCACTTGTTCGCTAATTCTTTATATATAAAATAAAATTATTGTCTTAATTTTTTCTTTTTGAACATTTGTTCTACATTTGTAATACACATTTCGCATGAAAGACATCTATCTCTAAAGCAGCAGCTTCAGTGCCAAATTTTTCTTCATGGTACATCAAAAAGTTTGTCTCTGTGTGCGTCTTGGTGTGTGCCATTGACCAACATTTTCTCGAGATGAACTGAGGACAACATGGGCCATAAATTTCAATCAAAATTCTGCCTGTATGCAATTAAATTGCACAACTTTTTTGTTTAACATAAAATCAACGTCACAATTGTTGACAGTTTGTTGTGTGAAACTTTTGTAGCTAAAAATAAATATTTTTATAAAAAATACGTAAAGAAATTAATAATTTTCTAAGGTAAACGGTGGGAGTTGACTGACAAGTTGTAGACAAAAGCATAACAAGTCCTAAAATATCTTTTAAGTTGTTTAGAGTCATTTTTACAACAATTGATGGGTGAAATTTGCAAATTATTAACAAAGATACTTTAAAAGCAGCTTAAATGCTTTTTTAAACAAAAAGTTTACTAAAATACTCATCAAAGCTTTTATATAAAACTCTAACAAATAGTTATGCTAAATAAGACCTCAATGTAGGTCGTTTTATTGTTGTCTGCAAGTTATAAATAGAAATATTATTTGATGTGTATAAAACTTGCATAAAATTAGCGTTTTAGGCCTTAAAGACTTGACAATATTTTAAATATTTTTGTGGTCCAAACTTAAAGAAAAGAATTGCCAAATGAAGGCATTCCAACATTTTTTTCATTATTTTTAATCGATAATTCCATAGATGATTTTAGTGAATATAATTTTGTAGTTATAAAATTAACTCAGATGCTTTATTTAAAATAACTTTCGATTTTAAAACTGCTTAGGAAGTAAATAAAAAATTGATGTATTTCCTTACTACTTATGTTCCATAAGTCTATATTAGGAAACAAAATCTTTTTGTTATTCTGAGAATTATAAACTTGCGGACTCGAGATTATTGCACACGAGGCTTAAAACATAATGCTAATATTTGCCTCAATTTCATGTATTAAAAAAAGGCAATTATTTTCTACATAAGTTCTACATAAGATTTTCTTAATCTAAAAAATATTAAATGCTTAGATTTGTTTTAATTTTAATAAAAATCTACATAAATTATCGTTCTGTCTACTTTACAGCTTACATAGTCACTTCAAGCCAAGGCTTGTACAACATTGCGTATAAGTAATATTTTTGTACAAAACGTTAACTTACAAATTTCCACACAAATCGGCTTTCCGTTGTTCCGCAACATAAATATGATTTAAATTACAAATATTTTTCGTAATAAATTCAGCTTAGGTGTCAAACAAATTATTAACTAAAACCAAAAAAAAAATTAGCTTATTTAAATAATTTTAGGCTAATATTTACTTGAATTTCGTGGGCGTTATTTGTTAGACGAAAAATAATTATTTTTAGTTAATGCATTGGCATTGATTTGCATTTATTTTAGTTTAAGTGTGTATCTGTGTGTGTATACGAGTGTATGCGTCTGTGTGTGTATGCGTGTGTGTATGACATGCAACATTGTAACAGTGACACAAAATGAATTTGTTACTAAATTTAAACAAGTCAACAACAATTACGACCACAAAACCAATTGGCATTGCTAATATAATGAAGGCGTGGTAGCAGCGGTGCTGTGGCGGTGGCGAGGGACGTCATTTGCGGTGACGTTCGTTGTGATTTGTTTGTTGTTGCTGTTGCTGTTGTTAGTGCACAATATTGTTGCTATGACTTACTTTGAATTCTGTTTTCTGTGACAAGGCGAGGCGCTAATTTTGTTTACTTTGGCTGACTCAATGACTCCCATTTGTCGGAGCAGTATGGGTATATAGTGCGAGTAAGCGAGAGAGCATCACAGAAGGCAGAGTTGCAATCAAAATGACATAAATAATTTGCACTCTTGTTAAAATACTCTATATTAATGTGTATAGTCTGAGCTTAAGACATGCTTGCAGCGATTTGTCAATAAAACAAGGAAGACATCAAAAATAGTATCGGTTCCTAATTTCGAATTGTTGTTAAGCATTTAAAGCGTTAGAGGATAAATATTAAAAACATATAAATACAATGTATAAATTTAAAATAAAAATTGTAAAAATTATATAAAAAAAATCATTTTAAAATATCAAAATTTAAGTTTAAAATATATATGTATATATAATTAAAAAAAAATGTTAATTAATTAATAAAAATTGCAAAAAAAATACAAAAAAAAACATTTTAAAATATTAAGTTAAAAAAATCTTATAAATTTTGAGCAAATAAATTAAAATTGTAAAAAAATGAATTTAAATATTATAAAATAAATTCTTTTCAAAGCTTAAAATTATAGAAAAAATATACAAAAGATCAATCATCAATCAAATTTCAAAATAAAAAATATAATACATAAAATTCAAAAGAAACTTTTAAATGTAACAAAAAATAAAAAACACGACTATTAAAGAAAAAAAAATTATTAAAAAATTAATGTAAACAATGTTTATTATTTTATTTTTTTAAGCACTCAAATGAATTTATTTATTTTTAGAGTATTTTTATATTGAATTTTTTAAATTTTAGAAATTATAAATTTCAAAAACAACAATCTCTCTGCTCCGCCTTTGGCGCAATGACCATAGTCGAGGAAAATAAATTTACTTTAAATTTTTATATGAAAGTTGTAATACAGCAAAATTAAAGAGCATACAAAATTTTGTTGCCCCAAACATAGGCATTCCGCAATGCTGTTGCTATGGCGGCTGTTTCTCCTATTTTTTTTTCTTTATACATTTTTTTTGAGATTTTTTTGCATATACTTTTTTTTGGGATATTTTGTCGGCTGCATTAAATTTAAGCATTTTGGTTGCACACAGACGACTGTGCTGCATGACACACTTTGGCAACTGCAGCGCAGTAGCTGCCACCGCCGCCGCCAACTCGTCTAAAGGTGGCCTCAGCCAAATGCCGGCGGTCGCGCTGGCGGCTACGCAATATTTTTTGTATTATTTTTTTTCTCTCTCTCTCTCTCTCTCTTCTCTTCTTATTTATGCTTAACACACAAATCTATGTCATAATTTTGCCACTGAGAAGTTGTTGCTTATATTTGCATGCCGCGATACGAACTCAAAAAAAAAAAATGCAATTGCAAAAGAAACAAATTATTCAAAGTTTTGCCAGTATGCAAAAGTTTGCGCGAAGTTTTGTGATATTAGAAACGGAATCCGTTGCTGGGGCTAGCAAATTTCAAATATTACTACGTTCCCTCTAATGCTCCCATTTTGACAGCGCCTTCTGTTTGACCCATTTCGGGCTTGGCAACGCTATGAGTTTGCTTAACGGTAAACACTCACACATACACACACACACACACACACTCAACTACAGAGACATATGCGAAATTGTAAGCAATAGACGCCATTTTGTATTGGAAGTCAGGACAACAGTAGAACTCTAGGAGCTGCTGGGTAGTCAACAAATGTTGGCAAGCACCTAAATGGGTCAACTGTGCCCAACAATACACACACACGCTCACACACATAGTTTGCGTGCGATTGTGTGTGTTACCGTTAGCTACTATTTTGTAGCTGTACCAAACTACCGTTATTGGCCAACTGCCAGCGTTGCCACATCGTTGGCTTTGGGTCAACTGCATTTGCCGGCTTTTTTATTTGGTTTTTCTTTGCTTTTTTCGTATTTTTTGCCATTCTTTGTGTGTTTTTGTTTTGCTATAGCGAAAGTGCTCCACAAAATGGTTTTCATAAACCATGTCCCAAGTGCTTGGGTACGTACAGTTTGCTTGCGCTAAGCCTTCTAAGTAATTTGCTGCTTTTGGAGCAAAGTAAGTGTATTGCGGAGTTAAGCCAAGTAAACTAATGATTTGACCTATATTCGAGATTTTTCTCTAAGTAATTAATAAATAGCAGGATACTTAAAAATGGCGCCGAAAAGCGGAATAATATATTGAGTCAAAGAGTGTGAAGCACTTAGTTTGCATTCTTTGAAAGAACTTTAAATATAAATATGTAAATATTTAATTTGCATGAAATTGTTATAAAAGATTGAGGTACTACCTGCAGACATCTAAAAAAAAAAACAAGTTTTATTTTCAACTTTTAAATGTATGTGTTTTAAAGTTTCTTTTCTGTATAAAAATAACAACTAATATTTTACAATTATTTTTTTTTATTTTTTATTTAACATTTTTTAAGCAAAATTTGTTACACGAAATACGTCATTTACAATATAAAAATTTATAGACATTTATACAAATATATTCTTTTACATTTTTCAATATTTTTTTCTTTTTTTGCTTTCTTTGCGAAATTTTTTGTTTTTAGAAATATTAATTAATATGTAAGACGCTGATTTTAGCGTTTTTTAAGTTTAATGAGACTGCCAAAAATTAAGCAACAATATATTATTTACTTCATTTTGCCAATTTTTTTTTCAGTAAATGATGTTATTAAAGATGTAACTGATTAAGAAAATCAAAAAATTGTTATGTTTATTAAATTTCAGAGTGCTTTCTCTCTTCTTTTATTGAAGAACAGACGCAAGTTTTAATTTAAAAAATCACACTGAAGTACAGAAATATATTTATTGTATAAAAATTGGCCAATGAAAATAAATTAGAAAAATAAGAAAAAATGCAACATATCTTTAAATAAAGTGATATAACCAAAACCACCGCTACATACACCGGAAATAGCCACTCAAATGTATTGGCAATCATCCTGCTGCATAACACACTTTGACCTTAGCATAGTCCCTACACTAAAGGTAATAAAACTTCGAAGTCTATTACAAAAATGTTTATTATTGGCCAAAAAACAACACATTATAAATATAAGAGACAAAAGATTTGCTACTTTCACCGCAAACTTGCACAATTATTTTTGCATAAACTTACTAAATTCCTAAGACTAGTTGATTTATATTGCATATCGATAAATGTCGTATATACTTAAAATCACAGTTAGCGCTTGAGCAATTTGAAATGCGAAAGAGACAATAAGTCGCTTACAAATAGCAACTGGAGCCATCTAAGTTGGTTAAGTCAACACAAAGTCCAATAGATTTTTATCAATTTTATGTTCTAAATAAACAAGTATCCTTATAGAAAGGGACACCCCGCATTTTTTATGAGCACCAGCATATTTTTTAATTACTTTTCTGTAGCTAGTTTACACATTTGAAACTCTTTAATCTTAACTGCTCGTTAACTGTAACTTTTAAGCCACGTTTGAAACTGTTAAGTACTTTAAACGCAATTATTTGCAGACATATAATTTGCAAAAGTGTTGCTGTTCCACTTGCTTCTTAATTTTAGGTCCATCAGCTAGCCCGAAATCGAACCATGTCTATTTATAGCAAGTACTTGTTCGTACTTCTTTTTTCATCTCTTAGACAGCGTTAATTGTAATTAGTAGCCAAGTTGGGTTCGTAACACATTTCATCATCTACGTCGTCACCGTTGAAGATTTAATGGTCAATAAACTTGCCATTAACAGCGTCAAGCGCAAAGGGCAAAATTCGTTTTGGCCATATTCTTCAGGTTAATAAGCGGCTGCTGACGACAGCTTCGTCGTCGCCGTGGTCGTCATCGTCGTCATCGTCTTCGCCATCGTCAGCTACCTCTGCCGGCCTTTGTCTCATGTCATTTGCCCTGGGTTTGTTTTAGCTGAAGTTTTCAATTTTGGGTTGGGTTGCTTGACCGACAATGCCACCGGCATGTTCTGGAGCCAATGACGAAACCCTTTTTTTTGTGGTGTGTGTGATGCTGGCTCCCGTTTTATGACTAACTCTCTCGCTCTAACGAACGCTTTTATAAATAAATTAAATCTGACACGCATTTGAGTCTGAGTTTTATTTCACTTATTTTATGGATATTTCTTTTAACATTATTTTTCTCCTTTTTTTGGCTACACTTTTTTGGTGTTGTTGTTATATGGTTTCTGTTTTTATCGTCTCTGTCTCTGTTTCTTGGTAACGTGTGTGTAATTGTGCGTATGCGGTTCTGTGTGTGTGCGCGTCTTTGTGTACGTCGTCTGTCAAAGAGAATCCCCAAAAAATAACAAAAATTGGATTCAAATTACGGTTTTAGGCTTCGTTGGAAACGACGCCACCTAAGAAAAGAACAAACACCAAGCATAGAGAGAGAGAGAGTGAGCGAGCACTCTCAAAGGCAGACAAAGTTCATTTGCCTCTGGCGGCGCTACCCTCAAGCCAAGCACGACTCCAGCCAGACCAGCCAGCCACACCAGCCAGCCAGACCAGCCAGTTTGTTGACCTTCAACGAGGGCGAGAGAGTGCCCCAGCAAATGCCGGCACAGACAGGATCACCTGTTGCCACAGCTGCTGTTGAAAATATATAAACAATGCGGCGAGAGCCGCTGTTGAACCCTGCTCAAAATTGTGCTCTCTCATTCTCTCTCTCTCTCTCTCAAGCGAAAGGAAATCCCCCAAAACAGCATTGAATAAAAACCCGACAGACTTGGTATGGAATTTTTTCCGTTCCAAATTATAGTCGTAGCTGTGGATAAAGGAGCGCTTGGCATAGCCGTCCTCCGCTTGAGTAATTTTTAAGAGCCAAGGCCTTCATAACACTGACAAGAGATGCAATAATTTTACGAACAATAAGTTGGAAGAAAGCTTCTAGTTAAAGAAATGTTTATTTGCCAAATAAACTTCAAAAGTATTAAGTTGCATAAAAACTTAAGAGTATTATATTATCAAATTTGCCTAAATTTTAGTTATGAAAAGCAGATATTATAATCAAAATAATTTGAATTACATGTTAAGAATAGAACTTTTATCAAAAATCGTTTTCTTTTTAGGATTTGGTCACACTGAAGTGGTAGACACGCTTTCGAGTAATTGAAATTTACGCATTGGAAGCAATGATAAAACGAACTCAAAGGATATGGTGTTTTCGAACAATTTCGATCACCTTAGCTTAATTAATAAAAAGCAGGCATCATGAAAGTAAGCGGAATTTAAGTTAAAAGTAAAACTGTTTGGCTAAAAACCCCCGATTTCTTTTCCTGCTCGGGTCACACTAAAAAGTAAAACTCGTAGACACCTTTCTAAGTATTTAAGATGATATGCATTTTAAGCATATTAAAGCAAGGAAGTAAAACTTGAACTCAAAATTTATTGCCCGTGGCTATGGTTATTGCTTCAAAGCCTAAGCATGGATATAACTCTATTAATAGCTATTCGAAGAGAACAGAGACCTACAGTTTATTGGCGAATTCGAATGGCTGTTAATGGAGATTTTTCCCTAGTTTTTTAGCATCTATTCATTTACTGCCACTTCTAGACAAATGCACCAACGCAGCAAGGTGGAATCGACGTCCCGACTTGGACGCTACCGAGGCCTACAAAGGATTCAGCATTTTAGAAAAATTTCTAAAGTTAAACTCTAAATACTCTTCTGAGTGTATAACACTTCTGAGTGTAGTACAGTCCAATTTAGCTGCTGATATGCAACATTTTATAATAATTCTTGATTTTATTACACAACAATTATCGCCAATTCTGCCCAGTTCTTCACACTCTCTCCCCGACAAGTGTCGGTCACAAATGCAATTGAAATTCTTGGCGTTTTTAATCGTCTGGCACACGATCTTCAACTGCTGCGATTAAAAACGCATACAAACTTATTCGAAAATATAAAACACACATTCAAAAAAAAAGAATTTGTACAATTGATATGTGTTTGACTCACATTCGGTCATATGTAAATGCGTTTGTTCCCCTGCCGAAATAATATAAACAGAAGCCGAAACAAAACTGAAACAAACATTATATATGGTGTATTTTTTTTTTTTGTGTTCTTCTGCTTCCATATATACAAGACAAACAGTTTGGAAGAGTCAAACGGGATCAATGGCTCGGTCGTTCCCGAAAGTTGAATAACCGAAATGGGCGTATAAACAAAACGCAAAATTATACACACACACACACACACACACCGTCACTTACACACACAGCTGCATACAAATTTACAATCTCACACAGATACCGGCGCGTAGTAGTTGCATTTGTATTGAGGTCTTGGGGTATAAAATCTACGGTGTATATTATGCATAATTTTATTCGAAAATCGACGCCACAAAACGTGCCAAACCAACAAATGGGCGTTTGGGATCAACAGTCAGTGTTCTGTAGGCATATGAGTAATCAATGCCACTACAATTCACTGAGTTCTTCCATAGCATGTGTCAACGTCATGGGTTGGTTTGGTACAACAACTATTGAAGAGGGTCAACAAAAATTTTTGACCAAGATGAGCCATCAGTTAAGTTAAGAGAAATGTCCGCCATGCAAAGCAAACAATTTCTTGAGTTTGTGAAATATAAAACATTTGGTGAAATTGTGCGAAATGATGAGATGGTTGGTTAGAAGAGACAAACCGAGTTGTTGAACTTGGTCAGGTAAGCATTTTAACAAAATTATGAAATTTTGTACTTTAAGGCAATACACGGTTTTGGCTTTAAGTACAAGTATTCTGAATGTTATTCGACTTTTCTATTGACCCGATTCTAATGGCGCAGATGTAGTTATATAAGAGAGTGGATGTATAAATATTTCAGCGCTAACTTTATTACATTTGAAAGCCATTATTATTTTAAAAGGCGGCAAATTAACTGCCTACTAATAATATCTTTCTTTGCGTTGGACACCAAATGGTAAACCCTATTTAACTTACTTTACTTATTTATGAAATTAAAGCACGCTTTCGATGCTCATTGTTTACATGAATTGAACTACTAGCTTCCTACAAGGTGTTTCGCCCATTGCGATGTGACGAGATATGATGTATTATATTAGGAATTCAAAAATTTTGTTCTAAATTTAAGAGAACAGCGCTGTTTATAAATTCTGAAGTTGGTGATGGTCACCAGCTTAAATGAGATAACGAACTGCTTGAGCTATAGGGTGTCACAAATAAAATGAAGCTGATACAAGTATATTTAGGAACTACATCCGCTGAGAAACGCTGTTAGTATAGACCAAAAAGTCACTGCGAATATTTTATATTTGAGATGTCGGTAAAAGGACATATAGAAACTACTTACAAAAAGCATAGACAAAAGGTAGGAAACAAAGAAGTGATTACACCAGGCGTCCATTGCTTAAGGAGCACTCAATGGTTCTGACAAACTAATACACAAAAAATCTCAAAGATGTTCATGCCATTATATCTCCCTCGTACAGTTGAGTACAAAGCAGCTTTGTAAGATCACGCAAAGTGCTCAATGTACAAATTTGTTTATCTCATCTAACACAAGCACCACTACAGCTATTGTTTGTACAATGTGCCACTGTTCGTATGAACATATCTAAAGTACCACATTTAATGATATCTTTGGTATTCCCAAAACAGAAATTGACACATTAACATGCATTTATATATTTTCCTCAATGTTCGTTAAGCGATAAAGTTTCTTTTCTTGGTTTGCCAAAAAAAAAGAAATGGTCCGAACCTATGCCTATTATCTGTCACATAAGTATTTATGACAGGCCCCTTGCTTTATATTGATGATTCACCTTGTAGCTGTTAACGCCCACTGTCGCTCTAGTTTTATTTGAGCATGTGTGTTCCACATCTCTTGGAGCTATCCATTTCAGGCATAGTAACTGCGCTACATTTCATTCCCGTAGCACATGAACCCGCTATGACTAAGTGTAAGTTTGTATGTGTTTTTGTGACACATACAGAGACACTTTCATCAATATATTGGCCATATCAAATTGCATTTCCTATGTGCATATAAACTTCACTCACCCTTATGGCTACCCTTACTTGGCACATACTCTCAAAAGGATTTTCTTTCTGCTTCTTATATTGTACCCTATTGACAAATTCTATGATAAAATTGTCGTAAAAATTTCTATTGAAAATCTGCTGCTAAATATGCTCTGGCATTTCATTCATGTCTCAACTCTGTTTCAATTTATGCGAGAGTTTCCTGTTTCAATTAAATTTTATTATACTCGATGTTATTGCCATAAAAATTTACGATACAAAAAAACCAACAAAAAAATAAAAAAGATTCCAATAGCATATTTTTTGTTGTAATTTTTTACAACAGTTTTTGTTTTGTTGCATATCCTTGGCGTTAAATGTGTACTTACACAGACAAAGTTTGCAAAAAGTATTGGAATTTACGTACCTAAAACGAGAAGAGAGAGAAATACAGGGGGTTAGTTAAAGTACATGGATGCAAGTAGAGCTTAAATTAATTTATAAATAATTTATTCAAATATCATGTGTCGTAGCGCGCAGTAGAAGAAAATCTTAAATAATCCTTAATATGCATTAATTTTAAGTCTGAAAACCATATATTGCCTTGGTTTTCGAATTATTTTTTCAAGGTCTCCAAGAGTTTTATTGGTCTTGAGTCCTTTTTGAGCTCGAAATCTCCGGTCCATTTTGAGTTCATTTACAGCAACGGTCCAACCCGGCAAGCAACAGTTACAAGATACCAACAAAAATCCCACAAATAGAAGTCCTACAGTTAGTTTACAGATTCACATTTCACAAAACCCCAATAATTGTCAAAAATAGTTCGATACAAGGACTTGCAAATGCAACTTTATGACTCTGAGCCGTCAAATTGAGTTAATATAAGAGTTCTTCCTTATATATGTTGGGATGGGGTGGTTAAGTTTGCTTTCAAGTGCCACTCAAAAGCATTTATAAATAATATCACTGAGCACTGAGTAAACTGACTTTTTGGGTCAAGGTTTTGAGTTACGCTAACACACTTGTTGAAATTATCTCCAAGACACCGCTAGGTTATATGGGTTTATATCGGACTCAAATACTGCGACCCATTAAAATTGACTCTAAAAAATTTTGTTGTGCGTGGCTTAGTTTTCTGATATTATTACGAAAAGAGCACACAATTCCATATTCCATTCACAAAAATTTTAATAGATTAATCGCTTTCGATATTAAGCACTTTTTAGCTTAATGAAGATTGAGTTCGGTGTTCGCAATAAAATAAACAATTTTCAACTACAAAGTCCGCATTTTTAAAATATCGTATTTCTGACATAATTTTAGGGAAATCTAAGCTACCTAAATATTATTAACGAGATAATCGCTAAAAGTCGAAACAAATTACAGAGCTAGCCTTCTGCTTCTACTCCTTAAAATGGTTTCACAAGAAGAGACTTAAATTAAATTGTGCACAAGTACTATATCTATTATTATTACTATTTTTTCTGTCTACCTCTTTAGACTACATTTTTTTGAACAGGAGAAGAAATTAAAGTTCTTTTTAGTTCAAAGTATAAATTTCCCACGATTTGCCGAATGACACTTTTATCCTAGAAAGACCAAAGGTCAGACGCTGACTTACGTATAGTATATAATATTATTTTCCTATAATTTACCGAAGAATTCGGGAAGGCTCTTGACTCTTAGTAAAAAATAAGGTCAGACACTGATATGTATTTTATGTACTGAAAAACTGGCATCAAAAAATATGTATATATTCGTCCTAGTGTATGGTCTTAACCCAAGACCAGCCATAGTTCCGCGTATGTATTGTACATGTTTCCAAAATTTTGCTAAGCGATTAAAATTAAATGATATTTTAGCTTATGGCCGGTAATCGTAAAACTTGAGAACCAAAATATTTTTGTCTCTTTAAGTAATTTAAACAAATGACCGATATACCAGAGTAGTCTGAAACTGGTAAAAGTTTTACGCTGATTAAGCGCTGCAGTGGCTAACTAAGCCATTTTAGTTAAACAGTCGTCTTGCCGCATTTGTTTTGGCCCAACAAAACTCCGCTAATCATTTGGCATCAGTCTCATAAAACTGTTAGAATCAGTTAAAAATAGACTTGCCTAAAATAGCGACAGAGAACGCGGTAAAATTTGTTTCCAATTAGAAACAACAATTTAAATTAAGCTACATTATGCCAAAGCGCATTGTGTGTTTCGCCCACTGTGCGACGACGTCATTCGAGCATAAATACCATAAATACCAAGTCAAGAAAGCAAGAAAAATTACCAAAACAACCAGAGCTGCTGCGTATGTATTTGGAAGTATTTGTGCTATATTTACGTTATGACGTCGTAGGTTTTGTTTACACCACGCAGCCGGCTACGTATCGAAAGAGTCATCATAGGTAACGCCCACACAGCCACCCAAAAGAAAACAACGAAAAATTTAACCACACAGAGAGAGAGAGAGAGAGAGAGAGAGAAGGAGAGGAAAAACAGCGCACACAAAGTCGAATAGAAACGACAGCATGTGATAATGGCAAAGCGGCAACCCCCAGCTATGATAGTCATAGTGGAAGTAACTAATAAAACTCAGTACTGCGTAATGAAGGCTAAGCGTGGCGGGGCGGCGGTTGTAGACGGTTGTATACGGTTGTAGTGGGGGAGCACATGGGGTGTGCTAAATATGGGTTGCAATGAAAATTGCAGAGAAAGCAGAGAAGCATAGTAAAAACAGTGTCAGCGGGGATAACAACAACAAGCAACATCAAAAGGCAGACTTGCTTTGCTGCAAAAATTGCTACGTAAGCAAAGCAATATTACGTATACGCAGTGCAGGCTGGCGGAAGTGTAACACAAAAATTGCGTAGCCGTTGCCAATGAAACGGAACTACTCACAGCAGCCATAGTTAGACGAAGAGCACGTCTCTTGCTCTTTCTCCTCTCTCTCCTCTCTCTCTCCATCGTTGTTTCTCTGCCCCTCCTCTTTCGCTGACGCTCCACATCTTGTACACTGCCGCTGCTTCCTCTTCCGTTCTCCTCTCAGTCTATACTCTTTCGCACTCGGCACGCACTTGGCATTATAGTTGTATGTACTTGCTATTGGCATTGGAATTTTATCGTCTGTTGGCCATGCAAAAAGAAATATTGCAAAAGTGGCAGCAAGCAGCAAAAGCAAATGAACAAAAAGCAGCGCTCTTATGTGAGGTGAAAACTTTGAGCGCTTAACACGGCACATTTGCTTGACAGCAACAACAACAACAACAATAACAACAGAAAAAATATATAACAAAGGCCGAGATTTTTTTTGTCTATTTTGGTTCATTTTGCATACAACCTAAAACCATTCAAGTTAATTTAATCGCGTAATTTACGCATGATTGGCATCGAAAATGCGTGGAGCGCAACATTTTTTTTTTAAAAGCTTTTCAAAGTTGTTGTCTCTGCTGCTGGTGTAGCTTTCGAAATGTAAATAAATAAAAAAAAAATTATATACAAAAATAGAAAAATGCGTGAGATCTGCGTTAAAATGCGTGAGCGTTCAATTCTCTCTCGCTCTCCTCTCTCTCTCTCTCAGCAAAACACGGAAAATTAAAAAGAAAAGCAACAAAAAAACCGCAAGCAAAATAATAAACAAAGCAAAATCGCCCAAAATGCGCGCGTAACATAACGGCAACTAAAAAAAATGTTAAAACAAAATGGCGCTTGTACATATTGCGTTGTAGTTTTTCGGCTTAAATGGCTGCCATTTTGTTTTCTTTTTACACAGCGAGAAAAATGGCGTTTTTGGGTCTGCACGTTTGCCAAGAGCAATTTGTTAGTCTAATTTATATTTAATCGTTGACAGTAAATTTTAAATCGTAAAAAAAATCAAGTAATAAATTATTATTCTTATAATATTAGTTGTTGTAGCATATATATTAAGTCTGAACAAATGAGTAATAAATTATGTTAGTAATTAAATTAGTTTTTTCCTCAAAAAAAAACTATTAAATATACTTTGTTCAGAAAAAAACAAGCTATTTGCCTAGACTCTTTTCATGTACTAATTAAACACAACATAAGAAATGTGGATAAAAATCTTTATCGAGATAATCTTCATCGATAACAGCATAAGCAGTCCATTATTTCCTAAAAGTTAGCCATTTTAAAATTTGAGAGCAGAAAATAGAAACTACACCAAAAAAAAGGTCAACTCTTGGCTATTATCGGCGTACTTTTGGGCACTCCATTTTGTCATTGTGATATGGCATGATATGCTAGTCCGAAATCCTTAATTTACATAAACAACTTGCATTGACTAAAGACTGCAGCTACTTTCAAATAAGTTATAGTGCTTAGTTCAGAAAACAACAGACCCATAAAACTTTAGAAAAATAATAATAACAATAATAAATTCAATGAAATTTTACTTTTCCCAATATCATCTCAATTTCTTGCAGTACACATTTACAGCTGTCCCTTTTGCACGTACTGCGTTATATGATTGAAAAGTATTATATCTTTGAGATACTTTTTATTTTTATTTTATTTTGTAGCCGCTTCTGCCGTGTTTTTATTTTTTTTTTGGCGGTACGACTGCGGTCCGGCCGGCTGCGCATAAAATGCGTAGAAAGTGGGCAAGTTGCGGCCCAGTTGTCTCTATAGAAAGTGTAAAGCTTTCGATTAAGCATTGAATCTTAGATTAGGTTTATATTGTAAAACGTTGAAAGTTTGGTGCGCAAAAAGTTAACTTTGTGTATGGGTTTTTTCTTTGCTTGTTCAAGACATTGAGTAATAATGCTAGAAAATGGTGCCAGAGAAGACACACAAAACTCTATATGCCACTTGCATACAAGTAAAGTGCGCGTGAGAACTCGTTCGGCGCTAAGCCGATTCGATAAGTTTTGTATGCAAGATTTACAAGCGCTTAGTTGTCTAGGGATTTGCTTTGTAAGCGACACATACGCATATACACATAGTATATGCAACATGTACACAATGTGCCACTTGAGCTGGATTTTGCTGCGTCTTTTTTTTTGGGTAAATCCCGCGGCGCTTGCCACTGTCAATTGCACATCAGCTTCTGAAAGTCTTACAAATTTGTATAAATTTAATAGTAGCTTGGCACATTGTAACAATTTGAGCACATTTTGTTGCAAGCAGCAGCCACACTTGAAACTTGCAACTGTTGCAATGCATTTAGCCAAGCGTTGAAATGCAAATACAAACAGCAGCGTGCAGACAAACTTAAACAAATGCATTTAGAGTCTGTCGCCGCCCCCACCAACCAATCCCAAACCATTTTTTTGGCTTGGCGCCCTTTTATGTTTGGGCAGGGGATAGTGGATTGAAAAAGCATACAGCTGAAGTTCTCTGCACTTTATGCGACGCAAAAGGGGCGGCAGGGTGCAGCCACTGTGGCAACCAAAACAAAACTCGCAACATTGAAGCAAAAACACACACAAAATTTAAGACAAAGAGAGGGAGAGTACGCATAGAAAAAGTCAGTGCCACAGTGACGCAGTGGAGACAGAGAGGGGCGTCTGTGCAACGGGAACGTTGGGGGGATAAGCATATTGGGGACAGCCAACAACGTCGAGTGCCGAGCGTCGAACATTTTAATTTGATTAAATTTCATGTGACCCAAATTCCGGAAACAGTTATTTTCGTGCCCTAGACTTGTTTCGGTTTTGGGTTTTTGCTATTTATGCGTTGTACTCCCCTCGCCTGCAGCTACTATACTAAGCAACGACAAAGACGACAACGTCGACGGCTACGACGACGACAACGACAACGACGTCGTTCCACAGTCATGATCCCAAAATGGAAGTTGCTCAAACTGACAATGGGCACGCATTACGCAAAGCCTAAAGGAAGAGCATGTGAAAACAGAAATCAAAACAAGCGAAAAACTCCACCAAATTGAGTGCCAACGAAGTTTGAATGCTCTTAAGGGCGCTGCGAGAGAAGAGAAAAGACGAATACTTCAAAAGCGGCTTAATTTCTTACATTGCCAAGTGTTTCTTTACATTCTGTTCTTTTTTGAGATTAATGCAAACAGATGGGTTTGTGAATTATGCATCAAATTCTGTTCTACTACCGAACTACACTTCGGATTGCGCTTCGTTTTTGTTGATGAACACAAACAAGACAAAAACAAATCGAAGTCCAACTGATTTTAGGTTCAAATTGTTTGAGTTTGTTTTTCATTATGTTCTTTTAAAGATTTTTTTGTAAAATAAATGAAACGGAATTTTTTTTTTAAACATTGTTCAATTTTATTTCCTTTTACAATATTCTAAATGAAAGAAAATGGACAGCACTCTACGCTATGATTTTGCGTATGTGATTACAAGCAAGAATATGAAAAATTAATAGATAATTTTACCAATGTTAAAATAATAAAGTAGTAAACGCATCTTAGGAAAATTATTCAAAGTGACCAACAAATCAAACAGAATTAAAAGATATTCGATGTTGAATATATTAAAAAATATTGTGTTCAAAGTTAAATAAAATGTACTTAGGCAGCTAAATAATAACTTTTATAAAAAATTTAACAATTCTCTCCGCGCAGCATTTATTCAGAATGCGTAAAGAGAAAGAACAAGGTTCGCAGTGGGCAGGCTGGTTAATATATATTATTTAAAAATTTCATCATTTTAAACAAAATATTTATCTCTACAGAAAACACCATGCCAAATTAATTATTGAAATATTCAGCTCGTTTCGATGTTGTTAATATTATGCTTACAGAACGCATTTTAATACTTTGAAGAAAAAAGTTGATGGCAACGACTTAGGCAAAAATATTACCTGCAAACCGAAAATATTTTAGCAGTTGCCTTAAAAATAAATCAGATTGCTCCCCTTGACAATGCTGCAATCGCTGTAAGGGCGACGGCCTGAAAATATCTCTATTATTAGCGGTTCGAAGCGAACAGTAACCAACAGCTTCAGCTCTTTGAGAGCTATTGCAATAAAAATAATATTTTCTTTATACAAAAATCAATTGCCATTTTCTACAATCCTTAACTCCTTCGCATAACTGCGTCTTGCAGTCAATGCCGACTTATGTACTTTGTGCCAAACTACTTGCCTAATTTATGATACTCCTTTTATCCCTGCCAAAAAGCATAATAATGCCAACCACAGACAGAAGTCAAGGGAGTAAAGCTTCTGTTAGAGTATATGAGTTAATTTTTTTTGTTAAAGTTGGGGGCGACAGGACATTGCCTGGCACAGTGGAGTTGGCCAAAAACTGCTGGGGTTAAAGTGCGCGCGTGTGTGTGTGTGTGTCTGTACGAATATACACACAGCTACAAACACATACACACACAGGCTCATTACATATGTATGCGCGCTGTTGATTGAGTGTATGTGTGTGTGTGA
The DNA here is from genome assembly GCA_035046065.1 of Chymomyza procnemis. NCBI lineage: Eukaryota > Metazoa > Arthropoda > Insecta > Diptera > Drosophilidae > Chymomyza > Chymomyza procnemis. The sequence continues at coordinate 22,363,860 of JAWNOJ010000026.1, forward strand.
GCGAGTGTGTGCGTCGACAGCAGCTTGACATTTTTGGTGACGTTGGCTACGCTGACGTTGACGTTGACATCTTGGTTCAGAAATTTTCATGCCGCCAACGCCTCCCAAAAACAAAAAAAAAAACAAAAAAAAACACATTTCCATGAAAAGCAATTTTCATGCGTGGCTTCTTTTTCTGGGTCTGCGGCTGTGTGCGTGCCAGCAGGCGGTCGATTCCGCAGCACACACATACATGTATATAAATACTATAAAATGCGTACGCGCGTGTGTGTGTGTGTGTGCGTATTTGTATTTCCGTTGTTTTGGAACCCAAGCAACATAACGCAGAGCCGGTTTTTCTTCAAAGCCTATGGCTCTCCGCACGCCGCACACTGCGTATCTACGCATTGAGTCAAAGGCAACACGACAAAGAGCGTGCGTAAAGTGCGTAACTGTTGTTGGTTTCATTATGAACGCACACACACACACACACACACATTTATTTATATATAGGAAACAAGTTTCGGTTACACTGTACGTGTGTGCGTGTGTGTGTGTGAGTGTGGCTCTCGCCTCTCTTTTGTTTTGTGTGTACGCTTGGTGTGTACAGCTGTTTTCTGTTTATCTCGCACTTTCCGCTTCTTCTTTACATTCGTATTTTTGTTTACGTTCTGTAGCACGCACGCATGCAACACCCAGAGAGTGTGAGAGAGAGAGAGAGAAGCTACGAGAGAGACCCCAAGCCACAGCCCCAGTACCATTAACAGTTCCCCCCAACCCGGCAGCGAGCACAGCTCATACTGCGCGTATCTGTGTGCGTAGTTGATTGCTTTGAGATACGTCGTCATTTCTTAGCTAGCGGTTCTTCACTGTTGGCCATGTTTGACTTACATTTTACATTATTCTGAGACTTCACATCGCTCGCAACGCCTTGCCCCGCATCATCAACTACTTCGTTCTTAGCCAATTTCGGCCTTTTTTTCTCTATTTTAGCCTAGGGAGTTTTTTTTTTTTTTTTTGCTTTTGCGTTCGAGTTGCGGTTCCAGCTTAAAGTCTTGCTCAATAAATTTATAATAATTTGTGTTATAAACACACACAACTTGTCCTCTTCATTATGCTAGATGAGATAGCTTTTTTATTTCGTCTTTTTTTTCGGCATTACTTAACATCATTCCATTTTGGACTTTATCTACGCACAAAAGCGTAGCAACGCTTTCACTTTTAAATTAAGTCATAATTTTATACAGTAAAATAAACGCAAAATTAACAATCTTAACCTACTTTTTCGGGAACCACAGCAACAAAGGTAATACATAAATGCGAAAAAATATGAAAAAATAGCGAGTTATAAAACTGAAAGAGATCAAGGCATACGCATAATAAAGCCATATAAAGTTGTACAAGTTATTTATAAAACTTCGTGGCATAGATCAAAAGGAAATTTCAGTTTTTATTTTCAATTTTATGGCAAACGTGCAACAGTTTTTATGCATATCTGCCTTTTTTTGAGAAAAACTGACAAAATGGAACTTATTTCTTAGTAAATTGTAGATTTTAATTTACAAAGTATTTGAATAAACATTTTATGCATAAAAAAATAGTTTAGTTTTGTATAGTCTTGAAAAATAAAATATAAGCATACTCAAATACGAAACTTATTGTTTAATGAGTGAGTGCAAGGAGCGAGGCATCTTGTTATTATGCAAAATATTATTAACTCAAAAAAATGTATCCCCATAATACTAAAAACAGCATATAAGAGCAAACAAATCCTTGCACCGAGTTTTGTCCTTTTTTTAAAACTGGGACTAAACTTTGTAGTTCTCTCCGAAGAAAAAATGGATGCATAATGATGGCAAAAAAATAGTTCTCAATAAACAGAAAACTTATCTAAAATTTAATTTTCTTTAAGTTTTGATTAAGGAACTACACAAAAGATTATATTTAAGGTTTGACCTTTGTGCAAATTTTCTATTGAACACTCTTCCTTCGTAGATACAAAGGATATACTAGATTTGTGCAATGTAGCTGATGGCGAGAAAAACGCGTGGCAGACCTAGGGGTCCTTTGTACCAAAATGCTTATCATGGGTAGCCATGTCCTGCATGATCAGATGGTGAAACCCATAATAACTAAAATCATCAAATTGTACCATCATGTCGATATCCTCTCAGTTCCTCCGCAGTAGCTCTTCGCGATTTACAGCTCAATCCCCTACCATTTTGACTTGAAAGTTGGTAGAGCGAGCTATGCCTTAAGCCAATCAATTTTATATCAGAACCAAAGGCATGTTTTTTTTTTATAAAAAGAGTTTTAAGCAAAGTTTCGTATTATTGATTTTAATAATTTATAATAATATAATAATAATAAAAATTTGTTAATGTTAAATAAAATATATTTGAACTCCAGTCATACTTAATATCACACATCTGAAAAAAATTTGTCGCTTTAATTAAATTCTTGACGTCAAATTCAAATAATTTAACCATTTATCATTAGCGCCAAACAAGACGTCATCGGGTCGGCGGTTTAATTACAAAACAGTTCATAATAATGTGAATTTTAACTGTGAGCCATTAAACCGGAACAGGCAGGCCTACCTACTGCACTCATTAACCTTGTTGGCAACTCTTAATTAAGACTCCATTGCCAAAAACTTCAACAGAAATTGAATTTTTTTTGTCTGGTTTTCATTTCATGCGCTCTACAGATTAATGAAATCTTACCCGTTTTTCCTCAGCCTCTCTCCACTCTCTCACTCTCATACCAGCCCCTCTCAATTACCAGGATGTATGCATCAGCATAAACTCTGCCTGTTTCGCTTACCAACACACACACGCACACACACACACTAACAATTATTGCCTGAATCTCTACCATTAGGGAGTATTTGCCAAACGATTTGAGCTCTATTGCCAAGGCAATGAGTACAACTCTGCTTATTTTGGGTTCCATAGAAATCCACCCGAAACGTGTCCGTTCTGCCTGAGTTGGAGTTAACATTGCTCGTCTTCTTCTACGGCAATGCTGCCGCTTCGTTGAGCTCCCTGCCTAAATGCTAGCCTACCCCGGATCTGGGTCTGGCTCTGAGGACTGCCTGCTGTTTAACCTGATGCGGCTAACGACCTGATACGGCTGCATTTCTATGGTTTTACGAGACGTTCAAATATTTTTTTCCTTTCTTTTGGTTGCTTTTCTTTGTTGCATATTAAAAAAAAAATTTTAGGAATGAAAAAAATTTCAGTTCTAAAAAGTGCATGGGACACGGGTCACTTGTAGCGCAGCAGCAACCTTTTGTGACTAATCGACCTTGTGGCACAGGTAAAAATCGGCCGCAAAAATGAGTTCTAATTGGAAATCATAAATTACATTCTACCTACTTGAGATCTTTCAAGTAACAAGTAAAAACCTGTATAAATATTTCAAATAAAAAATTAACAACAAAGGCAAAAAGAAAAAAATTGTCATAAAATAATGGTTGGCTTTCATTTCATTTTTACTTGTCGGTCAACACGCTTCAATGACCTTTTTTGCCGGCAGGTTGAACGACTTTTTTTCTTGGTTTCGGGTTTGGATTTACGGGTTTTTTGAGTATTAAATATCGTCGTTGATAGTGGCTGTAAGATATGAGTGTGACGAATGGAAATGGTCAGTGGACGTGAGCGTATTGCATTGAAAGGCGCCTAAGGGCTGCTGGCAATGGGAGTTGTGCTGTGGTGTGAATTGTGGTGGAGCCCACTCGAGTGTCTAGTATACGAAATAAGTAAGAAAATTTTGAGAATTTAGCGTCAGAGCAGCTAGTGTGAAAGCTTGTTAATTTCAAAGTTAACTTTGACTTGGAACATTTCGGAATCATCAGATATTTTTTTCGAATTATAGGCTTTTTGCTGCGATAACAATATTTTTTTTTTTTCAAAATTAACGAAAAAAAAATTTTGAAAATATTTTTTTTTAATAAAAGTTTCAAAATAATTTTTTTTAATAGTATTTCTTTAATAATAATTGTAAAAATAATTTTTTAAAAACAAATTTTCAAAATTTTTTACTAAAAATTATCAATATATTTTTTTAATAAAAATTTTAAAAATACGTTTTTATCAACAATTTTGGAAATATTTTTTTAGCTAAAATTTTTAAATTAATTTTTTAATAAATGTAACTTTTTAAAAAAATTTTCAAAATAATTTTTTTATAAAAAATCTCAGAATAATTTCTTAATAAAAAATTTCAAAATAATTTTTTAATAATAAATTTCAAAATAATTTTTTAATAATAATTCTCAAAATAATTTAGAAAAAAATGTAACAATCAAATTGTAACAATCAACTGGCGAAATCCATGTAAAAACGACCTAGCGCACAATAGTTTGTTTTAAAAAAAGATGGGATTCTCGAAAATCCGCCTAATGACAATGATCAAAAATAACAGAGGCTGACTTTAAATTAAAGATACATCTCAAAAAGAAAAATTTGGTGTAGAGTAAATTATCACTTATTGACAATATAATTTTATTGATATGCCTAAATTTTTGTTGATTTACATTTCATAATTTCTGTTATTATATTGATTCCCGAATAACACGCTGTAAGCTTGCAATCAAACTTCTTTGAGAGGCGGCACTCAATGCACTTTCAGTTTTGAAGGCCATATTTGCGCCAAAGATTGACCACAACGGGCCACATTTTCAATCCTACCCTGCTTACAGTACATCAAATAACTCATATGTAGTTCTAATTTCTTTTGAATATGCACGACCCAAATTCCACATTATATTATGTCTGGCGTATGTATAAAAACTCAAGTTATGAGTATCTGTGACTCATTTCGTAATGCGGCACTAGTTGAAGCCAGCCAGCTTTTAAAAACAAAGCAGTCAAAATGTCTTCCTCAATTGAAAAACTTGTTTTCTCAACACTTTGACTGTTAGAACTTTGACTCAAAAAGCTTTTAAAATAGAACTCACTCAGACAACGTTGCGGCTGAAGGCTAAGCCCAGCATTATTGGGGATTGTAAATTTCAAACACTTGGCTGAAAATCAAAAATCTGACAAAAAAAAATAACACGAAAAACGAAAAAAAAACAAAAAAATAAAAACGACTTTCAAAAAATGCAAGCAACTCGTTTCGTTTGGGCCTTTAGTTTTGATTTCAAAGCGCCTTTTTGTTGTCTTTTATGCCAGACACACTTGTGTATATACACACGCACACCTGCCTAAATACATACATGCACAGGTAGACTACACGTGTGTATGTGTGTGTGTGTATCTGCGGCATTTTGGTTATGTGCCACCTTGGTATGTGGGTCAATTTGAAATGGCTTTATATATAATATAAGTTTTTTTTGATTAACGCCAAAGACTTTTTTTGCTAAACACAAAAAATACAAGATTCAGAAAATATGTTTTCTGATAGATATATGCATTAAAGTTTATGTTTCTTAATGCCGGACAGCATAAATCACGAAATTTCATAACAAACTGGAGTTTATTTAGCTTGGGTTTTGGAACATAAAATTGATTGCTGGCCATAAATAAATATGTTCATGGTATTTTCACGTCGCTCAAAATGTTTGATTTTCATTTGGTTAAAACCGTAAAAAGAGCTGCCGATTTAGAAAGTTCAGTTTTATATTTCCTGCAACTTTAATAAACTTTGAAACAAAACAGAGTATTCCAATTAAAAAAGAGTTATTTGTATATCAAATAACGCTGCAGGCACTGGCAGCAAATAAAATGTTTTTTGATAGTAGTTTTAGATAAGCTTTTATAATCATAAATTATTCAAAGTCAAGTTGAAATTGATAAGCGTGCATGGAACACATTTTGATGGACAAGTTTGGTAATTTTTATGCGTTTATTTCGAATGTTTTGCGCTTCTAAATAGCGCCCAAATTGCCGGAAGCGTTAATCAAGCTGAATTTTCTTTTAAAATTGATAAGTACTTTATTGAAGAATTAGACTTGGAATATAGCAACAAGCTTTGGGAAAATAGCTGCTGGTAAGCAAACTCTAAAGCAAGAAGAACTCACTTTCGAATAAAACCAAAGCCATAAACGGCAAACATTCGCCCACCCAAATGATAAATGTTTAGCTTTTGTTTTTCAGCAAGACAGTGGTGAAAAGTGCTGAAGCAGCTTGTTCTGTAACTGAACCCAATCGAGCTGGGCATATATTTAAGAAAATTACAGTTTGTAAGCCTAAGATTTGCGTAACGCTTCAATGATCCTAAATTGAACCAGAAGGAACCAAAAGTGATGTTAGGCGCATGGATCATGCGTATATAGTAAATACGGAAAAAGGCGGTGCTTCTAAGTTAAAAATAACTTTTTTGACTTTTAAACGGAAGTATACGTCCAATTTGGGTAGCCTCGGTAACGCACTCATCTCTAAATCAGAAGGTATGCTGCGTTAGCCTAGCACTGGCATAACTAGCAAATCAATAGATGCAATTTAGTTAGGATGCGCCGTTCGGATTCGGCTATAAACTATTGCAGGGACCCTCTCATCGAATATTTATTAATAGGGAGACATCTCTTCTAATACTCGGTCTTTCAAGGGGAATACATTTATTTATTTTATACGTCCAATTATGCTAATTTTTCGGTTTGCAAAAGTTTTTATGCCTCTGAACTACTTAAAATTTTATGGTTTTGTGTAAGTCCGTCATTATAACATAAGATTTATGCCAAGTAATCTATAAAAATTTAAGCAGGCTTTAAAAGAACCTAAACTTGAGTTTAGCGCATGGATCGTGCATCTCATTAAGTAAAAAGGACCAAAGGCTTCGCTTCATCTCAAGAAGTAAATAGGTCCAAAGGCGTCACTTCTAATTAGTTTCATTGCCTTTGCTTTTTTGTTCATGCAAATAAATGCATACTTTTATATTACTTATAAAAATATCGTCTATATTAAAAGTAGCAAAGTGAAAAATACCAAGTCTCTGAATAATTTGTCTGACTCAATAAACATAATCAAATAATTGATAAAACGCGGTATTCTTATTCGTTCTCTTTTCTCTCTCTTTTTTAAAGTCTCAGATGTATTTCAAAACATTTTGTCTCACAAAACTCCTACAGTTTTTATTCAAAATATAAAACTAATTCTCAGACAAAATATACACAGAATTAGTAGATAACTTCGATAACTTAAAACTGCCAATTTTTGCAAAAATTAAATTTGAGCTACTTTACATTCATTAAATTTCGCTTATTTTGACCCATTTCTATAGCAAAAAATAAAAACTACTTTTGCAAAAAAGAAAAGTTTTGTGACATTATCAGAAGCATTGTAGTTTTTGTTTTGAGCAAGCATTAAAGTGATTTGCAGACAATTCACTTGACAAGCAACATAATGGCGTTTTTGACCAAGATTATACTCGCACACTCAAGAGCTACCAGTGGCAGTGCCATGGCCAACAATTTAATAGCATTTATTTGACCAAAGTGCTGATGCATTTGGCCAAAACGAAATGCCATTAACTTGAAATGTTTCACAACTTAGTACATCTTTTTTTTAAGACTTGAGAAAACTGCAATTATGCACTGGCAGAAAAATCGTAAGCAAACATGTAGTCATCTGAATTGAACGGAATTGGTTGAAAGCTCATCAGCCACTTAACACTTTAAGCAGCAGCACATTTTAGCTACACTTTTTCTCACTGTGCATTGTCCACACAACTTTAAGTTGTATTTACTTTTTTAATTTATTATAAAAGAGGTCAGCCCCAAGCAGTGCACAACGTTGGGGCAAGCAAATTGATTGTCAGACTGATTAAAATGGCAAAAACACAAGAACAGCACAATAACAACACAAACAACGAGCAAAACATTGTAAAAAAAAACAAATGAAAGTAAAAGTCAGCTGACAACTGCAAACGCTTTTGATTGAGTCGCATACGAAAATAAAGCCATGAAACGCTTGGCCCAAAAATATATAAAATAAAAAAAGGAAACCAAACAAAAGCCAAAAGAAAATAATATAAAAAAAAAAAAACAAAAAATCACTCGCCGCTTTCATAAAGGTAAAACAAATACAAATAAAAATTTGCCGTTTATCGCACTTTTTGGGAGCAAACGAAACTCGGTCAACGAAATAAGTACAACAACGGCAGCAACAGCAACAACAACAACAAGTAGAACTCTAAGCCAACTTTTGGTATGCGTGAGTAAATCGCCAAGAATTTGTAGCGCAAGGTTTCAATGTCATTGAAAAGCAAGTTAGCTGGGCACACAAGGGTTGCCAGGATTGCTCAGCAAGCAAATTACCCGCATGCCCTGCGGAAATGAAAGCAAACAAATCGCAATTTGCTTTTGCTTAACGCTTCGACTGTTGCCAGCCCAAAAGAATCGGGCGAGCCCCAAGCACACACTTTTGGCTACTTAAGCAACTTTGGGGCTTGACAAATTATAGTTGACATTTTGGTTCGGCAGTTACACTTTTACTTTTCCAAGCTAATATATAAATATAAACTTATATTATTATTATTATTTGCGCGCTTAATTATCAGCATGTCAAAGCCAGTGGCCACTTTTCGCAAAAGTTGGCAGCACCCGCCACACACTGACTTGATTACTTGGTTTGTTTGTTTTTTTTTTCTGCTGTTGCTGCTGCTGCTGCTGCTCTCTTATAGCGCTAATTATACAGCTAAGTGGTTTGCATGGGCGTTGGCATTGGCAATTGCGGCTGCAATTAGACGTGGCATACATGTCGTATACTTTATATGCTTACAAACTACGTCATAATTGGCATGACGACACTAAACTTATTGGCTTGTTTTTATTTTTAATTTTATTGAAATGAGTGTATGCGCAACAAGTTCTCAAACCTAAATAACCTTAAAAAACAAATTGCCTCACGTTTCCGTCTCATACGTATCATATGTACAACAAAAGCAACAACTTTTTCAACTCGTTTTTATTATTTTTTTTTTTTGTGTTTCTTGCTTTTTGAGTGCGCTCCATAAACAAAAGCCAACCAGCATTTGTTCAAGTTGCGGCGGCGGCGGCGGCAGCGGCACCTTCCAAATGAGAAATAAAATTCATAAAATTCGTAAAATTCATATTCAAATGCGTTTTTCCTAAAAGCAAACGCATAAACAACAATACAGCATAGAAATATGTGTATAAATATTAAACTTTGTTCACAAGCCCAGAGGGGCGCTGCAGCGGGTGTAGCGCATTGGGCACGACTTACCACATAGGTAGGTTGTACAATATAAGTAAAGAGTTTTGACCAGACCTAGACCCCATGCCGCACGTGAGCATCACATGCGAAGGAGAGCAACTATTCCGCATTGGCTTAGTGATGGTAATTGTTGGGGAAATCTCATGCGTGAGTCGTGCGTGAAGTGTGGCGAGCGACGTTAAAAAGGAAAAAAAAATATGCGTAATTTGCTTGAATTGTTACTTAAGATAATTTTATTTTTAAATATTAATATTATACTTGTGAACTATTGATTTAAGGCAAAGTTAAAACATTTATGCCATTGAAGTAGCGATTCTCTTGTAAAATTCTAGCCATTGACGTGTGGCTTATTAATATTAATAAAGAGCTGAAAATAATGTTGGCCTTTTGAACATCGCCAAACAACCAAAACAGAGATCAGGTTGATGTTATATATTATGCATATAATACGGTTATTTTTATTTATTTATTCCAAAAAACTATAGAAAATTGAAATAATTGCCAATGAAAAATTTAAAGAAGTGACAGGCTTAGAGTCGAAGGAAAAATCGCACAAACATAGATTACAAGCAACAAGAAAAACAGGAAAAGCGGGAATTTTTAATTGTGATCTCAAAGCGAACTAAATTAAAATGATGCAAACAACAATTTTTAAAAATGGATTTATTGTGTAGATAATCAATGAAAACCTAAATTTTAATTAATAACTTATGTAGAAACTCAAGACTTATTATTATTGGTGGATATTTGCACTGCAACCTGCAGTTCTATTTTGCCTTTTGTTCAATAATTACAACGTTTTTACTTAAATGCTGCCCAATAGACAAAATAAAGAAAACAAAGAGCAGAGTCTCATACGCTCGTTAGTTCCTTTTCGGAGTCGCTTACCCTACTTACGTAGTGTGAGTTATCGATAGATTTGGCTGTGACTATAAAATTTTAAATTTTATTGTTTGAATGTAAAATTTCTTACAGAAATTTTTTTTACAGAAATTAAGAACAATTTGTTTAAAGAAAATCTTAAGAAAATCAAGAATTGCTCTTGATTCAAATGCTGCCCAAAAGTTAGGATTGTCTAGTAAAAATAGTAAATCAATTCGTTTTGGATGCGAATAGTAAAAAGAAGGCTGCTTAGGAAATTAGATCTTAGATGGTTTACTGAAATAATTGGCATAGTGGAATATTTGAATACACTGCTTCTCGTGTGCCTCGGCAGAATACTCTCCTCGAAGGCCAAAGGTCGACGATTCGATTCCCCGCAGTAGCACTGATACATCTGCCTAGCACTGGCAGAATTAGCCAAAAGACGCTCTTTCCCTAAATTTATATTTTTTAACTAAAGACGCAGCCGTTGGTATTGGGCTACAAGCTGTAAGACCCTTTTCCCTTCGATCAGCTATTATAATAGATATTTCTATAATCCGCCATTGCAGCGATGTCAAGGGGAATATATATTTACACATTTTGCTTTTATTTACTAAAAATTGTTAAATAACAAATTTTTTTAGCTTTTGTCCTAGAAGCCAAATTTGGTAGAAAGTGAGCATTTTTTTTATTTTTTATAAGCTTCTGATAAACTACACAAAAGTTCTGAAATGTCAAACTTGGCTGATTTTGAAAAGCTCCTTTAACAACAAATCAAACATTTTAATACATTAAAATAAATAAAAGAATTTGTTAATTTGCTAAGAATGATTTTAAATTTCAAACATATTTCTTAAAAGCGTAAATTTCTTAACATTTTTTTCAATTTAGTTTAAATCAATCAATACATTTTTAATTGTATAATTTATTGATTTTGATTGAGCACAGAACGTTTGGCTTATAAAGCGTACTTGAATCATTTTATGTTAGTAATTAATAATAATTTCGTAAGTTTAGAATCATAAAAAACTAATGTTTTTGTGTTTAAAAAAAATAGCTACCATTGGACGCCAATCTAAAAGATTTGTAGGCACTCCAACCTACTTTTATATTATTTACCTGAATTTTTTGTTTATTTTCAAAACCTTTATTTTATTAACTGGCACTTATTTAATTTTTTTATTATTTCTTTTTTTTAATAAAATTAGTTATGAAATCTTCTCTTTTTCTTAAGAGAGTACTAATAATTTTTTTAAATCTTGCTCTAAGTAACTTAGCAATTACTAAATAATTGTATCGATGCTGCATGACTTGATTTGAGCCGCTTGATCCTGGAGGTGCACGCATTCAAGTGCTTTTAATTTAGGCAATTTAGCCATTTAATGTTTATCGATCTTGATTTGATGTCACGAATTGCTTGCTAACTTGAAACTAATTCAACATTTTTGTCATCTCTAGTTACAGATACACGCGTATCTGTATATTTCAATATTACGAAATATTCAAAAAAAATGAGAGGAAAAAAAACCAATTGTTGATTGACTTGCAACAACTTCTATTACAACAAAGCTACTAGCTACAACAACAACGACAAAAGATGATTTTATTTTATTTTGTTTTTTTTTGGTTTTGTATCCATTTTGAGCTACTTTTGTAGTTATCAAGTGTAATTTATTTACTGCTTGCCGTTGATTGCTGATTGTTGATGAGGTCATACATAGATACAATATACACTACATAATAGCTATGCCAGATTTTGGTGTATCTTGCGACTGTGCGTTGTAATGGCGGCTAGCATAAAGGTGTGTGTGTGTGTGAGCGTGTGCGTGAGTATTTGTGTGTGTGTGTGAGTGTGTGTATTCACACGCTTCTTTATCTAAATTTTATGCACTAAAACTGGCTGCTCTCAGGGCCAAACGCCAACTTTTGGTCGTTTTTTTCACATATATTGGTTTATATAAAGTTGTTGTTTTTGTTTTTTGGTAATGCGCATCTATGAGTTAGTTTTGTGTGTGAGATACTTTAGACACAAAGCAAGCGTTATAGATACATTTGTAGCTGCTGTAGAGCTGCTGACGTTTTATCAAAAAAAAATGCCGTAGCAGATCTTGCATGCCACAAACCTTGACCATGTCAGCTCCAAATTAGTTGTACAACAACAACGGCAACAACATCAGCCAGTAGACAGTAGCTAAATTAGTGCGCTGTAAGTGACGCGCAGCGACAATTTTTCTTGATGCTGTGCTGTGCGCGCATATCTGTTAGATACATTTCGACTTGCCTAACGCTCACTCTCTTGATATTTATAACTCTGTGTCTTGTGCACAATGAATGCTTTTAGAAATAAACCCACACACACAAACACAGACACACAGACACAGAGCTGGGCAGAGAAACGAGCTAACTGACAAATTTATTGACAAGCAACACGGAAAAGATACGGCTTGCCGCTGAGTTAGCTGAGTTGGCATTGAGACTATGTATCTCATAACGCACGCTGCATGCGCTGCAGCTAAACAATTACAAGCGTGCTTGTTGTTTTTGTTGGCAATTATTAGTTGAAAAATGAAAAACACAAAAGTGTGAGAGCAAAAGATACACGTTACAGCGGCAAAATGGCAAGCTGTTGGATTCCAAAATGCTGCACGGCCCTGGCATCCCAGGCAAGCAGTCAGCCGGCAAACTGAGCTATTGTAGCTGCTATACACACGCACATACACATATCTGTGAGATATGCACTGTTGTCTGTCGTTTATCTAACTATCTTTTTCATCTACTATCTGTGTGTGTACGTGTGTGTGTGTGAGTGTGTATCTCAACTGACTATCTCTGTGACTGGGGAGCGGCGCGTCTAACTGCCGCCGAGTTATGACGCAATTAGACAAAACAGACAGCCGGACAAAGTTCAGTTGTTGGAGCTTTGCGCATATTGTTTGGGTTAAGGGTGGCAAGCCGCACTGCCCCCTCCAACTAATCCATATAATTACCTATCAAGTGGAAAATACAGAAAAAAAAATGTCTAAAAAATCCCTTCAACAGCCGCACATATGCTTGTTGTCTCACTTTGCTTTTAACCCTGAAATTTTCTTAGTTTTAGTCTATTTATTTATTTTCACAAAATTTAAATACAAAACAATTTCGTTACGACATCGCTGAATATCGGAGCAACGGCATCATCATTGGCATGGCAGGCCTCGCGCATTCTATAAATGTGTATCGTCTTTTTTTTCGACTCTTCGAAATTATTGCGGCGACCCCCCTTGCGTATGCGTAATTGTGCTCGCATTGCTCTCGTTGAAGATGATGACGTAACTTGCGCTTAGGGAGGATCATCATCGTCAGCAGCAGCAGTGGCAGCAGCCGCATCATCATTACCATCATGAGCCATTTTGTCGTCAGCATCATGTTGATTGTATAGCAGCTGTTGGGTTCAGTTTGAAATTTAACAGCTGGTTTGCGGTTTCAGTTTTTATTTTATTTTTTTTTGCTATGCCTGCCCCTGCTCCCCAGGGAACAGGTTGTCATACATAAAGCAACTAATTGCTATTGATTAGCTTTATGTGGGTTTCCTAGCCGCTACCTGCTGAGTTTAGTCATAAACTATAAATCGCCGGTGAAATAGTGTGGGGTTCCCTAGCTTTGAAGTACATAAATTTTGAAAGTCATTATCGTAAGTTTTGGAATACAGTAGATGGAAAAAATGTATCTATCATAAATTCAGTTAATCTTTCGGCTTTGGGTCGTTATTGCAAGGAATGTAAATGTAAAGTATTTCAATTTGAGACTAAATTCAGCATAACAGACTAATAAGCGTAATTTACTTTGTAAAATTATTAAAAAAAAAGTAGATCCTTGCTGAATGGTAACAGATACAATAAAGATTTCCAGTTCTACAAGTCCACATTGTACAAAATAAAAGCAACCAACTCAGCCACTTCTTTGAGTCACAAGACTTAGCATTGTTACCAAAAAAATCCTAGCTAACAATAGCCAATCTCAATATGCGAAATAATTGGCAACAAAAACCAACCAAACCAAAGAAAAACAAAGACACCACTAGCTGCATAACCAAAAGTCACTGATATGATCCTCAAGGTTGACCAAACTAAAACAATAAAAATCTTAGCCAAAGTGGCATGGCTTTGTAAAGGAAACAGAAGCTGCAATTGTAAGATTCAATTGCATGCAAAATTGGGTCAACTTAGTTAGACCCCTCAGTGTATGATGCAGCTGGGTAAGAGGAGATGCCGCCCAATTACGTGCCTGCCACCCAAAATGTGAAAAGCGACCCTCAAAAGCAATTTTGCCACTGGCCAACTCACACATACATTTACACACACACACACATGGATTAAGGTGTTGTACATAGAACGTGCCTGCACATATATGAGCATATATACATATATGTGCTGCTGTGCCACATAGATAGTGTCCGCCCCAGCAACGACGACTACGAACTGAGCATGATTGCAAGCGCTGGCAACCTTGACACACTTCAAGCCAAATAGATGACAGTGATGTGCGACGGGGGAGGTGGATAGGGGGCAGCAGCTGCAACACTACATGTAGCAACTTCCACAGCGACAACGACACCTACGACGCCTACCCATACACGCCCACGCATACTTTATGCTCGTAACTCAAGTGTCGCTTACCTCATTTCCAATTGTGGTTATCTTGACGACCACCTCATCCTTGCTGGGATCGTGCTGCAACACATCACCGGACTGTTCGCGTCCATTGACGGTGAGAAAAACACGCTGCCCGGGCTGCAGCTGTATGCCCATAATGGAACGAAAACCCGGTCCAATAAGATCCGATTCACGAAACTCCTTAGTCATGGCATTGCGGCGCAAAGCCTGTGCGGGACTCAAATGTACGCTGGCGCTGCGACGTGGCTCCACAATAACCGACTCGCCACCGGCCAGCTGTGACGGCAGCATGGACTGTGTCTGGGTCTTGAAATCGAAACGTACTATATAACGCGTATCCGCGTTCAGTTGCGTATCGCCGGGCGCAATGAATGGATGCGGCGGAGGCGGCGGCGGTAGCGCCAAACTGTTGGCGTTCGTGACGGTCGATGAGGGTGGCGTTTTAACGTCCTGTATGACGCCCGAATACCAGAGCCCGTCCGGACCGGGTGCGCACACTTTGGTACCGATAATAGAGCGTTTGGCTAGACGGCGACCAGTGGACATTGTACTGCGTCGTTTGTTAACGAAAAAGGTGCAAAGAAAATGAAAACAGAAAAAGGGAAGCTGGGAAAACGCGCGCGCGCTACCGTTTGGGAAAACCTTTTTTTATTAACGTTTTTTTTTTATTTTGATTTATTTTCGACTGATAGTAAAGCGTTAGTTCGAAGGTTTATAACGCTTTGTTGGTACTACACATAATTATTGCCACTAAATTTTGTTGGTTTGATGTTGCACACACATTGATTTTGATAAATTTTGCACTGTTTACTACAACTACGCTGATGCGCTTTTTTTTGCGTGAGGAAAAATGTAGTTTTCTTTTTATTTTCTTTTGTGGGGGAAATTTGGAAATTATGCCTAAGTCAAGCAAACGTTTTTTGTCAATTTATAGACATTGATTTTGTTGAGCTCGCTGATTTTCTTAATGATATTCTTATGATAGAGCTCTAGGCAGAGCGTGGGACGCTGTTTGAGGCGCTGATTGAACTGCAAACGCTGACTGAGCGCTGACGTTGACGTAGGCGGCGACGCTGACGGCGTTGGTGCAAAGGCGCAGGCATCCAACGTTTTTGGCTGCTTCTTTACATGCTCAACGCGTTGACGTACAGTAGAGTATCTGCTAGTTTGTTTGTGCCTAAGCATAATCCAATTTTGCGCACTTTAAGAGACAGCTTTGAAACTGTTCGCGTTGGAAGTTGCAGCAGCTGAGGCAGTGAGTAAGTAAGTGTGGCTGAATTGCACTACTTGGATTTGATATTATTTTTTTCTTGTATTTTCTTCACTTGCACACATAAATTGCTTTGATTGATTGTATAATTGTTGTTTATAGCTAGTATTATAATTAGTAAATATATTTTTTGCTTGTGCTTTTTAGCAAATTGTTTATCATGTGCTGATTGCCGTTTGCTTTATTGCTTGATTTGCTTTCACGTTGCTTTCGCTGCCGGTCGTTTCACTTTTTTTGCTTTCAAGCAAACGCTGCTTTGTATCAAAATCACAAACACACAAACACACAAAAGATACAGATGCACTAAAACACACAGATATGCACATTAAAACACACACAAATGCAGAGCGCGATATGCAGGCAAGCTGTTGTTGTTGTGGTTGTTGCTGTTGTTGTTGTTGTTGTTATGCACTGATTTGTTGTTATTAAATTTATGCTGGTGTTGTTGCTGTTGTCACACATGCAGTGTTTTTAACAAAAAAATACACAGCATTTGTTGTTATTTGGCCATAACAAGCCAGTAACACTGCAAGCAAACACAAACTAATTTAGTTAAAAATTAAATGATTTTTAACCAGAGTTTTGTGCAGCTTTGCTTTGTTGTTATTAAGTTTACTTGTTGTTTTCTGAATCAATTTTTTTTTTTCAAAATTTTGCGTAGACTTCGATGGCTAACAAGCGCTTATCGGTCTGTACACGAGAGTTGGCTATCAAAGACTGCTGGCAGCTCGGTCGAGTGAGTGAGTGAGTGCGGCGAGTTACAGTTACGCGTAGCGCTTAACACACAGATACAAACAAATACATGCACAAACACACACGTATACTCTCTTGCTGGCGCGCGCTCTTATGCACGACGCTCTTGTGCTCTTTTGCTGCTTTGCAGCAGCTACCTGCTTGGAAAACTACACGGCTCACTGTGTGTGTGTGTGCGAGTTTTTCCCCAGCTACAAACATGTTGTGTGCGCGCTGCTCTTGAAAGCGTGGAAAATGCATTTTCCACATAACCCTCAGACTTAACAGATTTGTGCCTGTGTATGCCTTCCTTCAAACAAATCCGCTTTGCGCTCTTTTGGCGCTTGTTGAGCAACATCAAAACATAACCTACAAAATGACTGCTGCAACATGCAGCAGCATAGGCGCCATTTTGTTGTTTAGACTTGTCTAATTATGCAACAACAACAATAGCAATAAAAATAACAATAAGAAGAACTCAAAAATTGCCGTTGGCAAACGCTGGGCAGCGCTTGTTAGGCGTTCCAACGCCGCAGCTATTACGCTTTTTATTATCAGCGGCATTTTCAGTATCTATGACGCCATCCATACGTCAACAGTTTGCAACATGAGAGCAACAATGTTGTTGTTGTTTGTTGTTGTTGTTTGTTGTTATCATTTGTTGTTGTTGTAGTGGTTTGTTGTCGATTGTTGTTGTTGTTATTGTATGCTACCCCATCCCAAAAAAAAAACTACGCAGTTAAAAAATTCAAGCACTTGTCAACATTTTTCACACAACAGCAACAGCTCGCTCTCTCTCTCTCTCTCTCGTTCCCTCTCTCACTCTCCCACTGCTGCGCTCACACACAGCTGTTGTTGCGCGCTCTCACGACAATGTTGCCAAAACAGCTGTTGTGCTGTAAACATTGCCAACGCTAAAGAGCAACAAAGTAGGCAACATATAAACTGCCGGCCGGTTTTTTGTCGTCGTCGTCGTCGTCGCCGACGTCACAAATTTAACAGTTAAAGAGCGCCATGCACAGCGCTCTCTGTGTACTGCTCTTTCTTATTAGAGTGCTCGCGATGGATCTCTCTCACCAGTGCGCTCACAGCTGTTATGCTTCGATATTCAATGTATTTTTGTTTACATTTTCTGAGCATAAATTTTATGCTGCCTGCGCGCCTGTATGTGTGCTACGTTTGCATGTGTATGTGTGTGTGTGTTCGTTATACATTTTCTTGTTGTTTTTTTTTTTTGTGTTTTTGGGGGCCGCTGTTGTTTCAAGTTAATGTTGTTGTTGCTGGCTGTTATGGGCTTTGTTGTTGCCTTTGGAATGACCTCTGTAGGCATACCACAGGTCGTGCTGCCTGACGCCCTCCCCTCCCTGCTACAACATGGAGCGTAAGAGGCAAAAAAAAAATTCAATTTTTTGCGTTGTTTTTGCGTTGTTGTTGTTGTTTAGGGTGGTTTTGGAAAGAAAAGCGCTGCTGCTTGAAAATTCGACGCCATTTATGTGGCAAGTCAATATGCATTGCGTATTTGAAAATATAAAAGGAAAACTTATGCCCCCTTCAAATAGTTTTTCTTGCCAATTTGTAAGCTGTAAAGTAGCAACATAAAAAGCAAAATCATATTCCCAGTATATAAGCTTGCATATGTATGTACATAGGAAGCATGCTGCTTATATACTTGCGACTGGAAAACCCTCTGAGCGCTTGTAGGTCAGGCATATGTAGCGCACACATGCACTATCTAATGTAGGCCAATGTAGGCTTCTTCTGCGAAATAAGGTTCAAAGTCTATTACTGTTTGAATTTTCCAAGGCGCAATATAATACGCTCGAAAAATAGGTTAAAGTGTTGAGAGAGTCAGCTGAAGTTGACACAGATATCAAAACACGGCCTAATTTCAATATTTCTTCAGATACGCTTTTTTTGGGTTAAATCCTTTCAAGGCTCAAATTATTTTTGAAGCTGAGGCAAAACTTGTTTGTTGACGTAGCCGAATGGGTGCTCTAGTATTTAAAAATAGCAAAAGCTTTCTTTTCTCTCATCATGGCCCCTGCCACTCTCACATCTACGTTTGGGTAGTTTGCACCAAAACGTAATTGCGTAGTTTTTAAACCAAACGATACATTTTAAATCTTTTTACTGATCGATCAAATTGTGTACTTACTTAGAAATAAATCGGATTCTAAGATCGAAGTAAATTTTCAATATTTTTATTAAAATTTCTGATAGTTTCTAAGAACAATTTTTTTAAAATCTGTCAGAATGTCAAACTCTACGCTGTGGACGGCCACTACAAAGAATGTACCATCTTAGTATATATATAGTAACATTTGCGCATACATTACTACAAAAAAAAAGGTAAATCTACTTGATTGTCCAAAAATAAACGTTACAGTTGTTAAGACAAATTTAAAGTACATTTTAAAATGTTTCCTTAGCTTATTTCTCTAGGTATCTTTTCTAAACATGATCAAATATTTCCTATTGATTCTTTATTATAATAAATTCAAGTTAAAATACTGGTTTCTTCCTTAATTCTAATAACTGTCCAACTGTACCGAAGCCTTTGTATATCCTGTCAATACAAACTACCCACTTTTTAACCTTTGATTGCTGTAGGTGGACCGGCATTCAGAATAGATTTTTATACCGGCATACAATTTAAGGCCTTTGTACACTTTATACAGTCTACACTTAGGGGCGGTTTTTTATTTAAAAGCTGCTCTACAGCGTTTTGCATTTTAAATCTATGAAAGCGGCTAGTTTTGCTTTACCAAACACTCAAGCTTACTGAAATTACTTCCCTAATTCTTAATCAACACTTATCTGTTTAACCTTGACATGCAGTTAGAACCATGTTCTAAGAGCAAATGCAATCAACTGCGTCATAAAAGGACCTTCCTTGTTTGCAAGAACTACTTGATTAAGACATTTTCTAAGAAAATTCCTGACAAAGTGCGCAAAAGAAGTAACTCCCTTATTTGCTGTAAGTGTTTGTCACTAACCTAAGCTTCCTATCAACAAGGCCAACCTAACTTTTGCTTAACTTCACATCTAAGGCAAAAAAAATGCATATTTTATAATGCTTAAAAATCAAAAAGTTTTTTTTTTGCTCAAAAGCGTATAAGTACTCAAAAAACTTCCCAGTCAACTTAAACATAATCCCAAAAGGCAAAAAAAAAACTACTTAATATGCTGGCAAATTGGATAACATAGAAATCGACACCTCAAACTTGAGCCTGGATTACGGCCAAATACAACCTAGAGACCAAGTGCAAAGATGAGCTATCTATCAAATTCAATTAATCATTTTTGTAGTGAAAATTCCGCAGCGAAAAGCCAACAACAACAATGCCAACTAGTATGTATGCTCATATGTGTGTGTGTGTGTGTGTGTGTTGCGTCTAACAACAAATTGTATTCAACAGAGCGTTGCTGTAGCTTCGTTTTCGATGTCATTACAACAAACACTCAGATACAACCGAGTCACATAGATACACATACATACTTACATATACGCAGTTACGAAAAACTCAACGACGCGCTACTCAAGTGAATGTGAATGCAATCCATGAGTTACAAAACGTAACGAAACGCAAAAAAAAAACAAAATAAATAAAATACAAAGAAAAAAACCAAAACAAAGCTAAGCAAGCGGCATTAGTTGAAGCGAGATGCCAAGCAAGCTGCGGTATGTGCAAGCGAGAGCGATAGCTAAACATTTCAAATACAACCTCGAAAGCGCGCACACACAGATACAGAAAATCAAACAAACACATACGCACACAAGCAAACTGGAAAATAGGTCAATCAGCTGAGAGGGCAATACAAAGCGAACTGCCAACTCACTCTAACGTCAGCCTAATTAAACCCAAAAAGAGTATATATGTTATGAGAGAGTAAGCTAACGTGAGCGCAGACTGTTAGACGAACTTAAGAGCGTAACGCTAGAGCGCCAGTGAGAGAGCGAGCGCGGTTGTGCACAATTAGAAAGTGGGTGGTTCCAGCAGTTTCGACAGCTGTTAAATGTAGCCACTGAGTTGTTTTTTTAAATTAAAAATAATTAATAAAGTTACAATTATTGCTTTTTTTTTTGAAAAATTAACTCAGCTGTAACTTGTTCTTTTAACCCTTCTGGCCTTTCCCTTCAACACTAGACCTCAACGAACGCAACTTTAGCTGCGCTGATTGAAGTTTGTAATTTTATTGGAATTTTATGAAAATTAAACCGGATTTTGTGGATTTCTTTGTAAAGTTGTAATGAAGCCGTTTTTTTTTTTCTTCTTTTGTATTATCATGGCTTAGGCTTTGCTCTTAATGTTGTTGTTGCTGTTGTTGCTGGCCTTTTATCGTTGATTGTAATACGTTTTCAGGGCGCTGCTTGGGCTTAAGTACGGCGCGTATTTGCTAGGGCGCCGGGTTTTTTTGTATTATTCATTGTATATGTATGTGTCTGTGTGTTTAATTTTCGATTGCGTTCCAAACCGGATTTTCAATATATATACATATATATCTTGTTATTTCATTCAATTGCATTTGTTGTTTTTTATTTAGCTTAATTTGCCCTTACACTTTTTATTTCATAAATGATTGAGTAGCAATCAAAAGGAATCAGCTAAATGAAAGTGCGTAAGCGCATGTTCAGGTGCTCAATGCACTAATTCAATTTTAATTTAGCCTTCAACGGAAATTGAGTTTAACTTTAAATACAAAGTTTGTATATCATGGCAAAAAGTTTAGAAAAGTTAGGCCTTTTAGACAATTGCTAATTAATAATGAGTTTTTACAAAATTTATACGCGATTTTTTGTTTTCTTAAGTACAACAATTTGTTGAAGATTTTTAGTTACTCTACAGAAACAGCAACTACTATTCGTTTAGGCTTGAAAATCCAAAGCAATATTAAAAAAAGTCAAATTATTTTTTGTTTTTTAAGCAATTCATTTACATTTTGTACCCAAGTATGATTGCAATATTAAAATGTAATTTGTTATAAATATAAAGTTTAGCTACAATAAACACTTACTTGTTTTAAAAATGTTATATACTGCATTTGAATACAGTTCGCCTTGCATATTTTTTATTATTTTCCTGATTCTAACTCAATAAAATTAACATAAAAAATTGCAGAATTAAAAAAAAAACAACGTTTTACCTCATTTGTAGGTAAGCCAAGCAAAAGAATTTTAGCGCAAGATCTATTTATAAAATGTTTTTTGCAGAAAAAAAAATTTTATGATTTCATTTAAATTAACCAGCTAGATTTGGTGGAATATTTCAAAAAAAATTTATGGATTTAGCTTAATATAATATTAATAAATAATGGATTTTTATATTAAGTATTTGTAATTAATTATAACTCAATAATAATAATAATTTATTAATTGCTGAATTATAATAGAATAATAATATTTATTTAATGAATTTCTTAATTAATATTAATCATTCAAAATATTATTATTATTACAATAAATAACGTAAATATTACTACATTATAGACCGATTCAGGTAAATATAAGAACTATTATTAAAAAAATAAAAATTAAGAATTTTTGAAGAAATAAAATACTTTTAAAAGTTTACTTTGGTGCATAAGTTAAAATAAAATCAAATAAATGGCATAAAACGCTATACTCAAATCAAGCAATATATTGTCATATTTGGAATTTTTAAAAATGTGTATATTTTTTGAATAAATTGAATAAAATCACTCGCAATACTTGCCAAGAGAAACGCAACTTTTATGCCTTAAAAAATAACAAACTAACAATAAAGATAATCCATGCATATGAATGATTTAATTTCATTACCTACAACTGAAAATGTAATGACAATTATATATTGTTTGTTAATTCTTTGAACTAAAAACTGGATGTGTTCTCTATGCAAATCTGCAAAATCAAAATTCTAAGCGATGTTTTTTTTTTTGTTTAATAAATATAATTGTCATTCAGACGATTAAATCTAAGTTGAAAACTTTTATTTCAGGAGTTTCACTCTATGGATTTATGGATTGACCGATCAATCAATCAGCGGGAGGCTGCTCAATCGTTAATTATGGTTTCGTTAAATAGTTTAAAAAAAATCGAACTGCAACTGCAAAATAAAAGCTAGGCACTTACGTTTGCAATCAATGTTAGGCTGCTTATTTTCCAAACGATGAAGAAACAAATTTCGTTTACTCTAAAAAAGATTAATAAATTAATTAATAAATAGCAATGAAATTATTTATTTGTTTTTAATTGCATAAGTTTACGTATTTTATAAAACTTTTGTACAGACCTTTTTGAACAATGAACGAATGGACCCATTATCCTTTGTCGAAAGTGTGTTGGAAGTCGCGCTCATTTTAAATAGCTACAAGTGTGGCGCACTAACCAGCCAGCTCTCTTGCACTTATTTGCATTTTATGCGCACTTTGAATAGTATATTTGCTATCCCTTTTTCGCGTTTGCATTGAATGCAGATCGCCAGGCACGCATACATACGCAACTTGGCGGGTGCTCCACACCCACAGTCACACACACAGGCAGAGGCGCTTGGGTGCTCCGCTGACCCAGCGCAAAACCTTAAGCTCACGCTTTTGTTTCCAACACTTTATTTAATAACACTTTAGTTTGTAGCTTATATTACTTGATTTATTAATTATTATTAAATTTAATGTAATTTTAAATTAACGCTTTTAATGCGCAAACGTTTCAATTTTAATAAAAAGCAAGAAAGCCGCGCGCGCTGCTTTTAGTTTTGCTTTTAGGACTGCTGTGCTGACGTCCTTGCCATTTGTAAATTTTACTAGCAAAGCCTTGATTATTTGACTAATGCTTGCAAGCAGTATTTGCAACTGGCAATGACCCAACTCACAGTTAGTGCAGAAGTGAGAGCAGGAAGTGAATAAGCACGCATACATACGCAACTTGACAGGTGCTCCACACCCACAGTCTCGCATACATGCAGAGGCGCGTGGGTGCTCCGCTGGCCCAATGCATAACTTTAATTTAATTTTCATCGCAAGCACAACAATCTTCATGTGATAAATCTTTAAGTTTTAATTCATTATTATAACACTTAATATATTTTTAAATAAATTAACACTTTCAATGCGCAAACATTTTAATTTTAATAAAAAGAGAAAAAGCCGCGCGCGCTGCATTCTGTTTTGCTTTTACGATTGATTTGCAAACGTCCTTGCCATTCGCATATTTTACTAGCAAAGCCTTAATTATTGGGCTAACGCAAGCGTTAGTATTAGTGTTAGTAGCAAGTAGTATTTGCAGCTGGCAATGACCCAACTAAAAGTTATTACTGAAGGGAGACGAGGAAACGGCAAAGTCACGTGATCCACTTGCGCTCTCAAGCAATAAAGAGCAAGAAAAAGCGAGTTGCGCTTTAACTGATGACGTCATCATGATTTTAAGCAAAATAACAACTGGAAAATTTTATGCAAATTTATAAAAGTGATAAATGAGGATTTAAGCGAAAAATATTCAATATTATTTAGTATGCGCAGCTGTGTGCCAAAAAAACAAATTTGTTTTGCAAATGCATTTGGTAAAGATGCTGATAAGTTGGCTTTTATGTTATGGTAAGAGCGCATAGGAGTAAGAAGCTAGAAATGCATTTGCTAAGTTTGTGTTGCCTTTTCATTGTAATATTTAGGATTTCTGCTGCTACCCTGTAGAAAAGGATCACCGCAATGTAAATGTGTAGATAAAAATTGTGCATCTAAGTCATTTTTAATGAGGATTTTGCATTTTTCTGAAACTTTTTAAGAATGTCCGTCGATTTGGATTCAATGCAATTTTCCAAATAGGACGAAGTCTTATTAAACCAAATCATACCACTGCAGTTTGGTTATTATGATAAATAATTTTGTACTCAGCTCTGCTCTTTATCGCTCTTTGTTGGTTGAGAGCGCAAAGGAAGTACATGGCATTTGCACTTCCTGCTCTCACTTCTGCACTAAGCTTAAGTTGCGTCATTGCCAGTTGCAAATACTGCTTGCAAGCGTTAGTCAAAAATTCAAGGCTTTGCTAGTAAAATTTACAAATGGCAAGGACGTCAGCAGAGCAGTCCTAAAAGCAAAACCAAAAGCAGCGCGCGCGGCTTTCTTGCTCTTTATTAAAATTGAAACGTTTGCGCATTAAAAGCGTTAATTTAAAATTACATTAAATTTAATAATAATTAATAAATCAAGTAATATAAGCTACAAACTAAAGTGTGGGAAACAAAAGCGTGAACTTAAGGTTTTGCGCTGGGTCAGCGGAGCACCCAAGCGCCTCTGCCTGTGTGTGTGACTGTGGGTGTGGAGCACCCGTCAAGTTGCGTATGTATGCGTGCTTGGCGATCTGCATTCAATGCAAACGCGAAAAAGGGATAGCATATACATTATTCAAAGTGCGCATAAAATGCAAATAAGTGCAAGCGAGCTGGCTAGTTAGTGCACCACACTTGTAGCTGTAAATTATTATCAAATGAGCGTGATTTCCAACACACTTTCGACAAAGGATAATGGGTCCATTCATTCATTCTTCAAAAAGGTTTGTTCAAAAGTTTTATAAAATATGTAAACTTATGCAATTAAAAACAAATAAATAATTTCATTGCTATTTATTAATTATTTTATTAATCTTTTTTAGAGTAAACGAAATTTGTATTTTCATCGTTTGGAAAATAAGCACACTCTACTTCGGCAAAGGATAATGAGTACATTCATTTAATCTTCAACAGGTTTGTGCAAGAGTTTTATAAAAAATTGAAACTTACAAAATGGCAAAGAAATAAGTTATTTGGTTGTTATTTTGTATTGTTTTTATTTTAGAGCAAACAAAAAATTGTATGTTGATCGTTTTGAAGTTAAGGAGCCTATAATTTATTGTGAAGGTAAGTGATTAACTTGTTTTTTGTACTTCTAGTTCGTTTCTTTCGTGCTATTTAACGAAACCTTAATTAACGATTAAGCAGCGTCCCACTTTGTGTTTGATCGATCGATTCATAGAGCAAAAAGACTTAAGCTTGTGAGATAAAACTTTACAACTTAGGTTTTAAGTATCAATTTCAATCCAAAATCGTCTGAATGACAATTAAATTTATGAAGCACAAAATCGCTTTAGATTTTGATAATGTTTCACTATTGTTCTCGTGCAAAACATTATGTGTTTTGCTGTGCTGTCAGGTTACGCAAAGAATTAACAAAAAATAAATTATTGTTGCAGCCAAATTTGAGCATGGCGGAGATAAAGTTTCCAAATTTGAGATAGACAATCAGTGATAACTTTTAGCTCCTGAAGTATAGGTCAAGATTTTGCTTACAGAAAACGTTCTAGTAACATTAAAATGCTTCATCTTGAAAGAAATTTATAAATAAGACTGGAATGCATTTGCTCTTATTTTATTTAAATGTGAGCATTGAAAATTTATTAAAAAAATAACTCAGCAATATTGCATCAAAGTGCATATATTTTCTTTTTGAAATTGTTAAATATTAAGAAAATAAATAAATAAATTATTTAGCGCTACAGAGAAATAAAAGTCAAAGAGTTAATATTTAAATTCAAGAGAAACGGTAGCGCCGCAGTACACTTTATTTTATAAAGAGAAAGTGCAAGTTTTTTTTAACAAATTACAGCAGCCCAAAACCTGTCAAATTGTTTACCTGTTGACTGCTTCAGAGGCATTGATAAATTGACAGAATTTGAACTTGATGAGCTTACAGAAATGGTCAGCCATGTATGGGGCGACATGTGCATGGGTCACAATTTGTGAAGCTGATGGCTTAGAAAATGCTTTTACCATGCTGCTCCCTTTGTTAAATTAAATAGTTGTATTATATATCATTTTGGGTTGGTGTTCTGAAAAATTATTTGAAATCATTTTAAAATGCTTGCTGCTGCCAATTCCAGTGACGTCACAGCTGCGCCATTAATGTGAAAAGGAAATAAGCTAAGATGGCGTCAGCGAAATTTTATTTCCGGTGTATTCAAACATAAATCCTTAAATCCGGTTTAGTTATTTTATGTGCAGCAACCCGATGGACAATCTTATGTTAGGCCTGCAAAGAACTTGCCGTATATCTCTTATCAGACATATTGAACAAATGAAAATGAACACATTTTTCGAAGAATTCCCTAATTAGTATAATTTTATTTCGATTAGCTGCGATTTTTTACAATATTCACCCATACATATTGCACGCACAAATGCTGACTCATTCGGTATACAGCAAAAAGCTTCAGAGCCAGCCAGCCACCTTCTTCTGAGCTGTCAGTTAGCCAAAATGTCAACAATTACTGCATCACCCTGAGCTACGTTTGCTTCAGGCTGCAGTCAAGCTTGCAACATTTGCTTGCAATGTTGCTGTGGTTGTTGCTGTTGCAATTGTTGTCGTAGTTGTTGTTGCTGCCATGGCATGTGCCATAAAACCGTGTTGAGATGTCCATCAAAAAAGTTGTCAGTTGCCAAACACAATCAAATTTCGCCGGACTCCAAACCAAGACAACGCATTGTAAACCTTTTGATGTTGCGTGCTGGCTCATTAGAATCTTGGCCAAGGCGTTGTTATTGTTGTTGTTGTTGTTAGACGCCACTGAGGGGTGCAACTATTTGGCAAGCTAAGCTGGGGGCTTGTCATAATGAAAATCAAGTTACGAGCAAGTCATGTGATTGATGTGCACATGTCAGCGCGGATGTGGATGTGGACAAGCTGAAGGAAGCATAAATTGTAGGCAGAGATGAGCGTAGATACAAATGACATGGTCGGTCAGTCAGTCACAAGATGCAATACTCATAGATACTCACACACACACGAATACACACTATGATGTACACATTACAAGCGACAAGTAGACAAGGAGACAAACAACACAGGCGACTTTGCTCTGTTGCAGATACATATTTATGTCACGCCATCGTTGCACATTGCAAATACGAATTGGAGTGGGCATTGGGATATGGCTAAGTTTTGTCTGCATATAGGGTGATTTATTGGGTGTTGTGGGTTAATTATTTTTTTAGAATTGTCAGCTGAACCTAAGTAAAACTTTCAATTATATAATCAATAATCATAATAATTTTTCTCTAATATATGCAAATTGTTTCGAAAACAATACAGACTTTTGTTCTTAGATATCTGAGATCATTTCGTTTAAGTGCTAAAAAACAGATATAGTTGAACTAAGCCCGAGGGTGTGTCCGATTCATCGATATTTTCTGATCCATATGTCGCTTTTGATGCCCCGTTGCTTGGTAGTCTTCCATAACCTAGCATTGGATATAGTTGTGGAACAGAACACTCCAACAATGTGCCTCAGCCATCGGTTGACGAAACTCTCGAGTTTACTACGACTACGGTCAACGCTCCAAAGGCGGAGTACGATGCTATCTAGCCCCTCTACAAATGCCTACCAGCTACCAAAGTTGCAAAAAACACACCCTATATGCATTTATTTATGTATTCCTGTGAACATACATCTATGTGCATGGGAATAGGAATGACGAAAAAGCATGTCAAGTGTTTTGACAATACGCCAAAGGAGCGAATCCAACCGGTTCACATACGACTGCCTCTCAGTTATGTGTGCATCAGGCAACATGATCAGCATTGGCTAGGGTTGGGCCCCCATAACGTCGCGCGTCGTCGAGACTTTGGTAGCCGTTGTGTATGCTGGGGGTCAGGTGGGCACCTGTCAACCATGCACAGCAACCATGTAGACAAAAAGTAACTTTCATTGCCTTGGCTAAGATTGGCAAGAAAATGGAAAACTAATTTCACCATTGTGGACAATTCAATTGAGGTAGAGATGTAACCAAAACGAAAAAAAAAAAAAACAAAAACTACACAGTCAAGCAGCCGTGGATTTCTAAAAGGCCTAAAGATCTGAAATCGAAGCCACACACAGTAAATGCATGAAGTACACCAACTACAACTATGTAGTATGGATCGTGCGTACGCGGAGCAACGCCAATGTTGACATTGGGTCATAAATTTTCGTGAAAAACAGACAAACATTTTCATTGTTTTGCTTTGGAACTTGGCTGGTGATTGTTGTTGGGAAGCCAGCCAGTTGGACCGCGAGATGTGCCCGATACGTCGAGTAAATAGCAAAGCGTACAAATAGACAAATACAGGGAAGTCTCTTTGTGTGTGTGTGTGTGTGTGTGTGTGTGTTGCACACAGCTGTCAATTTCAAACGCAGCCAAAATAAGCAAGTTGCCACTTTCTGCTGCAGCACAGGCACGCACTGCAGCCAAACCCCGGCCTAGGGCTGCAGGGCCTCGTTTTCTATGCTGATCGCTCCAAGTGCTGACAAAACAAGTTGCAGAGCGGCTGCCATCGATGACTCCCGTACTGCTTTCTGATTAGCTGCACCCTCTGTCCCATATTATTGTTATTTGTTGACTTTAGCTTGTTGGTGTTGTTGTTGCATATCTTTGTTGTTTTTCTCTATCGTTGGCTAAACTTTGAACCCATCATAATTGCCCAAACAAACGTGAGAGAAGGAGAGAGAGAGAGTCAAAGCGCTACGTTAGACATGTTCCATTTGGTCGTCGTCGTTTTGTACAGAAACATCAATTTTTACCGAATTCTGTCAGAAATTGGACACGTTCACTTAGCGCTGCATAAATTTGTATAGTAAACTGATCCAATGTTTAGTACAACTTGAAAAATCGTCAGGAAATATTCATTACGCTTTAGGCACGATTTGAAGTACTTTTACTTTTTTGATTTTTCATTAATTATAAACAAAGGCAAAATTACTAGTGGCGCCATCTATATAAGTGAAATTCATTTAATTTTGAAATAAAGTCACTTTATGTATTTTGCTTTATCGTTACTTTTTCTTCTTTTATTGTTCCACTTGGCAACTTAAGGCCTCTACGAAGGCTTTCCAGTGGACTCTGTTTTTGTGCCGTCTGCTTAGCGGTGTTTCAGGACGAGCTGGTCTTGGCTAGTTCTCGGTTCGTCTCCAAAGTTGCTTTTGGTCCTCCTGTTCGTCTGCTTTTTTGGGGATTCCAGTCGTCTAGTGACAGTCGCACAATGCTGCTTGGCTTCATTTTGAAAGCATGCTCTATCCCAGTCTATTTTCCTGATTTGGAGCTGAATCGGGTCTCACATGTGCCATTCCACAGCTCTGCATTTGATATTCAGTTTGGCCACAATATTCCGCATATTATTCTCAGCCATTTGTTGCTGAAAACCTGCGCAATTTTCTTGATGGTGGGCCATGTTTCATTACCATGGAAGAGATGATGGATTTCACGCACGCATTGAAGATACGGAGTTTCTTCTGCCGGCTTAACTGTCTGCGTCTCCATATGCGGTGCAATCTTTCGAATGCTCCACCAGCTTGCACAAGCCGGCTCTACATATCATCATCTACTTCACCTTCGTTGGAGCTCATGGTGCCAAGGTAGGGAAGTTGTTTACGAATTCGATTTCGTTCCCATTTATGGTGATGTTTTTCTTGGATGGAGTGAGCATTATAGTTAATATTTTCTATAAAATCTTTTACTTTTGTTAAAAAATAAATATTATAAAGATTTAAGATTTACATAGCACTCAAAGCTTAAAAAACGAATTTAGACATATTAATTCCAAACTAATTTAAGATTTTGCTGCAGTTGGGATATATGGGGTTAATCTTCGGCATTTCTTTGATTGATGTATCTAAGTTAGTATCGGGAAAGGATCATTTAAAATAACCGCGCCAAAACATTTAAGAAAAGTTGTATCAACTTAGAGGAAAAAAAACAATCGAAATTGGTACAGCTCGGTCTTTTTAAGTAACCCCTTCCCTTGCTTTCTTTTTGTGTGAAAAAATATATAATTAATATTAAGTAAATGGAGTATTTCTTTGAAGCGAGTAACAAATCCCCAAATAATAAATATTATCGCTGCTTTACAGAAGGACTGCCTAACTAAAAAAAAGGTATATTTGCAGCAAGTGATTTTAAAGTTTTTTTTTGTAAAATAAATAAACTCTTAAGTCCGTACTGCTTGATGTTCACACATAAAAAAATCAGCTTTCCAGCCAGCATTTGCTGTGCTCCATACAATTTCGTGCGCCATCAAATAACTTAGAAACTTAGTTGCCTAATGAGGGAACAATAATGTTTGATGTGCTCGACAATTCCGCTGGGTCCCCCAGACGCAGAACCCAGCAACTTTATCGAGCAATTTCGGAGTTTATCAAACTTTTTTTTCTCCTGCCCTACTTAATTTTTATTTTTAAATTTCCAGCAAACTTCAACTCACATTTAACAAATGGGTCACAATAACATTGCCGAGTCGGGCAAAAATATGTTGACCTACTTTCTGCAAAAACCCAAAAATTTATGTACTCCAGCATGTACCCAACCAAGTGCTTCGTTGTACGAAAAAGGTCGAGCCTACACGTCAGCAGATTAAATAAACGAAACTGATAACAAAAAAAAAGGCAAAAAATGTTTCAAAATTATTTGCATTGCAAGTAAAACGCAGGCGCAGATGTGCTACCGTTTCATAGGAATAACCCAATCCTTGCCAAACGAAACACTCTTAGCCAGGCAACTCCTCCATTTTTGTTCATATTGCTTCAAGTAAATGGCATTACCTGCAGGCACGCGTTCTCAAGGGCAAAATGTCTACGTCACTTGGCGCATTTACTCACTTTATGTGAAGCGACTTACTCCCAATTGACCTACATTTCATACAAATCTAGTACATAGCGTTCGTTATATACGAATACATAATGCGGATGGGGCTGTATATGGGGGCCCCCTAACAATTTTCAGTTTGTGTAACGTCAAAGTCCAAGAGCTTTATGTTGAATGCGCAAGCACACGAAGCTTTTATGCTAGAAAGCTTATGCTCAGAAAATACTCAAATAAATACTAGAGAAAAATACTGAATGAAGCTTTTAAATTTGAAATAATTTTTTTAGAAGAAAGAAAATAGAAAAAAAATAGAAGTTTCTTTATAAATACTTAATTTTTGTGATTTTTTGCTTTTTGTCAATTTACACTTCTTTCTCTCTCTTTGATGTGGCGCACAGTGGCACAAAAGCTGGGAAAATGCTGCAAAAAATATAACTTCCAAGTGAATTTAGATATTTTGTTAGATTAAATTATATTGAGCACAAAGTCGTTGCACATTTGGGTAAAACTTAAATGTACTTTTCATTGTACATCCAGCCTCTTGAATTGAAGGTTCATAGGCCTCTGGGTGATACACTGCTGCATCTTCTGCGGAAACGACAGCCTCCAGCTTCTTGAACTGAAGCTTCATTGCTCTCAGGGTGATACTCAGTGGGATTTTCAGCAGAGGTGACAGCCTCGGAAGATTTTTCGCCACCACAATTCAAATAACTTTGAGGCTTCAAAGCGTGGTTTATTTAATCTTGCGAATTTAAACAACATGAAGGGTTAAGATACGCTGACAACTACTTTTCTTAGCAATGGTGGTTGTAATATTGCTCAAACATTCGCGAATTTTTCCAATTTACGATTGCTGAGCACAACAAGTCTTATTGTGTGACTGCTGATTCTTTGAGGTGCATTCAAAGCAAAAGACACGTAATAGATACTCTTCAGTTGTCTTGGCTTCAACTTTAGTCTCAAGTAAAGTTTGCCATCTGTTGGTCACGGACCTGTCGTTAACATTAAGATGTCGAGAACATTGAGATGCTGCACATCTTCAGCAATGAAACGAAACTTTCGGAATGAAAAACGCCCAATACCAACATCGTTCTGCAAATCAGGCAGTGTCACTTAAAAGACGCGACTCTTAAGATTGTCCAAAGCAATTAATCCTTTGGCAAATACATACGTAAAAACTGTTTTGCGATCTTTTTTTTGCCACCTTTCTTGCCTCCTGTATAGATTTTTACCTACTTCTACGTTCAAAGTTTCGAGCCGGAAAAGTAAAGAAGAGAAATACTTTGAGGCATTAAATTCTCTTTAAGTTCTGTCATGATGACATGATATCTGAGAGCAAAACCAAGTGTCTTTAAATTTGATAATTTTTAATGTTATTTCTTTTGTTTATAATCTTTAAATTAAAGCTGCTTCGTGGTTACAAAAATTGTCGTGCATTTGGTAGAATATTCCTCCATTTTTATATATATTTGGCGAAATAACTAATATATCACATATATCATTTGATTTGATGAACCTAAGCGTTGCAGGAAGTGAATATGAAGCGTTTGATGACTTATTATAACGATGCTCATCTGCACGTTCACATAATATAGCGTGTAGTAAGAAAAAAACTATTATTCTTCCAATTGATGGCGTTATTTATTTGTAACTCGCGTTGTGTAAATGCGCTCGGTTTCCGAGAGATGGCGTTAGAAAGATGATGAATGAAGATTCGTTCCAAAAAAGCTTCTCTGACAGTATTGTGATTGCTTGAGTCAATTTTCTTTTGAACGTATGTCAAAGATGGCAAAGCGAACTTACGCTATATTTCACAGTCGGCAAAAATGCGAATAGCGCTTACAATCCTGATTCTGTAACAACCAATTATGCGCAGTTTTGGTTTCGTCGATTCCTTTCCGGATATTTTCATGTCAATGATGCACCACGCACTGCAAGTGCGTGTAGAAAATGTCGATAAAATGTACAGTCCCACCCTCATGTAAGCACTGTTTCGATTGCCCAAGAGCTAAAGATTCCACAATAAACCCGTTTCCAACCAATCGAAGAAGGCTAGATACAAAAAGAAGCTCGATGTATGGGTGCCACAAGAGTTAACGCAAAAAATCCGCATGGACCGAATTTGCATCTGCGAATCGCTGCTGAATGGCAAGGAAAAATGGCGATGAAAAGTGTATCACTTTCGAATACGTAGTTTTTATAATACTTATTTTAAGATTCCTGGGCTACTTCCAACATATCTGCAATGGCTGGCCCATGATATTCAATTATTAATTAAATTAAATTTGAAGATGTGCCAATATTTTGTTCAGTTTAGTAAGCTTCTTTGTTTCATATTTTTCCATTTATCGATCTTCAGTCTTTGTTGCATAAAATTTGGGTAAATACCTAGGCATGACGCTCGAGCAGGCGACTAACCAAACGAAACTGGTGAAAGATCGAGGCAACACCAGTGGATGTTAGGCAAGCGCACAAAGCTCAATGAGAAATGTCAATTGCTGCTACGAGCATGCATTTTGTTCATAAAATTTAATAATTTTCAAGCGCTATTTACTTGTAAGGTTAAATTATAGGCAAAACTGAACGTGTTTGGAAGTAACACAAGGTACAAAAGCCATTTTTTAAAAATAAGTTACAAAAAAATCTCACTTTATTCAAAAATATTAAAATTTTTCAAAATTAACGGCCAATTTTTGGGTTGTTGGCTTTGCTACAAACTGCTTTGTGAAACTGTTTGAGTCGCAACTCACCAGACGCTAATACAGTGTCGTCAGCATTCAAAGCAGTTTGGTTGTTGTCTTTGCTAGGCGAAACTCACCACAGCCAACTTTACACTGCTGCAGCAGTGCAAGCAGCGTCGTGCTTAAAACTGCAACTCTACACAAAGCAGTGCATAATACAAGCAGTTTAACCAAAAAGCAGTGCCGCTTCAAAATTTTATTCAAAAATTAATTTATTTTTTTTATTGAGATTTGCGCTTAAAAAACATTATAAAGCTTAAAATCAAATGAATTTTGATTAAATTTGCTTGAAATAACTTTTTAAGTTTGGAAATTTTTTAAATTTGGATTTTTAAATTTGGATTTGGAAAAAAATTAGGTTTCAGTACAACGCGAAATTTTGGCTTATATAAGCGCGCGAAGAGGAAAATACATAATTATAAAATCTGGTAACACTAATTTGTCACTTCGGTAGAAGATATCTGTGAATCAATTCCCAGTTTCACTCTGAAGCGCATACGAGAGGGTTTAAGTTTGGTTGAGAAAATGAAATCTTTCTTTACAACTAATGATCCTTCACTGGAGAGATCCAGCTAAATAATAAGGGAAATAGATGTTAATCTAGCACCATATTACGAAATTGAAAAGAAGCTTAAAAACCACCCACCAAAAACTGATAACAGATTTTGTAATTATAAAACCAGTAGAACAACCACAAGGTCCCACAACAAGTTTCTTATCCAATAACGAAAACTATGTTGAAGAAATAACTTG
Organism: Chymomyza procnemis; assembly: GCA_035046065.1. NCBI lineage: Eukaryota > Metazoa > Arthropoda > Insecta > Diptera > Drosophilidae > Chymomyza > Chymomyza procnemis. The sequence goes on from JAWNOJ010000026.1 coordinate 22,398,654, forward strand.
TGATAAAGCTATTGCTCCTCTAAAACGCCCACGCGCAACGATCTTTGAAGACAGTGAAACAGTTTAATTACCATATGAAGTTTGAAGAATAACAATAAAGATTTTAATAAAACTTAATTTTACTTTTGTTTTTTGAATTTTGAAATATGTATATGTATATGTATTATTATTCAAATCTTGTGTTTTTAATAAGAAGTCTTGTATAAGAAGTCTGAATTTTAGTATTGAGTGGAAAAATATGTACATCTGTTATTTAGTATGTATTTTATTAAAAAAAAACCTATTGGAACATAACCCCCAAATTTAAATGAAAACTATGTTTTAAATAACGCGGAATTGCACAACGCGCAAATCTTCTGGAACGTAACTGTCGCGTTATACAAGCGATACCTGTAAAAATTTTATTTCTTATTAATATATTATTATCAATGAAAGAAAACATGTTTGAGTTTGTAAAAAAAAATTGTAATTAACGTTAAAAAATGTAGTAAAATACGTTTAAAAAGTTAATGCATTTTTTTAATTAAACATTAAAAGAAAATTTAAACAAATATCTTGCGGCTGCATAAAAATAATTTATCTATTTTTAATCAAAAACGTTCCAAAATGATTATTGAATTTAAATATCTATTATGCCCAAGACTGTCATTTCGTTTAAGGTTTTTTTTTTAGTTTTTCAAATATCTTAATTGCGGGCTTCCTGGCGATGTCCAGATATTCGGAAAGTTATCCTGTAAGTGAAACAGCTGCATTTATCATAGCAAATCGTTGAATTAAAACAATATGTACAAGTCTAAGTTTAATGTTTATTTTCTATTATAATTATTTATTAAGCTTATGCGATATTTTAGAACTTATTATGATAGCGAATGCGAAACGAGAATGTTGGGTTTGCGAATTAGTTTGCGATTAGCAAAGGAGTGAATTTTATTGCAATGTTACGACTGCGATCTTAATTTTTCGTAATTTAATCCAAATCCGCATGATATTGTCTGCAACACAACTTTGCAAATTTTTAATCAAGCCTTGCGGTGTTGCTGTCAGTCGTAGTTCCTGTTCCGGCTTGCCCAAAAAGTATTTGCGGATTTTTCATATAGTCGGCGTTGACAAATTTTTCCAACGGCTTGTGAATCTGTAATTGCATTCTTTCTTCTGTCAGTTATCAGCTGTTACTTTTAGCTTGCTTTGTTTTCAATTTTAATATGGAGCCCACAAAGGAGCATTTTCGTCATATTTTACTTTATTATTTCCGTAAAAAGTTACGAGCTGTGTATGATGATAAAGCCTTAAAAGGAACAGGACAGTGTCAAAATTGGTTTCGCAAATTCCGTTCTGGAGATTTTTCACTTAAAGATGAGCTACGTTCAGCTCGGCCAAATGAAGTTGATGATGACCAAATCAAAGCATTAATCGAATTGGATCGTCATGTAACTGAGCGTGAGATAGGAGAGAAGTTAAATATACCAAAATCAGCCATTCATTATCACATAAAAAGTCTTGGACTGGTGAAGAAGCTTGATATTTGGGTACCACATGTATTGAAAGAAATTCATTTTACAAACAAATCGAATCAACGCTTGTGATATGCACCTTAAACGCAATGAACTCGATCCGTTTTTGAAACGAATCATAACTGGATACGAAAAATGGATTGTTTACAACAACCTTAGTCGAAAACGATCATGGTCCAAGCATGGTGAACCAGCTCAAACCACTTCAAAGGCTGATATCCACCAAAAGAAGGTTATGCTGTCTGTTTGGTGGGTTTGGAAGGGTGTGGTATATTTTGAGCTGCTTCCAAGGAACCAAACGATTAATTCGCATGTTTACTGTCAACAATTGGACAAATTGAATACAGCCATCAAGGAGAAGCGACCAGAATTGGTCAATCGTAAAGGTGTCATATTCCACCAGGCCAACGCTAGACTGCACACATCTTTGGTCACTCGCCAAAAACTGAGTGAGCTTGGCTGGGAACTTTTGATGCATCCACCATATAGCCCTGACCTTGCACCATCAGACTACCATTTATTTCGATCTTTGCAGAACTCCTTAAATGTTAAAACTTTCGGCAATGATGAGGCTATAAAATCGCACTTGGTTCAGTTTTTTGCAGATAAAGGCCAGAAGTTCTATGAGCGTGGAATACTATATTTGCCAGGAAGATGGCAATTATATATTTGATCAAAGTTTATTCTAAGTTTTATTAAGAATGCATTTACTTTCTTTTAAAAAATCCGCAATTACTTTTTGAGCAACCCAATATTTTCAATATTCTGATATGCCCAATTCCTAATCTAATCAATTGCAGCTTACATTCTTCTACAATTTTTTTCGAATAAATGTAAATTAAGCAAATCTATTGCCTAATTAAGCTTCAAACTGAAGGCGCCAAAAACTTGCACGCGGCCTATACTTTATTTTGAGAGCAACAACAACAACAACAGCAACCAAGCAGTTGACACTGCTTGCAAGCAGTGCAGCAGCACTCACACGCTCTTTGGCTTCAAAACAGGCGCATGGAGCGTGGCGCACAGCCGAATTGCAAGTCCTTGCTCCCTGCTGCTGCCGCTGCCGCTGCCGCTGCTATTACTTCGCCAAAGTTCGCCGACAGCGTGTGTGTGTGCGACGCTGCCAACGTCTGCTGCGCTGCCGCAGTCGACGGCAACGCCAGCGTCAACGCTGTGGCACGTTGCGTTGTTGGGGTCGCGGCAAGTCGCGTCGCATCAGTTTTGGACAAACACTCGAGCGGTCCGACGAGAGCGCGCGCGTTTTTCTGTCACAATTTTTGTGGAAAAGCCAAAGCAGCAGCAGCAGCAGCAAATTGTGGCAAATTTTGTGCTGTAATCGGCGGCGCCTCAAAAAGTGCTTAAGTGAAAGTGCGTAAAAATGGCCGCCATCTAAGCGCGTCGCCGCAAAATGTTTATAAATTAGAATTTTTTTTTAAATTATTTATTTTTTTATTTAATTGCAACAACAACAACAACAGCATTGGCAACATAGCCGCCACACATGTGCGTGTGTCTGTTTGTATGTGTGTGCCTGCGTGTGCGTGTGTGTGTGTGTACGTACATACGTGTATGTACGTGCGTGCGTCTGTGTGCGTGGGCGCCATCTCAACTGTCAAAAGTTTGCGAGACATTTGTGTTGGCTTTTTTTTTATTTTTATTTTTATATTTCTATATTTTTTTTTATATTATTTCATATTTTGTTTTTGTTTTTTAAGACTTGCTGTAGGGGTGGCTTGGTTGGCTTAGCGCGTGTGGGCGTGGCACAGCCTACTTTTGGACGGCGAAAAATTTAGTAGCTGCCGTGAAGGCACAGCGAGCATGACATAAGTGAGACGATCTTTAGGCAAAGAATGTAGTCCACGCACAGGTGCTGACAGCAGGCAGCACACACACATATATATATAGTGTATATGTATATATGTATATATGTATCTGTATAGGGCAAATAGCACATAAAAGTTTAACTAAATAAAAGCAAATGAAATAGAATATAATCGCTGAAACACACACATGCAAAGCATAAAAATGAAATCATACCAAATACATAGAAAACCAAAAGGCACACAAAGCACCGACACACAGTCACACACACATGGCACAACTGTGCGAATGTGTGTGTGTGAAAATTGTGAAACGCGTGCAACTCCCGCGCTATACAAACAACAACAAAAACAAGCGCTTAGAAGTAAAACTTATTGAAATGCAACAGCTTGCAGATACCCTTTAAAAAAGTGCGAAAATGTTGCAAAATAGTAAAAATCACTTCATGTCTTCAAAACTATTGTAGCGATAATTTTATAAAAAGGTCTATCCTGCTCTTGCGTTTGAAGCCTTCAATAGCAACACCAACAGCAATCGTTGGAGTCTGTTGAAAAACATTTTTTAATATTTGCTCATCGAAGTTAAAGTTGGGATTCTAACATGCGTTTGTTTGCCTTCCTATTCTTGTAGACTTCACCTCACAAAATAACTTTCTCGAATTCTTGAATTCGTTACACTTCTTAACAAAGTTTCTTTTGTCATTCGCAATTTTCAACCCATAACCATATCATCTTCTTCATTCAATTATGCATTGCAAGATGGTATTCGCATTTTATGCTTAAACTAAAATAAACTTTACGATTTCCTATCGTATGAACGGTCTACTCAATTCATCTTTTTCCTTATCTTAACTCAACTTGATTTGACACCTTTACGATTTCTCGTCTTATGAAGAGTTTACTCATTCAACTTCCTCTCCAATCAATCAACTTAATGCACCAAACCGAGCATTTTAGACCAATCCCGAACCATGAAAACCAAACTTGGCCAACGTTGAGGAACCATTCGTTCTCATAGAATGTTACTTCCCTTATGAAACCAAGTTCCTAGGCAGCCCTAAAAGTAAGACAGTGCAGATCTGTAAAAAAGTCAAGTTCTAAGTTGCCAAATTTTTTTGGTCAACAAATCTTTATTATATTCAAGATCTATACTTTTTAGGCAACACTTAAATTTTGTAAATAACGATTCGTCGTTGAAATTGAAATGCTTATTATTAATTATTGCCAGATTGTTTATTGTTTGCTGTGTTAGCGGACTCGCCTTTAAACGCCGGAAGACCACAAACTCGATTCTATACTGCAGCGCACTGATACATTTGTCTAGCACTGACATAGCTAGCAAATAAATAGACGCCATTTACTTAGCGAAATTTCTATAATCAAAAGATACTGTCGTGCGGATTTGGCCATAAACTGTAGATACCTTCGATCAGCTATAAATAAGGTTACAACTTAAATAACCTAAAGTATTTAAAAAATACGAAAACAATCTCTTTGAAAAAACAAATGCATGCGTAAGGTATTTTGCGTAAGTGGGAGGGAGAACGGCTGCATAAAGTGTGTTTCTTTCTTGGGAACTTAGGGCTTCTACTTGAGTCTTGAAACGAACGCTATTTTGCGCTATCTGTATAGCTCTGTCCTATGTGGTGTTCGACTGGGCCAATTCTTGGAGAATGCATCTTCTTCAGTTTGCCTTGGAACTTTCGATCCGTCTGCTGCCTTGGGGTTTCCAGTCCAGTGACATCCTGAACTGCAACATCCATAAAGTTTATATCAATTGAAAAATGTTGACAGTTCTACGCTGCATTTGTAATTTAAGTTTCAGCATAATCTCATAATAATAATAATAATCAAAATAATTAAAATGCAATATTAATGAAATCATTTGATTTTAAAAACTTTTAAAATTCTTACGCAAGTCTTCTATTTCGCCAATTAAAGTAAACACAATCAGCATTATTATCATTCAGCTCTACAACCCGGGGTGGGTTTTGGCTTTCTCCACAATTCTTCTTCATTCGTTCCGGTTGTTAGCAAGAGCGCGCAAGTTCCTTACATCTTCAGCATGTCATCCTCAATATTGTCAATAAAATAAATTATGAACGAACCTTTGGAATTCCAAAATCTTTTACAATGCAAAACTTCTATCCTGATCAGTTAAAGTGAACACAACAAAGTAAATTTTCAAAACAACAAAACAGTTCCCTAAAACTTCTAAAAATTAATTTTAAATAAAATTCTTAGGGAGAACAAAAAACAAAATAGAATCCAAAAGATTGTATCTAACAATGCGATTCTTAAAAACTTCCAGAAGACAGAGCGCAGAGCAGACGCATTTTCCTTCAATAAACTGCTCTACAACGAAGTTCGTCTAAATATTGCCAACACAAATTTTTTTTAACATTTTAGTTAAGTATACGTTAATTTTACAGATTGTAAATTCGGTGATACAAGTATAATATAGATATATTCTTTTTTTATGAGCTTGCACCTTTTTGAGCTGATCATACAAAGAGATTGTTTGGAATTCCAGCAATTCAAGCAGCAGCAGACTGTTCATGAGTAGTTTTAATCTTAAAACATTTTATTTTTACATTCACACTTCTAGTTTTCTACTTTTGTTCATTTAAATATTGAAGTACATCACTTACCAACTCTTGGCAGTCTCGAAAGCGTATCCTCAGATAACCCATTTCTGTGTATCATGTTGAGGAGTTTGTCCAAAAAAATACATTTCTTTTTCTTTTGTAATAAACTTATTGTTTTAACAAAACTGCAAGTACCTCAAATTTTAAGCCAAAATTCAAAAACAAGTTAACATTTTTCCCAAATATGTAGGCGTTCGGGCCGCTGTGCATTGGGAGATCGATCGTTGGTTAGTTTCCACGCAGCACTGATACATTTGCCTAGCACTGGCATAGCTAGCAAATAGACGCTATTTACCTCAAGAAATCTCTATTAATTACAAACAGTCTATAAACTACATGTCCCTGTCCCAAATATTACATATTTTTCAAAGCATATTATACTTTTTTTATAATTGTTAATAAATTATTGCTATATGCTCCAAGCTTGATATGAATTTCATATGCACCCAAGTGCGGCAGCGCATAGACATCTGCACACGTTGTAAGGGTATTCATAGAAGAGAGAAAAAAAAAAACTGTGCCAGTTATGCCGAAAGTGACCAACGTTTAGAGTCACGCGAAGTCACAACAACAACAACAGCAACAACAACACTAATAGCAATAAAATTGCTAGCTAGCCAATGAGACGAAGTGAAACGTTAAAAGTAAATAGAATATATAGGTGAATAAGGCGGCTGTCATATATGTGGGTGGTGCGATGTGATGGACGGTTAGGGATAGGGTCGCCTCAGCTAAGGGTATGGCTACCTTACAGTTGCAAACGCAGCACGAACAACGAACAACAGAACGGACAACGTTTGGTTGACTGGCGCACCAACAAACAAGCAAAAATGAAGAAAATGACAGAAACGACAGAAACATTAGCATACTGCGCTGGGCAAAACCACACACACACACCCACACATCCTTAAGGCTCACACCCCCCCACTCTCTCACGCCTACGTTGGCAATTTAGTTGGCCAGGTCAGCCTGAAGTTGAAGTTGAAGTGATATTTGGTGGGGACATAAAAAAAGAAAAACACACACAATGCAGCAGTGCCAACCACCCCCTATCCCAAATAAATTGAGACTTTGTTCAATTGAGTTGAAAGGAACGTATCCAAAACGCGTATCCAAAGAATATTGAGATGCGAGCGCATCAATGCGATGCCGGAATAATAAATCATGCATATCTTATTGTAGATACTTGATATACTAGTAGGCAGCAAAGACAACAACAACAACAATAACAACAACAACTAAAAACCAAGAATAAAAAAACAGCGGGCATAAAAATGCAAATAAATTGAAAAATAATAAAAGTCACGGCATAGGCATGTCTATGCTATGTTCACACTACTTCACACTGTGACAGCAAGTTATCAACATTTGGTACAGAGTTTCGGAGACAAGCGGCAAATTAGAGAAAAAATTTAAATGCTATGCGGATTTTAAATAAATTGGCTCATTTTAAGGCGTTACTCCACAAAAAGAATGAGAGCTATCGCAGCCAAACTTTAAATGGAGTCAAATGGTGAGCGAGTGGACTAAGACCAAAAAAATGTCAACTGTGTACACATTTTCAACTTTGAATGGTTGTTGTCAATGCTCTAAGGCAAAAAAGTTTACCGAGTAGCGTTAGTCAAGATGAAATATGTATTCGATACATACAATCAAAAAAAAAATGTATTTTAAAACTTCAAGTGAAGGTAAAGGTTTAACGAGAGGATTACTGACTAGCATCAGCCCCGACGAAATCTGTATTCGGTGCATATATAGATCCAATCGAAAAGAAAAATTGTACTTTTAGTTAAATGGTTAACGAGAGAACTAAGAGCCACAAAAACAACTTTGAGTGCTAACTCGCTGAGTAGCGTTAGTCAAAATGAAATCATTAGTCAAAGCTATTCTAGAAAATTGAAACTGTGACTACAACCTTTTGAACTTAGAATCGCTAAAGTTACTAGAGATTCTTAAGCTACTAAAGATTCTTATCAGACATAATAATAATGCTGTAAGCTACAAAAATTATTCAATTGTAATTTTTCGTTATGTAATTGATTATTAATTCTGATACTGCGCTTGAATAAACAATACGCAAAAATAATTGTAAAATAAATTCCAATTGTGTATCCAACAAAATAAGATTTTCCAAATAAATTTGAGATTTATATGGTTGATGAATGCATGAATATCGTAGACCTTTTGTTTGAAATCATTTTCAAAGGATTCTAATTTTAGAGATTTACCAAAGACATGAAAAATAAATTGATCGAAACTTTTGTGCTTATTTTTAAATAGTGAATTGACAGTCCTATTTTGTAAGGAGAATTAATTTCATGTACATTTGTTGTTTATAAAAATCTGGGATCATATAGGATAACAGAAAGATGTATTGCATTAGGAAATAAAAGTTTTAATATCATATATTTTGATTCAGTGCAAACAAGTTTATAGCAAAAAAGACAATGCAAAATTTAATTTCGAGTTTATATAATAAGAACCCGCGTACTACTCAACTAAGTAGCTTTGGAAAGATTAATTTCCTAAGACAAATTCATGTGATTAGAAAGCTAAGAGAGATATAATAAACGACAAATTCTAAGATTTTAATTCGTTTTTTCAACGTTTTTTTTAGTTGATTTAAAACAATGGTGTTAATTTGTTAATTTTATTTTTATTCATTTTAAGCTGAAAGGGAGTTAAACTTAAATGCAAAAAAATGAAAATAAATGAGCTTAAAATTATATTAGGTTTGGTTAGGTTAAGCCGGCAGGTCCCCAGAGAAGGAGCGGAATATCACAGAGATCAATGTGATCCTTAGCACCAATTGTCCAATATAGGGGTATGTTTCGCAAAAGCTAACAGTCTTTAGGGTGGCATTCGAGCTACCTATGCAAGCGAGTCAAACATTGGTCTCCCTAGAAATCTAGCTCTCGAGGTACAGAGAGCAGAGAAGTTGCATAGAAGGTGTTCCAGGGTTTCTTTGACTCCTGGCTCCCTGCACTTCTTGCAAGCTTTAATGCGCACTTAATGATCTAAATCAAGAATATAAAGGCTTGCAACCCAATTATTCTTAAAATTGGATATATTTAAGTTTCAATTATTCAACCCGAATTATAAATTAGTCAAAATGATTTTAGATAAAGCGTATTGTAATTCCAAAAGGAAATATCTGTAACTTAAATAAGTAATTCCTTTCGAAAAACTACATAAGCCTCAATATTACCCGAAACTTCAACGAACCTAATGTCTGCTTCATGCCAACCTTCACCAAGTCATTTGGTCGCCATCCTTAATGCAGTGTGAACGCCCTATACAGGACAACAACTGTGACAGCCATACAAAATGTGGCATAGCATAAATTATTCCACCCACAACAACAGCAGCAGCAAAAACAAGAACAACAACAAACAAAAAAAAATTCTACAACAAACACTAGGGCGACAAGGCGCCGCAGTCAGCGTCGCCGTCGCAGCAGCGTACTCTGCGCAGTCCTTACGCTGCCTTCGCATGCTCTCGACGCGCTCTCTCTCTCTCTCTCTCTCTCTCGGCTAAACTAACCTACATCAACAGCTGTGCGCCTTGGGCAGCTGCTGCTCAATGAAAAGACGCTGATGAATGACTTTGGTTTTTTTTCGCTTTTTTAACTTTTTTTCTATGTATGTTGCCAATGTTGTTTTTATATACAAACGTAATTTTTTTTCTTTTCTTTCTCTTCTAGCACCTTCGCAGCCAACATGGCGTATGAAAGCACTTAAATAATATTAAGCATACGCACGGTGTGACTTATAGTAAAATAATTTCAACATAAAATGTGAATATTGCCAGCAGTGCGAAAGAAAGCAAAAAAAAAAAAAAAGAAAATTAAAAAAGTAAAGTAAATTAACTCGCGCGCTCGCTCTCTCTCTCTCTCTCGCGCGCGCTGGCTGTCTAACTCTCTTTTTCTAACTTTCCTTCATACTGTCAACGTTGCCTACTGCTGCCGCCTATTGCTGTCACTCTCTCTGGGTGCGCGCGCGTGTGTGTGCGTGTGTGTGTGTTGTGCGAGTTGATGTATGTGCGTGTGTGTGCGTGCGTGGGAGCGTGCCGTTAGCATCAAAACAGCTGATTTATCTCTAAAGCGCTAAAGCTCTCTTTCCATTGCCGCTCTCTCGCTCTCGTGTGTGCGCGCAGACGTCTGTGTACCTAACCTCAATTAATTGCGTTCGGCTTTGTTTTTGTGAGCAAATTTAACGGTTCTGCTTCGTCCTCATGTTGTTCGGCTTGCGGTAGGCAGCGTCGCTGGCGCTGTCCTACGCCTACGTCAACGTCGCAGTCGCGCCCGCTGCAATTGTTTTGCCTGAGTACGTGCAGCGGCTTACTGCTCACGCCCAGCTACAAAACGCAACAACAACAACAACCAAGTGCACTAGAGCAATAGCAATAAAAACAACGGCAACAACAATAGCGCCCTTAGTAGCACGTCACCCAAACCCCCCCCCCCCCCAGACTCTTTACGCGCAGCTGCAGGCTATAGCGGGTGGCGCTGCCGCGGCCGCTGCAGTTTGCTGTCAACCCTGGCAGCTGCGACTGCTACGCCAGCTGCTACTGCGTTTCAGTCTGTTGGCAGTGTTGAACAACAACAAAATACAACAAACAAAAGTAAAAGCACGACGTCAACGAGCACGCCAACAACAACAACACAAGTAGCAGCAGCAGCAGCAGCAACAATCAGCAACATCAGCGCCCTGTGTGCACCGACAATAATATGAGGAGTGGCAGTTCGGAATTACTTCTCGAGCAGCAACAACAAGAGTTACGGTTACGTAAAATCCGAGAACTGGCTCCAAAAAAGAAAAATGGCAATCGGCGCTTTCGTTCGTGGCGCGAACGTGCGCGTTTTTATGGCACCTCAACACTGGCCTTCTTCTCGGTGACAGCCGGCGCATCCTTGCTGTTTCTGGTACCACTCTATGTGGATCCAGCCATATCGACACTTAGCCACGATTTTATCGATAATCCCACGCTATGCACGACCACACGTCGTGAGGATCTTGTTGGCATTTTTAATTGTTCGTGGAGTTCGTGCCGTGAAGGTTGCACCTCAGATTTATATCGTTGTGTGCACATCTATGTGACGTTTATCGAACAAAATATAACGATACCCGAAAATATGACCGATTATAGCAATTATACCGCCGAATTGCCACAATCCGATGAGGCCACACTATTGGTCAATATCAAAGGCTGTGGCTATCCGCCAACGGTAACGTGTAAAAATTTTAATGCCTATTATGGCATCGAGGGTGCCATCTATCCGTGTTTCTATTCGCGGAAAAATAAGACCGTTGTGTTAACCTCCTATAACCACGATGATCAGGTTGCGATGATCATTAATTTTTTTGTGGTACCCTTTGTGATAACGGTCATCTCATCAATAGCGTTATGCATCATGCACTGCGATTGCCGATGTAAAAAGGATCGCAGCCATAGACGTAATCGTCCACAGTGTAGAAGGCCGCGCATTGAGAATCTCAGGTGAGTGGAAATGTTGCATTTATTATTGTTAAAAAAAACGCTGTGTCGTCTTAAAAGGAGTGCTCAAATTTTGAATTTTGAATACTCAAGTTTGTAACTGATAAGAGTTCTTGGATCTCTTTGGATAATCAGTCAATATTTGGATAACCAGTCAGTTTTAATTAACTGACAAAATATTTATTTTTTCTACTTAATTATTAACAAGAGTCAAGTAAGAGAAGTTTTGTTTACGTTTAAAAAATAAGACTGTCTAGGCAAGCAGAGGATGAAGCAAGTTTAATGATAGATAGTTGTATTATTTTTAGTGGGTTTGTCAGTAACATGCGTGTTTCAAATAAGTAGCAATTTGTATCTGCATACGAATGCAGGGTAACAGGTAACTAAACTCTACACTAATAAAAACAAATGAGATTTTGAATCAAAAAATGTAATTTAAGTTTTTCTCTCAATAGATGCAAACAATATCATCATAGAAGGTTTTCTAAATACAATGCAAACCCCTAATTTTCAAAGTGTAAAACCGATTTTTGCTGGCGTCACTTTCTAAATTCTCGTGTTGGCGTAACTTTAATTCAAAAATCTAGAGGAGTATTTGAAATAAAAGTATTTCATCTTACAATGCATTTTACAATCGTTCATTACAAATAAATTCTGTTGTTTTATTGAGAGTCCGCCTGAAGTGACTACTTTTTATTTCGATTTTCGATTTCTTCAAAAGACGCCAAATGCATTTATATTCGTCGCAAAAGCAAGTTACAGGATGAAGCAATGTCTGTGTGGGTAGGCTTTCTATTTCATATCCAATTTCATTGACCTTCGAAAGCGAGCACTTTTCATTCCATTCGTAACTGTGTCCCCTCTCACCATGATCCAATCATTTAGGCAATTTTTGATTTCAACAAAAGACACAAGTAGCCGAAAGAAACAATGTCTGTGTTTGATAAATCCTCTTATATCAGTGAATCCATTTAATTTACTAAGAAAGAAAACTTATAATTGTAATAATTGTCCATACAACATAATAGCTACTTTTCCCCATGCCTCTGGTAATTTTGCATAAGCATTTCTAAAAAGTTTGTTCTTGCAGCCCTCGATACAATTTTGCAATTTCTTCAAAGGACACTCACGGATTTTGCTTCAGTCAAAGCTCTTATTATTTATATTTAAGCTTTTTTAGTTAGGCCAGGACGCTCCTTATATTGAACACTAGAAATCCACACTTTGCATACAAAACGGTTGGCGCTGCACTTTTCTTTGCATTAAAGCAAAAAATCAAATCTTCCCTCGAATTTCGTTTATTTAATACAAAATGGTCCCCAATTTTTATACCCAAATCGTCTTCTACTTTCCATATAGTGAACATAAAAGTTCAGATATAGATTAAGTTAAATATATCTTTTAAATTTTAATTGCAAACAAAGCAATTTTAAAGAAAGCTTTCCTAATTTGTAACTAAATTTCTTTTGTTTATAATGAAACGTCAGATTCTTCGGTAATATCGATAGCAATACTTATCAAATGGCTTTCATATGCAACAATGAGATGCGATTCAAAGATATTTGAGATTAATAAATGAAATTTGAATATTTATATTATTTAACGCATTTTTTGGAATACCTTTGTTAAAGCCTGAATGCAGTTTTAGACGATATTGAATGTTTTGGAGAAGTGATAAGATATGTTGCAAAATTATTAATAATACAGGCAGAGGCAGGAATCTTAATCATTAGTTAGGTTGAGATCAATTGTATTCTTCGTCTTCTTAGTATTTCACTTTGCGATAAATTCCCCAATTCTTCCAAGTAATGTAGCTGACAAAAGATATCAAATTACAAATGTTCTTCATTAATCGAATAGAACTTGTTTAATAAATATTCGTAAAATATAGTAAAGCATTATACAAACTTAAGTAAATTAATATATAGTTTTGAGCGCTTGCCAAGTGCAAGAAAACTTAGTTCATGCCTGCCAAAATATTTGATAGAAATCAAGCTTTTGTATTTCTTGAATAATACAAATTTGAGATATAATTTGCCCGCCTTCAGTATTAGAGAGAACTCAACGCTTAATTCATCCTAAAAATTAAAATAATTTGCGCTAATTTGACTTAAACTACTTCAAACTCTTGGAAGCAATGCTTACCTCCACAGCTCCTTCTTCTTTTTCATACTATTCCCCGCAGCTTAACATTTCCAGCCAGCTCTTTGGCTTTGAACCTTTAAGTGCGTAGAAACAAATTGCTCAAGTTTTCCACTTGGATGCACTAATTATGCGACAGGTCAATAGCGATCTGCGCACTGCTTGCTACCTGGCCAAAAAATTTTCAAGTTGATTTAAATTAATGAAGTTTGGTAAAAGTTTACCAACACGAATTTCCTTCCTACGTTGGCGCACTTTGAGTTGACTGACCATGAACAGCGTCAACTGCAGAGGCGTGGCAGCAGGCAGACACCTACCAGCTCCCCCCACACTGTTCCATTGCTCAAAACACCCAGCTCGGACGCAATTATGTGTGTCTGATATTTGTTTTTATGGTGCGATGTCATCGTCGCCGTTGGCGTTGTCAAAATTTTGAATAATTCACTAATGACACTGTGGAACGTGTCGCTGGTACCCAGGGCCGCCAGCCCAAACTTCCAGCACATTTTTCCTAGCTGTTGTTGTTTGGACTAATATGCTCGATAAATAAGTTATGAGACATGCCGCTCGAATTATGTGACCATGCCTTTGCATGTGTATACAGTCAAGCCGCCCACCAACACTGTGCATAGCACAAGAACTGGAGGTCTCCTTCCGCGGCACACTCATTAACAGCGACTCACGCACACAACAGCGATGATTGATATGTTGAGCTGTTGACAAGCTTTGTTTGGCTTTGACTTTGACTATTGGCTGGCTGGTTGACTTTGTTGTTGTTGTTGTTTGTAGTGGGGTTGCCTGGAGGGGTCTTGGGGTTGGTAGATTTTTGTTACTTTTTGGTTTGGTGCCTGCTGCAATTTGGTAGCGCCCGGCATTGTGATAGGCAATCACTGGCACACTTAATGGCTTTGTTTTGCTTTTATACGAAATTGAGACAATTATATTTTAACCAAATAAGCGCGCAACTGACCAACTTTCATTGATTTCTAATTATAGTTTATTTTTATTTTACTTCAGACAAATTTTGTTCCCCATTGGCAATTGTTGCTTTATTGAATTTTGAGTGTTATTTTGTTGTTGTTGGAGAGCAAATATAATATTTATTTTAATAATACAACAAATTAAGTATACGTCATGTTGTCTCAACTTGTGCGATAGCCTGTATAATAGGAGGTCACAAAGTTATTGCAGGGAAGCAATATTTTATTTTATGTTTCAGTTATTATTTATGTACAAGAAAATAAGTAGCCGTCATGTTGTCTCAACTTATTTCTTTTCAATCATTATAAATCTCAAAATTCTCCGTGATACAGTACAGATCGGAAATCTGTTAACTTTCATGTTGTATAAATGTGTTTTATAAATGCATGCAAGCTAGGAATTTATAATTCCTTTCCTAAGGCCAAAAGTCTCATATGCATCGGAAGTTTGGACCATGACGGCAGTTTCCTAAATTTCTCATAAATACGCATCAAAGTATGATAAAGGCAAACTTATTTTTTTGTTCTTCATTTTCGATTTGAAACAAGCTCCACAATAATAACTATAATAATTGCTTTGAAACCTTCACATTAGCCGCAATAATTTTAAAATAGTTCAATTAAATCCAGTCTCAAAATTGATGACATTTCCTTACTCAAATACTGCCCATTAACTATATGCACGCCATATGGTATGCATTTTTCGTACGGGGGTAACATGTCAATCGATAGTTAAGTGGTCTAGCTGGCTTTTGCCTTTTACCCTTCGACGTGATGACGTTTCTATCTTTATATTTCCTACTGCATTATTCAGATGTTAAATGCATTATGAATGGTTGTACCAGCACATGTCCTGTCGCATAGACAATGCTATAAATGTTCCAGTTTCTACTACTCCCGATAATGAATATGACATTTTTTTAATGCAGAGGACGAAGCAAAACAAAGGCTGATGTGTTAATAGAGCAGGCGGTAGATTTGAATAATTTATAGCGTTGCAAAGACTCAAAGAAATATAGAAATTAAAATGTATGATAATTATCTTGTACTGAATACTACTTCTCTTTACTACTACGAAAGAAAGTAAGCACTCCAAGCTGCCTAGCATATCTAGGAGTGTGGCCAACGTTGTATTATACTAATCACTTAAATTATTGAAAGCTTTTGTTAATTGAAGATTCTGTAGGCCTCGGTATACGCTATTTGTCGCCTCTAAAACGGAAGGTTGGTGGTTCACTTCCACGTATGAAGCACTGTTGCGTTTGTCCAACATTGGCAAATGGACGCTATTTACCTAGAAAATCTCTATTAATCACACCGCCGATTTGTGGGAAATGTTCAATTCTGTAGTGTAGCTTTCTTTGCTGCTGTTAGTTAGGTCCTAGGAAAACCTCTACTAATTAAAGACACCGACTTACGGATTTTGCTATAAACTGTAGCTGTCTGTTTGGTCTCTTTGAACAGCTATTCATAGAGATATACCCATTATGATGGGAGATAACCATAGTTGTTTTTTTTTTAATTAAAGATGCTACAATTTATGTGCTGCATGTCTCTGTCTATTTATAACAAATTTGTTGGCTTGTTTTACAAACATTAGACTTCTTGAATTTTGGTAACCAAGGGGTTTCAGTTGATTGATTGGTCATCTGCAGCTCAATGAAACAACTAAGCTCGACTGATTGCTACAAAAGACAGCTTTAGGAAAACATGACATTTAACGTTTAAAGGTCATGATCTGCTTGAGCTACCCGTTGAGCAATCACTTTGGCCTCTCTCAATTTTCCAGGTAATCTTTGTACATTTACTATCGAACATAAAGGCAACAAATTCATGGGAATAATTTTAACTTTTTTCCATCTGCTCTACCGCCACACAAACCCTTGACCATTTGTTTATCCAACGCTGCCGCAGAAGATTTTGAAACCCTTTTTTTATAGGGAACGCAATATATTAAGTCTTAAGTTGCTTTGGTCGTCGGGACTGCGTTGGGGCCGCAAGTCAAATGCGTATTATAATAATTTTAAGTTGTTTTCAACGGAAATCACTAATAAAAACAAACTTAAGAGTGGTGGCGAGTGAGGGAGTGGAAGAGGGAGTGAGAGCTGTTGAAAAGTTGCAAAACAAAATGGCGTCAGCATGAGCTGTTTGTTAATGCTATCAGTAGCGCATACTAATACACACACAGGTACACACACACACACGCACACTAACACATACACACACACACTCACACACACACACACACACACACACACACACACTCACACTCACACACACGCACACACACTGCTACCAATGCAGACACCCCTCATACAAACATACAAAAATTCACACGCATTAGATGTACAAGTATGCATATATGTAAATGTATGTGTGTCTGTCTGTCTGAGTGTGTGTTTGTGTGCGTTACATAATCAGCTTACCTTTCAATGCTGCTATATCTGCCGCTGCCGCTGTTGTTTGTTGTTGTTGTTGCCAGGACTGCCTTTGTTTTCGCCATTTGTCGTTGTTTAAATTGCGCTTCAGTTTCAGTTACTTTTTCAGAGGATTTTCAGGATATCATGTGCTCTCAGCACAGCTACCAGCTACAAGGCAATATAGTAGTCGCTATATTTTGTTTAAGTATATATGCAAAATAGCCTGCGAACAACAACAACAACCACAACAAGTACAGCAACGAAAACAACCAAAACAACAACAACAATAATAACTATCAATGCCAGAGCCAAACATTCTTCAAGCCATGGCAACGCATTTTCACATGAGTGCAGCGTTATGGGTACAGCGGCGTAGCAAGGGGCGACTCTAAGCGATCTTCGGGGTGTCTAAGGATTAAAGCTAAAATGATTTTATGTAACTCTAAAGAGAGTTAAACTTAGTTATGGATAGCTGACTATACACGCAATTTTATGATATTTTTCATAAATACTTGCGGTCTTTTCCAAGTGCATGCTTCCACTTTAGGATGTCTAAAGATTAAGCCAGAATATGGTTTTATCTATCGCTCTTTCCAAGCTAAAAACTGATACGATACGTGCGGCTACATAGAGTTTTATTGTATTTTTCAAATATTAGTGGCCTCATCTAAGTGCGTATGGTGTTGCTTATTTAATTTGGAATGTAACATTCCTCTCCCAACCACTCGTTAAAGTTTTCCTTGTAAACACTCGAATGTGACCGCCTAGTTGGGTGGTAGGGCTGCTATCTTAAATATCTTATAAGTCAAACGACTGGCTTCCGAACATGCTCGTGTCCCACATATTATTATAGGAATTTCCTCTGAGTTCCAGACTTTGGTCCGGACGCCAGAACCTCTTTAGCGCTAACAGGTTTAGTTAATTCAAACTAAAAAATAATTGAATTGTATTTCATCTCGTTTTGGCATCATCAACTTCAATAAATCTGTGAAACTTAAAGACTGAAGTGTTCGGAAGTTTTGTAAAATGTCTAAGGAGTGCAGAATTGCATATTTTTAAGTACAATCAATACTAAAGAGTATTTTTTTTTTTTTCGAGGTATAAAACATAAAAATAGCATTATTGTTCAAACGATCATTAAGCCACAAACGCTTAACCATTTGGAAGACAACATTCGCCGTATTATTGCCAATATACGACCACAAATCTTGAAAAAAGTCATTGAAAATTGGACGTCCAGTTTGGATTACATCAGAGACAGCCGTGGCGGTCAGAAGTCATATTTAAAATGTCATGTCGAAAAATGCATCATTGTTTTATAGCAATTTTAAGTTCTATACCTCTAAAAAAAACCACCCTTTACCTTATCAATTTACAATATTAAAACTCTGCATGGAATTACAAAGAAAATTTATATTTTTAGAATAACTAACTGAAATCTTGCTTAGTTCCGCATTTTTCGCTAAATAAGTTAATGAGCGACCGCAACAGGAGAAAGCAAAATTGAGTTCTTTAATTTACTACTGTTGGCAAAAAATACCGGGAGTTTGTTTATATTTAAAAAAAACTGTATATATTCTTCTAAATATATTTCGTCCGTTGCAATACATTCATACCAGCGATTTTTCCAGTTGTGCGACACAATCAGAAACATCCTTTTCTGAAATCGCCTTCAGTTGCTTCTTCGATTTTGTTTGTATCTCCTCAATCAACTGAAAACAATTGCCATGAAGTGGTTTTTTGAGTTGACCAATTTTCATACTGTTACATTAAAAGCTGAACAACTTCTTTTTTATTTTTGAAGCTGTAAGAAATTCCACAATTTGCCAAGATTGAGTTCTTAATTCGGTACGCTCTAAAGGCCACTCAGTGGGACTTAACAAATGATTTTAAGTCCGAAATACTCAATCGAAGCAAATATCTCACAAATTTGTTACAAACAAAGAGCAGTCGCTACCAAACAGCACTACAAGAATTTAAACCAATACAAATAGAAAAAACTTGAGGTATGTTTGTGCTGCCCTTATAATTTTTGGTTAGTTCCTAGTACTGCGATTATAAGGGGTCTATTTCAAGTTCGAAAATTCCACAACTAAAGTTGACTAAAACAGCAGATGCAGCGTTAACTGCAGCGAAATATGTTTTTATCGAAAATAAAATAATTGTTGAGAATGTTAGCAGGGCAAGCTAGAACTTAATTATTTCGCATATGATCGACGGTTTTTGATTGGAAAGACGAACGCACAAGAAAGTGCAGCAATTTGGCCAAAGGCATAGAAAACTTAGACGTGAGAGTTTGATTGTGGGAAAGTATTTAAAATTAAATTACAATTTTGTTTTGTGCTCATTTTAGTCAATGTATTGACGTAGAAGCTATAGGCACTACTAGTGCGACGCAATGAATACATCAAAAAGCTAGATTTTTCTTAATATAAACAACATTTTACTAATCAATAATATAAGCTCTCTGGTGGGAGGTCAATAAAATAATCAAACAGTTGCTTTTTCGAAAGCGCTTTTCACATTTTTAACAAATTTTAAACCGCTCAAGCGCACGCAGTTTAGATTTCCAGCGTATACGATTTTACGAAAAAATTTTAACAATTTTAGTTACTTTCCCCATTTTGTTTCCTTTAAGCAAAAAAATTCCCATGTTCTTATTCCAAAACATTTTCAAGCACTCATTTGATTTCACAAAAAACGAATACAACTCGTTGAGACTTAAAAACTTCAAAAATTGAAACATTATTTATAAAAATACCAGATTCTTTTCTTCAACATTTGTCTTGGCATTGCAGTATAGAAAGGAAAAAGTGCGAAATTATAAACCCAACATATGCAATGAAATATTATATTCGTTCAGATATGAAATTGTAATCCACGAAGTGGAATGGATATATGTGCACATGATTTCTTAAATCCGTTGTGAACTTTAAGCTGCCAGCAGTAAAAATAGTAATGCTGCCTAGAACAAATTCGTTAAATACATTCGCATACGATTTGAAAACGAATTTTTTGTGCATTTTTGTGGAAAATGTTGAATTCTGAATCGCGAAAGCTACAAAGTGTAGTCTAACTTTTTATTAAATTAAGTATAGCCATTGTTAGCTTTCCTTGCTGCTGTCAGTTTTTAGTTTCTAACTAATAATATTTCAAATAAATAATATTCCTTAATTTTAATGAATATGGTTTTTGGTGCGAAAATTGCATGATGAATTCGTATTGATTATTTTTTTTGGGCTCCAGCTTGCATTAAAACCCGTTTATCTTATGGTTTCCTTGATTGCTTTGATTTGCAATTATATACGATCTAGTTGCGACAGGTATAGATTCATAGTCAGCGCCACAAAGATATTCGTTCTGGGAAATATTTAAACCTGCTCAGAGTTGTTGTTCAGCAACTATTGTAATCTGCTGCTCTTCTAGTAAAATATTCCAATTTCGACTATTCGTTTTAGACTTTTTTAGGTCGAACTGTTGGTTCAAGTTACTTACTGTTTTGCTCTTCGTAATTCTTATTATATAATATATGTAGCGCCCTGTACACTCCAACCACATTCTTCGCCTGTTCCTCTTGTTAATATGTCTGCTCTCAAGCTTTTAAATACAACTTGCTCTATTCATGATTGATAGTTCGCCATCAAAGACCCTTAAGGAACCACATCTTACTACGAACTTCATAAAAGCCATTACTATGCAGCTATTGCAATTCAAAAAAAGAAATAATTAGCTGTTGTATACATCAAACAGAGCAGTTCTCGCCGAACTTCTGCTGTACCTTGCGAAACACATTGAAGATAATTACCATAATGGCAAATGGAAACTTCCTTGGGAAAATATATGAATTTTAAGTAGTTACCAACTCCTATCGCAAAAAGCTATCTACGCCGCCACTGTACGTGGGTAATGGATATGTATGTCAGTGCTGCCTGCCAGCAGAATCGAATTAGCATTAGACTAATGATAACCAGCTGCCAATTGGCGCGGCTTGCTAACTCATTTCACGCTTAGATTTTACTTCCTACACCAACACCCACTCACTCCCATACACACACACACAGCCAAGAGTTTCCATTTGGCAGGCAATTTACCAGACATTGGCATGTTGGCATGCTTCAACACGTTCGTTCACGTTCATTCACCAACGGGCGAACGGCCTATTACTGGAACTTAAGTCACTCAATCATTCGCCCATTCGCCAGCATAACGCAACTAAATCGCATTCAATTGCACAATACACGGGATTACATCAGACTCGAGCTTCATGTGCTGCAACCCGCCCGCCATCTCCCTGTGATACCGCAAGCAAGCCAAGCAGTTCTTAAGTTTGCACAAAGAGTCTTCAAGTGCAGCTCAAACAAGCAGTGAACTACTGCTCCTGCGGCTAGGCGTGTGGCCTACTTGGCCATACTGAGATTGCTTCCCTGCTGCTGCTGGTGCTGCTGGTGGTGCTTACCCAAGCATTGTTCAAGTGGTGTTGGCTTGGCTTGCTCTATACGCTTTCGCTTTAATGGAGAAAAATCAATTTTCTTTAGTTTTTATCAACTTCCTGGACAAGTGCAACAAAGTCACGTCTTTCATTTTCCTAAATGCTTTGTACCAAATTGTTTTCATATGAAATACCACAAAAAACAAAAGCGGCAAACCAGCTGGAAAAAAAAGACGAGCTACCCTTAGTGTTGCTAAGTATTTTTGACCTTTAAAGCTTAGTTTCAAAATTTACTGCCAGATTTTTGTTCAAGTTGGTAAAAGGTTGTCATAGCTTCAGCGAGAAGACTTAAATATATTGTAGCCGAGCGTTGTGCTTGGCCGAGACTTAGCTAGGCCAAAAAAAAAAGTAAGTTTTACTTTTTAGCGTGCAAACATGCCAAGTTAGCAACGTTGAAAGAATAACAGAGTTGGAGAAAAAAATTGTAATACCTAAAAAGGTCACTAAAACTTTTACTTTTCTATCAAGTGAAAAAGTCTATACTCTTAGAAAGAACTCAAGTGCTAAGTAGTGACAAAAATTGACTTACAGCACTCGAACGTGTCAAGAGACTTGTCGGCTCATGTGGTCGAAGAAAATACAGTTTCAAGTTGCCGCAGACAGACCCTCATCAAGCCAAGCATAAGTACGGGTTGAGAAGTAAGAAAAAGTATAAAGGCTTTTTTAAGTTGTGAAAATCTGTAATGATGAACTAAAAGCAACCTGAAGCATTCCAAGAAAAAACTAATGCAACCCGAAAAATGTACTGTCTGGTGTGCATTGTGGGCCGACATTGTTGGGGCGAACTTTTTCGAAGAACAAGAAGTTATTTGGAAATGCGAGCTATGCTTTTCCAACCAAGCCTTATGTTTTTAAGTGAAAAATGAAAAAGAAGTCTTAGAGAGTAATTTTTGGCTTAAATCTAATTTGAAGGCATTAGAATAACCTCTTCTTCAGCTCAACTGTACCTTATTGTAGAATTGCAAAGGCTTCAAGACTTTCTGGATCCGCAATACCTAAAGCGCATATTTATCCGTTTTCCAATACAGATAATAACATTTCTCTTTCTATGCTGATTGATTTCTATCTATGGAACTTCAGAATAGTGCATTGAACATAATTGAAGAGTCTTCTTTGAATGAGCTGCAATTTGTAAGTGAGGCTTGTAAGGTTAGGATGTTAAAAATTGTTCTCCTAAAAATCCCCAGCTTTTTATGAACATGGCAAAAGGATCCCATAAGAAATGAATCAATCAAAAGGTTGATTTTTTAAGAGTTTTAGAGATTTTGTTTTTAAAAAAAGTAAATTTTGTATAAACGTATGAAATCTTTATTTGAGTCGCTAGAATGATCGTTCGTTCCATAATTTATTGAAAATGATGACAGGGGATGTCAAAACCTGGCGGCCAATCAACGGGTATCTAACATGAAACAAACTACTCATAGAGGTCGTCATCTAACTTCCTTTTGGAATGTGGCACCATATCGAACCAAGTTTTGTTTTCCACAACAACCCGCTATCGGGTTTCAGCCGACCTAACCTAGCTTTCGGCAGACGGCTCTGCTTTGCTTGCGCCTTCTCCAAGTGAAGATAGGTCCTCCTACACGTGGACTTACCATCTAAGCTTAGGTCGTTCCGTCCCATCCTCTAATTTACCAATAAGAAAAAAAATAATACAAAAGTTTAAAGTATCGCAACATAGAGCTCGCTCCGTTCGATACGCAATAGCTTTTCGGTCTCGTACCCACTGATGCCACCCATAATGCACGCCATTCAGTAACTTTTTGGGTAAGCATTGATATAACTTAGCGTCTGGTTGCGTTTCAGTCCCAATGCGATAATTTTGCTTATTCACACAAGTACCTATTGCACCAGAATTGAATTTTACAGAAATAAAAATGTTCTTACCGAGCATAAATTTGAGTAAAAAATTCCATCATTTGTGAGCGATTTTTGTTTTTAATTCTATTGAATTCAATTCACTTTATATAGTCAAAAACCCATGGTTCAGTGAAGAAATCATTTTTTATATTTTAATTTAAAAAACGCGTGCGTGATTTATAAGTTTGATTTGGATCTACTACAGATCCGTGTTCAAAAAAATTGTATGCTATGCTAAGACGTATCGTCTCGTTATGCACGCTGGCTTAGGCACAACTGACCGATTATTCGCAATGTAATGCCAAACTACTTGGTCGCATTCTTGAGGTGTATAACGATACATAGTTAAAATTGTACTGGATCGAACTTCACTAAGTCGTAATGGTTGAAAATTGTCAAAGCTATTCGACTTTTCTATCTGCCCAATTTGCAATAGTTACGAGCTAGTTATGAAAGCTCCTTACCCAACATTTGTAAACTTAATATGCCTGTAGCCATTCTGCACTAAGCTATAACATAAAACCTCAGCTGCCTTCGTTTAAGCTTTTCAAACCTTTAAGTGCATATGATTTCACTTGGTACCTTCTTTCTGACAACAAATACATGATCCCAACAACCTTTTATCTACAGTTAGAAAAAAAACAAAGTCAAAATTGTTGCCCAAAAGTTGGAAAACGTGTCAGCTTTTAAATCACCTTTTGTGAATCCGAAGACAATTCTTATTGAGAACTTCTGTTGAAAGTAGCTTGTTTTTGTGTGTGTTTCCCCGAAATATACAATTTGAAATTCGAATTGTCAGTGCAAGTCATCAATATGTTTCATGCTTTCCATTCGGTGTCACAAACACTCGTACACTTTCATGCACTCTCATAAATAAACCGTCTTATATGAAAGTATTTGTGCGTTGTGTGGGTGTGAATGGGTGTGTAGGGGGTATGTGTGAGTGTGTGTATGTGTGTGTGTGATGTTTGGAAAATTGTGACAATGGAGCGTCTTGGTGTTGTTTGTGTTGTTCTAATCACAACAACAAAGGACTCTTGATTATTGCCGAAATGCCGTTTAGTTGTAAACAGCTGCTGCCCGAGGTGTAGCTGTATGCGTGTGTGTGTGTGAGTATCTGTGTGAGTCACGTTCGTGTCGTATTTCTTAGCCCGAACAATCTGAAAGTGGAAACAATGCCAAATTCAACAGCAATAACAACAGCTATGATAACAACCAAACAGTAGGCACGACTTTTATCTCTGGTTTTGACTACACAGCGAGAAAATACTGAAATATCTACTAATTCATTCCGCTTGACTATTCTGCAAACGCTACAAAAGCAGAGAAACTGAATTTCTCCATCAATAGTTGTTTGAGTAAATCAGGATCCATAGGTATTTCAAGCCAACCCCAATGGCGATGTCTTTAATCCATAGAGATTTTGCTGCAAATAGCATATTTTTGTTACCAATGCCAGCACTAGAAAAAGGGAATATAGCGAATCTTATCCGGAATATGTCACTTGGAAAGAACTGGTAAAACAGGATTTGTTAAGTTTTTTCGTAGGACATCCTCTATTTGTTTGCAAACGTTATTTCAGCATGATTTGTCGACGGGTGTACTGACCGTAGCTTTCAGCATCAGTCGATCGCCAGAAGTGTTTTGCGAATTTTTTCAAAGAAAATAATTTTAGCAGAATTAATAACTTAAACATTTTAGTTTCAAACGAAATACTTCAGTTCAAGCAGATAAACATGTTAAACAAGAATGATTTTACTAAGTCTAAGCCAAAAGTATTACTTTCTTCACTCACATTAAACCCCATTTTTAGGTTACAGTTGACCTCACTAACTCCCGCCAGGCGTCCTTGCTTAGCGCGCGTCTTCTTCAGTTGGTCACTCAAAAAAAAGATTTGTACTCCTGCACTTGGTCTTTCCATCGGAGCTTGGGTCGCCCCCTTTCTCTTCCTTCGTCGGCCTTCGCATTGAACATCTTTTTTGCTGAAGTGTCTAGTTCCTTACCAATATTGTAGAGTTCAGTGAACTCCTTAGTTACTTTAGATGCGATAATCTTCCGCAAGCCTGCGCCATATAAGATCTCGGGCAAGTTGAGCGTCTTGCAAAGCATCAATAGAGGATTCTGCTGCACATTTGCTTATTATGATTATAGTAAAACCATAGTATCGGTATTCACGGCCGTAAGCCACAAGTATATGTACAAAATAAATTCTGCCAATTGTGTCAACAATCTTAGATGTTTTGCCTTGTAGCTTCAACTTCAACAACCGAAGATAAAAGGAACTTAGTGAGGAACATAGTGAGCCGAAAACGAAGCATCAGTAATAGAGAGATAGCTTGTGAGTCAAAGATCAGTCAACTTGATGGTGATGGTTCGTTCAACTTTGACTTGTTCAGGAGACGCGCAGCTGTAAGATTTATACTGAAATGATCGAGAGAGAAAATACGTCTCGAGTTTATTGAAGACGTAAAATAAGTTCACAGAATAGGCTCGCCATTGTCGGAGATGTCTTGCACTCAATGCAGGCTTCGTGGAAGACGACAAACAAAATTACAATGATTTATTGGAAATTAATACCTACAACTACCGGTTATTCTGTTTACATTAATACTTCAGGCTATCATTATTATCTATGAATTCGTTTAAAATTTTTCTGTTTAGGAAGATCACGTAAAGTTCTTTTAATGTAAGCAAACTGCTTATCTAGACTGCAATTCTTCTCTTAAAATCCACATTAAAGTGGTGAACCAGTAACGTAACTCAAATTTTTAAATACGATTAATTTTTTAATCATGTGTAGTATCTCAATGCGTTATGAAGGCACTTGGCACTTAACTATGAATCTACCTAATTGTTCAGAAACAGTCAAGTTGAAATCCCTCGATTTACAATTGCATTCTTTTGCTTGGTTCAGCTTATTTGACCACAAAAGCTGCTCAAAAATGCAACAAAAGCACACACTCGAATTTTCCCTAAACTTCGTAAAATTTTATTATACTTGAAATACCAAGTGTATTCAAGTTGGCTGAACCATTATATACCCTTCACTACATCTATATACATGAACGGACGTGCTCGTATATTGAGTACAATGTTATCGTATATTATTTTTTTTTTTCACTGTGTAGAGCTACAAAAAAGCATGAGTACAACAAATCCCAAAGAATCTCAACGCCATTGTTATTTTTATCAGACGCATAGAAGAAAGTGCATATGTGTGAGTGTAAGTGTGTGTGTGTGTGTTCGAGTATCTCAATCTTATGCGCCTCAATAAGTTTCCATTTTATTATGGCCTGGCAACCCTAGCGCTCAGAGTGTCTGCCTAGCAACCGCATGCCATTTTGACTCGCTATGCATTGAACTAAGCTCAAGATGCCAACTACAAGATGTTAACGTAAAGATTGCCCCACCCACTCACACACACCCACACACACCGTATAACGCCTCTAATCGATATTAATAATGCGCAGCATATGAATGGCGGCGTTCAATAAATTTTCATTTCTTGCCAGCTTTTCAAATGCAATCGTCTTAGCCTCACACACACACAGATACACACATGTGAATCGAGGAAAAACCGTTGAAACGATGTGGATTTATCGAGCACAGTAGTGTTCGCTTGGCCTAAAGGGGCTGCCAAAAAAAAGTCAGTACGTCTATCTGTCTGTCTGACTGACATAAGCTCCTATTGAAAACAGAAATCATACTGAAATTGGTTGCAAGGTATAACGCAAATGTTTTGTTTGATGCCACTCTATGCGCCTAAATCCCCTCCAAATCCCCAAGTTGGCAAGCAAAGTCTGCCAAGTCAGTCAGCAGTCCAAAGCGCTTCATTAATAACACACACACACACACACTGACACACACTGCAGCAGAGGGAATTTGCTGTGTGTAGATTTTGTTGCGCAATATATGCCAGCCCAGCATTTGAGGCATAAGTCCAAGTACTTAGACTCCAATTAATATATATACTCGCTACTCTAGTTAGTATATATCTACAGATCTACTTGGAAATAGCAATATTATGTGCATTTGCTTGTTAACAAGCTTAATTAAAATTTCATTGCCTACATTCGAGCAAAAACATTAAATGAAATATGCTCAGCATTACTTTAAATTACTTTGAGTACATAAGAGCACTCGTAAGCAGTCGTAAGCTCTTTATATCTTGCCATGTGCTTCATTATTACTAGTTTGCCAAAGTGTTGAGTATGCATCATAATATTGTAAATCAAATTTTCATTGCCAACTTCCGGGCTGAGCGGAAGTAGCATAAGCACCTACAAAACGTATTTTGTGCTTGCCGCTAGGCTAGCTGCTACCTACAACTGCTTGCTACCACTTCTATTGCTATTTGGCAGTTGAAAATAATTTACATTTAATAGCATTAAGCTTAATGTCTAATTTTGGCTTAATTGGTAAACTAAGCACAAGCTTTGTGCATTTAAAGCCATGTTAAAATTTGAGTGTTAGTGCTTTGGTCTTATGTGGTTAGCATAAGTTAAAATATTTGTATATTAATAAATTCAATTATTAAAAAATAAAAATAAGAAAATAAATATTCTCCATGGCGCATAATCACTTTATTCCAAAATTCTGCTTTCAAAGTGAATAACGTATTTTGAGAATAACAAAGTTTTTTGAGTGAAAATTTCAAAGTTTCTATTCAAAAGATTTTAAGTATTTCTAGTTACTCAAGCTGCTTTTATATGTCACAATTATGCTAATTGTCATTACTGAAATAAATATGACATTTTGCAATATTACAGCTAGTAACTTGCAGTAAAATAAATTTTAAAATTAAAAATTCTTTAAAAATTAAAAAAATCACCTTTTAAAAATAAAACCCAATTCTTCTAAATTCATCATTTAAATTTAGAAGATGTGACTTGTTACTTAAGTCTTCAGCTCGAAAACTCAACATTCAATCATTTTTATTGGCTTTAGCTCAGCTCGTAGAGGGAAATGTTTAAAATCGAATAATGCCACCTTAGTTGTGTACTCTCCTCTAAATCAATCGGTTGGTGGTTCGATTACACTCTGCAGCACTGTTGCATTTGTCTAGCACTGGCATTGCTAGCAAATAAATAGCGCATTCGGTAGCTCCCTGTTCTCTTCGAACAGCTATTAATAGAGGTATCTGCATGCTACGCCTTTGGATCGATGACCAAAGTCAAGTGGAATAAAATTATTTTTTATTTATTTGAAAGCCTTAAGTATCCTGGCAGAATGCTACTCTGACAAAGTAAATATGATACATAATTAAGCCAACTTAATGTTTAGAATGGCTGTCTTGGAAATTCGTACTTGGCACTGAAAACAGTCTAGCAAATTATGAACCAAAATATATAAAGAAACTTTTTTATTATACCTTCAGTGTTTCTTTACAACAATTGAGTTTACCTTCACATTTTGTCCTTATTAATTAATCTTTTTGTGCAAAATAATAATTTGGAGTTAGTGACCCTCAAGAACCTACCTCATTTTTAATTAATTTACTTTTATTTTATTGCATTAAGCGCATTTATCTAAATAGCGTCTAACTTCTGATATTTAATAAGGGAGCATCAAAAAAATTGCATATTTTATAGTTTGCAATTTGTCTTTTCGTATTTTTATGCATATTCCATTTCCAATAACAACATTCCACAGCCAAGGAAATACATAGTTATTTTGCAAATTCCGCAGCACTTACCTCCACCGCAAGCTCTCTCATAAAACGCCTTCAATTGTCACCATTGATTGCATCCACAAAATTCCAGATATTAACACCTGCTTAGGTAAATTAATTATATATTGCCTACTTCAAGGCTGAGGTAAAAACTAATTGCCATTGAAAACCCCTTCCTCATATATAAGAGACATGTCAATACCTAAACGCTTGAATAACAACATGTTTAATCCGCACACCTCCCACCTCCCCAAGTAGTATGCATGCCGTGCCCAGGACGATTTAGCTGTGAACATAACTCAAGAGCATTCCCTTGGTGTCTGGAGCTGCCAAACAGCGTCAAACCCATACCAAATGTGAGCATGTGTTTGGTGGAGAAGTATGTAAACGGGGGCATGTCTTATTTGCTTCACATAAATAAACGTATCTGTATTTATGTGTGTCGGTGTGTGTGTTTGTGTATCTGTGTATTTTGGGTTTATGTATTGCATACATAAATATTCAGCATAGACGTATATTATCTAAATTTGAATATGTTATTAAAGAGAATTTATGGTTAGCTCCATTTTATTTCTGCTACTGCTACCCCGCCTTATTTTTTCCACCAAAAACCCAGCATTGCATTTAATTCTATGCATAAATCTTAGGAACTCCCAGCGCGTGCGTTTCTTTTTAATAGTCAAATATATTTGGCTTAATTTCACAGCCGAAACGTGTGCGGAGTTTTAAAATGTGGCCGGATAACTGCCGCAAATTCTGTTTCAGCGCTGTTGCACAATTTCAGATTGAATGCGGAAGCCATAAATGTGGCCAAGCGGCGTTGTCGTCGACGTGTGACTAAATTATCAGCTTCCCAAAATGTGCAATAGTTTAAAACAATTTAAGTGTCAACAAAAACTAGTTTAAATTATTGCTGGTTGGTTTAATGCAGCAGATAAGTATGCATGAGGGAATTTTGTGTTTTGGCAGTTTTGGTTGAAAATGGGAAAATAAAAATGAAAATATGAAGGGGCTACAAATATAAATGTTTTTGCTCATTTTAGGAGCAAGATTTTCATTAATTAGACTATCTTTTATTAACTTAGCTTTAGAAATCTTGGTTAGCTCCATTTTATATTAACTTTTCTTTAAAAAATAAAATAAATTTGTTGAAACTCGCGAACAAATAATTTCAGTTTTGTTCTAATTCAATTGATTTTTTTACCGAATTCATTTACTTGGTCAATCAATACATTTTTATTTCAATTTATAAATTTATTACTTATTTATTATCAGTTTACAGGTACAAGTAAGTTCAGTTGATATAATAATATGAGCAAGTAAAATATAATATAAAACTAATCCGTATCCCTATGATTTTCTGGCCCTGATGGTCAACGCCCAACTGCTCGCCATGGCGAATATGTGTCCCACCGAGGTTGGAATAATTAGAAAGAAGTGGACCTGGATGGGCCATGTTCTAAGAAGGGCACCATCCGACATCGCCAGATCATCACTAAAAACCAACCCGCAAGGACGCAGGCTACCTGGTAGACCTCGTAATACATGAGTTAGAATTTTGCATGGTGAAGCTAATGCACTGGGCAACTCCCGGAACAAAGTCAAGCTGATTGCCAGGGACAATGAATTTTTTATATATTTGCACCTACTTACATCTAAAAGATAAACATAAAAGTTTAAACATTTTCAACAAATAAACCAAAAGATCAGATTAGTCAATATGCTGGACTTAACGTATCACAATGAATTTAGCTAGAGAAATGGATGAGTTGTATAGATCGTTCATAAGATGGGAAATCGAAAAGGTTCTTATAGTTTGCGCATAAGACGCGAAAAAGATCGTATAATGCATAAATACATCTACAAAATGCTAGTGCTTGAGGTTGAAAATTATGTGTTATCCTAAATGAAATGACAAAGGAAACTTTGTTTAGAAGTGAGTTAGAGTCAGTACAAGCCTATGCAGAATTATATTATGTAAAGTTAAAGAAACTTGCCTTAAATTCACGAATTATTAATTTAATTTAAGTGCTTCTACAAAAATAATGTATATATATGTATATCTTCTTAATTATCATATTTTTACTTTTGCGTAATTCAAATTAAAATTAAGCAAAAGCGTGCACGTGTTTTTGAAGGCGTTATTCTACGGCTGCTCTGGCACCATGCGGCGTATGAGTAATGCTTATGCGTATACTTAATATGTAGATGAGTGTATGTAGTGACTGCCTTTGGCTCTAAGTGTGCGTGTGCTGGCATGTACACGGTATTTATGTGTGTGTGTGTGTTAGTGTGTCTGTGTGCGTTTGTTGTGCATATAAAACAAGCAAATAAAGCTTTTATTCAAAGCAATTCACGTACATAAAACATTTATCTTTATGACCGTCTTCAAGTGCCGACTATAAGAGTTTGCCCAGTGGTAGATGCGTGTGTGCCAGCAAGTGTGTGTAAAACTCAGAGTGTTTGTGTGTGTGTGAGACTGCTGTGTAAATTTGTTTAGTTTTAAGCTTGCTAACAATATGACATTGTTGCTTCTGTCTACCATTTAAAAACATTACAAAAACGTGCATTTAAAATTATACGCATAGTGTGGGATATGCTTTAAATTAGAGATTCTTAGGGGGAGTAAGATAATAATGCAATTCGGTGCTAAGAAGTAGTAGGGAGAGGGTCATTTATAAAGCAACTATGATTTTAAGCTTTTAAACTATATTGTTTTAAAATTTTATTAAAATATTTGAAGTTAATAAATATGAAGCATAAGAATTTTATAAAGATTAAAAGAAAGTGTCTTGTATTCAACATGCTCAACGAAGTTTTTGGAGATCCATTTGGCAACCCACACACCGTATCGACCATCTGGCAAGACCTACCAGTGCATTGTTCTGGTAGATCTCTCCACGGTTATCAACGAGATCACACGTATTGGTCGCCAACTATTATAGCCATATAATAAACCATAGTTAATCAAATCAATAAACAAATAAAACTATTACCAATAGAAGTATTCTTGAGCAACTTAAGAGATTTATAAGAAAGAGAAAAGATTTATAAGCAAATTTAAAATACCAAGAAAAACCTAACATATTTGTTCGAGGAGAAATTAAGCAATTTTTTTATTCATTTAAATTCACATAAAATATAATAAAATAACTTTTGTTGATCAGTGCAACCTCTTATTGGAAGTGAATATTGCGGTCTCTTGAACATTGTTTAATCTTTTTTATAATCCGAGCTATATTCAGAATAAAGATGTTGGCATGAATATAAAAATAAGACTACCGAATTATAGTAGGTTCAAAATCAATTCTTAGTGAAGTGCATACATTATTATTTAATTTCTATTTTCATTTGTATTAAAACATCTTTTTATAAGAATTATATTACTGATTCTTCTGAATTATTTTTTTCAAATGTAACTAAAAAGAAATGAAGAATGAAAATATTTCAATTTATTTTTTGGCAAGATTATGAAAATTTGAATATTCCTTAAACGTTGTAAGCGTGCGTATTAAGATTGTATAGAAACAACATAAATTAAAACTTATCTCCGAAATAGTTTGTAATATATACCAAGATTTTTCAGATTTCGTAAGCAAAAATGCTAAGAATTATAAATAAAATCGTACATGTCCTTATGTCCTTAGGCTTCCATATATAATTCCCCCAAAAGGGAATCCTGATAGATCTATTCCGACGCACAAAGTTCGTAGTTTTCGTGATTTTTTAGCTGTAATGCTAGAAATTAAAAAAAAAAGGAACAATACCCAAAAAAATTTATCGTAGTGACCCTATTCTGATTTACAAAGTTTCTCTGCGGCTTGTTATTCATATTTCTTGACCAAAAATTTTTACAATTGGAAATAAAAAATATAGAACCGCCCTTACGCTACATTTAAGATACCCAAAAACAATACTGATGTCCCTATTCTGACGTTCAAAGTTGCTAAGGAGCTAGTTTTCTAGATTTCTTTAGCAAAATTTTCTAAGAAATACAAATTAAATCATAAATTTGGAATCGCCCCAACGCTTCACTTATATTAAAACTTAATCCCTACTGATGGCCCCTTTTTAACGTCGAATACAATTATTTTCTCCAACAACTGACATGACTTTGGGTTTGCTATTACTTTATCATAAAATAATTCTTAGATCTTAGAACAATAAACATGCTTCAATCCTACATTGAAGATCAAGAGAAAAAATATTGCTCAATTAATTTATTGGCCCAATTCAGTTTTTTAAAACTTTCTTATAACGAAATAAAATATGGCTAACGCATGCTGACGACATTGAGATACCCTCTAACACTTTGCTCCCGTTGTATAAGTAATATTACTTAAGTCGTACATACGCTCAAATGTTGACTTGGTTCAGATATCTTCAGAAAAAAATGCCTGTCCTTTTGGTCGATTTTACAATATGAAGAACAATATGAAGAACAATATGAAGAATATGAATATGAAGAAGTGAATGGATTCTGATCGAATATGGCGCAGTTTTTACATAATTTTATATGATTACGATATTTGAAAATGTCATACGTAATTGAATTTTGTAGAATATCATCTCATTTTTGACTGATCGTTGCTATAAGAAATTGTCAACCACTTTTGATTAAATTCGACGGATTGCATTACAAACAACTTTTATGCTTTTATGTTCATAATATAATGACAATATCTGAGAAAAGATGAAATTCCTTAACAAAAAAAAAAAATCTTTGGGCTGCCGCAAGCATTCACATAGGAGCTTGATTTCTAAGATTCAGGTGCTTATACAGACGGACAGATATAAATAGATATTTCTGGTGTTCCTTACCCAACTTTAGCTACTTTTCAGGCATTTGTTTCTTATCGACTGGAAGAAACCTAACATACTCTTCCTATAATACGCTATAAATACTATATATACTCTTTAGTAGTAGTCGGCTTAAATATCTTAAATACAAATATCCCACATTGAACCTTTGTATATAATTTTGTACTGCACTTTTTTTTCTACATTCAATGATTATGTTGACCTCGATGTCATATCAGACTTAGTACTTAGTCTCAGTACATATGATTTTTCTAAAATCCAAGTACGTCAATTGTTAATTCCCATAAGTACTGCATTCAATTACCTAAATTTCAATCGAATAATTTCCATTTGCTGTCAATTAGTCCAAAAACTTTTCTGAATGTCCTCCGAATGAACTGTCAATCTAACTAAATCCATAAAGCGCTCTCATGGTCAGAGCTCAATTTCAACTAGAATATAATCAACATGTCGAAAACACATAATACTATTAAACATTACGTATACGTAAGCGGATGGATGGCATGTTTATAATTGCCAAACATATAAGATTGCATAGATACAGACAAGCTGCTATCGTAGCACCGCAATTTCTCACTCTCTCACTCCATCCACCATCGTTCACATCTCTCTTGTGCATTGCTCAATATTGTTTTGCTTTTTAATTAAATAAAAATGCCCTTTGAAAAGCAGGCAGAAACTGCAGAGGCTGCAAATTTTTTGATGGCAAACCGCAAGTGCTGCCATCAGAAATCATTGTGAAATATATATTGAAAAAAGAAGCAGCACTTGAGCAGGGAACAGCTATATAATATATAAATATATATATATATATGTATTTTTGGCATTAGTCCAAAATCCGTAGAAACAGCATTGTAATTACGAAATTAAAAGTACGGCAGCTGAGCCACAGCTGTTGTCCGAAGGCAAAATGATGGACTGTCTCATATAAATGAATGGTATGGCATGAATGGGCTGTACGGTTGGATGACTGAATGGTTTTATGGTTGGATTGACAGGCTGTGTGTATTGTTGTTGTTGTTGTTTTTCAGGGCGGTGTGGGTGGTTAGTGTGGGCGTGAACACTAAGAACCAAGCCGCAAATCAGCCTTGGCTGTTTTGCGTGAGTGTGTCGCCATGTACGTGTACTCTGTGTATGTGTGTAAGGATACAACATCCGGGCATGTTCGTCTGACAAGAATGCAGCAGTTCCAGTTCCAACACTTTCTGCAGCTGTGTGCACTTGAGCTCTTGTCGAAGTAGGCGACACCCAACAAGAGGCAGGGGCAGCTGTGTGGCAAAGCGGCCGAGAGACACTAGCAATGTGGCAGTGACGGATGCTGCTGCGGCAACGTGGCAACGTGTTGTGCGAGGCCGTAGTAGCTGCTGCTTTTTTCCATATTTTTGTTGTTGTTGCTTTTGTATTCTGGCAGGCAGGTGGCCTCACTGCTGCTACTGCTGCTGCTGCTACTACACTTCTATTGAAATTTGTTGCATTATGGTTGAGAGTCCCTCGCTTGCAAATGTCCTTGTACGTTGCTCACTGCAGTTGATTGTCAACAAAATTGTTTTTCAGTTGACTGTTTGTTATTGTTGTTTTTGCTGTTGTTGCACTTGATTTTGTTGGGTTTTCCGCTGCTGGCTTTGGCCAAAAGCAGACACTTCACTTTGAAGTGACTGCTGCAACTGCAGCTTGCGGCAGGCACGACAACTACTACTCCAATGGTGGCTGGCAAAAAAGCAAAAGAATATGGACAGCAGGCAGTTTGTTAACTTGGCCCAAACAACAAGTCAGGCGTTTAATTAAATTTTTGCATTGCAGCGTAAAGAAAATACAGATAAAAAGAAGTAAAAACCAAAAATATATAGAGGCGTAGTTTTAAAGAAACGACGGGAATTGGTTTCTAGCTTAAAGACGCAGCGGCATTTTTGGTTAGTTGGCATCAGCTTTATTTTCAATATTGATTCAACCAAGGTTTTTGATAACATTAAAGACATGCTCAGAGCTAGATGCAGTTCAATTGAACATTGCGTAGACCCAATAGCTAATTGGATTCATTCAAGCAGAACTTTAAATCGGTGTTAAAAAATTATTAAACTTTCTACAGTCGCATTTTGCTCCTTTTTATACTCATTATCTTAAAAACAATTCCTTTATCATACAGAGCCATCTGAATCGGGTCAATATAATAGTCAAATAACTTAAAAAATTTTTTAAATTATTCAAAAACTTTTTTTATTAACAACTTTATACCATTTACTATTTCCCAAAAACAACATCGACAATATTACCCGCTTTATTACGAATACAAAAGTGAGGTCTTCTTTTAGTGTCTTCCAACACATTCCCAAGCATTGTGTTGTCTTTTAGCTCGTCTATGGTCTTCCGCTTGCTGAATTAATCTTTACTTTTCAAAAATCCCTATAAAAAGAAATTTGGCAGTGTCAAATCTGGCGATCTTGGCGTCCAGTCAACATCAACGTTTCTGGTTACAACACGTCCAATTTAAATGAGAATCTTCAATATCGATGTTTTTCACATATATTGTGAGCCAACTCTACCCACATATAATTTTTAATCAAAATTGGAATCATTTTTCGAATCATCAGAAACTAAATACTGGCTTCACTTCTGTGCAAAGAAATCGTAACTTAGTTCAGATCTCAAAAGCTTTTTACTTATTGAAAAATAGATCAAAATTGATCCAGTTGGCTATTTGACTTTCTGCGCTAATCTAAATCTAGTTCACTTATGCTTATCGTCGTTCTATCGGATTTTGTCACCAAGATCGATGTTTGCTACTTAACATATTACGCAAGCTAGAAATTGCATTTCGCAACTTTTATTTCGCGAGAATGTGCCGGACACTATATGATACAGATCTAGAAATAACTTCGCTATATTTAGGGCAACTCATTGTAAAATAAAGCTTTTCAGGGGAAAATTATATTATTTTAGATTATATTCAATACTTGAAAATTATTTATACTTCTCAAAAGCTGTACCCAGTGAAATCAAAATCGCTTAACTTAAGTTTCTACAGGCGAAGTAGGTCAAAAATCGATTTTTACACAAAATAAGATATATGTCACTTTAAAGTAATCTTCGTATTATATAGTTATATGTTACTCCCAAAAACTGTGTCAAGGGAACTTAAAGTCTATAACTAAATGTTGGTCTCAAAAATTTAGCTGTGGGAACTCAAAATGGGGTTTCCCATAAACGGTCACAAATCGATTTTCGACATATTTCATTAGATTGTTCTTATGATGATTCAATTCAAGTCGTCATTATATTAATCTTTCGCAGTACTATATAGAATTGTATATTTAGCGGCTGACTATATGATATAGGTGCCTTAGAGAAAATCTACCAAAAAAAAGTAAAATATTGCAAACCAGTCAAATAATAAAGACCTGCTTGGGTGAACTTAAACTTTAATTTCACATATTTGCATACAACCGATTATCTTACCAAACAGTAGCATTTATTTATGCCAAAAACTCTTATAGCAAACAATTTGCATACAGAGAATAATATATATGATATAGTTCCAATAGAGAAAATCTACCAAAAAAATAAGAACTTGTCGTAAACGAGTCAAGCCATCTTACTTACTTGTCTAATTGCCGAGAAGTAATACAGTCGTCCTCGCCATTTTTAAGTAGCGCCCACACAAAGCTGACTGTACTTGTGTCGCAATCAAAAAATCAAAAAATACGAACTTGGACTTATTGAATTCAATTTTTCGCAATATATGTTAATTGGCAAAATAACTTGCTTGCACAGAGCTGCTTGAATTTTATGCATCTCCATACAAGCAGTAACTTTTCTTTATGCCAAAAACTCTAATGCCAGCACAATTTGCATACAAACAATTGTTTGTTAAGCCATAACAATTTTTTCCACAATGCGCATAAATTTAGAAGTAGTTCTATGCAATATTTTCATAAGTCTGCATAAAATAGATATAATATTTATTGTTTGCAAGCCACTTGTGTTGCTACTGCTTTCAATATATGCAAAAAAACCCCAAAAAAATTAAAAATCATAAAAATATTGTTGCAAATAACTTGCACAACCAAGTTACGAAAAATTGCTGTGCCTCTTCCTGTTGCAATGAGCTCAACAAAATTTTCTGCCGATTCATGCTTGGGTTATAGCTCACAATTTTCAAAATATTACCGGGTTCAAGAGCAGTTTCCTTTTGTTGCCTAACAACAATGTTGCTCGGCTTTGTATTTTTTTTTTTTTTCAATTTGTCATTTAGCCTGATAAATATCTTCCTGCAAGCAAATGGGTTGCCTTTTCTGCTGCTTCTTGTTAGTTAACAAGAAGGCGCCTGCTTCGGGAAAATGGCTTCGAGCTTGTTTTCACACGAAAATAACATGTTATTTCAACTAAGCCAGGCCTCCAACATTGTATATATATATACATTTTTTTATTAAAAAGTCTATAATATGAGTCGGCGCTCGCCTTTTGTTGTTGTTGTTGTTATGTGCAGCCGGACCGACGAACAAGAACAATGGGAACGACACGATTTTCATGTAGTTCTTTCTAAACAAGACCAACATTTGTATATTTCACAATTTCCGTTTGTTTTCCGGTACGTTGTCGTTGTCCGTGTCACATATTTTTTTTTATGTATATTGCTTTGGCCGTTGTCCTTATTGTTGTTGGTTGTCGTTGTTGTTGTTGTTGTCGTTCCGCCATTGTTGTTGTTGTTGCGGCGACCTTTTGCTGGAACGCGCATTCGCAACAATGGCAGGCATGCCACAAAACTGGAACAAACAGCAGCATTCAACAACGCATTCTCTGCTGTTGGACTACACCTTATCCTACTGCCTGCCTGCCACTGCCTTATCCTTAATGCCCCGTTTCGGGACCGGCAATTTACATTGTTTGTCATACGAAATCAGAATCAGAAACGTTCTTGGCGGCGGCGGCGGCAGCGGCCCCTAAACTAAACGAAGCGAGACAAAACAAAACAAAACATCCGCCGACGCGACGCTCGCAGTGCAACATGCCGGAAACTAAAAACAAAAAAAGGAAAAACAAATAACAACAACAACAAGAAAAACCAGAAAAATGGCCGCCTCGAAAAAAAAGCAAAGTAGGGGGAAAATACATGAAAGTAAGTTGCCATCTTTACCGAGCGTCTATAGTGCTGCCATTGCCATTTGCCGTGCTCATGTTGGTATTTCTTTTTGTTCTTTGTACATTTGTTCATATATGCATGTGTGTGTTTGTGTGTTGGTGTTTGTTGATGTGTGTTTGTTCCACACACACACACATACCTAGACATATATAATAATTTCTTAAAAGTTATTGTTGCTGGGCGCTGCGTTTTGCTTTGCTTTTGTTTTTGCGGCTTGCCAAAGAGGCTCACTTAGAAAGTATGCCGCTGCACAGTGGAACGAAATCAAATTATTTGCTGCAAAATGTAGAACCGATCCAGGTAGAACCGATCAACTTTCAATAGTTAATCAGATGTTTTCAATAATATTGTGGGCCTAGGTGAGGCGTAGTCGTCTCTAAGCTCGAAGGTGGTTGGATTCTACCCTGCAGCACTGGTGCATTTGCCTAGCACTGCCATAACGAGCAAATAGAACAAAAATTGCCAAAGTATCTGTTAATTGAAGACCACACCGTTCAGATTCGGCTTAAAAGAGCAGGTCTCTGTTCTTTTCGAACATATTATATGCGTGTCATATCATAATCGACCAACAATTTTCAAATAGAAAATTTTACTTGCATAATTTTTTCGATTTTGCCCTAAGACTTCCCAAAAATTTCAACATTTGGTAAGAAAAAACTAGTCTTGGGTAACAATATAAAAGACTGTTTCCGGATCTCACTAGTTCTCATCAAGTAGAAATAAATAATTCTACTGTAGCACCTAGCTCCTTAAAAGCCTACCCGGCAATTCGCTACTTTCTACAGATATAGAAAATCCCTATATTCATTTGCAAAAAGTTGGTATTAGAACCAGCACCATTATCGTCATACCTTAACCCACTGTGCTGCCACAGCACACCCCCGCTGTAAAAGCTACACCTGCAACTAGCTGCTTCGCGGCTGTTGGCCGCGCCTCAAAGTCGCTCACCTTGGCTGGTGATTTACGATGGG
Organism: Chymomyza procnemis; assembly: GCA_035046065.1. NCBI lineage: Eukaryota > Metazoa > Arthropoda > Insecta > Diptera > Drosophilidae > Chymomyza > Chymomyza procnemis. The sequence continues at coordinate 22,438,620 of JAWNOJ010000026.1, forward strand.
CAACGGTGGCTTTTAATTTGCCACTGTGAATCCTTGCAAAGCGTTTCTAGCACGTCTCTCATGTCTCGTCTCTCTGTGTGCCTCTTCTGCCGCTTGTCGCCTATGTGTAACCAGTCTCGCTCTTGTCTGCTACAAGCTGCTCCTTCTTCTTATCCTTTTTGCTTTCTACGCTGCCTCTCCTGCTGCTGCTGTGCTACTTTTTTGTTTGTTTTCGTCATCCTCGCTTGTTGGGCTTCTCTTTTGCAGATTTTATTTTGCTTCTTTTTTTTGTTTTTAATGAATTGTTCGCGTTGGCAAAGTATTTTGTAATTTATTTAATTAAACTTTTTTTTCATTCTTTTTGGACTTTCGCATACAAACACAAAAACAAAAGTTTCCGGCGCACTTTTGAAGTTGACGCAAATGATAAATTTTCAGCATATGGACATAATGGCCGGTCGCAGCAGGACTTATCACGGGCGTGGCACTGACTCAATGTTATGCATTTTAATGTTGCATTGCAAGTTTTTCGGTTAATTAAATTTTTAAAGCTTCAAAATGCAGTGTTGCCTTGACAGATAATCTGGGATGGCTGGATTTGATTTTTGATGCATGGGAAAGCTTTCAAAAATGAATACTGTGCTGCAGCTGTTCTGAACTTGTTTGTGCAACAAAATTAATTGATTGATCTGTCAAAAGTCTAGGATACTGCAGCGAACTAGGAATACACTACTCGTTTATTATAAACAAAGCGTAAATGTCTAGAAATTTTATGTGGAAAATTGCAATATCATTCTCTAGTAAATATTAAATTGGAACTATAAAGATCCTAACTCCTTTTTCGTTTATAAGTTGAAAAGTTTGAATACTTTGCATACATTAAAGGCAAGCCACTCGCCAGTCTTGCTTCCATTTCCACAAAGTCGAAGAAGCCCTCATCGCTCACTGACATTACAACTGATAAAAACAAAGGAGTACGTACATTCCATATTTTCCAAAAGCAAAGTCTGCATTCGCTACCATTTCTTGTGCTTTTTAATTAACTTGTCATTCAGCACAGAGCTGACCTGATCTAGCATGCAATTTCTGCTGAAACAGTGCACACAAACGAATTACCAATTAAATATACCAAATACCAAGCATGCCGAAGACATTCCAATTGCAGCTGCAAAAGTTTTCTTGACAAACATAAAATACTCGGAACATAAAATGCACATTAAATTTGACCCATAAAAATGTTACAAGAATTACACAAATGCTGAAACACAAATCAAATTCAATTAAAAACTTACTCTCCAAATTGTTTCTCTTTCGGTTTTTGGAAAATTTTCCTGACATAGCCAGTAGCAGCTCCTCGTCATCGTCATTCCCCCCAACCCTTTGTATTGCTAAGAAAAACATTTGACAATTTTTCATACAAATACAAACATAAAATGTTGCTATCCTTGTATCCTTGTACTTTCACAAAGACAAGTTTTCGTCTGTGTATACAAGTAACCGCAAAAGTTGACAAAATATACTAAGCTCTCTCTAAAAACAATGCCGACAATCCCATTTTCATTTCTTGGCCATTTTTTTGCGAGAGGGTTGGAAGATTATGACAAATGTTTTGTGCAATTTGTCTAATTGTTGGCACGAATGAATTTAAACATAGCCCCACGCAAACGAAAAATAAACCTCAAGGGTGTCCAAAGCGGATAAAGCAATGTGGGAAATACACTTTATGAAAATCTCTTGAGTTATTACTTTTCATTTGGTCACAGTAAGTAAAATATTGCAAATATGTCTACGAGAAACTTAAGTATATATAATAAATACAGTGGGACAGTAATACATAGTTACAATATTAGATGAGTTAAAAAACAAATAAGTGATAGATCAATGAACTGATAGGATAAACTTCTGATAGACGTATAATAGGGTAACTTTATAGGCCATCACAACCTGTTATGAGATAACAGCCGACCTAATTATCTTGCACCAGGCGACACTGTTTTACGCGCGCGTCTTCTCTAGTTGGTCACTACCAGTGAAGATAGGTACTAGTGCACCTCGACTTTCCATCTGAGTTTTGTTCGTCTGCATCGTCACCATTTGACGGCTTTCGCATCGAAAACCTTCTTCGCTCGAGCGTCTTCGTCCATTCAAACGACATGGTATTGTAGAGCTCATACAGCTCCACGGGTCGTTCAGATGCGATAGTCGTCCCGAATCCGAAACGGACGGATGTTCGCAAGCACTCCAAGCGCAACTGCATCTGTCCGATGAGCAGGATGAGCGTCCTGTAGAAAGCTAATTTTGTCGATCGAGGTAGGTCGCCGCTACACCTTTACCTACTTAGACCATTGGCATTGTTTCTTCGCCTAATCTCCAGGCTGATTATTTTCTAGGCGTTAAAGGCATTGCCAAGGAATGTGAATTTTTTGACAGCTTCAAAAGTATAGCCGTCCGTTATAACCTGGGAACCTAGGCGCCGTATATATATGTTTGTAGACAGCATATACCATGTCTTGCCCTTGTTAACCACAACACCCACTTTCGCTGATTTTTTATCGATTGCGGCAAAAGCAGGGGAACATCTCGCTATCAATGATATCAATATCATCGGCTTCTGCAAGAAGATGGACACTCTTGTACAAAAGTATTGGACACAAATACTGGCAGCACGATGTACACCAGCCTTCCTCAGTAGCTCTTGTTTACAAAATAGTCTGAAATATTAAGGGACAATTACAGAAATAATTGAGTGATCAAAAGTAAATAACTACATTGGAAATCAAATTGCTGCGAAAGTCAACCGCAGAGGCCAGAATCAAAATTTCTTTATAAACCGCGGCTTTTTACAGAGTCCCAGTAGCTTTGGGCTTGGTAGATTCGGAGTCAATGGATCAAATTTCTTTGAAAGTATATCGCGGATTTTTACAGGGCCTCGGTAACTGTAAGCATCGGAGATCGGATTCGGAGTCTACGAATCAAATTTGTGCGCAAGCCAAACCGCGACTTTTTACATGGCCCCAATAGCTGGTGGCCTCGTCTACGAATCAAATTTCTGTGCAAGTTACCCGCGACTTTGTACATGGTCTCAGTAACTGTAGATCTCGAAACCAGATACGGTGTCTAAGGACCAAATTTTCTTCGTAAGCCGCGGCTATTTATGTGTCACCAGTAAGCTTCGCATACCGTTTACTTACTCCATGGATCCGATTTCTTCGTCAGTAATCCGCTGCTTTTAACATGACCCCAGTAGCTGATGACTTACGGAGACGGGATTCGGAATTTACTTATACATGACCCCAGGCAGTAGGCCTCAATTATCTTAGCTAACTCCAAAGTATCAGCTAAAAACCCTACTTAGTCTTCTTCAGAATTTGAATCCTTGTTCACGCTATAGTTAGTCTTACTATAAATACTCCACAAAATCTACTCTTAAACTGAAGAAAAAAAATCATTCCAAATTGCGAAAGACCAGAATTTGAACTGCTTCATATTTTCCACTTTGTCCTTTGACCGCTTTTATTTGTCATGACATTAAAAGGTTTCGACGATTAATGCTTTTGTGTGTGCATTTTGTTGTTTTTTTTTTTTCTTTTTTATAATTTCTATAAAACATAATGGTTTCCAAGGTCTTGAGTCCTTTAATGTGTTACACGACTCTTCACAACACACCCCGCACACATACAACTGTTTTTAATGCCTCCAAGAGCATAAAAAAAAAGGAAAAAGTTCTTGGGTCAGTAAAATGTCGACCCAAATTGATTTTAGCCTCGTCAGCGTCTAGGTTCAATAACCAGCGGCAACAAAAGAAATTAAAGTCTTGTGGCGAGCAGGAACATCAAGCGCGACATTGTCATAGCAACGACTATGACGATGGCCAACTTCCGTTTTGCTGGTAAAACGGAAACGGAAGTGCTGCGACTGCCTTTGCCGCCATTGCTGCATGGCCAGAGGGTGGCAATTTCATTCGTTTTACGAGTCTACTGCCAATAAATGTTTTATCTGTGTATCCAAATTACCGCCAGCTGCGTGCAGGCATGCCGATAAGCCGCTAACCATATGACCAGCGATATAGACTTTGGACCCAGTGCCAGGGCTACCATAGACTACACTGTGGTTATGTGTGGTAAGGCGGGCGGCGTTTAGCAATGCGCTACGAAATTTGCGTTTGTATATTGGGATTTGTGCTGCTGCTGCTGCTGCTGTACACAAATCGATTTATTGGCCATTAAATCCCGGCATTTGGCTTTAATATGTACCAACTTGGCCCAGTTGGTGTAGCTTTGCTAGATACAAAACTGCATTGGCATTTGGCTTTGGGGCACTATGTTCACTAATGCGGCTTTATCCAGTCCAACATATAAAATTATTTCATTGTCTTTTATTGTATTTGTGAACCTGTACAAGTTTGAATTTGGTTTTGCATTTATATTATGGTTGTAAATTGCCTATTAAAGTCAGGAAGTTTCCTGTAAACTTTGGCATATTTTGGAATTATAATGTGCATTTTAAGAGCTTTGTCTTTTGTGCAAATAAACATGAAAGACAAATTTAATTTAAATTGTTTATAAATTGTAATTTAATTTCATTTAAGAATGCAATTAAAGTTGTAACTTTTGGTTTAGATTGAAACGAATGTTTTGGAATAATATTTTTGTATAAATATTAATAGTTTAGGAGTTTTTGTTAATTTGTGTCTATTAGCTTGGCTGTGAATATATATAATTGACAAGTGAGAGCTTGTAATGTTTTAAAGCAACATTTAATTTATAACTAACACTGAATATAATATTAAAGTGCTTAATGAAAAATTATTAAGAAAACTTTCGAATCTGTAGTTAAACAAGTGCCTTAGAAATATGTATAAAATAAGGTTAATATAATTAATTCTCTATATTTTATGGATGATAATACTGCAATAATGCATAAATACGGCAAATAAAATTTAAAAGTATAAAAAATATTGAACTTTTTTCATTTACTTTTAAAAAAGACTAAACAATTATTTAATTCGAAATTTTTTCCTATCATTTCAGGTACGTCTTCAATCAATCCACATTTGTGCTAAATTTTTACGAGGTTTCGAGTAGGTTTCCTAATACATATTTGTAAGTAAATATATTTTTTTAACTTCGAATGAAATTTATCGGGTATAAAAATATGGGCTTACGGAGTCTCTTATCATGAATTTGGGATAAAAAGTATTAAATTGCAAAATTTCAGACTAAATTGTTTACCGTAATAGTATTTTTATCAAAAAAATACGAGTTGAGTTTGGAAGTATGGGTTTGCTGAGCTGCTAAAGCCCACAGTGGCCAATGAGGTGTCATTTGTTTCTTATTTATACGTCGGAGGTCTCCGTCTCCTTCGAAATACTAGATGTTAAGTTGAAGTACTCCTCTCCGTTGGTAGTGAGGTGAACAACATCTTTAGCTCTTCTTATTTCAGTCTATTCTCTCATGTTGCGTAGCCAAGAAAGTTGCCGTCTACCAATCCGCGTCTGCCGTCAATTTTACCTTCCATAATGAGTTGAAGTAGTTGATAGTTGGGGTCACGCATTACAGGCATTATATTTTCTGTGTTTGATGGTTTTAAGAAGTTCCCTGCTTTTATTGATCCTTCTTAGGACTTCCTCATTTGTGATGTACTCGAACCAAGAGATTTTAAGCATTCGTCTGTATATCCACATCACAAAGATTTGATTACTGAGATCACCCACAGAAGAAACTCACTTTTGAATTGTTTAAGGTTTAATGCACAACTGATTTTGATGAACTTAACAGACCAGTTTTACTTGAATATATATCAGCGATTCTGATTTCTTTTTATAAATTTATCTGATATTAGTTGCATGTTTTGCTGAAAATTGGAAACTACTGGTTTAAATTTCAAAAGTGTGCAACCTAAAATATCTCTCTTAATACCAGACAAAAAGGAATTGTAGAAATACTTTTTTTTAAAGAAAATTGCTAATAAATTGAGAAGTATTTTTATCTCTAATTTGTTGCTAATTATAACCTAATATTAAGCTTGAAACTAAATATTTTACAAATGTACATAACAATCAAATTCCTAAATCGTAAACTTTAACTTCATTTCGATAACACTAAAATTTTGTTTTATTTACTACAACTTAAATTATTCCGAAATATGCATACGCTTCCCCACCTAACTAACACACACTATATATACATATATATTTCAGTCATTTTCAGCTAATTTATTATGTACAAATCCAATTTGTTTGCGTCATTGTACGCCGAACTAAGCACATTTAATCAGCTTAACTGCAATGAATCAGCTAATAAGCTAGTTTCGCCCATTTGAAAGGAAATCAGCTTATCATATAACTAAGCCAACCAAAAAAAAAAAAAATTAAGCATTAATTAGAGAACAAAATTTGCATTTGAATTTGGAATTAACATCTTATGCAACACATCTCAATCGGTGCCATATATGACATATTATATAGTAAGTCATTTTAAAGATAATTATGCATTGCCCGCATTTGGCAATAATTCCCAAATATCAATTAATATTTAAAAGCTTATATACCATAATTTCAGTAAAAATGACAACAATAACAACAAGGCTATGACTACGACTTAAATAATTTATGTATTTGCATGGCTTTGGTATTGGTATTGTTTACTTACTTAATAAATGGAAATTGTTTTCCAACGAAAATTTTGCATGTACAACAAAGAAGCCCTTAATGCCAGTATGGCAGGAGAGTATTGTGTGCGTGTGTGTATATAATTACTTTAAGTGCTCGTTTTAAACATTCGATTATTTGACCTTTATCCTTGTTGCACTTCAATTGATTCAGAACATTTTCTCATACACATGATTGATTCGAATTACGTCAAAAGCGCATTAATTATAATTTTCTGTCAGTTAATTGAAATCCAATCATTATTTGCCCAACACATGACTTTGTTGCAAAATTGCTTTTAGGCTACAACGACTTTGCATTACTCTGAAGGCGTGTTGGTGGTCCAGGAAGTTCGTTGATTTTGAACAAAAATTTGAGAAAGTTTTTGGTATTACCGCTGCCAAAGGGATTGACTTTGTACAGTTCATACGGCAAATAAAGTAAGTAAACTACGAGCAGGAGTAGCGCCACATCAGCCCCACTCACACAGCTGCAGCAATAACCTCCTTAAGAACTTAATCCACAAATCCTACGCAGAATTCCCTATAAACATCTCTGCAATCAATAGCCAACTCTTAAAGCATATTGGCCATGGAAGTTGGTTGAAGATTTAAATAATTATTCTAGCTTCAACTACCGCTGCCCTTTGATTCTGTCCAGATCATAAAGCAATTAACGGAAATGAACTACTTAAGGGAGTAGGGCCACATCAGCCTCTTTCTGTATGGCACCTTCAAGCAAAATTTTGGAAAGATTGGAATCATTAGTCCAGCTCCAATAACGCGGCCAAAAAGTTTGACTCTGGACGGAATCAAAAGAAATGAATTACGAGAACGAGTAGCGCCACATCAGCCCTACTCTATCTGTATGACACCTTCAGCAACAATTGATACAAAAAGCCCTATAATCGTCTGGAATCAATCTTAATACTACAAGTAAATAAATACATTTTGCATCCCAATAGAGAGACCAGCCAATTATAAGCAGAAAGACCACAAATATTTACTCGAAATTCCGTTTAGATTACAGGTGAAGCAATGAAAGACGCACTTCCAGATCCTCGGTGCCTTGTTTTGTTGAAGCAGTCATGGAAAACATCTCTCTTAAAGTTCTCATTCTTTCCTGCTCCCAAACTCTTGATAAGCTTGTTTACAAATATGATTTTCATCTTCCCAATTCGTGTTGATTGTCTAAAATATTCAAGATTGGATTTTTGATTTTTTTTGCTCATTCGAACATAGCTTCATCGTGGTCGTGTCCGCATTGTCCAAATTGAGGATGTTCTGACTCGAGAAATGTCGTTGCTTTCACAGAAGCTTCACCTACAATCCTCATCGAAAATGGATCTGAACCTTTCAAATCTACATTTTGGGCATTGAAAGAGGCAAATGCAAACACAATGTTATGCATACATAAATGTTATATATAAATCGTTAAAAAACTTAAAAGTTAAAAAGTTAAAAGTTATCCTTAACTCTCTAACTACTCTGGCACATATTCCAAAGTTCCCAGTAATATTATTTAGTTAATATTATTGTATATTTCTCCTTTTTGCTTCACAATTTCAAGACACTCAAACAAATACAATCATTTAAACAAAACAAGTTCATTCAGCCATTTCACTTTGTTTGCTTATAAATAAAGTTAAATTTTATTATTATTATACAACATTCTATGGCTAAGCCATTATGTACATAAATGGTAAATATGCAAATGCATTTAGTATTTTATATAACTGCTGTCAATAATCCGAGTCTAACAAAGACTCTTTTTGCATAAATAGAGCGACTGAGGCGTGCTTGTCCGTATTTATTTATTTAAGTTCTTTATTAAATAAATAAACAAGAGCTGACATTGTGACTTTTTAAGTCAATGCTGCATTTGAAATACAAAATGTTTGTGAGGCATTTATTTTATCTATTTATTCAAATCTTAGTCGGAAACAAATCAATTTGGGGTTTCGCGCCTGTATGCTTCATATGCAAGATTAACTTCAATTGCCAAAATGATCCGATTTTAGTCAAGTACGCCCCTTTTACCATGCCCCTTTTCCTATTGGAACAAAATTGGGACTGATGATTTTCACAAGCCTCTCATAAAGCGCAATGTTCGCCATGGACAGGACCAAACGGTAATCATTTGGTGCCAGGTCCGGACTATACGGTGGATGCATAAGAAACTCCCAACCAAGCTCCCCGAGCTTCTGGCGAGTCACTGTCGTTGTTTGTACACAATTCCTCCCCTATTAGCCAAAGCTTCTGGGTGACTGCTTCATTCAGATGATCAAATTATTGATAGTGCAGCTCCGAGTTAAGACTTTTGCGTATGGGAGCAGCTCTTAGTATATAATTCCCTACCAAACCCACCATACACACTCAAGGTTTGGCCACCGTTTCTGCCGGATCACGACATTTCTACCACGACCGTCTTCGCGTGACGTCTTTATTGATTTAGTTTTCTTAGCCATGTCACCAACTATTTCAGAAATGGGTCGATTTAGTTGCCATTCAGCAGCGCTCCGCAGATGGAAATTCGGTCCATGAGACCCTATTGCGTTAACTCGTGTGGCACCCATACATCAAGCTTCTTTTCGTATCCAGCAGTGTTCACGTCTACGTAGTTTACCTCTTGGGCAATTGAAACATGACTTACATGACGGTCAGACTCGACAATGCTCTTGATTTTATCGACATATTCGAAAATTGACCTTCCTGTGCGTGATGCATCATTGACATCGAAATTCTAGTCGAACAAAAACTGCAAAATAAAACATATTTTCCCTTTGCTAGTATTCATCTTTGACCCACTCAAACAGCACTGGATCAACCAATCACAAAACTGTCTAAGAGGTTTTTTTTTAACATCATACGTCATCTATTAACTCCAACTTACGGAAGCCGATCGGGTTTATACAACGCGGATACAGATATATAGCACCATCTATTGTATGATTTCAGAAGCTATCAAAATATTCCAATGGAGTAAACGTTTTATATCTATCAACTTTTGCTATATCCTTACTTTAAAAAAATGACTAAAATTCTAAAATGACGTAAGCTAAATTGAAATAAAAAGACCAAGAAAAGAAAAATAATCTTTCTTAAAATCTGCAACTTCAAAATTATCTTCATCTTCAGAGCGAATTTTGTAAAAATCGCGATTTCTAGGAGAACTTAAAAAAAATTAAAGTCTTATATGTACGCATGGAAGCTGTAGCTTTAAATCAATATCCATATATAACCCGATTTAAAATCAGATGTACTCTTTGGCTCTCTGTCTGTTCAACATAATCTCAAGCAGCTTAATTGGACAGCTCCACCAAACACTTTCCTTGGATTATTGAAACAATTGCGGATTGCCATGTCAACTTATTGAAATGGAAAACTGTGCCTATAGATCTTTATGCCGATTGCTGCTGGCAGTGCACCGACTGATTAATTTTTAAACAATTGCCAATAATTAATGAAATTTGCATATTGAATTGTGAATGGTATTAATGCAACTGGTCCATGGTTGACATATAAATTTTATAAGGCTACCAACAATCGAGAAAGCCAATGAATGCAGCGTTCTCTATTTGGTCATATATCGATCGATTGGCTTAACAATATTCTATAGCTCCTCCATTGCTCCCCTTTATTTTTTGGGGCTCATAAAAAATTATGTCCGGCAAATTGAACATGACGTAGTTTCATACAAAACGAAAGCCAATCTTTTGTTCAAGTATCTGTGTGTGTGTGTGTGTGTGTATCTGTGTATGTTTTTGTATCTGTGCCTGCGTTTGAGTATCTGTGTGCGAGTGTTTGGAACGAACTGCTTGGTTAATTGTTTTGACTGGTTTGTGTGCGTTTCGTGAAAATTGTTTTTGTTTGAACACATTAATATTTTGTTATAATTAACTGCATGATATAAGGGACTAACCACATCGACAGCTTGCCAGGATTTATAATGCACACTTGGATTGGTATTTTGCTCAAACTCATTATTGTCAAATGTGAAGGTTGAAACAAAGTCCATATCACGTTTCAATATCAATTATGGGCTTGTCTTTCCCATTTTTGTGTGTGTAAGCTTATTTTTAGCCGACTAGCGCAATATATTTTTTTGTACCATATAACCAAGTTGCTCTGTCATGTCGGCAGCAGTTGGAAAGGCAGTCGTATAACTAGTTATTTCATAAGTGGGGACGCGCTTTCAGTTTTCATAGCAAGCCTATCCATGAGATAAAAAGTTCTACCGCAACGCAATTTCTTCTAGATGAACCACTGAATCAATTGTTGTTAGGTAAATAAAATTACAACATTACCAAATGTGGCTGTTGTTGATAATGGAATTCAGATGACCACATATATAATATTAACTATAAAATGTCTGCAACGAGCTTGGAATACGGATTTTTAACCTAATTACTTTGCTACAGAAACTTTAAATCCAAAACAAAGATTTTCTTGAATCAAATTTTCAAGTAATTTTTGCAGTCTAGATCTGCTTCAGAACAGAACAGAACAGATTTTTTATAATGTTTCGAGATAATTTTTACTGCCTCGATCTACCTTATATAGTAGAACTAATAAGATTTTAGAGCAGATTTTTTTATAAAAAGTTTTCCTTAAATAAGTTACATTTCTCAAAACTGTGAAAGCATATTATCGCTGGCGATTTTAGCGACTAACTTGTAAGCAATCGAGTTCCACTGGTAGCGATTTCTATGGTTTAGTTCTATATTGAATTTATAATGAACCTACCAATGAATAAGAGGTTGAGCGTATACAAAATTTTATCACTTTTAGAAAAGGGCATGCAACACGCATATCCAAAAAGATAAAAAGTAGTCGACTTCCCTTGGTAGCGATTTCTATGGTTTAGTTTTATAATTTATTTATAAGAGTCTACCGATGAATAAGAGGAATGAACATATACAAAATATGATTACCTTTGAAAAAGGGACACACATAAGCAAAAAGATAAAAAAGTCCCACTGGATGAAACCTTTGGATTAGTTTTATAATGCGAAAGAAGAAGTTAAGCCATGTCATATCATATCAGTATACCACCAATAAAGAAGAGCACGCATTTCCAAAAATATATACATAAAATTGACTAAAAAAAGTATTTAGGCAAAGAAATAACGTTGTTGCTGTTATACTTCCAAAGTAATTTTAGGTACTCTCGCATAACAAAAGTTTTTTGCAAAAAACCTGATCGCTCCAACAGCTACCTTCTCCGGTATTGGTGCATTCATTCAAAATGAAAGATAGACGATTAAACTCACGAACATAATTTTATGTATTCCCATATCCGGCTTGCATATCTCAACAAACTCATTGTATCTGCATCATAATTGGGTTGGGAGATCTAAAATTTATGTCATTTTAATTCGACTTCGATAAGTGAAGCGCACAAGTTTTCATATTCTTTCCACATACTTGCTATACCTTTGAGCTACTCCAATTTATTTGATTATACTTCACTTTATACAATTTAGCTTGTATTTACTTACTTTTCCTAATAAATCAAACCATGCATAAAATTAACTTTTCCGAGAACTCCAACAAGCAGTACTCAAAATATTCCCACGACCAATATTTGCTGCTCATAACTTTGGCCAACATTCACCAAGCTGTACCAAGTTGCTTGTTTTGCCCAAAAACTCGAAAAACCCAATATACCAACAATGGCTAGCCCTGATTGAGTTGTTACCAGTGAAACCTGCCAATTCAACAGCATCAACTCGGTTCATCTCACATAATTGACGTTTGTTTCGTTGTGTCCCGTACCCAAAATCCAGCACCAAATGTCAATGGGCTGATGATTTTATTACTTTGGCATTCACAGAAATCGACAACAACTTGTCGTCTGACTGTTAGTGTGCCCAGAGTGGGAAAATCAATTTGTGTGGCTCACTAGTTTCAGCACTGACCAGGACCTAAAACCAGACGATTTCAGCACAGGTTGATGTCGTTGTTGTTGTTGATTTTTCTTGGACTAGTTCATTGACGCTAAAGTGTCGTTGTCGTTGTTGTTGTTCTAATGAAACGCATGCCTCAGGTGGCAACAATGTTGTTGGGAGTCAGTTGACATCGTCTACACTCACTCATAAATCTTGTTGTTATTTGTAAAGTTTCTGTTAGTTGTTGTGAGTAGCAAGCGGGGGCATTTTATTTTTTGAGCTTAACAAGCTTTAAATTGCATAATTTCGTTTTATCACAGGTTCTTTATTTTTCGGAAAACACAACCCGCAGCTAAAATTGTTGAAAGTCTGCAATAAAAAATAAAATCCAATTGTTGTACAATATTTGTTTTTTTCCGTAATAAGTTTTCCCAGCCAGAACCCTCTTTGGTCTGCTTTTGCTTATAAATTTCACATAATTTATGCAGATCGACGCTACGTGCAGCCACTGGCTAGTAGTACACACAACAACAACAAAAGAAATATAAAAAAAAAATGAAAACAATATAGATACAGGAGGCGGTACGGGGCGTTCAAACTGAACTCTGCAACTGTGGGCAGTCGAGCGTTTAACATAGAAATAACAATAACAATTTAACAAATTGTCGCCACATTGGTTGGTGCACGGTAGCACTCTTCTAGCTTGTGCACACATATATATATGGAATCGGAAGCAAGGACGTAGGTTAGATTTTGCAAGAGGGAACGCTGGTGCATACAGCCAGGAAGGATTTACTTGCGTTACATCAATATTTTTATATAAGATAATATGATAGAAATGTTTAAAATGTTTTATATTTTACGCAAATTTAAAAAAGGCGAAGGAACTAAAAAAAAAATTTATCCGACCAAATTTTTAAAAGAAACTTAAATAAGAAATAATACTTTTTTGAGATAAAATTAAAAATTAGTTTAAAACGTCCTGCGCAGAACTAATCAATTTTATAAATGTTAAATGATCTTTGTAAAAACTAAATACAAAATCCATATTGTCTCAAATCATATTTTGCCTTTCTCAGTTCTATGGTATCTATGGTAAAAAATATCTATAGCCTAAGTAAGTTAAAATCACATTTGAAACCGAATTATACAAAGTTTCCACAATACAATAACTTAAAAGAAAAACCGATTTTTCAAAGTTTCTAAACTTTTAGTTGATGAAACTTTTCAATCTTTTCTTTATGAGCAATAAAAACGTCAAAAAATATGACAAATAAAATGATCCACAAATAAGATATTTTATAAAATAATGTAAACTCAGCAATACAAAAACTCCAAAAGAGAATCAGATTTTCAGAACTTTTAAACTTTTAATCGATAAAAACTGTCGAATTTTTCTTATTATGCTATAAAAACATAAGAAAATATTCAACTTTTACGAAATTGTTGTGTTCCAATGAGCAATAAAAATAAAATGTAAATTAAACTAAAGAAATAAACATACAATTGTTCGAAAATTTTCAAAAACTAGTACAATTTCTGTGATTAAGATTAACTTTAACTTTATTGGAGCAAAAGATTACCAAAGAAATTAACAATAAAATAAATAAGTTTTTCGTAAATTAAACAAAAATTTTTATTTGCCATCTGGTCAAAAAATTTATTCATTTATATGCCTATTATCTAAAATTTTAAGTACCTTTAATATTTTGTCTGGCGGACATTTTAATACCTTCAGTCTGACTGCTGATGGCTTGCAAAGACCGCTCAAAACTTGCATGTAGACTTTGGTGCAAACTAGAGAACTTTTCAGCCTAATTTTTAGACAAATCAGGTATATATATTGTAATTCGAAGATTTCATCACTCTTAAGCTATGAAGTCAAAATATGTATGATATTTTATGTATTTACAAAAAGTTTGGTGCTCGCTTAGATACTACTAGTCAGACTAAGGCCACGTTCCAGACTTATTTTAACTTCAATTTAGACCATACTTGGCTAGTAAAGCGGGTTTTCGGACATATCTTTTATGCATTTGCTAATCAATTGGCTCGCATATCTTTCAGCAACTACGCCCTTGGCCATCAGTGTTTCGCTCTATTTGGCTGTGTGTGGGCCTCACGCCTCAAAATTGAGACTGAGCGTCTAGCCGAGCAACAAAAGAAATTTACTCGCAATATATTTTACTTGGCTTCCTGCTTTCTAGTATATATACTTTTTTTGTGAATTATTTGCCTGTAACTCTGCTGGTCTCTGTGTGATTGTGTGCGTGCGAGTGTGCGCGTGTGTGTGCAACGGAAGTGCCAGCACAGCAGCAGAGACAGAAGACTTAAAGGACACCCACACGTCCGCCCTGACGTTCGACCCTTGGCACGAAAAATGGCAAAAAGCAACAGCAAGGACCAACAACAACAATGAATTGTTGGTTAGTCAGCGAGCCAACCAGCCAGCCAGCCAGCCAGCCAACCAGCCAACCCAGTCAGTCAGGCAGCCAATGCACTGTGGTTGAGATACTGGGAATTTGGGTTAAAAATGAAAGAGAAATTTTGGTTATAAGTTGTAAAAGGAAAAGTATGTCATCTTTTGTAATTTGTATTCGATTTATTGGCAAAAAACTTCAGTTGATTAAAATATTTTTTCATCTTGGTTAAAGGAATAAAAATTAATATTTTCTCTACTTCTAAATATCGCGGCAATTTAATGCATTTCGAACCACTGTGCACAGCTCGCATGTGGGTGTATCTGTGTAGCCCCACAACACACACACACATGCTTTTACAATGTTCATGTATTTGGTTGTTGGTGCACACAAAAAAGCGATGAACTCATAAAAAACTTATGAAACTAATTTTGTTTTGCTTGCTTTTGGTTTTGCTTTTACTTTTGTTGTTATTGTTGCTTTTAGTGTTGCTTTGGTTGTTGTTTCTGTTGTTGCTGCTGCTGCTTTTGGCAACCCACTCGCCAAAAGTCGTCAGTCGCGACACACTCTCACAATCGCACTCTCACGCTCGCACACACAGATACAGTCCATAAACTCACACACACAGCTACAAAGAGCTGGCCAACTAAAGCATTTCGCCTGCAGCTGTTTTTATAACTCGACTTGAACATTTATATTTGCCCCAAAAATGAGTGCGAGCCAAAGAGAGAGATCGAAGCGGAGAGCGTGGGTGTACTTGTGTGCGTGTGTGTGTGTGTGAACTAACGAAACAGTCACAAGAGAAAGCCAGAGAATAGCCGCTGTCCTTTGACTATTCGGCTGGCCCCAAATTGCAAGCGCGTGTATGTCTCAGTATGTGCGAGTAGTCGGTCTGCCAAAGAATTGTAATACACTTTGAAATTTAAAGAGCATTATAAGTTACAGAGGTAATATGCAACATCCGACAATTGTTTACATTGTAATTGATGATGACATTTATTTTGACTCCAATTGGAGCCTCTGCACTTGTGTGTCTAACTTTAAAATTTGATGCCAAAAATAATAGTTCCGAAAAAAACACATTTTTATTACAAGACCAATGAAGGTGAACTAAGAATCTCTCCCCCCTGCATACTTGGCTCACTCTCTACCGATCGTTTTTTATTCATTTAAAAATATGCGTTTTATTATAAATTTTACCTTCCAAATTACAGTCTGCAATGTCTACAATATGTTCGAAACATTGCAAGAAAATTCTTTGTCAATTTTGCTTAATTTTTTTCATGAAAGTTAGGCTGGCTGCCGTCAGAACAAATTTAGGCCTAGGATAATCCAAGCTTAAATTTTAAAGGCATTGCTTTGCCACGAAGTGTCGAAAAGCAGAAAAATTTCATGAGAATTATTCAGATGCAAGCTCCATATGACTTGAAATGGTGTGCGGCGTTTCTTTGCTTTAGACAAGCTACTCCGCCAGGTAACATCTTAAGGAATTTTTGCACCGCATCGTAAACGACGACCAAAAATTGGTCTATTACAATAATACAATGCAAAAAAGTCTTGGGGAAAGCCCGGTCATGTCTCCGCGTACGCAGCGAAATCCAATATACATGACGCCAAAACAATGCTCTGCACTAGGTGTGATATATGTTATAATGAGCTGCTGAAATCAAGTGAAGCTATAACTGGGGATCGGGAACTGGGGATATTAAGCGCGTTTGAGATGAGAACTAAAAACGGTCACTAAGGCATAAGAAATTATTAAAAATTTGTCCTCATAACAATACTGGACATCAAGTCTCATAAGTAGTCAAAACAAAAAAAAAACGTAGAAATGCTGAAATTGGAGATTTTACCGTCTGACTACCAACCGTAAGTCAGACAATCTAGCTATCGAACAGTTCTATTCATATGCAGAAGTCAAAAATTGCATTGATATTTGGAAAACTTCGAAAGATGAGCAGCTTTTACTTCGTAGAATCCGCAAGCTGCCAGAAAGATAGGCGAAAGTAGTAGGTAAGAAAGTTATAACACCGAGATTCAAGATAAAGCGACCTAAACTAATGAGTTTTTTTATGGCGCTTATAAGTATGCTATGATTTTTTTCAAAACTAACTTGCTGCTGCCATATTATCATTTGGAATATAAATTCCGAATTAAAGATTTATAAAACTATTTAGCGACAAATCAACATTAGTATTACAATAATAGTCAAATTTCGAATATATTTCCCAATTTTTAGGTTACGTTCAACCTCAACATTAAATAAAAGTAAAATTACGCAATTTTTATATTTAAGACGAGTATTTCTTTACGGCTACATGCTTAAAACTTAAGCCAATTAGTCGAGGTGGTCCCTAATCGTGTGTACTCCTTGCAGTTCTCTCAGGAATAAAGGATTACATTTTGAGGTACACAAGATTTATCCATTGCAAATGCGTGCTCAATGCCTTCTACAGTGGCGTTTCCTTCTCAGAAATGACTCGCAAAAAATTTAATTCCTATGGATATAGACCCCAGCAGAAAAGTTAACTGCACTCGATGCGAAAATAAAATTAACCGAATAGAATTTATTTTAAAAACTTTCAGTAGCCATGAATCTTAAAAATTAAATTACATTTGAATGTGATACCTTTTTTAAACTTTGAATGCCAATAGCTTCTAAACCCTCAAAGATTAATAAATCAGCTAAAATGTTTATATTCTAAAATTGCTCTTATGAGTATGCTATGATTTTTCTAAGAAAATCTGCTGCTGCTTTAATCAAAGACTTTATTATATTTTTATCATTGTGAGTATTATAATAAATATCAGATATTAATAAGTAAACTTGGATATAGAGGACAACAACTACGTTTTTTCGCACTTTGTAACAAATGGTATGTACTTTCAGTGCTATAAACAATAAAAACATTTAATTACATCGAGACATAAGATAAATCAGCTTTTATGCAGGTATGCTCAGGGGTACCCCCTACCTTAAAAGCATTATTTCAAATTCAGCGAGCCTTAAAGTACCAAAAATAAGCTACCCGAAGCTACTGTATAATACTGTATAAAATAGAGTATACTCGATTTCGTCAATTGTATACGCCTTGCCTTGTGAATATATAGTACTTATAATTTATTATTTTTTTTTGTATTGCTCATCGTTCACGTTTTGCACGCCAGTTGGCCCTCTTGGCCCATTGGCCAACGCGTTCTTGATGACGGACGAAAATAGCATTAGGGCCAACAAAAATAAAAATCCAAGCGTGTTTCAGTCAATTTTCATTTGATGCCGTTTCCACAATCGCGTATTTGACTACCCGAACGCCAACCACCACTCCTTTTGTATTTTCACTTTACTTTACGCTTTTATTGTTATAAAAATATTTGGTCTGGTCATAGTTTCGTTTCTTCATCCATTCTCTGCCGCGTGCTCATTCATTTTGGCAAGTAATGAAACTGAAACCGAAACTAAAACTGAAATGAGCAGAAAAGAAGAAAAAAAAAGGAGGCAAAAAAATCAATACTATTGCAATTGGCTGGCTGTAGACACTTGACTCTGGTATTAGTTCGTACTCTGCCAAACAGAGTCCTGCGATGTGTGACTTTGGCTTGGTGAGCGGAATATTAAGTGGGTTGCCTTGACATGTGTCGCATATAAAACATGACGTAGCGGAAATATTGCCATACGTTGCGTATGAGCAATGCGTAATTTTAAACACATTTATGTGCAATATTGTCAATTTATGCGCTTTGTTGTTTTCATATTGACCTAGGCGTTGTTTTTTGTTTTTGCCAATATCAGTGATATGTATGGCAAATTGCATTTACTTTGTTAAGCAATGACTTTTGATTGGATTTTATATAATAAAGATTGTGCAGGAGGGGTCTCCTTAAATTCTGCCGCATCAGCCAAATTATTGCAATTTCTTTGTTTAATACAATAAAACACAACATTTTTATGTACAGGTACGAGCTTCGCATAACAAAAGTTTAATCTCATGATTCTCTCACTTGTCAACTGATGAAAGAAACTTTTGTGAAAATTAAAATTTCATATTACATATTTGGTCATTTAGATTTCTGCTCTTGAAATTTATTTTCTTAAACAAAAATGAGCGTTTACTTTGTTAAACAACAAAAACGGCTCAATTTAGGTTCACTGTATTGGCACTTAATGCCAATTATTAATGAAACAAATTTAGGTCAAATGACCACCAATAGCCTGACAATTAGCCATGACCTGGTATAAGCGAAACAAACCCAAACAATTTTTAAATGCATTTTTGATGATTTCTGGCTAATAGCAGCTTGAATTTTGTACTACTTCTTAGAAAGTCTTTGCCTAATTTTTGGCCACAAATAAAACTAGTTGGACTCCAAAAGTAGTTCATAGTTCGGCAATTAATTTGCAACTAATATTAGTCTATATTTTAGGATACAATATTCATCACTTCAGTGTGGATTGTAAGAAAAGATTGTGTATGTAAAGGGAACACGCAGGTTGGAGTACAAAATAGAAACCGTAAGCTTACATTAAAAGAACTTAAAATGAAAAAGCAAACATCCAAGCATCTAACAATGTAACTTCAATATATGCCTTTATATTTTAAAAAAATTATAAAATCTAATTTTGAAATCTCTCGTAATTATCGGTTACGCTGCTTGATACTTCATTTTCAAAGAAAATCGAGAAAATGAGAACGAATCCACAAATAATAAATAACTGGGGTGCATGAGCTCACCTACTACCCGAGGCATGCAAATATTGGCTTCTCTACCAAGAAATATTTTTTTGTATACCAAAAGCGTAATTGTTGCTTATCAACATATCCCTCAAAATGGAATTAATATACGTCCAAAACGGTAATTATTTAATAAAATTTTGGAATAGTTTTCAATTCATAAACTCTCTTTAAATGATTTATATGCGTAAAAATCAAGTTTTTCCAAAGCATTTGTCGGTTTTCGAAGGGTTTCTTGATTTTTCTAATTACAAGTAAAAATTTAACGCTCTAAAACTTCTGAAATTCGGGAGTCTGAAAACACAGTATTATTTCTATTTCCCTGATTTCATTTTTTTAGTTGCTTTTGCCATAAATGTCTAGAAGTCCTTTCTTAATAATCTAAATTAACATTATAGTATGCAATATCAGACTTAGAAGTGCAAAATTTTTATTTAATTTCAAAGCCTAAAATATTGATTCCAAAAAAAATATATTATTATTTAAATTGTACAAAAATGTTTTTTATTTCCAAAAACACGAATAGCTTTAAAGACTAAATATTTCAGCTACAACTCGAAAATTAGTTGAATTTTAAATTTTTTCCTATAGAAATTTCAAAAATAAATTAATTCCCCTTGTGCGATGAGAACACGTCTCCACTTAATAACCAAACTAGAACGCTGGTGGCTTTAATTAAAAGAGATTTTTCTAGTACTTCTTAGTATTTTCTGGACGCTGTGAAGTCCATTTATTTGCAACCGACCTTCCGATTAAGAGGCGAGTGCGCTACCACTACGCTGTCGAGTGCCACATAATTTTCCCTATAGCTGTTCAAAATATGCCCAACGCCTTAGAAATCATTGTATTTTACATTAAATATTAATTTTAATTTATATCCTATGATATACATAGAAGGCTGAGAACGCAAAACTTGACATTTTTGGATGCTAGCTATTTTTTCTATAAGTATGTTACCGATATATTTATTGGTTCTACTTTACTAAAGACAATTTGTATTTAGATAAAGTAAAAACACATTTTGATTACTGAGCTGAAAATTGTATGACATATATACTCCATACAAACCATAGCATTCTACGAAAAGTTTCCAAATTTGTGTAGCCTTTCAGCAAGTTTATAATGGCAACCAATATTATTCAAGCGAACTACCATTGAAAACTACTAAAACTTATTTATTTATTCTATACATATATTTTTCTATTATAAAAAGTTGAAAACTTTTTCGTACAGCTTTATTTTTTTGGATAACTTAACTTAAATGAACTTGTAACTATGAAAAATTTTGTTGTAAAGTGCAGCAAACGCTTAATTTACGCTCGATGCCTGCTAGCTGGAACAATTTTTGAAAAAAAGTTCAGCAAAGTTTTTAAAATTGCAATTGCAAACACACATTAGGCACTTAACTTTTCATATCTCTCTTTTTATTATTGACACACCCACACATACACACACGCCCCTGTGATTTGTTTTTAGTATTTTAGCCCTCCCTGCCGCACATAGAACATTTTTGCCGGTAAATAGCGCGCTCAAAGTAACGCCATTATGCTGGATCATCAATTCCTACAACATCCCTACCTTAGCCAGATAGAGATACCAGTTATAGCAAACAAACACATGGTTTGGGGGTAAATTTTTACTAAAAATGCCTGGCAGCCAAGCGTTGCCAATTTCTGCAAAAGTCAACAAACTCAGTCAGCAGATTTTGCGCCAAAAAGTATGCAAGTTACAATGTGTGCACATGGGCACACGCAGTTGCCATTTTGTTGCCATGACGTTACCAATTTACTCCCACTCTATAACCCAACAGCTCTGCGCACACTTTGTCCATAGCCAACTCTGTCTAGCTACCCAGCCACCCAGCCACCCACGTTTATTGACAATGAGCTCGAATGAGTTACTTGTAATTACCACAAAATTTTAATATATGTATGCCCTAGTTGTGGCTGCCATTCTCAAGCTGCTACCGCCATTACCCACTGCTACTACACAACCTTCAACCCAAGGCCAAGAGAGAGAGAGAGTGTGTGTGTGTGTGTCCTACCACAACAGCAACATCAGCGGCTGTGGCTGTGCCGCCTGCCATTCAGGCAAACATCATTTGGCACACTCGTCGTATACTTAACGACCCCCAGCTACAGCTTCGAACTTCTTGTCGATGAAGCGCGGCCAACGCACGCACAGCTGCCAACATGGCACACTCTCTATCTACGTCGCCCACTTACACAACCACACCCACTCCCTGGCGCACCACCTACCACCCGCTCGTCCAAAACTGTGCCAAAAATGGCAGCTGTAAAAAATCACAGCATCAGCATAAAAGTGCTTAAAAGCGGCTACCGCCCGTTGCCCGCTTGCTCCATTTGCGGCATGTCTTTGCTTGTTTCACTCCACTTTTTACTGAACTGTCGAGATTTCAGTGCCTTCTTTTTTTCTCTTGTGGCGTATACTCTGTCAGAGTAAGGGGTATATTATGATTGTCAAAAAATAACAGCAAGTTAGCAGGAGTTCCATTAGGCTTACTGTCTGTATATATTGTGCAACAATTTTGAAACCATTTTCTGGGGGGCTGGCTGATAGTTTCAGATGTGTGGAGCAGACCACAAATGCACTTGGCCGTAAGGTCATGAAGCACAAAACTTTTGTGTTTTTTCCCCTATTTTTCTTAAAGTTTTGGCTACAAACGCCACAACTGCTGCAGTTACTGCTACCGCCATCTATCGGCATGTTTGAACGCATAAACCTTTGCTATCCTTACCTGTTGCAGTGTATTCCCTAGCTGCAGCCTGTCTTGCTTGATATTTTGTTAATTTAGCCAATCCCACTCCAACTCCTTAGCTTCGCATCATTTCACTTTGAAAGTTTTGAGCTGAATTTTTTTTTTTTCGTTTGGAATCTTATGCTTGCTTTCTCGGCGTTACTGATTGCTATCTGACATACTTTAATTTACTTTTGTTGCCAAAGCTCATTTCATCATTTGGCATTTGCAGCTGCTTACAAAATTTTGGAATTTTTAATCGAGAATTATGAAGAAAGTGAATTATTAAGCATGGCAAAGCCCACATCCAAAAAGTAAAATAAAACCGCGTCAAGCCAAGCCAAGCATAAGTTTTGGCAAATGAGCAGCAATCCCGTTTTCCAAGCGAAGAACCGCTGCAGCCCTGTCACAAAAAAAGTTGCTCGTTTATGCGGCTACTTAATTCAATTTTGCTTTTTAATCCAATCAGCAAATTTCACAATTATTGAAGAGGCAGGCGGCATCCCAGCTAAAAACAACAACATAAATAACAAGTTCTATATTGTATTACAGTTTTTGATTTTAATTGGGATTTACTAATTAAAAAGTTTTCATGGTTTTGCAGCTTGGCAGATTTAATCATTGTCGTGCGCAACAACAGAGCACAACAAACAACAAGCTACAAAGGAACAATGCAAATTGGACTGCTACAAGGCAGCGGTGGCACACCCTTATCAAATAATGCCCTGACCTCACAATTTTTTGTTTTTGCTTGTTGTCCGATGATGTCCTTCGATTAATCTACTTAGCCTAGCAGTTCCCTAGAGATTTTTCAAAAACATAATTTAATTATTGCGTTGGTCGGTAGATATACTATATTGTGTGGACAAGCAATCAACTTGCTTAGGCAGTGACTTATAGGTATTCCCCCATGCACACATCAAACAAAAGAGAAAAATATGGCATTCTTTATATTTATAATGAAAGTACAGTTGGCGCATTTTTTACTTAAGCTAAGTAATTTTTTTGCTAGGGATTGCTAGCGAAAATATTTAAGCTCAAAGCTGATATATAGTTGCAATTATTTCTTGGTGTTTTTAATGAAGAATCCACGGAAGAGATTCTATTAGGTAAATCGTGAAATATTAACCAAGTTTAGACGCAATTTAATACTATTGTCTTTCTCGAAATAATGCAACTTCCCTCAAATTCGGCTTCCCCTGCTATGGCCCAAAGGTGATTAATATAAAAAGTTAGGATGGGACATAAATGAAGATGAAACGAGAAAAAATATTTCAATAATCAATTATCAAATATCAAATATTTCGCAGTATCCCAGAGCAAACAATGTAAACAAATTCAAATCTTCAATAAGTTTTTTATTAAAGATAACTGCAGCATTTCGTAACAATTTAATGGCTTAGATCAAAAGTTGGGTTTATATGAGATAGGATATAACAAAATAGGATATGATATGATGAAAATATATCAAATTAGCTAGCACGAGAGAAAATAAGTCGAAATAGAAAAGCACATTGTATGGATGAGATAAAACGGGATAAGATGATAAAATAGAATGAGATAAGATAAAATTTTGCTTTTTTATTAAAGAATTCCTTTATTTATTGTATCTGTTCATTTTCTTAAGAATTTAAACTGTTCGCTGGACAATGTGTAAGTTGATTCTTAAGGCATTGTCAGAGTTCAGCGCTATAAATCATAAAATAAGATATGATGATCAAAAAATTAAGATGGAACGAGAGCAAATAAAGCGATATTAGTAAGCAGATAAACTTACAGAAGAACTAATCTGCAACGGCTTTTCAATAAAAGATAACTGCAGCATTACCTAACAATTTTAAGGTTTAAATAAAGAGATAAAGTAAGAATATGACAAAATAGTATGATATAAGATGATAAGAATCAAGCCGAACCGAGAGAAATTAACGCGTAATAGCAGAACAGATACAGCAACACAAGTTCAATACTTCAAAAACTTTTCAATTAAATATTCCATCAGCATCCCGTAACAATTTAAAAATTTAAAAAAGCACAACTGCTTTATATAATATAACAAAACTCGTTTCATTCCACACTCGCCTGCAGTAGTTATTGGAGAAAGATGTCAAAGATGTCTGTGCCTAAACATTTGCAAACTATAATATACTCAAACAAACTAATTTCATTTCCATCACTCTTCGCATTTCTATTAAGTCTTTGGCTTACAACAGCTTCTACAAGTATTCACACCATAAGTCCAGTCTTATCACTCTGTGCACATAAGTGCACCACTGTTGAATCTTTTACAGCTCGGCCACTTACTTATCATCTTGGCACCTCTTGTTGCAATTTCCACAGCAATACTTGAGTTCAAACGTTTTAATCAAGACAAAATGAAATGCACTCAACAGGCTCAAATCTCTCTGAAGCCGCATAACTCGTTTCATCTTTCGTTTATATATCTTCAACTCAATGCGTTTTACTGCTGTCCGTTCTAGGAACTGAACACATAATCCGGCAAAGAGCTTTGCCTTGCCAACAGCTACAAAGGAGTAAGCTGCAATAATTGAGATAAAAATGTGCAATTAGTAAAGTCTGCGTGCCAGCTCTTTGTTGTCGACAACAACGACTCGCATCCGAGACCCGTATCCGCGCACCACATCTTCAGACACAGCTGCCGCGTATATTTCACGCAATTTACGTGCAATTTTTCCGCACAGCGAGACCACATAATGTGGTAAAGAGCCGTACTCTGGAACGGGGTACCAAGCGACTAGTATTGTTGCTGGCTTGTTGGCATTTTACTAAAAACCTTTCAAAAAAAAAAAAAAATAAAATAAATAAGGACTGCCAGTTGCGTGTGTCGGGGCTATGTGAAAACTTAGTTTTGCTTAAACGTTACCTCAACACCGTCAAGCATCACCTGAGCTGCAAGTCAGCACTACGGAACCAACAGCCGCCGGTACTCACCACAACCGAAACGGCCAAAAGAAAAGCTAAAAATGCTAGCAATTTTTCTCTTTGGCTGCGTTTTTGCAGTGCAGCAGCACGTAAAATTTGCCTCACTCGAAGCGCCACACACAAAGCTGCTTGCTTCATGTGCCGCCGCCCCCCCTCTCAAAACGCTACACAAATGACCCCTGGGAAAGACCAAATACTGTGGTTTTGGCTTTCTTTCTGTTCTGCCATTTTATGCGCTAAAAGTTGACTCTGGCGTTTTGGGGTTGAGAAGTGCAAACGATTGTGTGGAATGTTTTTATTTATTTGCCGCTTGGCGTAATCTCGATCGTACAGCAGCAGTAACCCACAGAAAAAACAACAACAAATACCACTAAGTGAGAAAAAATATATACATAATATACAATATATGTATATACTATATATACTTGCTCAAAAAACACACCCCTGGGACGAGTGAGTGTGGCCGTCGTAGTAGTTGAGCAAAATAAATAGTTGTTAATGTTTTATTCACTCAACCGTTATGTCGATTCATTTTAACAATATTTTATATTTACTTTTGGGTTCATGCTGCTGATGATAAGTGTAAACTTTTATAGCTCAGTGTACAAAAAAAAAGTAAGTTGCACTCGCACTGGAGCTACCATGATTTTTGTTGTTGTGTAAAGTTTAAAAAGTTAGGCCGTAATCTTTGAGCGTTGGTTTTTATAGTTATGCGGCCAATAGGAGGTAAAAGTTAGTGCAACTTTTGAACAGAGCTTAAACGTAAACGAGAGATCAATAAAGCTGTAATAAAATCGAATTTGTTTATAATAGTTACGAATAA
This sequence comes from Chymomyza procnemis, assembly GCA_035046065.1. Classification (NCBI taxonomy): domain Eukaryota; kingdom Metazoa; phylum Arthropoda; class Insecta; order Diptera; family Drosophilidae; genus Chymomyza; species Chymomyza procnemis. Next base: position 22,464,809 of record JAWNOJ010000026.1, read on the forward strand.
CAATGTCAGAAAATGAAAGCAACCACTAAGAATACACAAGGATAGATCAGCAATGTTTCACTGTCTACAGCTTTGCGGGGGCGATCCGTACTGATACTTATAGAACTACAGGATCGTCTATCTACTTTACTTACTTAAATTGGCCATTACAATACGTTATCGGTTTACAGCACTCCCAACGGTCGCCACAGTTGGTCACTGCAAGTGCAGATAGGCCGTCCTTCACTTGTTTTATCTCAGATGGATCGGCTATCTAGTGTTTGAAATATGAATCGATCGCCCAAGCCAATATATTTAAACTGTTGAATATCTGAGGTTTGTAACTGAAATAATATTCAGAGTAGAATTCAGAAGTTAGAATTGGACCATCTTGTTGGATTTGATGTTTTGGCCCAGATAAATATGCAAGAGACAGATGTACCCGTATGTCAGAAACTATAGGGTAGTCCATTTAGAGTTAGCAATTTAATCTATAGATTAGATAAGCCAACTCACTTTTTAGTTTCTTACGTTCGTAAGATTTTGCGTAAAATTCCGGTTCGATAATTTTGAGCTTATAGCAGCGAAGATCATAATTGGGATGCCATAAGTTTAGGTAAACTTTCTCACAGTTATATTATTTTAATACAAAACTTTTTACCACACGCATGAAACTAGCACTACAATCAGCTTTAAAATAAGCATTACTATGAACAACTTTAGGGAAACATATTCATTGGTGACCGAAAAAATTACCATCTCTAGAAATGAACTTTTTTAAGTGGCATATTCGTTCAGAAGATTTATGTGACAGCGGCATGAAGAGTGATCGTATAGGAGATATCTTAGACTTATCATATAAAAAAATTCTAAAAGTATAATATTTCAAAAGGTTCACTGAAAACTTTGGACAGTTACAACAATAGTGAAACATATGCATTGGTGACCGTAAATTTTCCAGCTTTGGAAAATACCTGTAAAAACGTGACACAATATCTTTGTATATTTCTTTAAAATCAGTTGTTATTTATGACTTTAATATTTCGCCAAAAAATCAAGCCCCCAAAAAAAACGCATATTTTGTTCCAAAACTTACACACTTTAAAATAATTTTAAATCCCCTTACTAGATTATTATTTGCACTTGCTTTTTTAATAAAACTCATAATTGCTTAATAAATGAACAAGTTTTGCTGATTGAAACTGACAACTCCTCAAACTCGATTAACAAGATCTTTTCAAATTGTCAACTCAAATTTAATTATGAAAACGCCAATGAATATGACAATTAAACGCTCAACGCAGAAAAAAAACCATCCATAATCCGGGACGAATAATCAAAGTGTCACCAACTGATTTCATTAACCCGCCGCCATACAAATCAAAACCCTTAACTGTAACTGAGACTGTAACCGATACCGACACCGAAATCAATGCAAACTCAAATAAATCACATGAGCGGGTCACCAGTGGGAGCTACATGGCAGCAGTGGGTTCCCTGGTTTCCCACCCCGCACGCCCTTAACAAACACGGCCAAAATTAAATTTGCCATGAACCACAAGCACGGCGGGCTTGAGTACGGGTATGCGCCTACAACAATTTCGTGTAGTGGAGGGGATTCAACTTTCAGGCCACCCACCCCTCTTCATTATCAACTGACAGCTGGCAGCTGGCGTTCAACTGTCAAACGATGCGGGTGTCGGAATAAAAAATAAAAAAATAAAAAAAAAAAAATAATAAATTTTTTTGATAAATATGCGCAAAGGGCAGAGAGGGCAATTGCAATGTGAAACGTGATGATTGAGCTGGGAGCGGAAATTAATGAACGGAAAGGAAACTAAATTTGAGTGTTACCAAACGGGATGCCACGAACTGTTTGCATTTGCTGGAATTGCCGCCATTTTGTAGCGCTTTCACGCTTATATATGTGGGTGTGTGTGTGTGTATAGACAGTGGCGTACCTTGAAGGGGGCTACTCTTGAGCCTGTCTTTCTTTAAAGAATTCAATTTTATTATATTTTTGTGTATTCCTGCGACCTCCCCATTTTTTAAGCATTTTTGGGTAGTCTTTTTAGGAATATTGAAAAGCGTATTTGATGCTCATTTATTTACAACAAATTTTAAGTGAAAATCTTTGCTGAGACCAAAATGTTCCTACGAGAAAGTCATCTCCTAAAGAAATGTCAGTAAAATAGAAAAAAAAAAATAAAAATATTTCGCAACTATTGGAAACTAAGGCGGTCTACTCAACACAGATTACACAAGTGGTCCTCCGCATTTTTCAAACATTTTTTTATTCAGCAAAAAAAGTTTATTGAAAATAAATAAATAAAAATGGCTGATTGATGAACCATTTGACGAAGAAGCTGGCGTTGGACAACTCAAACTCCGTACAAGATTCAGCCCGCAATTTTTATCTGAAACAAATAATTGAAATACTTTCTTATGAATATATAATATTAAGGTGACTCAAAGTTGCAATTTAAAAATTTTTGTAATTCTTAAAAAGTACTTGTTTTTTAGGGCTTTTTTAGGACTAAGTGCTTTAAAAACTTTGTAAAATGAAAATTTGAAAAACATTCTATGACTTCAATCTATGCATGAATTTAAAAAAAGGTTTGACTTGCATACATAGCTATCAGGGTTTATTTTTAAACATGCACGGAATTTAATCAATTTCGTTTTTCGGAAAATATGCTCTTAAGTTTCCAGCATGGCTCGCGCTTGCCCTACGCGAGACTTGTAAGTCCTAGACTACTTTGTGTTGCACTTTCCAACTTTGCAAGAATATTCCAAATTAAGATTTTTAACGATTGAGGTAATAAAAAAACCGATTTTTTTAAATGATTGATGAGAAAGCACAACCAGCCCTAGCAAACAGCTCCGTAAGAAACTCAAAAAGCTCCTGCTTATTATTTATATAACAAAAGCTGGTTTTCCTGATATATACCACGGACAAACAATACCAAATATAAGCTTAGTCATCTCAACTATTTCTGTCTAGTCTGGCCATATATTTATAATACTATTTATTTTTTGCCGCTGTGTGGTCGGTGTGCTTCATCACACAATTTAAAGTTAGTTTTTGCAGTGTGACCAACTTTTTGTAATTATTAACATACTAGATTTTGCCCCTCGCCAAAACCGCACAAACAGCAAAATTAATATTAAATTTCATTTAAAATTTATTCTGTTTATTGCATTGATATTTATGTAAATATATTTTATATTATGGAAACATGAAAAACTGCTGAATTTTGTACTTAAATTTTCTTTTTTTTTTCTAAATCGACGAAATTATACTTAAATATTTCAAAATCTCATTGATAGAGTGATAGCGGCGTTTTGTCTTGTAGTGATGTTAAGTTCAAATCCTTTTACAAACTCATTTATTACTTATTACCTCACCCCTCTTGTCAAAAAATTGTCCCATGCCCTAGCCTATATACCAAACCATATACAAAACATTGATTTACATAAACCAATGCTTTAGCCTTTTAAACATCCTTAACTGAGATTTCTGCCAATGTATTGAACGCAGACAGCGTGTTTCTTTAGTTATTTATGAGCCGCAGACATCACGTAGCCGCACCCCAAGCCAGCTGCGTTTATTTGTTTTGATTGATGGCCCTACAAGCGCCATTGATTTGCCTGCCAATGCATTCAGTTAAACTTGCTAAAACTAACAAAACTTAAACTTTTACAGTAAATACGGTCAAAAGTATGCCCCATGTCCATAATGACCATGACGACGACCATGATGATAATGATGACGGTGATAATGATGATGATGAATTGTACTGGCTGTCATTATCGGCCATTTTGTTGACTTGCTGGAGTGTGCCTTTGTTTGACTTGCATGCAAGTTGGCAATTGAATTCCTAACGACCATAGACCAAGACAAACAAAAACTTTTCGACCTCAGTCATTGACTGTATAAATGTTGAAATATTTAAGAATTCTGAGTTTTGGGGCTGTCCGAGTATACATTGATTGTTTGGCTGCAGCAACAATATAAAATGTCAACGGTCATAATGTTAGCAGCTTGATGACCTTTAAGCAGGAAGCCGAGCAGCTAGTCAGCTGACTGTCATTGAAATCTTCAAGGATGTGTGTTTGAGTGTGTGTGTGTATGTGATGTCTCTCGAATATATTAGATATACTATATAGCCAAGATGAACTTAAGTTTTACAAGGCTAAGCTCAACAAGTTTCTGCAAATGCCTTGACACAAAATCATGTCACCCAACCCACAAACATGGCTAAAACTCGCATGCTGCTAGAGTATATGGCTAAGATACAAGAAAAAAAAAATTGCATACTTTAAAGTTAGTCAGCGCTGAAATTGGTATGTAGCCGCCGTACTGTACACTTTATGTATTAGTAGAACTTTCCGTTGTTCAAAATTGTTTGGTGCTTTTTCTCCTTCTATTTCCCTGTTAGATTTCACGAAGTTTTTTAAAATTTTGAGTAAGTATTTCTTGAGTAAATTATTTGGGTTGGTAAGATTTCCAAGGTGTAAATTGTTAAAAGTCCCCAAAAAGCTCTAAGCTTAGGACATCTTCGGTATTGTATGCCACCTAAAGCGCAGCTTCAACCAAAACTACTTCCATGTAAGCTTCCCTGCGTTGACTACGATTATTACCATATTCCTTCAAATTAAGCTACATCCCATTTCATTGCTTTAGCCCCCAGCGTTCAGACAAACACTTACGGAGACATCAACTTGCCTGTATGGAAAAATTTTGTACAACCTCCTTACGGGCTGTTGCATACACTTGGAGAAAACTTATATACCTTTTTACTGTATTAATGATGGGTATAAAAAGCCTAACCGAATATTCATGCTAATTTAGAGCTTTATGCGAATTCGCATAACATCAGCGCCCACGGCACCCAACCACAGCCACACCTCAAAACACCCCTGCGAACACACACACACACCCGCACCTAGTTGAAACTACAAACTATGACACAACATACAGAAAACACTTTTCAAAATGTGTGCGACCTCGACGCACAAAGTTAACGCCAACTGCGCTGCCAGCGTCGACGAAACGAAATCGTTGTCAATGTAGACTAAGAGCAGCAGCTACACTTGAAGAAATAAGCAGAATTTTAATAAATTTAACTTAACGAAACAAACCAAGTAAATAACATTTGCCCGCAAAACTCTTGAAACAGTCTGAATGTGCCAAATATTCCCCAGGCAACACAAGGTGGTTTAATTTTTAGATTTGATTTATCACTTTACTTAAAAAAAGCAAAAGATTTTGATATTATAAAACTTCTTAGAAAGGTTTCTTTTTTATGAACAAACGTCGAAAATCTGTTAAACGATCAGCTAGGCTGACTAGAACGTAGCCAGTTCTATCCAACCAATTTTTGAGTAGATATTCGTTTTTTTTTCATGTCGTATGATATAAAAATCTTAAATGGTGTATTTAGGGTCTTTTTTCTGGATTGTCGGATTGTACAAAAAACATAGTCTACTAACATCAAATCATAGCTTTTCTGGTTGTCACATCAACGATTTGATTATGTGTTTTGCGAAGAAAGGAAACAAATCGATCAACTTGAGCAATATGTTTATGGCACAAGGAATCAAATGTGGCCAAGACTTTCTCTTTAAATTGTATGTCTTTATTTTTAATTGTGCGGACCTCCATAGCATTGTGGAAGCGCGGAAGGTCAGTGGTCCGATTCCACCCTGCCTAACTTACTTACAAATAAATAGCATCCTATTTACATAAGCAATGCGATAAAGAACTAACCTAAAGAGCATTAATGATGAAATACTTAAAAAAAAATAGATGGCTACATTACGAAAAGCACGAGATGACGTGGTCAACCCCAAACAACTTGGAGAAGAACGGTTCAGAAGGAAACTGGTTTAACGAACTTCGAGCAATTGCTAGAGATAGGCACAGATGAAAATCCTATGTTGAAAAAGCTCCTAGAAAGAGTATGGGTAATATGTTATTATTTACTTAGAAAAATCTCTATTCATTAAAGACACCGCCGTTGCAATTCGTCTGTAAACTTAAGGCTTCTGTTCTCTTCGAACAATTTGTAATAGAGATTTCATTGTCCGCCTTTGGAGGGATGACTATATTCAATGGAAATATATTTATTTAATCTTAATTTATCTAGAATTTGTTCAAGCTAAGTTAGATAACACTACGTGTCTGTGCTTACCATTGAAAGTTAGAGAGTTTTTCATACTTATTTTCGGAAACAAAAATTGTCGAATAATAACAGCAGATCTTTTGATTAACTTACCACAGTCGTCGATGATGGTTCTCGGGATCTGAGAACAAAAAGTATATTGTTCAAACGATCTTATCGCAAACGTCCCAACTGCCATAAGTACTGCCTCATATTCAATAAGTAAATATTTATATTAAACTTTAAGTCTCAACAGAAGCTTTTGGCTCAGTGTACGTTACGATTTTCATTTGCATTTAAAGTGCTGCCATATGGCCCGCAACGGTATGTTCTCCTAAGCTTAGGATGTACCACTCTGGTTCTGCCCAGCACACGCTACTCACCCACCCCCACTCAGCAAGCAACACGACCCACATACAAACGTGCCGCCGCATATAAAAGTTGCAAATTTTTAAATAAATACAAGCATAACATAAAATGTATCTGTCAGTAGGGACAGAAGTGTTGGACCCCTTAGTGCCATGTTTTCAGTAAAATCGAAGCTTTAGAGTGATTTTGCAAGAAAGTCCTAAGGGACTTAAGCTATGAGAGCGTGCGAGACATTTAACTAATTGAAAATGCTCAACTTTTATTAATCAAGCCAAGGGCTTAGTCATTTGAGAAATAGTTAAACTTGAGAGCAAAGCAAAAGTTGCCAAGTACAACCGCATACCACTCACAGATACTCACACAGACACATACAACATTAAATATGCATATGTCTTTTGTATCTGCAAGTATGTGTGTGTATTTAAGTGCACCACAATATGAATTCAGCTGCAATATGTGTCAAAGTATGTGTACACACTGAAGAAAATTAAATTGGTTACTCTACAAATACAAGAAAAGAAGATAAACCGAGAGAGAGAGAGAGAGAGACTCACTTTAAATGAATATAAACTTTGCGGTTTCACTTAAAGCAAATATTTAATGACTTTAATATAGTCGAAGCAACATGTTACTTGGGGGAAAAAATACACGTTTCAGCATTTAAAGGCTCATAAAGTACACAAGAAATTTCCAAATAACTGCAGCAAATTTCAAGCGAAAAGTACTCACTGCTTTTATAACAAACTAAATATATATGACGGGAATGTAAAATTTATAAGTAAAAATTGGAAAACGAAATGATGTACACTATGCAATGGCTGAAAAGAAACTAAAAGATAATCTTTTGAAAATTAGCTTTTAATGTACGGTTATCAAGCAAACTATTCAATAAAATTAAAATTTATTTAAAAAAAATTTGAAAAAGATTCTAAATAGTCTCAAAATCTTTTATCATTTTGGAGTTGTCTTGTAAAAGAAAAGTGCCAAATTTTTTAAATAATTAAATATTGGGCCTAGGATGCGCTGTAGTAACGAACTCGTCTCTAAGGCCGAAGGGCGGTGGTTTGAATGGTGAAACTTTGTCTAGCACTAGCATGGCTAGCAAAAAGGCAGCCACTATTTACATAGAAAAGTCTATTGATTAAAGACACCGCCGTTCGAATTCGGCTATAAAGTGTTACCTGTACTTTTCGAACAGCTATTTATAGAGATAACTCCATGCTTCGATATTGAACGATATTCAAAAAAAAATCTTCAAAAGTTCTTGTCAGCTACTATACCAGTTTTGATATCTTTTATTCTTTTGAAAATATTTATTCAAAGAAAATTGTTTTAATTTGAAGCTATTTGTTTTTGGAGGGGTCTCAAAAACTATCTCATAATTTTTCCAAAGTTAAAAGGGACTGCACATAAAAGCTAAAGTAGATGGGCTAATGCTTTAAAGTCCTTCTAGTCCTTCTAAAGTTCTTCCGCATACGGAATTATTCTAAAGAATATTACAAAAACTTCAACTTTAATTTATCTCTCAACCAAACAAATTGTTTCGAAAGCTTTTATAATCTTGTTAAAGGAAAGTCTACAATTGTGGGAAAAACATAAATTGCGCTTTGAGAAGCCCTAAAAGCTGTCACAGATTTTTTCTAATATTAGAAGCATTTCAACCTGAAGGCTTAAGTAGATCGCCTAATGATTTAAAATCTCTCTACTAAAAGGTCGAAAGCTCAGACTACATAGACACGGAATTCTTAAAAAGAATATTTAAAAGATTCTTTTCAATTTTAATATATCTGTCATACAAAGTAAATTTTTTTTTATATCTTTTATCATTTCAAAGATGTAAAAAAAGAGTCGAAAATTTTCGAAATTACAAACATATGTTTTTTAAGAATTTGTCCTTTGAGGGGTTTCAAAAGCAGTTTTTCCGTTAAGAGGGAAAACAAACGTAGATCAACTATTACTGCAAAGTCTCTCTTCCTGAAAGCTTACGTAGATCGACTAATGCTTTGAAGTATCTCTACTAACCAAAATTCTTTGAAAATATTAAAAAAAATATTTACCAATTTTTAGGAATTACCCAGGATGGTATATATGAAGGCCAGAGCTCTGAAGCTCTTCGTGAGCCACAGCTTGCACATTATTCCGCAAGCAATAAACGCAAATGCAGTCGAAGTAGTGCTCAACAACTTTTTTTCTGATTATTTTTCTTGAAGTATAGGCTCTCCATGTTTCTAAAAATCTGTTGAGACAAGTTTTTTACACAAAATCAACATTTCAGTCAACTTTAGATATTCATAAACCTGCTTTTTCAGTTTCGAAAAATGCATCATATCAAAATAACTTTAATAACCTCCCAGAATCCTAATTGCTTGCATTTTGAATTTTCAAAATCGAAAAATCTCTAAATTACAAAAAACTTCTCATTTATGAGTTACAATTGCATAATCCTTGACATCTTTGCAAGTATTATATATGTAAGCCCAAGTTTTAAGCCAAAAACTTCTCACATTGTCGCTGAGGTCATTATCAATGTGCCTGCAAAACTAAAATAAAGCCGATGACAACGTTGCGCATACTTAATACAGTTTATCAACTTTAAACCTTGAATATTTTCCCCCGGCTCACTTAACCAAGCAATTTTACAGCTACCGGCCAAGGTAGTCGTCATCTTACATAAAGAACTTGGTTAAAGTTGTGTCATAACTTGGCTGACATTTTCAATGCTCATGGCAAAAACGGTTTCAACTACTACGGCTAGAACTACTTTATAAAATTAACTCGTTTTGGACTGACACAACAAGCTTATTATCAACAACAAAAACAACAGCAACAACGACAGTAAATGCCTAAGGCGAATGAGTTCCTGAGCCTAGGAACCAGGTCAGACAGGTGTGCGTGTGTGTGTGTGTGTATCTGTGTGAGAGTTGTAGCAAACTGTTGGGCCAACTTCTTTATGTATTTAATTTGTAAATGCGACAGTGACACTGCGGCGTGTTGAATGTTTCGTGTAAATTAAATTACAAGCGCAACGAGCAAGACAACAAGATGGACGAGCGTTTAAAAGAGCGAAAGGGATGGCTGGAAACAGTGGCGTGAAAGATTTCTTTGCAGATGGTTAATTACTTATAGATTAGAAAAATAAATAAAAGTTTCTAAATGTATCTTCCAACTACTTGTATCTTCCAACTTCCAAAAATAAGCTTAAAGTGTGCACATTGTTTATTTTTTATTGGGTTCTTCAAATTTGAGAAATATTAGCTGGTACAACCTTTGTAATAAAGCTATGCCAACACTCCAATACGTTAGTTATAATGTCGCAAAAAATATTGTCTTCAATTTTAGATTTGAGTTATTAGCTCGTTTTCCCTGAAATATTACTGTGAGGTTTTAGATCGTGGTATTTAAACTTTCAGCAGTTAAGGTAAAGAAATCCCCTGTAGGTTGTTGAAGAGTCTTATAGGACACACCAGACAGTAGTATCTATGCCCCTAAGAATATTCATATTCCAAGTTTATCCATTTTCCCCTGTTAATCGCCTCTTACGACATGCTGAAGCGGCAGTGACAGCATTCTTCTCCTAGACCGACACTCCACCAACAGGGAAATCGTATACGCCAGCTAGGATTTTCAATAGCAGAATATTATAGAGTCTTTGGTCCCTCTTTCCACGCCACTGTTGTGGAGCAAGCATGTTAGTTCGTCGACGTCGACCGGCCGGAACAGACACATTAAATTTTCATTTGACCAAATGTCCCCAAAGTTGAAAACAAGTCGCAGTCGCAACAAATGCCACAAGAGCTTTATGGATCGAAGGACCTGTGGGGAAGACTACACCGAAACGAGAAGGCAAAACAGCGACGTAATGCCAGCCCGAGAATTTGCCTGCAGGCGCGAGTTAAACGCGTGAAGCTGAAACATTATAAGCGATGCGCTGGAACTGACTTTACCGGGGCTGAAACACAACTGTTGAAAATGGTTCGAGAACGCCAACGAGCAGCAGCCGTATCCTGCAGGCGTCAGTAAACACAAATACTGCCACATGCCTCCCAGCACAAAAAAAAAGGGTGACAAAATGGCCTCATCCGCAACACAATATATTGCGCTCTTTTCCTCTTAGGGGCAACACGAAACGAGCGTGAGAAACTTAAAATCTCGTTACTTTAATTTGAAGGCCGAAAGTTTGTTTGCATTAATTTTACAAGTTACAAGTTGAACCAGGGACCAGGGAACATTTTGGCATTGTCTGCAGTGCTTTTTGGCTTAAAGTTAAGAATTGATTCGAATTGCAAATGGGCATGGCATGGTATTTTTTTTTTAGTGACAAAGTTGCGAAGCTTGTAACACGGGAATTTGAAAATTTTGTTGCTCTGCTTGTTGAATTTTTAACAGTTTGTAAACTTTTAAATAAGTTTTTTGAAAATGGGAGGGTTAATTTGTTGCTTTAAAATGCACGCGGCCATGAAGCTCGTCATTGGAAATCTTTTGGTAGAGAGACATTATATTTGAAAACCTAGTCTTATCCAGAGGTCTTATGATTTTCCTCCACTATGCCAAAAAAATGTTTTCATTATTTTTATGGTTTTCGAGAAGATTTGGGTGTCCAACAAAATTAAGTAGCTATCTGGTGCGCGGAAGACAACAGCAGGTCACTTAAGATACATTTTTTCAGTATGAACCAGGATCCATTGCTAGTTCTTGCAGATCTTCTAGTTGCTTTTTAATGCAAGTGCGGCAATTTCGCGTATTCACGTACGATCTTTTTCCTAACGATCATTATTTTTGATAATAAAATTCAATAATTTGAAGAGGTTTTTGATTTATAAGTCGGTTCCTGGCTAAATTATAGACCAAACTGAGTAGTACAAGGCAAGTAGCCGCATCATCTATTAAAAAAAGTATATTGTTTAGCTAACTATTTTAAGTATGAAAAGACTTAAATACAAATTATTGATATCGGTTCAGTTATAAACCCAAGCCCAGCGCAACAAGTAGCGAAGCAAGCCATGTCCAAACAAAACTTGCCTATAACTCTGCGAAGCAATGAAGGAAGTATAAGTCATGCCAGAAGTTGTTCGTCACTAATCAAAACTCAGTCGCCATGCTTGTCAATTTTTTTGTCGCTTTGCATCTTTTTGACGCTTCACGACTCTTTGTCACTTTGCATCTCTTTGTCGCTTCGCATCTTTTTGTCGCTTTGCATCTCTTTGTTGCTTTTTCAAACTTTTATAGCTTCAAATATCTTTGTTGATTGACATCTCTTTGGCATTTTTCATCTCTTTGTCGCTTTTCATCCCTTTGTAGCTTCACATCCCTTTATCGCTTTGCATCTCTTTATCACTTTGCATCTCTTTGTCGCTTTCTAATCTCATTGTCGCTTCACCTGTCTATGTCGATTTGCATCTCTTTGTCGCTTTGTATCTCTTTGTCCCTTCGCATCTCTTTGTCCCTACGCATCTCTTTGTCCCTTCGCACCTCTTTGTCGCTTTCTAATCTCTTTGTCGCTTTCTAATCTCTTTGTCGCTTCACCTCTCTATGTCGCTTCGCATCATTTTGTTACTTCACATCTCTTTGTCGCCTTGCATCCCTTTGTCGCTTCGCATCTCTTTGTCGTTTTTCATCCTTTTTTTCGCTTTTCATCTCTTTGTAGCTTCACATCTCTTTGTCGCTTTGCATCCCCTTGTCGCAACGCATTTTCAAGTCATGCGCTACCGCTATCCGCGATTAGTTTTATTGAAGGTAGATTTAGTTCTCAAGACCTACCTGGTGTGTGAAGTCATTTCAACGCAACCCAGCTCAATGCAACTGCCCTTCAAATGAACGAAGTTTAAGTCTTTTGCAAAATATGTATTATTAATTGTTTAATTTAGAATGCTTTTATTTCATAACACAGCCAACGAAAAGCTCGTTCAGCAGCAACAGAAACAAACCATTTATTTTTCTCTTATTAAATCAGATACAACTTGTTTTACACCAACAAATTTTGAACAAATTTTTTAAGTTAATTAATTAGTTATTAATTTATTTATTATTAAATAATGAAAATGTAAATTTGCTTACATGCAATTTTCATTTTCAACACTTTTTGACACTTGTGTGCATGCGTTTTTATTTTTTGTTATTTCCAGTGTGACCAAATTGATTTAAATTAAACACTTCATCGTGGTACAGCGATATTCAATTTATGCTGATTTTTATCATTTCACATAGTCAATAATTAAATAAAAATTATTATAATTAAATTGTGACGTTGATGTAATTCATTATAAAATTTTGGTGTGGCCAAATTCATTAAAAATTAATACAGCAAAATACTATCAAAACTTACTCATATAATACTAAATTTATGCTGTTTTTTTAGTATTATAAAATTCGCATATTAAATACAAATTTAATTTTTAATACCAAAATGCTTTATTTAAGTGCTCTTCATATAACTTTAATTTACTTTGAGTAGCCTAAGTTAAGCTCACTGCCAATTATCTCTCTTTTAACAAATTTATTTTGCTTTCTACATAAAAACAAACATTTTTGGGTTTTCCCCCGCAGCCCATAACTAGCTTTCATACTAACAACAAATTGTTATTTTATAATCCCCAACGGCTAGTAAAATTGCAATCAATTTTAATTTAAGAAATTTATAGCCAATAAATTAATAAAATTAAAAATTCCTTTTAACTTGATTTCTTACATTGTGGCAAGTCCAGCCCACTGGGATTGGGCACTTTTGTTGTTGCTCATAAATATATATGTGTCTCTGTATATGTGTGCGTATATATATATAATGTATATAATGTATAATTACATATATAAAGTGCATGTTTTCAAAGCAATTAAAAAGCTTTTAAAATTCACTCACTTCAGTTGTACATAACAGCTGCAAGTTTTATTTCGTTTTTTAATTTGTTTATAGTTTCAACAACTGTGCAACAATTTTCACAATTTTTACAATTTTCATTTCGAATTTTTGTATTTTTTTATGGCATTTTTATTTTTTATTGTTGAACATTTTTTTTCGGTTTCTTTTGAATGTCATAGTTTGATTGCACTTGTGGCATGCTTTTTGCACCTTTCACGCTGTGCTGCGCATTCATACAACAGAGGTCCTTGTTGTTATTGTTGTCTCTGTATTTGGAGGAGCCTAAAGGCGGAGGCAACTTTCAACACTTTGGCAAATTTTTTTGTGCCAGTTGGTTGCACCAGCTACGGTCAGTAAAAGGGGTTTCCAAGTGCTAATTAGTGTGCCGTCCTTTGCACACTCAAAATCTTTTTCATATGCCCTGCCCCAGGGTACATTGAAATATACACAATTTTTGCTTGCAATATTTTTCTGAATAGTCGTCTGCAAGATGTAAAACAATTATTAATTAAAGACACCGCTGTCTTTAATAGGCTACACCTTTGGAGCGATGACCATAGCCAAGGGGAATAAATTAAAGTAAATCTCTATTCGCACTCGGCTATAAAGTCTAGGTTCCAGCTCTCTTCGAACTGCTATTTTTTGGCATATCTTATGCAACACCTTCGACGCCATAACCTCAATAAATTCATTTGTCTAGAAAGTAACTTGTTTTTATTAAATTTAAATTTAAAACTGTTGCCACATGGGAACTTTTGGTATTTTTCTTGCTTTACTCTATTTCAAACATCTTCATTCTAAAAAAATTACACAGGGTACTTCACGCTTTTGAGCATAAGGGTATACCAGTGTCAAGCAACGCCTTGACTGTTTCACTTTATTTGCAATTATTTAATTTAAATACATCTCAAGTATTTACCAACACTTGAAACTCAATTTCTATGCATATTATATTTTGCATGCTAAATAAAAGTCTGTAGGGTGTACTTTGATTTATTCAAACTCGTACTCGTAAATAGTCAAGAAGCCAGGAGAGTCATTAGAGTTTGGAAAAAAATATAATAAAAGCTAAAAAATATATAATATTTAGAATGTGCAGAATCAACTGAAAGATACAATACTTAGTATGTAGAATTTATGTATACGTATTCCAATAAAAATCTTTGATGCGCACACCTGATTGTCCAGCTTTTACTACCTTCAATTATCGGCTTAGTTTGCTATAGGAAAAACTACTACCAAGCGGCACTAAAAATATTCTATGAAATAAATAAAAATTACACCAAATAAAACGTAGTATCTATTAAATTCAATATGCGCTGTTAAGTGCAGCGAAATAAAAGCAACTGCTGCCAACTTCACATGCGCTCGTAAATGGAGAAGGTCAATAAAACAAGCCACTTACCCTTACACGGATTAGAGCCTACATGGCATAGAAATCGGAAACGGAAATGCGATTTTGGTTGTATTGTTTTGTTTTGTTTAGTTTCGATTTTTTTTTTTGGTTCTTTTTGTGATTTTCTTTTCTCTATACAGCTTTGGCGCATGAAAATCCCAAAATACAATAAATTTCACATTTCATTTAATTCCATTTCATTTACAATACGAAACAAAATCCAAAACAAACTTGCTACCAACACAGACAGAGCCACCTCTCCCTCTCTCGTTTTCGTATAAACAAAAGAATCGCAAATGTGGAATTGGAAGTGGAAACGATATCGGAAGTGACAATCGTACAAAAAGCAAAGAAATCCCATGCAGTAAGCAACAAAGTAAAACAACAATAAGAGCAACAAAAAGAGAATATAATAAATAAATGTAACAATTGAACTGAATAAACGAAATGAAGCTCATGAGCACCAGGGCATTGTGTGCTCTTACATTATATATGTATAAATATATATATGCTGGGGAGCTGCCACTTGATGTGGTCCACCCACAAAGCTGTCCAATTTGGAGTGTCTGCAGCGCAACAGGACACTGCTGGACCCAAGCATACACACAGCACGCGTGATTGCACAGTGGGCGAAAGTGTGAATTTGGCATACAAAAATGCGAGAATATTGCAAGCTTGGTTAATGTTTGCAAAACTTTGGTAGTTTAGTTTTGGGTAACCAAGTACCGACACGGAACTACCACATTTAGATTACACATTAAGCTTGTACAATAATTCCCGCATATAATTTAGTTAAAAGTTAAATCCACTTACATTGAAATACAACAAGATCTATAAATTAAACTAACCTTAACGTACCGCAAAAGACTGAACTCTCATGTGTTTGCCAAAAATACTTCGTAAAACCAAAAACTAAACAACTAACTTAAAGGTAGAATAAAATAACGGCTTTAATTCGAAAAAACTTCGTAAACCTTGAAAAAAGACACCATAGGTAGCGCTTTCGACTAATTTGCAGGAAAAATTAAAATTTAATTCTGAACAAATAGTTTTTTTTTAATGAGGCCCAGCAAAAATTTAAATCGAACAAATGCATTCCAATTCGTCTTTGCTTGCAACAAAAATCGTCAATTATTTTTATTCGCCATCCTCAAAATATTAAATTTGGATGGCTATTTTGCTTTTCCTTTATTATTCCATTTAGGAACTTAGGGCCTCTACAAAGGCATTCGCCGGACTCTGTTTTTTCTTTCTGCTTAGAGGTGTCCGACGACAAATTGATCTAAGCTACTTCTTGAAGAACTAATATGGCTTTAATATCTTTTAAAAAAAATCTTTGCAATTACCTGCAAAGCAATTTTCAGGCATACCAGATGCAAATAATCTGATAAATTTAAATCCCCAACCTTTATTTATGCAAAAAATGAACTATAAATAAATTAGATTTGATTACTGTACCCAATATGTGGATTAAACTCTATAGATAGCCTCCCAAAAAATTTATAACTTCATTGAAAAAAGTTTTTAATGATGGACGATTGTAGTAGCAGTCGATAGATGCCGCCACTATCAAAACTGAACTGAGGCAAAAATACTTTACTTCTTTCTTATCTTTTAATTCGTTATTGTTTTATTATTAAATTGGAAAAATTCGGTCAATTTCGGTAATAAAATTTAATGTTTTTGTTAATGAGTTTGTGTACATTTTAAACTTATACCTCTATTACATAAAAAAGTTTTTAACATCGGTTACTTTTTATATATGAGATATACTTGAAACATAATATTGAATATTTCTGAAGAAAAAGAAAAAGTTTGAATTTGCGAACAGTCAAGAATACGAAAAATTAAAAATCAAGAGAAATTGTCAAAAGAAAAGAAAAAAAAAATTGCTTATGTGATAGATTTAGACAAAAATCAACTTTTGAAAAAACGAAAAATTATAGACACTTGAAGGGAGAACAAATTGACAAAAAGTGGAAGCATGCGTTGGATCGTAAATGGGGTGAGGGTTGGCAATCGAAGTGAGCAGAATATAAAGCCCCCTAGTCAAATAAAAACAAAACTGTATTAATTTTAAAAGCATGCGTTGGATCGTAAAAGGGGTGGTAGTGGGCTAATGAAGCCAGCAGTGGGTAAAGCCCCCTAATCAATTAAAAACAAAAAATATAATATTAATTTTAAAAATTTATCCATTAATAATAAATTGTTGTACCACGCAAAACGAGCCAAATTTAAATATTATGAGATTACAAAAAGTATTGCAAACATTGCACAATCCAACTGTATCAAAAGTAAAATTTTACTCTCCAGGTCCTCATTCTCGCCCACTGTGCCGCATGGTAGCGCATTTAAAATTCAGTTGCCGTCTTTTGTTGCAATATATTTTCTTATGCGCTGTGTTGTATGCTATAGTTTTTCTTTATACAGCGACAGCTCAACGTTTTTTCCCGACAGTCAAAGTTTATTTAGCTTGATGCGCTGCTAAAAAGCCAAAAACCCTTATGCCCGGCCCAACCCCCCGGAAGGTTGGTTTCTTGATTTTTAGCGCACAGTTCCAATTGCAGCTGCATCCCAGTTTCTATTTTGCTTGCCACTTGCATTATGTGGCATACGACCAACGCCTGCAGTGGCTACGATAAGAGTTTTAGTCTCGTTTCATGTTGACACAGCTGCTTCTTAGGTTGGTTTTTCATTTCTCACTGTATTCGTTTTATTTTATGGTTTTTCCCAGCCTACAGACAGACATACGTTTCTGATGTCTTTGGCAGATTTTTCTTATGCACTTTGAACTTTTTTGCATAAAAGCAAAACTTATTGAAATTTGGTTTGGAAAACTTTTAAGATGATTCAATAATTTTCATATGCGTTTTGTGTCTAACATTGAGTGCCTTGAGATTTCCATACAACTTTTGCAAAGAATTTTTTTTTAATGGAACCAAAGCTAAGCAAAGCTAGTGGTTTGTGTTTGAATGTCATCAAGTTATTGAGTTTATCAAATGTAACCACATTTCTAGGCCACATGGGACATGGCTTTTATTATAAAAGCATACTTTGAGTTTCTTTAGAAACTGCAAGTATTAGTTTGAACTGACAGCTTTTTAATGGGATTATTTACTTGGAATCACAGCATTTTTAATCTTTGTGCATAAATGAAGCGGTAAGTGTATGGCTAGGGGATTATTAAATTAAAGTTGGACTAACGATTATATTTGCGCTTAAATTTGAAGTCTTAAAGTTAATACACAGCATGAGTATGAGTTACCAAATAATTCGCAATTATAACTAAAAATAAGTTTTCTGATTTGAATAGACAAAATTTGAAAAATATTTAAAAAAAAAGAACCAAAAATAGTTGGACAACGCTGTTCTTTGGCTTCTATTTGGAAAAAATGTTTAAATTTATATGCCACTTTCTGTTTTCATTTTTTACATTGTAAATCCAAGTTCCTGGCTAGCCCCAGATGTGAGACGGTGCACATCTATAAAAAATTCACCGATCAGGCTAGGAATACGGATTAGTTTTATTATATTTTTTCCTCGTTATCATTTATTATTTCATAATTTTTAGAATGTTTAACTTGTCTAATCTTAAGGTCAACTGGACTTAGTTGTACCCTTACATATTAATAATAAATAATAAATAAATAATAATAAAAGAAAATTTAAAAATTAATTTAAGCATTAAATCTAAAAAATATATACTGCTATATCTCGTATTCGAACTTACGCGGTTTTCAAATTTTGAAAATAAAATGAAATTTATCTATTCTTTAATTTTTTGTTTTTTTTTTGTACTTTCCTAATCTTCTTAAGAATAAAGCAAAACATTTTGTGTTTATGTGAATTTATATATTAATTTTTAATTTGGAAAATTTATTATGTAATTATGTGAAATTCGAACAGAGGTGACAAAGGCACCGGCTCAGGCAGTTAGGCTAAATATCCCATTATGCCATACGGGAAATGGAAAGGAGGAGAGGGAGGTTAAGGAGGAAAGTAAGAGAAAAAGTAAAGTGTATAGAGAGGTTCACTACACGAACCTTCTCGTCTCTCGGATAAAGTTGAGAAGTGACAGTGGTGGTAACTCGCTGCTCAGGGTATGCAGCCTTGTTCTTGAGAAAGCTGGACAATACCATAGGAAATGCTCGGTATTGTCAGCCTGCTCGAGACAGGCCATGCATGTTGGCTCACAGTCTAACCCTAAGTTAACCATATGCTGGCCACATGGCATGTGTCCCGTGATAAGCTCCACCAGAACTTTCAGGTCCCTTCTTCCGAGATGGGGAAGGCAGTCTGCAGCTGTGAGTGAGGGTTATTTCACGAAGTATTTTGTAACACGGCAACCTGCTGTACGCTTCCAGTGGTTCTTACAAATCTTGGTTGTTAGTTCCAATATGCGCATCATGGTTACCGCATTACTGATAGCTATGAATTGCTCAATTGCACAGGCTGGTGTGGCGAATCCTCGATTTACCAATTCAACTGCTATCTCGTGTCCCTGTATACCTGAGTTTCCAGGTACCCGACTTGAAATCGTGTGCAGTCTGTGCTTGCACTCATTTACTATGAGGGACGTCGTACGTGGGTTACGAAGTGCGCGCAGATGCCGATAGTCATCCCTTTCCACCTTTTCTCAGAGATCCATTGTTTGGAAAACCGTGGCCATTCCTCCTGCTGAACGAAATGAGTTGGTATCTACGTCAAAACACCACCCCATACCAGTTCCGCAGGCAGTTTTGGAGCTATCTGCGTAGCAGACACGTTTCTGCCAATCCAGTGCAGTCTCTGGACTCATCCAGTTCCTTGCTGATTTCTGTAAAAAAAAAAAAAATGGTTGCTAAATTAAGAGTCTTAAGTTTAATCAAAAACGTCCGAGTTCTTTAAAAAAAATATCTTCTTTAAATAAGAGTAAAAGTTTTAACTTCGATTTTATTTAAACTTCCTCATTTTCTTTAGGATTTAGAAAAAAAATTTGATTATAGGAATTTGAAAAATTTCTGCTGAGTTCTTAAAAGAAAATATTCTAAAATAAGAGCCAAATGCCCAGCAGTTCAAAAGTGGTATTCAATTTCAAATTCAATTTTAAATTCAAATATTTGTTTAAAAAAAGTATGATTTCTAAAAAAAACTATTGTTTGCACCGAAACCGGGAAAATTTAACTTATTAGCTAAGTTTCTTATTCTTTTCAACTTTTGAAAGTGTATTCCTAAAACATTTAAAGCTGAATGCATAATGCAAAATATCAATATTTAATAGTATTATCGAGTAAATTATCTACAAGAAGAAGAATAATAAAATAGACTGATAACCACATCGCTTGGTCTTGGCGATGTGTGTTGGCGAAATCAACTATGTTCGAAGAAATCTATAAAAACTGAACTATATACCAAAGTAAATTAATCGCCCATAAATATATTATAAGCATTTTTTTTATTTTGAAGGGGTTTTCCTTTAGAGAAATACTTAGACGCATTACTCGCATGTTTAGGCATATTTTTGAAAATTTTCGATATAACTTCCAAAATTTTAAACTAATAGCATATTCTTGCTCTTTAATTGCAGCGACACCTCGATATCGACGCGCGTGGATATGCTAACGCCTGCTATTGAAGTCTATAAACCGCCGCTCTGACACAAGGATGACACTGTGGAGAGCAATTTAGGGAATCCATCGACGAGTAGCGATTTTTAGCAAAAGCTAATCACTACCGCAGAACTAACTACGGATAATCTATTTGTTCTTCCATCATAGTGTCAATCAACAAAGCTAACAAACTAAGCAACAAACCAAACGTAGCCCCCAAAAAAAAAAATAAGAAATAAAAAACAACCAACCAAATGGAACTAAACATAGAGTAGTCAGAAAGGGCCCAGTAACTTGGCCAAGAGCTCATCAACAGTTCACGAAAATTACGACACTGGACAACACTATTAAGCCACATAAGGTAAAAACCAAATATAAAGCAAAAGTAAACCAATTTAAGAAAAATAAAACAAAAACAAAAAGAAAAGTAAATAATTGATCCAACTGAATAATTCCTAAGATTGATTAAATTTAGTTACTTTTAGCATTAAATAATAATGATTTTTAAACCTTTTGCCGTGAGGATGGCAAAAACACGTCAGCGAAAACCAAAAGAACTTAGTCTTAAGTAACTATAGTAGGGTATTCAATGTAGCAATGTGGGCGGTCACATATTTTCATAAATAATACAAAAAATCCGAAGATGGCTTAGAAGTTGTATTCTCTAGAATTGAATGCAATAAAATTAAATATATTATTGTATATGTATTTGTATATGTAAATTATATTGAGCGAAATGTTTGCATTGTGTAACGAATATGTAAATTTAGTTATGTACCTATATATATACATATATATATAAAACATAAATATATATTTATTTAACATATGAAATTTATAAAAACCAAGAAAAAACCAAGAAAAAACAAAAACGAATATTGCAATGAATAATTTTTATACTGCTGAAATGGAAACAAAAACCAAAAGAAAAACGAAAGAAAATTTAAACTAAAATATAAAACTAAGTTTGTAATGCATTAGTAATTAATAGGTAATATTATATATAAATTATTAAAAATGGTTCAGCTTAAAACAATTGGCGCATAGAGCAATAAATAACAAATAAAGGCCGTAAATAGTAATTTAAAGAACAAAACAAAAACAAAAATACACTCAAAACTTGCAATATAGAAAATAAATAATTTAAATGGCAAAGTCAAGGTATATTTTTTATTTAACAATTCGCTTGTGGCAAGCACTTCAAACCCAAAACAAAGCAATACTTACTTTCCGCCAAACACATGTTTTGAGCTCAAGGTTAAATATTATATGAAAATATATTTGATTTATGAGAATTTGTCGGCTGTAGAAAGTATTGTGCATAATTTTGGCCAAGCCAAATTTACAATAACCCTAAAATGTCACGCCCTCAGCGAAAAATTACATTTTCTTCGAAGAAAGTAAAAAAGTCCTTGGAATGGCGAACTCAAGCGTTGCTGGCCCAACAAAAGTGTTAGCAGTTAAAAAAAATAATAATAATAATTTATTCAATTTATATAAAATTTATAAATAATTTGTTTATATAGCATAGCATTTTTCATGGTATGTAAGATTCGAAGTAATTCGCTGTTAAAAGTGGCCATGAGACAGCTTTCGTAAAAATTTTTAATTGAATACTTTTATGGTAATCTGTTGTAAAAAATAGAAACTTTTTTATATTATTACTTTTAACTTATAAATATTAGAAAATAAAAAGTTCCAGCATTTTGCTTTAAAATTAACTTTTTAACAAAATTTTATAACACAAAATATGTTAATTATAATTTGTTTATATTAGTTTCAACTTACAAAAAAATTATTAAAAAATAAAAACTTTTAGCTTTTTGCTTAATAATTGCATAAAAGTTAAATAATAATTTTTTACCAAAAGTTTATTACACAAATTAATAATTAAAATATATTTATTCTAATCATTATAAGTAAACATATATTATATTTGTAATGGTTTAATTTATATTATATTATATATTTTTTACAAATATTTATTTTTTATTTTTTACTTTTTTTTAATAATTCAATAAAACGTATTAACTTTACATTTGGTTAAAAGCAAAATTTGAATATTTTTCATTTATTATTTTATTTTTTCACTTATTTTTTTTTATTCTTAAAATTTTCTTTTGTTAAATTTTCAACAGCGAAGAGATAAACAGTCATTTAGATTATAATTTATTGCACTTAATGTAACATTTTTTAATAAATAAATTTTAAAAAAAATATCATATATTGTAACACTGACATTATCATTATATATACACCAGAGAGAATATTTTATAGAAGTCGTTAAAAATAAAATTTTTTATAATAACATTATATTCCACCTTGGTGAGTTGATTGGATTCCATCCCGCAACATTGCTGCATTTGTCTAGCACTAGCATTGCTAGCAAATTAATAGATGCAATCTACCTAGGAAAATCTCTATTTGGATTCGGACATTATTTGAGATATAGCCAAGGCTTTGAATTGAGAAATTAATTTAAATTTATATTCGACCATCGGTTTCGAACCCTGTAATTTATTATTGTTTATTATGTATTTATTAAA
The DNA here is from genome assembly GCA_035046065.1 of Chymomyza procnemis. Taxonomy (NCBI): domain Eukaryota; kingdom Metazoa; phylum Arthropoda; class Insecta; order Diptera; family Drosophilidae; genus Chymomyza; species Chymomyza procnemis. The sequence goes on from JAWNOJ010000026.1 coordinate 22,487,707, forward strand.
ATGAGCGTGAGCGATAAATAGTAGTGACAAATATTTTAATATTTGACAACAAATTATTTTTTGACAAATATTTTAATATTTGATAACAAATTATTTTTTGACAAATATTTTAATATTTGACAGCAAATTATTTTTTTAATTCAATTTAAAGCTTATCATATTTTAAATTTAAAAAAGTTATGTATATAAAATATTTCTTTAGTAAATAAAAATATAGAGTAAAATTGAGCAACTTAAAAAACTGAATACTTCTCTATATGGAGAGATATTTTTCAGTTTCTATTTAAAGATTCATAGGTTCATTAATTACTTATATGTGTTTTCTGATGTTCTTACCAAAAATTGTTTTTTCTTAAGTAAAAAAAACGCCTTTTGTTTAATGAAAACTAAATTTAAACTTTTTAAAACAAATAATCGGTGGTTTTAAATCATTTAGATGTGCAGAAAATATTGTTATGTGCTTAAAAATTAAAAAAAAATGGTTTATTACAGATTTTGGTTTAAGAGAGATAAAATCTTTTGATTTCCTATAAAAAATTTTGACGTAAAGGAAAATCTTAAGAAAAAAATTTAATATGCCAGATATTGAAAAACTATGACGAAAGTACTTGGGTTTGGTATACGAATTGCTTGCTTTGAAGCGAATTGAAGTTTTTAATTTTACAAAATATTCCTTTGTAAGAAAAAGAATTTTGCTTTTTTCACAATTACAAAGTTTCAACGTGCAAGAAACTCTCATAATTATGCAACAAAATCTGGTAACTTATTTAAAAAACAAATTTATTTCAAAATTATACTAGAACATTTGCAAATACACTTTTTCTTTTTTCTAAATTTTCATTAACTAAAAAATCAATAAAGTTTTTGAAGAAAACAGGCTGAGGGTATGAAAAAATATGTTAGCTAATTATAGGCAAATTGAAAACACAAAAACATTTGTGCTTGACAATATAATTTCTATAAAATAGGACAAACTTCTGCTTAATAAACAGCATTTTGTATTATATTTATATAAAAAAAATATAATATAATATTAAATTTGTTTTTATTGTTGTTATTTAAATTTGTTTGTTGTTGATTTGTTTTTTCAAAACACCTAACATTGCCTCACACATTAGAATGGCCATTGAAGTGTTTGACTTAAACAGCTGATTATATTTTTTGAAAAAAATAGTAGCATATAATAAAATTAACAAAAATTAAAACATAAAAAATTTATAATAAAACTAATAGCAAATAGTCATATTGAATGTTAACATTTATTTGTATAAACTGCGCACAGCCAGGCAGAAATAAATTGTTGAAGTTGAAGATCGGCAACTTGCATAGATTTTTATATTGTATTAATGTAGATAAATGTAAATGCCACGCTAAAGTTAATGTTAAAAAAAGTAAAAAATAGTATTGCAATAAACAGTTTATAAACAAAACCAATAACAAAAAACAGCAGCAGCATGAAACCAAAACAATGAAATAAATTTATGAACGTAATATCAAATTGTTCATAGTTAAGCGTCGTAAATAAAAAATAAAAATAAATAAAACTAAATATTGTACATAAGTTAATATGCAACAAAAAAAAATTATACACTTAAAGAAACATAAAATATAAATAAAAATAACTATGAAAATGCATATAATTTTGATATAGTTAAGCTAATTTTAATACATTTTTTAAGTGAAAACTGGCTAAAGATTGTAGCAAAAAAATGAACAAAAATTTAAGCAAAGCAAAAAGGACTAAATTAAAAAATTAAATATAAACATTTAAAAGCAGTAAATAAATGCATAAGTTTAATTTTGAATTTGATATACACGCTTATTGTTAAACATGCTTGTTAATTTTTTTCACTGTTAAATACATTATACACACATATGCAATAACATTTAAATAATTATATTTGATTAATTAATAAAAAAAAAACAAAAAATACAAATAAAATGCGCAAAAAAAGAAATCAACAAATTTTGAAAATTTGCACACATTTTTATACACGAATATTGGCTTTGACGAGACTTTGTTCAGTAAATTTGATAAGAATTTAATTTTATAATCGGCTAAAAAATTAAAAAAAAAAAATTAATAAAATAAAAAACAAAAAATTTGCATACAACAAAAATATATAAAAAATGAAAATGTTAAAACATGAAATTGAATATGCAATGAACAATGAAATCTATTTATATATAATTGATTGAGAGAAATAATCGAAATAATAGAACTAGGCGTATATTGAATAATAAACGAGAAATATTATTGAAAGAAAAATGAGAAAAATTGTTTTTTATATTTGGTTTATTTTTGTTGTCCTCCAGCATGCCGCTGCATGTGAAAAAGATATGATGCAAACCACTGCCTACTTAGTCTGAAGTGATTTTGTGCAAGTTTGTGACTCAACAGTGCTGCCCATAAAAAATAAGCTAGATTATCTCTTGACTATGGGCATCACTGCAAAGGCTAAGTATGCAGATATCTCTTTTGGTAGCAGTTCGTAGAGTACAGTGAATAAGCTAGATTATCTCTTGACTATGGGCATCACTGCAAAGGCTAAGTATGCAGATATCTCTTTTGGTAGCAGTTCGTAGAGTACAGTGACCAGCAGTTTCTAGACGAATCCGAACGCCGATGTCTTTAATTACACAAATTTATGACAAATGTAACAGTGCTGCAGTATGAAATCGAACCACAGAGCTTCGACAGATACGCTAGCAATACGCTAGCAACACTCACAGTTTTCAAGTTTTGGCAGATTCTCTGCATTTTTTAAGCTCCACTTATTACTTCTCCAACGCAACCTTCAGTTCAGTCTTTAGCGCCACAATTGACCTTATCTATGAAAGTAGACACTCACTGCCTATAACCTCTGACATTATACACATTACAAACAAACATATCTTGAAATGAATATGAAATGAGCTATTAGCATTTTCACTTAGTGTGTTTATGCCTCAGCTACTTTTGGCATTGCCAGATGTTGGCTCTGACATCTCATCAAATGTCAGTGGGAAACCTTTGTTTCTGTCACAATTTCGTTCCACCTCACAAAATGAAATTCAATTTGGGTTTCTACTTATTTTTGCGCGTCTTCGCCCCACTCGTTCGCTTGGTATTTAGTCGTTTACGAGCTAAAACAAACAAGATGATGCAAAGATGAGGCCAGAGCAGCAGTAACTATGGGTACGACAACGACAACAATGGCCACTAGTGCCAGCAATACATTCAAATTACACAAATCCTTTGAATACTGCTTGTAAACAAAATGGCGCTCACTTAAATTCATGCAATGCCAACAACAATAACAATGATACCGTCGAAGCAACAAAAATGTGCTTGACACAGTGGCGGAGATAAGTGTTTCTGAAAGGGTTATTTGGTTCAGAGATAAATTTTATTTCAGCTGTAAGTGTTTGTTTCTCTCACAATTTGTGTTAACTTCGTAGCAGAAAGAATATCCTTTTTTGTAGTGGCAAAATTTTTCACTGTTTGGTTGAAATTTTTTTCCGTACGCAGCTTGTTTCAAATCGCTAAAAAATAAAACTTTAATTTATTTAATGCGAAATAGGAAACAAAGAACAGAACCCATCTGGTGCATTTGCGGGCAGCACTGCTTGCTAAGAATTGAGACAAGGTGGTGCCAGCCAAAACTAAGCTTAACGCAATGATTGATAAAAATAATAGTCCTAACTTTATTAGCTTAAAATATAGATATGCGAAACATGTGTCGTTCACTACGCGATTTTGAAAGTAGTCTATCGATACTTGCTCGTGATGACAACAACAAGGATAGTTATCGCATATTGCCTATCGACAAGACTGCATTGGTGTTGCCAGAAGTCGTTAAGGTGCAGCAACTTATTTTGATGGCTAGGATTATGTTTTCTAGTCAAAAATATTTCTATTAATTAGCTTAAAAAATGATCATGTTTTGTAGGCAAAACTGTTTTTTTTTATTTAGTTCAAAAAAGCGTCGATTTGCCGATAATCACCAAGTCGCCCCAGAAGAGCATCCACACGGATACAAATCGTTAAGGTGCAGCTACTTATTTTGAAGGCAGGGTTCATGTATTGTAGTATAAAATAAGATATTTCTTCGCTTTAGCTTAAAAAATCGACGACATAATAACAATCAACTATCCAAATCTTAGCAACTGACCATCCCAGAAAAGCACTCACAGGGATCGGATAATTCCGATCCTAAAAAACGCAGTTTCTGAAAGAACCACTTTCTCTTGACTTCCTTGTTAGCCTATGCAAACTTGACATATTTCTGAAAACGATGTGTCTTGCGCTTAACAGATCCTTAGGCGACAATTTCTCAAAGCTGATGGCGTAAGCTGTGTAGCTGATCGGCGTTACATGATTGTAGCTCAAGGCTCCTAATAAAAGACTTCGAGCTTCTTATTCAACTTGTCCACCTTCTTGGTCACTTTGCGTGGATATTTTACCATATGTGTCGTCGTCAGAGGTCTTGACAATGATGTATTTGTGGCCAACGTAACGTTCAGTAAGGATGATTACGAATTTGAACGGTTTCATTATTTTCCTCACCTTAAAAAGAGTTCTGTTCGCTGACCAAACATGAAGCATTTTTAATTTTTAATTTTCTGATGATATTTCAGTTATTAGAGTGCTAAAGCTTAACACGAAATAGTGCTGCCCAGTTTGTGATAAAACAAAAATGCTGGCCATATTTGCCCATATAATACAACAAAATTAATTATTAAGTTTATGTTTTTAACAAAACATACAATATTTGAATGGTTGGATTAATCTAGCTTAAGACGAAATAGTGCTGCTCAATTAGTGATAAAATAGTGCTGCCCATATAGGAAAAATTAAAAGCAAACTAAACATACAATAGATGGCGCCAGCACTACAGCTGCGTAACAATGAATATAACTGTGGTACTAAAAATTGAAACAAAATGTGGTCTTTTATAAAAATTTATAAATGATATAATAATATTCGCTAGCCGGGAAAAAAATATTTTAATTTAAGTTTTTCTAATGATATTTGAGTGATAGTACTGTCCAATTTGTAATAAAAAAGTGCTACCCATATATGTGCAAATAAAAGGAAAATTAAATAAACAATAGATGACGCCAGCCAGAATCAACAGCACCACAGCTGCGTAACGAAGAAAATTATGTTTGTACTTAAAATTAAAACAAAATGTTAAGTGCTTATTGAATATTTATATACAAAAAGATATATTTTTTTTTAATTACAGAATAGTGCATACTAAATTAATTGTTGCTTTGAAAGTATCTCTTGGCAGTTGAATATACATACTCCACTTAAAGATTGAATAAGAAAGCATAACTGCCGCGTTCTGTAGTCTAATTTTTATTCACTTCATGCTCACATCTTTTGGCTGAATATAGCTCGAGTTACATAACAGCTTAATCTCTAGTGAAGAGAGCGAAAAGCTTACCTCCAATGAGTAGTTCCACTGATCACTAAAGGTATTTTTACAATATTTCATGTGCATAAAATTAATTATTCTACCCGAACAGCAGTATTTCTTATGTATTCCAAAATTATGCAGATCATTATAGACATACATACCACCTAATACACTAAATTCAATGACCCTGTCTGAAAGAGACGGTCCAGCAAGCCAGTTGGTGATTTCCAAGGTAGCAGGCAAGTCACTTACATCAACTACCACAAAAACGACAACAACAGCAACAACGAGAATAACAACAAATACAGAAGCAAATCGCGAACTTACTTCAATGACTACAAAATGAAATGAAGCGAAATGAAATCAAAGGCAAACCAACGACAAAAGCATTTCCAGTGTTGTTGGCATCGGCGCCAACGTCAAAGAGCAAAAGCACATGGTGCTGCCGCCATGTTATTCAGTATCCTACCCCAAACGTGATTCGTAAAGGTTCCGGTGTTTACAGTTGATGTGCAGCACAAAGTCCTGTACCCGACCCGACACACACATATTTGTTTTTTCCCATAGATATGCGTTCATGTGTATACTTCATCCTGGCGTCCCACACTCGCACTTACGTCTACTTACTATGTTGCTTTTCCCAAGCGCTTTTGAGACTTGCACAGCATTTTCTCTCGCTCTCATAGCATTCTATAGAACAAACCCGTACAAGTTACGCTGCTGTGGTTTTTAGTACTTCGCATTTTCCAAGCATTCAAATGGAGTTAACCTGACTTTGTGGTTATTTGAAAATTTTATAAAAAAAAAAAGCAAACTTTGTTTGCAGAACTTTGCATACACTGGAATTGAGTTACGTTCACCGAATCACAAAAGTAATTTAAAAGTGATATGCGAAGCAATGGCAATTTGTTGCGTTGTAGTTTACGGGAACTGAATATTGAAGGGGGATTAACTGCTGCTGAGAAATAGAAAACTCAATTTATTCAAGCTAAAAATTATTACTGAAAAATGAAACTTTATTATTATTTAATAAAGCAAAAGTCGTAAAATAAGAAAAGTGCGTATTGGTAGTAAATTGATAGTGCTGCCCATAACTTCGCAATTGAGGTGGCACTATTAACAATAGATGACGCTACAAAAAGATCATAAAAATCACTTTTCCCCAGCGCTAATTCCACTATTCTTACTCAATGTTCAGTTTATAGAGCTGAAGTTTCTGCTGGAGACATCTTAATTGTATGAAAATCTATGGCTTTGTATTAATAAAGAAGATTTTTAATTTTTTTTTATCTCCTGTGTACTCATGCTCAAAATCTATATTTTAGATAGTTTTTTTGTTGTTATTATAAGGTGCATTCTGGATACGCAATTGCTACGTCAAATGAAGAAATGGTGCTAGTAACGAGAAAACCCTATTTTTATGCACAAAAAGTATTGTAATATTTTTAAATAAAAATAAGGTCTCGACTGGCCAGAAGATTTTCTCGACAAAAATCCCATAGGGAACGTCTGGGAATTTTTTAAATCTGCAGTAAAAAAGAAAGCGCTGCGACCAAGAAAGAGTTGATTGAAAGATTGAAATACTGAATAATACTTGGAAACACAACACTGCGATCAAGAAGAAATTCAAAATTGTCTTAGCAGTATGCCGCGTCGAGTTAGAGATCTGTTCGGTGGACATACCAAATACTGATAATTGAGGAAAAGTAGTATTTCCATTTAAAAAAAACACATAATTTTCTATAAGTTAGCCTTACATTTGGTGAAATAAAAAGTATTGATAATCACTATTCTTGTTTTTATATGCAATCGATCTTCAAATGTCTACTGGTGTCCAAGAAGTGATAAAAAAAATAATTTCTGCGCATAAGTTTAAGGCTGTATCTATCCCATTGCATTATATCATTACTATTAATTAGACTCTTACTCTTCCAATACTGTAAATTTTTTGGATATTTTCCAAAAAAACCTTCTGATAACTTTTTAAACCAAAAGCTGCTAAAGACTTTTCAAAGTCAACAAATATATGGAGATTAATTCTATTTGTGAGTGGGCCTCCGTTGCGAAGTGGTACCACCCTGCATCACTGGTGCATTTGTCAAGCACTCGCATAGTTAGCAAATAAATATATGCTAATTACCTAAGAAGATCTTTGTTAATTAATGGCCCCGTGTTCTTCGAACGGCTATTAAAAGAGATATCTTCATGCGCCGACTTTGGAGCGATAACCATAGTCAAGGGTAATAAATTTGTGTTAGTTCCATTTGTGAATATTTTGTTCCCAAACTTATTCAACATGGAACATTGCAACTAGAAAAAATTGTCCAAGAGTATTAAACCCTGAGAGGTTTAATTACGTTTATCGTTAGGTGTTTCGATATTTGGCCACACACTACGAAAACTATTTAAAAGAAAAAAGTTTTTATTCAATTTTAAGTTAAATTAGAAGAGCCTTTTACCCACATTAGGCGCAAGGGGGCGCCAAAGTTACTGCAACTTTTTAATAAAAATTAAATTTATAAATTTATTTATAAATGTTACTTATAAGTAAACTCATAACTTACATGGTTAAACACTGGCTACTGAGCCCTTCGGCTATTGACGACAATTATAAAAAAGAGCAATTTAAAGGAAAACCGGGTTCTACTGCGAGAATGCAGAAACAGCACACGTTCCATAGTAAGCGAACTCTTGCTATAAAAAATCACTTAGTATCAAAAACAAAACCATTTAAAAAAACGAATCTGCTTTAAGATATTTAATGTTTCACAAGCTGTAGAAACTTATGTAGCCCCTATCCCTATATTATAGTGTATTAAAAACAACTGAACCGTTTAAACAGCGAATGCAGCACAAAGAAAGTTCATCTAGCCAAGAAACTGATGACCAAAACCATTGCTGAACTTCTCAAATATGCCAAAAGGAACCTGACTCCATATGCAAATAGCTTTGAACTTTCGCCCCACCCCACCTGCCCAAAAATCTCCCCACACACACCAGCAATGTCTTCTGACATTTAACCAGCCTTAACATTTGGTGCCATGTAAATGACAGATTGAACTGCTAACAAGCCAGCCAAAGTCACAAGGACACACACAGACACAAACAAAATGATTGACGACATTGCGGAAGACCCGCTTAAACCAAACTAGTTACGGGAACTGACAAGCTTCAAACATGCTGCCAAGGCTTTTGGGGTCAGCGTTTGTTCTTACTTCTATTGTCTATTATTAAAACCTAAAACAATTACTTAAATTTTAAGGTTTTCTTGGATATATAATAGATTTAAATTTAATAAAATGCAAAATTTCGACAAACTAACTAATGCAAAAAATTGGTCACGAGAGAAACAGAAGTTCGCAAATTGTATGCCAACAGCAAAAAAAAAAAAAATCACGCCAAGCTTTAAAATTTTATGCCAAAGGGGAAATCACGCTATGAAAGTTGGTCAAAATGGCTAGCAGAAAAAAAACAGCAAGAAAACAGTTTTCAGAACAATGGTAAACGATTAGTAATAAAATAAAGAATAATTTTGGTTTCAGATCCTAATTGTTTGAAAGACCTATTTGAAGATTTAGGGTAGCAGATGTTTCCATTAATTTATATATTTTTAAAATATCAAGGAACGGACTTCAAAAAAATCTCTTGCTGTTGGACAGCTCAAAAGTCAAAACAGCAGCTTGGCTTGGATATAAAATTGTGTGCTGGGCAGCACTGGTGTTCATTATGGCAGCTGAACGAATAATAAAATCATAAAATCAACTAAATATACTGACATTTTACAGCATAGGCCTCTAAACAAAATATCAACTATTTTGTGTGTTGAAAGAGTTACATGCTGGTGCCCTCAAGACGTTAAGTATCTATAAACTTGGCAGCACTGGTGTTCATTATTGCTGTTGTATAAACCTTAAAAGCGTTTGATTTACATGAAGATTTATTTTTTACTAGAACTTTGCAGAAATTGCATCACTATCTGGGTGAAGCACACGTCTTTGGTGGGATACTAGTACCATCAAGGCATTAAAAGTCCATAGACTGGGCAGCACTGGTGTCGATCCTTACTGTTGTTTAAACCTCAAAAGCGATGACTTATATGAAGATTTATTTTTGGCAGAAGCCATGAAACTGCAGTTTTTTTGGGAGTTGATAGAGTTGTATGCTGATGCCCTCAAGACGTTGTGTTCATTAACTTGGCAGCACTGCTGTTCATCATTGCTGTTGTAAGCATTAAGTAAAAGCATTTGATTTACATGAAGATTCATTTTTTACTAGAATTTTTGCAGAGATTTTATCACTATCTGGGTGAAGCACGGGTCTTTGGTGGGATACTAGTACCATCAAGGCATTAAGAATCCATATACTGGGCAGCACTGACGTTCATCATTGATGTTATATAAACTTCAGAAGCATTTGATGTACCAAAACTGTCAAGAAACTGCATCACCAACTGATTGAAGCACAGGTCCATACACAAAACAGCTTTGCGATCTCTATGCCGTATAGTTGCTCCCAAAAAATGGGCATCACTGTTGGTCAACATGGCTATATCCGAATTTATAAAAGCGTTAAGCTCGTATGCATTGTGTTTACTTTCAATATGCCTGATTTGCTCAGTACAGATTTTCACTCATAGCCGTACAAATAATCAGAGAGAATCCCGTCATTCTATGGCCAGCTGAACCTGACGCCCCTTGCGATAATGTGTCGGCTGTGACGTTATGCGGGGCGTCTCAAATGGCGCATAGACCGCACATAAATTCACAATAAATCAACAGTTATACCAAAAGTTCATTGTAAATATTTAATACCACGCAGCTGTCGTGTTTGGTAGCTAAGTTGGCCAACAAGGGCAAATGTCAGTTATCGATTAGCAGTCAGCATGACCTTGAAAATAGCACTCTAATAAACCCGAACCTTTTCATTGCGGGAGTGAGTTATGTAGAGTGCCGCCAGCAATAGCAGACCACCAAATTGGCCAAAAAACAAAAAAAAAAAAAGACCAAAACAAGCTAACAACATTCATTGGCTGTCATCCTAAAGTGGTGCGTCATGGAGTTACCACGCTGGCTGTAAAGACTGAGTTTTCGGACTCTAGTAGTACCCAGCCTCAGCTGTCCACGCTTATTTCGCTCAGAATTTATGAACTTGACTCTTGGCCGGACTAGTGTAACCAACCCAGAGCAGCAGCTTGTATGCCAGATTAGGAAAAGCGGCGAGGGACATTAGCAGCGCCGCAGAAAACCCCAAGAACAGACATGAAACAAACACATAGGGCTTTATGGAGGCGCAAAAGGTTTGCATGACTGCAGGAAATTACCATAATTTCAATTTAAGAAATTAAACGAATTCCGTTGGAACGAAAAAAGCGTTAGCGGCGTTTTGGCCAAGGCAATAATGGCTCGCATGTCGTTCAACGCGCTTCTAACTTAACTGCCAAGTTAACAGGCCCTAAGGCTTTAATAAAGAAATTGATTTTCAATCCAAATGAGGGCTGTTAGAAAGTAGGTGCTATGTTCTAAATACTTACAAACGCGTGCAGGAGCGGATTAACGAAAAGAGTTGGAAGGCAGAGAAAATGTTAGATTCACGAGGAGCAATTAAACTTTTCTATGCAATAATTGTTACGAAATTACATTTTTTTTGGTAGGGCATTTTAGAAAGCGGAAAAAATAGACAGACACAACTAGCTAAATAACGCAAAAATGAGTAGGTTGTACTTTAATAGCTTTGCTGAATGGTTCCTAAATTTTAAAAGTCGAATTATTTTAAAGTTTAGCCGGGTTTTCGCTTAATTTTACCGCACTAATTGTGCGGACAAGATTCCAAAAATTGCTGAGAGGGTCAAAGACCTGGGGCATTTGGGGACCATTAATGTGGAGGAAAGGGTGAAAAAGGCAATCCATGCTATTAAGTAATGCAAAAGTGGCCAAGTAATACCTAAGGCAGATGCCTCCATCTTCATCGCTGTTGTTTGACCTTTAAAATCGCTTAATGGTTTGCTGGCAAGCCACTGAAAGATTCATCTAGGCCAGATGGTGTAGTCTCACAGAAGTGGTCTGCAGGTTAAAACGCTCTGTGTCGCACAGGTTATATGGTTAAATGCGGATATAATACAATAGGAAGATGCACTTTAAAACAGACTACATGACTCCCAGCACAATTATTAACCAATCGCCCATGCTAATTTCACTCTTCGACTGGCGTCAGCCTGATATTAAAAAGACGAAAGTCAAAACTGTACAGTACTGCTCCGATGTTTCCTTGAAAATATCTTACAAGCTGTCAAACAACTATCTTCTGGGAATAGATTTTTTGTGGAAGAGACTTAACTGAATAGGTCGGACAAAAACTGAGCTAGCACATTTGTAGACAGGCGACTATAAAAGCGCTGCACTCAAACTGGATAAACTGAATGAGAAGGCAGGTAAGCAATAGACGTTCTAAGCACTCATAGTATGGCACACATTTACTGGATTCCCAGCCACCGATCTACGACAGCAACAGGACGGCATGTAGTTTGAGTGAGCGGAGAGCATAGAGTCTGGCGCTGCACAGATATAAGGCAGAAATTCAAATTCAAATGCTACGCCAATAGACGGCATTGGAGGAATTGGGCAAGAGAAGACCACCATGTTTCTGGCATTTAGAAGAAGCATACAAACGTCGCAAGACCACAGTCAACGGCCTTCAAATACCAGACCCATTTGAGGCTTAACATGATATATTTGTGACTTCCGTTTTAATTGAAAGTCGGTTTCAATCTAATGAAACCTAAAGGTACCTTTCGTTATCTAAAAGTTTAATTATTAACATATTCCCCCTGTTTTTTAAAGGTTATAGCTGATTTAATTGGCCAATGTAATAGTATGCTGCAATTTCGGAG